>JABTTQ020002294.1:0-1425248 GCA_016081115.2 Rehmannia glutinosa
GTCTCAAATTTATCCTCTTGTTGATAGATTAGTTCGCTCGTGTTAACTCTTCCTATTTCTACCGCCACTAGTGAACGTGCTTTTTCTCGCTATGGAGCTTGTAAAGACTAGCTCCGTAATAGGATGGAAGATGACTATTTAGGGAGTTATTTGACCACATACATCGAGAAAGAAATTGCACAAACTTTTGATGATGATTCTATTATTGATGAGTTTTGTGATATGAAAGAAAGGAGATTGCAATTCAAGTTCCTAAGCAAATGACATGTAAGTAATCTATTTTTTTATTTTTATTTCTATTTCATAAGTTAATATAATTTATCTATTTTTATTTTCTTTATGCGGGGAAAAGGTAAACATATTATTACACTAGAAGTTTGAAACTCAATGTCGGTTGATAATTTGATTTTGATGGATTCAAGTTATGAAGTTCAACTAACTGAGGTTAGTTTTAACTTTGTATCATATTTCAAAATATACATTTCAAATTGCACACTGATATATATTTTTCGTATGAATGAATATTGATATGAAAAATATACGAAGAAATATATTTAACTTTATATGTAAATTTATGGTTAGTGTATGAGGATTTTCTCTCCGTCGCTTTTTCGCCCCCAAAATTATAATCTGTCCGCCCATGTTTGGTCTCAACTATATGCTCTCGGGTTTTCAAATTTCTAAAGAGACTTTATATAACTTCCTATAAGCATATTTGAACTTACATGTTTCATTAAAGTATTGGTGATTTGTTTTAAGGCATAGTATGGGTTACTTATTATAGTGTACATATTGTTCGATATTACTATGCTCTTGTGCAAGATATCTTGTTAAGATTTTGCGGGGAATGTTTTTGGTATTTTGGAACAAGCTTGATGACTAAAGCAATATATGTTGAAACAAGGCAAGGTTAGTAAGCGCAAGGTTATTGTCAAGATGAAGGTGAATTTGAGATGAGCATGATGGGGAGCTCAACTTCTACTTGGACTTCAAATTAAGCAATGCTAAGAAGGTACTTACATTTCACAATTAAAGTATACAAAAGAACTTTTGAAAAGTTCGACATTGAAGAAAGAATGGCCATCACTACTCCTATGACAACCAACATCAAGTTAGATAAAGATGCTAAAGGCATATTGGTTGACAAAGCATTCGAGGTATGTTTATCTACTTTCATTATTCCCATAGACTCGATATTTTTATGCCTTATGTCTATTTGCTCGACTTCAAAACAATCCCAACGAATCTCATTAAGGTGCCGTTAAAAGAAATTTTCGAATATTTGAAAGACACTTCTTTTTATGGTTTGTTTTATCCAAAGTTTTAAAACGTTCTTATTTTTCGGGATAACAAGTCCGGTATATATTATTTCTCTAAATACGGTTATTCGTATTCGAACTAAACATTGAGATTTAATATCTTTTTCTAAGGGATTGTATTTTTTAAAACGACAAAAATTGAGATGTGTTTAATTCCGTCTCGAGGATAACTCGCGGACATTTGTTTTTAATCGTTAACTGCCGAGTCTTTTACCTTATTTCGAGCTTGATTAGACATAATATATATTAAATGAGGTCTATGTGTGCATTTGTTCGGTTTTAAAACTTAGGGGTGAAAAATCAGATTTTTGGATCAAAATTTGGACAGAACCACAAAAAGAGCTCTAGGGACCAGTTTGAGGGAGGGGGACCGATCGACCTACACTGGACTGGTCGACCCCCTTGGACCTGTCACTCCTGGCAAATTTGAGTTAAAATTGCTCATCAATACTTAGCATATTTGTGCTCTTCTTCTTCAAACACGAACCTCTTTGCAAATTCCACACACAATTCACTCAAAATGATTTTTTTTCTTGTAAATTATACATTTTTGAGTTTATACTATTGGTATATCATCCATGATATCCGACATCTCCGATTACTTGGTAAGAATTCTTCTTCTTTATCTCAATTGGGTTGAACCCTTGAGAATGTGCTTCATCTTTAATATCATGATGGAATTCTTATATATTTGTGTTGGGCATGATGATTGTTGTTGGATGATATTTGTAAAATTGCTTTTGGTGATGAAAAATTTGGCTTGGTTATTTTTACAAGGGCTATATACATCTTCTTTATTATTTGACGTCCGCCAAGTGTTCGATAAAACATTTCAAATAAAAATTCATCACCTACATGACTCTCTCGATTTCAAATGTCTTATATATTTATAGAGATCATGTTTTTCAAATCAAATGAGCTTTTCCGAGCTTTTACAAGTCATATGATCAACTCTTCCCTTAGCTTTTGGAATTTTAAGCTTAATGATCAATAGCTCGATAAATCGGTTAAATTGCGCACTTTGATATGATAATATGATGTTTTTATCATGCTAATATTCTTTTTGATGATTCAAAGGGGAAAACAGTAATAAGCTCTTTAGCTTAAAGAAGCTAAAATAAGCTCGCGAAAGAAGCTATAAGCTATGGCTCGAAAAGACAAATGTTGTGGATCATACTTAGTCCCTTTGTTGTTTTGTGGACTCGTATACATGCCTAATGATGTTTTGTTGTGGGGAGCTTATAAGCTCTTGGTACTTAAGCTCAATATGTAAAAGTCTGAGTTTTTAGCTTTTGGTTGATTGCTTCTATATTACTCTTGTTGTGCATATTGATAGGGGAGCTTTTGCAAAATATTTTTGAAAATCTCTACTCCCATCCTTGTGATTATTATCGTGGAATATTATCGCTCTCAATGGATAGTTTATTTTTAAAGGTAAAATTATTTTGTTTTCAAAATTGACCTCTTTAAATTGTTTTGGTTTGTAATCATCAAAAAGGGGAGTTTGTTAGATACATGTTTTTATCATGATTTTGAAGATTTTGTTTTTACACCAAAACAATGTTTTTAAATGTTGTCCAAATACTCCTAAATGATTTAAAATATTTTTACTAATTTTTGAGTATTTCTTCAAGTTATTTTCGACAAAAATTGACAACACTTTTGATGATTTTGTGTTAATGTATTTTTACACCAAAAAATATTTCTAAATCTTGTCCAAATAATCGATCTAAAATATTTTTACCAATTTTTCTGAGTATTTCTTAAAGTTTATTTTCGATAAAAATTGGACAACACTTCGTCGTGTTGAACCTGCCGCCATATAGGCAACCCGTGTCCGAAATATGATTTTCAAAATAGAAACGAGACGTTTGAAATTGTCTTCGAGGTTGACGGTCACACAAAGGGCGATCGGTGCACCAAGAGATTACAAAACTAATGTATCTCACACTTTGTTGAGGGGACCGGTCCCATGGGGGCGCGGTCGGACCCTAGGTCGACCGGTCCAACCCCGACCGGTCCCTATGTGTGTGTTTTTGTTTGTTTCAATTTTATTTTTTTGTATTTGTGGCGGCTATTATTTTTTGACAAAGAAAATTCTAGCCGTTGACAAAGAAACATATTTTCCTTAAATTGTGGGATTGATTTCTAACAACTATATTCTTGAATTTAATTGTATTTTTCTCAGAGATTCTCAATCCCCAAGAGGAGCCTATCCATGATCAATAATCTCCTATAAATAGAGGAAGTTTTGGAGCAAGAAGACAACTAATTGATACACAACACAACAAGATACACTCAAGCAAATACTTGTTCTTTCATTTTCAATATTGTTGTTGTAATAGCCTAAGGTCTTACACTTTCACATCTTGAGGTCTAGGCTTTATTTCTTGATTACACTTGCACTCAAAATTGTATTATTCATTATCGAGTTGTAATCTTGATTTGTGGTCATCATTCAACACAAGATATCATTGTGAGTGTTCTTGTGGTAAGAACACACTTGGGTGATCTAGGTGTTAGGTGTAAGAAGATTGTGGTAATCTTCTTATTGAAGAGTTTGGTGCTCTTGAGGTGTTGAAGAATTTGGTATTCTTCAAGGTGGAAGATTGTGGTAATCTTCAAGGGATATTGTGGTAATCTCCAAAGAGGTGTTGTAAGGTGATGTTGTATTAATTGTGGTAATTAATAAAATCTTTTTTCTTTTTAAAATTCATTCCGGAGATATTGGGGTGGTAGAGGATTAGGCCCTAGGTGGGTTGAACCTCTATAAATCGACGCGTGTTATTTACTTCCCGCACTTCCATTCTTGTCTTGTCTTGTTTGATTCGAAAAAGAGGGCATAATTGAGAAAATGGGCATAATCTATTCAACCCCTCTAAATTATCGTAGCCACTTGGACTTGCGAATACAATCACATTTCGTTTTCTTATCGTATGGTTGTCCAGAACGGACATGCGTGTAATGGACGTAGTGACAACATATCTATATAGTTCATTAGATTCTGATATTTATATGAAAATTCCCGATGGATATAAATGCCAAAGTCAGACACTCCCCGTGAATTATACTCGGTCAAATTGCAAGGATCGTTGTATGGATTGAAGTAATCCGGTCGCATGTGGTAACATAGACTTAATGAATACCTTTCCAAGGAAGGTTACAAAAATGATACCATTTGCCCATGTGTTTTTATCAAAAGATCGAATCGGATTTTTCTTTGTCATTGTTGTATATGTCGATGACATGAATTTGATTGGCACCCCTGATGAATTATCCAATGCTGCTGAATATCTAAAGAAAGAATTTGAGGTGAAAGACCTTGGAAAAACTAAACTTTGTGTTGGTCTTGAGTTAAAGCATAAAGATAATGGGATACTTGTCCATCAATCTGCTTACACTAAACGGATACTCAAACAATTTAATATGGACAAGGCTCATCCCTTGAGTACCCCTATGATTGTGCGTAGTTTAGATCCCGAGAAAGATCCATTTCGACCAAAAGAATCCGATGAAGAGACTTTGGGTCCTGAAGTGCCTTACCTTAATGCTATTGGAGCATTAATGTATCTAGCACAATGTACTCGACCTGATATTTCTTTTGCAGTAAATCTACTTGCAAGATACAGTTCTGAGCCAACTCGAAGACACTGGAATGGTATTAAACACATTTTTTTATATCTCAGTGGCACTACAGATTTGGGGTTATTATATTCCAAGGAATCCACTAACTCTGGGTTAGTCGGTTATGCTGATGTGGGGTATAAATCTGATCCGCATAAAGCTCGATCACAAACTGGTTATTTATTTTGCTATAACGGTACAACTATATCATGGCGATCCACCAAACAAACATTAGTTGCTACTTCTTCCAATCATTCTGAAATCATTGCTCTTCACGAAGCTGGCAAAGAATGCATTTGGTTAAGATCAGTTATAGCTCATATACTAAATGTTTGTCAACTGAAACCAGTTACAGACACTCCTACTATTATTTATGTGGATAATGCAACATGTATAGCACAAGTGAGAGGTGGTTACATAAAAGGTGATCGGACCAATCATATATCACCAAAGGTTTTCCACACACATGAACTTCAGAAAAATGGGGAGCTAGATATTCAGCAGATTCACTCATGTCACATTCTTGGTGATTTGTTTACAAAATCCTTACCAACGTCTACATTCGAGAAGTCGGTTTATGGCATCGGAATGACAAGAGTCCATACGAAGCAAGATTGATGAATCAATTATGCAGCTAATATTCTTCATTTCAGGGGGAGCAAATATATTGTGCTGTATTCTTTTTCCCTTATGTTTGGTTTTTATCCCATTTGGTTTTTCCAGTTTAAGGTTTTTAATGAGGCAGCCTAAGCACAAGGTCTGGATTTGAGAATGTACTATTTTTTTGTTATGTCCGATTTTTCCCACAAGGGGTTTTCCACTTGAGGTTTTTAACGAGGCATACTAATCAAATATACAACAATGCTACGTCCAATGGGGAGTGTTATGACATTAGTCCATAAAGGGACTTTTAGCATTGTAGGCTTTGTAGCATTGGAAAAATTTCACAACAATAAAAATGTATCACATGTGAAATAGTATCTATGTATGACTATAAATATTGGAGCCATTGAAATGAAAAAATGGCATGAAGAATTTTACCACTCTTAGCTTTTCATCATTATCTTTATCAATTTATAGAAATAATTCACAACAATATTACAATTTTCGTCTTTAGAGAAACATTATAGATTACAATAATTTTGAAGGTTCACAAGAAGAACCAAAGAAAAAAGAAAAAGAAAAAAAGTCGCTATAAGTAATTGAAACAAGTACAACAACTACGCAATATAATAATTAGTAAAATATCGACAAGAATGACAAACCTACTACACAATATTGAGGCATCAACCTTATGAGTAAGTATCAAAAGTTTGTGTTGTTAGAAGGATTAACCCGACTTCGATCCCATAAGTGCTCATTGTACTTATAATTTCTCTCTGTATAAAAACCTCAACCAATAAGACCGCCCTCCTCTCTCTCCTCTCCTCTCTATCCCACCTCAACCCCTCCCCTTAACCATAGTTGGAAACCAGTTGCTCTTTGGTGTTAAACATGGTTCCTCCAGTCAACATGACCCTCCATCTCCTCAACTCTGTCTTCTTTGCGGGTTTGGGTGGTGGTGTTGGTGTTGGTTTTTCAGAGGTGTTTTTGTGGTGGTGATGGATGGCGATGGCGGATCGGGAGAAGGAGAGGCCAATTTTCGAGTTTTTTTTCTTAGTTTTCTGGTTGTTTTGTTGTATTTTTTTCTTTTCTGTTGGTGCCTTTGTGGTTTTCGGTTGAAGGGTGAAGCCCATAGGCGGGTCAAATATGTTTATCTTGCAGTACATGGTGATAGCTCGTGCCTAGAGTGTGTTTTGCGTGTCTCAACGGGGGAGTGCCTAGTACTCATTTTGGGGTGTGATGTAATCTCCTCGTGGGGAGTTTTTTGTTTTTTTTTGTTTTTGTTTTTTCTTTGAGTGCTCGCTTTTTTCTCAGAGGAGTGTATTTTCTCCTCGATGATGATGTATGTGCGAGGTGGATCTATTGTCGGTGAGACAAATTGTATATATGTGTTTGAGTTCAATGAAATACTTTCATTTTTCGGAAAAAAGTGCTCGTTGTACTAAATAAAACACAATATCGAGGTTATTATTTACCCCAGCTTAAGAATTAATTAATAATAACTAGAATAATACCCGTATTGTATGAGACTTGTCCAAAGATCAAATTTTAGTGTCACAAATTTGTTGACTTTTATTTTCTTTCTTGCTTATTTTCGCATTTTAGTTGATAAAATTATGAGCAAATCATTTATTTTAGGGATTATATTTTATCTTTTAGAATTTTTTAAATTTGTTATCATTAAAATTTGTCGATAGGGTTGCTAACATAGATAGTGAAGCCGCTATGTGGAATTAAGAAGATGAAAAGTTGACAAATATCTAAAATTAATCCAATGATGACATGTGTCAACTTTGTTTTTCTTTTAATATACACGTTAGATATGACAGAAAATCAAGTGTTTTGAAATGGGGAAATCAGGCACCAACTGGGGCGCCCTCCGAAACCCAAACTTGAACAACTAAATAGGGCTAAAACATAATTGGGCCTGATCCAGTAATGAAGCTTGTTAGTCTCCACGAGAGTTTGTTCCATTGCACAGGCCTTTATTTTTAATAATCTAAATAAATAAATGATTTTATTATGAATCATAGTTCTCGAAGATGGAAAGCTTTCAGGGAAAAAAATAAAAAATTAGATGACAAAAGTTTTTGGCTTTAGAGAAATTGAGCTGTTTTTTTGTCTAAAACTGAAAGTCCACAAATGAGAACTTATGTCACATTTTACATGGATTCATTTTGCTGTAAATTTTTAATTTTACGTCAATATTAATTTACAAAATAATATTAATTCATAATTTCATCAATAATTGTACATTCAAACACCAATTTTAATGCAGGTATAAAAATTCCGTACAATGTAAAGAAAGGTTTGTTACCTATTTATGTAAAACTATTTGAAAATTATAAAACTCAATAGTTAACTCATATTCTAACTGTCTTTCACTGTTCAAAAAATTTCATTCTATTCCCCCATTCCTCCATCAGAGAAGTTGGGGAATCACCTAAATTTATTCTCGTTTGTTTCTTAGTTTCCCTTAATGTGAATGAGTGTTCTCATTATTCTCGTTTGTTTTTTAGTTTCCCTTTGTGAGAAGTGTTGTTTGGGTGGTTTACTGTTTACAAGAATAATGACTAAGTGTTTAGAAAAATTTGGCTAAGTCGATGCCTGTATTTGATACAGTCTTCGCAAGACGAAATCGCCCCGTATACAAAGTGTTTACGGTTCCGGCGATCGTCCCTGAGATACAACGATTTTAACAGGTTCAACTTAGCAGCACTTGCAAAAGTCGAACCAACAACCAACTATGTAGTGTTTGAGGCTTTCAAGCTTTTGAAGGAAATTATATCAATATGCTGATGCAAATGACTCGATTTTTAGGCTTATTATTTGGTATCAGATTTCATCTGCAGGGGCCTTGTATTTATAGGCATCAAAGTGCCCGATGAAAAGGATATGTCTTTTGGATCGAAAATACATGTCTACAGCCAAAAAATGCACCTGGTTGCTCGAACAGGTGCAACAATTCAGACGTGCGCGTGCGATCAATGTTGCTCACTGTTTGCGGTGCACGCTGCACACTAGTGCAATAACTAATTAATTTTAAAGGGTTTTAAATAAATTTGGTCCAAAAATAAAAGGGCCTTGAAGCTCAAGCCCAGGCCCAGATCCACGACCCGCGACCCGAACCCGGGTCGGGCCGACCGGCGGGCGGGCGGCAGCGGCGCGTGTGTGTTTTGAATCAAACCCACAAGCATGTAGGTCCTCACATCTTTAAAAAATTTGGTGCCCCAAGGGCCCAAACCTAATTGTCCAACTTGGGATTTATAAATTGAGCAAATTTTGGCTTTCTACTCTATGTGGGATGGAGCTTTTCTCCTTCCCCACATTTTTCCTTTTTCATACTATTTACTAGTTTTAAGTGGCTAATTTTTAGCATTAATTTCTCATTCACCCGGAATTAATTTTGAGAAATTCCAAATACCAATCTCATCTACTCACTTAGTAGAATTGTTACAAATAATTTAGTTCCATTTTTCACTAATGGAAACCACTTAAATATTTGGTCAAAATTGGGTCAACACCCAATTTAACAAACCAAATTCCAACAATCCCCCACATGAATGAAATTAATGCATGTGTGTATGCAGATTCACATGAAAGTCTCAGTGAACTGTTATTATATCTGGATAGGTAGCTTGTGGCTTTGAACCTTCCTTAGTAAAATACTATCGGATTTACTAGTTGCTTAGTGGCGCGATGTCTTGAACTACTCAGCTGTTTGTGTAACACTTGTTGTTCTCACGTTGTGTCTATTTCGGACCTGGACCATATCTTAGATTCATAAGTGTTTCTTTGAAGTGGCCATTACTTCTCACTTATATAGGTGATCTACTATTGAAGAGTATCCTGTCATACTCCACCTTTCGGTATAGGAATCATTAAAAGTCTTAAACTCCTCACCACATTTAACACGTTTCTATTTCACTTGGAAGTTTCGAGAATGAGCTAACACATTTTCCAAGTATTCACCTGAACATTCATAACTTAGTTGTCCCGTTGAACCAAGGTCTTGGAATATCCAATTCACAAGGTTGGGTTACCGCTATGAACATTCTTTATTTTGTGGATTTTAAACTCATTTCCCTTAACAACTTATACAATTGATCTCGATTTATACCGTTTGTAAGTGGATCCGCAAGGTTTTCCTTTGACTTCACGTAGTCAACTAAAATAGCACCATCCGAAATCAATTGTCTAATGTTATTGTGTCTTCGACGAATATGTCTAGACTTACCATTATACATACAACTTTGTGCCCTTCCGATTGCTGATTGACTATCACAATGTATCCAAAAACAGCAGACACCGGCTTATTCCAACAAGGAATATCCTCTAAGAAGTTTCTAAGCCATTCTGCTTCTTATCCAGCTTTATCTAAAACAATGAACTCGGATTCCATAGTGGATCGAGCTATGCACGTCTGCTTAGAAGACTTCCACGACACCGTTCCTCCACCTATTGTGAAAACATATCCACTTGTGGACTTGGAGTCTTTTGTGTCTGATATCCAATTGGCATCACAATATCCTTCTAATACTGTTGGATATCTCGTATAAAGTATTCCATAGTTCATGGTATACTTTAAGTATCTAAGTACCCTTGTCACAACTTTCCAGTGAACCTTACTCGGGTTACTTGTGAACCTACTTAGCTTACTCACTGAATATGGAATGTTTGGACGTTTACAATTCAATAAGTACATGAGACTGCCAATTACCTTGCATATTGCCGCTGAGAAACTGGTTCTCCTCTATTTTTGGCCAAGTGTAGACTTAGATCTACAGGTGTCTTAGCCGGAGGACTATCAAAAGCATTAAACTTTCTAAGTATGCTTTCAACATAATGGGATTGCGACAAGATAATTCCATCTGAAGTTTTAGTGATTTTAATCTCTAATATAACATCAGATAATCCCTTATTTTTCATGTCAAAGTTCTTCTTAACATATTCTTAGTATTCATGATTAAATCATGACTACTACCCATAATCAACATATCATCTATATAAATGCATACTATGACGTAATCATTTGTAGTAATGTAGACACACTTGTCACATTCATTGATCTTGAAATTGTTTGACTTCAAAGTCGAGTCAAAATTTTCATGCCATTGCTTAGGTGCTTGTTTTAGTCTATAAAGTGACTTAACAAGTTTACATACTTTTCGCTCTTGGTCGGGTGCAATGAACCCCTCGTGTTGTTCCATATAAATCTCCTCTTCAAGTTCACCATTCTAGAAGGCAGTCTTCACGTCCATTTGATGTATCACAAGGCTATGCAAAGCTGTAATATCAATGAGAACACGAATAGACGTGATCCTCGTAACAGGAGAATATGTACCGAAAAAATCATATCCCTTCTTTTGTTTAAATCCTTTAGCTATCAAACGGGCTTTGTACTTATCTATAGATCCATCTGCTTTATACTTCCTTTTAAGGATCTACTTGCATCCCAAAGGTTTGCAACCCGGTGGGAGATCAACCAACTCCCAAGTGTTATTTTGCATGATGGTACCTATTTCATTATTGATAGCTTCTTTCCAGAGAGGAGCTTCTGGACTAGAAAAAGCTTCTTGAATAATTTTAGTTTCATTTTCTAACATATAAGTTAGAAAATCAGGACCAAAAGACTTAGCTACTTTTGTCCTTTTAATGCGTCTTGGTTCCACTTCATCATCACTTTGAGGTAATCTTGCAGTTTCATAAGTTCGTTTATTCAAACTTTTTTCTTTCCTTTCTTTATTCGAAAAGATATTCTCGAAGAATACAACATTCCTTGATTCAAAGATCATACCTTCATTTATATCAGGAATAGCTGACTGGTGCACTGAAAGGTGATATGCACTACTATTGTTAGCATATCCAATGAAAACACAATTGATCGTCTTCGGACGGATTCTAACACCCCCATACTTTGAGGTATTTATATGACAGTTTACGTCCTTTCCATAACTCATATGGAGTTTCATTTTTACCTTTGTGTGGGATCTTATTAAGAATGTAGTTTGCAGAAAGTATGGCTTCCCCGCACAAGTTTTGGGGTAAGCCAGAGGTTATAAACATCGCATTCATCATCTCCTTAAGAGTTCGATTTTTGCTTTCTGCTACACTATTTGATTGGGGTGAGTAGGAGTCGTTGTTTGATGAATTATACTATTTCTTTCCTTGCAATTCTTCAAATGGAGCAATATACTCTCTGTGGATGTCACTTCGAATCATCTTAATATTCAAATTAAGCTGATTTTCAACTTCATTCTTATAAGTTTTAAAAGCTACTAAAGCTTCATCTTTACTTTTCAAAAGATATACATAGCAATATCTTGTGCAATCGTCAATAAACGTTATAGAGTGCTTTTTCCCACATCGAGTTTGCATAAGTTTTAAATCACACACATCTATATGAATTAACTCGAGTGGTTTGGTACTTCTCTTGTCGAATGAAACGGTGCTTTAGCCAATTTTGCTTCAACACAAGTTTCACATTTGTCTTGTGAATTGGTTTTAAACGTAGGTATTAATTCCAGATTCATTAACCTTTTAATTGTGTTGAATTTACGTGTCCTAATCTATCATACCATAAATTAGAACAATCCAACAAGTAAACAGAAGTAACGCTTTTATTCTTTGTCTCTTGGCGGAAAACAAACATTACAAACATTTTGAAGAGCCATTTATCAAGGTAGCCTTTACAAAGAATCTGACCATTCTTGGTCATTACAAACTTGTCGGACTCAAACACTAGTCTAAACCCACCTTACTAAGCAAAGAACCGGAAACCAAATTATTGCGGATATCCGGGACATGCAGTACATCCACAAGCGTAAGCTCCTTTCCAGAAGTCATCTTGAGAACAACCTTCCCAAACCCTATGATGTTGGAAGTCGAAGAGTTTCCCATGAAAAGCTTCATTCCATTTATCGGAGTGTAGGAGAGAACATCTCCTTGTCACAAGACAAATGTGATGAGTAGCCTCGATATCTTTCCACCACTCCCTTGGGTTATACACTATATTGGCTTCAAACACAATGGCGGTGAGATCGAGCTCCGACATGTCTATCGGAGCAGACTTGTCCTCCGTCACATTGGCTTGTTGGTTGCCATTTTGATTGCCCTTTTTCGAGAGTCGACAATCCTTAGCCATGTGGTTAGGTTTGCCCACAGTTGTAGCAATTCTCCTTGAATTTCTTGGCCTCCCCTTGTCTTTTCCGAATGCTTTCGTTTCTTGCTAGTGCTTGATTCAAAGCAAGATTGGTCTTGGCCTCCATTCCGCATTTCATCGACTTCACTTCGCATTTTCAGTTGTCTTCCTCAATACCATGCCAAACTATTAGATCCTCAAGCCCCATTTCTTTGCGTTTGTGCTTGAGGTAGTTCTTAAAATATTTCCACAATGGCGGCAATTTTTGATTATCGCACCACTTGAAATACTGCTCGTAATCATCCCTTCGACACTAAGTCGTGAAGTATGATCTGAATCTTCTTGACTTGGTTGATCACCATTTTGGTGTCAACCATCTTGTAATCCGAGAAATTTGCCGACAATAAATTTCTTTGTGTTGGCATCTTCTATTTTATACTTTTTCTCCAAAGAGTCTCACAACTCTTTGGACATTTTGAACGAACTATAGACATTATAGAGGGCGTCGTCTAGCCCCCAAAACATAGTTCCGATAGAGAAAATCGCTATTATGACAAGCATCCACAACGATTCTCCATTGGTTGTCGGTTTCTTCATCGCCAATGGTAGGGGTCCTCCTCGTAAAAACGGACAAATGTTAGAGATATTTCTAACCACAAGTGTACGGCTGTCAAGTTTTAATATAGTGATATGAGTAGGGTTATCGTATCCATAGGGAATGCGTGTATAAGTACCACGTATAAATTACCTAAGCTATATTTGACAGATCAATAATAGGTAGATGTCTCAATTTATAAATAAAAACAACTAGATATAACTAATCAAAATATAAACATCTAAATCTATGGGAGAATGAATTGTAGAGGTGTGATGAATCTAGTTTTCCCTTATATTATCAATATGGTTTATCGGTCACAAATTTCCAATTTATAAGTCAAGATTTCTACAATAATCATTTCCTCTCTCGAGTGCCAAATGATTGTAGATTTCAATTAGGAAATCAATATCTCTATAAAAATCACCAATTGAAATCTCAATAAACACTATGAATCTTAATAAATGACTTCAAAGGATTCAGAAATCTCTCAATTCTATGAAATCCTAGGTTATGCTATTTCAAGGTCATGTATTCAATTACATTTCTCAAGAGTCAAATCAAATACACCCAACAATCTAAATTATTGATCAAGTAATTTTGAAGCAATAAATCCAAATAGCACAAATAAATTGAGAAATCTAGATTGACAAACCACAATCTCAAAACATAAGTTCAAACATAGATTACATCAACCCTCTAGAATTATAGAGTTTAGCTCATGATGAAAATATAAATATCCATAATCAAATGAGAATGCATCTCAAATGATATACAAGAAACAACAATGAAAGAATTAAAGAGATTAAAGAAGAATCTTATCTATTTCTAGATGATAAATGTCTTCCATCTTCTTCCCTAACTCCTTCCTTGTGTCTTGGTGGTGTTGGTTTTCATCCCCAAGTGTCCTCCATGCCCTAGTTCAAGCCTCCCATCTCAAATGTTCAAGCCTCCCAGGCGCCGCACTAAGACTGAAATGGGGTTGCGGCCAAAACACAAAACAAAACTAAGACCTCGGTCTTTGCAGCGCCAACGAGGGGCGTTGCAGCACCCGTAGTGCACTCCCGGCGCCGCGCCCTGCTTTTTACCTCATTTTTTTGTAGCCTGGGCGCCATCCAAACGTCCGAATTTGCTTTGTGTGTCTTCATAAGAGTTGTAGCCCTATCTCTTAGCTTTCGATAGACACTTAAATCCGCTCAATATCAATTTTGTATAGAGAGTTATGGCCAAAATACTAAAAGTCTTTGGAAATTCCAGACACGTTTGGACGTTTCTTCAAATCAATCTTTCGTTGTTTGATCATCCTTGCTTATTTTGACACACGACCCATTACAATTACTCTAGACTCAATATAATTAGCCCTCAACATGGCTTGGCCACTCAAAGGACTCGAAACAATGGAAATTAATGCATAACCTATGAGATATAACAAAAACTACTCAAAATACTCAAAAACAACACAAAACTCTAGTCTCGGAAGCCCAAATCATTGGTATAAAACCAACTGAACAAATACCCCCAAACTTAGATTATTGCTTGTCCTCAAGCAATTACAGACTCTTGAAGAATACGAAATATACAAGACACAAAAATATAGAAAACTTACCGACTAATCAAAACTTCACAACTAAAATCATTTGTCTCAATATCTGCGTTTCACTACCAATCAAACATGTGTTTTAACATTGTGATCAAAAGTGTGGAATGTACATGCCAATTCCGTTTACATTATTCATATAGATTCACGCAATCAAGTGTTGTCAAAATGATCCACTTTTTGAATATCCAGATGAAATGCTTACCGGACTCCATAAGCTTGTCATTCACAATAATCTCCACTAATATAAGCTAATGTAACACAAGGATCAATAGGACTTTCAAAGCTTGTAATGTGGGCTTAGGATATGATCGGAAAATATAGGATTAAATGGTTCAAATCACCTAAACACACAATTGTCAATTTCTTCAACTCGCCAAACAAAATAGCTACTTTCACTTTTTTTTGAATTCTCCATTGTTCTCCTTTTATGAGCCTATACTCACTGATTTTATTTTTTTTCTGAAACCCCCAAACTTATTCTTTTGTATATTTTTACACACGAGGTTTCATATTTTCTTTTTCTAGGCAACTTCATGCAAGTAAACACATACCCTACTTATCATACCCTCCTCAACCTTCAACATTTTGTGTGTATGAGTGATGGGTAATTAGGATTTTCACATGTAGGCTCAAGGTATAAGATTGGTTGCCAAAAAGAACGGGTTTAATGAGGCTCAAATGGGACACTAGTGAAATTATATAATATAAAGGTAGGCATTTTTGTTCTAGCTTGTTCAAAGATGGCCTAAATTATTTCCTTAATGTTACTTCACCTAGATTTTTCGACTAGTGATCAAACAAGTTCTAGAATCCGGTGGGATCATACAAAAAACACTCAACTTCATAAATCATTTTCAAATAAATCAATCGAATTATGGAATTAATGGAACAAAGCATAGATCACCGCTCAAACACATGCTCTTTTGACCGTTTGACTCATATTCGACAAATTCACTTAGTCATGTAGTTCTATAGTTCAACAAACGACTCGACTTGACTCAACTCAAAACAAACGACTCGACTCGACTCAACTCAAAGCAAATATATAGAGACTCGAAAATATTTTTTTAACAACTAAAAATAAAAAAAAACACGAAAAAGTAGGATCACAAAAGTAAATAGATCCGAAAGTTGAAAGAACACTTTGAAAGATTAGAGCCGCACGAAGAATCAAATTCACAAAAATGGCAGGAAACGGTGAAGATGAAAATCGCATACCTATTATTGCACCTCCGGAAAGGGCCATTCGGGATTATTTTCGACCAACCACGAATCAAAATTATTCGGGCATTATTCGCCAACCAATCAATGCGAATAATTTCGAATTAAAACTGGCCCTTATAAACATGGTGCAACAAAATCAGTTTGGGGAAGTGTCGTAGACGACCCGAATGCTCATTTGGCTATATTTCTTGAGATATGCGACACTATCAAAATGAATGGGGTTCCCGATGAAGCTATTCGGTTGAGGTTATTTCCGTTTTCACTTCGTGATAAAGCTAGACAATGGCTTCAAAGTTTCCCACCCGGAAGTATCACTAGTTGGGATGATCTCACTAAAATTTATGGCAAAATTCTTTCCATCTAGAAAGATACTTCAACTGAAGAGTGAGATTGCTCAATTTCAACAAATTGACTTTGAACCACTCTATGAAGCTTGGAAGCGATTCAAGGAATTATTGAGGAGATGTCCACAACACGGGTACGCAGATTGGCAGAAAGTTCAGTATTTCTACAATGGTATGAATGGTCATTCGAGAACTATTATAGATGTGCAGCAGGAGGTACATTGATGGCTAAAACTCCAAGTGAAGCCATGCTTTTGCTAGAAGAAATGGCTGCCAATAGTTATCAATGGCCTTCCGAGAGATCCATGCCAAGGAAAGTTGACGGTGTTTTCTTGAACTTGATAATATGTCCGCTTTGTCCTCTCAAATTTCCTCCTTGTCAAAGCAACTTGCTACCCTCAATACTGGTGGAAAACAACAAACAGAGACTGCCATGGAAATAAGTCAAGAGATGCTGAATCCCGACATGGAGCAAGTCAATTATGTGAACAATCGGGGTTTCAACAATAGAGGAAATCAGTTGCCAACACATTATCATCCGGGACTTCGCAATCATGAAAATTTCTCATATAGCAATACGAGAAATGTGTTGCAACTACCTCCAGGATTTCAAACTCGAGGCACGAAATGCAGTACGGTGGGAGAAAACAAGTCGTCCTTGGAAGAATTACTTGGCACATTTATTGTAGAAACCCGAGCCTGGATGAACAAGAGTTATGCTAACATGGACAAGCTTGGCTCGTGAGTTACAACAATAGAAGGTCACATCAACTCATTGGGGACACAAATAGGTCAATTAGCGACAACAGTGATTTCGTTGTAGCAGAGAGGGAAATTTCCGAGTGATACAGAGGTTAATCTGAGGGAGCATTGCAATGCAATTTATGTGAGAACGGAGGCAGAAATTCAGCTTGCACCCGAACAATCGCCCATTTATGCGAAAGAAGTGGAATCCAAGGAAATGAAGTTTGAGGAGTTTGAGACTGTTTACCTGACAGAGGAAAGTAGTGTAATAGTGCAGAGAAAACTACCTCAGAAAATGACGGATCCAGGGAGTTTTAATATTCCATGTACTATTGGAGGAGTTCTCTTTGAAAGCCACTTTGTGATCTTGGTTCCTGTGTAAATCTTATCTCTCTTTCTGAAGTTACAAGGCTTGGGCTTGGGGAGGTGAAACCTTCTAATATCACATTGAAATTTCTTTGATCGATCCATCACATATCCTTGGGAATTATGGAAGACGTCTTTAGTAAAAGTTGATAAATTTGTTTCCCCGTGGATTTTGTGGTGTTAGACGTGAATGAGGACCATAATATACCTATAATTTTTAGTCGGCCATTTCTAGCTACGGCAAGAGCATTGATTGACGTAGAAATGGGGGAGTTGACTCTGCGGGTGCATAATGAAGAAGTCGTGTTCACCATTCCTCCAACTAAGAGACTTAAATTTGAATCAAATGATGATTATCAGATGGATGGGCATAGGGCTGGAGATATTGGTGGTTGGGGAGTATCTAAGGGAAACGTAGATAACGTTCCTATTGGAGATCCAACTTGAGGACAAATCTGACAAAGTCTGGCTAAGACTGTAAACTTAGCGCTTCTTGGGAGGCAACCCAAGTGATTTTTCTTGTGTTTTCCAGTTGCTTGTTTTGTTTATTTTTCATTTTATTCGATTTTATTTTATTTGATTTTTAATCGCAAAAAAAAGGCACTACATTTTCCACTTGGGTGCATTGTGTACGTACTTTAATTTTTGAGTTCTCACCCATAACCGAATTTCATGGCTCCACGAGTTTTGTTTTCTTGTCTACCTTGCAAGGTTACAAAGATGCGAAACCAAAAAGGGATCGGGCCGAGGTGAAGGGGACGAACAAGACCACACCTCGGAGGCATGCAACACCCACGAGCTTGTGCGCTAGGATGCATAGTGAGCTTATACGGAATACCTCATGCACGTATTGGTACCACATAACTTTGATAAGGAGATTTTACTCCTTGAACACCAGGAAAGTCCTTTTCCCACCTCTCCATTGGGGACATTGTCGTTTTAAGTTTGGGGGGTGTAGTCTATTTTTATTCATTGAGTCGAGTCTTGAATAAAAAAAAAAGTCAAATTACAATTAGGCAATCAACCTTGATATCACACAAAACACATTCCCCGACAACGGCGCCAAAAACTTGTTAGAGATATTTCTAACCACAAGTGTACGGTTGTCAAGTTTTAATAAAGTGACATGAGTAGGGTTGTCGTATCCACAGGGAATGCGTGTATAAGTACCAAGTATAAATTACTTATGCTATATTTGACAGATCAATAATAGGTGGATGTCTCAATTATAAATAAAATAACTAGATATAACTAATCAAAATATAAACATCTAAATCTATGAGAGAATGAATTCTAGAGGTGTGATGAATCTAGTTTTCCTTATATTATCAATCGGTTTATCAATCACAAATTACCAATTTATAAGTCAAGAAATCTACAATCATTTGGCACTCGAGAGAGGAAATGATTATTGTAGAAATCTTGACTTATAAATTGGTAAATTTGTGATTGATAAACCATATTGATAATATAAGGAAAAACTAGATTCATCACACCTCTAGAATTCATTCTCCCATAGATTTAGATGTTTATATTTTGATTAGTTATATCTAGTTGTTTTTATTTATAAATTGAGACACCCACCTATTATTGATCTGTCAAATATAACATAGGTAATTTATACTTGGTACTTATACACGCATTGCCTGTGGATACGACAACCCTACTCATATCACTATATTAAAACTTGACAACCGTACACTTGCGGTTAGAAATATCTCTAACAAGTTTTTGGCGCCGTTGCCAGGGAATGTGTTTTGTGTGATATCAAGGTTGATTGACTAGTTGTAATTTGACTTTTTTTTGTTTTTTTTTTATTGTTTTAATTTTGTGAAATTTGTTTTAGGCACATCGCTGGATGGAATTATAATGTATGCATATACGTGGCCAACCGATGATGCTACTGGGATTTTTGGAAGTCAAAGTGTGAACAATTTTGTTCCTTATTATCCACCTCAAGAAAATGTATGGGCCCAAAATATTGCAAATCATGAAAATATGAAACCCCATGTGTTAAAATATGCAAAAGAATAAGTTTGGGGGTTTCGGAAAAAAAATAAAAATAAAATCGAGGATCACAAACTGAAAAAGGTATTATCACTCCCCCAAACTTAATATAACCATTGTTCTCAATGGAAGAGGCGCAACTCCTCATCGGAATCGTGGGGTGAAAGAGAAGCAACATGGCCCATTGGTAGCACTCCATAGGGCCGATGGCTTTTTCCTTGCCTTTCTTTGATTTAGGAGGCACGATACCAACCTGTCAAACAAAACCAAACACGTGGAAACGAGCAATGGGGTAAAGTACCACAATATCATGTGAAGACCATGGGAGACACATCAATGTTATATAATTATGATCGACATGTGAACTCCTCCAAGCAATAAACCAAGAAGGGCATGCAAAAGTGTTAAATTTCTCATTGAGACATTTTATCAAATACATGGTGGGCATAGATAGAGAATAAGAATGTGGATGTAATTTATATAACCAATTATGCCTGGAATTTCAATACCAATCCAAATTCTATCACAATAAGCACCCTTTGCACATAATTTCACCAGAATCGCGTAATGAGCATACATGGGGGATATGGGTGAGATGCAACATGACTACTACTAATAAAACACAAACATTCTAACTAATCAAACTATGAAAGCAAGTAAAATGAGCTTGGGTTGCCTCCCAAGAAGTGCAAAATTTAAAGTCTTTAGCCAGACTTTTGTTTTACTCAACCGGGATCCAAAAACAAGTGTCGATCATGCCATGCCTTTGTATTTTCCAACAGTATAGGCAATCCTTTAGTGTATGTAAGACGTGGATGATTAAGGATCACAATGTTGATGGTCTTTTGGAAATCAAATGTGTTCCTAATGATGAAAAATGGTTTATCAATCATAGTAAAGATATTTCTATCTTTACTCACATTAAATATCATGGAATCTGTAGAACATGTGAATTGATCACCATTTTCAAACATTGTTCCTTCAAGTATGCTTCTTAAAATTTGATACATTTGTATTGAAGCTTACATCTAGAGTGCACATATTTTTGTCAATATGAGGATTTTCAATTGTGTGAGAAATAGAAATACTCCCTGAGTTAATTTGACGTGGCTCGTCTTGTAAGATCGGATTGCACTCTTCAAAAGTCTCCTCCAATTTGAAGGATGTCCACCTTTTTCATAATGGGCAATTCATGTTCATGATTTTCTATTTCAACAGGTCCCAAGAATGATGACGACTCTTCATTATTAAGATGGTCAATTATTTGTTGGAGTGATTTTGACATATGTTGACATATAATCTCAATTTGTTGAACTCTTGCCTCGGTTTGGATGTCTCAATTTATAAATAAAAATAACTAGATATAACTAATCAAAATATAAACATCTAAATGTATGGGAGAATGAATTTTAGAGGTGTGATGAATCTAGTTTTTCCTTATATTATCAATATGGTTTATCAATCACAAATTACCAATTTATAAGTCAAGATTTTTATAATCAGTCAAATGATTGTAGATTTCAATTAGGAAATCAATATCTCTATAAAAATCACCAATTAAAATCTCAATAAACACTATGAATATTAATAAATGACTTCAAAGGATTCATAAATCTCTCAATTCTATGAAATCTTAGGTTATGCTATTTCAAGGTCATGTATTCAATTACCTTTCTCAAGAGTCAAATCAAATACACCCAACAATCTAAATTATTGATCAAGTAATTTAGAAGCAATAAATCCAAATAGCACAAATAAATTGAGAAATCTAGATTGACAAACCACAATCTCAAAACATAAGTTCAAACATAGATTACATCAACCCTCTAGAATTATAAAGTTTAGCTCATGATGAAAATACAAATATCCATAGTCAAATGAAAATGCATCTCAAATGATATACAAGACACAACAATGAAAGAATTAAAGAGATTAAAGAAGAATCTTATCTACTTCTAGATGAGAAATGTCTTCAATCTTCTTCCCCAACTCTTTTCTTGTGTCTTGGTGGTGTTGGTTTTCATCCCCAAGTGTCCCCCATGCCCTAGTTCAAGCCTCCCATGTATCTATTTATAGTACCCTTTTTTTAGATCCAAAAATCGGAGTTTTATTGTTTTGTCCGCCCACGGGCGCTGCTGTGCTCGAAAACGGGCGTTGTAGCGCCAAAACACAAAACGAAACTGCCCCATTTCTCGACCCCGATCTTTGCCGGTGCCAAGGAGAGGGGTCTTTGCGGTGCCAAGGAGGGGGTGTTGCAGCGCCCGTAGTTCACTCCCGGGCGATGCGGCGCCCGTTCTGGGCGTTGCCGCGCTGCTGCTTTTTACGCTCGCGCTGCAGCGCCTCTTTTTGGCACTGCGGAGCCATCCAAACGTCCGAATTTTCTTTGTGTGTCTTCATAAGAGTTGTAGCCCTATCTCTTAGCTTTCCATAGCACTTAAATCCGCTCAATATCAATTTTGGATAGAGAGTTATGGCCAAATTACTAAACCCTGCCAGTGCTGGAAATTCCAGACGCGTTTGGACGTTTCTTCAAATCAATCTTTCGTTGTTTGATCATCCTTGCTTATTTTGACACACGACCCATTGTAATTACTCTAGACTCAATATAATTAGCCCTCAACATGGCTTGGCCACTCAAATGACTCGAAACAATGGAAATTAATGCATAACCTATGAGATATAACAAAAACTACTTAAAATACTAAAAAACAACACAAAACTCTAGTCTCGGAAGCCCAAATCATTGGTATAAAACTAACTGAACAACAGACCCATCGTAGTGAGGTAAAAGAGCATCTTCTGTTGCCAGCGTTTGAAGTCAACGCCGGAGAACTTCGCCGATTTTTTGCCGTGAGCAGGAGTAGCAGCCATCGGAGTGAATGAAACAGATGCCATCGTCTTGAAAATAGCAAAATGATTTTGTCTTGCGATTGTTGTTTGGGTGGTTTACTGTTTACAAGAACAATGGTTAAGTGTTTAGGAAAATCTGGCTAAGTCAAGGCCTGTATTTAATACAGTCTCCACAAGATGAAATTGCCCCATATACAATGTGCTTACGGTTCCGGCGATCGTCCCTAAGATGCAACCACTTTAACAGGTTCGACTTAGCAGCACTTGCAAAAGTCGAACCAACATCGAACTATGTAGTGTTTGAGGCTTTCAAGCTTTTGAAAGGAATTATATCAATATGTTGATGCAAATGACTCGATTTTTAGGCTTATTATTTCGTATCAGATTTCATCTACAAGGGCCTTGTATTTATAGGCATCAAGGTGCCTGATGGAAAGGATATGTCTTTTGGACCGAAAAAGACATGTCTACAGCTGAAAAATGCACCTGGTTGCTCGAACAGGTGCAACAGTTCAGATGTGCTCGTCCGCGCACACCTGCTCTGCAATCAATATTGCTCATCTGCGGCGCGCGCCGCGCATCCGATCACAGATGCGCGCCCGCGCACTTCCAGTTGGAGATAATTAATTAATTAATATAATAATTAATTAATTTTAAAAGGTTTTAAATAAATTTGATCCAAAAAGTATAAGGGCCTTGAAGCCTAAGCCCAAACACAGGCCCACGACTCCGGCCCGTATGCGGGCGCGCGTGTGTATTTTGAACCAAACCCACAAGCATGTAGGTCATCGCGCCTTTAAAAACTTTGGTGCCCCAAGGGCCCAAACCCAATTGTCTAACTTTGGATTTATAAATTGAGCAAACTTTGGCTTTCTACTCTATGTGGGACGGAGCTTTTCTCCTTCCCCACATTTTCCATTTTCCATACCATTTACTAGTTTTAAGTAGCTAACTTCTAGCATTAATTTCTTATTCACCCGGAATTGGTTTTTAGAAATTCCTAATGTCAATCTCATCTACTCACTTAGTAGAATTTTTACAAATAATTTAATTTCATTTTTCATTAATGGAAAACACTTAAATATTTGGACAAAAATCAGGTCAACACCCAATTTGACAAACCAAATTCCAACAAGAAGTTTTTTCTTTTTCTTTTTTCTTTCTTTTTCTTCTTCCTTTTCAAATCTGGTCATTTGGGCAACATATCTGACCATTTTGGTTTCAAATCTGGCCATTTTAGTGGTTGATCGGCTGCAACGGGTGATTTTATCATGCCTTACCATTGAAGAAAACTACGCAATGAAGTTAGATCCGAGCGTAATGAAGAAAAGACAGGGATTGTCACAAAATTGGAACTGCTAGCCATATTATGGAGTTTTAGTTTCTGTCATTTGTAATAAAATTTCTATTTGTTCTTATTTTTTCCAATTCCTATGTATTTTCTTATTGGTATGTACTAGTGCTTTACCCGTGCGATGCACGGCAAGTGTAATATTGACAATATGAAGTTTATTGTGTTTTTACGATATTTGGTTTGTTGTGTTCGATTTGTGTAGATTGGATGTTTATAAAATTTATTACACATTAAAAAAAAAGAAAATGTACAAACATCTACTCGAACAATTTAATATCTACAAATTTTGAAAAACTTCTTTGTACACCACGTTTTTGCGTCTGTTTTTTTTTGATTCATCTTCGCCACAGACTAATATTTTTAGTCCCTTCCGATTGGTGACTCGTGAAACAAAGAACATATAATTGACCATGATCGAATCTTTGGATTCTTCAAGTACAAACCAACATTTGAGAGAGATTGGCCTTGGCTCTTGTTTATGGTCATTGCATAAGACACGGTCAGAGGAAACTGTCTACGTTGAAACTTGAATGGAATTCTGAGGTTCAATGGTGTTAGAGTCATTCGGTATCAACACCTTATGACCTTCATGCGTTCCAGTGAGAATTTTAGCTTCAAGTACGTGTGTAGAGAGCCTCGTAATCACCAATCTAGTCCCATTACACAATCCAGTCGAGTGGTCCATGTTCCTCAGGAGCATAACTGGAGTTCCAACCTTCAAATGCACCTCATGATTGGGAACACCGGAACATTTTATACCATTCAAAAATTCTGGCGTATGAATATCATGCAAGAAATCAATATTAGCATCAGATTTACTCGTGCTATCTGAGCCCAAATAAGTCTGCCCCTCCGAAGAATTTAAAGACGTCATATATTGATTGCTCGACTCAACAACATCAAGAGTCGGTGCGATTATCGCCCTATATTTCAAATAAGTAGGATCATCAATGGCGTCTTTAAACATTGGATAAGTAGGATCTATAATTGTTGCAATCGGATCACGTGATGATTCCAAAAGAATATCTTCAGTATATCGATAGTGGCACAACCATCATTAGATCCTCTGATTGTTCCATCTCCGATGCTTGCTATCCACTCTGAGAATTGGGCCAAATCCGCATAATCATCTTCCTGATGGAGGCTTTGAATACGCATATTTTTAGTCAATCTCAGTACTGTACAATCTTTCACAAATACGATGCATTTATCGTGGCATTGACTACATTCTGTCGACTTCCCTTTGGTATAACAGGCAATATCTGTCTGAAGTCACCCCCGAACACAACAGTTTTCCCTCCAAAAGGTTTTGATTCATTCTGTGGGTTGATTAATTTTAAAAGACCTTTCAAAGTTTCATTCACGGCTTCAAAACAATGCTTGTGCATCATTGGGGCTTCATCCCAGATTATAAGTTTACAACGAATAATAAGCTCACCAAGCGGAGTCCCCTGTTTGATATTACAAGTTGACTCTTGATTTGGGTTTAAAGGAATAACAAAACGGGAATGGGCAGTCCTTCCACCAGCAAAATAATAGGACGCTATTCTACTCGATGCCACGTTCAACACAATTTCTCCTTTCGATCTCAAAGCCGCAGATAAAGCCCTTCACAAAAATGTTTTGCCTGTTCCCCCATATCCGTATACAAAGAACATACCACCTTTATTTGATTCCACCGATGTCATGATTTTAGAGTAAACATTTTTTTGTTCCTCATTGAGTCTGGAAATGAGGTTTTTGTGCTCTACCAAAAGAGCCTTACGATCATAACGTGACTCGTCGTATATCGTCTGTTTCGCTATTCCCGATTGTCAAGATCGGAAAGGGCATCGTATCAAAATCACGTAGACTCGTGCCACGACTTCTCAATATTCTTTCAATCTCCATCAAAGCAAGATTTTTTATCTCGTTCTCACTCAATACCAATTCTGCAAGAGAAATAATACGGCATTGAATAAATAATAAGGTGTATAGAATAATGTTATTAGAAATAAAAATATGACATTTAACATATAATAATAATACCTTCATGTTGGAGAAGACGTCGCCGTCTATGTAGGATATCATCCGAAAGATATTGCCAACACTTGTCCCATACTACTTCTGGTCTGCTCAAAGCATCTGATGATAGCAAGGACGCAAAAAGACTTCTGAGACTCTCTGCAGAAGCCCAATGGCTCACTTCAGTGATTGCATCAACATATTCCCTATCATCTTCTAACAGACCAAGAGCATAGCAAGCGTCACGGTACGAAGAGTGTTGAGTACCGTTTGTTTGATAAATGGTTTTATCATGATTTTGATGATTTTGTTTCTATACCAAAACAATGGTTTTAAAGGTTGTCCAAATACTCCTAAATGATTTAAAATGGTTTTAATATTTCCCGGAGTATTTCTTCAAGTCTGACAAAATTGGACAACACATTTAATAATATTGCGTCAATGGGTTTTTACATCGAAACTATGTTTCTAAATGTTGTCCTAATACTCCCGATCGATCTAAAATATTTTTACTATTTTTGGAGTATTTCTTGAAGTTTATATTAGGACAACACTTTTGATGATTTTGTGGTAATGTGTTATTTCATCAAAACTATATTTCTAATATTGTCCAAAATACTCCCGATCAATTTAAAATGTTTTTACTAATTTTTGGAGTATTTCTTGAGGTTTATTTTTGACAAAAATCGGACAACATTTCATTGTGGAGGTCGACCGGTCGACCAAAGAGGCGACCGGTACGTGGGAACGAGTTTCTTGAAACAGAACTCGCAGAATCCTCAAAACAGGTCAGGGTGACCGGTCCACCTAGGGGGCGACCGGTCGCACTCCAGGGCGACCGGTCGACCACCCCCTGGACCGGTCCCCCTAGTGTATTTTTGGCGTGTTCTTTCAAAATTCTTATTTGTGCACGGTCCAGTTCCCCTCAGTTTGACAGCAAAATTCTAACCGTTGTGCAGCAGACAGTTTTTCCTTAATTTGTGGGATTGATTTCTAACAGCTATAATCTTGATTTTAATTGCAATGTTTTTGTACATATCAGATTCCAAGAGGAGCCTATCAAGTATCAATCATCTCCTATAAATAGAGGAAGATTTTAAGCACAACAATATGAGAGAACAATACAACACAACAAGAAATACTCAAGCAAACACTTGGTCTTATATTGTCATTATTCTTGTTGTAATTTGCCTAGCTTATCACTTTCACATTCTTGAGGTCTAGGCTATTCTTGATTACACTTGCACTCAATTGTATTATTCATTATCGAGTTGTAATCTTGAATTTTTGGTTATCATTCAACACAAGATATCCTTGTGAGTGTTCTTGTGGTAAGAACATGCTTGGGTGATCTAGGTGTTAGGTGTAAGAAGATTGTGGTAATCTTCTTGTTGAGGTGTTGAAGAATTTGGTATTCTTCAAGGTTGAAGATTGTGGTAATCTTCACAAGGTGCCGTTGGAGATTGTGGTAATCTTCAAGAGAGATTGTGGTAATCTCAAAGGTGGAGTTGAAGAAGAGTGTGGTGCTCTTCAAGGTGTTGTTGTAAGTTGAATTTGTATTAATTGTGGTAATTAATAAAATTCTTTTTCTTTTTCGAAATCCATCCCGGATATACTGGGGTGGTAGAGCACGTAGTCCCTAGGTGGGGTGAAGCTCTATAAATCGACGTGTGTTGTTTACTTTCCGCACTTTTATTCTTGTCTTGGCGTATTTGATTCGAAAAAGAGGGCATAATCGAAAAGATGGAGATAATCTATTCACCCCCCTCTAGATTATCGTAGCCGCTTGGACTTACACCGTTGACCTTCTTGTAGTCATCATGACAGGTAGCCCCACGGACAATATTGAGAAGACATCGCAAATAGTACATATCACCAGCCCCTGGAGGGACGAAAAACACTCGTCCTATTGATTTCCCCATTTTTCTTGGCATCCACTTCCTAAGTTCTTTCTTCCAAGTGAATTTTGTTGGGGCTTCAACATAGGTTAGCTCACTGGCTTCGGGATATATTTTCTTTGCTTCCATACATGCTAAAAACATGTTCTCCTTAACTGAATCTTTACTAAGCACATCGTCTATTCGCTCATTATCACCGAAAATAACACTCTGCTCAATCGGAAGATGGAAGTGAGTCGTTCGGCTTGAAGGATATTTGTCTTGAATCTCAAACCCCAATAACCTCCGGCGACTTCACATGACGATATATACCTACAATCATAATACATGCTCACTTCATCAACGTTTTTCCTCGAGTCCTCATCGTTGGTGCTTGTATAAAACGACGTTGTCACGCGATCATTTCCTTTGTTTACATACTTGAATATATACTTAATAGATCTGGCCTGGTTACACCATTCCACATTTATGTGAGCTCCATATTTGAGTAACAACTTACGATTATGAGGCACCACATATCGTTGTCCAACGGCACACCATTTTTCTCAACTATTCTTCCGTCATTTTCGCGTCGTAACGCGGATAACCTTCTTCATCAAAAGTAGTCGCATCCACAAATTTTTGGGAAGATGTTTAGTGCAACGACCATTGGCCATATAGGAGAGTTTTTCCGACATCACCACATGGACCATGAATCATATGATCCTTTACTACAACATAATAACATGGATCAGTTCTCTCATCGGGTATTTGGTGATATGATTCGATCTATGTCATCTGCGGATTGGATATTTGTCTTCCTTTGCTTAAAAACAACAATATATGTGCATGAGCAAGCCATGCTTTTGAAATTCTATCGTATAGATAATCGCAATAAAATAATAAAAAAGGATTTGAGACACTAAACTAAGTAAATAAATATTAAATATATTATTAAAAATATGTATAAAATATTTAAAAAATAAATGTTAACCGCAATTACTTTCCCGAATAGTTTATTTTGCGAAGATCTTTGATCAAAGAATCTAGCTTAAGTTTAAAGATTCGCAAACAAATATGGTCGATCTTGGGATTTAGATTCTTTTTCGAACAAAACGAACAATCTTTGGCCATTTAGGATTGCAAGTAAATGTTATAAACAAATCCGTATAACCCGCCCATCGACATATAGCCATCGCATCTTGATAATTCTCAGTATCATATATCGAGCACCTCCGGTGAAACTTGAAGGTAATATAATGCGTTTTGCGACGAGTACTCGGATCAATATCACCACGCAAAACAAAGATCCGTCAAGCCTTTATATTTATATATATCACAACGAAGCTTTTTCTCGATTCAAACGGATATATTTCAATCGAAAGCGATTTCGACCATTGTGTATGCATCAACAATAAATTGTTGAAACAATCTCCGAGAAGACAAAATAGTAGCCGATTCATGTTCTCTCGTCAGGTAATCAGACGCAGAAAGTATTCACGCACGCTAATTGTTCTTCCGCACCAAGATCTATTAGTCTTATTTATTGAAAATGGTATATCTTCTCTAAAACCATCCTCACCATAAGGTAATAGTAACTGAGGATCGCAAGGCCAAATAAGAAGCATTCAATTCATTAATCCGGCCGCAAAAGACCGGATCTTGTTTCAATAACAATATCCCGATCGCTTTAAAAGCACGATCAAAATCACCAACAATCAAAGTGCGACCTGTTGGTACTTGGAATATTATATGTCCTAGCATTTGTACTCTTCTACCAATCAAACGTAATTTTACGTCTCCGAATATCCATGTTGTCGAATCTTTTCTTTTGCCATTCTAAAAGATTTTACCGAACATTGTTCTCGTCCAACATTCTCTTTAGTTCAGACACGATAACTTCGTGCAAATTATTGTTATCACTTCCTTGCCTACAAATTTAAACATGGTTTTTTAAAAATTAAATAAAATTTGTGTTTAAAAATTTAAACAAATTAATAATAAATAAACAAAATATAATAAAAAAATAAACAAACCTCGTGAATTCAACCTATGACTTATTTCATTCTCCGTATCATATATGTATAGGCGAGCGAATTTGGGAGTAGATCCATCGGCGGCAACAAACTTCCAATAAGGTGACAATTTTGGTCATACATTCGAAAAAACGGTGGACCTCTACCTTTGTTCACATCTGTGTCAATCTTTCATCCCATAGATGTAAAACAGAACATATTGTTATAAGATCGTATATTTTCTTGAAAGTGCTTGCTTTTATTTCCATTTCCAAACAATAGATCTTCAAGAACAGTTGGTGGTTGTCTGATTGGCGGAAGTTGAATATTTCCGTGCCCACAACACAAAGAGTAGCGAGAATTTGATTTTGGAGAGGAGGATAGTCTTTCTTCTAACCAAAATAATGCTCCACAAAATTGGCAATTAAAACTGACATCCCCTATATCCCAATACTCTGAAAAAAATAATAAATACACTAATTCATGAAATTATACTAAATAATATTAATAGACTAAAATATATGAAATTAACAAATATAAAAAATTGCACCAACCATCATGTGAAGGATTTAATACTTCACTGAGCTCAATCTCAGTTACGTTAACACCAGAATTCTCATACATCGTCGGCTCATTTGGAGTAATATGTGCTTCATTCGGTTCATCTTCTGTCAGATCAACTACTATAACTTCTTTCGAACTCATCGAAGAGGGTGTCCCGGAAGTACCATAATTAGATATGCCACGATTAACGATATTTCTCCCAGATAGTAATCGCGCGCCAGAAACTATAATATTTTTTTAAAAAAACAATATTATCATTATTAGTATTTAAATACAACATTGTATATTTGTTCTATTTATAACAAAAAAAAATAATTGAACATACCATTTGTGATATCGCTGAGCGGACTGTTGGATAATGGATGAACCATTGTACTTGATGAGCCTTTTTCAAAAGACGTCCTTTTAGATATTATTATATTTCCTGAAAAATAAATTTAAAATTAAAATGTAAAAAAATGATTATATATCAAATTAAACAATAATAAAATTTTTATACATAAAAATTATTTAATAAAATTCGAATTGATTATTTCAATAACAAATATAATAATAATAATAATAATAATAATAATAATAATAATAATAATTGTAGTAATCATCCATATTCATGATAATAAGTATATTAATAATAAATAATAATAATATTAAAAATAATAATTATAAAATCGATTGGTTTAAACTAAATTGTAATTATAATAATATAATAAGTAGAGTAATTTTATACGAAAACTTAATAATTATTAAAAATAATAATATAATTTATATAATACGTATATATATAACAGATTTATTAATAATAATATAATTAATATAAATATGAATATATTAAGGAACCCTATATATATGTAATAAATAAAGTGATATAATACAAAATTTCTAATATTTATATATTAAATTATATAATAAAATAATTATAAGAATATATTATAATTAATTGAGATATATTTGAATACGTTTTTGTATCCTTAATCTCTATTTTATTTTTTATTTCAATTTTAATTTACTTTAAATATAATACAAAATATCTAATATTTATATATTAAATTATATAATAAAATAATTATAAGAATATATTATAATTAATTGAGATAAATTTGAAAACGTTTTTGTATGCTTAATCTCTATTTTATTTTTTATTTGAATTTTATTTATTTTAAATTAAATTAAGTAATAATAATATTTAATTCAATTATTTTCATATAATAATAAATATTAATGATAATAAACAATATAAATATAATTTTAATTTGAAAAAAGAAATTTAAAAAGCCCAATGGATATATATACATATAATATATAGATACCAAGCCCAATTAAAACAAAAGCCTTTAGAAAATATTGGCCCAAAAACTGTATCGAAAAAAAAAACACATGTCATCATCTTTGTCGCATGTAAAACGAATGGTTCGATTCGAACACGTGTCCATCATCGGACGGTTCTAAATAGGGATCGGACTTTCCTCTTCTATCTCACTACCCCACACCACCTACCACCACCCGGGTACCCTCCACTGCCAACACCCGTGCGATGCCGTAACTCTCCTCACTCCACCTAACCCTAATTCTCTCATTCTCACGCCTCTCTCTATCTCTCTCGATCTCATTTCTCTCATTTCTGCCATTTTTCTACAAAACTCTCCAAAAAAATTTCTGCCATTCTTGTTTACATTTCCACCGATCGTCTTTTTTATTTTGAAAAACAAATCCTTGTTTTTCCTTTAGTTGATTCTTCGAAATTTTTTTGTTTTCAAAAATCGGCATAAATAAAAAAAAAAAAAGATTCGAAATCCTTGAAAACATTTAGAAGTTAGTTTTCAAAATGTAAAAGGATTTCGAACAAAGAAATCAGTGGAAAATACGTTTGTAAAGTATTTTTTTAGAAAAATAGGCAGATAAAAAAAATATTTTCAGAAATCCTTCAAAAAAATTATTTTGAAGTCAGTTTTCAAAATGAGTAAAGGATTTCAAAAAAAAATTGGTAAAAAATACTCCTCCAAAGTATTTTTCAAATAATCGATTTTTTATATTTTTCTTTTTTCAGTATTCTATATTTTCTTTTATTGTTTTTTATTTTTTGTAACTATATTTACAAAAAATGAGCAGATCCGTTTGAATCTGATATTTTTTTTGAATAAATATTTTGCGAAATAATACTGTTAAACTATACATATGATTTTTTTTTCAGATCAATGGTTTTTTTAGTATTGTATAATTTCCTTTATTTTTTTTTTCGAACAATATTTAGAAACGAAAAACCTTATCAGATCTGCTTTTTTTTCGTATTTTTGTTTTAATATTTTAAGAAATAATGAGGCTAAGCTAATGACCTGCATGTGTTCGTATTTAAAAATGGAATAATTGAATAAATTTTCTTGAATTTTTTTCGCCAAAAAAATCAAAAATATGCTTCGTTTTTTTATTTATGATAAGATTTATATTTAAAAATATAGAAATACAAAAAAACCTATAAACGGTTTGGCAGAAAAAAGGAAGAATTTTCTGCAATATTTTTTTCCAAATATATTTTTCTTTAATTTTTGCCTTTTTTTTAGATGAATGTCAGAGGTGAGAAAGAAATTGTAGATCTGATGTAGCTTACTCTCTTAAAATGCAGATAAGTATTATTTTATTTATTTTAATTTATTTTTTGAATTTTCTTAAGTATTGGTTTACTAACCAAAATATTATTATCTTGTTTTGCAGGTTTTAAAATATCAAATTTCACTGTGAATACCATAAGAAGATCTGAAGTACGACTGACTTAAACCAAAAAAGATAAGTTAATATTTGTAATATATTTTTTCTTTGATCAAACCATTTTTTTTGCCTTTTTAATTAGCTGAATATTCATCTTTATTGGTAAAAAATTTTTCAACCTCAGTCTCAAATCCATTTCATTATTGGTAAAATATTTTTCTTAGCATTTTATTTACCTGATCCAATACAATATTCTGAATTTTTTTTAGCTGATCCATATCATTATTCTGAATTTTTTCTGCATTTTTTTAACTAAAAAATCATAAAAAATTATTTAAACACATAATTGTTTTTCTTTTTTTTTACTCTGAAATTTTTTTCGTGTAATTAAAACTACAAAATGCCTATTGTTAATGACTGGAATATGATTATTACTCCGATATGATATTCTCTGCATCTATATGAATTATGATGAGTATTAACCTTCAAACTATAAATTGAAAACAAAGTAATATATATAGATTTAACAGAATAAATCAATAATTATAATGATATTAAAAAATAGAAGTTGTTTAAATAATTAAAAAACTTGGAAAGAAATTACCTTGATCATCTATGCTAGAACATTTATGTTTATTGTAAGTTACACTATGACTGTAAGCTTCCTCATTCGTAGAATAAAGTGTATACTATGTTATGGCTTGGGTCTTGGAGTGTTTTTTTCTTTGTGATGCTTGATTTGAATTGATAGTTAGTCGAGATATACAAACATAGAAGATGTCACTACTTATACAAATGACAATGAATCTGTTTTTGGTATGTGATGATAATTAAATGAATGAATTTTTGTAATATATACAATACGATTCATAATATATACTTTTAAATATAGATTACAGAAAAAAGATTAACATAAAAAATAAATTAGGGAAGCAAAATAAAGAATAGTATTTTGTAAGATATTTTTACTGAAAAACACAAAGAATAAAGATTGACTTGAGCAATATATTAGGAATGTAAATTATTTTATATTATTTTGCAGGATATTTATACTGAAAAATATAATAAGAATAAAGATTGACGTATGGTTATATTAGGCATGTAAATTATTTGTACCAAAAAATATACAACGAATAAAGTTGGACTTAGGAAAAAAATTAAGAATGTGAATCAGTAAATATGTAATTTGTAAATGAAATCAAATAAATTAATAAAATAAAATATTTAATAATATCTGTATACACAGAGTTATGTATACAAAGAATATATATTTTCGATGTTATTTTGTATGTAACTTGTACTACAGGTTTCATCATTGTTGATCAACCACTTTGTTTATTCATAGCTCTATGTTTTTTTTTAAAATATGTTTTTCTTATACGTTGTTCTTATTTACTTGTTTTAAGTTTGTTTTTCATGTCCGAGAGATTTCATGATAAAATTAGAAAACCACTGACCGCCATTATCTGAAAGTGTATTGGAATCTGTTGGTTAAAAGTGTTAGATTTTTGTAAACAGCTTGGTTTTATTTTTTATTCTTCTTGTGTCTCAAAATTAATACCACTTGACCCTACAACACGATTGTAGTGGAATCTGTTGGTTAAATTAATATTATGTGGATGTGGACATAGTTTGGACCGTTCATTTTCGACCAATTTCCTAAATATTTTTTTCAATTCGGTATATAAATACCGGAAAACGTGCCTTAATCTTCTATTATTATTAACACACACAACAAAAAGATGTCATGTTAAAGAATGCTAAACAAAAAACTTAAAAATTAGAAAACCCACTTCCCAATATACATATTTTTTAAATTTTAATAAGAATAATAATTAAATAAAGAAAATCCATTAAAAACATGCTATAAACCAACTGAATAGGTAAAACAAACACAAAAAAAACAATAAAAATAAATAGATATAAATGCAGAATTATTATTAAGTATTGGGAACAAAACTCAGTAAAACCAATTAAAAATTTTTCTTCTCAAAACAAAAAAAAAAAAACCACAAAACTGTGGTGAAAACATCCAACCAACAAAAATTAAATTTCCTTGTTCGCAAAAAACAACTATACTACGAATCACAAAATGCTCCTTTAGCCGTCCTTCTCATCTTCAATCTTTATAACACTTTTCAGCTTCATAGAAGTGGTTGATGAAGAAAAATCTTCACACAATCTACGTTTGCACATAGGAGATTCGGACGTCGAGGGCCTCTTCTTAAGGTTCTTAATCGGAGTATTAACTTCAGATTCCGACGAAGATTCTTCCTACAAACAAATAAAAATACATTGTGTTAACATTTAAACATATACAACAATACTAAAATTTATTTAATCCCATTAAAAAAACAAATAATGTAGTATTACAAATATAAAAAAAACAAAGTAATAATAATAAGTTACAAAATTAAACCTTATCATCACAAACATCATCTGACTGCAGCTTGGACAGAAAATTCGACTCCTAAACACCAAAAAATTAAATTATTGATTTATAATAATCATTTGTAATAAATATTATAATAAAAAATTAATATTTAAATAACCCGACTCTCGAGATTCATCACTCCATATTTCCAAATCAAACGGATGCACAAAGCTTAGCAACGGAAAAGATACCAGAATAATTATGGAGTTGTTCAGATTTTATCTGTACTTTGAAAAGAATCTTCTTCCCGATGAGTCCAGATAGTTCCTCGGGCAACTCCTCACCTCCACGCTACAAAAATTTGTACAATTATATTACAATAATTCCTAAAAATTATATAATGTTTTAAAAAGGCAACATATAATATATTTAATAAGTTAAAAACCTCAAGATGCTCCCTCCTCAAATCCGTGCAAGACTTTCCAATCAGATTTTCCCAAACCCTATCCCAACAAAGTAAAGTGGCGCTTGCACTTTCATCAACAACTTGGACAGTAATCATGTACCTAGTCAAATTTTTATTCGAAAAATAATATTAGACCAACTAAATAAGAAATTGATTATATTGAACCTAAATAAAAATAATGTAATTACCTCAAAACCCCTGTGTGAAACAAATCATTACACGTCACACAATAAAAATTGTCCATTGCTTAGTGCATCTTCTTCCTACAGTTAGTACACGCAAGATACCACCAATCTTCCGGAATTGAAACAACTCTTGCACAAATCAAAAAACTACCAGCCTATATAGATTATATTAGTAAAATAGAAAAAAATATTTACAAATAAATATTTATTATTTAATTAAAATTATTATTTAAATAAAGGGATTATAAAAAATAAAATTACCTTTTCACAATCATACAAATAATCGATAGTTTTCACCGATGCATCCGGAGCTTCAAGTTCATCTTTAGCCGTCCGTGCGGAGGGCAAACTAACATGACTAATAGAGAATGTAGGATTGTTGCTGCTCAAAATCCTGATTTAAAAAATAATATTGTTAATAAACGTAGATAACATATTCAATATTCAATAATTGAAAATTGTCAAATAATATTACATCTTCTTGAACTCTTGGATCTCGGCAACTTTCTCATTCACAAGCAATTTTGTAACATAAAAGGTATTGGATACCTTAACTTGACCTTCAAAATAAAAAAAAAAAATATTAAATAGTTAAATTACGAGAACAAAATCGAGAAAAAAATTTGAAGAAAAAAAAATAAAAACACAAATAGAGCGAGAAAAAGTAAACAAATATTAAATAGTTCAATTCTTTGAAATCTTTCAAAAATATAAAAAATCAAACATTATATATTTTTTATTAGAAATTTCAAAACAGAGATTATTTATGCTAATGGAGATAAATAGAGCGAGAAAAAGTAAGCAGATATTACAAAATTTTAAATTACAGAACAAATTCAGACATAAATTTTTAAAAAAATATATTATATAAAAAATTAATAAAAAAAACTGTACCTTTAAAAACTTTTGCTCGTCCCATCTGCAAAATTATAACCAGAGGCTCAAATAATTCCTGCTCCAAGTGCGGCTTAATCTATTCCGCATAATTCTCCCAAAGCGTACATGTGATGCGATTGTTTTTAAAATATTAAAATGATATTAAATTTATACTTAAAAATATATAAAACAAATATAAAAACTATGAGATCTAAAGTAATATAATATGACTTACTCTAGATCCTCCAAAGTTAAATCCAAAAATTTGGTAAGGCGTCCATTGATATCTTTATTTTGTGCCGAGTGCATCGAAATCACCTTTCCAATAACATCTACAAAACAACGTTCAGTAAATTAAAATCAATGTAGCAAATACATTTACTATGAGAGAATAAATGAAATAAAAACATACCTATTAGCATTGTGTCATCAACCTTATTAGTGTCAACCAAATCACTAAATTTTGTGAAGTTGTACATGAATCTAGGAAACGTTTCATCAAACATTTCAAAAACGTGTGTCTTTCCATAGAACATAATCTTAATTTGGCTGGAAGTCGTCTTGTATTTATCAGTTTGTTTTTCAACAATAAAATCTTTTATTGCATAAACATGGCTTTCTTTTAAACTTTTTCGGAAATTGGGAATTTGATACTTTCTGATGGAACCATGAATTCGATCACCCTGTAAATTATAAAATTAAAGTAATTTAGTTATTGAGAATAATATATAAAAAAATCATGAGAAACAAATTGCAAAATAAGCTTGTGAAATAATCAATTATCAAGCATCATGAAAAACGCATTCAATACTCCCTATTTGTTTGTTGTCGTGGAATGATGGCTTTTCGCATTTTCGCACGAGCCTTAAATTTATTGCCCAAAGCGTTTTGCTATCGTTCAACTCTCGAATCAGATTGAAAACTGGTGCCATTTTTTTTCTCGAAAACAATGAATCGATGTGTAGAAGAAAATATATTATTCCTGTTGCTTTGGCAGTTTTTTTGAATGTGTAAAATCAACTAATGAGGATTCTAATATTTATAGGCAGTGAATTTCCTTTTCGTCCATTATTAAAATTTCGAAAATATTGCATAATCCAGCTCTATAAAAATAAGATATTTTCGAGCAATTATTGAAAAGGAATTTTGTTGAAATATAAATGGTATGTGCAATATCAGCAATATAATTAAAAATATTTTTTTTAAATAGGCAGTCGATATTTAGTATCATCAATTTTGTTTTGATTGTAATTCCTTTTGCAGGAAAGAACTGATTTATTCAATCCAGAATCCGAATCTTTACAATTATGAGACAATTTGTTAATTGCGATATATTACAATTTTGTTAATTGTATTATTCGTACCATTCTAGAACTTTGATATAAAAAACTCAATATGATAAAATTATTTATGGTATTTTTCTTCCGATCTGAACGCTTTTGATATACAACAAAAACAACAAACAAAATTTTTATCGAAATTATTTATGGTATTTTTTTTCCGATTTGAAACGCTTGGGATATACAACAAAAACAACAAACAAATTTTTATGGTATTGATTATATATGATCTGCAAAATTTCATAATATTTTCCATGTCAATAACAATACAAAATCTGCATACAAATTAGAAATCAATGAAAAAAAGAATCCGAAAATTATACTAAAGTCAAACTTTCTTATTTTATATAAATTGTACATGCAAACAGATATTAGTTCATTCCATCGTTAAAACAAATCGAAGTTTTTAATAAGGTCAAACTTTCTATTTTATCACCCAAAAACATAAATCAAAGACTTAATAACAAATCATAAGGTCAAAGTTTCTATTTTATCAGCCAAAAAACGTAAATCAACACTTAATCGGCCCAAAATATACCCGAAAATTTTTAGCAATAGCGTTTAGGCGGAAAAATATTTATAGAAATTATTTTGCTATTATATATATATATATATATATATATATAGAGAGAGAGAGAGAGAGATATTTTTTCCTTTTGTTGTAGCTTGTTCTCTTGTGAGTGTTGAATATTGACGTGGATTTAAATTGGTGCCAATTTCTCGCTTGATTCTTCGTGTTGTCAATGTGGTCTTGAGTAGGGATGGTGATAAGTGTCATTTTGTACACATTTCGTATTATTAATTTAATAGTTTTTGAATTGTTTTGTTAGAAAAATCCCATAGTTTCTCAAGTATTTCGTAGCATTTCATCGTGTGATGTGTTTAACATTATAGGTGGAGCAATTTGGAGCAATATGGAGCCAATATTGATTGAAAAAGGCAAGAAAATCACTCAACATGACTTGGGGTGACAAGTAACATGGCCATGTTCAAAAAAGAAGGAAATAAATTGGATAAAAATTGGAAAAAGGGTCAAAACGCGGCCGTGTCGCCAAACTGGCCATGTTGAAGGGGATCAAAAGAGGAGAAAAAACCGCACAAACAGGCCGAACACGGCCTGGCCGTGTCGCATAACACGGCCAGTGTCGCGCACAACACACTGGCCGTGTCTGCGACACGGCCGTGTCGTGCAATTTTCGAAGCCAAACTTTGTGCGGCAAAGACGGCGGCCGGCCGTCTTTGCGACGTTCTGGCGTGTCGGGACCCCTTTTTGCAACTTTTCCATGCGAAAATTATGGAAAACTCACCTACCAAGCCTTTTGACCACTTTTATACACCTTTAACACCCAATTTTTGCCGCAACATGTCCCCATATTCCCTCAATCATCATGTGTATACAATGATTCAACCAACTCAACCATGAATGTGCACACAATGATTCAACTAACAAGCATGGAAATGGGGCATTTGTTAATATGGTATTTCACAAGATGGTGCTTATAAAAGCGAGAGTTTGAGTTGGAAAAGGATTCATGTAATATTCATTCATAGAGATTCATAGTGTTTAACATTTTGAGTGGAATTGGGATCAAGAAGTCTTGGAGGAGTAAGCTTGAGGCAACATTGGGGGGAAGAAGGCTTGGAGCAACATCATCAAGTCAATTGAGATTTTGATAAAGATAAGTACACCATGTCTACAATGTTTACATCTTCTTGTGTAATTTATTCTTGTGTCAAAAGCATGTGTAGCTAAAACTCCTAGTGTTTGAATGTAATGAACTCTAGAATGAATTTGTGATTAAGGTGTGTATGTTTTTAATAAAATCTTCATATTTTGTGTGATTCACTTATATTATGCTTCGTTCATTCGAATTGATATATGCGCAATATTGATTTGAAGTTTATTTTTCATCCAGGAAATCGAGAGATTCATGGTGAAATAGAACATATATAAGTGAAAAGAGTTGCATGCAATCCTAGATATAGGACGACATAAATCTTCCGGATTAGGGTCAAACCTAATATGGGAATTCACAAATCGTTATAATCTTTGTCTTGGGGGTTTTAACTAGAAAGAGATTTGATTAATCAACTTGAGATTAGAAGTTTCTCGCTTGAAAGGGTTTAACTTAAATTGGGAATTTCTACGGTCCACAAGACGTGAGATTTTATTAAAAGAGGTTGGTTTTTGCTTAAGGGCTTACGGTTGTATTTTTAACTTGTCAAATCACAAAAACATTCAGAGGGATTTACATTCAAACACACTTCTATCTCTTGATTTCTTATTCTACAAATTTTACTTCATTTTTACACTTCGATAATTTAGATTCTTTATCAAACAAAAACTCGAAAATTGTTAGATTAAATAGCAAAAAGACGGTAATTATTAGTACTTATAATCCTCGTGGGTATGACACTCGGTACTCAATAATCTATACTATAAAACGATAGTGCACTTGCTACGGTTTTAAAGGTAGCTTTTGAGCCATCGGATGGCAAGGCGGGTTTGGGCGAGTTTGGCCAAACCCGAGACTTATCCCGCCAAGAAAAGTAAGATCCGCGGACCACCTCAAGACCCACCCCGCCCCGCCTCAAAACCCGTCGGGCGGGTCTAGACCCGCCAATATATTTTTTAAATAACATTAATTTAATTTTTTCTATTTGTGGCCAAATTTCTAAAAGCAATCCAATGCTAATATGTCAAAAAAATCTAATTATGCAACTTATTATAACTATTTTTTATAACTATTAAGATTTTTTTAAAGAAAAATACTATTAGGATATTGCATTAGTACCCAACTAATACTCAAAATAAATATTTAAAATAGAATACTACAAGATATTATATTAGTAATTAAACTTTAAAAGTAAATAATATTATATTAGTACTCAACTAATATTTTTAAACATACAACACTCAAATCGAAAAGTAAATAATGCAAAAATATTTCACTATATATTTAAAAATAAAATAAAAATTAATATGTGGGTCGGGTCCTATTGACCCATCCCGAACCCGAGCGAGTTTTGTAATCTTGGACCCGAGATCCACCCCAGGACCTATTTATTCGGGTCTAGACCGCCCCATCGGGATGGATTTAATGTGGGGGCGGTTTTGCCGACCATTGACATCCTATTTCTTGAGTTGGCTCAGTTTGTATTTTAGAAATTTGGTTGAGTTTCGTTAATAAAAGTCTATCATTTGGAAAAAAATAGTTAACTAAGTTCATTAATAAATTAATTAATAAGAATTAATGGCAACAACAATATTTATTACACTTAGAAAAATTTAAAAAATCCATGAAAATTGCATTAAAGCAAAATTCAGTCGAATTAATAAGATAACATAATAACCTAATTGGCTACTTAAGGGCCCAAAAGCGAAAAGCAGGCCAGCCCGAACCCTTTTATGAAACGTAGATTAAATTATAGTCATAGAGACATAGACGATGACGACGACTCAAGAGAGAAGCAGAAAAGAGAGACGATTTAGAGCGAGAGAGAGAACATCTATCTAGAAAGAGAACAAGATCGAAAGGAGTTATACTTATATACACATATACATACAACCATATACATATATATCGATCAAGTGATTAGAGAGTTAGTTGGTTCGCCTGGAAGATGAACGGCGGCCCATCTGGTTTCAGTACGTTTTCTTTCCATTCTCTTGTTTTCTGGGTTTAATTTCTATTTTGTTTTAGGTTATCGAGAATGGAATAATTAACAAGGATTGTTGTATTGACAGATAATGCGCCGGTAACAAGGATAATAGTGATTGCGAGTGCTCTGTTCACAGTCGTATTTGGGATCCAAGGTCGCTCCAGAAATACCGCTTGGTCTTATCAGGTACACGTTATCTTCATTTTAAGAAAATTCTGGACATGTTTCAGTTTTGTCTACTTTTGGGAATTTCATTGCCCCAATTTGTTTTTCTTTCTTAGCTATGATGGGAATATTGATATATAGTTGTTCCTTTGTTATTTTGTTTTTTCTCTTGGTTTTCTTACTTTTTTGTGGTTGGCCAACTCTTAATTTTATTCTAATGTTATTTTAGCTATATATTTTGCTGATTTTATTTATTTAGTTTTTGATTGCAATTGGGAATATCAATTTTATTCGGATGGAGTGGGATTATCATCTTTCAGTTTTTTTAACGATGTGAAACAAATTTTCTGAAGAGGAAGTTTTTCTTCATTCGTAGTTGATTTTTTATGTAAAGCTTAGAACTTTTCTGCTTTACTCTTGATTATGCTGGCTGAGAAGTAAAAGATGTTATTACTCTTGATGGATTAATGCTTTTCATATTTAAATACTACACTCTTTGCATCGTCTTCATTAAGTATGCATTTAGTCCACTGGATTGTATTTTCTATCAGTATACAGTGGTGTAGCATGTCTTTGTACTTTACGGAGCTATTCCCAATCTCTCCTGCCTGTATCTATTTACAAAGCTTCACTATCGATAATAACAAGACCGCGGTGATAGCCCAAGTTTATACCAGAAATACAGTAACAAGAAATTTCATAACAAAAAATGTACATTATCTTGTAATTGAAGTACTGTCCTAACCTATACAAACAGGACCAATTCTGAGACTAAAGATAACTGTTGTAAGCAGCAAACTGTAGCCAAACAACAATTTTGGAATGAACTTCACAAGGCAAAAGATTTTGTCAGAGATACACAAACTCAGTTGTTTATACTTGAAATGATGAACATCATTTAGCACTAGATTCCATCCTCTTCCTCAACTTGCCAGCTTTGAAGTAGAAACTACCAATTAGCATTTTAATAAGATCTTTTGAGGTTTATTCTTATCTGGTTGATGTATTTGGTTCTTCTTGCACATAGTTAAGGAATTGGGCTTTTGGATTTTCCTGATATTGTACAGTTTCGGAGCAACTTAATTAATATTCATGGAAATGAGACTGCTGCTAGATGCTGAATAAGCTGATAAACTTATGGCACATAATTACTCTTGGTGCAGGATTGCCAAGTTAGGATTGAGTGTGAAGCTTCATTTGTATGTTCATATGATCTATGTAGCTCAGTTGGATTTTGTTGTATGGGTCTCACTCTAGATAAAATGCTGAGAGGTCAGCTTGTTTCTTATGTAATCATTCTTGATGGAGGATCTCCTGTTTTCTATCTCTTAAATAAAGAGAATGTAATCAAAGTGACACAAGGGATGGTCTGTAGATAGCAACAAACGAGACAAATTGAATATATGCGTCTCTGTCTCTGCGTGTGTGTGTAGCAGTATTATTCCAGAGATGGTGAAACATAACCATATATTTAACATTGAGATTCTCTTTATAAGATTCCACCAGATGATGGGTTCTTATCTACTCTGTGACCACCCCCATGTGTGTGTCTGTCTTTGTGTACTAAAAAGTTATGAGTGCTCTTCTCTTGTAGTCACAGTGAAACAGAAGAGAAGAACAGCATGATGTATGCCCTTGCTATTTGGTCTTGTTTTAATTGAAGTATATTTATTTACTTTTAGCTGGATTTAGTGTGGCACATTTATCTGACTATTAGCATCCTTATCTTGGTTGTTTACTGATGACAGGATATTTTCAAGAAACTTCAAATATGGAAGCTCATAGTTTCAGTTTTTGGCTTTTCTTCTACACCAGAGCTAGTTTTTGGAATTTATCTTCTTTACTACTTTCGAGTGTTTGAGAGGCAAATAGGTTCTAATAAATACACTGTAAGTTCTTGTTCAAGCTCAATTTCTTGCTTGCTGTCTCATATGAAGTTCATATGTCAAATTATAGGCGTTACTATTGGAGAAAGTAATATCAGCTGTTTAAGCGCCTTCTTTTCTCTTACGACTTACGCATCTCCTTGTATATGTAATGCAAGAATTGAAGGAAAATGTTAAATATTTGCTTGATTCACATTTACTTGTAATTAACATGTCTTTGTCAGATTTTACGAGACAAATGAAACTAATTCTTTAACTTTACAAAACGGGAGCATATGATACTCGCCTTCTTTGAAATCTCCCTGCAATATCAGCCTTTTTGGTTAGCTTTACTTGTATTCTCTTTTTCTTGCTTGGGTGGTATAAAGTTGATCAAATAAGAAGAGAACTTAGGCGTAAGTATTTGGTGACAAAGTAATTATACCGTATTCTGGTGATCAAGTTTGATTCATAAGATCTTCTTATTTGATTGATGACTAGTGAGATTATATTCCGCTTTTGTAAGTTGATGGTGTTCAGATTAAAGGATGTTATTGATATCCAGATGTTAATCGATAGTGAAAAAGGATCATTGTAAGTTTACACCTTTAAAGGTTTGGCTGATTGAGACTTGGTTCCTGGGTTTCAGCAAAGTGATTCAGAGTCGTAACCAATTTAGATGAGCTAATGGTATACTGGTGTTAGAAAGATTGAGATTGCCCTGTTTCCAATACCAGACAGAGAAAAACTTATTTAATAATATTTTCACTTTGATGCTTGAAACTAATTTGTTATTACTTTCCTCAGCATCAGCAATGCCTCATCACTTGGTACTAATGATCTCTTAGTAAGCAACATTAATATTCACTTGTTAAATGAACATTCAACAGAAACATAACTTCCATGTCTCTATCCTTTCATGCAGGTCTTTATCCTGTTTTCTATCATCGTCTCTTTACTGCTTGAATTCCTTGCACAATGGCTACTTAAAGGTGTGATACTTTTCATTATCTTTTTTTTTCTTTTTAAATTCTACTTCAGTGGCTTGTTACGTGCCCTATCCTCTCACATGGCCATGTGGTGAAGTTAGATTATCCTTAAGCAGAACATTCCTCGAATAAACAAATGAAGCTCAAATCATGAGAGATGATGCTTGAGGTTATGTAATTTCATGCTGTAGAGGGTATCTTCAACAATTTACTTGTGAAAGGAAGTTTAGATATCATTTGATACCACCTTAAAAACAGGCTGGGGTTTTCATCATTCCTTCCTTTGTAAAGTAATCTAATGTTTGCTTTTGTGCATATGAGTAGTTTTCTGTTAGTTACTTAGTTTTAACTTTTAAGGAACATATATAAATGTGAACATATCCTTATGGGAAAAAAACTCGCAAGTGGATAACTCATAACACTGCACTTTATTGCATCCTGGCCATTTGACATTTCCAAAACATTGAAATATGTGCCTTTTCCACTTTGATTTTTGCGTGTTTTTTTTTTTTTTCCTGTACTCTTTTCATTCTCTAGAGTGAGCAAGAGGGGATTATTTGAGATTTCTCCACTGCAGGTTCTTGGTTAGTAATACCTCCCTCTTGGTATTGGGAATTGTTACTTATGTTGGTTTGAGCTATCATAGGAAGTAGTTATAGGACCTCCTCTCTGTAGGTAGCATGAGTCGTGCATAGTTGCCAACTTCCTTGGATTATTAGGTTATCTGCTATTGCCTCCTTGTATGATATTAATGGCGCAGTTCCATGGTAAAAAATGTGGGAGCCTTGCAGTTTTTATTATGAATCTGAATAATCAGCTTTGCCACAGAATTATTCCATGTCTCTTTTTTCTTCTCAGCAGTTATCTTTTCTTTGTCTATTTAAACTGCTTTCACATAGAATTCTTTTCTTGGCATATCAAATGGAACAAGTATCTAGCATTCCTATTTACATATTGTACTTTGAAAATATTTAGCAATTGCTATTTACATACATATATTTAGTCCTTAGTAACGGTTTGGCTTTATTTTTCTGGCAGATCCCTCCTTGAATATACTCACATCTGGACCCTATGGACTTATATTTTCTTCATTTATACCCTTTTATTTCGACATTCCTGTTTCAACGCGGTTTCGTGTGTTTAGCCTCAACTTCTCCGACAAGACTTTTATTTATTTAGCTGGTCTTCAGGTATACACAAGTATTGTGGCTGTGTGCCCTTACTCTGTTTCTTGCCTTTCATGTTTCTTGACATGAGACAGATCTGATGAGCATGAGGCGTTGGATTTCTACTTTGCATCTTATTTTCTTAATTTTCGTTTATTTATGCTCGCTACTTATATCTTGCAGCTATTTTTGTCATCCTGGAAAAGATCCATGCTACCAGGGATTTGTGGTATTCTTGCAGGTTCCTATATCGTTTGAATGTTTTCCGTGCGCGCGGATGAAGGTTGCAACTAATCCTTATTTGATTAGTTTTGTCGACTTTTATATATACATATAACTTGACAAAGCATCTTGTGTCACCCTTATTTCTTGAATACTCTCTTTGCGGATCTCCGTCTAAAGTTCTGATATAGGAGGATATACTTGTCTTTTGAAGTTTCTTTAGTCAGTTCATTTCAATAATGTGAAATGCGTGACAGTTTCCAGTGTTAACCCTCTTCATTACTTTTTTAATTTCATAAGTTGGTTCATTTTAATCTTTTTCCAGATCATGAATGTCGAGCTAACTTCTAAAAAGATCCTGAAACATGCAAAAGTAGTTGATGTGAGTGTTGCATGAGAATAAAGTTTTCTGGTGAGGAGTAAAGCAAGTTTTGGGCCTGAATCAGTTTATATGATTACATTTTGTTTTACTTGAGAAATACTTCTAGGCTTAAACACGTGGAAAGTTCATGTGCTCATTAATTTCATCATTTTGTGCTTGGAAAGAGAGATGACTGTTATTCTAGGAATTTGTGTACGGGAGTAATAGTCAAATGCTGCTATTACCTAATTACTTTGCTCTGACATTTATTGAGTTTATGGCTGACTAGCTTAAACTTCTCTGTTTCAGTTTCCTGAATTTATTGCTTCATTCTTCTCAAGACTCACTTGGCCATCTATGGGTAGTACATCGCCCACCGGATCATCCAGGAATGTTCTAGGAAGTACACCACCATATGCTGGTCGCCAAACGGCTGTAAGTTTTCTTGTAGACTATGAATTTGGATGAAATTACTACTTTTTGCTAGCTCTTTTAGAGTTTCCATCACTCAGTATGCGTAACACTTCCCCGACTATATGCTTATTACATGTTACACTTTTCTTCTTCCCCAACTCTCTCTCCTTCCCTAGACAATGTTGCATTGTTCTTTTGTTTTCTTTTTAGGGTTAACTACAAAAACTACCCTTAAGGTTTAGCTTAATTACAGAAAAGCCCAGTTACCTTTCAAAATTACAAATACCCCCTTGACATTTGTTTCTATTTTACAAATTGCACCTCAAGAGGGGAATAGTAGTTGGGTAAATACAAACATCTAGGAGGTATTTATAATCTTGAAAGATAACTGGAGTTTTTTGTAATTAGTCTAAATCTCAGGGGTAATTTTTGTAATTATCCGTTCTTCTCTCTCTCTCTCTCTCTCTCTCTCTCTCTCTCTCTCTCTCTCTCTGTAATTAGAAGTTGATAGAAGTATACAACTCAGTCAGATAAGATGGTTTGATTGTGGTATTTGCTATCTTTCTCAAGTGATTTACTTTTGTAGTAAATGGAGTACAACACCTTAGTATATAGATTTCGCCTTTTTTGGGAACAGAAATATCAGTGTATATCGATATACTGTGTAGATTTTGTCATGGATTACATGCATAAATGTCTGTAATTTTCCACTCTGAACATACTGTTTGCTTTTTTGGCTTCAGACAAACTATACTGCTCCGTTGTCATCCTCGGCTGAGCCACCTGAGGACTCCATTGCTACACTGGTTTCAATGGGCTTTGATCGGAATTCAGCAAGACAAGCACTCATACAAGCGAGAAATGACGTTAATGCTGCCACCAATATCCTTCTTGAGTCACAATCACATTGAGCAAGTAGCGAATCTTGTGTTGGATAATGGTATATGCATTCAAATACTAAAGATGCAATTCCATCAAATTCAACTAATGGGATTTCTGGTTCTTTCAAAAGTTAGAAGCTTTTTGCCACAGTTGAGAAAATCATTACCCTGCAAACCGAATTATTATTAACCTTTTTTTTTTCTTTTTCAGTTCAGCTTTTGTTCCTGTTTATTGGAGTTATCTAGTTAAGATGGATTTTACAAATCACATAGCTGTAAACTTGATGCTGTGTACAGTTGCTTTCAAGCATGTAGGATTTTAACTAGTGGAACTTTTGAATATGCTAGGCTTCTTTCTAGCTCATTCTCAATCTTGTTTGGTTGACTATGAATCTATGATTCGAGTTTTTTTTTGCGGTAGCCGAATGTGTGTTTGTGAATAGGGATTTGGAGATTCAAAATATGGTGTGGCAAAAGATAAATCACAGTTAAAAAGTAATGGCAAAAGAATTAAACTCACTCTGGTCAAAGGAAAAAAATTCCATTCCAATTGCATACATAGGCAAAACTTTGAATTAAATAATTTTCTCGAACCATACGAGAAAACTTCCTATACGGTTCTAGTCCATATCTATGGAAAAGTATTGCATTCCAACTTAAAAGGGGAAACTTCTTTTTCATGAACAAATGGATATCGATTGTCTTTGCATACAGTTGCAGTTGTTCTTTCAATACACATAATAAATGAAAGTTACCAAACTTTACACTTCAAACAGCTGCAGAGGATACATTGAGTCATCGACAATAGATACACGGAAAGAGCAAGACATGCCACTTCATATTTCAATGAGGGCATCCAGATTCACTTATTACACTAAGAATATGACATGCCACTTTTAACTCATATTTCCAATATGTAGCAAATTCGCGCAAAACACCTTAAAACAATGGTATACTCTCGTATCATTGAGTACCCTAAACAAAATGTGGTCCTCAATATATATCGATTTAAAGCCAAAGCACATAAAATCCAGGACATGGTTCAACTCATATGGAATAAACTTTAGATAGTACTGATGTCGACTCGGCTTTTGTGAAGCTGGAAGGCTGGTGTAATCCAACTCCCACAACTGCACTGAATGCCAGACCAGTTGAAGTAACCTAAGCGTGCTTCACAGTGGGCACACAACAGCTTACCCTCCAGACCACCTTCCTCGACTGGATAATGTCACAACAATCAGAAAACCAGCATTTCAGTATTATTATTCATGCATTCATAACAGGTGGTCGAGTGTTGGCAAAATTTTGTCCTTCCAGAGGAAGTTAAAGTAGTTGAGAATCATAAGATGGTAGTGTTTGCAAATAGAAGCTAAAAGTTGAACAAACTTAAAAGGGGAGTGTTTGGTGAATTAAGTTGTCAAAAGTGCTTTGTTAGAATGCAAAAACAAACCAGAAGCAGAATCAGAAATCTAAAACACCAATACCTTTGCTTTTTGAATATGATTAAATTATGCAAAGTTGGTATCTGAAAACACTAAAAACAATATATATATTTCCAGCCGAAAGTTGACAATAACTTTTTTTAAGTGTTTGCAAGCACTCCCTGAGAAAATCAAGTAAAAGTGAAGCAGAATTGTGTAATTTCACATAGGCCCCAAGCATGTCAAGATAGGACATTAAGAAGAGACAGGATCAAACATATAATGAGTTCGAAGCCGACTCTGAATCTTTTTAAGGCACAATTTTCATTCAATTGGCATACCATGTACCCAAAAAAGATTCCTGCTTGGACCAACCAAATGAAGGTCAAGAAGAATCACAATGATGCTGACTCGTCAATATTTCACATGTTAGATTCCTCATCAATATTTCCTTTGTTGGATGAGATACTTAAATCTACCATCATACCTGTTGTCATCCAACGAAGAGGCTCTATAAAAATAGACGAACACTCCTCATCGTCTGATCTACTAAAAGAATTGCGACTCCTCCTTTTATGCCACTCGAAGCATGTCTCACCCTCTCCTGGAACATGGTCCAGAACATTTTCCTGCAATGCAACGAGTCTACGGCATTTCTTGCACCGATATGCAGGAGTCCGAGGTGGTTCTTTATCAGTTGATGCTTCGACAATTGAGGAAAGTATTTCAGCTGGCAAGCCTGGATCAGCACCAAACTTAGAACCATCTATTTTTTCCCCACGGTTATAGGAATCACCTGTTATTGCACAGATATCACCCCAGGAATAAGGCAACGAATAAGGGAAGCAGTAAGAAACAAACACATAAAATTAAGGGTAAATTACAATAACTATCCATATGGTTTAGCCTAATTAACAAGAAACTCCAGTTATCTTTTAAAAATTACAAAAAACCCTTAAGCTTATTACAAAAAATCCCTGAGGTTTGTATTTACTTAACAAATACCCCTTACTGAGGGGCCAATTTGTAATATAGAAACAAATGTCAAGTGGGTATTTGTAATTTTTTAAGTTAATTGGGTTTTCTGGTAATTAGACTACACCTCAAGGGTATTTTTGTGATTTATTAACCCAATAAAAAGGGAAACACTAAAAATGAACACATAATATTAAGAGAAAATAACAATACCCATTGCTCCTCATTCTAGATGATTAAAATGCCAATTGCATAGTTAATCATAAAAAATTGCGCAAATATGAATCACTTTGACCATTTTTATATTTAACTGAAGCAAAAGGCAGCTGTAATCAATACAAAGCAAACACAGAATGTCGATATGAATCTAGAGGAACTTCCATTAGTTGCATAAACATAAGCGCTCAAAGAGGTCCGAAAGACATCAACACTCATATGATGTCCTTTCCTTTTCTGACTTCTACCTTATTTGGTTGAAAGAAAGCCTTCATATATATTAAGGATGAAATTGTTGAATATTGAAGAATGAAAGAGAAAGAAGACAGAAATAACGTGGTTCGGCCATTTGGCCTACATACACGGATAAAATGCCCAAAGGCTATAACACTTTCATTTCTCTCATCTTATGAATTACAATATCACTATATACAGTATAGGTGTGAGAAATACATGAATGGAAAAAAAATCTCCCATGTCAATTTAGATAAACCAAATATTCTACTATCACAAGAATTGTACAATATTCTCAATTTAATCCATTCTGATTTGATTTGATTTTCAACAGAAATATAAGATACAGAATAGTCAATTGGTGCAATTGTGATCAAAAGTATTTCCCCTTCAATCATAATTGAAATAGTGTAATCAGCTCAAGTGGAAATTTTCAGACTTGTTCACATCTACCTGTGTATAATAAATAATATGTAAGCACCCAAACCAATGTTGCAATTGTTGTCATTCATGCAAAGATAACAAAATTAATGCTTCTCATATTTTCTAACAATAGAATTATATAATTTACTCAACTCTTACTTCTGCTCTTTTTCATTTTGCATAATATGCTAGGACCCACTAGCATTTAAAACCTAATGCTAGACAATCAGAATGGGAGTGGGCACGATTTTGTGGCTACTGCATTTATACAACCTTTATATATCCTGATCTAGAACAATTTTCATACGTCATTGGAAATAAGCCAACCAAGAATTATGACTATAGAAATTAAAGAAACCAAACAAATTAGTAGATGATACAGAATGATCTTGAACATAAACCAAAAAAAAAAAGAAAATAGGAATCTAACTATATTATTAGTTGGTCAAGGGAAAAATATGGACCTAATACTTTTAAGCGGAAGCGCTTATATATGGGGCTCGCACGATCAACTTTAAAACCCATCTCTTCAAACATTTTCAACTGCAACCACAAACGGAGAGGAGATAAAGATCACCTAAAAGGTAAGGAACCTAAGATAAATAAACATTATGAGGCCAAGTGGCCAACATAGATAAGTTCGCATTTATGTCACCTGCTCCAGGAAACCATCATTTGGGCACACAGATTCACAGCTCTGTCGCAAAGATTCAATAGCATCTAGTGATCAAATGAAAAATGGAAAAAAGTTAAAATAGAAAATGGTAAAGAAGATAAGACATCAATAGTAATAGAACAAAGCGAGCTCATTGGAAAATCCAAGATAATCTTTTGACCAAAACTGCATGTGCATGTATCCATTTGAAAAACCAAAAGTTACAACTCTTACCATCTAATGATAGTTGTTCACTTTTCATCAGGTATGCTGTAACAATTGCTGCACTGCAACGAACACAGGCAAAGAAGGGTGTAAACCCTAAGGGCTTGACAAAGTAGAGACCAATACCAATTAAAATGTATGCCTTATCTGAATAAGATTTGGATGATAACATAAGCAGACTGATAGCAAGCATTTGTAAATTAAGGACTTTGGGAGCAAGCATGAGTCCATTGAAAATTGAATATATACACCACAGTGATCTAACCAACAAAATCATAAGTTGGTATCTATCATTGGAAAATCCGCATATAGATATTTGAATACATAAAAAAAGAAGTATGATGTCAAGCATGCGGTTTTTCTATTTATTTATCTGTTCGTAAGAGTTCTTGACCAACTTGGGAAGTGATAAAATCTGCAACCTTCTTCGACTCAAATTAAAAAAGGAAGATAGTTGAAGAACTATGGAATCATCTTTTGAAGTCATAATGGAGCTGCCTTTGAATGTACTGAAGCAGGTAAATTGAGCGGCAAAATAATTTTAAGTTAATTGATACGTGAACGTCCTGACTATCACGTAAATAATCTTTGTTAATCATTTACGAAACTAATATCGTCTTCAAGGTGAAGTTTGTGAGTCCAACATGGTTACAGGTTGCAATCTCCCTGCAATGTAGTACAATGCCAGTAAATATTCAGCCTGCTGTTAAAGCAATCAGTCGCCTCTTCATGTTAGTCTCGATTATGCTTTCTAAAAAAATCAATTTCTTCCCAAAAGGATACGGCAAGAAAATTTTCCCAATCCATACAAGTGAAACGACTTGAGTAGTATAAAGCTGAATTTTGACTTCCATAGAGCCAAATGATTTTTCCTTTTTCATTTTTCCACAAAAGCATGACAGCATCTCAAAATTCAATTTTGGAGGGAAGTCCAATCCTATAACTACTCGTCTTATTAGTCATCACAATGTGTGTCGGCCCCAACATATTAATGGAAGCCCGTGGCTAGCTCTTTATATCTTTTAATATCTTTTGAGGCTTGAGAACGCTTCTAAAACAATTTACTACAGTGCTCTTTCTACTTAATGTCAACTAAAGACAACCTTTCTATTTATACAACTCAGAACTTCTTTAAAAATTACTATTGCCAATTGAACTTTTTCATGGACAAATCATTACATTTATACTACATTTTCACCAAAGGACATCAGAAGTAATGATCTCTACATTCGGTAAAAGGTAAATGAAAGACCAGAAAAAAAAAAAAAAGAGTGAAGTTCAGGAAGAGGACATAAGCAGAAACAAGCAAAACTTTAAAAGGTATATGAATCAAATAACTCATAACTAGGTAAGAGTCCACTCTTCCAGACAATCTCATTTGCTGGGGAAATTTAAACCAGCAAACAGATCCAGTTTCTTGAACAGCCTAAAATGAATAATAATTACCAACTTTGAATAGTGATCTATTAAAAAGACAAGAATTCATATAAGAAATTAATATTGTGGAGATCTGTTTTTCTTGTAATATTTATATTCTTTCTGACTCTGAAACCTTCTAACATTGAGCACCGCGACTGCACAGCGGAGATGGGGTATATGATTACTTCTCTTGCAACCACATTAAAACATAATGCAGCATAATTGTAAATTTAAAGCAAGGAGAGTTGTCTCCCAATTTACCAATCAAGATTCAGTAGCATCAGCCCCTATTCAGGTCGACATTCTTTTATCCTCCTATTCTTGCACTTAAAAAGTAATGTGTAACCCATGCATCTGGATTCATAGAATGATGCAAATGGACCGACCAGGTGCAGGCGATGTTCTTTTAATATAATAATACAATTTTAGACATGCGTAAAATTATAGGAGTATTTCCACAAAGGACGTAGAATGGCAGTTACATAATTTCAACAGAGCACATATTGCACCAACGAAGTAGGTGTAGTACAAGCATGGGTATTGAAAGAATCAACAGATAACCTATACCTCCTTGATACACCTGCAAAGCAGTGAACCAAAACAGATCCCTCTTTCCTACTATCTTCAATAAAATCCAAACACACATCCAAATAGTCCAGCAAATCTTCGCTCTCCATATCTCTCATAGGTACTGCCATCCTCACAAACTTCAGATCTTTGCCTGCATACTCCAGTGAGTATAGGAGCTTATCTGGTGACAATGAACTCTTTGACCCGTTGCCTGAAACATCCTCAGATTCCGCGCCCCCAACATAAACCTTCCGGATTTCTTTGGTTGGAATTGAAAGCCCACTACGCCACTCCGTGAAGAAAGAAATGGGCCTTGAACTGAGAACTGAGAGAATATGCGTGATGTCATTACTTCCATTCTGGAGAACCTCTGCAGCGTCTCCGATGTTGCCAATGAATAAATGCTCACGTACCAGGTGCGGCATTTCAACACGATCAATATAGCACCTATTCCAAAGTTTACTTGACTGTTTCAAGTGGATAACAAAACGCCTTGTATAGCAAGATAAACCACATAAAATTAGCAAAGACTAAACCCAAGTTTGCTCAAAATCTTATTCTTGATAGATAATCTCAGTTATTTCAATGTCAAACTTAATTTCCCATTTACTTTAATATAAGAATAAGAATTTCAACATTAACCTTTTACCAAATTAAGCAGTTACTTTATTCATATTGGTGTATGGAATCTAATTTCAGTAGTCAAAAGTAGCAGGAAAAACATTCCAACAATTATATCAAAACACTACAAGCTCAATTCAAAGCCACCAAAGAATTACAATCCACAAAAAGGAGCTATTTCCAATGAAGATAGAACTCTTCATCATAATCTTTATTGTCAGACTACACACCTACTTATGGCAATAAATGAATCATTATGCTTGTGTAATTGCAATCAGTGGTTACTACATCAGTAAGGTGGTGAAGAATCTTGATAGCTTATATTATCTTTATTTACAGCTTCATGATCATTGATTGAAGATTTAAAAAAATCAAACAGAACTTTACTTGTCACTTTAACAAATGATTTTGCCTAAAGAGGACTTTTTGGTTCTATTTCTATTTGTAAAAAGAATGCAATAAAAGACGAAATTAATTTCCTGACTGCAGCAAAAGACACTATCGTCTCGTACAAATTCCATTTCACGACACACATATCAATCAATTTCACAAAATAGTCCAAAAAAAAAAAAGAAAAAGAAAAAAGACACACACATAAATCCATTTCCCAACATAGTCCAAAATATATTACTTTTCGAAACAGCTAAACTCATCTTTTATCCTTCCAAAAATACATTTGAAGCTTAACAAAAATTAAATAACACGAACGAACGAATAATCCCACTCGTACAAATTCTTCAGAACAGAAAATATTTTAGACTAAAACAATCCGTCAAATGAACTCAAATTTCAAAAAACATATAATATAAATCGAATTTCTTCCGATGAATAACAAAAGACTTCCTTCACAGTACCTGAGGCCAGAAGACGGAATATTCCGGTGAGTCGACGTCGGAGTATCGGCGGGGTGACGGGTGACGCAAGGGGATATTGCTCTTCTCTTTTTCACTCTCGCCCTTTTCCTCTCTCCCCCTTGTTAACGAGGTTTATTCGCACTTTTATAAGAGTCTCGCACGTGTGATGGAATCTTGAAGATGTTAGCACGTGTTACTTCGTTTAAAGGAGAAAAGTATCTTACCACCTGGCCTCAATTGGAGGCTGTTTTATTTATTTATTATTAAAAATATATTTACAATCTAGTATATACTGTGACTCACATGACAAACAATGGTAACAAACTATACTTTTTTTTTTGTCAAAAAGTATTGAATAATAATAACATACACTACATGATCATAAATCTATATAGTAGAATGAGAATATTGAACGATAATTACCATCCGAATCTTCATGAAACATATTTACTAATTGAAAAAGTCATGGACAAATAATAGCAACCTATCGAGGATAAATAAACTCCCCAATCGAGTACTTCCCAAGGAAGAAAAGAGGAACACAAATGTTAGAAATATAACAAAAAAATTAAAAAAAAATTATTCATTGTTATAAATAGACATGCATTTATATTTTCCATAATTGAACAATAAAAATCTCATGTTCCTTGAAATTAAATCTAATTACATATATGAATATCTAATCAATTTAAAAAACTATCAAAACCCTACATTGAGTCCAACTTCCATCAATACTTATCTCATTATGTTAGTCAACTTAATGAAAATTAATTATGTCGGTCAAAAAATTAATTTGATTTCCATCCCCGTGCATATACCGAATGTTAGTATTTTGTCAATTTTAAAGAGAACTTAAAAATAATCTTATGTTATTTCATTCTATACCAGGCTTTGCTTTAATAGTAGGGAGATCCATAGCAAAGAAACAGTTACTACCTTTTGGTGCGCAAAATTCTCGGGCTTGATGTAATATGTTTCGACATTTGAAATTTGATCCAGCTCGATTAAATCACATAAAAATTGTGAGTCTTAACATGTTTGGAAGATACTTTGTATGTGTAAGAATATTTTTAACTAAAATAGTTCCGCATATGAATTTTTCCATGACATTTTGCTAGTTTTCAATCATCTGTATCATGTTAAGAAATGAAATTTTATATTTCATTATAGTAAACGACTAAACGTTGAAATATACTTGGTTTGTGTGTGTGTGTTTCAAATATTGACATTGACAAGTTGAAAATGTTTCCGTTGCAGAATAGGTACAACTATCTATTGTATTTGAATGGGTCCCGCTCGTCGTTGTGTGGCGTATTATTTTCTTGTCACTTTGGGACTTTGGACCATGTCATGAGGTGTAAGCTTGATGGCTACTTTAAAGACATGTATCCAATGACTATGTGTGATTGATGGTCGAAAGCATGTCTAGGAAAATTTGTCAAGACCAAGCTAATTGGCATGTGGGCCGAGGAAGAATTAAGTTGGTAACGCACTTATGTTCTATGATTCATAAAGGCGACTATGTCGAAATGTGTTTGACTAGTCATGAATATAGAAACATATTTGAGTTTGTCGAGCATGCTCTATTTATTTCATTGAGGGATCACAGAGATGCTTGGTAGGTGCGACCACTTGGTGTGGGGTACATAGCGAGTTATCGAAAGTCGTAGGGTTATGTTAGTTTGGTGATAACTTAATATAACTCTCCTCACCTTTGCTTTCTCGCTTTGGTCGCACGCCTTATTCCGTTGTATGAAAGAAGACGTGAGATGAGAACTATGAGGATGTGATTCGCATGAGTCGAGTCAAATATGTATGAGTGGGAGATATTGGGTGCAATTAGGTTGCATCCATATTTGAGATAATAGGAGTCCTATTTAGATGAGGTTTATCTAGAAACCTCTCCCATTAGGACTTAACTGGGATATGGGATTGAGATATATTTATATTGATATCTCTCCTACAATATCGATCCCCTAATTGAAACAATCGTCCCTTACATAGAAAGAATAATCTCTCTCCTAAAATTTCTTTCTACATTTTTCTTCTTGGAGCATCACCAAAGTTCTCCGATGGTTTAAGGTGTGCATATCCAAGTAAATAATTCTAGTAATTATTTACACCAACAAGAAAGGCGGTTCGTGATCTTGTTCGTGGTTCAACGAATCTATGGGATTTGTTCGTTGCTCGCGATTCAATAAGGAGGAGGCTTTGTAGACGGGGCTTAATCCTGGCTATGTGGATCGATTGTTCATTTGCAAATAGGTATACTTTCGATCCACCTTATATGTGCAAATATGTGATTTAAGTTTCGACCCATATTTGCTAACAGCAGTGCAGATCGTATCAGTCGTTAGAACGATCATCGCGCATGTGATGTCTTGAGTTTGATGATCACGTGTCTTTGATTTTTATGGAAAAATTCGAATCTGATTTTTCGTTTTAATATATGTAATATTGGTGTCAAATTGTAGATCTCGGAGAGGCGATTAATTTGATATATTATGCATGTAAAACGGATTTGAAACGAAGGAATTATGTCGATTTAAAGTTTTAGACGAAAAACAAAAAACTGCATTGAAATCCGTGCCGCTTGCAAGTTCACATATTTCCTTTTCTGTTTTTCCTGCGCATGAGCATCAGATGGAAGCCGATGTGAAGCGGCGGCTATTTGTTAAAGAAAAAAATAATTGCCAAATTTCAGTTTTTTTTTGTTCGGTTTTTCCGTGCAATTTTTAGGTTAACCTTGCATGTTTGGCTTGGTGTTTGTTACGCAAATAGCACAAAGTCGCCATGCGGGCGCTGATGTGGCGCAGTGCTGTTGCCATGCGGGCAATTTGACGTGCCATCTGTTTGGATGCCACACGGCGGGCGATGATGTGGCGCTAAGTAGTACTGCCTAAATGGTGTATCCCTTTGATATTAAAAAAAAATTAAAAAAATTAAAGGGATTGTTGGTCTTAAATGGATTTAAACCCTAGACCTTTTGATTTATCATATTAATGTCAGCATAAAGGCTAAAATTATTTCTTGTTTTTATCTCAGAACTTGTTTTCTATTTATGCAGAAACTAGATAATAAGTTAATTTTTGCAGCGTTGGGGCGTTTGCAAAATCTTTCTTTTTCTTTATTTATTTGTTATAGTGTTAATGCGTGTAAAAATATTTTGAGCAAATAGTGCTTGCAAAAATTATTTTTGCGCATGAGAATGCTTGCAAAATTATTATTGTGCATGATGCATGAATAATTGTTTATTGCACATATGCGACAATGGTATTTTTTTCTTTCGCATTAGTTGCATGAAAGAAAATTTATTTTTGCGCATTAAGATGTTTGCAACAAATTAATATATTTTTTTTGTGCATTGTGATGCATGGGAAAATTATTTTTGCACATTGGTGCATGAATTTTTTTTTTTCCGCATAAGGTGCGTAAAAAAAAAAATATTTTTTGCATTGAGGTGCAAGCAAAAATATTCTATGTGTTTTTTAATTTATGAGTTGCATGTTTTATTAATTGCTTATGTAAATGCAATTTATTTTGTGCTGCAATTAATTTTGTTGATGTGATATGTATTATCATGTGTTGGAAATGTTGCCCATGGGGGCTATTTTTTTTTCTCGTAATTATCCATATCGCATGGTTGCATGCATGATGTATTTATGGACATCGATAATTTTATTCATGGATCAGTAATTTTTATTGTGATCTTCAATTCGGTGGGAGATGATTACTAGTCTTGGTGGCAAATTTTCGATCTCATTGAATTGAAGAAAATAATAAATATTACTTTGGATCCAGAATAAAATTTTTAGATCAGTACCTAATTGTTTGCGCAATTTATTGAGATGTGTTCAGACCAAACTCACCTACTTTAGTTTAACCAATTTAACATGAAAATAGACAAAGTATCCGATTATTTTGCGGCCAGGCGCGGGCAATATTTTTGTGGATTAAAGAAAAGTATTTGCGCTTTATTTGTTTAAGCCGCAAAGCGTGAGAACTTAATTGCCGAAATAATCGCAGTTGAGATGCCGATGATATACCTATGGATCAAGAATTAATTTTGCGCTTTAATTTGTTTAAGCTGCAAATTTAACAAAAGAGTTTAAGCTCTATTTTTGGAATATGAGCTTACTCCCAAGTAAATACTCTAGCTATCCAAATTCGCTACTTGAGTTGAATTAAGGATATTAGTAACTTGTGTTATTATTAATGAAATCGCCTATGTAGAGGTGATTATAAAAAGTTGAGAAATACACAAGTGATTGCACTTGTCGCTTGTGTTGACCGACAAAAACCAACCAGGGTGAATGTTGGAACAAGCAAAATGTAGCTTAGCTTGACGACGAGCAAGAAGTCAAACTAGAACTACAAATTGATACATAAAGTGACAAGAAGTCGTGTCACCGTATTAAATGAGGCAATTAAGTATCAACAAATATTAAGTGCACTTATAAGATTGGTAACTTCGCTCGTAATTGTATCCGAGATAAAGTTTGACTAATTATTTGCTCTCTTATTTTTCGCTAATATTTCCAAATCTCTCCATCGAGTGGATTGTAGATATTGGTTGACTTAGCATGTGGTTTTGAGATTGAGCAAATGTGTATGACTATTATCGGGTTGTGCAGCTATAGAGCGCACAAGAGGATGCTAAAAAGAGTCACCTCAAGCTCAACAGTTGGTGTGAGCAACTTGATGTGTCGATATAGTCTTACTTGGATAAATGCACTTGTAAGATATTTGTTGAGTGAGAAGACTTGTCTATCTTTTCTTTGTGATGCTTGGCTTTAGATAGTATTTATTTTAGATCTACCAATGATATTGTGGAATGTGAGGTTAGGAGGATGTTTGTATTAGCTCGAGGAGACTTTATTGTCTAACTCGCTTAGGTCAATCTCCTCTGCATAATTATTTTTCAAAGGGATAAGCTTCTTTGGAAGAATGTAAGATGACTACTTTTCCTATAAAGCTAAGTCCACTAAATTGAGTGCGGGACTTATGACATGAGTGGGAGGCACAAATTAACGTATTATATTTTCTTTCATTGATATTTACGCTATAAGTTAGTACATTTTCACTCTCATCGAGTTAGAAGCGCCAAATTGCTTTGAGCGATTCTTACAGATGGAGATGTGCTAATAGGGAGCGAAAATAGTGTGTCTAATTAGTTTGGACACACGAGTTTGAAGGAAATAAAGTTGCAAGTTGAATGATGGTTCTAAACACTTTGCAGCTATATGAGCTCGCGAAGAAGGGACAATCACTTTAAAATGGTTAGATTTATGATGGCGCAAATTGATTTGTGTGTTTTGTTGCTGCCTACATCATAAAATATGTGTCTCCAAATGATTCTTCAACCCTGTATGAGCTTTAGTTTGGTAACAAGCCCAAATTAGTGGGTTTGTGCCTATGTAAGTTCGAGAATATGTGTTCTCAAGTGGAGAATCAAGTCGCACGATTTAGATTTCCCTTCAAAGGATTTTTTGAGCACATGTGAAGTCATAAGAAATCTTGAAACTATGCGAGTTGCAAGATCCTTAGGAGACGCTCGTTTCTATAGCGAGGATGTTGTATTTTGTACACATCTAGTAATCCCTTGGGATAGTGGGGAGCGACACTAAGTCGGTGGGAGCTAGTGTCTCACACGCAAAGGATTCTCAAATTCCACGAGTAAAAGGAGTGAATATGAAATATTCCCATCATCTATATGAGGTTGAGTGGGTATCCTTCACAATTACTTTTGTGGGTGTTGATGAGTCGATAAAACATGTGACTTCACTTGATGGCCTAAGTGGATAGTTGTTGTGAAAGAAAAGATGAGTCGAATGACTAAGAATAAAGTCTAAGAGCTTGTTAATCCTCTGTCTAAATGCAAAACCATTTGAAACATATGGTTTCGGAAGGTCAAGTGCAATATAGATGGGTTGATTAACATGTGTGCTTCGACTAAGGCGAAAAGTTTACGCTTATTAGAAGAGCGTAAATTTTCCGAGATGTTCTCCTAAGTGGTGAGATTGCCTCGGTTCGCACGATATGTTATCTATTATTGCCACTTTCGTATAGGTTTGTCTGGATGATTGACGTTGACATAGTTCAGCGAAAGTTGAATAAGGAGATCTATGTGGATCACCGGATGAATTCAAGAAGTGGAGTAAGAGCGCATTGATTCTTTGATCAAGAAGCTCCACTGTGACTTGAGTCATCATTGATTTCATCGAGCTATCATTTTGATAGGCCTACGATGGTCAATTAATTGAACATATGTCAAGAGTTTTATCTCCTTTGTATATGGCAAAAATGTGATGATTGGAAAGAACATGGAGTTATCGCCACTCAGTGTTGGTTGTCTTTACACTCCATGGTCAAAGATCATATTCTTAGTCAAGAAACGATATCTTCGGAAGATGAAAAGAAATGCTAGCTAGTTTATGTAAGCACTGTTGAATGTTTGATGTGCGCTATGTGCGTGCGCTTTCATGAAGTCATGTACTTAGCGAGTGTGATTGGTGAGTGGATATCGAACTAATCCATGTGCTATTGTGATGCCGACATGTGGATACTTAGATATCTTAAAAGATTGGTCTATGATTTGCTAGAGGCAAATTTGGCATCATGAAATGATGCGCATTGCGCACACATTCATGATGTATTTTGTTGTCTTGTGATAGTAAAACTGCTTTGGTGTATGGTTTGGGCGCCAAACATGGATGGTAGACCAAATCTATATGCTCGAGGTTTTACTTCACTTAAGAGTTTTTGCGCATAGTTAATATTGTTCTCAAGCATACTTCTACGAGCGGTGTGGCGCTCATCCCTTTTATGATCCTTTATTTGGAGAAATGCTCCAAAGGCATGTGAGTTATTAGGGATTAAGTAGAATTGATCATGTGGCCTTTGAGAACATATTGTGATTAATGAGATATGTTTGATTCTCATTATGTGTTTGGTCTTGAATTTGTGAGTTGTCACAGGCTTTGATTGGCCCCTCTCACACGGGCAATCGCTCTGGCGCTAAGAGAGTGTGAGCGAGGATGAGACTTAAAAGATTGTGTCGCATAAGGAGGTTTGCGAATGATCGCCTTCGCGCTAAGCGGTGAGGAAGGTTATTAAGTATAATTACGATCGCCTTAACTAGAGGTTAAGATGAGATCCGAGTTGATCGATTATGAAGTATGTCCAAAACTTCATAAAAGCCTGTTTGTAGCCGAATGTGCGAACTATCGTATGATACTTTGGGAGTGACTACGAGTAAGACGCAGTCGGGCGCTTGAATAGCGATCGGACTAAGATTTGTATGATGTCTAGAGCGTGACATGCCTAAATTGAGTGGGAGCTCCATCATAGCATGTATTCATACTACATGTGCTTTGAGGCGACCTTTATGGGAAAGTATTTGAATGGGTCCCCGCCGTCCTTTGTGTGAGCCCATATTATTTTCTTGTACCCTTTGGGACTTTGGACCATGTCATGAGGTGTAAGTTTGATGACGCTACTTTAGCATGTATCCAATGACTATGTGTGATTGATGCAGCCGGAGCATGTCAGGAAAAGCTGTCAAGACCAAGCTAATTGGCATGTGGGGCCGAGGAAGAATTAAGTTGGTAACGCACTTATGTTCTATGATTCATAGCCCGGGCGACTATGTCGAAATGTGTTTGACTAGTCATGAATATAGAAACATATTTGAGTTTGTCGAGCATGCTCTATTTATTTCATTGAGGGATCTAGAGATGCTTGGTAGGTGCGACCACTTGGTTTGGGGTACATAGTGAGTTATTGAGTCGTAGGGTTATGTTAGTTTGGTGATAACTTAATATAACTCCCCTCACCTTTGCTTTGGTCGCACGCCTTATTCCTTGTATGAAAGAAAGAGACGTGAGATGAGAACTATGAGGATGTGATTCGCATGAGTCGAGTCAAATATGTATGAGTGGGAGATATTGGGTGCAATTAGGTTGCATCCATATTTGAGATAATAGGGAGTCTATTTAGATGAGGTTTATCTAGAAACCTCTCCCATTAGTGACTCTAAGCGAGATATGGGATTGAGATATATTTATATTGATATCTCTCCCTACAATATCGATCTAATTGAAACAATCGTCCCTTACATAGAAAGAATAATCTCTCTCCTAAAATTTCTTTCTACGGTTTTTTTCTTGGAAAGCATCACCAAAGTTCTCCAATGGTTTAAGGTGTGCATATCCAAGTAAATAATTCTAGTAATTATTTACACCAACAAGAAAGACGGTTCGTGATCTTGTTCGTGGTTCAACGAATCTATGGGATTTGTTCGTTGCTCGCGATTCAATCGGGAGGAGGCTTGTAGATGGCTTAATCATGGATCAAACGGAGGCTTGTAGACGGGCTTAATCCTGGCTATGTGGATCGATTGTTCTACCGCAAATAGGTATACTCGATCCACCTTATATGTGCAAATATGTGATTTAAGTTTCGACCCATATTTGCTAACATATTGCATATTTATGGAAAAACAGTATTATGATTTTACTTTTCGTCCTTTAAGATTTGGGTGCTACAATTTCCGTAACTTTTGGTAATTTGGATTCCATTTCACCAAATAATTCAAAATTTGCTGGGAAAAATCTGGTGTCAATCATATGACCATATAAAATTAGGAAATTGTTCATTCTGCTGGGAAAATCGACAATTTGCTCTTGTATGGTAGGTGAATCATTTTAGTCCTAAAACATTTTTTTTTATCGTTTTTAATCAGCATCGTTAATTGTCATTTGGTAATAATTGATTAAACTAAACTAAAATCATTTTAATCTTTTCATTCTCTATAAATTTAAGTAATCAATAATTTTTAATTATGTAAATACTTAACTAAAGATTTAAAGATAAAAATAATTAAAATCAAGTCTCTCTCTCTCTCTCTCTCTCTCTCTCTCTCTCTCAATCAAGATTCTTTTCACTTCCTCTATATTTTTCGATCACTTATATATTATCATGTAAATAATATCAAAGTTCATATATAATTTAGCTATCACTATGTAATTACAATCAAATATTACAAAGTAAATTAGATAATAAAAAAATGGGATTCCCAAATTACCACACTCGCACTCAGAAAATTGGGGTAATTTGCTTAAATATAACGAATTTAATTTGAAACTGTGAAAATGTGGTGAAAATTTTAGGTGTTGTGTTTTTACTCGATGGCGCGGACGGTATGTGCTACTGAAATACGATTGGCGCACAATACGTCTGCAAGGCTAGAATAAAAAAATATTTTTTATTTTTGGAATTTTGTGGCTGGCGCACACACCATCAACGCCAGCCTTATTAAATTTAAAAAAAAATGAAAAGCTATGGCACGGAAAAAAAGGCCGGAAAAGCAGTCAAACCTTGCCTTTAAAATTAAAAAAAAACCGAAAAATGTGGATTTTTCGGTTATAAAATCCCCCCAACCCCTCCAATTCTTATCACAACACAGATTCTGCTCCCTCTCATCCTCTCTTAAAAAAAAAAGGCTCTCTCACTCTCTCTCGATCTCCGTCCCTCACACACACACACGCCCAACCCACCCCAGCAAACACCACCCCAGCAAACACACATACACACACAAACAGGCCTTAAGCTTAAGGCATTTGGGCTTCCGGCATTTTCTGGCGATTTCGGATTCCGACATTTTTCGGCAATTTGGGTTTCCGGCATTTTTCAAGTATGTCTTAAATTAATAATTATTTCATAGTATATTATATGTTAATTTTTGTCTGAAAATGTTGTATAATAATTTCGTCATTATGTTTGCCCTATTGTATATTTATGAATATATTGTTGAATTGTATAAATAATAATAGTAAATAGCCACTGTCAAACTTGATTTCAATTTTTAATCGTAGTACCATTATATTATATAGGCAATGTCAAATATGATCACCATAATCGTATATTTTGAAGGGCAAATTGTGCAAACCGGGAGCGATGTTAGATACGACCGTAACGCAATTGGTGCTAGGAGAATTTCTCGGCAGACGAATTTTGTGAAATTGATTGAAATATTAATTTTGATGACGGGGTTGATGTAAGTCAATGGAAGTTGAAGGTTTCGGCTAAATATTGTTATAATAATATGTGTGGAATTGTATTTATTACAAATGATGAAGATTTATGGTCTTTTATAAATCCATCGGTTGGGATTGAGTTTTTGATTTGTTTGTCGAGTTAGAGCCCGTAATTGATGTTGAAATAAATACTTGATGAAAATGATTATTATCGTATGTTGAGTTCCTTAGAGGATGTAGGGTTCGATTTTTAGCTAGCAGATTACAAGGTGGACCTAGTAATGAAAATATTGATGTTGGTGGACCTAGTAATGAAAATATCGATGTTGGTGGACCTAATAATGAAAATATTTGTGTGTTACATACTACTTTGCTCGATCGGATGTGGATTAGTGTTCGGGATATTGGTGCTTCGACCAATTGATCTGTTGATCACCCGAGACGTGATTTTATTGAGGAGATGACTAGTGTGGCGTCTCCTAGGGATGCCTCCACGAGCCGTTTCAGAGACAGCTGATCCGTCACATGCGCATGATCGGGCACGCAGCACACGGACGACCACTACTGCGCCACAGGCACCTCACACATATGCGGCAGGTCCATCTGGATATGCGTTGAGTCCATCTGCATATGCTCGATCCATCTAGATATGCGGGAGGTCCATCCGGATTATGCGTCAGTCCCTCCACTTCGCATCACACACCATATATGCCATGACTATGGATTATGATCGATTCATAACACCCCGGTTCACATCATTCACTGATATGCTCAACACGGATGTGGGAATGGCAGGTCCATCTACATATGCGCGTCCAAGTTTTCAGCATTCGCCTGTACCATTTTCCAGTGGATTTTAGGGGAGTTATATGGATATAAATCAGAGTCCGTCTACTTCCGATCAACAGGATAATGATAATGTTGAATACGGTCTTAGGCGGAGCCAGCGAGAGAGACATCCTCCAGGATGTGGCACCGGTGGACATAGATATTAGCATTATCATTTGTCAAAATTATGTATGTATATTTGGATAAAATTAAAAACAAATTAATTAACTTCAGATTATTGCATTAATTAAATATTATTCGCACATTTATTTATTTTTTTTTTATAAAATTCTGGCGCACCTTGCAGGTGCGCCAACTGCCAATTTTCTCCATTTAGGACGGTCGACCGCTAATCAGCTTTTCCTTTTTTTTTTTATTTTTATTTAATAAGGCTGGCGCACCTACCACCAGCGCCAACCATTGAATTTCAAAAAAAAAAAAAATTAACCTGGCGCACATACCAGCAGCGCCAAGCTATTTCAGGCGCACACGCCTACCGCGCCACCGAGTAAAAACACAACTATTTAAATTCTCACCACATTTACACAATTTCAAGTCATATTCCCTATATTTAAGCAAATTACCCCAGAAATTGCCAGTATACAAAAAGACAATCTTAACTTTGTTTGTAAACACATTAATTGAATTAGGGTCTGCCCTACTTGTTCTTTTTTTCTTCTTCTTCTTCTTCTTCTTCTTCTTCTTCTTCTTCTCTTAAAAAAATTTGTAATAATAAAAAACATCAATAAAAGAATTCAAGATTCTTTATTAAAACAACAAATTAATTAATTGATTTTAGGACAAATAATAATTGCTGATCTTGACTTGATCCTCTTCAAAATCTAACCTTTCTTCTAATATTTTTTTAGACAAATACATGTCAACAAGCCAAAATAAGCTACTCGCATGCTATTTTGTTGAACTTTTCATAAACGGTATATTTCAAAATCAGCAACTGTATGCTATTTGTTGAACTCTTCACAAATGGTATTTGATAACCAGCAACCTCATTAAACACTCACCAAAACACTTCATATGAAAAGAATATAAATTAGGAATACTAATTACAAAAACTATCCTAAGGTTTACCTTAATTACAAAAAAATTCAGTTACCTATCAAAATTACAAATACTTCATTGAGATTAATATTTACGTAACAGATACCCCTCTTGAGTCTTGAGGTGCAATTTGTAAGATAAAAACAATTGTCAATGGGGTATTTATAAATTTAAAAGATGACTGGGTTTTTTTGTAATCAGGCTAAACCTTAGGGGTAGTTCTTCTAATTAACCTATAGATTATAGGAACTACATATGTAGAAAAAAACTCGAAAACAAGGGAACAGGAAAAGTGATACACAAATTATACATTACCATAATACTGATCAAAAAGTTCCCCACTGCCAATGCCAGTATTAACAAAATAATCAAAGAAATTAACTGGAGCAACCATTTTTTCACTTTAAGTGTCATTTACATAGAATTTCCAGTTCATACCTGCTCAACATCTACAACATTCAAACCAGTCGTCTACGTTTTACTTGCGCCTGATGATATGGAAAACAGGACCCCATTTTTCTTTTAATGTAATAAAGAGATTGAGCCCGTCTCATAATGTGTTGCGGACCAAAAATAATATTGTCTATAATGATATGAATACGGGGGTCAGCATTCTTCTCCATCCTTGGTGTAAACGGGTATATGCCATATTTTGGTGTTCTTTTTGGGATCATCGGTAAGGCTGAGATCTGTATCGTCTTCTTTGAATGTTCTAATAAACGTTTTGGCTCCCATCATAATTAGCCTTTCAACCATGAATAAGTGGTAATTGTTCTCAACCAATGGATCTAATAAACTGCTGTAGTTTGATGAATAGGCCAATTTGTACCTGCAAATAGACAAGAGTCAGCAGACAAAAAGGCGAAATAAGAACACTTGTGAAATGCATCTTGCCAGAGTGCAACTGACCAAATGAGACATGCAGAACAACTCATTCATAACATGTGTTTTAGCTTTTTAGCTTGGGTTAATTACAAAAACTACCCTTAAGTTTAGTTTAGTTACAAAAAAATCTAGTTATGTTTCAAAATTACAAATACCCCCTTGAGGATTGTATTTGTTTAACAGATACCCCTCTTGGGGTGTAATTTGTAAAAACGAAACAAATATTAAGAGGATATTTGTAATATTGAACGATACTTGCTGTTTTTTTTGTAATTAGCTGAAATCAAGGGTAATTTTTGTAATTATCCATTTATCTTTCATCATGATATTTTTAGCTCTCTCAACATCATCATCGAAGTAATTGGGAGCAATTAATTAAATCCAACACACCATTTTAAAACCAACCCATGTACCGATGTCAAGCCACAATCATTTATTGTTTCCAACACCAGAGACAACTCATAGTCCATTTTTACTATTTTCGTGCACCACCACTCTTATGGTATCCCAATAACTTAACAATTTCATATGCAGCCACATTCGAAATGTGAGATTAGCTGAACGAGTCAAGCAAAAGAAATTATTTAAGTTCACGATTGATTTGAGTTTAGAGGGTAAACCAAGACACGAAGTAATAGCTAAAGGAATTGATCTTTAAGCATGTAAATTCTATGCGTGCTTGGAAGAACAAATAGTTAAATGGCAGAAAAGTAAGATACCTTACAGCCAAAGGTGAAAAGAAGCCAGGAGTCCTTTCATTTGATGCAATGAAAAGGGTTCGTTCAGGTGGGACCCATTTTGAAATTCTACATAGAATAAACTCGGGTCGTGTATCTCTGTCAAGGTGAGGATGTAAGCTCCGATCAACACCAAATCTGTCCTTCCTAGTTTTCAGTTTATCACCTCGGCGAACATGGATAGCATCATAATCTCCAAGAAGTGCCTTAATCTATATCAAAATGCATTCAATATGATAGCAAGACACAAAAGAAATATCTATTTTAAAAGTAAAATCATTTGAAGGAAGATAATAAATGCAACATGAGAAGCCACTAAATTCATTTGACCTGATACAAGATATTAATCTTTCCAAGAAATTTGATGCTTCATACTAAATGCCAATTTGAGCCCACAGATAAGGTAATGTAACAGTTATACTCTATAAACCAATACTGACAAAGACTTTCCTCAAGCACATTTATCAATCCAAGCCAGGAGCATTAAGTTTTACTTTTCTTTCTTATTTGTCCACATTCTGCGCTTTGACCGAGGCTTAACCTTAATAAGGTATTGCGACATATATGTCAAATTGGAACAACATAAAGTCTACACCACATGGCTTTTAATTTAATACATGAATGGGAGTGGAAGCATAGGATACTCCAATATTAATTAATTTAAACAAGCTGCAAGTAGTAAGACCAATATTTACCTATCAAGAACAATCATATACTTACATACTTGCAGGTAAGAAAAAACGAAAGACAAAAATTGAGAAAACAAAATAGAAAAAGTAGAAAAGAGATATATAGTCAAGTTATCAATTTCAAAAATAGTTGACGAATAGCAAACAAGTTAACTAAATGCAATAAATTACCTTTTCTGCAGCATCCCGGAGCTTCTTTGCAGCCATTGAAGGAAGAAATGAATATGGCAACATAATAGAACTGCGGTTGTTCCTATCCTTGCATTCCATGAACCTGAATGACTACCATGATTAATACCTACACCAAAGCTATCAAGATTCAAAAGCTAATTTAAGTACGTAATCCAGCAGACTATACTGCTTACAGCATGCAGTATAAACTAGATCGATGTGATCCAAAAATTTCCAGTATCCAGTAAACAAAGAATTGAGATTAAAGTACTAATTACATATTTCCTCATTGACTTAATTGCCAAAGACAAAAATTTACATTTTAAGCTACAGGAATACATATATCTTCCAGCATCTATTGAAAGAAGTCGAAGTTTGTTATTTGGAAGGTGTTCTATAAAGATGGATCCCTGTCTTATATTTTGAAAATAAATATTTAATGCTCATCATTAATGAACTAAATATATCATATGAGCAGGAGGAGAATAGAAGAGAAAACAAGAAAGTAGATGGAGCATAAACTAGAAATTGTGTACTTACCATGACAAAGGACTCGCAGTTCGATTTATGAGTAAAAGATTTGAATACGGAACTTTTTCTTTGAGATCAGCTCGACTAACTCCTTGCACATGTGCTATCCCTCTGGATCCCAGTTTCATGCTTGTTGTAAGGACATGATGCCACATTTTAGAATTATCCAAAATCACAGGTACAGTGTTGGATATGAAATCCAGATCATATAAAGAATCCATAGCACAGGAGCTAGCTGTCCATCTAGCAAAAGAATCAAATTAAGACATTAAAAAATAATTACTGTTAGCCATTTTCTGGCCAAGAGCTCAAAGCAAATTACATGGTCATTTATAACAAAAGCACTTGCACTTTACTAATATCCAGTAAAAGACTGTCCATCAAAGTTCACACTTCACTGTTTTCGACTTTCGTACACACCCAAGACAAGAGAAATGCTCGGGTTTCTAAAAGAATATTAAAACTCCACTTCCTTGCATTTGGGATCAAGGGGCATCAAAATGCTGTTGGATATCCTTGCAACATGGTGAATCTTCATTACAAAAACAAAATTATGACCAAGTTGTGCCTAAGTTCACTTTCCAGTAGCAACCAATACATTTATACTTTATTCTGCAATAAACAATTTGCTATTAGTTTTCTAAACTGTGAACCAAACTCACCTTTCCTCAGAAACCATCTTTCCAGACTGATGAAGAATCCCTTTCTTATTGTGTATAGGATTAATACACATCCTAGAAGGCATTACAAAGGTCCTGCAACCAGAGGATAAGAGAAGCGTAAAAATCATAATTATGTTGTGAAAGCCTAAAACATGCTATATTGCAAAGAATAGGAACAGGGGTTGAAATACAAATTGTGACAGTCATCAGCCTACTAAAATCATAAAAAAATATTATATCAAGTGGCATTATAATCTACGACGCACATCCGAAGAAACTCCGACAGGTTAGCTAAATCTACTAATTTTCCAGTTCCTTAAGTTCTACCAGTAGTGGATCAGGCTTGAAAAACTACTTAATCCTACTTCATCTTTCCAGGAGATCTCAATTACATCATCAAACCCTTTATGAAATTCAGAAAAGTGTTACAAAAAGCACGTTTCCCCAACTTGCAAATATACTACACATAGATCTAGTAAATATATAACATGATTCATCGTCAGACACCCTTTTTTCTATAATTTACTGTTCAAATAAAACATCGGTAAAGCTAGAAATTGAAAGCTGCAAGCCACCAATTCACAAACAATGAAAGGAGGTTGGTCATCACCAGAAACCATTAAAAGCCAGTTAATCATGCCCAAAAACATACAATGCCAAAAAACCTGTCATGTTTGATGAAAACAACAGCATAACCTTTTCAATATTGTAACAGAAAGAATCACTTCCCAACTAAATTCCACTGGAAACCCAAAATAGGAGAAGGAAACAAAACCAGATTAAAAAAAAAAAAAAAAAAAACATGCCTATTTCAAGGTCACACTCGGGCTACATTAACGCACCAAGAATCAAAGATTCACAATGGCCACAAGCTGTTCAACTATTCTAGCACAATTAAACAGCTCCATCATAGCAATTATCAAAATAAAAGAAAAAAAGGCAGAAATTCATAACTTAATATTTTTCCAAGTATTATGATTTCCTACAAAACCCACTAACCCAAATTACGAAAACATTGAACCTTTAAATACATATCCCTCCACAAATTTAAATAAGAAAAAAGGATAGATAATGATTACATACCTCCCTAGAAACAAAGCTTCTTCAAGAGCACACCTAAGGCTAGATTCTTGGTGCCCTAAACCCTCACAAGAATCACAGTGTTTACCGGGACAGTCAATTCTACTTCCCCAATATAAGTACTTCTCGTGCAAAGTGTGACGATTCTTGGGGTTATTTACCAAGTTCCGTATGCTTCTCGGAGTGGAAAAAGAGAACCCGTTTGTGGAAACTAGAGATGAAACAAGGTACAACACAGCAATGCATGCAATTGAAGCTGTAAGAATGAGGATTGGAGATCTGGGCTTTGTTGATTTTGCCTTCGGATGGGTTTTCGGGATCGCCATTGGGTTTCAATTTTCGTCTGTGTTTTCTTTTCCCCAGTCTGTTTACTCTGTTAGCAGAAGCAGGCTGATGAAGCAAAGAAGAGTGATTTTTCAGTATTTTTTTTTTTAAGTTTTATTATATTTTGTTTTTACCTTTTTCCTTTTTTTTTACTTAAATGGTTGACCACAAGTGGTATATGGTAATTTCATTCAGATTAGATCTATGTAGTAATTTTTTACTATAATGGTTCTTGAAGTATAAAAGTTTTAAATAGTGTAAAAAATGTTAGGGTTGGTGGATAGAGTACTTTCCCATTTCTAATTTTACACATTTCTTGTTGCATACAAATTCACAATAATGGTATTGGAAAATGAAAAGTAATCTAATTTTCTTTAGAAGAAACCAATTCATCCCTATGTAAAAAAATTAATTAATCATCAATAATTCAAATCGAATATATAAATAATTGAGAGTTATCACTTACTCTTAGTATTAAAATAGACTCAAATTGCAAATTTGTAGAGTCGTAGGTTTGCTATCTGAGCCACGATTACCATTCAAAGTGATAATACGTTTGAACTAAAACTCAAGCTTATTTCAATGTATCCTCGGACTTTATTCAATATAGAAAACTAATTAAATAGTTTCATATTTTATTAACTTTTAAATATATTTAATTATTTATATAAAAACTAAAATGAAAGAATATTCCAAATATGAAATGCTTTCTAGTTTCTAGAACAAAAAAACATTATACATACATTTCGATAAAAGACTTTTTATATTCATATATCTCAATAAATTTGACTACAAACTTTTTTCTGAATAATATATATTTTTGCTCTATATATTTGTAAATAGAAATATAATTATGCTATTGCACTAATGAATTAAACTTTATCATATTAACAAACTACAACTTTAATACACTTTCTTTTACAAACTTAAAGTTTATCTTTCTAAGCTAAACTTTAATAGTTTAAACGTGTATAACTTATAGTTTTTTTTTCCAGTTGGAATAGAGATTGGATTCAAAAGTACTGATGTAGTTGACTGTAGACGGGTTTAATTTCCATTAAAATATATATTTGAATTTATCTTAAAAAAATCTCAATTTTGGTATGACTAAACATGAATAAGTTTATGCATTTTCACTTCATTTATTAATTAATATAACATCTCTCAAATGTTTTATATATTTATTAAGATTATTAAACAAGTATAATATTATTTAATTAGTTCTTTATCTTTGAACAACATGCGATCAAACTAATTGATATTTTCGTTGTAAATGAAAATTAGTGTAAATTATAACAAATAATGATCAGTAAATAAAAAGAGAGTAAAGTGAATTTTTCTTTTATTAAGGCTGGAGGATATATTGTCCATTTAACTTATTTTTTAAGACCAAGCTAAGGGGTAAATAAAACTTTTTATTGTACAAGGGATATAATGGATACAAATATCATAGCATAAGGGGATAAGTGAATTTAACCCAAATATATAAGATGGGTTAGAAATCGACTACAATGACTCAAAGAATAACTAGCTCATATTACGAGTTCATGGATTTAAAATTATATGTTTTATTATAAAATCATCCGGATAAGCTCAATGGATTCGTTATTAAAGATTCAAAATAAAAATCATTTTTGAACTAAATTATCTTATTTTTTAACATTTAGTTTTTAAATTTTCCACCTTTAAACTAATTTTTCACTTAACTAAACAAAAATTAATTAAGTGCACTTCCTCAACCGTACGTAATCCCTTGAGAGAATCTCACTCCAATAGCATTTAATTTACATGGCATGAAATTTCCCTCAATGTCTACCTGCGGTTTCAAATATGGCCTTGTATGGTTGTGTTTTCAAGAGTAATTTTCTACTTTCTAACCATTGCAAAAATGAGTTATGTTTGTTTAGAAAATTTTAATGGAAATGAAGTCATTTCCAATTTTCACTTTTTATGTAAATATTCTTTTGGAAATACAATCAAACAATTTTTCACCAAAATCAAGCAACCAAATATATTTTCATTTCCAAACAAATTCACACAACAAACCAAATGTTGGGAAAGAGTGCCAAAATAAATGACAAAGCACAAATGGAAATAGTAAAATCTTTTCCCACCTATTTGGATTAAAAATGAGAACCAAACCAAGAATACCAAATAATAGTGCAAGACGATAAAAATAACACACAAGAATTTTTACGTGGAAAACCCAAATGGGAAAAACCACGAGACCGTAGTCCGGATAAATCCTCCACTAAATGTATAATAAAGCTTACGAAATTTCTCCCTAAATATAGGGGATACACAAATTATCTCAAGTTACTCAACTTGGAATACCCGAGACTATTTTGGGTGAGAATGAAAAATTACTACTAATTTTTCTCCATTTTCTTCACTCAAAACACACACTTATATAAATCTCTCTCTCTATTTTTCTCTTTTTCGGCAATTGCTAAATTGCTTCTTGTTTGTGTATCCCCATATTTAGGGAGAAATTTTGTAAGCTCTACTATACATTTAGTGGAGGATTTATCCGGACTACGGTCTCGTGGTTTTCCCGATTTGGGTTTTCCACGTAAAAATTCTCGTGTGTTATTTTTATCGTTTTGCACTATTATTTGGTATTCTTGGTTTGGTTCCCATTTTTAATCGGTAGGTGGGAAAAGATTTTACTATTTCCGTTGTGCGGTGTCATTTATTTTGGCACTCTTTCCCAACAAGTGGTATTAGAGCCACGTTGTTGCGGATTAAAGAATGGAGGAATCGACATCTGTTGGTGGGATGTTCAAACTTAACGGATCCAACTACAATATTTGGAAACCGAGTATGTTGGATCTTCTATCTTTGCAAGGATCTTTATTTGCCCTTGAAAGCGTCTTCCAAACCAAAAGATACAAGTGATGACGAGTGGAAAATCCTACACGTAAAAAGCGTAGGATATATCCGGCGTTTCCTTGAGCATAACATTTTCCACCATTTTGCTAATGAGAAAAGACGATGATGTTCGTGGAAAAACATTGAAACCATGTTTGAGAGGAAAAATGCCTTGAACAAAACTTCTATTGAGTAAAAATTGTTCGACTCGGATCGAAGGTGCGAACATGACGGAGCATCTAAATGCGTGCAGTGCGATAAATCAATCTACCACAATGAAAATATCCCTTGATGATGAAGTAATTGCTTTATTGTTGCTCATTTCGTTACACCGACAATTGGGACACGTTTGTGGTGTCATCAAGAACTTCACCGAATGGTGAACCGACTATGCGAGATGGTCAAAGATTGTCTTCTTAATGAAGAGTCGAGAAGAAAGGAGTTAGAATATTCTTCTAAGTCAAAAGCCTTAGTATTTGAAAATGACAAACGGGGAATGAGCAAGTTTAGAGGTTCTCAAAATAAAAGAGACAAATCCAGGGGAGGTCCAAATCCAAGAAGGACTTCAAATGTCATTATTGTGGTGGTCCAAATCATTATGAGAGAGATTGCGAGAAAGAAGAAAATAGATCAAAAGAATGGAAATAATGAAAACAAGATCGATGACAAAGACACTACCGCCGCAGATTGATGGCCATGTTGTCATCATTTGTGATGATGCTTGTATCGATTCGCATGCCGATGAAGACGGATGGATTATTGATTCAGAGCTTCATATCATATCACACCTCATCGTGATATGTTCAATCATACACCGATGGCGACTTTGGTAAAGTCGAGAATGGCCAATCATGGTGTGACGGAGGTCGTTGGCATAGGTAACATCATATTGAACACGATACGGGAAGCGAGGATCACGCTCAAGGATGTCGGACATATTTCGACATTCGCTAAATATTATTTCACGGCAAGCTTGACGATCGTTGGCTATGACAATCACCTTGGTGAAGGAAAATGGAAGCTCACCAAAGGCTCTCTCATTGTCGCTAAGGTGACGTAACTGAATTCTCTGTGCACGATGCAGGCATTATCCAATGGAGAGATAAATGCGATTGATAAAAGTTCCTCCATTGAGCTATGGCATAAAAGACTCGGACATCTAAGTCGAAGGGCTTGGAAGTTCGACTAGAAAGAAACTTCTCCCAGAGGTAACCAATATGCCCCTACAAACTTGTGTTGATTGTTTAATTGGAAAACAACATAGAGTTGCTTTTAAGAGTTTTTCACCTTCAAGAAAATCTCATCCTTTGGATCCGTGCATACCGATTTGTCTACATGAAAGATAGAAGTCTTGGTGGTGCAATATATTTTGGCACTCTTTCCCAACACCAAACATATTCTCAATTCTCACACAAAAATCAATAAAATTTGAAAATTCATTTTTCAACACCGAAATCGAAATTGGACTTGGAAATACATTCATACAAGACCATTAATGAATTTTCCTTTGGGAGTTAGGAGTGAGGACAAATATCGTAATTTCTAGTGCATCTTTGTAAGTTTTTAGGCCTTTTGTTTCTTAAATCTTGTTATTTTAATTTTCCTCCCGAAAAATCGAATAATGGTCAAATTAAGTAGTAAAAGTTTTTTCTTGACTATATATACGATACAAAGAAAAAAGATTAAAGTAAGATAATAGTTGCAGAAAATAAAATAATTTTATGAGTCCGAAGACAAATTCCAAATTAATGTTATAATTGTAACAATTAACAGCCAACAATTATATATCAACCACATATACGTATATATGTTTCATTTACCCGTGAATCTAGTCAATTGTCATTCTTTCTCAATCGAACCGTGCTTGAACCATGCTTGAATCTAGGGGACCGAAAGTTTTGAGGTCCCAAAACGTTCGTTTCAGTAACTGTTAGAGAAAGTGTCACACTAGATGTTGTAACACTTTACGGAACAAGCAGCGGAAAAAGAACACATGAAGTAAAATTTATCTACAAGTTAAGAATAACTTGTAGAAGTGTCAATTATGACGAAATCACTAGTTGAAAATACCTGTAGTACAACTCGATCATGAATGATTTAACTAGTCTAGGAAAAAACAAACTCCAACGAGTAGATCTTATTCTAAGTAAAACAATTCGCCCAAAATACTTTGAGAATATTCTATGAAACCTAATAAAACAAATGTATGGATGAAAATAGCCCAACAAGACTCAAAATGGATAGAGTGTTCTTCTCGATGTTGCGGACACTTGAACAACACTGATTGCGTAACCTCGAATCTTGTTGCTTCTCCTCGATTGTATCTCTCTTTTATTGCTCTGTAATTTCGTGGTTCAAAATGTAAGAAAAGATGATGGCCGATCCTCTCTTTATATAGGGCTTGAGTCCTTAATGTCCTTGATGCCCAATAATCCTACAAGCACTTTGATATCCAAGAATCCTACAAGCACATGGAAACAAGGAAAACACAAATATAGAAGGAGTAGAATTCTATAAGTTAGGAAATAAGATGATATATATAAAGACTTAATACATCTAGAAATTTGAATCCTATTGTGAGTAGGAATCCAAAATAAATCTTTACCATATTCATTAAAACTCTAAGTCTGAAATAAATCTAGTAAGGCAAAATTTAAAAATATTTATTTAAAAACCGAAAATAGTAGGAATTAAAATTCCTAACAATCTCCCCCTTTTTGCCTTTTCTCGACAAAACCAATCAAGTTAAATAAAAGTATAAAACACAGTAAAAACTCCCCCTAAATTAACAATCCCCTATTTTCAAGTGTTAAACAAAATGTCACATTCATCGATAAAATATTTCCTATACTACCGCAAGTTAGTAGCAGAAAAAGAAATATAACGAGAAAAAATGTGCAAGAAGTTCCAGCAATACCCAACCTAACTATGATCAAAACCCAAAACCATCAAGATCTTAAAACATCGATTTAGAACACCACCAAAACAAAGTAAAAAGATTATCCAAGTACAATTTTTAATCATTAATCATCCCCTCAATATTAGCACGAACATATTCATGAGCCCTACTTGTACTTGCACCGGATCACCAACAGTGCATCGGCTCCCCCGCATGTGTGCTTGGAATCACATTCTCAGAAATACTTGGACTTCTTTCTCCCCCTTTGTCGAGAAAGCTTGGAGAGAAGGTCTTGAAATTGAGCTTTATAAGCCACGTAATATAGAGTTATCACAATTAATGGTTAAGATGTCCTTTGTGTAAACCATAGTCCTCTATCATTTGATTCATCCACATCATTTGAGAACAACAACTTCCAACTGCCATATATTGATTCAAAGAATCGAAAGGGACACACAGTTTTGCTTACGACTATACCAAGACACTAAATTATTTCAAGATAAAAGCAACCACCGGTGGTGCTCTTTCTATCATCAACATCACCCGGCCCAATGTAATCATTTGAATCCAACAAGATTTGTGTTTGTATCTTTAGTGTACCAAATTCCTTGATTAGTAGTGCCACCAACATAACGAATAGTTCTTTTTAAAGCTTTTAGGTGAGTGATTTTGGGATTGGCTTGATATCTAGCACATAAACACACACTATACATAATATCAGGACGAATGGCAGTTAAATATAACAAACTTCCTATCATGCTCTTATATAAGGTGTGATCAACACTTTCAGCAACATCTTCACGACTCAATTTTTGACTCGATCCCTATAGGGTTTTTAAGTGAGATGCACTATCTAAGTTGAATTTCTTTACCAAGTTTCGTGCATACTTGCTTTGTGAGATAAAAATCCCAAGATGTCAGTTGTTTGATTTGCAAACCTAAGAAGAAACTCAATTCACCAACCATGCTCATTTCAAAAGTAGAAGACATACATTCAACAAATTCGTTCTACAACTTTTGGGATGAAGACCCAAAAATAATATCATCTACGTAAATTTGAGCAATCATGATATTTTTACGGACCTTTGAATGAAAAGAGTTTAATCCACTTCACCTCTTTTGAAACCAATTTGAAGAAGGTTTTTAGTTAATCTCTCCGTACCAAGCTCTAGGAGCTTGTTTTAGACCATAGAGGGCCTTTTTAAGCTTATACACATGGTTAGGCTTAGAAGGGTTCTCAAATCCTTTAGGTTGTTCAACAAAGGCTTCTTCATTTAAAATCCCATTTAAAAAGCACTTTTGACATCCATTTGGTGAAGGGTAATTCTCAAGTGATGTGCAATAGCAAGTAATAATTGAATAGACTCAATTTCTCCTGTGTATACCCTTGAGCAACTAGTCGAGCCTTATTACACACAATTTTTCCTAACTCATCAGTTTTATTTATAAAAATCCATTTTGTGCCAATCACATTAACATCCTTAGGTCCGGGAACTAAATACCACACATTATTTTTAACAAATTGATTAAATTCCTCTTAAATGACATTTATCCATAATTCATCTTTCAAGAGACATTCTTAGGTTCAATGTTAGAAATAAAACAAAGCAAGTTCTTACAAACAAATGACAAGATAGGAGACAAATATGCAGATCTTACCATATCACGATAATTTACCTTATCTTTCCTCCTAAATCAATTCCTTCAAGAACTTCACCTATTACCCGAGTAGTAGGATGATTTTTTTTGAATTTTGCTTGGTATATCCTCGCTTCGTCTATTACATGGTCATCTAATACATGATTGGCCAAAGATCATGTTCGGAACACGAGAGTTTTAAGTCGAGTCGCCAAAGGTATCTCAACGGGTGTTATGCGGATGTTCCCTCATCTGTTAGAACACCGGGAGAAGTATCTATTGTGACGTCTGTTCGTGCACAACTTCATTTGTTTTATTTAACTCGATAAGATCGAGACATCATCTTCTTTAGTTTTTCCTACAAAGGTCAAGATAATCATCGAAGACAACATTCACAGTTTCCATAATAGTCCTTGTTCGGAGATTAAATATTCTCGTATGCATGACTATTAACAGTACCCGAGAAACAGACTTTTATCACTTTTAGAATCGAACTTGGCAAGTTTATCTCTATCATTTAGTATATAACACACACATCCAAAAACATGAAAATACTTAAGGTTGGATTTTTTGCCTAAAAGGATCTCATATGGAGTCATAGTACTACCTGGCCTTAAGTATATTCGATTAGCAATGTGACAAGCAAGTATCCAGGGCTTTAGCCCAAAAACATTTTGTCAAATTCTTGGAAATTAGCATGACTCGTGCCATTTCTTGTAATGTTCGATTCTTTCTTCCCGCCACCCCATTTTGTTGTGGGGTTTTGGGTGCAGAGAATTCATGTGAAATACCCTTTTTATCACAAAAAGTGAAAAAGATGAGTTCTCAAATTCCTTACCATGATCTTTTCTAATCCTAAAGCAACAGTGGTCTTGTATAGATTACACATCCTTTTATGCAAGTTTCAAAAGATTCAAAAACATCAGATTTTTCACGAAAGAAATTTATCCAAGTGTAACGGGAAAAGTCATCTACGCATACAAAGGAGTACTTCTTACCACCAATACTCTCGACCTCAATAGGACCCATAAGATCCATGTGAAGTAGTTCAAAACATTGTGTTGTGACACTTGGTGCAACACCCCGGTTTGTTTACCTTTTTTGACACGAACCACACACTAAAGTATTTTTCGTATTCAATTTAGCATACCTCTCACAACCTCATACTTAACCGGTTTATCAATCATACGAAAGTTAGCATGACCTAAATTTTGATGCCATAACTTAGTTTCATTTAAATTCACACTATGATATGCATGTATACCACCAAATTGATAACAATTATCTACAGATCTTAATCATGTCAAAACACAAGTGTTAGTGTTATCATAAACTTTTGCAAGATATTCTTTATCAAACCTTACATGCATATTTTCATCACACAGATGGCTTATACTTGAGAAGGTTTCTTTGTAAGACCTTCGATGTGTAGAACATTTGAAGCTTAGGCAAGCCCTTTCACATTCAAAGTACCCTTACCAATAATTAATCCACAAGCACCTCCACCATATTTTACCATACGTCCTTCAAATCGTTCATAATTAGTCAAATACTCAATAGTACTGTCATGTGTCGTGAACACCCATTATCAAAGTGCCAAGATCCTGCAGTGTTAAATCTTAAAGAGGTATAAACAACATTACAAGTTAATTCAGTTTTGCGAACCGGACAAATTTTTGAAATCGTGAGGTGTTATTGGAGGTGTTACTAGAAGTGTTAGCGAGTCGTGAGACATTGTTGGTGACATTTGAACTAGAAGATCATTTTAAATCAGATTTTAATTTGTAAATAAAGAAGTGTCTAATGTGTCCAGGTTTGTAGCAATAGTGACAAACATAATGGCTCCATTTATGTCCCTTTTGATTCAAAGATTTTGATTTTTCAACCGATGAAGCCAGGTTCATAATTTCTCTTTTCTTTGGCAAAAACAGGGGTTTTATACCCTAAGCCATTCTTACTACCACTTCCAAGAGAGAGAATTTCATCAAGCTTGGTGTTGGGAAATTTATTTATTAGATTTTGATGAATTCCATGTAAAACTTAAACTAGAAAGTTGGCACCCCATTTTCCTTGTAATTTGTATTGTAATAGAAAGGGTTGTACGAGTGAGTCAAGTCAACTATGCTTGGAAATACAAAAAGTCAATCAAGACTAAAATGAAGACTCATTGTGGAACAACCGAGTATGGCAAGGAGGAGAAGTCAAGAACACGATCAAGGAGTATAAGCTAAGATACAATCGTTGTGTGAAGTGTCGGTCAAGTCAACTCAAGAAGCCAAGTCGAGTTGAAGTGACGGATGAGTCACTCAATCATTGGAGCAGACTCAAGTCACCTCGGGAAAAGAAAGTCGCAAAGAGGAGTTAAGCGAAAAGAATCCGTTGTACGAAGTTAAGAATATTACCTAAACAAGTAATACTTCCATCTTTGCCATGTCTTAAAGTGCTCGATCCCAAGCGTGCAAAAGGAATAAACCAATGGGAAGATCGCACCTTGTGTCGACTCGAAAAGTGAATGCTCATTTAATACGAGGAAATATCAATATCAAGGATCGCAACAAGACAAGCCAACGAACACAAATGAGTTTTTAAAATCACTTATCTCTTCAACGGGCGATTTTTGAAAGTTCACTATAAAAGGCCGAGGAATCACTTTGAGAAAAGGTTACCTTGATGACCGAACCACGAACATTCAAGCTATTATTCGAATCAGTAAATCGAAAAATATTCTCAAGTTATTCAAGCAAATCCTCAAGCCTAAATTTTGAAGGAAATCAATCCAACACCAAGTCGTGAAGAAAAGACAACTTCAAACTGTTGAAGAGGAAACTTTTGAAGAATCAAAAGGGGTCTACATTCCAAGGAGGATTGTAGAAAGGTTCAAGGTCGAACCAGTCTCAAGTTATTGGAGGGCTTCGTGATCAAATCCAAGAAGCTTGAGCAAGTGAGTCAAAGTAGCAAGCCGCCCCTGTGAAGAAGTTTCGAGTCGGACGAGCTTGATTGTGTGACCAAGGCATCTCCAAACCGAGTCCCAAAGGATCAAGTCACTGTTGTGTGATCAAGACTTGTATCGGATTGATAACCACTTTGTACTCGATCAATACTTAGTGGATTCCTCCAGGAGTTGGAGAAGAGAGGATTAGAAGAATTACCCCATCTTCGAACCTCTATAAAAATTATTGTGTCATTAACATTTCAGCATTTAATTTCTGCATATCATTTTATATCTGCTGATAATTTGCTATCCAACTCGATAATTAACAAAGTACTAAAACTAAGTGTTAAAACAAACTTAAACCAAATTCAAGGGTGTTAAGTCTCCATTGAAAATTTCGTCACAAGCCAAGTTAAGTATTAGACTAAACAATCGAGTTATTCTATCAACAGCTCAGTCGAGTCTGTTGAGTGGCTAACTCTGCTGGTTAACTAACTTAGCTGTCCATCAAGGACATAGTTGTGAAATTAACTCTGAACTATTTTAAAAGGACTAAATTCGAAAAGTTGGTAAGGTTTATTCAACCCCTTCTAAACTTTACTCACACCCTTGGGACCTACAAGTAGTATCGAGCGGTTGGTTCATTGAGCCTTCCGCACCGGTTCTTGAACTAGATCTCAAATCTTTCAAAGAATTTTTTTTTTTTTAACACTTGTTCTTTTAAAAGCCATTTTTAAAACAACAAAGTTATTATCATGGAAGCAAATTTGACACGCATTCCTATGTTCACCATTGAAGAATTTGACGACCGGAAAATACGTATTTGGCTCATTTATCAGCTTTACATGATGAGATGTGGATAGTGATAGAGGACACTGCAAATAATGAATGTGAACTCAGTGCAAGAGGAGAGTCTGCTGCAGCATTTGAAGGAGAAGAGGGTGCTCCTCCTAGACTGGACCAGCTATGGTTGAAAAACCAAGAGTCGAATGGACGAATGATGACATAAAAAGATACAACTTGGATAATGTGGCCAAGGATATACTTTATAAGACTTTGGACAAAGCCATGTTCAACAAAGTCAAATCTTGCAAGACAACCAAAGAAATTTGGGATAAACTAACCTTAATTTGTGAAGGATCGAGCAAATTAAGGAAAACAAATTATCTGTTGTTGTTCAAAAATTTGAAAAATTTAAAATGCTTGCAGGTGAGACAATGGATCAGTGGATGCTAGATTCACTAAAATTACGAATGAGCTCTCAAAGACTTGGGAAAGAATACACACGAAGGAGATGTGTATGGAGATACTAAGGAGCTTCCCGGTGAGTGGGAAATGAAGACCATGGCTCTAAGGCACTCGATGGACCTATCAAAAACATCCAATCATGAACTATTCTCGGACCTCAAAGCTTATGAGTTCGAATCGAAAAAAAAGATCAAGAGGAGACAAGCGTACCCAAAATAGCTGCACTCATAGTCAAGGAAGGGAAGAGAGCGAGACCAAAGAAATCATTGACCAGGAGGAAATTGCTTTGATGGTTAAAAGATTCAATAAGTTCTTCAACAAGAACTACAAAAAAAACAAAGGTGAATCCTCCAAAAGACATTGACTCCCTCTAAGTCAAGGGAAGATAGGCCACCAAAGAGAGCCGAGTATCAAAAGGTCGAATATCAAAGACCGACAACCCAAGAAATGAGAGAGCCGATCAAAAAGTTGAAAACCCGTGTTGGAATTGAGACAACCAGGACACTTTGCTATTGATTGTCCATATCCCGTAGTCAATAAGTACATGAATGAAGAAGAAAGAAGAGTCTTGAGAGAAAAGAAGACAAGAAAAGAAAAGAGCAATGTTGGTCGCCGAGATCTTTAAACAACTAAGTCAAAAGATACAAAGCAGACTCGAGAAAGTAGTGGTGACTACTCAAGTGACTCGAAGAAGAAGCCTTAATGTCTCGATGGCCAAAGAATAAGATCAACTCGACCAATAAGATGAGGCACACTCTAACTCATCTCACTCAGATTCTAGTGATAGTGATTGTGACACACACAATTCATCACCCACCGATCTTTATGGTTCATTAGGCAAAATGATGAAAGACTTTGAGCACATTAAGTCCTCACACACACTATTAAATGTGGAAAAAATGCCCATTTCAAAAGCCAAAACTCACACGGTGACTAAGGAGTTGAGTTCTCTAAGTCACATATTTGATGAGAATAAAGAGTCAAGACCGAAAAATGCTAAAACTAATAGCGAGAAATAGCCGCTATAGAAAAGAGAGAAAATGATCTCAAAAATGTGATTGCTTCATTCACAAAGGCATCTAAATCATTGGACGACCTTATCATGAGCCAAAAAGAATGTGGAGACAAGACAGGGCATAGGATTCAATTCCTTTGTGCATAGTCAAACTCCAAGAGTGATCTTGGAAAAAGGATCTTCAAGTAATGAAGCATCTCAAAAATCCAAGACACCAAATATTGCACAAACATTCATTCCAAAGCACAATCACAAACAAACCGACCTTGGATATAAAGGAAAAGGAAAACAACCTTGATTGAGTATCTTTGAGAGGACGGTGAGAAGAAATCAGCAGAGTTCCTCAAAGAAACTCCAAACAGAAAAGTACTCTGTGAAGAAGAAACAGAGCTACGAGAATCCCCATAAGTTCTATCAAAGATGCACAAATGATGGGAATGGTAGAAACTACTCAAGTCAAGCCGATTGGAATAATATGAAATATCAAAGAAAGACCTATGGAATACATGCCAAAAGGGCATAGGCATAGAACTCAACAAAGGTCATTCCAAAGGAAAAAGAGCTATCATCGCACACATATGCACCCAAGCACTACACTTTAAATATCACAACTACCCAAAGAAGACAATTGATAAACACAGCATACGAGATAAAAGAGACAGTTGTATGAACCTAAAGCCCCCAAGCAATTTGTCAAAGTAAATTATGATTATGGCACAAATAGATGGCAACCTCTTAGAGTCGATCATTTGGCTATAAGTTGGTTGGATCATCTTACAAGATTAACCCCTCGGGACCTGAGACAAGTATGGGTACCTAAAAATTAATTTCCTTGATTGCAGGTTCAAGGAACAGTTGAGTGCCAAGGAACCTGGTACATGGATAGTGGCTGTTCCAGACATATGACAGGAAACAAGAAAAATCTGTCAAAATTCAAGGAGATTAGAGGTGCAAAAGTCATATTTGGAGGAAATGAAGCTCCGGGGGAAATAAGAGGCACATGATCTATCAAGAAAATGGATTAGAAATCACAGATGTTGCATACGTTGAAGGCCTCAACTTCAACTTGTTAAGCATCAGCCAACTCTGTGACAAGGGCTATAATGTTGGATTCAATATGGGAGTATGCCAAATCAAAGATACTGAATCAAATGAAGTAGTGTTGCAAGGATCTAGACAGAAGAACATGTATGTGGTAGATTGGTCGATCGCCACACCAAGCACTTGTTTGCTAGCAATGAGTACAACCGAATCAAGTTGGCGGGCACAAGACGTTGTCGAGTCATCCGAATTTCAAGACAATTAACAAGCTTGCAAGGAGTAATCTTGTAGAAGGACTACCGCAGACTCGGTGTACAAGAAGGAAAGTGTATGTGATGCATGCCGATGGGAAAGCAGATCAAATCATCATTCAAACAAGTCAAGTCCATTTTCAACAAGGATATTGCATCTGCTTTGCATATGGATCTATTTGGTCCGATTGAGCACTAGCATAAGTGGGAAGAAATACACTCTAGTAGTGGGATGATTATTCAAGATATACATGGACAATCTTCGTGTGTAAAAAGAAGGAAACTTTGCGAGAAGTTACCTCAATCGATGAAAAGAGTTCAAAATGAGAAGAGTCAAACCATTATTAAGATAAGATCGATAGAGGAACCGAGTTTGTCAATGGAATAATAACTCAAGATCGTATTGAAAATGGTATAGCTCATGAATTATCTCTGCAGCAAAGGATTCCACATGAGAATGGAGAGCGAGAAAGAAGAAACAGTAACTCTCAAGGAAGTCGCAAGAACCATGTTAGTCAAGTGGATTGCCAAAAAGATTTTGGGTCAAGTTATCAATATTGCATGCTATACTCAAAATAGATGCATGATAAATAGACGGTGACAAAAACTCCCTATGAGATTTGGACAGGAGAAAGCCAAATGTTGCATACTTTAGAATATTTGGATGTAAATGCTTCATCCACAACAATGGCAAGGATAATCTAAAGGCTTTTGATGCTAAAGTCGATGAAGGTATCCTTTTGGGATACTCGGTGAAAGTAAAGCCTATATAGTCTTTGAACAAGAGGACTATGATTACGAAGAGTCTATCCATGTGGTTTTTGATCAACCCAATGTTAATGGAGAAGACATTGAAGAGTTAGTGGTAAGTTTGAATCAACCAACTATGCGAAGAGTCCCTATGATGAAGTCAAGTCGAGCAATCAATCAAGATGAAGGTGAAATAGCATAATCTCAAAGACACCTGGAAACTCTACAAACTAAGTGATGATGAGAGAGTCTGCTCAAGACAACATAATCGCAAGACGATTGAACCCAGTGACTTACTCCAACCAGGATATGAAATGGCCGAGAGACCACCCACCGAGCTAGTCATTGGAGATGTAAGAGATGGTGTAAGAACCAGATCGAGAGCCAACAAGAAGCAATGTTCACTTGTTTTATCTCTCAAATAGAGCCAAAAGATGTGCCCCAAGCATTGGATGATACTCACCGGATTCAAGCAATGCATAAGAGCTAAATCGGTTTGATAGAGCCGCACGACAAAACCTATGATTGGATATAAATGTTGCCACATTAAATACGAGAAATTAAATGCTAATCGACGTGCTAAACCGAGCCATCGATTTTGATCAAATTTCAAAACCAAAAGCACGTCCTTTCATAACCCATATATATATATATACCATTTTGTTCGCTTTTCTCTCACATCACTCAAAACTGTTCATCTCTCCAAAAGCAAAGAAAGCTTTTTCTCTCAAAACCCTACCAAATCTCGAGTAAGTTCGTCTATTAAAATCTCGAGCAATGGCATCCACCTACGATTTCACCAAGTTAGGAAAGCAAATCCACACCGGTTCTACCGTGATTTGAAGGAATGGTTAAACAGGTTCCGATGAAACCCTTGTGAAGAAGATAACCGACAAAATAGAGAAATGGATCAAATCCTTCCTCATGATGGAGTTCCGGATGACATATGTTGAGGAGGTAGCACGATTCTACGTGAATGTTGAGGTTCATGAAGGAGGCTTCAAATCCTCTGTTCATGGAAAGGACTTCACCATCACCGCCAAGATCTAGCGGAGCATTGTTTCTTTGCCGTCATAAGGAGTGGAGATATTTGAGGTGATGTAAACTTAGTGCCGCATGGAAGGAAGTGGCGGACACGAATGTGTTGCGAAGGTGGTTTACGGTGATGATAAGAAGTCTTTGAAGGACGATTATCACAAGTTGATGGATATCGTCGCGAAATGTGTGAATATGAAGTTTGGAAGCTTCAACCACCTATCCAAAAACAAAGCCGATCGTCATGGGCGCGATCATGGAAGAGAAAAAGGTCAATGGGCAGAATTCATCTACGCAGACCGCGAGAATGTTGGAAATAAGTCCTTCAAGGACGATGGGTCATTCGGAAGATCTTGGGTTATGGCCTTGTAGTTGGCGGTTGATGGAGGTGAAGGGTGTTCCACTCCGACATGGAAAGGCGTTCCATGTCAACAAGAAGATGTTCCGATCAAATCTCTCAGAGCCCGGAAGAGAGCTTACGCTAAAGAGGGGACACGGTGAGGGGGAATCAATCGATCCCGAAGAAACGGCCACATTTCCTCCGAAGAAGAAAGTCGCCCTCGCAGCTGCGAAGAAGCAGCCGCCTTGCCCAAAAGCAAAGAAGAAAATCGCACTCGCCCCGTTTGGTGAGTCACCCGCCGCAGCCGTATCTCTTGCCCCCGCCGAGGCGGAGAAGGAACCTCAAATACCTTCTCCACCATCAAGAAAAGAGGGCGCCAATCCAAGAAAGGCGGCTCCTCGACAAAGAAGGATGCACCGACCCCGCCGCCCAGGAATGCGAGGAAACCATATCCGAACGAGAAATTCCTCCGTAAGGACCAAAAGAAGAAGACTCATCAAGCGTTCGAACTTGAGAAGACAGTGAGTCCGCAACTCAGTGGAAAAGATCTCGAGACTACCGGAGAAGACAGTCTCTCAGTTATTGATGAAACGAGCCAAGTCTCACGAGGCCGATCACAGAGGCAAATTGAAGACCTAGGCGTGGATAGAACAGCGAGGAACAAGAAGCGTGAGACAACGTAATCCCCGCCGACAGATTGTGTCTCCACCGCCCCCGATGCATCCGAAGGAGTTGAGTACAGAGTATGTTGCCTTTTATTCCGAAAAGGAAGGGCAACAAGGAGAAGATGATGAAGATGATGTGATCATGCTCTCTCCACCATATCCGGACATCCAAAATCGTCCGAGAGAATGGAGAAAATGGAAGCTTAGTCGATCAAGGGAGCGGTTTGCACACCCCGAATTCATCGAGGAAGAAGAAGAATTGATGAACTTCCCGGATTGACCTGATGGTCGGCACTTGATGAAGATAATCGCCGGATATCTTGCGAGATCTTCAAGGAAAAAGAGAAGGAGAGATTAGCCGAGGAAGTCAAGCTCGTGAGAAAGCCAAAGATTTGTCCTCTCACCGGAACCATCGACCATACTCATCCTTATCTCGACATACTCGGATAGTGATGAGGACTTGGACCCCGTTCTTTGCGCACACGAAAAGTTGGACATGCAAAGCAAGCCATGCGAGAATCCACATTGTTGCATGAGAAAGAGTCGATGGAAGGACCAGGAGAGTCTTCCGGATCTCACCGGAGATTGATTCGTTGGGAGTGGTGAAACAGATTGCCACCGTTATTGCCGCAACCACTTCCCAGTTCACTCGTAAGACGGATCTAAGGGACTTGGCGATGAAACCGGGAACTTGGGGACCCAAGTCGAGCCAACCCTGCCGAAGGTATCTTACCACCCCCCCACGGTGAACACTCAAAGGACACATCCGGAGTCCGGAGAAGAGTGACCCCATCAAGTCACTCGGTGGTGTGCCCGAGGGGGAAACTCTCTCCACCGGGCCTAGGTCGAAGGATGTTGCGGTGACTTCACCTTGAATCTAGGGAGGCGAAGTGGAGAAGGAACAAGAAAAAGAAACACAACAAGTTGTCATGAAGAAGCTCGGACGAGTTGAGTTTGTCTCGGCTAAAGTGCCAATCGCTCTAGCCGAGGACGCTGGCCGATGCGATCGAGGCACGTGGATGGATCTCGCTCGGGAGTTAACACTGGCAATGAAAGTGCAATCCACGGAGTTGAGACTCCTGTGGATGCCACCGCAAAAGACCCTAAGACAGCGATTTGCGCCTATCGAAGGGATTGAACAAGGCCCCATTGCAGTTGATCGCAAGAGGTAATGAAGGCCTACGGGAGGTTGAGACTTCCTAGGTAAAAATCAAGCGATAAGAGCATTCCTCGGACCATAATTGTTTGATTCAGAGGAGGAAATGTTTGATAAATAGTTTTATCATGATTTTAATGATTTTGTTTTTATACCAAAACAATGTTTTTAAAGGTTGTCCAAATACTCCTAAATGATTTAAAATGGTTTTAATATTTTAGGAGTATTTTCTCAAGTTTATTTTCGACAATATTGGACAACACATTTAATGATTTTATGTCAATGGTTTTTTTACATCGAAACTATGTTTCTAAATTTTGTCCTAATACTCCCAATTGGTCTAAAATATTTTTACTATTTTTGGAGTATTTATTGTAATTTATATCGGACAACACTTTTTGTGTTAATGTGTTATTTCTTCAAAACCATATTTCTAATGTTGTCCTAAATACTCCCGATCGGTTTAAAATATTTTTACGAATTTTTGGAGTATTTCTTGAGGTTTATTTTTGACAAAAAATCGGACAACATTTCATTTAGGAGGGTCGAGGTCGACCAAAGAGGCGATCGGTACCTAGAAATACATTTCACGAAAAGAACTCGCGAAATCTCAAAAATTGGCAGGGTGACCGGTCGCACCCAGCGGCGACCGATCGACCACCCCCGGACCGGTCCCCTAGTGTATTTTTGTTGCAATTCTTTCAAACTCTTATTTGTGCGCGACCGGTCGCCCTCAAGTTTTGACAAAATTCTAAGTTGTGTGCAAACAGACATCTTTTCCTAATTTGTGGGATTGATTTCTAACAGCTATAATCTTGATTTTAATTGCAATTTTTTTTGTAGATATCAGATTCAAAGAGGATCCTATCTAGTATCAATCATCTCCTATAAATAGATGAAGATTTGAAGCACAACAACAAGAGAGAACAACACAACACAACAAGATATACTCAAGCAAACACTTGGTCTTCTATTGTTATTATTCTTGTTCTAATTTGCCTAGCTTATCACTTTCACATCCTTGAGGTCTAGGCTATTATTGATTACACTTGCACTCAATTGTATAATTCATTATCAAGTTGTAATCTTGAATTTTTAGGTTATCATTCAACACAAGATATCCTTGTGAGTGTTCTGTGGTAAGTAAGAACACACTTGGGTGATCTAGGTGTTAGGTGTAAGAAGATTGTGGTAATCTTCTTGTTGAGGTGTTGAAGAATTTGGTATTCTTCAAGGTTGAAGATTGTGGTAATCTTCACAAGGTGCCGTTGGAGATTGTGGTAATCTTCAAGAGAGATTGTGGTAATCTCAAAGGTGGTGTTGAAGAAAAGTGTGGTGCTCTTCAAGGTGTCGTTGTAAGTTGGTGTTGTATTAATTTTGGTAATTAATAAAATCTTTTTCTTTTTGAAATCCATCCCAGGATATCTGGGGGGTGGTAGAGGATTAGGCCCTAGGTGGGTTAAACCTCTATAAATCGACGTGTGTTGTTTACATTCCGCACCTTTATTATTGTCTTTGAGCATTCGGTTCTAAAAAAGAGGGTAAAATCGAAAAGATGGAGATAATCTATTCACCCCCTCTAGATTATCGTAGCCGCTTGGACTTACAAGTGGTATCAAAGCCAAACTCTTTGGCAAGCTCGTTTCCCATCGCGAGTGAAGAGGAACGATCGTCGGCTACGAACGAAGCTCACCTTTCGCACCTCCACCACCAAGCCACCACTATTTGATTCCAAAAATTATACATTTTGGAAAGAAAGAATGGAATGTTATTTACAAGGTTGCGGGTTCGATATTTGGAATATCGTCATAAATGGAGAATCTATTCCAATAATAGACACACCATACACCTCCAAAGCTTTCAAAGAGCTCAATGATGAAGAGAAGAAAATCATCTCCTTAAACTTTAAAGCTCTCAACATTTTGTATTGTTCACTTACTAATTTGGAATATGAACATATTGTAGGAATTGATCGGCACATGAAGTATGGGAAAAATTAGAAGCCATCTATGGAGTATTTGCAAATGAAAGGAGTCAAACAAAAGCATCTACTTCTCAAAGGGATACAAGTTCAAATCTAAGGAACAAGCCTCTTTCAACTTCCAACTATGAAGTAGTCGAACAATGTTTTATGGGCATCGAAGAAGAAAACGAGGTATGTCTTAAACCTCTACTTCCTATGATATTGTTATTCAAAATAATTATAGTGATTTGCAAAATGATTTTGATGATCTTCAAAATGAATTCCAAAATTTACTTGTTAAGTACAAAAATTTGTAAAAGGAATTCAATGTTTTGAAAAATGAAAAGGATAGTTTATTCACTTCCTATGAATCACTATCATGTGCTCACACCACCACACTTGACAAGGTTAGAAACCTTGAAAAACAAAATAGTACTCTTGTTGAGGATATGAATTGAATGAAAAATGATTTATCAAAATCAAACTCGAGTACCAATAAATTGCCTAATATTGTGAATGTTAATGGTTGTGATAATTTGAATAGTGAACTTGATCATGAGCCTAATATTGTCAAGCATATGAAAAAGAATCGAGTTCCTATGCATGTTAGTAATATTACTTGCTTTTATTGCGGTAAGAAGGGATACGCCGTAAATACTCGTCGGGCTAGAAATAACTCAAATTATTGTTGGAGACCTAAAAGTCTCAAAGCTAATCCCAAAGGACCAAGCACTTGAGGGTACCACAAAACAATGTTATATTAGGTACGTGAAATAATAATCGAAGAAAATTCATACGCAAGAAGACATCAAATGACCATTTCATTTGATCAAAGGAGAAAACACCTTCAACAAAGTCATTTTCCAAGAAGAGGAAATAATCAAAAATGGGATGAACAAAATCCTTGAAATGGCAAAGACATCATCAACAAGATGATTTTCCAAGAGAAAGACACTTTCAAAAATGGGAAGGCCACAATGCTTGGAAATGGAGCAATTTGAGAAACCACCATCAACATGAAGATTTTCAAACGGGAAGATATCATCAACAATGGGAACGACACAACCCATGGAAATGGCGAAATTGGTAAACCGTATCTCCCTATTTAAATATGCATTTTATTTTTGCATGTTTTTATTTGTGTTTAAATTACAAACCGAGTTTTAAAATTTATAAGGTCTTCTATATATATATATATATATTTATGTGTTTTTAAAATACTTGAAAAATGAGACCTTACATGTTGTGGACTTACTTAGACTTATATGTTTTTATCTCTTATGGATTTTTATAACATTAGCATTGTTGTGATATCTCTCGTCGCTTAGCCTACACATGTATTATTATGTTTGAGCCAAATTTGGTTTAAGAATTGTGTAGAATTTACATATCTCTTTCAATGGTTATCTACTCGTAATATATCAAGAGAGATATGAACTATCGAGGTACGCTCATTATTGCTATTCATATCTTAAACTCGATTCATGTTATGCCATATGCCTAGTGCTTATTTTAATAAGTCACGCATTATATTGCACATATAAATGCCGTTATTCTTGGATGCTTATGTCAAAACTTTTGTTTATATGATTCTTGTAAATGAGGTCTCAACTATGTGCTCGTATTATCATATTTCAAAAGAGACCTTATATAGCTTTCTACAAGCTTATTTGAACTTACATGTTGTATTATATTCTTGATGATTTTCTTTAAGCATAGTATGTGTTACTTGCTATATAGTATCTATATTATTCGATATTACTATGCTTTTGTGCAAGATTCTTTGTTGAGATTTTGCAGAAATTTTTGGTATTTCGTAACAAGTTTGATGAACAAGGCAAGGTTAGTAATTCAAAGGTATTGTCAAGAAGAAGGTATTGACTTTGATGTAATATTTGCACTCATAGCACATTTAGAAGTTATTTGCACTTTACTTGCCCATTCTTGTTTTGAGAAAATTTCAAGCTTTACCAAATGGATGTTAAATCCAATTTTCTAAATGGTTTTTATTCAAGAAGAAGTCTATGTAAAACAACCTGCGGGGTTTGAAAATTTTTCTAGGCCTAATGATGTTTATAAACTTAAAAAGGCCTTGTATGGTTTAAAGCAAGTACCCGTGCATGGTATGATAGACTTAGCTCTTTTCTTTTTGCAAAATGGTATTATAAGGGGTAAAGTTGATACAACTCTCTTTGTTTCGAAAAAGGGCAAGATTGTTTACTTGTGCAAATTTATGTTGATGATATTATCTTTGGTGCTACTAATGATTCTTTGTGCAAGAAATTCTCTAAGTTGATTCAAGGTGAATTTGAGATGAGTATGATGGAAGAGCTCAACTTCTTTCTTGGACTCCAAATTAAGCAATGCCAAGAAGGCATATACATTTCGCAATCAAAATATACAAAAGAACTTTTGAAAAAGTTCGGCATTGAAGAAGGAAGAACCGTTTTACTCCCATGGCAACAAATGTCAAAATTGACAAAGATGAAAAAGGCAAGTCCATGGATGAATCAAAGTATCGAGGTATGATTGGTAGTTTACTTTATTTAACCGCTAGTAGACCAGTAAATTCTTTATGCCGTATTCTATATGCTCGTTTTCAAAGCAATCCCAAAGAATCTCATATGAGTGCTTAGTTAAAAGGATTTTTAGATATTTGAAAGGCACAATTCAATATGGTTTATTCTATCCAAAGAATGAAAATTTTTCTCTTAAAGGATATAGTGATTCGGATTATGCGGGAAATATTGATGATCGAAAAAGTACTCTTAGGATCATGTCAATTTTTAGGCGATTGCCTAGTTTCTTGGTTTTCTAAGAAGCAAAATTGTGTTTCACTTTCAACGGCCGCCGAATATATTTCGCATGACTTTTTGTTGTACTCAACTTCTTTGGATGAAACAAACCTTAGCGGATTACAAATGTTCTTTTGAAAATCTTCCTATCTTTTGTGATAATATATCCGCTATAAATATTTCTCAAAACCCGGTTCATCATAACCGTACTAAACATATTGAGATTCGGCATCATTTTCTAAGGGATTGTGTTTCTAAATGAAAAATTGAGATATCTTTTGTACCATCTCAAGATCAATTGGCGGACATTTTTACAAAACCGCTATCTTCCGAGACTTTTGCGTCCATACGAGCTCGGTTAAGCATAATGCATATTGAATGAGGTTTACGTTTGCATTTTGCATGTTTTTAAAACTTAGGGGCGAAAAATCGGATTTTTGGTTGAAAATTCGGATTTTATTAAAACTGGCAAGACAGTGGGCTGAAGAGGTTGAGGGCAACCGGTCGCCCTCAATGTTGACCGTCGCCCTCAACCACGACCGTCGCCCTAAGCCAAATTTTGGATTAAAACCGCTCTGTCTTCAAAGATTCGTTATTTTAACTTCTTTTTGCCATTTTTCGTCCCCTTTGCCAAATTCACACAAATTTCACTCAAAATTTGTTTTTATGCATTCAATTCATATCTTGGATCTTATACAAAGCATGTTTATCATCATCATCGCTCATCTTTGCCGATCAAATGGTAAGAATTTTCCTTTCTTTGCTCAATTGGGTTGAACCCTTGAGCTTGTGGCTTTCTTGTATATTTCTTGATGAAATTATCTTATGATCATGATGAGCTTAGTTGTTATATTGTATTGTATGATGCTTGGTATGATTTGGTGATGAAAAGTTTTGGCTTGATTCATTTACAAGGGCTCTATACAACTTTTTTAATTTTTACGCCCACAAAGTGTTCGATGAAATGTCACAATAAAAATTTCAATTTCTACATGATTCTCTTGCTTCAAAAAGTCTTAAATACTTATTGAGATCATGTCTTGGCATATAAAACGAGCGTATGAACTCTTCATGATACATTTCTCCCATTTTCTTTGGATTTTAAGCCTAAATTGTTAAAAGGTTGATAAACCGTTTCTTTGGCACACTTTGATATAATTATATGATGTTTTTTATCTTCCTAACATTCTTTTTGATGATTCCAAAGGGAGAGAAACAGTAAATTGGCTCGTTAGATAAAAGAAGCTAATAAATGGCTCGTTAGCTAAAAGAAGCTACTCGTTAGCTAAAAAGAAGCTAATAAATGGCTCGTTAGCTAAAAGAAGCTAATAAAAGCTCACAATAAAAGCTATAAGCTGTGGCTTCCTAAAGCCAAGTATACCTAGTCCATGGCTTGTATTATGGACTTAATTGCAAAAGATTATAGTATTTTGACAGGGGAGCTTCAGAGCTTATGATGTTTATGTGCATCTTATAAAAGCTTGTTATAGCTTGTGCTTCTAGCTTATGCAATATCTCTTGTTGATATGCTCATAGATAGGGGAGCTTTGTATGAAATGTTTTTTAACGGATAGTTCACTCGTAAAACCGGAAAATTTATTTGTTTTCAAAATCGTCCTCGAGAAAATTGTTTTGGTTTGTAATCATCAAAAAGGGGAGATTGTTTGATAAATGGTTTTATCATGATTTTGATGATTTTGTTTTTATACCAAAACAATGTTTTTAAAGGTTTTCCAAATACTCCTAAATGATTTAAAATGGTTTTAATATTTTAGGAGTATTTCCTCAAGTTTATTTTCGACAATATTGGACAACACATTTAATGATTTTATGTCAATGGTGTTTTTACATCGAAACTATGTTTCTAAATGTTGTCCTAATACTCCCAATTGGTCTAAAATGTTTTTACTATTTTTGGAGTATTTATTGGAATTTATATCGGACAACACTTTTTGTGTTAATGTGTTATTTCATCAAAACCATATTTCTAATGTTGTCCTAAATACTCCCGATCGGTTTAAAATGTTTTTACGAATTTTTCGGAGTATTTCTTGAGGTTTATTTTCGACAAAAAATCGGACAACATTTCATTTAGGAGGTCGACTAGGGAGAGGCGATCGGTACTGGGAATACATTTCATGAAATAGAACTCGAAACCTCAAAAATTGGTCGGGTGATCGGTCCCTCACAGGGGGCGACCGGTCGGCCACCCCGAACCGGTCCCCCTAGTGTATTTTTTTGCGATTCTTTCAAACTCTTATTTGTCTTGTGATCGGCCGCCCTCAAGTTTGACAAAGAAAATTCTAACCGTTGTGTAGCGATGCCTTTTCCCTAATTTGTGGGATTGATTTCTAACAGCTATAATCTTGATTTTAATTGCAATTTTTTGTAGATATCAAATTCAAAGAGGAGCCTATCTAGTATCAATCATCTCCTATAAATAGAGGAAGATTTGAAGCACAACAACAAGAGAGAACAACACAACACAACAAGATATACTCAAGCAAACACTTGGTCTTCTATTGTCATTATTCTTGTTGTAATTTGCCTAGCTTATCACTTTCACATCCTTGAGGTCTAGGTTATTCTTGATTACACTTACACTCAATTGTATAATTCATTATCGAGTTGTAATCTTGAATTTTTGGGTTATCATTCAACACAAGATATCATTGTGAGTGTTCTTGTGGTAAGAACACACTTGGGTGATCTAGGTGTTAGGTGTAAAAAGATTGTGGTAATCTTCTTGTTGAGGTGTTGAAGAATTTGGTATACTTCAAGGTTGAAGATTGTGGTAATCTTCACAAGGTGCCGTTGGAGATTGTGGTAATCTTCAAGAGAGATTGTGGTAATCTCAAAGGTGGTGTTGAAGAAGAGTGTGGTGCTCTTCAAGGTGTTGTTGTAAGTTGGTGTTGTATTAATTTCGGTAATTAATAAAATCTTTTTCTTTTTCGAAATCCATCCCGGATATCTTTGGGGTGGTAGAGGATTAGGCCCTAGGTGGGTTGAACCTCTATAAATCGACGTGTGTTGTTTACATTCCGCACTTTTATTATTGTCTTTGAGCATTCGGTTCTAAAAAGAGGGTAAAATCGGAAAGATGGAGATAATCTATTCACCCCCTCTAGATTATCGTAGCCGCTTGGACTTACAGAAATCAATGCTCTTCATGACTCCCAGGATGATCCCGATACAACTTTTCCGGGATCCGCAGATGAAGTCGAATCTACTCCAACCGAACATCACAAAGACTCACCGGTGAGGATGCTCTACCAAGTACGAGTAAGCCGAAATTCAAGCGTCGCTCGTCAAAAGTTCATTTTTGATGATGAGCCTAGCCTTCAAGACTCATCCTCGTTCGATGACACTCGATGGTGCGATTGTGGACACGCAATTTCATTTAGCGTAAAACCACCGAGGCGAAGAAGATGTTAAGACGGTGAGGCTCATCAACATGCCAATCATCTCACCAAGGCCCAGTGAGATCGAGTCATCCGACAGCTCCCAAAGCCGCCGCAGTGCTCGACTCAACTTGAATCATCACAAGCACGAACAATCGAATCCTCAATTCCATATGTGCGTGATGATGCGTTTGAACAAACTTTTCCTTTCCAGATTGAGTCGCCCGACCTTGAAGAAGAAAAAGCTCGTGAACAGGCTACTGCTTCAACGTTCGACCGCAGATCCGATCATTCCTACCGACTCCATTGTCCCCATAGATTTTGATTTCGATGTTGCTTGCACTACAAGAAATATAAATTTTACCGACGAAAAAATCCGCTTAAGAAACCCATTTTACCGACGGATCCGCGACGGAATACCGACGAATATTTCCGTCGGCAAAACGCTTGTCGGTAAATTTTTACCGACAGAAAAAATAATCCGTCGGTAAATTACCGACGGATTCGATTTAAACAACAACAGAACTTTATTACACTATGCCGACAGAGGCCGACGGAGTTTGTGTCGGTAATGATATCCGTCGAGAACTTAAGGCGCCGGTAAAGAATAACAGAATCCCGACGGAATGCCGACAAAATTGTCACCGCGGATATATGCCGACGGAATGCCGACGGAATATTACCGATGGATCGCCGACGGATCGGCGATTTAACATATACCGACGGAACGCCGACAGAATTTTACCGGCTGCACGCCGATTTGTTAATAACTTTACCGATTTTAATACCGACGGAAATTTTAAAAAATTTATAAATATTTTTTGTGAAATTTTATTTATTTTTAATTATTCATTTCCTGTTTTACAAATAACAATTCTAACATCCATTAAAATTTCACAAAAAAATTGTACGAATTGAATACAAACACTACCCCAAATTCAACATCCAACATCCAAAATTTCAACATCCAACATCCAACATCCAAAATTCAACATCCAACATCCAAAATCAACATCCAACATCCAAAATCATACCAAACAAAGTACCAAAAAAACATAAAATAATTCAACATAAACATCAAAGACTGCAACATCTAATAAACCAACATAAACAATCCAAAATCAAACACATCCATATAATCCAACCACAAGAGACACATCACTAAAATATAATAGTCTAATCCTCACTAAGACTCGCATCACCATCACCATCACCATCACCATCACCATCAGTCTGTGGGCCTCGGGGAATAGGTAGGTCATGGGTAGGGGAAATATCAGAGGTGCTCATTTTCCCCATCATCCACTCCACCCATGCCTCGAGGGTGATCGTCCGAGCTATATACTCATCCAACTTTTGTTGTACCTCAGCCGACCCTCAACTCTTCCTTCCTCTCTTAGGCGCTCTGCGCAGTCTCGCATATCCGGGATCCTTCGTAACATATCTCAGAACAACAATCATAAAATCCAAAATAATCAAGCAAATTAATTTTCCTATGAAGAAACTAGTAATTAAACTAGTAATTAATTTTCCCCTCAAGAAACTAGTAGCTAAAACTAGTAATTAAACCGAAATGTGCTTTTTAGATAATTACGAAAACTACACATGAGGTTTTGGCTAATTACAACAATCCAAATATGTTTGAAAATTACAAATAAACCCTAAGGGTTGATTATGTTCGTGTTAGGAGCAATTGCATTCATAACATAGAAAATAATCAACATAAATGAACAAAAAGTAGTAACAACTGGTAATATCTAAAATAGAAAATACCGTGACGCGCCAAATTTACCAATGCCATAGATTCGCCGCTTTTTAGAAGTTCCTCCCACAATCGTCATATAATGATCATCAATCCTCTTATTTCGGCCGAGATTGAACTATGTTGAGTCATCACCAAGGATTGATCATTTGCTATAAGAGACTCAATCTTCAACTACAAAAAAAAATAGATGATTTGAAAAAAAAAACCGAAGGAGTGCATTAATTTACGACTTCATAAATGGATATGTAGATATATGATCTTTTTTAGATTAAGTTATTAAATGATTTATTACTTACAACAACTTTCTCGTGATTTCAGATCGCCCATTTGGAATTCGTTTTATCCCAATGAAGGGCTTTATAAACCTCGAAATTATTTGGCTTTCTTCCCAATTGTTTAGCCTGGAAAAAAGATAAGCATACATTGTGATAATAAACTCGTAAAATAATATTTATTAAAGTATGCCCACGTAACTTGCAAGTCATAGCTACATTGTCTTCACCCCAATACAACATACATCCATTATTACAACAATCAATTTTTTCCACTGGCAGACCCATGCCTCGCAACATCTTCTTGGTTTTGTAGAAGTTATCAGGCACTGTGTTGTTATCAGGAAGAATCTCACTGATAAGTTGCACCATGTCATCATAGTTTCTTTCAGACATGTGATGTTCAGCCTTCATGTGCATCGTTCTGGCAACAAAGGATAATTGCGAGTGTTTAGTACAACCAGGCCACAACTCTTTATCCGGCAAAGATTGAGCATGTCATAAAATTTCGTGAATCTGGATTCGGAGGTTCCTCTAATTTCTTCGGATCAAACTCGGGACTGCCTTTGCATCCATCACCATTGTATGGTAATCCATCATTGATTCCACATCTTCACTATAATGTACGTTTTGGGTGTTGCTTGCTTCAACATGTGTTTCTCCATGTCTATCCCAAACATAATATTCTGGTACAAATCCATATCTTACAAGGTGGTATTTAACTTCATCACGGTGGAGATATGGCGATTCTCGCACTTACGATGATTACGGACATCCGATCTTATCCACATCCATCCACTCTACTTGACTACAAGCAAAGTCAATAAATTTTGCAAGTCCTTCTAAGAACTCACTAGATAGAACCCCTCTTCTTTCAAACTTTTTATACATCCACCCACGTTCGCACTCATTTTTCGGTGTCTCCGATAAATTAAAATAATATATTATAGACATTATATATTATGTAGATATTTCATTATTACTTGCATTTTATGATTATTACTAATGATTTACCAAAATATTAGTGTTGAATATTGAGACTAGACAACTCCATTAAGATGAATTCATTATTAAAGAATATATGCTCTGCACAATCTCTACTAAGCACAATTTCACCAAATAAATAGATACCCTAAAGAAAAACTAGTATAATCCACTCTGCAAAACATCATTTGAATTCAGACAACCACCAACGCAAAAAAATAAAGAAGAAGCTCAAAGACATTAATGTTATCAGCATAAAGGACAATTTAAGATTGCAATAATAAACCAACTTGTGAGATTTATATTATACAATGATCTTGAGGCATAGACCCAAATATCCACATCAACATAATTATACTCAAACATTTTTATATTTAAAAAATAAAAAGGAAATTCAACACCGTAAATAAAAACACGAGATAATCGATCAAGCAAAAGTGATCATGGCCCCAAAGATAAGAGTGATGGTAACCTAAACAAGGTTATACTTCAAAAAATAGACCATGATACTCAAGCCATTCGAATATCATGTAATAACAGATTATATTACGCCTAGAAATTCACTATATTAGCATATCAAATATAATCTAAACACAAGAAAACAATCAATATTACAATTACAAAGGTCCTGTTTAGTAGCCAAACATTTATTATCACACTTTATTATATTACAATAACAAATTGATACATAAATCTATAACCTAGCTATGAAAAAATGGACCCGCAAGAATTTTACATCTGGTGTGACGTTAATGTTGCTGCTAGTTTGCGTAATTTTTTTAAATAAAATGTTGAGGATCTGATTTCAGCTTAGTCCCCTACTTTGCTGATACATTATTCTGATTTTATAGTGATTCAAATTTTCTCTTTTTTTTTTTGTAATCTCTAATTAATTTAAATTTTATTTATATTAAAAAGATTATAATTAATTTCTCAAGATTTTACAAAAAATTTACATTGAAAGAACTCAATTTCTTCAAAAGCACCTTACAAGATAACCCTTCAAATTCTGACTCAACTTTATCAATTTTGGGTTTTATTCAGTCTCGCAAGTATATTAATTCAATCATCACCTCTAAAGAAGGCCGACAAAGCAGTGGAGAAGAGCTTACCTCACGTAGTTGCAACAGATTATCGGAGACGCGGCGGCCTCCCTACCGGGCGCGTGCGGGCAATCGGAGGGGCAGAGTCGCGAGCGAGAGACGGAGTGAGGCGCAATGAAAAATTGACAGTAACCCTAACTCGCAATGGGAAATGTTTTAATGAAGTGCAATTTTGTGGGGCGATCTCAAGTTACATGTTGACCAAAAACTTAAAAATTGACTTAAATATGTATATACGGGCGGGTCCATGTGAACCGTTACCCGCCCCGGACCCGGCGGGTTTTTGTTGACCGGGTCTGCGACTGCCGGGACCCATTTGACCGGGTTTGAACCCGCCCCAAACGGGGCGGGTTTAATGCGGAGGCGGGTTTCGACCCGCCCCATTGCCATCCCTAATTAAATACATGCTATATCTTATTTTCATAAAGATACTTTTATAATTCTTATTTCATATTAAATTTTTGTGTATATCTATAATTATAGTTGTTAAAAGTATCGGGTACGGTCTAGCCAAGGGCTTTTCGAAAAAAAAAAAAATTGGGTTGGGCCGAGCCAAACAAAGAAACAACCCGCAAAATTTGGGAGCCCAAATTTCACCGGACATTGAAAAATACACTAAAAATGCCGGGTCGGGCCGGGCTTTTGAGGCCCGACATTTTTGGACCTAGGATATTAAAGCCCACCGTAAAAATACTGCTCGGGTCGGTCCGGCCCGAATTGACAAACTCTACCTATAATACTTAGCTTATGAATATAAAACTTCCTCATTAAATCATATAGGGAATTATGAATTATCACATCTTATTCAAAGTTTGACTTTTTAGCTTTGAGAATAATTTAATTTGTGAGTTAATTTATTAAATAAAAAAATTAAATCATGCATATTCATTATATACTTGTTTGAATTAAACGGTAAATTTTTTTCGTTTTGTATTTAACTAATTGGGCTCGTAAGCTCTTACATTTTATAAATTATATCAATATGAAAATTGTGAAATGGCAAACACTCGTCAAATACAACAAAGTATTGTAACTAACGATTGGGGTTAGCTCGGTGCCACGGTATTACTCTTTAGTGAAATGGTATGAGTTCGAGTCTCTACAATGACAGGGCCGATTTGTTTTTAAAATAAATACATATATTGTAACTACAATGATAGCTAACATATATAATAATATATTAAAAGAAATATAAGATCTTCTTAACAGGTTCTAGAACATAAATTAAACTAACAATTTAACTTTCATTTTAAGTTTTATACCTTATGATAAATATATAAATATTTGAATATTTGAATAAAAATCATATATTGTGCGTTCTAGAAACATATAATTTTATTTTTGTACGAAATTGAAGAATAACTTTAATTTATATTGATATTTACTAAATTCATTTAGGCTCGATTAAGTTCGAAGAAGTTTGTAAGCCATCAATATATTCGATAAATTCAAGCTCGAGCTCGAGCTCAATAATAAACGAGTCAAGTTCAAACTCTCAAAAACTCAACTCGGTTTGGTTTGATTGCAGCTCTATATGGCATCTTGTGATAAATATATTTATCGAGGGTCGTTTATCTTATAAGTTATATATATATCCAATTGAAATTCAATAAACAAGAACAATAACATATAAAATTATTATTCTTTCTTCTACACGAGACTTTGATTAGGTTCATTAAATCACAAATTATTGAAATAGTTAATTTGGACCCTAGAGTATAATTTTTTGGCCATATATATAATTAATTGTTCATTGGTTTTATACCATTGATTTGGGCTTCCTAGACTAGAGTTTTGTGTTGTTTTTGAGTTCTTTGAGTCGTTTTAGTTATATTTCATAGGTTATGTGTTAATTTCTGTTGTTTCGAGTCATTTGAGTGGCCCAAACCATATTGTGAGCCAAGTATATTGATTCTAGAATCATAGTAATGAGTCGCATGTCAAAAGAAGCAAGGATGATCAAACAAGAAGGGGATTAATCTCAAGAAACGCCCAAACGCGTCTAGAATTTTCAGCACTGGCAGGGGTTTAGTATTATGGCCATAACTCTCTCCACAAAATTGATATTGAGCTGATTCAAGTGGCTACGGAAAGCTAAGAGATAGGGCTACAACTATTATGAAGACACCCAAAGCAAATTCGGACGTTTGGATGCGCCGCAGCGCCAAAAAAGAGGCGCTGCAGCGAGCGTAAAAAGCAACGCAGCCGCAGCAGCCCAAAAAGTGCACTACGGGCGCTGCAGCGCCCTCCTTGCGCTGCAGCGCCGGGTCGAAAATAGAGCAGTGAGGTTTTGTGTTTTGGCGCTGCAGCACCTATTTTCGAAACTGCCGCAGCGCCCGGGCGGAAATTACTAGGTGACTCCTTCCTTATTCTTGGACTTTTGGGGCTATAAATACAAGTCTTGGGGCGTGAAATTAGGGATCTTGGACCCTTGGGCAGCCAACAAAACAACTAGAAGACAATAGAGAAGGCTTGGAATATCTTGGGAAAGGCTTGGAGAAGAAGATTGAAGGATTCTATCATCTAGAAATAGAGAAGATTCCCCAACTCTTATTCTTATTTTGTTGCTTTCTTCATATCTTGTAAGATGTATTGTTGTATTCCTATGGATTTATTTTCTTCAATCATGAGCTAAACTCTATAATTCTAGAGGGATGATGTAATCATTGTTTGAACTTATGTTTTGAAATTGTGGTTTGTCAATCTAGATCTATCAATTTATTTGTGCTATTTGGATCTATCGCTTCTAAATTACTTGATCAATAATTTAGATTGTTTGGTGTATTTGATTTGACACTTGAGAGAGGTAATTGAATACATGACCCTTGAATAGCATAACCCAGGATTTCATAGAATTGAGAGATTTATGAATCCTTTGAAGTCATTTATCAAGATTCATAGTTTTTATTGAGATTTTAATTGGTGATTTTTATAGAGATATTGATTTCCCAATTGAATCTAAAATCATTTGGCACTTGAGAGAGGGAATGATTATTGTAGAAATCTTGACTTATAAATTGGTAATTGATGATTGATAAACCATATTGACAACATAAGGGATAACTAGATTCATCATACCTCTAGAATTCATTTAATCATTTGGATAAACTCATTGATATTTTCATATTCTTGATTTATTTTTGGTATTTTTAGTATAATCAACTCCATCAAATATTGAATTTCTAAATAAAGTTAGACTACTATATTATAATACTTAGCAATAATTCGATAATTATTCCTATGGATTCGACAACCTTACTTTCTATATTAAAACTTGACACCGTAGACTTGCGGTTAGAAAATTCTCTAACATTAATCGAAATAAATTTGAACACTATTGTATTTGCTTCTACTCAATTCATTACAATCTATAAGTGAAATTCACATTTTTGTTTGGTCTTACTCTTAATTTTTTTAATTTTATTTTTTTATCAAAGTCCGTCGCTATTTTCTAAGCATTCCGCTTCGGTAATTACCAAAGAAAATTCCGTCGTTGATAACGATGGAGTTATCCATCGGCAATTACCAATAGAATATGTCCGCCGGTAAATAACGATAGATATTTCGCTCGGTGATTATTTAGTCGGTATTCTATCGCAAATCTGTCGGGAAATTTGGTCTTGATATTAGTTTTTTGTTAATTTTAATTTTTTTATCAAAGTCCGTCGCTAATCTCTCAAGCATTCCATCGGTAATTACCAACGTAATTTTCCGTCATTGATAACGACGGATTTATCCATCGGCAATTGCCGATAGAACATTTCTGTTGGTAAATAACGATGGAAATATCCGTCGGTAAATATTTGGTCGGTATTCCGTCGCTGATCTGTCGGGAAATTTGGCGGTAGAATTTTCCGGGAATTTTACCTTCAGATTAACGAGAGACTATTATCCGTCGTTATATTCCGTCGGTGATCCGTCGATATTTTGTAAATGTGTATCCGTTGGTATTCTCGCCGCTAATCCGCTTCGTAAAAGAAATGAGTAAGAATTCCGTCGGTAAAAAAGCAATTTCTTGTAGTGTTGGCCGCCGTTGAAACCGAGGTAATCGCCGAGGTACGTGAGGTATTCAAGACAATACTCGGTGAGATTGAAAAGATTGAACGGCACCAAGCTTCACTTGATATGCGACTGGACAGTAGAGATGCCACCCTCACAGCAGATTTACGAGGGATTGTGGTACGGATAAGGGAATGGTGTCAGCAGCAGAGTACAATGCGGCTCGAACAGGTTCGATACTTTAAGGCATTGTACAATAAGATACTGGTCTGGAGCGCTGATAATGCTGACATGAAGACGAGGATGCAAGAAAATATTGATAGGATGCATGCCTCTCATACCACTGAAATGGAACTGCTGCGAGAATTTCATCGAAAAGAACTTCTGCGCGTAGAGGAGAATATGAATGAAAAGTTCAGCCTTCTTATGGCTGAAATGAAGTCGTGGTGGCCGAATCAAAAGCCACCGCTCGGAATTTCAAATAGCATACTCCGCAGCAGAATCCAAGCAAAACTCAGCTATCAGCCGCCTAGATTTCATGCTTGCTGGCATGTTTCCAGGGGTTTCTCTCTCCTTTGATGATGCCAAAAAGGGGGAAGAGGAATACCTAAAGACGTTGAAAGGGTCGGAATCGAGAAAGAAAAGGACCTTGTTGTTGAGAAGAAGAAGAAAACAAATCAAGAGAAGAAGAAAGAAAAGGGAAAAGCAAGTTGAAGGGGAAGGTTCAAAGGATATGACTCTAATGGTTGCTAGAACCCTCAACAAGGACTTGTCACGGTGATATAATCAAGAAACTTCGATGACTCTCCGGTCCAACACTGCCGTGCCTATGTCTCGAGAAGAGAAAAATCGTAGAAGCGAGAGATGAAGGAGGTCGAATGAAATGGATGCCCGTGCGATGGACATATTGAAACAATACGGAGGCATTCCGGCAGAAGAGACACCGATGCTATTTCGTACGCTTCGGAAATGAGCCTAGATCAGTTGATGAATTCAAACGCTCGAATCCGAAGGATACTTCAAGACATGTGCATGGCCCAAGCCGGGACTTGTATTGGGAAAAAGGCCTCAAGTCGTGCGAAGAAGAAGCCGACATCATGCAGCAGACTACTAGCAGTCACTCTGCTGGCCACTCCTTTGGAAAGAAGAAGGCCCAGATACAATACACGCCCGAGAGGAGAGGAAGAAGAGGTGGAGGAAGAAGTTTGGACCTAGACCTCTACCCAAAAACATCGAATACATAGATCCATGAAAGAAAGGAAGGATCTATTGGCCGGATATGACGTAGTAGCCAACATGGAAGTGGCTAGCAAGAATGCTAAATATGTAAAAAGGATTGAAGAAGAAAATAAGAGACAAGATCGGTTTGTGGGAAGAGAGTCAACGAAGACAAGAAAGAAAGAGAAAAGACGAAGCTGCTAGAAGAGCCTACGAGAAAAAGAAGGCAGCTGAAGAAGAAAAGAAGAGAAAGAGACCAGAGGACGACAGAGCTGAAGAAGAAAGAAGGAGGCAGCGAAGGCGATGAAGTGTTGTTGTCCACCCCTTCATGTATTTTACTATTGTAAATACATATATATGTAAGTCTTCTGTAAGATGAATAAAAGTTATGCAATTTCTATATTTTTGCTTAGATATAGAATACCATGTTGCTCTGATACACTTTGTAAACAACTATGTAAAGGACAAGAATGTTATGATCAATAAAAAGATCGATTCTACGCATACATTCTCTGTTTCTACATTGTCTGTATGTATCTTTGCTATTTACATTTTGTATATATGTTATAAGTTTTGGCATCATCAAAAAGGGGGAAATTGTTGGGAAATTTATTTATTAGATTTTGATGAATGCCATGTAAAACTTAGACTAGAAAGTTGGCACCCCATTTTCCTTGTAATTTGTATTGTAATAGATAGGGTTGTACGAGCTGAGTCAAGTCGCCTATGCCTCGAAAAATACAAGAAGTCAATCAAGACTAAAATGAAGACTCACTGTGGAACAACCGAGTATGGCAAGGAGGAGAAGTCAAGAACACGATCAAGGAGTATCGCCTAAGATACATCTCGTGTGAAGTGTTAGTTAAGTCAACTCAAGAAGCAAGTCAAGTTGAAGTGACAGATGAGTCATTCAATCATTGGAGCAGACTCAAGTCACCTGGGGAAAAGGCAGCTGCAAAGAGGAGTTAACTGAAAAGAATTCGTTGCACATAAGTCAAGAATATTACCTAAACAAGTAATACTTCCATGCTGCCATGTCTTAAAGTGCTCGACCCCCGAAGCGTGCAAAAGGAACCAATGGAAAGCATCGCACCTTGTGTCGACTCGAAAAGTGAATGCTCATTTGATACGAGAAAATGTCAATATCAAGGATCGCAACAAGACAAGCCAATGAACACAAGTGAGTTTTGAAAATCACCTATCTCTTCAACGGGCAGATTTTTGAAAGTTCACTATAAAAGGCTGAGGAATCACTTTGAGAAAAGGTTACCTTGATGACCTGAACCACGAACATTCAAGCTATTATTCGAACTATAACCTGCAAAATATTCTCAAGTTATTCAAGCAAATCCTCAAGCCTAAATTTGAAGGAAATCAATCCAACACCAAGTCGTGAAGGAAAGACAACTTCAAATGTTGAAGAGAAAACTTTTGAAAAATCAAAAGGGTCTACATTCCAAGGAGGATTGTAGAAAGGTTCAAGGTCGAACCAGTCTCAAGTTATTGGAGGGCTTCGTGATCAAATCCAAGAAGCTTGAGCAAGTGAGTCTGAAGTAGCAAGGCCGCCCCCGACGAAGCCGAGTCGGACGAGAAGCCAATCGTGTGACCAAGGCATCTCGCATCGAGTCCCAAAGGATCAAGTCACCTGTGTGTGATCAAAACTTGTATACGGGACCGATAACCACTTTGTACTCGATCAATACTTAGTGGATTCCTCCAGAGTTGGAGAAGAGAGGATTAGAAGAATTACCCCATCTTCGAACCTCTATAAAAATTATTGTGTCATTTACATTTCGGCATTTAATTTTGCATATCATTTTATATCACGATAATTTGCTATCCAACCGATAATTAACAAAATGCTAAAACTAAGTGTTAAAACAAACTTAAACCAAATAAGGGTGTTAAGTCTTCCATTGAAAATTTCATCACAAATAGGAGTTAAGTATTAGACTAAACAATTTGAGTTATTCTATCAATAGCTCACGAAATCAGTGCGTTAAGTGGCTAACTCTTTGGTTAACTAACTTAGCTGTCCATCAAGGACATAGTCGTGAAATTAACTCGAACTATTTTAAAAGGACTAAATTGAAAAATTGGTAAGGTTTATTCAACCCCTTTCTAAACCTTACTCACACCCCTTGGGACCTACACTTGGCTTTACCAATATTCAATCGTTTTAATGTTTCAAGAGATTTTTCGAGTTCATATTTTACCTTTTCAGTTTTTCTTCTTCTCTCATAGTCAAGAGTACTTCCAAACAGTTCAAGTTTTCTTCTGTTCTTCATTCTCTTTAGTGAGCTTTTCATTCTCCTTTGAGAGAATTCCAACTTGTTGAATACGTTTGCTCCATTCATGATACAACTCCTGGTTGGCTTCAACGATATTTTGTTCTTCACCATCGAAGTCTTTAACCCTGGTTATCTATTCAACTATAGAGGTAGATGTTAAGCAAAAATTATCGAAGTGTCGGATAAAGTGTACAGGTAGGTGTTGGAACATTCCGCACGACACCTAAAGGATTGAATCGCAGAGCCTTGGTTTTTCAATAAGCGCCATAAACATAGGGTTTTCATCATCTTGTCTGTGTTTTCTTCTTTGGACTCATCATCACTTAAGGTAACAAACAAATTCATACCTCTTTTTCTCAAGGTGTTAGCACATTCATTAGATAATTACCAAAACCCGAACAAGCTCTATACTTTACTTTTTCAATATGAAATTGATTTCGAATTTTTCTTGATTTTTATCGGTGTGTTCTTTGAGGATATTTAGAGTATCAGTTTTAAAAGGCCTTTTGGCTTTTGAAGGAAATTGATTTTTGCTTTTGTTTTTCATGATTCTACTAAATTTTTAAGCAAACAAAGCCATTGATTCTTCTCCTAATTCGATTCCTCAACTTCTTTAGTCAATCGAGCTATTTCGTTAGGTTCATCGGGTAATACCGTAAGCGACACCTTTACCTTGTGGTCTACTTTTGTTGACAAAGTTGAGTTCCCAAGTTTTGAGAATCGACCAACTCATCTAACCACAATGTTGTGATATTTGACTCTTCCACAAATGGGAATTTTGACGTCGAATCTTTCGTGCAAGGATCACATCATCTTACTAACCGGTCTTGAGTTCGAAATAGGTTCACCAAGAGGCGAGACTCATTAGCAATATCGCATAGTCTCCCATGATACGAAGTGATGTCTTCATCCTCCTCCATCTTGAAGTTCTCAAACTGGCATTCGGATGTCACAACTTGGAAAGTTGAACACTTGCGATCCTTCACAATGCTTTTGTAAAGCCTCCCACACATCTTTAGCTGCAGTATAATTGCAAATTATTTTGAAGTTATTAAAATCTACTACACCAAAGATCGCTTTGAGAGCTTTTGAATTGTAGTTAGCCGATTGGATATCATCATTGAGCGATTGATTTTGTCCCGATTGATGAAGTCCCCATCTTTATCTTCAATTTTCGGAGGAGTCCATCCATTAGAACCGCACGCCAAGCTTTCTCATCAATGAATTTGATAAAGGCACGCATCTTTATCTTCCAAATAGAGTAGTTCGTCCCATCTAGCATTGGAGGATGGAACATAGCAACCATCGATTTCCATTCCGTAGTTCGAACGTAGGATCAACACTTATGAAATCAAGTGTTAGCTCGATACCAATTGAAAGTTTTTGAGGTCCCAAAATGTTCGTTTCAACAAATGTCGAGAAAGTGTCACAAAAGATGTTGTAACACTTTATGGAACAAGCCGTGAAAAAGAACACACGAAGTAAAATTTATCTACAAGTTAAGAATAACTTGTACAAGTGTCAATTACGACTAAATCACTAGTTGAAAATATCGTAGTACAACTCGATCATGAATGATTCAACTAGTCTAGGAAAAACAAACTCCAATCGAGTAGATGTTATTCTAAGTAAAACACTTCGCCCAAAATACTCCGAGAATATCTATGAAACCTAATAAAATAGTGTATGGACGAAAATAGCTCAACAAGATTCAAATCGGGACAGAGTGTTCTTCTCGATGTTGCGTACACTTCGAACAACACTTTGACTCGCATAACTCAATCTTGTTGCTTCTCTCTCGATTGTATCTCTTTTTTATTGCTGTAATTTCTGGTTCAAGGTGTAAGAAAAGATGATGGCCGATCCTCTCTTTATATAGGCTTGAGTCATTAATGTCCTTGATGTCCAAGAATCCTACAAGCACCTTGATATCCAAGAATCCTACAAGCACATGGAAACAAGGAAAACACAAATATAGAAGGAGTAGGATTCTATAAGTTAGGAAATAAGATGATATATATATATATATAAAGACTCCTAATACATCTAGAAATTCGAATCCTATTGTGAGTAGGAATCCAAAATAAATCTTCCCATATTCATTAAAACTCTAAGTTTTAAAATAAGTCTAGAAAGGCAAAATTTTAAATTATTTATTTAAAAACCGAAAATAGTAGGAATTAAAATTCCTAACAGAGACTATAAACGAATCGAGTGTATATTTATCGAGCTTCAAAACTTGTGTTTTGATTTGATTTGATTATTAATTAATCAAGCCAAATTTGAACAAGCTTTAGTTGAGAAGCTTGATATTTTCAAGCATATTATTATTTTTTCGCTAATCAAGCTTGGGCTAGAGCCGAGTTTTATATTTTTTTGTGCAAAAATGTGTCCAAATTTAGTTTGTTATACTAACGAATCTAGCTCAAAAGAGATGTTAATGATCGATATCGCGTCGGGTATCGAGTTTGTTTCTCATACCTACTTGAAACCATTGGCCTTTAATATTGCTCAATTTCGACGAAGTCGTTAAACTATTTATTCTTGTTGAAACCCAATTCCCATGAAAATAATAATAGCTAAACCGAAATTGATGTATATTTACTTGCGCATGAAACTTCAAATAAAATTTGACAAATTTTTATGAACATATAATTAATCTGTTGAAGAAGGTTTCATAAGCCGATAAAGATTCTTTACATATTTCCAAAGTTGAGGGTTTGAAGGTGTTAGCAAATATGGGTCAAAACATAAATCACATATTTGTACATAAAGTGTGGATCGAAAGTACACTGTTTTGTGGAACTGTTGATCCACATAGCCAGGATTGAGCCCGCCTATAAGCCTCCTTTTGATCCATGATTAAGCCATCTACAGTGCCTCATTTTGATCCATGATTAAGCCATCTACAAGCTGTTAGGTAAATGTTTTTATCATGATTTTGATGATTTTGTTTAAATGTGTTTTTATACAAAACAATGTTTCTAAATGTTGTCCAAATACTCGATCGATATAAAATATTTTTACTAATTTTTGGAGTATTTCTTGAAGTTTATTTTCGACAAAAATTGACAACACTTTCTCTCGTATTGGACCGGTCGCACTATAGGGCATCATGTGTCTAAGTTCGTTTTAAAATAGAAAACAAGATCAAGAAATATTGGGGGAGGGCGAGGTGCTGGATTGTTCTTGAGATTACGTAACACCCCAGTATTACAAAATGAAGGACCCCAACCGGTCGGACCCCGTAGACCGGCCCCCCTGTGTATTTTTCGTGAAATACTCTTCAAACCCTTCTCTCTCGCAAACTATCCCCGCAAATATTTTTCATCGATCGTCGCTATAGTTTTTGACAAAGACAAACTATCCATGGGTTTTGGACAACTTTTCCTTAATTTAAGGGGTTGATTTCTAACAACTATAATCTTGATTTTAATTGCATTTTTTTGCAGAATTCACTCTCCAAGAAGAAGCTAATGTCCTGGAAATCAATACGAGACCTCTCCTATAAAATAAATAGAGGAACCATTCAAGCAACAAGACACAACACACCTACAAGCAAAAGCATACTAGCAAAACACTTTGTCAAAACTCTTGTTGTATTAGCCTAAATACTTACACTTGCACATCTTGAGGTCCGGACTTTTCATTCTTGATTACACTTGCACTCAATATTTGTATTATCATTATCGAGTTGTAATCTTGAATTTTGTCCATCATCCAAAACAAGATATCCTTATTGTTGTTCTTGTGGTAAGAGCACACTTGGGTGATCTTAGGTGTTGAAGAGTGTGGTACTCTTCATAGGTGTTGAAGGAAGATTGTGGTAATCTCCTTGAAGGTGTTGTAAGAAGATTGTAGTAATCTTCAAAGGTGGTGGTGTAATAATTTTGGTAATTATTAATAAAATTTCTTTTTCTTTTTCGAAACCCATCCCGGATATTTGGGGTGGTAGAGCACGTAGTCCCTAGGTGGGGTGAAGCTCTTTAAATCATCATGTGTTGTTTATTTTTCGCATTTACGTTTTTATCTTTGCTTGTTTAATCGAAAAAGTGGGCGGAAATTGAAAAACCGGCATAATATATTAAACCCCATCTACATTATCGTAGCCACTTGGACTAACAATTGGTATCAATTCCAAACTCTTTGGCTAGCTCGCCCGAGTAAAGAAGAAAGATCCATGGCTACGAACGAAGCATATCTCACCATCGGCGCAGCCACCTCTATTCGACGCCAACAACTACGCAGGTTTGGAAAGACCGAATGGAGTGCTTTCTACAAGGGTACATATTTGATATTTGGAATATGGTTATTGAAGGAGTTGATCAACTAACCAATAAATTGGAGGACGACACCTCTAAAAATTTTCAAGGAGTTCGATGATAATGACAAGAAGGCTTTCTCTCTAAACGGTAAGGCCTTAAATATTTTACATTGCTCTCTTACCGCCACCGAGTATAATCGCATAAGAGGCATAAGGTCGGCACATGAAGTTTGGGAAAAATTGGAGACAGTCTATGAAGGAACAAAGAAGGTCAAACAAGCAAGAAAAACCATGCTTGTTAAAGACTTTGAAAACTTCAATATGCATGATGGTGAAAACATATCAAAAATGGTGGAAAGGCTTGACAACATTGTCAATCCTCTTGTGGATCTCGGTAAACTCATCTCCGAAGAAGACAAAATGACTAAGGTATTGAACGCTCTTCCTGGCTCATGTTTCAAAAGGTGACGACTATCACGGAAGCACAAAATCTCGAAACACTCAAGTTCGATGAGATCATCGGGAACCTCATCATTTATGAAGTCTATCTCAAGGAGAGGAAAAATTCCAAATCATCCACCACTCAATCGGGTATGCAAAATATTCCTAAAGGCCTAACATCTTCTTCTAATAATACATATTATGCTAATGATGAGGATGATAAAGAGACGACCGCACTTGTCCGGAAATTTGCAAAATTTGTGAATAAAAATAAGGCAAGAAAACCGAGAGACAACTCGTGTTTTAAATGCGAAAAATCCAGGTGCTTTATAGCCGATTGCCCAAAACTAGATGACGAAGAACAAAAGAAGAAAAAGCCTTTTCCGAAAAAGAAGGCTCTAAATGCGGATGTCAAAACTTGGGATGAACTACTCGCCACATCCGACGAGGAAGGAGAAATCGAACATGGTCTTATGGCTATAGACGATGAAAATAACGAGGTACGCTCTAACTCTTCAACTTCTTCCTTAGTTGATGAATTGCAATGTGATTTTGATGAATTGCAAAATGAATTTCAAAATTTTATTGTTAAATACAAGACTTTGAAAAAGGAGCATAAAGAGCTTAAAATTGAAAAGGATAAATTGTTCACTTCTTATGAATCTCTTGATAAAGCTCATGCTATTACTCTTATTAAAGTCCGTACTCTTGAAACCGAAACAATCGCTCACTAATGATCTTGAATGTTTAAAAAATGATGTGCTTCGTTTTAACTTAAGTACGAGATAAAGTTACAAAAATTTTAGATGCACAAAGAGGTGAGGATTCTAAATTAGGACTTGGCTATAAACCTTTTCAACCTATTTGAAAGAAAAATGACCAAGGTCCGACTTTTGTACGTGCTAGTAGTACCCACAATCTTATTTGTTTTTATTGTGGTAAAGTTGGTCATTATGTTATTCATTGTAAATTAAAGAATAATATTAGCTATTTTTGGAGACCCAAAGGTCTCAAAACTAACCCCATGGACCCCAAAATTATAGGGTACCTAAAAGTGCTTCATTTGTAGGTAATAGGGGTTATAACAACCATGGAGGATTCAAAATGGCTCGTTGACGGTGGGTTTTTGCGCCATATGACCGGGAAGGAGATAACTTTTTACCAACATCAAGCTCCAAAAAGAGAGTATGGTCATGTTCGGGAATGGCAAAGGAAGAATTCTTGGAAATGGAGAAATTGGTAACTCTCTTTTTCTCTCTTAGTAATGTTCTTTATGTTGAAGGGCTTAAGTTTAATTTGATAAGTGTAAGCCAACTTTGTGGTTCAAATTATAATGTTATTTTCAATAAAGAAAAATGCCTTATTGTTAAAAATGATGAAATTATTTGTGAAGCAAATAGAAAAGGCAATCTTTACAAAATTTGCACAAGTGATTTGGTTATTAGTCAAAATGTTTCTTGTCTTGTCGCCAATAATGATTTAACTAGTTTATGGCATAGGCGACTTGGACATGTTGGATACAAAAATTTGCAAACTATTTACAAAAACCAACATGTAAAAGGACTACCCAAATTGAATTTTGAAAATCTTGGATTATGTGACACTTGTCAAAAAGAACAAATTAGTTAAAAGTTGTTTTAAGCCCAAAAATGAAATTTCCACAACCAAACCACTACAATTACTTCACCTTGATTTGTATGGGGATATTGGTACGACTAGTTTAAGTGGAAAACATTATACCTTTGTTATAGTCGATGATTTTTCTAGATATATTTGGGCTATTTTTCTTGCAAATAAAAGCGATGCCGTTAATGAGTTTGTTAAGTTGTGTAGACTTATTGAAAATGATAAGGAAGATACTATCAAGTCTATTCTAAGTGATCGAGGTGGTGAATTTGATGGAGAATTTAGAGTCTTTTGTGAAACCAAAGGATATGCTCATAACTTTTCGGCTCCAAGAACACCTCAACAAAATGGAGTATTTGAAAGGATGAATCGAACACTTCAAGAAATGAGTCGGTCTATGCTCAATGAATTTTCACTTCCAAAATATTTTTGGGGCAAAGCGTAAGTACCGTATGTTATGTTATTAATTGCGTTTATCTTCGTCTAAATTGAATAAAACATCGTATGAGCTTTGGAAAGGAAGAACTCCAAATATCGTTATTTCAAAATATTTGGATGTAAGTGTTTTATTTTGAATACTAAGGATCAATTGGACGAACTTGATCCTAAAGCCGATGAAGGAATATTTATTGGGTACTCTATCAAGAGCAAAGCATATCGGGTTTATAATAAGACCGTATGGTTGTTGAAGAATCTATCCATGTCAAATTCAATGAAGCCGGGTGTTGAAAGGATACCCAATGATGATAGTGATGAAGAGGAAATTGTTGAACCAATTGTTCAAGATGATGCTCAACCTTCTACTTCAAATGATCAATCTTTAACCTCAAATATTCCTCAAGAAGACAAAGGTGATACTTTGGATATTCCCGTAGCATTGAAATTGAAGGAGATCACCCAAAAGATCTTATTATTGGTGATCCCCTTGATAAAGTGATGACCCGAAGAAAATTGGCCGAGAAAGCTCTTATATCTCAAAAAGAGCCTAAAAATGCTAAGGAAGCTATTGAAGATGAGGATTGGTTCTTAGAAATGCAAGAGGAGTTGAATCAATTTGAAAGAAATGATGTTTGGGAATTGGTACCTTGTCCTCCATCTCAAACGATTATTGGTACAAAATGGGTATTTCGGAACAAACTCGATGACCAAGGCAATATTGTTCGAAACAAGGCAAGGTTAGTAGCTCAAGGGTATTGTCAAGAAGAAGGTATTGATTATGATGAAACATTTGCACCCGTAGCACGTTTAGAAGCTATTCGCATTTTACTTGCCTATTCTTGTTTTAAAAATTTCAAGCTTTACCAAATGGATGTTAAATCCGCCTTTTTAAACGGTTTTATTCAAGAAGAAGTCTATGTAAAACAACCTCCGAGGTTTGAAAATATTTCAAGGCCAAATGATGTTTATAAACTTAAAAAGGCCTTGTATGGTTTAAAACAAGCACCTCGTGCATGGTATGATAGATTTAGCTCTTTATTTTGCAAAATGGTTTTACAAGAGGTAAAGTTGATACTACTCTCTTTGTTTTTGAAAAAGGGCAAGATTGTTTACTTGTGCAAATTTATGTTGATGATATTATTTTTGGTGCTACTAATGAATCCTTGTGCAAGAAATTTTCTAAGTTAATGCAAGGTGAATTCGAGATGAGCATGATGGAGGAGCTTAACTTCTTCCTTGGACTTCAAATTAAGCAATGCCAAGAAGGTATCTATATTTCGCAATCAAAATATACAAAAGAACTTTTGAAGAAGTTTGGCATTGAAGAAGGAAGAACCGTCTCTACCCAAATAACAACAAACGCGTCAAGATTGACAAAGATGAAAAAGGCAAGCCGGTTGATGAATCCAAATATCTTGGTATGATTGGTAGTTTACTTTATTTAACCGCAAGTAGATCGGATATTCTTCATGCCGTATGCCTATGTGCTTGTTTTCAAAGCAATCCCAAAGAATCTCATATGAGTGTCGTTAAACGGATTTTTCGATATTTGAAAGGCACTATTCAATATGGTTTATTTTATCCAAAGAATGAAAATTTTTTCTTAAAGGTTATAGTGATTCGGATTATGTGGGAAATATTGATGATCGTAAAAGTACTTACGGATCTGTCAATTTTTAGGCGATTGCCTAGTTTCTTGGTTTTCAAAGAAACAAAATTGTGTTTCACTTTCAACGGCCGGCTTCGAATATATTTCCGTAGCTTTTTATTGTACTCAACTTCTTTGGATGAAACAAAATTTAGCGGATTACAAATGTTCTTTTGAAAATGTTCCCATCTTTTGTGATAACATATCCGCTATAAATATTGCTCAAAACCCGGTTCATTATAACCTTACTAAATATATTGAGATTCGACATTATTTTCTAAGGATTTGTGTCTCGAAATGAAAAATTGAGATATCTTTTGTACCATCTCAAGATCAATTAGCGGACATCTTTACAAAAATGCTATCTTTCGAGACTTTTGCTTCAATACAAGCTCGGTTTGGCATAATGCATATTGAATGAGGTCTATGTTTGTATTTTGCACATTTTAAACTTAGGGGCAAAAATCGGATTTTTGGATCAAATTTTGGATTTTTCAAAAACAGATCGATCCAGATGGGCAAACGGGTTGTGGTCGGCCGGTCACTTGTGTCCTTCAATCGGCCACCCTATAGTTGGACGGCCGCCCTAAGAAAAATATTTGGTTAAATTGTTTCTATTTTCCGACTTAGCCATTTTGGCTCTTTTACTCCTTTTTTCGTCCCCTTTGTCATTTGCAAACAAAATTCACTCAAAATGAGTTTCATTGTATAATTTCTATATCTTGGACTTCTTAGTGCTCGATTATCATCATTGTTGCCCATCTTTACCGATTAAATGGTAATAATTCCACTCCTTTATCTCAATAGGGTTGAACCTTTGAGAACTTGGCTTATATGTAAATTTCTTGATGCAATTCGTATATGTTTGTGATGAGCTTATTAATTGTGGTTGATTGGTTGTTGTATAATTTGATTTGGTGATGAAAGTTTTGGCTTGATTACATTTTCAAGGGCTATATACAACTTTCTTCAATTTTTAACACCCGCCAAATGTTCGATGAATTGTTACAAAGAAAATTTCACCAATTACATGACTCTATCAATTTTAAAAGTCTTATATATTTATAGAGATCATGTTTGTTCCAATCAAACGAGCTTTTGCATTTCAAATGATCGACTTCTCCCTTTGTATTTGGATTTTAAGCCTAAATCTTCAAAAAGCTCGATAAATCGACTATTTTGCGCACTTTGATATGGATGAATGATGTTTTTATTGTGCTAATATTTCTTTTGATGATTCCAAAGGGGACAAAAATAGGAAATAAGCTCATTAGCTCAAAGAAGCTAATATAAGCTCGTGAAAGAAGTTATAAGCTATGGCTCTTTAAAGCCAAAAGCCATAAAGAACACTTAGTCCATTGGATGCATTGTGGACTCTTATGCATGTTTAATGATTGTCCTTGACAGGGGAGCTTCTAAGCTCATGATATTTATGTTTACATTGTATTAGCTAAAGTCGCTAGCTTTTGATTGATTACTTCTTGATGTGCATGTTGATAGGGGAGCTTGTGTAAAATGTTTTTGAAAATTTTTACTCCCTTGATTATGGCTATTATGTATGGTTTGTTGTCGCTTAAAACGAGTAGTTTATTCTTTGACCAGGAAAATTATTTTGTTTTCAAAATTGTCCTCTTAAAATTGTTTTGGTTTGTAATAATCAAAAAGGAGGATGGGGAGTTTGTTAGATAAATGTTTTTATCATGATTTTCATGATTTTGTTTAAATGTGTTTTATACCAAAACAATATTTCCAAATGTTTTCCAAATACTCCCGTTCGATATAAAATATTTTTACTAATTTTCCGGAGTATTTCTTGAAGTTTATTTTCGACAAAAAATGGACAACACTTCTGTCTCATGTTGGACCGGTCGCCCTATAGGGCATCCTATGTCCGAGTTGAGTTTTAAAAAGTAAAACGGGACGAAGAAATATTGGGGAGGCGACCGGTCGACCCGGTGGGCGACCGATGCCGGGATATGTTCTTGAGATTACTGAGAACACCCTTTATTACAAAATGAAGGACCCCAATCGGTCCAATAGGGGTCGACCAGGCCGAACCCCTCGTCAACCGGTTCCCTGTGTATTTTTCGTGAAATACTCTTCAAACCCTTTCTCTCTGTGACCGGCCGCTTATAGGTTTTTGACAAAAGAAACTATCCGTTGGGTTTTTGACTTTTCCTCAATTTTAGGGGTTGATTTCTAATAGCTATAATCATGATTTTAATTGTATTTTTTTTTTTGCAAAATTCACTCTCCAAGAAGGAGCCAATGTCCTGGAAATCAATACAAGATCTCTCCTATAAATAGAGGAACCATTCAAGCAATAGGGCACAACACAACCTACAAGCAAAAGCATACAAGCAAAACACTTTGTCAAAACTCTTGTTGTATTAGCCTAAGTACTTACACTTGCACATCTTGAGGTCTAGGCTTTTCATTCTTGATTACACTTGCACTCAATATTTGTATTATTATTATTGAGTTGTAATCTTGAATTTTGTCCATCATCCAAAACAAGATACCCTTGTTGTTGTTCTTTTGGTAAGAGCACACTTGGGTGATCTTAGGTATTGAAAAGAGTGTGGTACTCTTCATAGGTGTTGAAGGAAGATTGTGGTAATCTCCTTGAAGGTGTTGTAAGAATATTGTGGTAATCTTCAAAGGTGGTAGTGTAATAGTTTTGGCAATTATTAATAAAATTTCTTTTTCTTTTTCAAACCCATCCCAGGATATCTTTGGGGTGGTAGAGCACGTAGTTCCTAGGTGGGGTGAAGCTCTTTAAATCATCGTGTGTTGTTTATTTTCCGCATTTACGTTTTTATCTTTGCTTATTCAATCGAAAGAGGGCGAATTTGAAAAGCCGCATAATCTATTCACCCCTCTAGATTATTGTAGCCACTTGGACTAACACAAGCCTTCTCTTTGGTTGAACCCCAAACAATGAACGAACCCCATAGATTGGTTGAACCACGAACAAGTTCACGAACTGCCTTTCTCGTTGGTGTAAATAATTACTAGAATTATTTATTTGGATGTGCACACCTTAAACCCTTGGAGAACTTTTGTGATGCTCCAAGAAGAAAACCGTAGAGAGAATTTTTAGGAGATAGATTATTCTTTTTCCATGTTTGGGATGATATTTTTAATTGGGTGATATTGTAGGGAGAGATATCAATATATATATATATATATATCAATCCCATATTCGATTAGAGTCCGATGGGAGAGGTTTCTAGATAAACATCATCTAAATAGGACTCCATATTTTTCAAATATGGATGCAACCTAATTGCACCCAATATCTCCCACTCATACATATTTGACTCGACTCATTCGAATCACATCCTCATAATTCTCATCTCACGCCGCTACTTTCATACGGGGGAATAAGGCGTGCGACCAAGCGAGAAAGTAAAGGTGAGAAGAGTTATATTAAGTCATCACCAAACTAACATAATTCTACAACTCAATAACTCACTTTGTACCCCAACCCAAGTGGTCCCTGATCAAGCATTTCTAGATCCCTCAATGAAATAAATAGAGCATGCTCGACTCACTCAAATATGTTTCTACATCCATGACTAGTCAAACACACATTTCGACATAGTCGCCAGGGCTATGAATCATAGAACATAAGTGCATTACCAACTTAATTCTTCCTTTGGCCCCACATGCCGATAAGCTTGGTCTTGACAACTTTCCTAGACATGCTCCGGCTGCATCGAATCACACGTGGCCATTAGATATATGCTAAATTAGCCTCATCATGCTTACACCTCATGACATGGTCCAAAGTCGCAAAGGGTACAAGAAAATAATATAGGCTCACACGGTGACGGCAGGACCCATTCAAATCACTTTTCCATAGGCGATCGCCTCAAAGCACATGTAGTATGAATACATGCTATGATGGAGCTCCCACTCAATTTATGCATGTCACGCTCTATACATCATTCAAATCTTAGTCCGGTCGTTATTCAAGCGCTGGCTGCGTCTTACTCGTAGTCACTCCCAAAGTGTCATACGATAGTTCGCACATTCAAAGCGACAAATAGAATTTTATGAAGTTTGGACATACTTAATAATCGATCAACTCGGATCTCATCTTAACCTCTAGTTAAGGTGATCGTTAATTATACTTATTAACCTTCCTCACTACTCTAGCGAAGGCGATCGTTAGCAAACCTCCTTATGCGACACACGATCTTTTAAGTCTCATCTTGCTCGCTCTCTTAGCGCCGGAGCGATTACCCGTGTGAGAGGGCCAATCAAAGCCTGGTGACAACTCACAAGTTCAAGATACCAAACACATAATGAGAATCCAACATATCTCATTAATCACAATATGTTCTCAAAGGCCACATAATCAATTTTACTTAATCCCAAATGACTCACATGCCTTGGGAGTATTTCTCCAAACAAAGGCTCATTAAAAGGGATGAGCGCCCACACCGCTCGTAGAATTATGCCACGAGAACAATATTAACTATAAAAAAATCTTAAGTGAATTAAGACCTCGAGAAAGTATGTTTAGCCTACCAACCATATTTGGCGCCCAAACCATACACCAAAATGGTTTTACTATCACAAAGACAAGTAAAATACATCATGAATGTGTGCGCAATGCGCATCATTCAAAATGCCAAATTTGCCTATAGCAAATCATAGACCAAATTGTTAAGATATCTAAGTACCCATATGTCGCCATCGCAATAGCGCATGATCACTTTGATATCCACTCACCAAATCTTTGCTAAGTGCATGACTTGTTAAATGCGCACATAGCGCACATCAAAAATTTGACAAAGTGCTTACATAAATTAGCTAACATTTCTTTTCTTCTTTCGAAGATATCGTTTCTTGACTAAGAATATGATCTTTGACCACGGAGTGTAAAGACAGCCAACACCGAGTGGCGATAACTCCATTTTTTTGGTCATCATATTTTTGCCATATACAATGAGATACAACTCTTACACATGTTCGGTGAATTAATTGACCATCGTAGGCCTATCAATGATAGCTCGGTGAAATCAATGACAATTGGAGCTTCTTGATCCGCAATCAATGCGTTCTTACTCCGCTTATTGAATTCATCGGGTGATCCACATAGATCTCCTTATTCAACTTTCATCGAACTATGTCAACATCAATTATCCAAGACAACCCTTGATGAAAGTGGCAATAATAGACAACATATCAGGTGAATTGAGGAAATCTCACCACTTAGTGAGAACATCTCAAAAACAAATTTATGCTATTCAAACATGTGTAAATATTTTGTCCTTAGTCGATTTACACACATGTTAATCAATCTATCTATATTGCACTTGACCTTCCAAAATCACATGTTTCAAATGGTCTTGCATCTAGACAAAAGATTAACAAGCTCTTAGACTTTATTCTTAGTCATTCGACTCATCTTTTCTCCGCAACAACTATCCACTTAGGGCATCAAGTGAAGTCACATATTTTATCGACTCATCAAAATCCATAAAAGTAATTGTGAAAGATACCGACTAAATCTCATATAGATTTTACTCGTGGAATTTGAGAATCCTTTGCGTCTGAAACATTAGCTCCTCTTGACTTAATGTCGCTCCCACTATCCCAACAATTACTAGATGAGTGTGATATACAACATCCTAGCTAGAGAAACGAGTGCCTCCCGAGGATCTTGCAACTCTCATAGTTTTAAGATCTCTTTTGACCTCACATGTGCTCAAGAAATCCCTTTGAGGGGAAACCTAAATCGCACGACTTGATTCTCCACTTGAGAACATATATGCTCGAACTTACATAGGCACATGGACCCACTAATTTGGGCTTGTTACCAAATTAAAGCTCGTAAAAGGTTGAAGAATCATTTGGAGATAATATTTTATGATGTAGGAATCAACAAAACACACAAATCAATTTGTGTCATCATAAATCTAACCATTTTAAAGTGATTGCCCCTTCTTCGCAAGCTCATATAATCGCAAGTATTTAGAACCATCATTCAACTTGCAACTTTATTTCCTTGAAGTGTGTCCAAACTAATTAGACACACTATTCCCGCTCCCTATTAACACAACTCCATCTGTTAAGAATCGCTCAAAGCAATTTGGTGCTTCTAACTAATAAGAGTGAAAATGTACTAACTTATAGCGTAAATAGCAATAGAAGAAAATATAATGCATTAATTTACGCCTCACACCCATAAGTCTGCATTCATTTTAGCGAACTTAGCTTTAAAGGAAAAATAATCATCTTTCATTCTTCCAACAAGCTTATCCCACTGGAAATAAAAATTATAGAGAGGAGATTGACCTTAGCGAGTTAGACAATAAAGCTTCCTCGAGCTAATACGGTCATCTTTCTAACCTCACGTGCCACGATATCTTTAGAATATCTAAAAGAAATACTATCTAAAGCTAAGCATCACAAAGAAAAGATAGACAAGTCTTCTCACTCAACAAATATCTTGCGGTGCATTTATCCTCGTAAGACTACATCGACACATCAAGTTGCTCACACCAATTTGTTAAGCTTAAGGTGACTCTATTTAGCCTCCTCTTGTGCGCTCTATAGCTGCACAACTGATAATAGTCATACATATTTGCTCAATCTCAAATCACATGCTAAGTAAACCAATATCTACAATCCACCCATGGAGAGATTTGGAAATATTAGCGAAAAATTATGAGAGCAATTTAGTCAAACTTCATCTCAAGACAATTACGAGCGAAGTTACCAATGTCATAAGTGCACTTAATAATTGTTGATACTTAATTGCCTAATTCAATAAGGTGACATGACTTATTGTCACTTTATGGATCAATTTATAGTTCTAGTTTTAGCTTTTGCTCGTCAAGCTACATTATGCTTGTTCCAACACCCGATTGGTTTATGTCGGTCAAGACAAGCGACAAGTGCACTCACTTGCATATATCTCAACTTTTTATAATCGGCCTCTAGATAGGCGATTTTCATTAATAATAACACAAATTCTTTGTTAGTCAGTGGCTACGATAATCTAGAGGAGGTTGAATAGATTATGCCGATTTTTCGCAAATCGCCTCTTTTTCGAATGAACAAATAAATGACAAGAATGTAAGTGCGGAATATAAATAACACTCGATGATTTATAGTAGTTCAACCCACCTAGGGCCTAATCTACTACCACCCCAAAGATATCCAAGTGGATTTCAAAAAGAAAAAAAAAGTTTTATTAACAATTACCACAATTGTTACAACACCACCTTTGAAGATTATCACAATCTTCTTACAACACCTTCAAGGAGATTACCGCAATCTTCCTTCAACACCTATGAAGAGTACCACACTCTTCAACACCTAAGATCACCCAAGTGTGTTCTTACCACAAGAACACTAACAATGATATCTTATTTTGGATGATAGAAAAATTCAAGATTACAACTCAATAAATGAAGTATACAAACTTTGAGTGCAAGTGTAATCAAGAATAAAAAGCCTAGACCTCAAAATTGTGCAAGTGCAAGAACTTAGGCTATTAAAACAAGAATGTAAAAATGAAAGCTTTGAGAATTTTGCAGATTTCTTGTTGTATTGTATGCTTGTGTGTTGTGTGTTGTGTCTTCAAATCATCTTCTATTTATAGGAGAGTATTCACCAATATAGGCTCATCCTTCTTCACTTTTGTCTACAAAAAAAAAAAAAGATCACAAGATATGGAAATAATGTACAAAATTGATAAAGTAAATCTTTGCGATAATGGATTTTCAACGATTTGAATCTGCTTTGTCAAAAATATATAGCGCGACCGGTTGCTATATAGGAAATTTCGAAGCGTTAAAAGAAAATAGTGTGATCCAGTGCAGGATGGAGTGGGTGCGACCGGTCGAGGGGTGCGACCGATCACCCTGGCGTCGACCGGTCGGCCCTTGATTGGACCGGTCACCCTCTCAAATTTTCAAGTTCGAGAGTTCTGTTCTTCTTTTTCTTTCTTCGTCTTGGTCAACCGTTTGCTCGACCCGGTCGACCTCCTGGATTGAAGTGTTGTCCGATTTTTGTCAAAAATAAACTTCAAAAAATACTCCAAAAAATTAGTAAAAATATTTTAAATCAATTGGGAGTATTTGAACAACATTTAAAAACATTGTTTTGGTATAAAAACTCATTTAAGCAAAATCATCAAAACCTTGATAAAAACATTTATCTAATGAGTTACTAATATCCTTAATTCAACTCAAACAAATAATTTAGATAACTAGAGTATTTACTTGGGAGTAAGCTCATATTCCAAAATAGAGCTTAAACTCTTTTATTAAATTTGAAGCTTAAAAAAATTAAAGCGCAAAATTAATTCTTGATCCATAAGTATATTATCGGCATCTCAATCATGCGGTTATTTTGGGCGATTAAGTTCTTACATTTGCGGCTTAAACAAATAAAGCGCAAATACTTTTTCTAATCCACAAAAATATTGTCCGCGTCTAAGTCACGACAATATCGAATACTTTGTCTATTTTCATGCTAATTGGCTAAACTAAAGTTGGTGAGTTTGGTCTAAACACATTTCAATAAATTGCGCAAATAATTAGATATTGATCTAAAATTTTATTTTGGATCCAAGTAATATTTATTATTTTCTTCAATTCAATGAGATCAAAAATTTGCCACAAATGTTGGTAATCATCTCCCACCGAATTGAAGATCACAATAGAAATTCGATCCATGAATAAAATTATCGATGTCCATAAATAAATCATGCATGCAACCATGCGATATAAGTAATTACGAAAAAATATAGCCCCCATGGGCGACATTGACATAGGGTGCATCATGCGGTAATTTTGACCTATGGTGGTAAAACAAAAACATCCTCGTAAAATTGATGTTACGCAACCTCAAAAAATCGGCTCAATTAATACATGCCTCAAAAAAATAAAAAAATAATTACATATTTTCAAGGCCTACTACATCAACTGGAAAAAATAAAAAATGAGGACACCGAATTACCACCATTTTAAAAAATTAACTCCCACAAAAATATTAATGTAAAAATTAAACATTCACATACAAGAGCACTCGTATGTCAATGTCCATTCATTCCCAACACATGATAATTCATATCACATCAACAAAATTAATTGCAACGCAAAATAAATTGCATACACATAAGAAATTAATAAAACATGCAACTCATAAATTAAAAAGCACATCGAATATTTTGTTTGCACCTCAATGCGCAAAACATATAATGTTTTTACACACCTCATGTGGGAAAAAAATTCATGCACCAATGTGCAAAAAGAATTTTTTATGCATCCCAATGCACAAAAAATATTAATTTGTTGCAAGCATCTTAATGTGCAAAAAAGCATTTTTCTTTCATGCAACTAATGCAAAAGAAGAAAAATATCATTGTTATATATGTGCAAAAATAATTATTCATGCATCATATTGCACAATAATAAGTTTTCAAGCATTCTCATGCGCAAAAATAAATTTTTTTGCAAGCACTAATTTGCGCAAAATATTTTTACATGTATTAATATTATAACCAAAAAAATGCACAAAAAAATAATTTTGCAAGCATCTCAATGCGCAAAAAATAATTTGCTATCCAAACTTCTATACAAATACAAAACATGTTGGCATAGTAACAAATAACCCTCTTAAATAAGTGGTGTATATGCATGAGATATGTCAAAATGTCTAGTGTTCAAATCTAAGTTGGACCAATTCCTTTAATTGTTTTTTAAATATCAAAGGGATACACCACTTGGCAGCGAGTTACTCGGCGCCACATCAACGCCCATGTGGCGTGAGCCGATGTCACGTCATCGATCGCGCCCCAAAGAACATGGGGCCGTTGTGCCATGTCAGACTAATCCGCTTCTATGTGGCGGCCGTACCGTGACGCCACATCGGCGACCAAAAGCATGTCGCAATACATGGCGCCACATGGCGCCAAGTGTCCAAATTAGCATACAAACCAATCAAAGCACTTGCCACATGGAAAATTCCTTTTTTTTAAAAAAACAATTAAATAAAAGCGCACGGTAAAGAGAATAAAAATTCAGCAACCTATTGATCAATTTGGGCACGCATTCTAATGCGAATTTCGTATTTCATCCCAAAACTTTGAATCGCCATAACTTTTTCGTTTCAAATCCGTTTTACATGAATAATATATTAAATTAATTGTCTTTACGAGATCTAACATTTGACACCAATATTGCATTATAAAAACGGAAAAACAGATTGATTTTTTTAAATAAAAATCAAATCCCATATGTGTGTCATCAAACTCAAGCACATCAAATAGGCGAGAATGAGCCCTAATGGTTCTAATACCATTGTTAGCAAATATGGGTCGAAACATAAATCACATATTTGCACATAAAGTATGGATCGAGTATACATGTTTGTAGCGGAATTATGGATCCACATAGCCTGGATTCAGCCCGTCTACAAGCCTCTCTTTTTGATCCATGATTAACCCATTGTTTGGCACGTCACGCCGCCTTGAAGGCCAACCGCTTGAGCCGCCACATTGGCGCCAATATGAAGAGCGAGTCACGCCATGCGCGAGAATTAAAGTAGCGCCTTGTGAGAACAAAAAAATTGCACCAAAGCATAAACAAGCTTCATTAACCAATAGGGCGTAGCTACCAATGCGAGAATTTTTTATTTTCTTCAATTCAATGAGATAGAAAATTTGCCACCAATTCTAGTAATCGAAGGGGAAAAAAAGATGACATGGAAAATCAAACAACCTATAATAAAAAAGGAAAAAATAAAGATTATATTAATCAAACCCTATCTATAATCTTGTGAATCTTTCCATATTTCTTGAAATCAAAATCTGGAAAATTAAATCTACATGGATGTGCTTAGGATATTTATGCCTCCCACAGAAAAGTACCACCACATCGGCATTAAAATCATAATTGTTCTACTTTTTTGTTGCACAATCCGCATCTATCTTTCACGATCGGAACAGGGACAAAAATAATTCCAATTCATCATTACTATGTGATTCGTAAATTATATCGATTTCATATGTTTACATATCTCACTCAATTCTTTGAGGTAGACGTTGTAGCACTTAGAGCATTGGCTTCATTCTCACCGTCTCGAAAACCCCCGAGCTTGCAGAGGCTTGGCATCGTTTCGTTATCCATTCATCTTTGCTACAATCTTTTGTTGTATATATTACTAATACTTCTTTTTCTCGGTTTTTGTATTGCGTAATTTTGTTACGAATGATTGATTTGATTGTGTGTTTGATTGTGTGGGTTTTATGGACATATATATAGAGCGGGGATTAATGGAGAGAATTTAAGTTAGGAAAGGAATTGGAATCCGATTTGGTTAATTATGTATACAAGTTGTAGTAAGAGTTGGAAACGTGGAGAACTACTAACTAGTGTTTTTGGTTCCATTTATATACTAGGATAAAAAAGTAAAATTAAAAGATAATGTAAATACGATCTTTGATTTTTTGGTCATTTGTTATCTCTTAATTTTTTCTAAATTCAAAAATATATATTCGAATTCTCAATAAAATATCTTGAAGATTTGATCAAAGATTGACATTTCAAAACTTTGTGAGCAAATCCTTTATTTTGTGGATTATATTTTATCTTTTTGAATCTTAATTAAATTTATTTACTTATAATTTTTACAAAGGATTGGCACATAGATAAATTTGAAGCCTTCATGTGGAATTAGGAGGATGAGAAGTTGACAAATATCAAAGATTAATAAGGTAATGACATGTGTCAACTTTGTTTTTTGTTTTAGCATATAGGGTAGATTAGCTATTTTTATTTTTAATCTCTTTCTTGATGTCTTCATTGGGAGTAAAAATAACTTTATCTATTAATCTAGATTAAATTTGATTTTTCCGTGCTAAGCATCTTTCGTTTCTTTTATTAGATTTTTCCAAGATAAAGTCTTTATGATTGAAGATTGAACAAGGTATTAGGAGGTTTATTTATAGATGTGAACCGAGTTACTTGTCTAATTAATTTAAGTGAGCCGCTATTTGCACCCTAATTTCTTATAAGTACACCCACTACCTATTTTCACAAAATTAAAAAATGACTTAAAATGACTATTGTGCCCTAATGTAAACAAATTCTAATTACACCCAATCTTTTTGTTCAGAATCTTTTTCTTCCCTAGGGTTTAAGCCATTTTAAGTCATTTCCAGAATTCTTCTGGGAAAGCGATCATATAAGGCCGTACCTCGTGTGCATATTTGTCTCTTGTTCATCGTCTTCCTCATTCGCCGTAAATATTGATAACAAAATAGGTTGATGGATCCATGGGGATTTTGTGTATGGGGAAGATTGGCTCCACGACGACATTCATTATATGGAGAAGAATAAGCGAATGAGGAATAGCGATGACTAGAGAAATCATCATACTATTTATCTTGAATGAATGGATTAGAGAGAAGATGATGGCTCAGTTTTCGAGGCATCGAAGACTATTTTTTCCAGGGAAGTTGGGGCACCGTTGATTTTCCGATTGTCATTTTGAACGATATAATATATGTGATTTTGATTTGCAGATGGTGTATTTAGAATTTTTTTACAAAGTAAAGGCATAATAGTCATGTTAAGTCATTTTAACTTTATGAAAATAGGGAGTAGGGTGTTTTATAAGAAATTGGGGTACAAATAGTGACTCCCTTAATTTAATTATGCTATGGCTGGTTCGAATTTTACCAAAATCTAAATCTTTATTCTAAATCAAAGTATTGAATTGATTCAATATTTTCTAAAATAATTCAATCAAATTAATCACACATTATAATTGAGAAAGATTAATTATTTCCAATGAATAACTAACGAGATAATCAATTGTTATTGTAGGTCCCAAGGGGTGTGAGTGTAAGGTTTAGAAGGGGGTTGAATAAACCTTACCAACTTTTCGATTTAGTCCTTTTAAATGTTCGAGTTAGTACTTCACAAAATTGTGTCCTTGATGGTGACTAAGTTAGTTAATCACAGAGTTAGTTACTCACAGACTCAACTCGAGTGTTGATAAAATAACTCATTTGCTTTTGACTAAAGACTTAACTGACGCGTGATTTGTTTTCGGAAGACTTAACACCCTTGAATTTGGTTAAGTTTGTTTTAATACTTGGTTTTAGCACTTAGAGATTATCAAGTGGATAGCAAATTTATCAACAGAGTTAAATAAATAAGATGCAGGAATTAAAGTCTTTGAAATGTAAATGACACAATAAGTTTTTATAGAGGTTCGAAGATGGGGTAATTCTTCTACTCCTCTCTTCTCCAACTCCCGGAGGAATCCACTAAGTATTGATCAAGATCTGAGTGGTGATCCCGGATACAAGTCTTGATCACATGACTAACTTGATCCTCCTCGGGACTCGATCACGGGAGATGCCTTGGTCACGGTGGCTTCTCGTGACGACTCGAACTTCTTCACAGCATTTGCTTTGCTACTCTGCCCACTTGCTCAAGCTCCTTGGATTTGATCACGAAGCCCTCCAAAAACTTGAGACTGGTTCGACCTTGAACCTTCCTACAATCCTCCGTGGAATGTAGACCCTTGATTCTTCAAAAATTTCCTCTTCAACCGATTGAAGCTATCTTTCCTTCACACGGTGAGTGTTGGATTGATTTTCTTCGTAATGTAGGCTTGAGGATTGATCTTGAATGATTTGAGAATATCTTAGGTTACTGATTCAAATGTTTGCTTGAATGTTCGTGGTTGGTAACCTACTCTCGAGTTATTCCTCGGCCTTTTATAGTGATATTTCAAAAATCCGCCCGTTGAAGAGATAGGCTTATTTTTGAAAGTCACTTGTGGTTGTTGGCTTGTCTTATTGCAGTCCTTGGAATTGCCACTTCCTCGTATGAATTGTTCTTGACTTTTGAGTTCGACATGGTGTGAGTGCTTCCCATTGGTTTATTCCTTTTGCACGCTTTCGGGATGAGCACTTCAAGAAAGGTAGCATGGAGGTATTACTTGTTTAAGTAATTCTCTTGATTTACGTGCAATGGATCTCTTTCGATTATCTCGACTTGACCGCATTTCCTTGCTTTCCCAGGTGACTTAGAGTCGCCTTCCAATCATTGGATGACTCTTGTCACTTCAATTTGAGACTTGGCTATCTTGAGTTGACTTGGTCGATACTTTACTTAGCCGCATCTCGGATGTACCTTGATCGAGTTCCCGTCTTCTCTTCTTTGCCATACTCGGCTATCTTGCAGTGGGTCTTTCTTCTAGTCTCCGGTTGTCTTCTTGCATGTTTAGGCATAGGCGACTTAACTCACTTGACCCAGCCCTATTTATTACAATGCAGTTTACAACAAAAATGGGGTGCCAACTTCCTATTCTAAGTTTTACATGGCATTCATCAAAATCTAAACAATAAATTTCCCAACAATTTCCCCCTTTTTGATGATGCCAAAACTTATACATTCAAAGTGTAAATAGCAAAGATACATACAGATAGTGCATTCACAGAGAATGTATGCGTAGAATCAATTCTTTTATTGATCATAACATTCTTGTCCTTTACACAACTGTTTACAAAGTGTATCAGAGCAAACATCTATGTCTACGCAAAAATAGAGAATTTACAGATTTATTACGTAAGACTTACATTAAGTGTATTTACATAGTAAAATACATGAAGGGGTGGAAAGAACACTTCATCTCCTTCACGCCTCCTTCTTTCATCTTCTTCACTCTGTCATCTTCTCGATCTTCTTCTCTTTTTCTCATCTTGACCGCCTTCTTCTTCTTTTTCATACGCCTTCCGGCAGCTTCATCTCTTCTTATTCTCTCTTGTCTCTCCTCCCATAGCTGAGTTTGTCTTTTATTTTATTCTTCAATTCTTTTCACATACTCAAAGATTGTTCTTAGCCACTTGCGATTGGCTACTTCGTCAAAACCAGCCCAAAGAGATCCCTCTCTTTTGCCCCGGATCTATGTACTCAATGTTTTTGGGGAGGTCAGGTCCGAAACCTCTCCCTCCACCATCGCTTCTTCCTCTACCTCTTCCTCTCGGGCGTGTATTGTATTGGGGCCTTCTTTTTCCCAACCGAGCGATCGGTGCAGTCTGTCGCTGTCGCCTTCTTCACATAGTATGAGACCCTTTTCCAAGATAAGTCCCGGGCTTGAGCCATGGACATGTTTGCGAAGTATCCTTGGATGCGAGCGTTTTAAATTCATCAATCGATCTTGGTTCGATTCCGCATCCGAGATGGCATAAGTGTCTATGTCTCACCGGAATGCCTCCATGTTGTTTCAAAATATCCATAACTCGGGCATTCATCATTCCTTCCACTTCCTCCATCCCTCGCTTCAATGTCTTTCTCTTGTCTACCATAGGTATAGCAGAGTGTTGGAGTGGCAGAGTCATCGGGAGTTTGCCGATAATATCACCGTGTGACAAGACCTTGTTGGGGGTTTGTGCAATCATCAAGGTCACATCTCTCGATCCTTCCCCTCAACAGACTTCCCTTTCTTTTCTCTTGAAACTTCCTCTTTGTCTTTTCCTTCACAGCTTGCTTCATCCTTCTCAACTTCGGATCCCTTCGCTTTTAGGTATTTCTCTTCCCCTTTTTGGCATCATCAAAGGAGAGAGGAACCCCGGAAACAAACTAGCAAGCAGAAGTCGAGTGGCGATAGCCAAGTTCTGCCCGGAGTATGTTGCGCGAAACTCGTAGCGAGTAGCGTTGGATTGACTTTTAGCTTCATCTCGGCCATGAGAAGGTGAATTTTCGATCCATGTTTTCTTCCATACGCAAGAGCTCATTCTTATTTTGCTCACGCAGCATGACTTTATCTCAAGTGTGAGATTCATGCATGTGTTCAATGTGTTCTCTCAATTTTGTCTTTGCATCAAAAGCATTCTCATTTCGCCATACCAACAACTTGTTGAACAATGTTCAAATATCTAGCTTGTTCCACACGCATTGTTTTTGTTGTTGCCACCACTCCCGGATTCGACTATTATGCCTCTCAAGTCAGTAGTAAGGTTGGCATCTCTGTTATCAAGTCTCATGTCCATCGAGGCCTGGTGCCTCTCCATCCGTTCAATTTGATAAATAATGCTTTGAACACCTCCCAAACTTGAGATGTTCCTCATTGCGGTGACGGCCAAGCAAGCGTCAAAATCATAGTCGGTTGGAACGATGGTATACGATGGAATGACAGATCTGGTTTCGTGGAAGCGCTCGAGATCTCTTTCGACTCTTCGGGAGGTCGGGTACCTCCAGAGAGAAGGGAAATGATTCTACAAAGGGATCATCACAAGCAACTGGAATTTGTTCAATGATGAGTGGTGCTCGTGAAGTTCCTTGTGGAGTCGAACCCTGCTGCGGCTTGGGAGCCCGCACGGTGGACTCTGTTTCACTGGGGTCTGTTGTGAAGTTGACCTGACTTGCCGAGCCTCAATTGTCTCAACAGCCGTTGGTCTCTGGTTTTTCCAAGTGAGTTGATTGGTCCTCGGCCTTATCGGAGCGTGATCGGACGATGATGAGATTTCCATGGGTGGCTCATCATCAAAGTTGAAAGTTTGACGAGTAGTCTTGAGGTCGACTTACTCGTGGTTGGAACATCCGGTGAGTCTTTTGGATCGAGTCAGGGGATGACTCGCCTTCATCGTCTTCTTCCGATCCTAGAGAGGTTACATCAGATTATCCTAGGAATCGTGAAGAGCACTTATCTCCTTTTCGATGGATCAACGATAGCAGGAGGGATGTTCGTCTTGACTTCGCCTTCTTTACCGGGAAGTTTCAACCTCCCGTTGGCCTTCATTACCTCCCGCAGTCTTAATCGGCGAGGCTTGGACATCCCTTTCGGCAAATGTCACTGTCTTAGGGTCTTCTACGGTGGCATCCATTTGAGTCTCAACTCCATGGATTGCACTTTCGTCGCCCAGTGTTAACTCCCAGGTACATTCCTTCTCGTGCCTCGACCGCATCGCCAGCGTCATTAGCCTTCGGAGCGGTTGGCATCTCGGTGAGACAGTCTCAACTGTCTTAGCCTCGTTGATGACAACTTGTTGTGTATTTTGTGTTTGTTCCTTCTCCACTTCGCCTCCTAGATTCATTGTGGAGTCACCGCAACATCCTCCGACCTTGCTGCAGTGGAGGGAGTTTCCCTCACCGGGCACACCGGTGAGTGACTTGAATGGGGTCACTCGTCTCCGGACTCCTACTGTTCCCATTGAGTATTCAGTTGGGGCGGTGGTAAGACACCTTTACTAAGGGTTGTCTCAATTGGGGTCCCCACTATCCTAGTTTCATCGCCATTTCCGTAATTCCTTCTTCCGAGTGAGTTGGGGAAGTGGTGGTAGCAACAACATGACAATATCTTTGCACCACTCCCATTGGATCTATCTCCGGTGTGTTTTGGATGACTCTCATGGTCCCTCCATCAATCTTTGCTCATGAAGGATTCTCGGATTCTTCCATTGCTTTGTCTGCATTTGCAACTCTTTACGGCGGCAAAGAACAGGTCCAGATCCTCATCACTTTCTCGATAGGAAGTCAAAGTGAGAATGTGTATGCTCTGTGGTGCCGGTGATAGAGGCGAGATCTTTGGCCTTCTCACGTGCCTCTGCGTCTCACCGCTTTAGCCCGTTCATTTTCTTTTCGAATTTCAGTATATTTATGCAATTATCCTCGTAAAGGGCTTGCAAAGATGTCCACCTCAAGAAATCAAGAGTTCTTCTTCCTCAAAGAATGAACTCGGATATTCAAATCGCGACTGGATAGGCTCGCCTTCCATTTTCTCCACTCGCAGACGATTTTGGATGTTGGATACAATGGAGAGTGCATGATTACATCGTCTTCATCATCCTCTTGCCGCCCTCGTTTCCAGGTATTGAGGGTAGAGACTTCGCCGCTCAACACCTTTGGCGACCTGCATTCTGGTGGAGAAACAACCCTGTCAACAAGTGATTTGGTTCGGCCATTCTTTGTTTCTCCATTTCGACTACACTGGTTGGGTCTTCAAGTTGCCTCGTTGATCACCTCACAGACTTGGTCGTTTCATCAATCACGCCGGAGACCCTACTTTTCCAAAGAGTCTCGGGTATCTTCTCCGGTGAGTAAGACAAATTTGTCTTTTCAAGCTCGGAGAGCTTGAAAGTCTTCTTCTTCTCTCTTTGTTTTAACAAAGGAATTTTTCGGCTCCACTTCATCCGGTTCATTGAAGGTGAATGCCTTCGCATATGTCTTAGAGGTAGCCGCCTTCCTTGTTGTGGCGAGTCCTCTTCTTCTTGATCACCGGAGAAGGGATTAATGGTTCCTTCTCCATCACTGCGGCCGCAGGGGGAGACACGGGCTGCGGCGGGTGACTCGCCACTGAGGGGGGGAGCAGATTTGTTTTTCTTTTTCTTTGCTCTGCAGGGGCAAATTTCTTCTTCTTAGGTGGAGAGGGGACAGTTGTATCTTGGTGGTCACCGATTCCCCCTTACTCGATCGGCTCTCTTAGCGTAGGCTCTCTTCGTGCGCCGAGAGGTTTGATCTCGAACATCCTCTTGTTTACATGGAATGCCTTTCCATGTCGAAGAGGGACTCCTTTTACCTCCATCACCGGCCAACCACTGGACCGTATCCTAGGGAACCTCCAAACATTCCGCCCTCCTTGAAGGATTTATTCCACATTCTCGCAGCAGTCCTGGCCTGTAGACAAACTCGGCCAGATTCACTTTCTTTTCTTCAATGATCGCAGCCATTACAATCAATTTCGCTTTGATGGGTTGGTCAAAGCCGCCAAATTTGATGTCTATGCATTTGGCAACGATGTCCAACAATTTGTGGTAGTCCTCCTTCAAGGCTGACCTCTTGTTAGTGTGTAGACTATCTTTTCAAAGATAGTCGGTCTTGGCTACTTCCTTCCAAGCAAGCAGCCCAAGTCAACATTAGCTTCATTGATTTCTAGTGCTCCTTCCGCCGTAACGAGCGGTGTTACGCCAAATCCTTGGCGTGATGATGAACTCCTTCCCGTGAACAGAGGATTTGATCCCCTCATCGTGAATCTCGGCGTTCACGAGAAGCGTGCGACCTCTTCCACATAGGTCACCGGAAACTCCATCGTCCGAAATGGTTTTAGTCCGATCGTTTTGAGTTTTTCGGCGATCTTCAATGAGGGCGTCATCGGACCCTGTTTGACCATTCCCTCGAAATCCACAAAGAGACCCGGTGTGGATTTGCTTTCCCATCTTGACAAAGTCGTGAGTAGATGCCATTTTTCAAGTATTTCACCGAATGAAACTTAGAAGATGATTTGAAGATTGATAGGGTTTTTAGAGAGTTTTTGCCTTTGCTTTTGAGAGAGAAATGAACAGTTTTGGTAATGTGAGAGAAATGGACGAAAATGGTTTAAGTATGGTTCATGAAAGGGCGTGCGGGTGGTTTTTGAAATGTGATCGAAATCAACGGCTTAGATTTTGCACGCCGATTAGCATTTAATGTCTCGTATTTAATGCGGCAAAGATTTATATCCAATCATGAGCTTGGTGTGCGGCTTTTGCATGTACACGTCATAATTATGCTCGACGCGTCATTCTTAAAAACATTCCCGCTTAGTAAAAACGACGGCGTTTTTGTCACTTTGCTTATAAATGACTCAAACTTATCCCTTAGCCGATTTAACTCTTCTTCTCACAGTTCTCCTAGTGACTTTGCCTAACTCGATGCACAAATTGTCTTTCCGATATGGATGATTCACTTAGTGATTTGAGAGTTCAACTCTTTTTCCTTTTCGTGTTTCATTTTTTTCTTTGAGTCTTCCGAGTGTCACCACTCAATTAACCCTAACTCATGCTTGAGTTCTTCAAATCTTGACTCACATAATGGTTTTGTGAATATGTCACCAACTGTTTATCAGTTGAAATATATTCCAATGTGATGTCCTTCTTTTCAACATGATCTCTTATGAAGTGATATCGACATCGATATGCTTTGTTCTTGAGTGTAGCACGGATTTTGAGTGATTGCAATTGCACTTGTGTTATCACACATGATTGGAATTTCCTTTTCTTCAACTTCATAGTCTCTCAATTTCTTTGTCTCATCCATAGGACTTGGGTACAACAATTGAATTTTGCTATGTATTTGCTTCTTTGTAGAGGTGGCTATTGAATTTTGCTTTTTGCCTGTTTCCAAGCATTTGACATGTGCCCGAGGTGCTCTTCCTGTCAACTCTACATCCAAAGATAGTCGATCAATAGCCAACTAGTTTGAATCCACCTTCCTTTGGATACCATAAGCCAACTTCTTGGCTTTCTTTCAAATATCTCAAGATTCTCTTGGTCAATCATGTGGCTTTCTTTTGGAGCAGATTGAAATCTTGCACATACACCTACAAAGAAAGGTGATGTATGGTCCGCTTGCTATGAGATAGAGCAATGATCCAATAAGTGCTTTGTATCTTGTTTGATCTACAGCTTGCCATCCGCATCCATATTCATTTTGGATCGATGTATTCATTGGTATTTTCACGAAGACTTCTCTTCCATACCAAATTTCTTCATTAAATCTCGGTGTATTTTGTCCGACTTATGAAGGTTCCATCCTTCAATTTTTTCACTTGGAGTCCAAGGAAGAATGTCGACTCTCCCATCATGCTCATTTCGAATTTGCTTTGCATGAGGTTTGAAAATTTATCACACTGACTCTTTGTTTGTGGATCCAAATATGATGTCATCTACATATATTTGAACAAGCAGATGCTCTTCCTGTCTTGAATTCTGAAGAGTGTTCTATCCACTTTTCCTTTTGTGAATCCGTTCCCAGTCAAGAATTGTGACAATGTGTCATACCATGCTCTGGGTGCCTGTTTCAATCCATATAGAGCTTTCTTGAGTTTGTATACCTTATCTCCAAGAGTCTTCTGCTCAAATCCTGGAGGTTGTTCAACATACACTTCTTCTTCCAATAAACCATTAAGGAATGCACTCTTTACATCCATCTGATATACAATAAAATTCTTGTGAGTTGCATAGGCAAGAAACATCCTTATAGCTTCCAATCTTGCTACAGGGGCAAATGTTTCATCAAAATCTATCCCTTCTTCTTGGCAATATCCTTTGGCTACTAATCTTGCTTTGTTTCTTACCACAGAACCTTCCTCGTTCATCTTGTTTCTGAACACCCATTTAGTGCCAATAACATTTTGATGGGTGGGTCTTTGAACTAATTCCCATACTTTATTTCTTTCAAACTGATTCAGCTCTTCTTGCATAGCTTGAATCCAATGTGTGTCATTCAATGCTTGTGACACATCTTTAGGCTCTATTTGTGAGATAAAGCATGTGAACATAGCTTTTTGTTGAGTTCGATCTTGTTTTGACACCTTCTCTTATATCTCCAATGACTAGTTCTCGTGGATGGTCTCTCACCATCTTACATCAGGTTGGAGTAAGTTAGCGGATTGATCGTCTTGCAGCTATGTTGCTTTGATCAGTTCTCTCATCATCACTTAGCTGCAGATTTTCCATTGTTTTTGAGACTCGGCTATCTCATCTTCATCCTGGGTTTATAATTCCAGCTTTCCAGCTTCCAAAGATAGGGACTCTTTCGCATGGTTGGTTGATTCACTTATCGGTGACTCCTCAATGTCTTCTCCATTTACATTTGGCTCATCAAACACCACATGAATGGATTCCTCTCGTAACCATATTCCTCTTGTTGAGTACTCTGTATGCTTTGCTTTCATTTGAGTATCCCAAGAAGATACCTTCATCGACTTTAGCATCAAAAGCCTTCAAATTATCTTTGCCATTGTTATGGATGAAGCATTTACATCCAAATATTCTAAAATATGCATCATTTGGTTTTCTCCCGTCCAAATCTCATAGGAGTCTTTGTCACCGTTGTCTGTTTATCATGCATCTATTTTGAGTGTAGCATGTTGTGTTTATTGCTTGACCCAAAATCTTTTAGGTAGCCCCGCTTCACTAACATGGTCCTTGATGCTTCTTTGAGAGTTCTATTCCTTCTTTCTCGCAACTCCATTCTGTGGAGTCCTTTTTGCGCATAATTCATGACCAATACCATTTTCTATACAATATTGAGTTATTATACCATTGACAAACTCGGTTCCTCTCACGATCTTATTTTGATAATGGTTTGCTTTTCTCATTTTGAATCCTCTTCATCAGTTTGTGGTAGTTTCGTAGAGTTTCTTTCTTCTTACACATGAATATTGTCCATGTATATCTTGACTATTCATCTACTACCACCAAGGTGTATTTCTTCCCACTTATGCTAGTTTGGTTCAACTGGACCAAATAGATCCATATGTAGCAGATGCAATATTTTTGTTGAAGATGGACATATCTTTTCTTTGAATGATGATTTGTATATCCTTCTTGAGTCCGGAAGTCCTTCCACAAGATTGCTTCCGCAAGCTTGTTAATCGTTTTGAAATTCGGGTGAATCAACTTCTTGTGCCACACCTAACTTGATTCAAATTTGTGCTTTTGCTATTAGACAAGTGCTTGGTGTTGCGGTTGACCAATCCACGACATACATGTTCTTTTTGTCCGCATCCTTGCAACACAACTTCATATCCTTGATTTGGTATATACCCATGTTAAATCCAACATTATAACCCTTATCGAGTTGGTGATGAGTTGGTCGATGCTTAGCAAGTTGAAGTTGAGTCCTTCAACATATGCTACATCTTGTTAGTCCAAGATTTTCTTGGCTACGATAATCTAGAGGGGGTGAATAGATTATCTAGGTTTTTCAGATTTTGCCCTCTTTTTCGAATAATCAACCAAAGACGAGAATGTAAATGCGGAAATAAAACAACACTCGCCGATTTAAAGAGGTTCAACCCACCTAGGGCCTAATCCTCTACCACCCCAAAGATCTCCAGGGATGGATTTCAAAAAGAAAGAAAAGATTTTATTAATTTACCAAAAATTAATACAACACCTTGAGGATTACCACAACCCTCCTTCACCACTTTACACCAGGATTACCACAATCCTCTTACACCACCTTGAGGATTACCACAACCCTCTTACAACACCTTGAGGATTACCACAACCCTCTTACAACACCTTTGAAGATTACCACAACCTTCAAACACCTATCACCTAGATCACCCAAGTGTATTCTTACCACAAGAATACTCACAAGGATGTCTTGTGTTGAATGATGACCAAAATCAAGATTACAACTCAATAATGATTGATACAATATGAGTACAAGTGTAATCAAGAATTGAGAGCCTAGACCTCAAATTTGTGCAAGTGAAAGTGCTTAGGCTAATACAACAAGATATATGAAAGTGTTTGCTTTGTATGCTCTTTGCTTGTATATTGTGTTGTGTCTTGTTGCTTGAATGAAGCCTCTATTTATAGGAGAGGTCTTGGCTTTGATTTCCAGACATTGGCTCCTCCTTGGGGAGTGATTTGCTGCAAAAGAAACCATTTAAAATCATCAATATAGCTGTTAGAAATCAATCCCACAAAATAGGGAAAAGGCTCAAAACGCAAGCGGATAGTTTCTTTGTCAAACATGGGGTTCGACCGGTCGCGAGAGATAAGATTGAAATTGAATTCTGCGAATTTTTACACAGGGGACCGGTCGAAGGGGGTGCGACCGGTCGCCTCACCGTGACCGGTTGCCCTTGACGTTTTACTTAAACAGAGAAGTCGGAACAAAAATCCAACTTGCGTGTGCGTCGCTCGCTCACCGGCCGATGGTCGACCACACCGTCGCCCACCTGGTCGACGGCCGCCCGCCCTTTTTTTTTCTTACGCCCCATTTTCTCGTTTCAAAACTCAACTCAGTACGGGTTGCCCTATGGGCGACCGGTCGAGCTGAAACAAAAGTGTTGTCCAATTTTAAATCGAAAATAAACTTCAAGAAATACTCCAAAAAATAGTAAAAACATTTTAGATCGATTGGAAGTGTTAGGACAACATTTAGGGACATTGTTTTGGTATAAAAACTCTTTAGAACAAAATCATCAAAATCATGATAAAAACATTTATCTAACAAACTCCCCCTTTTGATGATTACAAACCAAAACAATTTTCAAGAGGACGATTTCGAAAAGCAAAATAATTTTCCGGTTTAAGAGTAAACTATCCGTTTAAAAACATTTTACAAACGCTCCCCTATCAACAAGCACATTAAGAAGAATTATTGCATAAGCTAGAAGCACAAGCTTTTACAAAAATAAACAATAACTTCATGAGCTTAGAAGCTCCCCTCGTCACAAATACTTAATGTCCATGCAAACAAGTCCATAAAGTCCATAAAACAACCATTGGACTAAGTTTTCTTCACAACTTATGGCCTTAAAAAGCCATAGCTTGTAGCTTCTATTATGAGCTTTTATTGGCTTCTTTGAGCTAACGAGCCAATTTCTGTTTCTCCCCTTTGGAATCATCAAAAAGAATGTTAGGATGATAGAAACATCATAGATATATCAAAGTGCGCCAAAGAGACGATTTATCAACCATTGAGCAATTTTAGGCTTAAAAACCAAGGAAAATGGGAGAAATGCATCATGAAGAGTTCATACGCCGTTTTATTTCCCAAAACATGATCTCAAAGAGTATAGAAGACTTTTGGAAGCGAGAGAATCATGTAGAAGTTGAAATTTTCATTGAAACATTTCATCGAACACATTGTGGGCGTGAAAAATAAAAAGAGTTGTATATAGCCCTTGTAAATGATCCAAGCAAAAAAATTTCATCACCAAATCATACCAATTATCATACAAAACAAAGATAACAACTAAGCTCATCATGATCATAAAATAATTTCATCAAGTAATATACAAGAAAGGCCATAAACTCGATGGTTCAACCCAATTGAGCAAAGTAAGGAAAAATCTTACCATTTAATCGGAAAGGATGAGCAATGATGATGATAAACATGCTATATACGGTCCAAGATATAAATGGAATGCATAAAAATCAATTTTGAGTGACAATAGTGTGCATTTGGCAAAGGGGACGAAAAATGGCCAAAATGAGTGAAAAAGACTAATGCTCAAGACAGAACGATTTTAAACCAAAAATGGCTTAGGGCCTGGTCGTGGTTGAGGGCGACTGTCGACGTTGAGGGCGACGGTTGCCCTCAACCTCTTCAACCTTTGTTTTGCAAATTTTCCAAAATCCGAATTTTCAACCGAAAATCCGATTTTTCGCCCTAAGTTTTAAAAACGCAAAATACAAACGTGAATTTCATTCAATATGCATTATGCCTAACCGAGCTCAGACGACGCAAAAAGTCTCGGAAGTTAGCGGTTTTGTGAAAATATCCGCTAATTGATCTTGAGATGGAACAAAAGATATCTCAATTTTTCGTTTTGAGACACAATCCCTTAGAAAATGATGTCGAATCTCAATATGTTTAGTACGGTTATGATGAACCGGTTTTGAGCAATGTTTATAGCGGATACATTATCACAAAAGATAGGTACGTTTTCAAAAGAGCATTTGTAATCCGCTAAGGTTTGTTTCATCCAAAGAAGTTGAGTACAACAAAATGCGGCGGAAATATATTCGCCGGCCGTTGAAAGAGAAACACGATTTTGCTTCTTTGAAAACCAAGAAACTAGGCAATCGCTTAAAAATTGACATGATCCGAAGTACTTTTCCGATCATCAATATTTCCCATAGTCCGAATCACTATAACCTTTAAGAGAGAAATTTTCATTCTTTGGATAAAATAAGCCATATTGAATGGTGCCTTTCAAATATCGAAAAATCCTTTTAACTAAGCACTCATATGAGATTCTTTGGGATTGCTTTGAAAACGAGCACATAGGCATACGGCATGAAGAATGTCCGGTCTACTAGCGGTTAAATAAAGTAAACTACCAATCATACCTCGATACTTGGATTCATCAACCGACTTGCCTTTTTCATCTTTGTCAATTTTGACATTGGTTGCCATAGAGTCGAGACGGTTCTTCTTCCTTCTTCAATGCCGAACTTCTTCAAAAGTTCTTTTGTATACTTTGATTGCGAAATATAAATACCTTCTTGGCATTGCTTAATTTGAAGTCCAAGGAAGAAGTTTAGCTCCCCCATCATACTCATCTCGAATTCACCTTGCATTAACTTGGAGAATTTCTTGCACAAAGATTCATTAGTAGCACCAAATATAATATCATCAACATAAATTTGCACAAGTAAACAATCTTGCCCTTTTTCAAAAACAAAGAGTGTAGTATCAACTTTACCTCTTGTAAAACCATTTTGCAAAAGAAAAGAGCTAAGTCTATCATACCATGCACGGGGTGCTTGTTTTAAACCATACAAAGCCTTTTTAAGTTTATAAACATCATTAGGCCTAGAAAAATTTTCAAACCCCGGAGGTTGTTTTACATAGACTTCTTCTTGAATAATACCATTTAAGAAAGCGGATTTAACATCCATTTGGTAAAGTTTGAAATTTTTGAAACAAGAATAGGCAAGTAAAATACGAATAGCTTCTAAACGTGCTACGGTGCAAAAGTTTCATCATAGTCAATACCTTCTTCTTGACAATACCCTTGAGCTACTAACCTTGCCTTATTTGAACAATGTTGCCTTGATCATCAAGTTTGTTCCGGAATACCCATTTTGTACCAATGATTGTTTGAGATGGAGGACAAGGTACTAATTCCCATACATCATTTCTTTCAAATTGATTCAACTCCTCTTGCATTTCCAAAAACCAATCTTCATCCTCAATAGCTTCCTTAGCATTTTTAGGCTCTTTTTGAGATATAAGAGCTTTCTCGGCAAAATTCCTTCGAGTCATTACTTTATCAAGGGGATCACCAATAATAAGATCTTTTGGGTGATCTCCCTTAAATTTCAATGCTACGGGAAGATTCGAAGTATCACCCCTATCTTCTTGAGGAACATTTGAACTTGAAGGTTGATCATTATGAGCATCACTTTGAACAATAGGTTCAACAATATCCTCTTCATCACTATCGTCATTCGGTATTCTTTCAACACCCGAGGCTTCATTAAATTTGACATGAATGGATTCTTCAACAACCATGCTAGTCTTGTTGTAAACCCGATATGCTTTGCTCTTGGTTGAATACCCCATAAATATACCTTCTTCGGCCTTAGGATCAAGTTTGTCCAATTGATCCTTAGTATTCAAAATAAAGCACTTACATCCAAATATTTTGAAATAACTAATATTTGGAGTTCTTCCTTTCCAAAGCTCATATGGAGTTTTATTCATATTAGGACGAATATAAACTCGGTTAATGACATAGCAAGCGGTACTTACGGCTTCGCCCAAAAATACTTTGGAAGTGAAAATTCATTGAGCATGGATCGACTCATTTCTTGTAATGTTCGATTTTTCCGTTCGGCTACTCCATTTTGTTGAGGTGTCCTTGGAGCCGAGAAATTATGAGCATATCCTTTGGTTTCACAAAATACTCTAAATTCACCGTCAAATTCTCCACCTCGATCGCTTGAATAGACTTGATAGTATCTTCTTTTTCATTCTCAATAAGTCTACACAACTTAACAAACTCATTAACGGCATCGTTTTTATTTGTAAGAAAAAGAGCCCAAGTATATCTCGAAAAATCATCGACTATAACAAAAGTGTAATGTTTTCCACTTAGACTAGCCGTACCAATATCCCCATACAAATCAAGGTGAAGCAATTGTAGGGGTTTGGTAGTGGAAATTTCATTTTTGGGTTTAAAACTACTCTTAACTAATTTGTTCTTTTGACAAGTGTCACATAAGCCAAGATTTTCAAAATTCAATTTGGGTAGTCCTTTTACATGTTGGTTTTTGTAAATATTTTTCAAATTCTTGTATCCAACATGTCCGAGTCGCCTATGCCATAAACTTGTTAAATCATTATTGGCGACAAGACAAGAAACATTTTGACTAACCAAATCACTAGTACAAATTTTGTAAAGATTGCCTTTTCTATTTGCTTCACAAATAATATTACCATTTTTAAGAATAAGGCATTTTTCTTTATTAAAAGAAACATCATAATTTGAATCACAAAGTTGGCTAACACTTATCAAATTAAACTTAAGCCCTTCTACTAAAAGAACATTACAAAGAGAGAAAGAAGAGTTACCAATTTCTCCATTTCCAAGAATTTTTCCTTTGCCATTGCCGAACATGACCATACCCTCTTCTTGGAGCTTGATGTTGGTAAAAAGCTCTCTCCTCCCGGTCATATGGCGTGAACATCCGCTGTCCACGAGCCATTTCGAATCCTCCATGGTTGTTATAGCCCCTATTACCTACAAAATCATTTCTTTTAGGTACCCTATAATTTTGGGGTCCATGGGGTTAGTCTTGAGACCTTTGGGTCTCCAAACATGTCTTGAGCTATTTCTCAATTTGCAATTATTAGCATAATGTCCAACTTTGCCACAATAAAAACAAGTAGGAGTATTATAATTATTGGCACGTACAAAAGTCGGACCTTGGTTATTTTTCTTAAAAACACTTTGAAATGGCTTATAACCAAGTCCCGATTTGGAATGCTCACCTCTTTGTGCATCTAAAATTTTTGTGACTTTATCCGTACTTATGTTGAAACGATGCACGTCATTTTTCAAACATTCAATATCTTTTGTGAGCGATTCCTTTTCGGTTTCAAGAGAATGAATTCTAGTAAGAGTAAGAGCATGAGCTTTGTCTAAAGATTCATAAGAGGTAAATAATTTTTCCTTTTCAACCTTAATCTCCTTATGCTCCTTTTTCAAATTTTTGTATTTAACGATTAAATTTTGAAACTCAATTTGCAATTCATCAAAATCACATTGCAAGTCATCAACTATGGAGGAAGTAGAAGAATTTGAGTGTACCTCATTGTTTTTCGCTGCCTATAGCCATGAGACCGTGTTCGGTTTCTCCTTCCTCATCGGTTGTTTCGAGTAGTTCATCCCATGTTTTGACTTCCGCATTTAGAGCCTTCTTTTTGTAAAAGGCTTCCTTTTCTTTTGCTCCTCTTCATCGAGCTTTGGGCAATCGGCAATGAAGTGCCCGGGTTTTCCGCATTTAAAGCAAGCATTATCTCTTGGTTTTCTTGCTTTATTTTTATTCACAAATTTTGCAAATTTTCGAACAAGTGCGGCCGTCTCCTCATCATCATCATCATTATCATAGTATGCATTATTAGAAGAGGAAGCAAGACCTTTAGGAATATTTTGCATACCCGATTGATTGATGGTTGGTTTGGTATTTTTCCTCTCCTTGAGATAGACTTCATAGATGAGGAGGTTCCCGATGAGCTCGTCAAACTTGAGTGTCTCAAGATTTTGTGCTTCCGTGATTGCCGTCACCTTTTCGGACCATGAGGGAAGAGCATTCAATACCTTAGTCACTTTGTCTTCTTCGGAGATGACTTTACCGAGGGCCACAAGAGGATTGACAATGTTGTCAAGCCTTTCCACCATCTTGGAGATGCTTTCACCATCATACATGTTAAAGTTTTCAAAGTCTTTAACAAGCATGGTCTTTCTAGCTTGCTTGACCTTCTTTGTCCCTTCATATATAGTCTCCAATTTTTCCCAAACCTCATGTGCCGACCTTATGCCTCGTATGCGATTGTACTCGGTGGCGGTAAGTGAGCAATGCAAAATATTTAAGGCCTTACCATTTAGAGAGAAAGCCTTCTTATCATTTTCATCGAACTCCTTGAAAGGTTTAGGAGTCGAGGTGCCATCCTCCATTTTTTTGTTGGTTGATCAACTCCTTCAATAACCACATTCCATATGTCAAATCCGCACCCTTGTAGAAAGCACTCCATACGGTCTTTCCAAAATGCGTAGTTGTTGGCGTCGAACAATGGTGGCTTGTTGGTGGAGGCGCCGGTGGTGAGATAAGCGTCATTCGTAGCCATGGATCTTTCCTCTTTACTTCTGAACGAGCTAGCCAAAGAGTTTGGCTCGATACCACTTGTTAGTCCAGTGGCTACGATAATCTAGAGGGGGGGGTGAATAGATTATCTAGGTTTTTCAGATTTTGCCCTCTTTTTCGAATAATCAACCAAAGACGAGAATGTAAATGCGGAAATAAAACAACACTCGTCGATTTAAAGAGGTTCAACCCACCTAGGGCCTAATCCTCTACCACCCCAAGATCTCAGGGATGGATTTCAAAAAGAAAGAAAAGATTTTATTAATTTACCAAAAATTAATACAACACCTTGAGGATTACCACAACCCTCCTTCACCACTTTGAGGATTACCACAATCCTCTTACACCACCTTGAGGATTACCACAACCCTCTTACAACACCTTGAGGATTACCACAACCCTCTTACAACACCTTTGAAGATTACCACAACCTTCAAACACCTATCACCTAGATCACCCAAGTGTATTCTTACCACAAGAATACTCACAAGGATGTCTTGTGTTGAATGATGACCAAAATCAAGATTACAACTCAATAATGATTGATACAATATGAGTACAAGTGTAATCAAGAATTGAGAGCCTAGACCTCAAATTTGTGCAAGTGAAAGTGCTTAGGCTAATACAACAAGATATATGAAAGTGTTTGCTTTGTATGCTCTTTTGCTTGTATATTGTGTTGTGTCTTGTTGCTTGAATGAAGCCTCTATTTATAGGAGAGGTCTTGGCTTTGATTTCCAGACATTGGCTCCTCCTTGGGGAGTGATTTGCTGCAAAAGAAACCATTTAAAATCATCAATATAGTTAGAAATCAATCCCACAAAATAGGGAAAAGTCAGCATGCTCAAAAACGCAACGGATAGTTTTCATTGCCAAACATGGGGTTCGACCGGTCGCAGAGATAAGATTGAAATTGAATTCTGCGAATTTTTACACAGGGGGACCGGTCGAAGGGGGTGCGACCGGTCGCTCACCGTGACTGACCGGTTGCCCCTTGACGTTTTACGAAACAGAGAAGTCGGAACAAAAATCCAACTTGCAGTGCATGTGTCGCTCACGGTCGACCGGCCGACCACACCGTCGCCCACCTGGTCGGCCGTCGCCGCTCCCTTTTTTTCTTACGTCCCATTTTCTGTTTCAAAACTCAACTCAGTGCGGGTTGCCCTATAGGGCGACCGGTCGAGCTGAAACAAAAGTGTTGTCCAATTTTAAATCGAAAATAAACTTCAAGAAATACTCCAAAAAATAGTAAAAACATTTTAGATCGATTGGAAGTGTTAGGACAACATTTAGGGACATTGTTTTGGTATAAAAACTCTTTAGAACAAAATCATCAAAATCATGATAAAAACATTTATCTAACACATCCGTGATTTCTAATCCGTTTTTCTTGATGGATCCAATGCCTCTTATTTCTCCCGGAGCTTCATTTCCTCCAAATATGACTTTTGCTCCTTTGACTTCCTTGAATTTTGACATATATTTCTTGTTTCCTCTCATGTGTCCGGAATATCCACTATCCATGTACCAGGTTCCTTGGCACTCACTGCTCTTGAACCCGCAAAACAAGTAAATTAAGTTTTAGGTACCCATACTTATCCGGGTCCCGAGGGGTTAGTATTGTAAGATGATCCAACCAACCTATAGCCAAATGGTTTGACTCTAAGGGGTTGCCATCTATCGAGTGCCATAATCATAATTAATTTTCGCAAATTGCTTGGGGATTCTAGGTTCATACAAATTGTCTCTTTTGTCTCGTATGCTTGTATATGTGTTTTAGCAATTGCCTTCTTTGGGTAGTTGTGATATCTCCGAGTGTAGTGCCTAGGTGCATATGTGCTCGATGAAAGCTCTTATACATTTGGAATGGCCTTTTTGAGTTCTAGGCCTTTGCCATTTGGGCTTATATTCCATGGGTCTTTGCCGATAGTTCACATTATTCCAATCACTTGGCTTGGGTATTTTCTACCATTCCCTTCATATGTATTCCTTTTATAGAACTTCGGGGTTTTTGGTTGCTCTGTTTCTTCTTTACGAGTATTTCTGCTTGGAGTTCTTTGAGGAACTCCTACCGATTTCTTCTCATTTGTCCTCAAAGACACACTCAATCGGGCCGTTTTCCTTTTCCTTTTAACCAAGGCCGTTTGTTTGTAATTGTGCTTTGGGATAAATGTGTGTGCACCATTTGGAGTTTTGGATTTTTGAGATACTTCATTGCTAGAAGATCCTTTTTCCAAAATCACTTTTGGAGATTGACATAGCACGAGGAATTAAATCCTAAGCCCTGTCTTGTCTCCACATTCTCTTTGACTCATAATAAGATCATCCAATGATTTAGATGCCTTAGTGAATGAGGCAATCAAATTTTGAGGTCATTTTCCTCTTTTCTATAGCAAAGCTATTTCTTTATTAGCTTAGCATTTTCAGTCTTTAAACTTTCATTCTCATCGCCTATTTGACTTAGAGTACTCGGCTCCTTAGTCATTTGTGAGTTTTGGCTTTTGAGTAGGCTGTTTTCCTCATTTAGTAGTGTGTGTGAGGATTTAATGTGTTCAAAATCTTTCATCATTTTGCCTAATGAATCATAAAGATCAGTGGGTGATGAAGTGTGTGTGTCACGATCACTATCACTAGAACCGAGTGTGATGAGTCGAGTGTACCTCATCTTCTTGGTCAAGTTGGTTTTGCTCCTTGGCCATCAAACAGATCAAGGCTTCTTCTTGAGTCACTTGAGTAGTCGCCTTCACTACTCTCTCAATCAATCAGTTGTGTCTCTTGACTTGGTTTGTTTTTCAGTAGATTCGCAGCCCAACATTGCCTTTTTCTTTTCTTGTCTTCTTTCTCTCAAGACCTTTCTTTCTTCTTCATTCCCGTATTTGTTGACTACAGGATATGGGCAATCAATGGCATAGTGACCTGGTTGCCTACAGTTCCAAAGATAGATTTTCAACCTTTTGATCGCCTCTTTCCATTCTTGGATTGTCACCCTTTGATATTGACTTTTTGATGCTCTATTCTCTTGGTTGGCCTATCTTCCTTGACTTGGAGGGAGCCGAGTGTCTTCTGGAGGATTCGCCCTTGCCTCTCTTGTAGTTATTATTGAAGAACTTGTTAAACCTTTTAACCATCGGGGCTATTTCCTCTTGGTCAATGACTTTGACCTTAGCTCTCTTGCCATCCTTAACAATTAGAGCAATTGTTTTGGGTACAAATTGTCTCTTCCTGGTCTTTTCTTCTCGGCTCAAATTCGTAGGCTTTGAGATCCGAGAATAGCTCATGGTTGGATGTCTTGGATAGGTCCATGGAGTGTCTCATGGCCATGACTTTCATATCCCACTCGGTTGGGAGACTTCTTAGAATCTTCATACACATTTCCTTCTCGTGTATATTCTTTTCCAAGTGCGTATAGCTCGTTGGTAATTTCGTGAACCGAGCATCCAGTTGATCCAAGGTCTCTCTCCTGCGATCATTTTGAAATTCTCAAATTTACAACAACCACCGATAATTTATTTTCCTTGATTTGCTCGAGCCTTCACAAATCAATGTTAGCTTGTCCTGCATTTCTTTAGCCGTTTTGCATGATTTGACTTTATTGAACATGGCTTTGTCCAAGGTTTTGTAAAGAATGTCCTTGGCCACATTGTCCAGGTTATATCTTTTTTCGTTATCATTTGTCCATTCAGCTCTTGGTTTTTCAACCATAGTTGGTCTAGAGCAACATCCTCTTCACCTTCGATTTGCAGCTCTCCTTACATTGTGTTCACTTTTAAAATTTGCAGTGGCCCATCCTCTATCACTATCCACATCTCATCATGTAATCCGATAGATGAGCTCGCATGCGAATTTTCCAATCATAAAATTCTTCAATTGTGAACATAGGGATGCGTGTCAAATTTGCTTCCATGATAATAACTTTTAATGATAAAAAGAGTTTTGAAAAACTTAAGTACTAAAACAGACTTTGAAAAATTTGGAGATCTAGTTCAAGAACTGTCATGCGGAAGGCTCAATGAACCAACCGCTCGATACCACTTGTAGGTCCCAAGGGGTGTGAGTGTAAGGTTTAGAAGGGGGTTGAATAAACCTTACCAACTTTTCGATTTAGTCCTTTTAAATGTTGAGTTAGTACTTCACAGTTGTGTCCTTGATGGACAACTAAGTTAGTTAATCAAGAGAGTTAGTTACTCAACACTCAATCGAGCCGTTGATAAAATAACTCATTGTTTTGACTAAAGACTTAACTCGACCGTGATTTGTTTTTTGGAAGACTTAACACCCTTGAATTTGGTTAAGTTTGTTTTAATACTTGGTTTTGGAACTTAGAGATTATCAAGTGGATAGCAAATTTATCACAGAGTTAAATAAATAAGATGCAGGAATTAAAGTGTTGAAATGTAAATGACACAATAAGTTTTTATAGAGGTTCAAGATGGGGTAATTCTTCTACTCCTCTATTCTACAACTCCGGAGGAATCCACTAAGTATTGATCAAGATACTGAGTGGTAGCAAGTCCAGGATACAAGTCTTGATCACACTGGTGACTTGATCCTTTGGGACTCGATCCGAGATGCCTTGGTCACGAAGCCGGCTTCTCGCACGACTCGGCCTTCTTCACGGGGGTAGCTACCTTGCTACTACACCCCACTTGCTCAAGCTCCTTGGATTTGATCACGAAGCCCTCAAAAACTTGAGACCGGTTCGACCTTGAACCTTCCTACAATCCTCCGTGGAATGTAGACCCTTGATTCTTCAAAAATTTCCTCTTCAACCGATTGAAGCTATCTTTCCTTCACAGTGAGTGTTGGATTGATTTTCTTCGTAATGTAGGCTTGAGGATTGATCTTGAATGATTTGAGAATATCTTAGGTTACTGATTCAAATGTTTGCTTGAATGTTCGTGGTTCGAGGTAACCTACTCTCGAGTTATTCCTCGGCCTTTTATAGTGATCTTTCAAAAATCGCCCGTTGAAGAGATAGGCTTATTTTTGAAAGTCACTTGTGGTCGTTGGCTTGTCTTATTGCAGTCCTTGGAATTGCCACTTCCTCGTATGAATTGATCTTGACTTTTCGAGTTCGACATGGTGCAGTGCTTCCCATTGGTTTATTCTTTTGCACGCTTCGGGACCGAGCACTTCAAGAAAGGTAGCATGGAGGTATTACTTGTTTAAGTAATTCTCTTGATTTTGCAACGGATCTCTTTCGATTATCTCGACTTGACCGCATTTCCTTGCTTTCCCAGGTGACTTAGAGTCGGTTTCAATCATTGGATGACTCTTCTGTCACTTCAATTTGAGACTTGGCTATCTTGAGTTGACTTGACCGATACTTTACTCGGTGCATCTCGGTTGTACCTTGATCGAGTTCCGTCTTCTCTTCTTTGACATACTCACTGCCTTGCAATGAGTCTTCCTTCTAGTCTCCAGTTGTCTTCTTGCATGTTTAGGCATAGCCGACTTAACTCAGCTTTACCAACCTATTTATTACAATGCGTTTACAACAAAAATGGGGTGCCAACTTCCTATTCTAAGTTTTACATGGCATTCATCAAAATCTAAACAATAAATTTCCCAACATTATTGTAGAGTAGCAATTTAACCACAAGTTATCTCTCAAGGAATACTTAGCCGACAAATAATTATTATGCATCACAATAAACAGAAAATAAATTCTAAACACTCTAACCAAATTTGTGATTTTAATAAATCAAGGAAAACAAGTAAAAAGACCAATTAAAACTAAACACAATTAAACTTGGGGAAAAAGATATGGATGAAAGTCTAGGATTTTGGATTCATCTCATCAAACTTGCAAGCGAGAATATCAAGTAATTGATCATGCGGTTAACAAATATAACAAACATGTAAAAACGGGCCTAGATCTCGATAACTCACGTATTCACATATTAGGGCAATCCCAACGTAATTTACTATTTTCATTAAGCCAGGGTTAGATAATACATATCTCGATTTATATCTAACCCATCAATAAATTTAGTCCAGAATAATATCTTTGATTGATCTCAATTATTCCCCCAAAACAATCAAAAGTTAATCGACAATCAATTATCAAATAAAGCAATTCATTCAGAAAGCAAATCAATTAATCAACACTCATGCTTGTTTGTTTGAATCAAATCATCTTAATCCTAGAACAAGGAAATTAGTTCATGCTTGGGGATGGAATCTTAATCTCAATTGAAGGAAAGAAAACAATCACAAACATAATCGACAACAATAATAATCACCCAACAATTGAAATCGACAAAAGAGATGAAGAAATCTTACTCTTTGATTAAGAAGCAAAATAACTTCAAGGGGAAGAACCAAGCAATCCCAATGATGAAAAGCAAGAGAAAAATACCCAAAACTAAAGTCTAGAAGTGCTATGAATGAGTAGGGCTCCCAAGTCCTATTTATAAGCCTAGAGTCCTAAACAAGGTGGAAGAGCCAAAAATTGGGAAAAAATAAAAATTTTGTGTTCGGCACGACACACACGCCGCCGCTTCTTCGCGCGCCCCGGCCCGCCCGCATGCCTCGCGGTGGTTCGCGTGTCCGCACTCCCCTTGTGTCGGCCGACGTTTGTCTTTGTGCCCGTTTTCTCCATTTTTCATCCGTTTTTAGCCTCTTTTCATCATAACCTACAAAAATGTCAAAAACACCCTATGTAACACTCGACACTATAACTAATACTTAAAGCTACGTAACTATGCATAATCACACATAAAATAAAACAAAAACACACAAAAATAATACTTAAAAACATGCCAAACAACTCCCCATACTTAGCCTTTTGCTTGTCCTCAAGCAAACAATAATGCCAACAAACCCAACAAGAAATATAATGTCCAGATTGAGAATCAATTAATCCATAACAATATGTTCTATCTATCTCGGATTATTCCTCATCGATCCCCAACCTTCACAATAAACTCACTCGCTACCAATTTAAACATTAACCCAAGTGTTTGACCTTCCTTATTAAATTTCAAATTTGTGTCAAAAGTTGCAACCCTTCACACAACCAATCACATAATTACTAGCCATGTTTTTTTGTTTTTATTTTTTTGCTAGAACTCCCGATATATTATTCCACTAGGTGTAGACTTTGGATGTTTTTCAAAGGCTCCTAGGATGGTTTTCTATACTCATGTTTTGAGTTGTCGTTTTACGTAAAAGTCAAACATGGGGGCTCATGAATGCTCCTAGTTACTAAGCGACTCAACCAAATGGAGTATAATCTCGATTGTTCCTTTTTTATAGCTCTGTCATGCCCGTTTTTTTTATTTTTTTGGCTATATAATGCTTTTTGCTTTTTTTTCCCGCAAGGCTAGCAATTTTGTGTACACACAAATCACAACAAGGTTTTAACTTAATTCAAATCAATGAATCTCGTAACTCAAGCCCCACAACTCGGACTATTATTTAACCGTCACCTCATTCGTTCAACCCAAAAGCTAATTCACGATTTAGTCAAATCCTACGTATCAAGTTCACAAAGCCATTTCATATTTGAAACTCAAATTAATACATCTATTTCAAGTTGACTAAATAACACCTTTATTAAACTTGGGATAATCAATAGGCAAGTTAAAAATTAACCAAAAGCAATCACCTAATTCTTAACGGTGACTTGTTTGATAAATGGTTTTATCATGATTTTGATGATTTTGTTTTTATACCAAAACAATGTTTTTAAAAGTTGTCCAAATACTCTTAAATGATTAAAATGGTTTTAATATTTTCCGGTGTATTTCGTCAAGTTTATTTTAGACAAAATTGGACAACACATTTAATGATATTACGTCAATGGGTTTTTACATAGAAACTATGTTTCTAAATGTTGTCCCAATACTCCCGGTCGATCTAAAATGTTTCTACTATTTTTCGGAGTATTTCTTGAAGTTTATATCGACAACACTTTTGTTGATTTTGTGGTAACTGTTATTTCATCTAAACTATATTTCTAATGTTGTCCTAAATACTCCCGATCGGTTTAAAATGTTTTTACGAATTTTTCGAGTATTTCTTGAGTTTTATTTTCGACAAAAATTGGACAACATTTCTATCTCGAGGTCAACAGGTTTTGCCGTATAGGGCAACCCGTACTTGAAGATGAATTTTGAAACAGAAAATGAGACGGAGGAGAAAGTGACTGGTCGACCGATCGACCAGGGTGTCGTCGGTGGCGTCGGCCGGCCGACACCACGTCGCCGGACTGGCAGGCATTGGTTTTGAAACAGAACGAAACTTTCTTGTAAAATCCTTAAAGGGGACCGGTTGGGGTGATGGTCGACCGGTCGAGGTCTATGTCGACCGGTCACCCCTTGTAAATTTGCTGTGTTCTTTTCTTTTCTCTTATCAGTGCACGACCGGTCGCCCTATCTTTTGACAGCAAATTTCTGACCGTTTGACAGCAGACATCTTTTCCTTAAATTGTGGGATTGATTTCTAACAGCTATATTCTTGATTTTAATTGTATTTTTCTGTAGATTTTCAATCCCCAAGAGGAGCCTATGCTTGATCAATCATCTCCTATAAATAGAGGAATTTTTGAGCAACCAACACAACAATTGAGATACAACACAACAAGATACACTTCAAGCAAATTGTTCTTCATAGTCATTATTCTTGTTGTTACTTTGCCTAGCTTATCACTTTCACATCCTTGAGGTCTAGGCTATTCTTGATTACACTTTGCACTCATATTGTAATATTCATTATTGAGTTGTAATCTTGATTTTTGGTCATCATTCAACACAAGACATCCTTGTGAGTATTCTTGTGGTAAGAATACACTTGGGTGATCTAGGTGATAGGTGTTTCAAGAGTGTGGTGCTCTTGAGGTGTTGAAGAATTTGGTATTCTTCAAGATTGAAGATTGTGGTGATCTTCAAAGGTGTCGTTGAAGGAAGATTGTGGTAATCTTCAAAGGGAGATTGTGGTAATCTCCAAAGGTGGTGTTGTTGAAGAGTGTGGTGCTCTTCAAGGTGTTGTAAGTTGAATTTGTATTAATTTTGGTAATTAATAAAATTCTTTTTCTTTTTGAAATCCATCCCGGATATACTGGGGTGGTAGAGGATTAGGCCCTAGGTGGGTTGAACCTCTTTAAATCGTCGCGTGTTGTTTACATTCCGCACCTTTATTATTGTCTTTGAGCATTCGGTTCGAAAAAGAGGGTAAAATCGAAAAGATGGAGATAATCTATTCACCCCCCCTCTAGATTATCGTAGCCGCTTGGACTTACAAGTGGTATCAAAGCCAAACTCTTTGGCAAGCTCGTTTCACATCGCGAGTAAAGAGGAACGATCGTCGGCTACGAATGAAGCTCATCTTTCCGGCACCTCCACCACCAAGCCACCACTATTTGATTCCAAAAATTATATATTTTGGAAAGAAAGAATGGAATGTTATTTACAAGGTTGCGGGTTCGATATTTGGAACATCGTCATCAGTGGAGAATCCATTCCGATGAAAGACACACCATACACCTCCAAAGGCCTCAAAAAGCTAAATGATGAAGAGAAGAAAATCATCTCCTTAAATGGTAAAGCTCTCAATTTATATTGTTCACTTACCAACTTGGAATTTAATCTTATTGTAGGAATTCAATCGGCACATGAAGTATGGCAAAATTAGAAGCCATCTATGAAGTATATGCAAATGAAAGGAGTCAAACAAAAGCATCTACTTCTCAAAGGAATACAAGGTCAAATCTAAGGAACAAGCCTTTTACAACTTCCAACTATGAAGTAGTCGAACAATGTCTTATGGGCATCGAAGAAGAAAATGAGGTATGTCTTAAACCCTCTACTTCCTATGATATTGTCATTCAAAATGATTATAGTGATTTGCAAAATGATTTTGATGAACTTCAAAATGAATTCCAAAGCTTGCTCGTAAAATACAAAAATTTGAAAAAGGAATTCAATACTTTGAAAAATGATAAGGATAGTTTATTTACCTCCTATGAATCACTATCATGTGCTCACACCACCACACTTGACAAGGTTAGAAATCTTGAAAAAGAAAATAGTACTCTTGTTGAGGATATTAATTGCATGAAAAATGATTTATCAAAATCCAACTTGAGTACCAATAAATTGCTCAATATTGTGAATGTTAATGGTTGTGATAGTTTGAATAGTGAACTTGATCATGAGCCAAATATTGTCAAGCATATGAAAAGGAATCGAGTTCCTATGCATATTAGTGATGTTACTTGCTTTTTTATTGCGGTAAGAAGGGTCATACGGTAAATACTTGTCGGGCTAGAAATATCTCTAAATATTGTTGGAGACCTAAAAGTCTCAAGACTAATCCCAAAGGACCCAAGCACTTGAGGGTACCACAAAACAATGTCATTTTAGGTACCCGGCGGATTAATAATCGAAGAAAATTCATGCCGACAAGGAGACATCAAATGAACATCTCATTTGATCAAAGAAGGAGAAAACATTTTCAACAAAGTAAATTTCCAAGAAGATGATATAATCAAAATGGGAAGAACACAATCCTTGGAAATGGCAAAGACATCATCAACAATATGATTTTCCAAGAGAAAGGCATTATCAACAATGGGGAGGACATAATCCTTGGAAATGGAGCAATAAGAAGAATTATCATCAACAATATATGACTTTCAAAAGGGAAGATACCATCAACAATGGGAACGGCACAACCCATGGAAATGGCAAAATTGGTAAACCGTATCTCCCTATTTAAATATTCATTTTATTTTCTTGCATGTTTTTATTTGTGTCTAAATTGCAAAATGATTTTTCAAAATGAGTTTAAAAATTTATTTTTAAAATTTAGGTCTTCAATATATTTGTGAGTTTCAAAATTTTTGAAATGAAGACCTTGCATGATGTTTCTAAAAACTCTTGTGCATTTACTTAGACTTATGTGGTTTATTATCTCCTATGTAGTTATGTAGCACAAGCATACTTTAGATATCTCTTATTGCTTAGCCTACACATGTATTATTATGTTTGTGCAAAATTTGGTTTAAGAATTGTGTAGAATTTACATATCTCTTTCAATGGTTATCTACTCGTAATATATCAAGAGAGATATGAACTATCGAGGTACGCTCATTATTGTTATTCATATCATAAACTCGATACATGTTATGCCATATGCCTAGGTGCTTATTTTAATAAGTCATGCATTTTATTGCACATATAGATGTCATTATTCTTGGATGCTTATATCAAAGCTTTTGTTCATACGATTCTTGTAAATAAGGTCTCAACTATGTGCTCTCTTATTGTCAAATTTCAAAAGAGGCCTTATGTAGCTTTCTTAAGCTTATTTGAACTTGAATGATTTATTAGACTCTTGATGATGCATAGTATGTGGTGCTTAAAATAGTATATCTATTATTCGATATTACTATGCTCATGTGCAAAATATCTTGTTAAGATTTTGCAGAAATTTGTGATATTTCGCAACAAGTTTGATGAACAAGACAAGGTTAGTAGCTCAATGATATTGTCAAGAAGAAGTCAATGCATAAGTGAACCTAAGATGATCATGATGAGGGAAGCTCAAATTTGATCATTGGAATTCAAGTTCAACAATGCCAAGAAGGTGATTATATTCCACACTCAAAAGAATAAGTGAGGCATTGAAGAAGAAAGAACCATTTCAACCTATATGGCCACAAATGCGAAAATTGACAAAATAGTTGAAGTAGGCATTGACAAACGAATTCGAGGTATGTTCATTTGTTTATTACTCCTTAGACTCGATATTCTATATGCCTTACGTCTATATGCTCGACTTCAAAAACTATCCCAACGAATCTCATTAAAGTGTCGTTAAAAGAAATTTTCAAATATTTGTAAGGCACTTCTTCGTATGACTTGTTGTATCCAATATCTTAAAATGTTCATATTTTCGGGATAACAAGTCGGTGATAATAATTTTCTTTCAAAATATGGTTCGTCATAATCGAACTAAACATATTGAGATTCGATATTTTTTTTGGGATTGCATGTTTTCACAAAAACTTGAGATGTGTTTAATTCCGTCTCAAGGATAACTCGCAAATTTTTTAATCGTACACCGTCGAGTATTTTAATCCATTTCGAGCGTGATTATGACATAATGTATATTGAATGATGTCTACGTCGCATTTTGCACGTTTTTAAAACTTAGGGACGAAAAATCGGATTTTTGGATCAAATTTCGGATTTTCAAAAGCAGTGAACAAAGTGGGCTGCCGGGCGGGGTCGATCGGTCGCCCACCTGCTCGACCGGCCGCGCCCTAGCCCATGACAGGTTGCCCATCGCTTAAATTTGGTTAAAACCGTCTCTGTTCTTGTATTTTGGCGGTTTAAGGTTTTTCCACTCTATTTCGACCCTCTGTCATTTGCACACACATTTCACTTCAAATGTGTTTTATTGCATACATTTCATATCTTGGATGTATTTAAGCTCGATTATCTTCATCATTGCCCATCTTTACCGATTAAATGGTAAGAATTCTACTTCCTTATCTCAATTGGGTTGAACCTTGAGAACTTGGCCTATATGTATTTTTTGATGAAATTTGTATATGTTTGTGATGAACTTGCTATCTATGACGCATTGTATTGTGTTTGAACTGATTTGGTGATGAAAAACTTGGCTTGATTACATTTACAAGGGCTATATATATCTTCTTCAATTTTTGACGTCCGCCAAGTGTTCGATAAAATGTCTCAATGAAAAATTCATCACCTACATGATTCTCTTGTTTTCAAATGTCCTATATATTTATAGAGATCATGTTTTGCAAATCAAATGAGTTTTCGTAAGCTTCTACAAGTCGTATGATCGACTCTCCTCCTACTTGGTCTATAAGCTTCAATGTTCAAAATAGCTCGATACATCGGTTTAGTTGCGCACTTTTATATAATTATATGATATTTTTATCGTGCTAACATTCTTTTTGATGATTCCAAAGGGGGAGAAACAGGTTATAAGCTTATTAGCTCATAGAAGCTAAGTTAAGCTAAACAAAAGAAGCTATAAGCTATGGCTTCCTAAAGCCATACGTTGTGCATTATTCTTAGTCCAATTGTTGTATGAAGGACTTATATACTCGTCTAATGATGTTTTGTTGAGGGGGGAGCTTATAAGATCTTGTACTTAAGATCAATTTGTAAAAGTGAGCTTTTAGCTTGTGGATGATTGCTTTTACATTACTCTTGTTGTGCATATTGATAGGGGAGCTTTTGCAAAAATGTTTTTGAAAATCTATACTCCCATCCTTGTGATTATATTGCGTGGAATGTTGTTGCTCACAACGGATAGTTATTTTTAACCTAGGTAAAATTGTTTTGTTTTCAAAATCGACCTCGCTAAAATTGTTTTGGTTTGTAATCATCAAAAAGGGGGAGATTGTTTGATAAATGATTTTATCATGATTTTGATGATTTTGTTTTTATACCAAAACAATGTTTTTAAAAGTTGTCCAAATACTCTTAAATGATTTAAAATGGTTTTAATATTTTAGGAGTATTTCGTCAAGTTTATTTTAGACAAAATTGGACAACACATTTAATGATATTACGTCAATGGATTTTTACATAGAAACTATGTTTCTAAATATTGTCCCAATACTCCCGATCGATCTAAAATGTTTCTACTATTTTTCGGAGTATTTCTTGAAGTTTATATCGACAACACTTTTGTTGATTTTGTGGTAATGTGTTATTTCATCTAAACTATATTTCTAATGTTGTCCTAAATACTCCCGATCGGTTTAAAATGTTTTTACGTATTTTTTGAGTATTTCTTGAGTTTTATTTTCGACAAAAATTGGACAACATTTTGTCTCGAGGTCAACCTAGCCGTAGAGAGGGCAACCAAGACTGAAGCTGAATTTTGAAACAGAAAATGAGATGGAGGAGAAAGTGACCAGGTCGACCGGTGACGCCGATCGGTCGACACCCACGTCGGCCGGCCGACACCCACGTCGGACCGTGCACTGGGCATTGGTTTTGAAAGCGAAGCGAAACTTTCTTGTAAAATCCTTATGGGGACCGGTTGGGGTGATGGTCGATCGGTCGAGGTCTATGTCGACCGGTCACCCCTTGAATATTTGTTGTGTTCTTTTCTTTTCTCTTATCGTCTTGCGCGACGGTCGCTCTATCTTTTGACAACAAATTTCGACCGTTTGACAAACAGACATCTTTTCCTTAAATTGTGGGATTGATTTCTAACAGCTATATTCTTGATTTTAATTGTATTTTTCAGTAGATTTTCAATCCCCAAGAGAGCCTATGCTTGATCAATCATCTCCTATAAATAGAGGAAATATTTGAGCAACCAACACAACAATTGAGATACAACACAACAAGATACACTTCAAGCAAATACTTGTTCTTCATAGTCATTATTCTTGTTGTTATTTTGCCTAGCTTATCACTTTCACATCCTCGAGGTCTAGGCTATTCTTGATTACACTTTGCACTCATATTGTAATATTCATTATTGAGTTGTAATCTTGATTTTTGGTCATCATTCAACACAAGACATCCTTGTGAGTATTCTTGTGGTAAGAATACACTTGGGTGATCTAGGTGATAGGTTTTTCAAGAGTGTGGTGCTCTTGAGGTGTTGAAGAATTTGGTATTCTTCAAGATTGAAGATTGTGGTGATCTTCAAAGGTGTCGTTGAAGGAAGATTGTGGTAATCTTCAAAGGAGATTGTGGTAATCTCCAAAGGTTGTGTTGTTGAAGAGTGTGGTGCTCTTCAAGGTGTTGTAAGTTGAATTTGTATTAATTTTGGTAATTAATAAAATTCTTTTTCTTTTTGAAATCCATCCCGGATATCTTTGGGGTGGTAGAGAATTAGGCCCTAGGTGGGTTGAACCTCTTTAAATAAATCGCGTGTTGTTTACATTCCGCACCTTCATTATTGTCTTTGAGCATTCGGTTCAAAAAAGAGGGTAAAATCGAAAAGATGGAGATAATCTATTCACCCCCTCAAGATTATCGTAACCGCTTGGACTTACATGACTAACTATCCCCCCCACACATACATCACAAAATGACCTCATTGCGTAAAAGTAAAAGGGAAGAAAAAAATACATCCCTTAAAAATGCGATGATTGAATAATAGCACCATAGTTACATCCGCCTACAATTCTACAAAAAACCATATGTGGAGGAAACACAATACCAAAATAGAAACACTAAAACTATATTGATGACAACAAGGAATGGAAACACATTAATACACATGCAACACACACACAAAAAGGAAATAAAAGAAAAAAATAAAAAAGAAAACAAACTTTAAAAGTGTCACCGTTGTGTATCCGTAGGTGGTGGAGGCAGGAATGGCGAGAAAGATATGTTCACCAGTTATGTTCAATGTTTTGCATGAGGTCATGGAGCCCGGTCATTTGATGCGAAAATGGTCAAACGGCTCTCCATAGCATTGAGGTGTCCCCATAACGGCCTCCCAACCGGTGGCGGGGCCCCGATCTGGTGCTAGTGGGGGACCGGCCGTAAATGGATCAACCCGTGGTGGTAACCCCTCATGTGGAGGATGAATATCGGGATCACCTTATGCTCTTCGCCCATATGTCCCCAATGCTCCCCGTTGGTTCTGTCGGCATGGTAAAATACCCATCGGGTTCCATGTGTCACTACAAAAATATTTACGGGAGGCAGGGTACTTTAAAGTGCCTTCTTTTATTAGAAAATTCGTATTTTTAGCAAAGTCATGTTCAAGGACCCACATGGAATTTCAATAAGGTGGTCGAGATGATCGGGGACCACGTTGAAATGAACAGCAAGTTGAAAAATTAAGTGTCCCAAACCCAGCTTGTGCTTATGGTTCCAAAGGTTGCGGTAGCAAGTGTCGAAAATGAATGTCGTAGTGCAAATTTTGGTGTTACGACGAAAGCACCATATAAAGAACAACTGCAGGGTAGTCACCCGACTACTCATCTTTTCCAAAAAACACAATGAGTAATGAATTTGTGCAATAGGTATAAGGCGGTCGTAATAAAACCATTTGGGGTTCCCTTTGTAGAAAAGTTATTATAACCGTCAGTCGCCCAAAATTCATTTGGGTTAAATGAATTGGGCTTTCGCCCGAATACCATGCCTAGATAGCCCAAAACGAATTTCATTACTCTAAAATTTACTTGACATTTCTCCCCAAAAGACGACATGTAAAATCCGTAAGATGTGAATCGAAAAATGTAATGTCGTATAAAACTCGCATCAACTCAATCAACACCCTAGAAGCAAATTTTTTCCATCCAAAAAATTGACAAATCCCATAAATTCATCAAGAAACCCCAATTCTTGCTATGTATCTATAGACGAGAAGGTAGATGGAGGTACCTCGCGAGAGAGTAGGCTAGTGTATCTTTGGCCTTCTTCTTCGGAATAAATCGAAAGGGGGCGTTGAATTGCTCGGCTAAATCCACGGAGTTATCAGTTCATCTTTTTCCACCCTAGGTTGTTGATTTTGAGCCCTTTTGGTTCTCCTATACATGATTTATCGAGTAGAATTGGTTAATCGGAGTGGAATGTGGTTCTTAACGGTTGAATTTTGCGATTTGGTAGAGAGAATTTGGAAAGGGAGGATTTTCGAATTAGGGGTGAAAAATTATGTTTCAAAACCCCAATCTTTGAATTTAACCCTGCTGTCTGTCCCTCGCGCACCTGCACCTAACCTAATTTTTTTAATTATTTAAAAACTATTATATATATATACTTATAAAAAGAGAAAACTTAGATACAGTTAGTCGAGAAAATAAAAACAGAAAAATAAAAAAGGGAAAAAGGGAAAAAATTTGGGTTGCCTCCCAATAAGCGCTTGTTTAACATGTTAGCTTGACAATACCGAGTACGGTCTTTAAGTGACCTCTTGAACTTTATGCTCTCAATTTCTTAACCCGATGGCCATTCACCTTGAAAGATTCATGCGTCTTTGGATTACGTAGTTTTACCGTTCCATAAGGGCATACCTCTTCGATCTTAAATGGTCCGCTCCATCTTGATTTTAACTTCCCCGGGAATAATGGCGCCTTGAGTTAAATAATAGTACCTTCATTCCTGGTTCAAGATTTGTATGGCTAATCCTTTTAACGTGCAACCATTTGACTTTATCTTTATATATGTGCATATTTTCATAAGCGTCATTGCGAAGCTCGTCAACTTGAGATAATTGCAACTTCCTTTTGACTCGCTTTGTCCAAATCAAAATTTGTTGCTTTGATTGGCCAATGTGACTTGTGCTCCACTTCATTTCGGTAAATGACACGCTTCCGAAAAACTACTTTATAGGGGCTCATTCCCAAAACTATTTTATATGTTGTTCTTGTTTGATACATGTTTTATCTTAATTTTGATGATTTTATTTTGTCACCAAAACAATGCTTTTAAAGGTTGTCCAAATACTCCTAAATGATTTAAAATGGTTTTAATATTTTAGGAGTATTTCCTCAAGTTTATTTTTGATAATAATGGACAACACTTTTAATGATTTTATATCAATGGATTTTTCACTCCTAAACAAGGTTCCTAAATGTTGTCTAAATACTCTCGATTGGTTTAAAATGTTTTTACTAAATTTTTGGAGTATTTCTTGGGTTTTATTTTCGACAAAAATTGGACAACATTTTGCGTCTCGTGGTCGACCGGTCGCCATCTATAGGGCAACCCGTGCCTGAAGATGTTTTTAGAAAAGAAAATGAGACGGAAGGAAAAACAAGCAGTCGGTCGGCCGCCGGGCGTCGACCGGTCGGTCGGCCGTCGCCCAGGGTGCGACCGGTGCTCGCAAGTGTGTTTCAAACAGAACACTTGATCTTTGCAAAATCCATAAGGGGACCGGTTGGGGTGATGGTCGCCGGTCGAGGTAGCGTCGGCCGGTCGCCTGTGTTATTTTCTTTGTGTATTCTTCCAACGTCTATTTGCGTGCGGCCGTGCCTATTGTATTGACAAAAAAAAATATGACCGTTTGACAATGAGACACATTTCCTTAAATTGTGGGATTGATTTCTAACAGCTATATTCTTGATTTTAATTGTATTTTTCTCAGTAGATTTTCAATCCCCAAGAGGAGCCTATGCTTGATCAATCATCTCCTATAAATAGAGGAAGTTTTGGAGCAACCAAGACAACAATTGAGATACAACACAACAAGATACACTTCAAGCAAACACTTGGTCTTTCATTGTTATTATTCTTGTTGTAAAATTGACTAGCTTATCACTCTCACATCTTTGAAGTCTAGGCTTTTCTTGATTACACTTCGCACTCAAATTGTATTATTCATTATTGAGTTGTAATCTTGATTTTGGTTATCATTCAAACACAAGATATCCTTGTGAGTGTTCAACCTTAAAGGTTGTTTTATGGCCTCCAAAGTGCCCACCACATTGCATTTCATGACAAAAATCCAACATATCATTCTCGTCTTCAAGAATGCATCTTGGATAATTTCCTCCTTGTAGATTCTAAACAGGTATTGTGAGTGTTCTTGTGGTAAGAACACACTTGGATGATCTAGGTGATAGGTGAAGAAGATTGTGGTAATCTTCTTATTGAGGTGTTGAAGAATTTGGTATTCTTCAAGGTTGAAGATTGTGGTAATCTTCACAAGGTGCCGTTGAAGGAAGATTGTGGTAATCTTCAAAGGAGATTGTGGTAATCTCCAAAGGTGGTGTTGAAGAAGAGTGTGGTGCTCTTCAAGGTGTTGTAAGTTGAATTTGTATTAATTTTGGTAATTAATAAAATTCTTTTTCTTTGAAATCCATCCCTGGATATCTTGGGGTGGTAGTAGATTAGGCCCTAGGTGGGTTGAACTACTATAAATCGACGCGTGTTGTTTACATTCCGCACCTTTATTATTGAGTTTGAGCATTTGGTTCGAAAAAGAGGGATAAATCGAAAAGATGGAGATAATCTATTCACCCCTCTAGATTATCGTAGCCGCTTGGACTTACAAGTGGTATCGAGCCAAACTCTTTGGCAAGCTCGTTTCACATCGCGAGTGAAGAGAAACGATCGTCGGCTACGAACGAAGCTCAACTTTCCCACCTCCACCACCAAGCCACCTCGGTTTGATTCCAAAAATTTTATATTTTGGAAAGAAAGAATGGAATGCTATTTACAAGGTTGCGGGTTCGATATTTGGAACACCGTCATCAATGGAGAATCCATTCCGATGAAAGATACACCACACACCTCAAAAGGCTTCAAAAAGCTCAATGATGAAGAGAAGAAAATCATCTCCTTAAATGGTAAAGCTCTTAATATTTTACATTGTTCACTTACCACTTTGGAATTTGATCATGTTGTAGGTATTCGGTCGGCACATGAAGTATGGCAAAATTAGAAGCCATCTATGAAGTATATGCAAATGAAAGGAGCAACTCAAAAGCATCTACTTCACAAATGGATACAACATCAAATTCAACAACATGGTATAAGCCTTCTACAACCTCCCATGATGAACAAGTTGAACAATGCCTCATGGGCATCGAAGAAGAAAACGAGGTAAGTTCTAAACGCTCTACTTCTTATGACAATGAATTGCAAAATGAATATAGTGACTTGCAAAATGATTATGATGAGCTACAAGATGAATTCCAAAACTTACTTGTTAAATACAAAAATTTGAAAAAGGAATTCATTGTTTTAAAGAATGATAAGGATAGTTTATTTACTTCCTATGAATCACTATCATGTGCTCACACCACCACTCTTGACAAGGTTAGAAACCTTGAGAAAGAAAATAGTACTCTTGTTGAGGATATAAATTGCTTGAAAAATGATTTATCTAAATCCAACTTGAGTACCGATAAGATGACCAATATTGTTGATTGTTGTGATAATTCAAACTAGAACTTGATCATAAGCCTAAGGGTGTCAATCACATGAAAATGAATCAAGTCTCTAAGACGTTGGTCATTATACTCCTAGAATTATTACATGCTTTTATTGCGGTAAAAAGGGTCATACGGTAAATACTTGTCGGGCTAGAAATAGCTCCAATTATTGTTGGAGACCTAAAAGTCTCAAGACTAATCCCAAAGGACCCAAACACATAAGGGTACCACAAAACAATGTCATATTAGGTACCCGGCGAAATAATGATCAAGAAAATTTATACGCCAAGAAGACATCAAATGACCGTTTCATTTGATCAAAGAAGGAGAAACTATTTTTCGACAAAGCCAATTTCAAGAAGAGGGTATAATCAAAAATGGGAAGAACACAATCCTTGGAAATGGCAAAGACATCATCAACAAGATGATTTTCAAAGAAGAAGAGACTTTCAACAATGGGAAAGCAACAAACCTTGGAAATGGAGCAATCAAAGAAGTCATCATCAACAAAGTGACTTCTCAAGGGGAAGATATCATCAACAATGGGAACGACACAACCCATGGAAATGGCGAATTGGTAACCCGTATCTCCCTATTTAAATATGCATTTTATTTTGTTATTATGCATGCTTTTATTTGTGTCTTAATTGCAAAATGAGTTTTCAAATATTTATTTTTTAATTAAGGTCTTCAATATATACTTGTGCTTTTAAAATATTTTTGAAAAAGAAGACCTTATATGATGTTTTTAAAACTCTTGTGCATTTTTGTAGACTAAAGTGTGTTATCATCTTTTATGGATTTTTATGGCATGAGCTTACTTGTGATATCTCTTAGCCTACACTTTTATCATTATGATTTGTGCTAGATATGTTTTAAGAATTGTGTAGGATTTACATATTTTCACAAATGGCCATTTACGTCATTATTTGTCAAGAAAGGCATAAATTATCGAGGAACGTTTACTTGTGTTATTCTTACTCTTATAGACTCGATATATGTATTGCCATGTGCCTATGTGCTTGTTTTTCATAGTATTTCATACAAGTGCCATTAAGAGGATTTTTAGATTTTTTGAAAGGCACTATTCGATATTTGATTGCACATATTTGCCGTATCAACTCTTGTTCAAATACTTCTTTTAAATAAGGTCTCAACTATATGCTTTTGGATTTTCAAATTTCAAAAGAAACCTTTTGTAGCTTTCTTAAGCTTATTTGAACTTGCATGATTTATTAGACTTTTGATGATCTTCTAAATGCATAGTATGTGTTTATTGCTTCATGGTCTATATATATAGTGTATATTTCTACTATGCTCTTATGCAAGATATTTTTGTGATTGATGATTGAGGCATGTTTTTACACTTGGACTATTTTTTCTTGCTTATATAAGCGATGCGGTAATGAGTTTGTTAAGTTGTGTAGATGAGAAATGAAGTACTCCAAATATTAGTTACCTCAAAATATTTGGATGTAAATGTTCTATTATGAACACCTTAGATCAATTGGATGGCCTATGATGATAGTGATGAAGAAGACAAAAAGGGTATTAGGAACAAACTCGATGACCAAGGCAACATTGGTCGAACTAAGGCGAGGTTAGTAGCTCGAAGGTATTTTCAAGAAGAAGGTAATTAATTTTGTTGTAACATTTGCACTCATAGCACATTTAGTAGCTATTTGCGTTTTACTTGTCCATTCTTGTTTTAAAGAAAATTTCAAGCTTTACCAAATGGATGTTAAATCCAACTTTCTAAATGGTTTTATTCAAATATAAGTCTATCGAGTCTAAAATTTTAGGCCAAATAATTTTTATAAAAGGCCTTGTACAATTGATAGACTTAGCTATTTTTGCAAAATGATTTTACAAAAGGTAAAGTTGATACTACACTTCTTGTTGTGAAAAAGGGCAAGGTTGTTTACTTGTGCAAATTTTTGTTGATAATATTTATGGTGCTACTAATGAATATTTGTGCAAGATATGTTTTTCTAAGTTGATACTAGGTGAGCTTGAGATGAGAATGATGGGGAGCTCAATTTCTTGCTTGGACTACAAATTATTCAATGCCAAGAAGATGGTTATATAAGAACTCTTGAAGGAGTTAAGCATTGAAGGAAGACGAACCATCTCAACCCTCATGGCTAAAGATTGACAAAGGTTGAGAAAGGCATATCGGCCGACAAACAAATTCGAGGTATGTTTTCTTGTATTATTCCTATAGACTCGACATTCCATATGCCTTATGTCTATATGCTCGACTTCAAAACTATCCCAACGAATCTCATTAAAGTCTTTATTAAAAGAAATTTTCAAATATTTGAAAGGCACTTCTTCTTTTGATTTGTTGTATCCAAAGCTTTAAAACGTTCTTATTTTTCGGGATAACAAGTTAAATTTATCTATTATACGGTTATTCGTATTCAAAATTTGATACGAATAACCGTATAAAACGTTTCAATGAAAAATTCATCACCTACATGATTCTCTCGATTTCAAAAGTCTTATACATTTATAGAGATCATGTTTTGCTTATCAAATGAGTTTTCATAAACCTCTACAAGTCGTATGATTCGACTTTTCCCTCCTATTTGGTTTATAAGCTTCAATACTCAAATAGCTCGATACATCGGTTTAGTTGTGCTCTTTGATATGAATATATGATGTATTTATCGTGCTAACATTCTTTTGATGATTCCAAAGGGGGAGAAATAGGTTATTGGCTCATTAGCTCAAAGAAGCTAATAAAAGCTTGTCATAAAAGCTATAAGCTATGGCTCATAAAAGCCATATGTTGTGATTTGTTCTTAGTCCAATTGTTGCTTGATGGACTTATAAAATTGATTAATGATGTTTTTGACAGGGGGGAGCTTATAAGCTCTTGAGCAAATTGTAAAAGCTAAAGCTTTTAGCTTATGGATAATTGCTTTTACATTATTCTTGATATGCTTGTTGATAGGGGAGCTTGTGCTTATTATTGAAAAATATTTACTCCTACTTGGTTGCTTTAATATTTTTGGAAATTTTGGTTGTTCCAAGCGGTCAAATGTTTTTAGGAAAATCATTTCTAAAATTGCTCTCTTAGTTTGTGTAAAAATTGTTTTGGTTTGTAATCATCAAAAAGGGGGAGATTGTTTGATACATGTTTTATCTTAATTTTGATGATTTTATTTTGTCACCAAAACAATGCTTTTAAAGGTTGTCCAAATACTCCTAAATGATTTAAAATGGTTTTAATATTTTCCGGAGTATTTCCTCAAGTTTATTTTTGATAATAATGGACAACACTTTTAATGATTTTATATCAATGGATTTTTCACTCCTAAACAAGGTTCCTAAATGTTGTCTAAATACTCTCGATTGGTTTAAAATGTTTTTACTAAATTTTCGGAGTATTTCTTGGGTTTTATTTTCGACAAAAATTGGACAACATTTGTCTCGTGAGTCAATGGTCGCCTATAGGGCAACCCGTACCTGAAGATGTTTTTAGAAACAGAAAATGAGACGGAAGGAAAAACAAGCAGGTCGACCGGTCGCCCTGGGCGTCGACCGGTCCGGTCGACCGGTCGCCCAGGGTGCGACCGGTGCCTGCAAGTGTGTTTCTGAAACAGAACACTTGATCTTTGCAAAATCCATGAGGGGGACCGGTTGGGGTGATGGTCGACCGGTCGAGGTAGACGTCGACCGGTCGCCCTGTGTTATTTTGCTGTGTATTCTTCCAACGTCTATTTCTGTGCGACCGGTCGCCCTGTGTATTGACAGCAAAAATATGACCGTTTGACAGCAGACACATTTCCTTAAATTGTGGGATTGATTTCTAACAGCTATATTCTTGATTTTAATTGTATTTTTCTGTAGATTTTCAATCCCCAAGAGGAGCCTATGCTTGATCAATCATCTCCTATAAATAGAGGAAGTTTTGGAGCAACCAATACAACAATTGAGATACAACACAACAAGATACACTTCAAGCAAACACTTGGTCTTTCATTGTTATTATTCTTGTTGTAAAATTGCCTAGCTTATCACTTTCACATCTTTGAGGTCTAGGCTTTTCTTGATTACACTTCGCACTCAAATTGTATTATTCATTATTGAGTTGTAATCTTGATTTTTGGTTATCATTCAAACACAAGATATCCTTGTGAGTGTTCTTGTGGTAAGAACACACTTGGATGATCTAGGTGATAGGTGAAGAAGATTGTGGTAATCTTCTTATTGAGGTGTTGAAGAATTTGGTATTCTTCAAGGTTGAAGATTGTGGTAATCTTCACAAGGTGCCGTTGAAGGAAGATTGTGGTAATCTTCAAAGGAGATTGTGGTAATCTCCAAAGGTGGTGTTGAAGAAGAGTGTGGTGCTCTTCAAGGTGTTGTAAGTTGAATTTGTATTAATTTTGGTAATTAATAAAATTCTTTTTCTTTGAAATCCATCCCGGATATCTTTGGGGTGGTAGTAGATTAGGCCCTAGGTGGGTTGAACTACTATAAATCGACGCGTGATGTTTACATTCCGCACCTTTATTATTGAGTTTGAGCATTTGGTTCGAAAAAGAGGGATAAATCGAAAAGATGGAGATAATCTATTCACCCCCCTCAGATTATCGTAGCCGCTTGGACTTACGGTTCTATATGCCTAAAGTGCATCATTTAACTTGGTAGCCCAATCTTTCCTTGTAGGGTTTCTTGTCTTCTCCAAAATCCCCTCTATTTGTTTGTTGGTGGTTTCAACTTGCTCGGAAGTTTGAGGGTGATAAGGTGTAGCTACCTTATGTGTGATGCGATTTCTTCATTAGTTTTTCGAATAATTTGTTGCAAAAATATTTTCCCCATCGCTAATGATAGCTCTCGGGAATCCAAACCTGCTTAAAATATTTTACTGCACAAACTTGATGACAGTATTAGCATCGCAATTCCTCATGGGGATTGCCTCAACCCACCGGGACACGTAGTCAACAACAATAAGTATATATTCATAACCAAAAGATTTAAGGAAGGGTCCCATGGAATAAATACCCCATACATCAAATATTTCCACTACCAAGTTATTATTTAGAGACATTTCATTCTTCCTACTAATATTTCAGTCATTTGGCATCTATCGCATGTCGGCCCTAACATTATGTGCGTCTTTGAACAATGTTGGCCAATAGAGTCTGGTTGTAGAACCTTAAAAGGTTGTTTTATGGCCTCCAAAGTGCCCACCACATTGCATTTCATGACAAAAATCCAACATATCATTCATTCGTCTTCAAGAATGCCTCTTGAGATAATTTCCTCCTTGTAGATTCTAAACGGTATGGGTCATCCCAAAAGTAGAACCTACAAGTAGATAAAAATCTTTTCTTTTCTGAAATGAAAGGTTAGTTCTCACAATTCCACATGCAAGATAATTCACAATGTCGGCATACCAAGGAATTGAAGTAACCTCAAATAATTGCTCATGAGGGAATGAATCAATTATATGCTCGTTTTTATGAGAAGCAATAATATCATCAAGAAGAGTGAGACGAGACAAGTGGTCCGTCCCTACATTCTCGCACCCTTTTTATCTTTTATTTCAACATTAAATTCTTGCAACATCAAAATCCACCGAATTAACCTAGGTTTAGCTTGTGGCTTACTCAACAAGTATCGCAGGGTTGCGTAATCACTATGAATAATTACCTTAGACCCAACAATGTAAGATCTGAATTTATCCAAGGAGAAAACAACTAACAATTCTTTTTCAATGGTAATGTAATTTACTTGTGCATCATTAAGAGTCAAACTAGCATAGTAAATCACATGGAGCAATTTATCAATTCTTTGCCCTAAGACGGCCGCTACAACATGATTAGACACATCACACATAATTTCAAAAGGCAATGACCAATCGGGAGCAACAAGAACATAAGCGATTATCAATTTCTCTTTTAATGTGTTAAAAGCATTCAAATATTTTTCATCAAAATCAAAAGGGCATCTTGAGCAAGCAAATTACAAAGAGGTTGGCTAATATTGAAAAATCCTTAATAAACCTTCTATACATTCTTTAAATATCTCTTAAAATGAACTAGTTGCAAATAAACTTTCTTGATTTTTGTTGATTTCTTGATTGATTTTAATAAAAATGTAGTTGTCTATTTTTTTGATTCATTTGTTTGGTTTTATTCTTTTGTTTGGTTTAAATATCACAAATTTACTTTCTTGATTTGTTTTAAAACCAAACATATGAGTTTTTGAATCTAATGAATCTTAAATAAAACAATTAATATATCTCAATTAACACCACTATTTTTAGTTTTCACCATATCGGGATTATGTATTGCAACTTGAATTTGAGTGGAAACATATAAATCAAAACCTCAAACAACTACCAACAACCATGAAAAAACAAATATGGAGGCCGAGATTGGTTTGATGACTGACCTTGAGATGGATTTTGCGAATTTCCCTAACTAAAGTTCGAATGATTCGGCAACATGGGTTGTAAATTTTAGCATGAGTGTCATTACGAGGCCTTTGCCGAAAACCCTGGATAGTGTTAGTGTCCTCAACCTGTTGTTTAATCACCATATTACAAACATTCGCCCCATGACCAAATTCACCACAAATTCGCATGACTCGCGAGAAGGGGGGCGGTAGATAGATGCCCCCATGTAGCCAATAATTGTACTTGTTTAGTCAACTCGGCCAATTATTTTGTCACATCGTAACTTGGAACTACTTCATTTACGGTAGCCCGTTTGCCTCGGGCACTATTTTGTTGGGAGTTATCACTCATCATCTCTAGAATATCATAAATTTCATGGGGTCAGTATGCACACCTATGTCACCCCCAATGACATTGTCAACCATATATTGAAAGTTATGTGATAATCCATCATAGAAGAATTGGTTTAACAATTCCAATGGGTAGTGATGATGTGGGCATTTAGTTTGTAAATCTTTTAAGTGATCCCGGACCTCATGAAAAGGCTCACCTTTCACTTGACAAAAGGTATCTATCTTACCTCGCAGATCTCAAGTTTTCGATGAGAGTAGTATATGCCCATGAACTTATTGTACACCGCCTCCCAAGTAGTAAGAGAGTTGGGAGGTAGAGACATAAGTCATGTTTTTGCCCGATCCTTCGAGTATATGGAAGCGGCGCATCCTTAGGCGATCCTCATTCAAATCGTGTAGAGTAAAAGTTTGAATGATGAGAATAGAATTCCCCAATGAAGTTGAGAGGATCTTTATTGGGCACTCCATAAAAAGACGATAACTAATTGAAATGTATATTTTTAGCTCATAGTTTCATGCGGCTTGTCCAAAGTGATGCAAGAGGTCGCAGATTTCGATGGTAGGCGCGCGAACTCACGATCGAAGTTTGGCATGCCTGCGTTGTTTCCGTTTTGATTATCACTCATTGTTGGCTCGTCTATTTGTTCTTCTTTTGGAATGTGATCCTAAGAATCCTCACTACTAACCGAATAATCATCCCTCTCGTTCCTTATATATCTAGGAATGCGGTAAATGTTGTACGAAAGGTGCAAGCTCAGTTGTGATTCCTACGTCCTTGCATAAACAAACTTAGGAAAACAAATCAAACGTACATGTGGAATCAGGTAAAAATCAAAACGCAAACAAAAAGAATCCTAAACTAAAAACACGGAAAAATAGACACAATAATTATTACGTCTAAAGCCTTCCGCAACGGCGCCAAAATTTTGTTCGACCGCTAAACACCTTTAAAAGTCTAACAATCCTCGCAAAGAGAACGAGATCAATTGTAGGGTAGCAAGTTAACCACAAGTCGTCTCTCAAGGAAGACTTAGCGAGGCAAATAATTATTATGTATCACAATAAACGAGAAAATAAATTCTAAACACTCTAACCAAATTTGTGATTTTAATAAACTAAAGGAAAACAAGTAAAAAGACCAATTAAAACTAAACACAATTAAACTTGGAGAAAAAGATATGGATGAAAGTCTAGGATTTTGGATTCATCTCATCAAACTTGCAAAAGAATATCAATTAATTGATCATGCGGTTAACAAATATAACAAACATATAAAAACTAGACCTAGATCGATAACTCACGTATTCTGATTAGGGCAATCCCAACTTAATTTGTTATTTTCATTAAGCCCAGGGTTAGATAATACATCTTTGATTCATATCTAATCCCCCTGAATAGATTTAGTGCGGGAATAATCTTCGATCGATCTCAATTATTACCCCAAAACAATTAAAAGTTGATCGACAATCAATTATCAAATAAAGCAATTCATTCAGGGAAACAAGGAAATTAGTTCATGCTTGGGGATGGAATCATAATCATAATTGAAGGAAAGAAAACAATCATGAACATAATCATGCAACAATAATAATCATCCAACAATTGAAATCGAGACAAAAGTGACGAAGAAATCTTACTCTTTGATTAAGAAGCAAAATAACTCCAAGGGAAGAACCCAAGCAATCCTAATGATGAAAAGCAAGAGAAAAATACCAAAAACTAAAGTCTAAAGTACTATAAATGAGAGTGTATTAAAAACGGGGGTTCCCCAAGTCCTATTTATAAGCTAGAGTCCTAAACAAGATGGAAGAGCCAAAAATCGGAAAAAAAAACAAAAATTTCGTTCAAAGCATGACACCGCGCTTTGTGCTGTGCATTGCGCCGCCGCCCTTCCGCACGCGCCCGCGCCGCTTTGTCGGCCGATGTTTCTCTGTGCCCGTTTTCTCCATTTTTCATCCGTTTTGAGCCTCTTTTTATCATAACCTATAAAAATGATAAAAACACCCTATATAACACTCGACACTATAACCAAGAGTTAAAGCTACGTAAATATGCATAATCACACACAAAATAAAACAAAAACACACAAAATAAAACAAAAACACACAAAAATAATACTCAAAAACATGCAAAACAAGTATTTATTCAAATAGTCACATAGGGAGCTCGAAAATGAAGATTGGGAGGCGAGATTTATTTTCTCTTAAAAATAGTAGATAAAATACTATTTTAATTTATTTGGGGAGGGATTTTGGAAACAATTATATATATAATTTATATTAATTTTATGAAATTAGAAAGTTGAGGAAACCGATGCTACCCATTACGGCTTCACTCCTAAAAAACTATACGATTTTGGATTGGCATTTTGTTGTCAAAATACGTTTTTGCAAAAGATAAAATTCAAACATTTGCAGAATTTGATGAAGTTTTTTTTAATAAGTTGGGAATAGTGGTTGGAGGGAAGGGAATAAATTTCAAAAAAACACAAAGATATAGGGTTCGAACCCTAGTTAACACCCTTACAAAGAGTGAGCGATACCACTTGAGCTACAAGCTCGTAGTCTAATCTGACGAAGTTAATCATTGAAGAGGTTATTCAATTATATAATATAATTCAAGTAATCAACTTGAAGTCGTTATTAATGTGGCATTTTAAGTCGGCGGAGTGTTGGATGTTAAACTTAATTTGATTCAAATAATATTGGGCTTGAAAATATATTTTTAAGTTAAAAGATAAATATAAGAGTCTAAGCCCAAAAGGCCTAAGTTTTATAATTTTTCTAGAAATGTCTTATGAAAATATCTTAGATATTATTTGAAGAAAAGCTTGTACAAACTTTGTGATGTAAATATTTTGGAGGATAATTCTAGTGGATGAATTATAGCCATTAGATTGAATAAATCCTAGTAATTGGTTGGAAAATTGTCTTAGTATAAATGGGGGTATTTTACTCATTTTTTAACAATCCGAGAAATTTGAGACAATCAATAGAAACAAATATTCTTCCACCAAAAGCTTTCTTTTATTTCTTACTCTAAATAGTCTCATCTTCCTACAAAGAAAATAATTCATCTTCTAACTTCTAATTTCTAAAGAACCTATTTTTAACCAAATTGACTTGGTTATATGCAATTATATTCTAGTCAAATAAACTTAGTTTTGCATGTTAAAGTATTTGTTAATTTGTAGCTAACTAATAGTCAAATGCTAAATATACGGATGAGTTTTAAATGACAAGCGAAATGTTGCTACTACCATTCCCAAGATTCATTGGAATCATTTGCGCTCGATTTGGATTATTGGATTGAGTAAACATTATGCCTACTCGATCATTGAAATTATGCATTGAGTGTATCAATTGATCGTATCACATAAGCACTATTTAGACCTTCGATTTATCAAAGATAATAATTGTATCATGATCCACTAAATCCACCATAAAACCTTTGGAACGTAGATCACCGAAAGTGAAAGCAAGCAAACAATCCACTCATCCAAGTATACACGGAGTATAAAGCAAGAAAACAATCCACCCATCCAAGTATACACCGAGTATACTAAAAAGCGATTCTTGAAGCATTATACAACCTATGATGATATTTATCAATTTTCGCATGATAAGGGCTAACAAATCATTGTCAATGGATTCTCTGGGCAAAACTTAGTAATGTTGGATGATACGTTGAAATTCGTCGAGATGACATTCCTTGATGCTACACCAATAACTATAGAGAATAAATTTAGGTACATTTCATGGAGCTCGCATACAATCCACTATTGAGAACTCAATTGACTAATAGTTAATTGTTTTTATTACTTCGATCATAAAAGTAGAGCTCGCAATGGGTTGGGTTGGCTTTGGCGGCGAGCCCAATGAGCCAAGCTATAAAATTGGGTCGGCCCGATCGGACTGAATTTCATTAGGAAGTGTTTTATAGCCCAACCCAACACGCATATTATATTTTTGGTGTTGAGACTATCAGCGTCGAGTCATTTGGATCGGCTCACGAAGCAAGATTTTTATTAGGCAAGTTCTTTTTAGGCCTATAAAATGAGCCCAATGATTTTGTTTAAATGAGTTTTTATACCAAAACAATGTTTATAAATATTGTCCAAATACTCTTAAATGATTTAAAATGTTTTTACCAATTTTTGGAGTATTTCTTAGAGTTTATTATTCGATATAAATTGGACAACACTTTTGATGATTTTGTATTAATTGGTTTTGTCACCAAAACAATGTTTTTAAATGTAGTCCAAATACTCCCAATTGATTTAAAATATTTTTACTAATTTTTTGGAGTATTTTTGAAGTTTATTTTTGACAAAAATCGGACAACATTTCAAGATGGAGGTCGACCGGTCGAGCAAAAGGTCGTCGGTACCAAGAAGAAAGAAAAACTTAAAGCAGAACGTCTTTGGAGTTGAAAAATGAGGGAAGGGGATCGGTCGAGCGGGGGCCGACCGGACGCACCTAGGGCGGCCAGGTCACACCCCCGACCTGGTCGACCCCCTCTAAAACGGTGCACCGGATCGCACTAATCCGTCTAACGTTCAAAATTTTCTAAAGGGTGACCGGTGGCCTGTGTATTGATTTGACAACAAATTTCTACTGATTGGAATCCTTATCGGCAAGATTTGCTTTTGATTTTTGTACAATATTTCTACATTTTGTGATCCTCTTTTTGTAGACAAAAGTGAAGAAGGAGGAGCCTATGTACATGAAGACTCTCCTATAAATAGATGATGATTTGAAGACACAAGAGACAACACATACAAGCAAACACACAACAAGAAATCGAGGTCTAGGCTTTTCATTCTTGATTACACTTGCACTCAAAGTTTGTATACTTCATTTATTGAGTTGTAATCTTGAATTTTTCTATCATCCAAAACAAGATATCCTTGTTAGTGTTCTTGTGGTAAGAACACACTTGGGTGATCTTAGGTGTTGAAGAGTGTGGTACTCTTCATAGGTGTTGAAGGAAGATTGTGGTAATCTCCTTGAAGGTGTTGTAAGAAGATTGTGGTAATCTTCAAAAGTGATGTTGTAACAATTGTGGTAATTGTTAATAAAATCTTTTTTTTTTTTGAAATCCACTTTGAATATAGGGGTGGTAGAGCACGTAGTCCCTAGGTGGGGTGAAGCTCTATAAATCATCGAGTATTGTTTAATTTCCGCATTTACATTCTTGTCATTTACTTGTTCATTCAAAAAAGAGGGCGATTTGTGAAAAACCGGCATAATCTACTCACCCCCTCTAGATTATCGTAGCCACTTGGACTAACAAGTGGTATCAAAGCCAAACTCTTTGGCTAGCTCGTTTGAGTAAAGAGGAAAGATCCATGGCTACAAACGAAAGTTACCTAACCACCGGCGCCTCCACCAACAAGCCACCACTATTCGACGCCAACAACTACGCTTTTGGAAGGACCATATGGAGTGTTTTCTACAAGGGTGCGGATTTGATATTTGGAATGTGGTCATTGAAGGAGTTGATCAACCAACCAAGAAATTGGAGGGCGGCACCTCGGCTCCTAAACCATTCAAGGAGTTCAATAAAAATGACAAGAAGGCTTTCTCTTAAACGGTAAGGCCTTAAATATTTTACATTGCTCTCTTACCGCCACCGAGTATAATCGTATAAGAGGCATAAGGTCGGCACATGAAGTTTAGGAAAAAATAGAAACCATCTATGAGGGCACAAAGAAAGTGAAGCAAGCAAGAAAAACAATGCTTGTGAAAGACTTTGAAAATTTCAATATGCATGATGGTGAAAGCATATCAAAAATGGTAGAAAGGCTTGACAACATTGTCAATCCTCTTGTGGCTCTTGGAAATGTCATCTCTGAAGAAGACAAGGTGACTAAGGTTTTGAACGCTCTTTCCGGCTCATGGTCCGAAAAGGTGACGGCTATCACGGAAGCACAAAATCTCGAGACACTCAAATTCGATGAGCTCATCGGGAACCTCCTCATCTACGAAGTCTATCTTAAGGAGAGGAAAAATTCTAAACCATCCATCAATCAATCGGGTATGCAAAATATTCCTAGAGGTCTTGCATCTTCTTCTAATAATGCATATTATGATATTGATGATGATGATGAGGAAACGGCCGCACTTGTTCGTGAATTTGCAAAATTTATGAATAACAATAAGGCGATAAAACCGAGATACAACTCGTGTTTTAAATGCGGAAAATCCGAACCTTTGCATAGCCGATTGCCCAAAACTCGAGGAGGAAGAACAAAAGAAGAAGAAGCCTTTTCCGAAAAAGAAGGCTCTAAATACTAAGTCAAAACTTGGGATGAGCTACTTGAAACAACCGACGAAGAAGGAGAATCCGACCATGGTCTTATGGCCATAGGCAGCGAAAACAATAAGGTACGCTCTAATGCTTCATCTTTCTTCCTTAGTTGATGATTTACAATGTGATTTTGATGAATTACAAAATGAGTTTCAAAATTTGATTGTTAAATACAAGACTTTAAAAAAGGAGCATAAAGAGCTTAAAATTGAAAAGGATAAATTGTTTACTTCTTATGAATCTCTTGATAAAGCTCATGATGTTACTCTTACTAAAGTCCGTACTCTTGAAATCGAAAAACAAACGCTCACAAATGATCTTGAATGTTTGAAAAATGATGTGCACCGTTTTAACTTAAGTGAGATAAAGTTACAAAAATTTTAGATGCACAAAGAGGTGAGCATTCTAAATTAGGACTTGCCTATAAACCTTTTCAACCTCTTTCAAAAAAAAGTCCAAGGTCCGACTTTTGTACATGCTAGTAGTGCCCATAATCTTATTTGTTTTTATTGTGGTAAAGTTGGTCACTATGTTAGTCATTGTAAATTTAAGAATAATTTTAGCTTTGTTTGGAGACCCAAAGGTCTCAAGGCTAACCCCATGGACCCCAAAACTATAGGGTACCTAAAAATAATTCTTTTGTAGGTCATAGTGGCTATAACAACTATGGAGGATTCAAAATGGCTCGTGGACAGCGGATGTTCACGCCATATGACCGGAAATAGAGAACTTTTTACCAACATCAAGATCCAAGAAGAGGGTATGGTCATGTTCGGCAATGGCAAAGGAAAAATTCTTGGAAATGGAGAAATTGGTAACTCTTTTTTCTCTCTTAGTAATGTTCTTTTAGTAGAAGGGCTTAAGTTTAATTTGATAAGTGTTTGCCAACTTTGTGATTCAAATTATAATGTTGTTTTTAATAAAGAAAAATGTCTTATTTCCAAAAATGATAAAATTATTTGTGAAGCAATTAGAAAAGGCAATCTTTACAAAATTTGTACAAGTGATTTGGTTAGTCAAAATGTTTCTTGTCTTGTCGCCAATAATGATTTAACTAGTTTATGGCATAGGCGACTTGGACATGTTGGATATAAAAATTTGCAAACTATTTACAAAAACTAACATATAAAAAGACTACCCAAATTGAATATTGAAAATCTTGGCTTATGTGACACTTGTCAAAAGAACAAATTAGTTAAGAGTAGTTTTAAGCCCAAAAATGAAATTTCCACAACCAAGCCTCTACAACTTCTTCATTTAGATTTGTATGGGGATATTGGTACGGCAAGTCTAAGTGGAAAACATTACACTTTTGTTATAGTTGATGATTTTTCTAGATATACTTGGGCTCTATTTCTTACAAATAAAAGCGATGTCGTTAATGAGTTTGTTAAGTTGTGTAGACTTATTGAGAATAAAAAGGAAGATACTATTAAGTTTATTCAAGTGATCGAGGTGGAGAATTTGATGGAGAATTTAGAGTCTTTTGTGAAACCAAGGGATATAGTCACAATTTTTTGGCTCCAAGGACACCTCAACAAAATGGAGTAGCCGAAAGGAAGAATCGGACACTTCAAGAAAGGAGTCGGTCCATGCTCGGTGAATTTTCACTTTCAAAATATTTTTGGGCGAAGCCGTAAGTACCGCTTGCTATGTCATTAATCGAGTTTATATTCATCCTAAAATGAATAAAACTCCATATGAGCTTTGGAAAGGAAGAACTCCAAATATTAGTTATTTCAAAATATTTGGATGTAAGTGTTTTATTTTGAATATTAAGGATCAATTGGGAAAACTTGATCCAAAGGCCGATGAAGGAATATTTATGGGGTATTCAACCAAAAGCAAAGCATATCGGGTTTACAATAAAACTAGTGGGGTTGTTGAAGAATCCATCCATGTCAAATTCAATGAAGCTTCGGGTGTTAAAAGGATACCCAATGATGAAAGTGATGAAGAGGATATTGTTGAACCCATTGTTCAAGATGATGCTCAAAATGACCAACCTTCAAGCTCAAATGTTCCTCAAGAAGACAAAGGTGATATTTCGGATCTTCCCGTAGCATTGAAATTTAAGGAGATCACCCAAAAGATCTTATTATTGGTGATCCCCTTGATAAAGTAATGACTCGAGGAAAATTTTCGAGAAAGCTCTTATATCTCAAAAAGAGCCTAAAAATGCTAAGGAAGCTATTGAAGATGAGGATTGGTTTTAGAAATACAAGAGGAGTTGAATCAATTTGAAAGGAATGATGTATGGGAATTAGTACCTTGTCCTCCATCTCAAACCATTATTGGTACAAAATGGGTATTTCGGAACAAGCTCGATGACCAAGGCAATATTGTTGAAACAAAGCAAGGTTAGTAGCTCAAGGTTATTGTCAAGAAGAAGGTATTGATTATGATGAAACATTTGCACCGTAGCACGTTTAGAAGCTATTCGTATTTTACTTGCCTATTCTTGTTTTAAAAATTTCAAGCTTTACCAAATGGATGTAAAATCCGCATTTTTAAATGGTTTTATTCAAGAAGAAGTCTATGTAAAACAACCTCCAGGGGTTTGAAAATTTTTCTAGTCCTATTGATGTTTATAAACTTAAAAAGGCCTTGTATGGTTTGAAACAAGCACCGTGCATGGTATGATAGACTTAGCTCTTTTCTTTTGCAAAATGGTTTTACAAGAGGTAAAGTTGATACTACTCTCTTTGTTTTTGAAAAAGGGCAAGATTGCTTATTAGTGCAAATTTATGTTGATGATATTATTTTTGGTGCTACTAATGAATCCTTGTGCAAGAAATTTTCTAAGTTAATGCAAGGTGAATTTGAAATGAGCATGATGGGGGAGCTCAACTTCTTCCTTGGACTTCAAATTAAGCAATGCCAAGAAGGAATTTATATTTCACAATCAAATTATACAAAGGAGCTTCGAAGAAATTTGGCATTGAAGAAGGAAGAACCGTCTCTACCCCAATGGCAACCAACGTCAAGATTGACAAAGGTGAAAAAGGCAAGCCGGTTGATGAATCAAATATCAAGGTATGATTGGTAGTTTACTTTATTTAACCGCAAGTAGGTCGGGTATTCTTCATCTTTGTATGCTGTGTGCTCGTTTTCAAAGCAATCCCAAAGAATCTCATATGAGTGTCGTTAAAATGATTTTTCGATATTTGAAAGGCACTATTCAATATGGTTTATTTTATCCAAAGAATGAATTTTTTCTCTCAAAGGTTACGTGATTCGGATTATGCGGGAAATATTAATGATCGGAAAAGTACTTCGGTTCATGTCAATTTTTGGGCGATTGCCTAGTTTCTTGGTTTTCAAAGAAACAAAATTGTGTTTCACTTTCAACTACCGGCGAATATATTTTCGCGGCTTTTTGTTGTACTCAATTGCTTTGGATGAAACAAACTTTAGCGGATTATAAATGTTCTTTTGAAAATGTTCATATCTTTTGTGATAACATATCCGCTATAAATATTGCTCAAAACCCGGTTCATCATAACCGTACTAAACATATTGAGATTCAACATCATTTTCTAAGGGATTGTGTTTCTAAACAAAAAAATTGAGATATCTTTCGTACCATCTCAAGATCAATTGGCGGACATTTTTACAAAACCGCAATCTTCCGAGACTTTTGCATCTATACGAGCTCGGTTAGGCATAATGCATATTGAATGAGGTTTACATTTGCATTTTGCACGTTTTTAAAACTTAGGAGCGAAAAATCGAATTTTTGGTTGAAAATTCGGATTTTGGAAAAGAGAATGAGATAGTAAGCTGCCTGGGGTGAGGGCAACCGGTCGGACCTCACCCTCGTCGCCCACCATTTTGCCATTTTGTGGTTAAATACGGTTATGTCTTGAGGACTTAGCCATTTTGGCTCATTTTGCGCATTTTTCGTCCCTTCGCCAAATGCACACAAATTTCACTTCAAATTTGTTTTCTTGCATACATTTCATATCTTGGACTTAATTAGACTCGTTTATCATCATCATTGCTCATCTTTACCGATTGAATGGTAAGAATTCTACTTCCTTTGCTCAATTGGGTTGAACCCTGAGTTTTGGCTTATTTGTAATTGTATTGATGGAAGTTTCATATGATTGGGATGAGCTTATTAATTATGATGTATTGAATGGTGTTTGAAATGATTTGGTGATGAAAATTTTTGGCTTGATTCATTTACAAGGGCCTTATACAACTTCTTTTATTTTTCACGCCCACAAAGTGTTCGATGAATTGTCGCAAAGAAAAATTCAACATTTACATGACTCATTTGCTTTCAAATGTCTTATATATTTATTGAGATCATGTCTTGACACTCAAATGAGCTTTTGCAAATCAAATGATCAATTTTTCCCTTTTTATTTGCAATTTAAGCTTCTATTTTCAAAACGCTCGATAAATCGATAAGATTGCGTACTTTGATATAATTGTATGATGTTTTTACCGTGCTAACACTCTTTTTGATTATTCCAAAGGGGGAAATAAGAAAAACGCTCATATGCTCAAAGAAGCGAAAATAAGCTCGCAAGAAAAGCTATAAGCTAGGGCTCTCAAAAGCCAAAAGTCGTGTGAATTTTACTTAGTCCATTTGATGTATTGTGGACTTTTATGCTTGACTAGTGATGTTTTGTGACAGGGGAGCTTCTATGCTCAAATAATTCAAGCTTGTTTTGTAAAAGCTAAGCTTTTAGCTTTTAGTTGGTTGCTTTAATACTTGTTCTTGATATGCATATTGATAGGGGGGCTTTTGCAAAACTATTTTTGAAAAATATTTGCTCCTATCCTTGTGTGTTTTACTTATGGTAAATCTTGCTTGTAATGGATTAATGTTTTAGACCTAGGAAAATATGTTTTGTTTTAAAATCGACTTCCTAAAAATTGTTTTGGTTTGTAATTATCAAAAAGGGGAGTTTGTTAGATAAATGTTTTTATCAAGATTTTGATGATTTTGTTTAAATGAGTTTTTATACCAAAACAATGTTTATAAATGTTGTCCAAATACTCCTAAATGATTTAAAATATTTTTACCAATTTTTGGAGTATTTCTTAGAGTTTATTATTCGATATAAATTGGACAACACTTTTGATGATTTTGTATTAATTGGTTTTGTCACCAAAACAATGTTTTTAAATGTTGTCCAAATACTCCCAATTGATTTAAAATGTTCTTACTATGTTTTGGAGTATTTTTGAAGTTTATTTTTGACAAAAATCGGACAACATTTCAAGTTGGAGGTCGATCGGTCGAGCAAAAGGTCAACCGGTACCTGAAGAAAGAAAAACTTGAAACAAAACGTACTGGAGTTGAAAAATAAGGAGGGGGTAGTTCGGCAGGGGTCGTCGGCTGCAGCACGCACCCTGGCGGTGACGGTCGCACCCCCTCGATCGGTCGACCCCCCTATGAATGGTACCTAGATCGCACTAATTATGTCTAACGTTCAAAATTTTCCACTGGGGTGACCGGGCCTGTGTATTGATTTGACAAAGAAATTTCTACCGTTGGAATCCTTATCAAAGCAAGATTTGCTTTTCATTTTTGTACAATATTTCTACATCTTGTGATCCTCTTTTTATAGACAAAAGTGAAGAAGGAGGAGCATATGTCTATGAAGACTCTCCTATAAATAGAGGATGATTTGAAGACACAAGAGACAACACATACAAGCAAACACACAACAAGAAATCTGCAAATTCTCAAAGCTTTCATTTTTACGCTCTTGTTGTAATAGCCTAGTTTTTGCACTTGCACAATCTTGAGGTCTAGGCTTTTCATTCTTGATTACACTTGAACTCAAAGTTTGTATACTTCATTTATTGAGTTGTAAACTTGAATTTTTCTATCATCCAAAACAAGATATCCTTGTTAGTGTTCTTGTGGTAAGAACACACTTGGGTGATCTTAGGTGTTGAAGAGTGTGGTACTCTTCATAGGTGTTGAAGGAAGATTGTGCTAATCTCCTTGAAGGTGTTGTAAGAAGATTGTGGTAATCTTCAAAGGTGGTGTTGTAACAATTGTGGTAATTGTTAATAAAATCTTTTTTCTTTTTGAAATCCACGGATATATCGGGCGGTAGAGCACGTAGTCCCTAGGTGGGGTGAAGCTCTATAAATCATCGAGTGTTGTTTAATTTTCGCATTTACATTCTTGTCATTTACTTGTTCATTCGAAAAAGATGGCAAGTTATGAAAAATCGGCATAATCTATTCACCCCCTCTATATTATCGTAGCCACTTGGACTAACAATATTTTAATCTAACCAAGAAAATATGAATATAATTTATGTAAATTAAAGAAGAATGAGACTTTGCATTTAGAACATGAAATATTGTAGATAGTATGGATGAAAGGCGAAAAAAACAATTTGTAATTCATAAATCTTGATATTTTACCTCTCGAAAAATTTGAATGAAAGGGGTTTTGCGATGATTTTTTTAATCGCAAAATATCATAAATCATCACTAATAGATTTTTGCATGTTTGTATCTCATGGTCATAGTCATCAATTTTGAAAAAATTACATAAATTCGTTCAAAAAGCGATTAAATATCCAAATTTTTGAAAGATATTGAACCAAAATTTAAGCCGACAACTTACTAAATCTCTAATTAGTCCAAGTTACATATTCCAAACAAATTATATTCCCGCACAATGAGGAACGAATGTTTAAAATAGGCCCATGGATAGTGTACAGCGTAAAAGTGTTAACACATATATTAGTGACACTTGTAATAACATGCGGCGGAAATAGAGAAGAACACATTGTTAACACTTTGTCTATGAGTTAAATAACTTTCGTAGAACGTGGCAAAGCTGCTAAAAATATGTCACTAGTAAAAGATATTTACAACTCGATCACATTGATTTAACTCTTCTTGCATAGCGTTTAGTAATATCGGGTAATTAAGACTATGTATTGTATGGATGGAAACTTAAATATTTTTGGAGAAGAGAAATGAGTAACAAATTCTTTGTTTTGAAAAACCAAAACTCGGAGACAAGTCTAATCATCATTGACGAGCGTCATCGTGAAAAAAGTTATCACAAATAACGGATGCGAAATATCTTTTCTACGACAACACACTATTGTTGTCGCAAATTGATCACCAAATAAAGCTTGTTGGATAAAATATTGAAGGTTTTTTGCGATTATATGTTGTCGCAAATAGTCATCACAATAGACTTCATTGGTGATCATAATATACAATACTGAGTTTGACAATATAATATATATAAAATTAAAAATACATTATTGTTTCGATCGGTTGGACCATTGTGAAAATATGGTAAATATATATAAGTTAAGAAACTATGAACAATACAAATTTGACAATATAAATAAAAATAAAATCAATAGAATAAAATAAATATCCGATTGTATATAAAATATACAATATATAGTCACCTAATTCACTAAATTGTTTATAAAATAACGAAAATAAGTATTTACTAGAAAGAAAGAAAAAGACAAAGAAAAAACTAAATTAATATAGAGACTAGAGGAAAATTAAAGATTAACACATAGGGATTTGTTTATCTTTTTGTTGTTTAAATCCTTAGTTTTTTATTCCTTTCCTTTGTTTTTCTCTTTTAATGGCGGTAGCAGGTTGGCCTTGGTCCCTCATTGCCCCCACTAATTTTTTTTTTTTACTTTTCTTTCTCTTACTTTGCTCCATTCCGGTGGGCGAGTTTGCTTCACTCACTCGAGGAAAGAAAAGATATAGACATTGAGGAAAAATACATTCAAAAAGCAAGATCGAATGTGAGAGAAGCCTTCAGGGAAAATTTTTTGAACGAAAAAGTTAACTTCTCGGGTCTTAAAAATAATACAAATAGTATATAGAGACTCAAAAAAGCTTTTTTACGGTGCGTGAGGTTGGGATAAATTTGTTCCAATTTATTTTTGGTTGGTTGCAGGAGATAAAAATCGAGTCTTGAATGGAAAGAATGGTCGTTTGAGGGGCAATATTTTCTTCGCATGAATGGTCGATAATATTTTGGATACGGTTGAGGAGATTAAGTTTGTGGATCTTTGGGTGCAAATATGGAATCTTCCATATCATTGGATTGCTATTGAGACAGGGGAGGAAAATTGGTGATAAATTTGCAAACCTGCTTCGATGTTATTATTAGGAATCGCAACTCCCATGGTCGATTTATTAGAATTCTGGTGGAAGTGGACCTCTCCAAGCCATTGTCAAGGGGAACTAACATCGTTCGGGAGAAGAAGCTCATTGGGTGGAGTTCAAATATGAAAATCTTCAAGGATTTTGTTTCTATTGCGGAATAGTGGGACATTTGAAAAAAAAACGTAGTTCAGGAGGGAGGATTTTAAAAATAATGATGTCAAAGTTGGCCAATTTGGGGAGTGGATGAGAGCAAATGATTTCAATATTGGAAGGATACCTTTGAAAGGGAATAAGAATCCCATCCCTAGAGAAAATTCCCTCCAAGGCCGACGGAACCCCTTGCTGTTAAAAACCCGAAAGGAGGAAATTTGAAGGATCTTGAGAACAGAATAAGGCTTTTATTAGTCATCTAAGCCCAATAATGATCTGAAGGGTGAGCTGAATAAGATAGAACCGAAGGGGGTCCGAACACCAGACGGATCCTTCAGATTGTGCGAAGGAAGTCTATTCAGCCTATGGAGATTGTGATGGAAGATATGTGTGAAAAAATGGTTTCGGAGATGGAGAGAATAAAGAGGATTTGATGGATATTTCAATCTTTATGAACAACAAAAGAATTCCCGAGTGAAGTGTCTTCTAATATCCCCGATAGTAGTCTCAATATCCCCGCTCTACTACTAGAATCTCTCTTAGGGTAGGTAAACAGGGGAAGGAAAATGGGATTAAAAAAAGGAAAAGGGAAACTTGAGGAGCCCAAGCGGTGGTGTATGATAATAAAGAAAATGCGACTAGAAGTCTCAAGAGAAGCCTTGAAAGGATGTGGAAAAAGAGATGATTCCCAATGGAGAGGAAAAATAGCGAAAAGATATGAGGATATGGAGAATATGAGTGTTGGCGAATAAGGTGGAGGTGGCCATCCTAAATGGGCCCAAAGTTATCAATGAATGTTTGCCTATGGAATTGTAGAGGTTTGGGAGGACCTCTACAATCCCCCCAATTTAAGGAAGCTATAAAGCTCCATCTCCGGATGTGTGTTTTCTTAGTGAAAAAAAAAAAAAGCGATTTGTGAATACGGTGTGTAAAAAGCGAAGTTGGAGGATAGATGGTCTTGTGGAGGAAGGTAAAAGTGGGGGATTTTTGTATGTTGGTCTTATAGAGTTAAAGTTCGCAACTCTTCTATTTCTCATTTTGTATTAAGATGGAAATTTGTTTGGAAGCTTACCAAGAGAATTGTTGGGTTATTTTAGTCTACCTTAGTACGGATGATAGAGTGAAAAAGTCTCAATGGGAGTTCTTGATCGATGAGAGCGGGAAGTAGGGGAATCTCTCGGATTATGCGAGGGTATTTTAATGATATTTTGTGTGAGGAGGAAAACAAAGAGGTAGAATTAGATCTTAGTCAAGCTTCGAGGTTTTAAGGAATTTGTTTCGATTTGAGGATGGGTGAGATTAACTTCAATGGTCACCCGTTCACTTGGGCCAACAATAGGGAAGGGGAAAATTTTGTCGAAGAGCATTTAGACCGTGTGTTTGGATCCCTGGATGGCTTCTCCGGTTTCGAATGTGAAAGTTACTCATGTGGTTAAAGAATCCTCGGATCACCGCTTATTATTCCTTGAATCTTCTCCAAACCGAAGAGAAAGGCCTAAGAGGTTTTTTTAAAGAGATGGCCGACTATGGTGGGGTTGATGATGTGATTGAGAAAGCATGGAAGTCTCCCGTGAGGGGACTAATATGTACCAGTCTCAATGGGTATTAAAAATTATAGAATGGCCCTCCTCAACCGGGAGCAAAGGTCAGCGCAATAATTCAGAGAAAACAATCAAAATTTGTAAGGATAGAATGAATGAACTGAGAAACAATGGGGATAATAGGAATTGGTTGGAATGGAACTCTCTCAAGGTTGTGTTATCTAAAGCTTATAAGGAAGAGAAATGCTTTTGGAAGCAAAAATCCCGAATTTGTTGGTTGAATGAGGGGATAAAAATTCTAAATTCTTCCATGCTTGTACACTTTGAGAGACGATGTAACAATTGCATTGATAACCTTCTCGAGATCCGATGGGAGCAAGTGCAATATCATTTGAAGGATATTGAAGGTGAGGTGTCTAATTTTTATACAAAGCTTTTCGACTCTTCGAACCCGTACACTAATTTCAGATTTTAGAAAGGATACCGAGTCAATTACTAGGATATGAATCGAAACGATCTGCACGTGGAAAGGGTGGAGATTAAAAAAGCTTTATTTGATCTCAATCCTTGTAAAGCACCGGGCCTCAATGGTATGACCCTTTTTCTTTCAACACTTTTGGTCAATCATTTCGAGATAAACTTTGATGGGCTATTCAGGGTTTCTTTTGTCATTCGAAATTGCTTAAAGATGGAACCATACACTAATTACTTTGATCCCAAAATCCAAAAGCCCACGTCCATGGCTCATTTTCATCCCATAAGCATGTGTAGTGTGATGTATAAGGTTATTTCTAAGATTATTGCTAATAAAGCTTAATGGTTACATCATTGCATTAGTTTGAATCGACCGCATTCATCCCGAGTCATCAAATTGTCGATAATGTTGTTATCACTCAAGAATGCATTCATTTCATAAATAGTCTTAGAAAGCGTAAACACACATACATGGCTTTAAAATTGGATATGGCTAAGGCATATGATAGGGTTGAGTGGAAATTTCTTGCTTGCTTTCTTGGTAAAATGGGTTTTTCACCAAAATTCATCAATTGGATTGTAACTTGTGTTAACGCCGCATTCTCATTTAATATTAATGGTCGAGTTCTTTGGTTTCATTCACCCTTCTAGAGGAACTAGACAGGGTGATCCCTTGTCTCCTTAGCTCTTTATCATTTTATCTAAGCCCTTTCTAATCTTATTAAACAAGCACAAATTCAAGCTCTTTTCATGGTCCGAAAATTTGTCGTGGTTGTCATGTGGTTTCTCATCTCTTTTTGCAGACGACTCAATATTTTTTTGTTCGGCTACTCCTAAAGCTTGGATTGTGAAACAATTATTAAATCGATATTGTTCAGCTTCAGGGCGCTTGTGAGCTTTGAGAAGTCTTATGTTCTCTTCATTAAGAATACCCCACCCCATTTTAAAAATGAAATTTGTTCTATCTTGAATGGCATCTCGGATAAACCTTATGCTAGATATTTATTTGGGTCTTCCCATGTTGATAGGTAGGTCAAAAAGAGAGGTGTTTCAATATGTGAGAGAGTGTGTTTTTAAGAGAGTATCGGGATGGCAAAATAGATTTCTTTCCCGGCGTGGTCGGGAAGTGCTTATTAGAGCGGTTATTAATGCTATGCCAACTGGCCGTGATGTCGTGCTTTAAAATTCCAATAAGCATTTGCAAAGAAATCTGTCGAGATTTACATTTTCAATTTTTGTGGGGTAGGTCAAGGAGGGGAAGAGATGGATGTATTGGGTGGCTTGGGATAGATTGGAGAAAGCTAAAGAGACAGGGGTTGGGATTTCAAGATCTTCCTCTGCTCAATGATGCAATGTTGACAAAGCAACTGTGGAGAATTGTGGTTCACCCTAATATTTTGATGAGCAAAATCCTAAAAGCTAAATATTTTCCTAAGGAAGGCTCTTGTCAATTAAGTCGAAACTTAGTGATTCTTGGCTTTAGAAAAGTAGGTTAAGTCTATTGATACTCTTGTTGTGGGAATTAGGTTTAAGGTGAGGGATGGCGGTCTATTGATATCCGTGAGGCTCCTGGATCCCTAAACCTCCAACCTTTAAACCCACTCTTCTAGGAAGATTGATCTATCGGGCATGAGAGTGAGTTATTGAGTGTGGATGGGATTGAGTGGAATAAGAAGTTGGTAGTGGAAGCTTTCAAAGACTAATGATGCACAAATTATCCTAAAAATTGCTATTAACCATGAAAATTGCGGGGATTCATTAGTGTGGCACTAGGAAAAAATAGGGATTTATACGGTGAAATCGACTTATCATAAGTTGAGGCAATTTAAAGGTGAAAAATTGGACTCCCAAAAGTCTAGTTGTGGTCATAAGGATAGTGGTAAAATGTGGAAGAAACTCGAAACTAAACTTGAAGGAAAGCTAAAACATTTCATTTGGAGATGTATTGTTCGAATTATTCCCACAACCGATGTACTAATTCATAGAGGTATTGATGTTGATCCTATATGTCGATTTGTGGGATTGAAAGAGAGACTCTTGAACATGTATTGTTTAGTGTGTTCGATCTCGAAAATTTGGAAACTTGCTCCGATTGAGTGGTTTGGTACACTAGATCCCGACTTTAAACTTGGGGTTGGTGGTATGATATTTCCAAAGATTTCGAAGGATGGTTTGGGCTTGAACAATTCAATTGTCAATCTTTATTTTATGGAGGATTTGGAAGTTGCGAATCGTTGGATTTTTCATAAACAAGTTCTTGGGCAAGAGTTGGAGGTGGTTAAAGGGAACCATGAGTGAATGGTCGAATTTATTAAGATCGGTAAAAAGAGCAAAGCAGGGGATTGTTCTGGTGGTTTTGTTGATCCTTTGATTGATGTTCTCGACTCGGTTCTATTGCGGTAGGATCACTAATTTATGTGGTTAGTGCGGTTGTGGTGAATGAGGAAAGCTTGGGCTTGAGGTTGGTTATTTGAAGCGGGCTCGATCAAGCGGCAGGCGTGTTATTAGGGATTATTGATGGATTCTTCAACGGATTCAATGGTGGTCGCTCTTACGGGAGTTCGACATGCTCAACTAAGAGCATTTGAACATGGAGTTAAGAATGTAAGAATTGGACTAGATGATGAGGATATGGTGTCTAGATTAAACTCTAAACAAATTGTTGTTTGGAGTCCTTCTACTATAGCCGAAGACATCTTGTTATTTTGTTATCTTTTTGACTCTTTGTGTTTTTGAAGTGTCGACTCGCGTTTAGAATTTCTCAATGTTGTAATTTGGACATGTTGGCTATATTTTCCAAACCGATATGGATTGGCTTAGTCAATTCCCCCCTTGGTTAGTATGTTAACTAGGGTGGTGATTTTAGTTTTTCCTTAATTAGGACTCGAGATTAAGTCAATGGAGTTCTATTATAAACTAATAATCAATCCTTTAGCTTTAAGTTATCGAATCGAATAGAGGCAAACATTGTTCATGCTTTTTTAACTTTTATTGAGTTGTTTGGTTTGCTTATCAACAATCGAAATTAACAAATCGAACTTCATCCACTTTAATCAAATGAACACTAATCCGATTCGAGCACTTATATATTTTCACATAATTTATTATTTTACAATTTATATCTCGAATGAAAAAAAAAAAACATGTTAAAACTTGGTTCATTATGTTAGCTTTTAACATTAATCTAGTCAGTATCGAGTATTTATTTTGTTGAATAGTGTAGTCCGGATATGATTCTTGATGACAACTCCTGCAGGTCCTTTCATCTTTAGACCAAGCAGATCAATGGAAGTGTTTGATAAAGAAATACACATATAATACTAGTGTACAAGTCGATACCCCACAATTAACCAGGCTTGTTAACCAAATGGTTCAACAGTTGTTAAAAGCCCTCAGAGGTGAGGATCACTTAAAAAGCAGCACCTAGCAAGGGATAAGCTTCATCAAGATTAGAGATAATTACAAAAACACCCCTAAAGTTTGGACTAATTACAAAAAATCCACAGATGTTTTAAAATTACTAAAGAACAGGAAAAAAACAGTATGGTTTGATCCTGTCTTCAATTTAAGAAGGTAACTGTAATTAATATTAGGGTGGTTTTGAAATATTTTTCTTGTGAAGGGGAAAATATAATATGGAATCATGAAGGTTTTTTTGCAATTTCCAAAAACTTCTAGATTTTCTTGTAATTAGCTTGAACCTCAGGTTTTTTAAATTTTTTTTTTTGTAATTATCCCTCAAAAATATTACGAAGGACATGCTATAATAGCTGACAAAGAAAAAAGCATCCACCAATTGTTTCCACCCTCTCTCTCAATTATTGCAAAACAGCCAGTAGGTGTAACTGATAACAAAATCAACGCTTCAATGACTGTAACTAAGGTTAATTAAGTCACCATATAAACATCATCATCATCGGTTACTATCTTCAAAATGACAGCATCGATGTAACAGTTAGGTAAGCTAGGTATGATTTCCACTCACATCTTGATACACATTGGTTCTTCATACGAGTGATTCACAAATACTGCAGATGCCAATCTTGGTGCAAGAATATTTCATGAAATGAATATTAGTTTAAACGCATACCCGAACCATTAACCCATGCAAAACTTTTCTATCTCCGGTGTCTAGGCGCAGTAATTTATTGCTTCTTAAGTGCATTCATTTTATCTCTGAGGTAGTAAAGTTTGGCCCTCCTCACTTTCTTCTTGTCCAACACCTTTATCTCCTTTATATTCGGAGAATACCTGTGTCATCACCCACTTTTAGCCATTGTTTGTAGCATTATCAGGTGAAATTGACTTATAAGACTAGAAACATATAACAGTAAAAAAAATCCATTGATCACCAAGGTATTCTCAGAAAATTGATTTAAAGTTTAAACATGTAGAAACATAAAACTGTTAAATCTTGCCGAGCAATTCATCATTAAGGGTTGTGCCATAAAATTTGTTCCATGCATCTACAACCTAAAGCTTCTGCGTTTTGTAAGGCTATTTTTAGGAAGAAGATCCATTTTATCATACAGTTAATCAATCACGTGAGTATTGAAATCAAAAATCATGATCCAATCAACAAAGGAAGAGCAGACAATAAATGTTGGCGAGCACGAAAAGAAAGTAGAATAAGTAAAACATCATTTAAAGCTCACATTAAGCAAAGAAAATTTAAATCACAAGTTGAACATTTGATAAGTATTTTGAGAGAATAAATGATCTGAGGTTTACGCTATGCTTGGATAAAGGAATTTAGTGTTAGGGCGCGACATAAGTGATTGGAACAGGGAAATAAGATGAATAGAATATTCAAATATCTAATATACTTTTAGCACTGAGATTTCAATGTGAACATGCCCCCAGTAAATCATAAAACCCACCTGCGATTACCTTAACAGAAAACTGAACAATAAAAGAAAAGAAAAGGAGAAACAACAACTGTTTCCCTTTTTTTGACTTTCTCATATAGACAAGCCCCAAGAAGAACAATAATATCCGAATAAGCAAAAAGAGAGAATTCAAGATCATCAAATTGAAGCTTGGCTAAAAGCACATAAAAAACAAAACAAGGAAATCATAGCAGAAAAAGGTGCAAGACTTTCAGCTTCTAATGATTCAAATATGAAATCTCAACCCACTTGCAGGAATACTCAAAGATAAAATGAGAACTCACAGAGGTAAGAGAGATTCGATGCCAACTCCAGCTACTAGTCTTCTGATTCTGAACGTGGTATTTAGACCAGCATTGCGTCTTGCTATAACAATGCCTTTTATAACTGAAACACGCCTTTTGTTCTCTGGTACTTCCTGTTACATCGATCATGAAAGAACAAACAAGTAAGAAGTCTTAAAGTATTATTGCTGAAAGGTTGGCAGTGTTATAGCAGCAGAAGAATAAGCAAACAAAAATATCATGATTTTTCTCAGCAAAGGCTTTAGTACCAATTTGAGCTGGACAATATGACCAGGCCTTATTTCTGGTATCTCCCGGTTTGCTTTCACTTCCTCAACTGCTTCTTTATCAACTATCTGCAATTTGAATGAAGCAAAATAAATAAGTAAATAAAAGAGTACCCGGGCAGAACTTCTAACTATATCATGAAAAGAATAAATGACAAGGATGACTGGCAACCGAATATACTGACCTGCATAATGTGCCTGGCTGTTTTGTCAAGCCTCTTGAATTTAATGCGGTGAGGCATGTTCGAAGATGCGGAAGCATCTTGTGAAGTAGATTCCATTGTTGTCATGTTCCTAGTTGGCAAAGAGAACACGGTAGATGTTGACTGGTTTAAATATGAGCTTAGGTCTCTGTAAGATGTCCCCACGGAAGCTATACCATCAATTTTAGAAGTTGAGACAGTTAAAGAGACAAAATTCTTGTTCTGAAACGTGATAATTTTTCAGTTAGAACCAAGCAAATAATGACTAAATGAGAAGAGTTAGACGTCATAGGACATATATTACCATGGCAAACAGAACTCAAGAACAAATATTGTTGAGAAGTTAACCTCAGATACTTAACCATACATGAGATTTAGATAGTTACCAGTTTCCCTCCTGCAGTTGTTAAAAATATGATTTCAAACATATGAAACACACCTTAAGAATGAACGAAGATTCGAGACCAATAAACTTCATTTTACACTTTCACTCTTCTGTCAAAGTTGCATATCCCTTCATTAGCAGAACGCAGGAGCAAATGCATAGGGCCTATGAGATAACAAAGTGCAAACCCCCTAAAAGGAACCTAAAAGGAGTAGGTATATCTATGCATCTATATTATCATCAAGAAATCAACATCAAACCAAAATAGCACAAAACACAAGAAAAAGTAATGATCACAAAATTGTCATATAACTTATCAAACTTAGACCCTTTACAGGTTAATAAACCTACGACTTAACAGACAACATAATTTCAAATCAAATAATCAGCAAGAAGCCAAAAGTAATTCAAATCAATACAAACCAGAACGAATGCTGAATCAGAACAAAGCTGAGAGTTGAACAGCGATGACTGAATGATTGAGCAACTGAAAAATTTCGACTCAATAGCAGCAACTGAATTCAAGTCAGCATTTTTCATAATGCCCAAAGTTTGTCTTGAAAGCAGTAGAATCTTCCCGAACATCGATTGCATTTTTTGGTCCCCAGTCAAATCCTGCATTCACAAGGATAATTTGAGAAAGCCTAAGTCATGCTAACTTATCAGAAATCTAGAATTTTAAGACAAAACAATAAGCGGTTTGAGGTAGTCTCAACTTTCCTATTCAAATCTACAAAATCGTGTCAATGAATGTCTAATTCGTGTTATTTCATCTTCCTCTTGATCTAAATGGAAAATTCCATCTACCTTTCTGCTCAATGTCCATGTTGAAAATCCCACCCAATTTGTTCTCGTTAGTCTGCATTGTCAATAAGTCAAGTTCAACAAAATTTACTAGGCTCGTTCTGCAATAAATGTTTTACTCCATTAACAAACAAAATAAAATCAGACAAGCCACGGCCCAAGAAGTTCGTTCCATGTGAATTTCAATAGTCCCGTGGGAAATGTTATAAGCTACAGAAAAGAGGCAATCTCGAGCAGTTAATGCATATTCGCGACAATAAGGGATGAAAAAATGAGCCCCACCCATGGAGATATCCCCGTTAATCTCACATAATACGAATGCCAGATCATGCTTGTACACTATTTTACTGTCCATTGTTCTATAAACATTAGGGGTCGTCTTTACTTCATTTTTTTTTTCAAAAAGAGAGAATGTTTTCGAGTAAAGAATGGAGAGAGAAAGCAGCTCGCCTGAAGCGTGGAGGTGACGGGTGGTGCTGAAGTTGACGCCGGCGGAGCGGAGGCGGTGGCGGCTGAGTGCGACTGGCGTGAGCGAGATGAGTGATGAGTTTTTTCTACAGCGTTCGTATGTCTTATTTTGACATTTTACATTGCCAATTTTAACCTCTCCAATCTCCATTGCTGCCCATAATTGCAAAATTCATAAGCTTTGTTTTTGTAAAATTATTTATATATTGTAAAAGAAAAAAATTAACTAATCTTTTCTAAAATAAATAAAATAAATAATTTTAATATTAAAATTTTACTTTATACTAATGGTATACTTCAATGGTCTATTATGTGAAAATTAGAGTTGTCAATTGGATCCGTCCGACCAGTCAAAGATTTTCACCTATTTTTGTCAGAATATTTAAGGCCGAGGAAAAAGTCGGGCATATTTCACCCGACCCATTAGATCCAATAGACTCAGTTTTTAGTGTATTTTCATGGGCTAGGTCGAGTCATACCGAACTCTAAAAATAACAGATTATCGATTCTTGTTTGGCGTGACCTAATTTTTGCTCTAGTTCAGTCGACCAGCCGACCAAAGCCCAATAGATTTGACACTCTATTGAAAATCTTTTTACATATGTTTAAGCATTCGTATTTTGTACTCTTCTTTTTGTTTTAGTTTTCAATATTATTCTATAATTTTCAAGATATTAGCACTTCGACTTTTGTCGAGTGAGTTTTTTGAGGAGTAAATATCAAAGTAATGTTTAAATACTATGTTTAATGTGATCAATCTTGTGCTCAAGTGGTAGAAGGTTGTGTTGTTTGGACGATTGACTAAAGCACGATCTCATTGTATTAAAAATAAATTGCGAGTAATAAAGAACATGGGTATGTTGTGATTAGAGGTGCCAAAAAGGGTCGGTCGGGCGGCCCCAGGACAATGGGGAAATCGAGTCGGGTAGGGGCAAATTCCATCGGGGCATCATTTTTGGAGCTCGGACCGACCCATACTTTAAAAATACATGTAAAATGCATCGTGCCATTCGGCCGTAGCCGACATTTTTGGGCCTATTGGTCGGACTCTTTTTGGGCTTACGAAATCACACCTCAACTCAAACTTTATTATTGGGTGGTGAGCAGATGGTTTTGTGACTCTAGTTGTGATCTAGGAAACACGAGCACTTACGTGAGGATGACGTATCTTTTCGGATCACGTGATCGAATACGATACTTATTTGATACTTCATGGAGATATATATCTATAATATCCAATTACAATGATAGAAAGTATTCTATTGTTGATATTTTTAACACGTTTTTATGTATTTGTGTGGGTTTATCACATTTTACATTTGAATATTATGAAATTTTAGGTTGTTTTGCTTGAAACATTGATTTTTTTAATTGTACTTAAGACGCCTCTATATTTTCAATAATATAAAAATATATAATTTTATATGTATATATACTATACCCATATTCTTCAAATTTCAAAATATGATGTATTTTTGTACCCGTTGTATCATAAACCGCTTCGTGTGTATGTCTGATTGTCAATTTGTTCGGTCGAGCAGTCACAGTGCTAGTGATCGGGCCAAGTGGGGAAATCGAATCACTGGCTCGGCAGGAATTTCTTCGGGCCGCTATTTTGGGGAGCCTAACCCAACCCATATATTAAAAATACACTTGATTTGCTTGGTCAATTGGGGCGAGCCCGTATTTCGAAGCCTAATGGGTAGGACCAAATAGCCCGACTCTTTTCGTGCTTGCAAAATCGTAACCCAACCCGTATAAGTGTCGGGCTTTTTGACAACTCTACTCTACCTCAGACGTGTTTCATAGGCCATGGATTGTGATTATATTATAGCGTAACTTGATAATTTAATATTCGTTTAATTAATAAGCTCGCTTAAATAATATTTTTGTCCTACGACTCAGGGAGAACTTACTAAATTAATAATTCATTAAATTTATAAATGAGAATTCATATAAGCCAAATGCCATATATAAATTAATAATTCTTAAATATATAATACATATTTATGATCAATCTACGAAGACTTCATAAACAAAACTTGATTGTTATTTGTTTCTTGTTGAAATTCATGTCACACTGAATCTCATGTTTGACTTTTATTCTGTAAGAGAAAAACTTTTAGAGTGGTTTCCACGTAGCTCCAAATAATCATCCAATGTCATTGTTGTTGAACTTCATTTTGAGAAGGGAAATTACATTAGAATTATTTTCTTCAACTTCACAATTCACATGTTGCTCTCAATTATCTTCTCTTCGTTTAATAAACTGCAATTGTATAATACTTATATTACAAGGTTGTTTTTTTTTTTTATAATTTGTTTTTGGGCAAGAAAAATAATTTAATATTTTGCAATCCTTCTTGATGGGGTTTTGATGAGCATGACAATTAACCACAAACAAAAAATCTTTTTACAAGCATCATTTCTACAAATTAGTAGATTATTAATTTATTGATGATTTAATATCTCATTAAAATAATAAATTTTGACAATATAAAGTTTATTAATTTATAGAGGTTTACTGTAATTGAAAACTTTATATTTATATTCCCTTTGTTTAGTTATTAATTTCATATTTCATATAGTTTCATTTATTTTCTACTTATAATGAAACTATACTATTGGAAGTTCAATTGGTTAGGAATCCTAAATAAATTAATTAACAGTAATTTTGATTTCTTAACTACTCTTATATAAACTTTGGTTTCAAAGGAAATTACACGTGGTGCTCATTGTGTTAAATTTAGAAATGTTAAAACTTGAAACCACAAGATTAAAAGATCTCTTTAAGATATTTTTAGAGCTCATAAGATCTTTTATATATTGTTGTTTTACCAAGATTTGAAAATCTTGTTTTTGTAGAATCTGGTGAATCATATTTCTCTGTGGCTAAAATGTATAATTCGTTTCATTATTCCATTTTCAACTGTAATATTATCAACATTTATGTTAAACATACAGTCAATACACGTGGTGTTTATAAGAAGTTTTTAGAGTTTATAAGATGTTAAATTTTACTTTAAAAATAAGTTGTTGAATTGTTTGGATAAAATAAGATAAAATAACTCATAAGATGTTAGTAATGACAAATTTTGTTTTACCAAGATCCGAAAATCTTGTTTTTGTAGAATCTCGTGAATCATATTTCTATGTGGCTAAAATGTGTAATTCGTTTCATTATTCCATTTTCAACTATAATATTATCAACGTTAATGTTAAACATACCATCAATACACGTGGCGTTTATAAGATGTTTTTAGAGCTTATAAGATATTAAATTTACTTTAAAAATAAGTTGTTGAATTGTTTGGATAAAATAAGATGAAATAGCTCATAAGATGTTAGTAATGACAAATTTTGTTATTAAATGGTCAAAGTGAAAGTAAATTATTAAAATAAAATCTTATTTTGAAAATAAAGTGGATTCCCCCCGCCTTTTTTGAAAAGAGATTATAGGCTCATAATATTTTATTTTGGGAGCTTATGAGATCCATTTTTAAAAAAAAATTTACAGAACACTTTTAGAGGGATTAAGATTTCCTTTTCCACTTTCTCTATTCAACTCATATTCCACTACATCGGATGAATAACACGTATACATGATGATGTCACATAGATGTTTGAAGAACTTATTAGATCAAACAAAGCCCTCTAAGTTTAGCCAAACACCCTCTAAGTGACATGACAGAAAAGGTCTAAAGATATACGAGAGGGGCTTCATATTTCCTATTTCACTATTCAGATGAAAAACACATGTCAATGCACTAAAAGAAGCAACAAAGATTTACCTGATATATATACGTGTAATTCATCCAACAACGTGGAATAAGACTGCAATAGGAAAGTGGAATAGAAAATCGGCGCCACCATGTGTTAACCTGAAAACTATTCACCATTACAATTTATTAAGAATGCCAGTGCACAGGGCGAACAAGGGGATCGACCAGCAAAACCCACTGTTTTGTTTTCTAGCTCTAAATACATTTTTCTGATCTACTTTCACCTATACAATCCTCTAACATCTCATTGACACCAAATATGCTGCAAAGAAAAATACAAAGAGAATACATACTCTAAGACAATTTGCACATCATAGCTGCAGCTTCATCCTTCAGCTCCCTTTACCATGTATGTCCGTAAATATTATCTTCACCAAAAGTACGTTTGTAGGTCGGCTGTATCTTATGCCTTCTGAAACGATCGGGAAGAAATGCCGTGCAGAAGTCTAACGAACCCCAAGAAGCTGAGCTTCCCGTCCGAGTGTCTTATCCAATCCTGCAGAACTACGTGGACGGGGACAGATGGGCTAAGCCCAAGCTCCTGTCAAAAAAAAAAAAACGGATGTAAGATCAAATATGTTGTCAAAGAGAGCAACAGATTTATGTTCAGCAATATTTCGTTAACTGCACCAGAAGAGCTAGAGTCAAATATAGGTGCTTCAAAGATCGCGAGCCGAATTGCGATCTTTTCTTGTTTATAATTTTCCATTTTTAGTGTTTTCATTATCAAAATATTGGTAACAATTATAATATTATTATTAACATTAATAATGATTAATAAATTTATATCATCATAATACTTCTAACAAGAAAAAAATTGTGATAAGTTTATACAAGGAAAACATAATTAAACATTAATGATAGTCAAATATATACTAATAATCATATTTGAAGAAGTAATAAATAGTAAAATCATTTTATGAACGGTGGTTTGAGTTGAGATTTAGCCGCATCGAGGCGAGTTCCTCAATCATGATGGGCCTGTTTCCATCCTTCTCAAAGAAATCGTATGCACGGCGTGCATGTTGTTCCCAGCTTTCCATTCCTTCCAGCTGATATACACTTATTGCTGCAGCACAGAATTCTTCAAAATCCAATTTTCTGTACTGAAGAGAACTCACCTGGACAACACATCAACACACATTTTTAGCAATTTTTCAATAACTCGTCGTAGCAAGGCTAAGCGATTCTTTCGGTCAGCTTATGAGTCTAAACCGAACATTTGAAAAGGAAGATTCCCAAAAAACTTTTACCACATTGACATAATCCATAACCCGTGAATCCTTCATCGCATCGGTTGAGTTCTTTGCCATTGCCTGCAAGCAGTAATTAAGCAAACTAAGATACGAGAAAAAAACACCATCAAGATGGTGCTAACACACACACAGAGGGACGGATCCAAGATCTTTTTAACAATGGGGGCACAAAATAAATGCAATTATAAATTACTTAAAAAACAACTAATGGGAACACACATTGTTCTGTAAACCTAATTAATAGCTTTCAAATATAAATAATAAAAAACTATTTTAAAAACAATTAGTGGGGCACATTTTTTTTTAAAACATAACTAATATAATTTCCAAAATTAAATACTTAATATCAAAAAGACAAAAAAAGAATGAAAAAAAAAAAAAGTTACACAAGATAATGTGCATCCGTCTATGCACACACACACACACACACACACACAAACACAGAGAGAGAGAGAGAGAGAGAGAGAGAGAGAGAGAGATTACAGATTTGAAGTTCTGTAGGGATATAAATCCGCTTTTGTTTGGCCCTAATATCGTGAACTGTTCCAAGATAGGCTAACTGTGGAATTGTCAATGTTCTTGCAAGAGCCTGTTGCAAATGCAGAACAGATAATTTTATCATGCGGAACGATAGTTAAGAAAATGTGTCCTCTGAAAATGTGAGAACAAAATTAATACAACTATTCTTCCAAATTTTGTCATAGATAAAACCAGAAAAAGAAATAATTGGGAAACTAGAGGAGAGAATATCTAGAAAAAATTAAGTCACCACTCATCAAGAACAAAATGCTGTAATTTTAAGTTGGCTCAAGAGCTTAACAAAGGTCAATAGACAAACACTTGACAACATGCATATAACAAATCAGCAATTACTCTAAAAACATCTTATAACATAACATAATTCGCTGAAACCATACACCCAAAGTATACATACCCCTAAAGCTGCCTTTCTCAGAGAAGACGAGCATACATAAGCTTTCACGAGCTTATACGTTATCATATCCAAAGGAATCTTCACATCATGGAGGTCAGCCAGCCATGGATGACCTGGATATAACAATTTAATTAGAATAACACTACCAAACACATATCATGTAATTTGAACATTTTCTCTTTGCGCACTCCATGAAAAGAGTAAAGCTCTTTCTTTTTCCAAACAATAAATTCATTTTCAATAAGGATAATTACCAAAACTACCTCTAAGGTTTGAGGTAATTACAAAAAACCCATAGAAGTTTCAAAATCACAAAAAAAAAAAAAAAAACCAGGTTTGATTCTGCCTTAAATGTAAGGGGATAAATGTAATATTATTGCAAATGTAAATGGGGTGTTCGATATGCTTTTGCATATGGGGCAAGGGTAGTTTTTATGTCTATCCCTTTTTCATAATTTTTTTAACAATGACAAATACTATATACGTATACTTCATCAAAAACTAACAATTATTATTAGGGCTAATTACAAAAATACCCTGAGGTTTGGGCTAATTACAAAAAAAAACTAGCAGTTTTTTCAAAATTGCAAAAAAAACCTTGAGGTTTGATTCCGTTTTACATTTTCCCCTTCATAAGCAAAGATATTTAAAATATCTCATGATATTTATAGAAATTAGTTACCCTCTTAAATTTAAGATAAAAATAAATTTGAGGGGGCTTTTTGTAATTTTGAAACATATCTGGGTTTTCTTGTAATTAGCCCAAACCTCAGGGTTTTATTTTTTGGTAATTATCCCATAATATTCTTATCTAACTACTTACTAAGAGCCTGGGCCGCCGTTAGCCTTTTACGGTAATCCTTATTCAACAATCTCTTCACAAAATCTACAGCATCTGGGGACAAGGAAGGCCAAGGGGCTTCGTCAAAGCTTGGGTCAGCTTTTAGAACAGCTCGGAAGATTCCAGATTCCGTCCTTGCCCAAAACGGTCTGCTTCCACAAAGAAGTATATAAGCAATGACGCCAATACTCCACATATCAGCTTCTGTTCCGCACGATCTATGCAAAACTTCAGGTGCCACATAATAAGCACTTCCAACAATATCATTCAGCCTTTCATCTGTTAAAAAAACATCTATTATCAAATTGAACTCGATCATAACAATGAGAATAACACCACAACTATGTAGCAATAGACTGAACCTGGCTTTACATAATCAGAGAGTCCAAAGTCGATGGCTTTCAACGGGAATGCTCGTCTTTTGAAGTAAAGAGAAAGTTCTGAGGTAATGTAAGATATACAGGTCAATTAGAGATTCAATACAAAGAACACACGCAACAAGGCACCTTTAAAGTGAACGAATGGCATTACCACAAACCTTGCAATATCTCATTGCAAAAATGTGAAAGATTAATTCTCAGTTCATTTTGAATCTATTCTGACAAAATTAGTAGAAAATTTAAACTAATTAATGTATTTAAGACGTTCATCAAATAAAAGCATTTTCCGTTTAGATACATTTCCGAAAAAGGGCCAATGTACATTCCAAATATTATGATAAAATTAGAGGAATTATTTCCTATATGAGAGTAGCCATAATGACAAAGTTGCAACATGGATATTACAATCAGAGACAACTCTAATACAAAACTATTAACATTAAAATTAGACAAGACTGAATTTGTGACTACATGGGCAGAACTCTTATGACAGGATTTTATAATGTAAAGGTTTGCAAACTTCCTCAGAACAAAATGTTTCTACCAAGAAGCTCTATGAATTTCAAAAATCGAAAAACAGAAATGCTAAAGTTTATCATAGTTTGCCAGTTCATTCAACAAGCATATTGAACAAAAAACACGCATTAGTTTACATCATCTTTACCAAGAAAACACAGATCAAAGGTCGAATATCATGCACGAAATTCATGGACGAGAAATGCATATCTGGGGATTTCAGTAGCTGTACCTCAGGTTTTAGGTCACGGTGAACCACACCTTGGAGATGGCAATACGCGACCACACTTAAAATCTGTTCCATAATGATTTTGGCATCTTCTTCTGCATATTTGCCACCCCTGGAGCAAACAAAAGGAAATGTTTTTCGGACGGGTTGGAAGAATGAGCTGAAGATAGAGAAGTTCAAAAACACTAATCATACCTAGAAAGTATCCGATCCAGTAATTCCCCTCCTTTGCATAACCTGGAAGAAGGAAAAAAATTATAGAGATGAGATTCACCACTTTGCTACCAATTATCCCATGGGTTACCGCATAAATTTACTCCAAAGAAACGCATACTGCATCGCTCAAGTCGTTACTAAAATTTTACGCAGGTCCTCTACGTCGTTTTGAGGGTGCACACCAAGTGTACAGTTGGTTATCTCAACAAATTTCACGATTCAATCTTGTCTTATTCTTAATTAAATTTCTATACCTAGCCGGTTAATCTGAAATATTACAAAACCTAGTACAATTGACAAGGAATAATTGACATACTAAATCCAATCATTTAAATCAACTGTACGAGTGAAGGAAGATATAGAAAAGTTTAATATAGCCATCAATGGAACTTGACCATGTAAGAGATTAGTTAGTTAAGTCCAAATAATCTAGTTAAAATCATATTAAATGACAAATTTGCCACAATTAATGACACATGTTAGATCAATGAAAAACAAGCAACAGAAGCAGGCAATGTTAAATAAGACGTCCAAACTTACTCCATCACTACATATACATTGTCTTCATCCTCATATGCATCATAGAATTGTACCAAGTTTTTATGTCCTGTTAGTGCACGTAGTATCTTTACTTCTCTTCTGACGTCCTCTACGGAAATTGCTGTTGTCATCTGCACAAAATTTTAAAACATTATTCACATGAGATAACAAAGATCTGTACTTTTGACAAATAGAACAATCTGCAAACTTCAAGTAACTAGTGAAGGCAATAAACATAAGATTCCCATGTTAAAATTTTTAAAAGCCACCTGTTAGACATCCGTAGCTAGTCCAAAATCACACACAACGAGGGCATGAAAAATATGATAAATAAGATGCCGTATCAACTCCAATTTCGTGCAAGTATGATGTACGACAAACACAGATTTCTGTTCGAATTCATTGAAGTGCCACCAACAATAAAATCTCAAAGGCATAAAAATATATTACTACTTATATTACATGTGCAGTTCGACCCGAATCTACTTAGCTGTACCTCATAGTTTTCAAAAGCTACAAACTATAGATAGACTAAGAAACAAAAATAGTTACAGAAAGCTTATCGTTTGAAAAGCTTTAATAACAAAGCATGGAACTTTGAAAAAGTCCATCATAGCATCACGACCAAAAATATTGATATTAACAATCCAAAAATGGAAGAACAGGCGGAAACATAAATCGACAAACGCACATCAACTAACCAAAACTAAAGAGGCAGTTCACCAAATTTTATGTTTCATTAAAGAAAAATTATAAGAAAGCAAATTGTTGCAGAAAGCTTCTCGTTTCAAAAAGTTTTAAGAACAAGGCATGAAACATTAACATTAGTCCGAGGATAGAATCAAAACAAAAAAAAAAAACGATATCAACAATTCGGAAAATGGATGACGAACAGGCAGAAACATAAAACAAACATCAAATAACCAAAACCACAGAGGCAAAATCAAGAAAATATATATTTCCTAATTTTTAAAAATATACAGTTCTTTCAGATCAATGAAACAACTCAAAAAGTGAAAGAAGAACAGGCAGAAACATAAGCAACAAAAACATATCAACCGAGCAAAACCACAGGGGCAATTCAAGAAAATATATATAATTCCTAATATTTAATAATATACACATTTCCAATAAAACAAAACCAATTCAAACAAATGAACTTTGAGCCATCAGAAACCAGACACCTTTGATTTTGGTATAACTTTAACAGCCACATCCTGCCCTTTCAAACTCCCCTTCTTTCCTTTAGCTGAACAAGTATACCCAAAATGCCCCCTGCCCACCTCTTCTCCAATTTCATAGTGGCTGATAAAATTCTTAGAAAACCCAAAATTCTTGTCCAGCCCAATAATCTCACACTCACTCCCTTCAGGTATAGTAGCCTCATTCGGTTTCACAGAGCCATGTCTCCTTGCAAGCAAGGCCTTAATGTGCTTAGCCGGTGATGGCGGTGGAAAAGGACGCTTAAGAAAACGCAGAGGAGTTGAAGGGACACTGCTGGAATTTGCAGGCGAATTTTTGAATGCGCTATGCAGAGGGCTAGGGCTATAAAATGGGAATTTGGGGGTTTTGCCAGTTGAGGAATTGAGTGTGGGCTCGTTTGTTTCAGATGGGATTATTGGATTATCAGACAGATTTTGTGGCGGTTTAGTGGGTTTTCCATGACAAAGTCCCATGGAATCAAGAACCCAATAATGAAAAGATTCAAGAAAAAAAAGGGTGAAAAATTTAACAATTTGTGATCAAGAGTGAAGGAAATACAGGAATTTTTCAAACCATTTGAAGGAAAAAGAGTTCCAGGAAGTTGGAGGCTCAAGAATGATAAGAAATAAGACCAGTTTGTACAAAAGAACTTAATTGTTGGTACAAAAACTCAAGAAAGATAGGATTTTTAAGCTTGATCAGCAGAACCCAGAAAGGGAAACAAACAAGAGATTTTGCCAGGGATATAAAAATTCCAAGAAGGAAAATAAAGAAGCCCAAGAATGTAAAAAAAGAAACAAAAATCTTGGTAGAAGAAAGACAAGAAAGGGATTACACTTTCTTTTGTAATGATCAATGCCAGAAAGATTTGCAAACTAATTTAAGCCGAAGAAATGGGTAGATTATAAGAGCTTTAGAATCAACCACTCATAGCAAGAGTAAAACAGCACCTTGAGAAATAAAACAAAAAGATGGAAAAAATTTAACAAGAACAATAAGGTAAAGAATGGGGAATGATACAAAAGAGCACAAAAGCAAGAAAAGATGCTTAGCAGAGGATGCAAGAAAAGAGAAGTGAAGGGGCTAAAGGAAAGAAACCCATCACTCCTTTCTTCCCCTGCTTTTTCAAGCTTTTTCTTTTTCAGTTTTAATTTATCTTTTTTGTCATGGTTTTTTTTTAATTTCTTTTTGTTAATGAGTTTGTTTTGGGTGGTTTGTGGAGAAAAAATCAATTTTTGTTAGCTAGAGGGCCTATTATTAATTGATAATAATGGTGGTGGGGTTTGGGGTTGGATCCTTCCAGCCTGTGCTTATAGAGAGACAGAAAGAGAGTGATGTGGCATTGGGTTGCCTTGCAATAGTTTTTTCATGTGTAAACAACTAAGCTAAGCAACAATATGGATATATTTTCTGTTGTTTGAGCTTTGACTGGCTTTTTGGGTTTTTGAACTTTGAATTTTTGGACTTATGTACTAAAAGAGGTTTTTTCTGCCCACTAATATTAAACTTTTTTATATATTTTTATAATTTTGGCAAAGTTATTCTTCTAGTACATAGTCCCATCCAACTTGATGTGTCTTTGTGCTTTATTTGGACTTTACAAGTTAAAAGGAATGAGCTAAAATTTTAATTTACATTATTTGAATTACCACATAACATGGTAAAGAGAAAATTAAGAGAAAAGATTAAGATTTTTCATCATAGCCAAAATTCATTCTAAATCTTTTTTTCTGTTTGCCATTCATTTTCAGTAATGTACTTATTTCGTTTTGACGGGGTGAGGGTTAAAAAATTTAATTTCTTACTGACCTGAAAAATGAATAAATACATATTGATGCAGGCATCATTTGATTTTTAGTTGATCTTAGTTTGCTTGAAAATTGTTTCAAGTACAAATTAATGTAAGGGTGGTAAATCCGTAAATGGACCACCGATTTTGTTGGTTGAATCTTTTATTTTAAATAGAATTTTATCTTCTATTTCAGTAACTTTAATAAGCGCAACGTACACATTATCAGTCATTTTATACGTTTAACTTACTTTAAAATCCTATAATTCTAAGCTTTTTAAATATCTTTTTCATACAAGTAGCATTAAGTGATACAAAATAGTAAGTTTCAGCGATAAAATATTGAAAATTCTGATAAAAATTTGAGGCATCAAGTGAAATACTCGTTGGGAAAGTTTTATAAATCTTTGAAAAGGAAAATGTTGGAAAATGGTTTTGGTAAAGCCAAACCCTAAGTGTGAAATGACTTGTTAATATTGGAAACGAGTAGATAAATATGGTGTATTTATTTTACCAAACTATTTATGGGTGAGTGAGAAATCGATGCACAAATAGTACACTTGGAAAGACTTATTCATGAGAAATGTATCCAACATATATGAAATATTGGTAATTGGTCAAAATCTGGTGTTTGGGTAAGTTATTTGGACCGGAATTTTTACTTTTCATTCCGCTAGAGAATTTTTGTTACCCAAAAATATGATTGACTACCAAAACTTTCCGAAAATATACTATTTGTAGGTCCCAAGGGGTGTGAGTGTAAGGTTTAGAAGGGGTTGAATAAACCTTACCAACTTTTCGATTTAGTCCTTTTAGAATGTTGAGTTAATACTTCACATCCGAGTCCTTGATGGGCCTAAGTTAGTTAATCAGAGTTAGTCACTCACACGACTCGACCGAAATTTGTTGATAGAATAACTCAATTTTTTGACTAAAGACTTAACTTCGACCGTGTGATATGTTTTTATTGGAAGACTTAACACCCTTGAATTTGGTTAAGTTTGTTTTAATACTAGGTTTTAGACTTGGTTGATTATCAATTGAATAGCAAATTAATCGTGAGATATAAAGGTAATATGCGAGAAATTAAAGTGTTGAAATGTAAATGACACAATAAGTTTTTATAGAGGTTCGAAGATGGGGTAATTCTTCTACTCCTCTCTTCTCCAACTCCTGGAGGAATCCACTAAGTATTGATCATTATACAAAGTGGTTAACGATCCAGGATACAAGTCTTGATCACGGTGACTTGATCCTTTGGGACTCGGTCTAGAGATGCCTTGGTCACACACGGTGGCTTTTCGTACGACTAGACCTTCTTCACATGGCAATTTGCGCTTTGCTACTATAGCCCACTTGCTCAAGCTTCTTGGATTTGATCACGAAGCCCTCCAAAAACTCGAGATCGGTTCGACCTTGAACCTTCCTACAATCCTCCGTGGAATGCGGACCCTTTAATTCTTCAAATATTTTCCTCTTCAACTGATAGAAGTTGTCTTTCCTTCACAAAGTGAGTGTTGGATTGATTTCCTTCGTAATGTAGGGCTTGAGGATTGATCTTGAATGACTTGAGAATATTTTTGGTTACGATTCGAATGTTAGCTTGAATGTTCGTGGTTGAGTAACCTTCTCTCGAGTGATTCCTCGGCCTTTTATAGTGATCTTTCAAAAATTTGCCCGTTGAAGAGATAGCTTATTTTTAAAAGACACTTGTGGTCGTTGGCTTGTCTTGTTGCGATCCTTGGAATTGCCACTTCCTCGTATGAATGATTCTTGACTTTCGAGTTCGACACAGTGCGCTTCCCGTTGGTTTATTCCTTTTGCACGCTTCCTGGGGTCGAGCACTTCAAGAAAGCGATATGGAGGTATTACTTGTTTAAGTAATTCTCTTGACTTACGTGCAACGGATCTCTTTCGATTATCTCGACTTGATGCATTTTCTTAACTTCCCAGATTGACTTCGAGTCAACTTCCAATCATGGATGACTCTTACGCCACTTTAACTAGAGACTTGGGTCATTTGTCTTGAGTTGTCTTGACCGATACTTCACTCACTGTTTGTATCTCACCGCACCTTGATCGAGTTCTATCTCCTCTTCTTTGCCACACTCACCGCCTTTGCAGTCAAGTTTTCCTTCTAATCTCCGGTTGTCTTTTTGCATGTTCAGGCATAGTTGACTTGATTTCGACTCAAACCCATTCTATCTATTACAATGGAATTTACAACGAGAAAAATGGGGTGCCAACTTTCTATTCTAAGTTTTACATGGCATTCATCAAAATCTAAAAATTAATTTCCCAACAATTTCCCCCTTTTTGATGATGCCAAAACTTAAAACATTCATGCAATAAAGTAACATCAAAGATACGTTCGACAATGTAGAATCACAGAATGTATGCGTAGAATCAATCTTTTATTGATCATAACATTCTTATTCTTTACACATTTGTTTACATAGTGTATCGAGCATAAACAGAATTTAAAGTAACTACAATGTTCTATATCTACACAAGTATAGAAATTGAACGATTTTATTCGATGTACTGAAGACTTACATAAAAAATGTATTTACATAGCAAAATACATGAAGGGTAGGCAAAGAACACTTCATCTCCTTTCACCTCCTTCTTTCATCTTCTTGACTCTGTCATCTTCCTCGAACTTTTTCTCTTTTTCTCATCTTCACGCCTTTCTTTTTTCTCATACGACTTTCTCTCTTCATCTCTTCTCTGTCTTTCTTGTCTTTCCTCCCATATTGAGTTTGTCTTTTATTTTCCTCTTCAATTCTCTTCACATACTCAAGCATTGTTCTTAGCCACTTGTAGGTTGGCTACTTCGTCAAATCCGGTCCAATAGATCCTCATTTCTTGCACGGATCTATGTACTCAATGTTTTTGGGCGAGAGATCTAGGTTTGAAACCTCTTCCTCCACCACTTTGTTTCTTCCTCCGCCTGGGCGTGTATTATCTTGGGGCCTTCTTTTTTCCCGGTGAGTGACTAGCGAGTGATCGTGAGAGATCGATGGTCCGAGTCTCACGCCTATCGCCTCTTCACATAGTTTGAGACCTTTTTCCCAAGACAAATCCCCAGGCTTGCGCCATGGACATATTTGCGAAGTAACCTTCGGATGCGAGCGTCTTGAATTCACAAAGCAGATCTAAGCTCGGTTAGGCATCTACGAAATGGCATAGGTATCTCTGTCTGTTGGAATGCCTCCATGTTGTTTTGAGAATGTTCATAACTCGGCATCCATCTTTCCTTCCACTTCCTTCATCCCCTGCTTCAACTATCTCTCTTTTCACCATAGGTACTACTGAGTGTTGGAGTGGCGAGTCACTAGGAGTTTCTTGATGATATCATTTGTGACAAGACCTTGTTGGGGGTTTTAGCAATCATCAAGGTCACATCTTTTGAGTCTTCCCCCTCAACAGATTTTCCTTTCTTCTCTCTTCTCACTTCCTCGATTTGTCTTTCCCTTCACAATTGTGTCCCTCTTTTCACCCGACTTGAGATCCCTTCAAAGACCTTTTGGTATTTCTCTTCCCCTTTTTGGCATCATCAAATGAGAGAGGAACCCCGGAAACAAGCTAGCAAGCATGAAGTCTAAGCGGTGATAGCGAGTTTCGCTTCAAATCTATTGCGGAGTATCTTTGCACGGAATTCAGCGGGTGGCGTTGGATTCACTGCTACCAATGTCATTTTAGCCATGAGAAGGCTGAACTTTCGATCCATGTTCTCCTCTACGCGCAGGAGCTCTTTCTTATTATATTCACGCAATGATCGTATCTCTGTGGTGTGAGATTCATGCATTTGTTCGATGTGCTCTTGCATTCTTGTCTTTGCATCAGCATTCTCACCCGCCAGGACTAGCAATTTGTTGAACAATGTCCTGAAATATCGAGCCTCATGTCCAGCCTCATGTCCAGTGAGGCCTGGTGCCTCTCCATCTTTTCAATCTCTGCAAATATGGCTTTGAAAACTTCCCGAACCTCAGCTGTTACTTTTGTCTCAGCTGGCGGCCAAGCAACGTCAAAGTCATAGTCTGCTGGAACAATGGTGTCTGTGGGAATAACAGGATCAGGTTTATGGAAGCACTCTCGATCTCTAGTTGATTCTTCAGGGAGGTCAGGTACCTCCAGAGAGAAGGGAAATGATTCTACAAAAGGATCATCACGGGCAACTGGAATCTGCTCAATGACAACTTGTGCTCGTGAAGTCTCCGGTGGAGTCGATCCTGCTGCAGCTTGGGGAGCCTGCGCAGTTGACTCTGTTTCAGTTGTGGTCTGTTGTGAAGTTGACCCAGCTTGCTGAGCCTCAGCTGTCTTAACTTCTTCTTCGGTCTCATTTGGTTTTTCCACATGAGTTTGGTCGGTCTCGCCATATCAGAAGCGTCATCGGACGATGATGAGATTTCCATGGGTGGCTCATCATCAAAGTTAAATGTTTGGCGAGTAGTCTTAAGGTCAGACTTGCTCGTGGTTGGAAGAACATCCTCGGCTGAGTCTTTTGGATCGACAATAGGGGTTGACTCAGCTTCATCTTCACCTTCGGATCCCAGAAAGGTTACATCAGGATTATCCTGGGAATCGTGAAGAGCACTTATCTCCTTTTCAGATGGGTCGATGATAGCAGGAGGGATGTTCGTGCCGGTTTCTTTACCCAGGAAGTCTCAACCTCCCGTTGCCTTCATTACCTCCTACAGTCTCAAGCTGCAGCGAGGCGTTGGACGATCTATTCGACGAGTGTCATTTGTCTTGGGGTCTTTCGAGGTGGCATCCACCGGAGTCTCAACTCCATGGATTGCACTTTCATTGCCAGTGTTAACTCCCGGGCGTTCCTTCATGTGCCTCAACCGCATCGCAGCGTCATTGGCTTTGTAGAGCGGTTGGCACTTTGAGACGATCTTGGTATGTCCGAGCCTCGTCGTGACAACTTGTTGTGTATTGATTGTGTTCCTTCTCCACTTCGCCTCCAAGATTCGTTGTGGAGTCGGTGCCGGCATCCTCCGACCTTGCTGCGGTGGAGGGAGTTTCCCCTCGGTGGCACTCCGGTGAGTGACTTGGAATGGGGTCACTCATCTCCGGACTCATTTGTTCCCATTGAGTATTCGCCGTTGGGACAGGTGGTAAGACACCTTCATTAAGGGTTGGCTCGATTGGGGTCCCCACAATCCCGGTTTCATCGCGAGTTCCTTAACACCTTTCTCCGAATGAGTGGGAATTGGTGGCGGCGACAATAGTGGCAATATCTTCGCACCACTCCCATAGGATCAATCTCGGTGTGATTTGGAGGACTCCTGGTCCCTCCATCATCCTTCGCTCATGTAGGATTCTCGGATTCTTGCATTGCTTGCTGCGATTTTGCAACTCTTCCGAGGCAACAGCAGGGTCCGATCCTCTTCACTTTCACGATAGGACGTCAAGGTGAGGATGTGTATGATCGGTGGTGCGGTGAGAGAGGGGAGATATTGGCCTTCTCACGTCTTCGCGTCTCGGTGATCTAGCCCGTTCGTTTTCTTTCCGAATCTGCAGTATATTGATACAATTATCTTCATCAAGGGCTTAGATCGTGTGTCAATCTCAAGAAACGAAGAGTTCTTCTTCTCAAAGAATGAACTCGGTCTTTCAAAGCGCACTGGATAGGCTCGAACTTCCATTTTCTCCACTCTCGTAGGCGATTTTGGATGTCCGGATACAATGGAGAGTACATGATTACATCGTCTTCATCATTCTCTTGCCGCCCTCGTTTCCAGGATTAAGGGTAGCAGACTTTTGCCGCTTTCGACATCCTCGGTAAGCAGCATTACAGCGAGAGACACAACCTTGTTAATAGGTGATTCGGTTGTCTCGGCCAATCCTTGTTCTCTCACTTTCGTCTCTGAGATGGGTCTTGAATTGCCTCTCTCGCGATCGGCCTCGGAGACTTGGACCGTTCATCAATAACTTTAGGAGACTCTACTTCTCCGGTAGTCTCGGGTATCTTTTCCGAGTGGCAAACTGTTTGTCTTCTCAAGCTCAAAGAGCTTGAAATTCTTCTTCTTCTTTTTGTTTTCACCGGAGGGACATCCGGTTCCACTTCCTCGAGTTCGTTGAAGGTAAATGTCTTCGCAATTGTCTTAGAGGCGGTTTGCCTTCCATGTTGTGGCGGTCTCTCTTCTTCTTGATCTTTGGAGAAGGGATTAACGGTTCCTTCTCCTTGCGGCTGCAGGGCGGAAGACACGGTTGCGGGCAAAGTGCAGATTTCTTTTTCTTTTCTTTGCAGGGCGGCGATGATCTTCTTGGCAGTGCGGGAGCGGCCTTCTTCTTTGGAGGAGAAGAGCGGTTGTATCTTTGGTGGTGATTCCCCCTCACTCGTGATCGCCCTCTTAGCGTAAGCTCTCTTGTCTTGTAGGAGAGGTTTGATCGAAACATCCTCTTATTTACATGGAATGCCTTTCCATGTCGAAGAGGACTCCTTTTACTTCCATCATTCGGCCAATCACCAGGCCGTATCCCGAGAACCTCCAAACGTACCATCCTCCTTGAAGGATTTATTCCCAATATTCTCGCAGCGGATCTGCGTATACAAACTCATTGAGTTCACCTTCTTTTCTTCAATGATCGCGGCCATTACGATCAACTTAGCTTTGAGACGGTGGTCAAAGCTTCCAAATTTGATGTCTATGTATTTGGCAACGATGTCCAAGCAATTTGTGGTAGTCCTCTTTCGGGAACTTCTTATTAGTGTATAGACCACTTTCACAAAGACAATCGGACTTGGCTACTTCTTCCAAGCGGCCAGGTCAACGTCCTTCGTAAATCTCCGGCACTCTTCTTCCGCGGCAACAAACGGTGTTACGCGGATCCTTAGCGGTGATGGTGAACTCTTTTCCGTGAACGAGAGGACTTGATGCCCTCATCGTGAATCTCGGCGTTCACGTAGAATTGTGCGACCTCTTCCATGTAGGTCATTGGAAACTCCATCGTAAAAAATGGTTTTAATCCATTTTTCCACCTTCATGCTATCTTCTTCACAAGGGTGTCGTCGGACCCCTGTTTAAGCATCCGTCGAAATCCACAATAGACCCAGTGTGGATTTACTTTTCCTGACTTGACGAAATCATGAGTAGATGCCATTTCTAGATGTTTTACCGAACGAAACTTAGAAAATGAACTTGAGGATTTGTAGGGTTTTGAGAGAAAATTTCTTTCTTTTGCCTTTGAGAGAGATGAAGCAGTTTTGATAAAGTGAGAGAGAATCGGACGAAATGGTTTAAGTATGGGTCATGAAAGGGCGTGCGGGTGGTTTTTGAAATTTTGATTAAAATCAACGGCTTAGATTTTGCACGCCGATTAACCTTTAACCTCTCGTATTTAATGCGACATCATTTATATCCAATCATAGGCTTTGTGTGCGACTTTTTTTGTACACGTCATAATTATGTTGCGTCATTCTTAAAAACATTCTCGCTTCGAAAAAAGATTGCGTTTTTGTCACTTTGCTTATAAATGACTCAACTTATTCCTTAGTGATTTAACTCTTTCTCTCTTTGCACATAAATACTCATTTGTCACCTAACTCGATCTGGTGATTCTCGTCTGGTGATTCACTTATTGATTTAAGGGTTGACTCTTTTTCATCTTTTCGTGTTTCATCTCTTTTCTTTGAGTTTTTGAGTATCAACTCACTCAATTAACCCCAATTCATGTTTGAGTTCTTCAAATCTTGATTCACATAATGGTTTTGTGAATATGTCAGCTAATTGCTTATCAGTTGAGATATATTCCAAGGTGATGTCCTTCTTTTCAACATGATCTCTTATGAAGTGATATCTGACATCAATGTGCTTTGTTCTTGAATGCAACACAGGATTTTGAGTGATTGCAATTGCACTTGTGTTATCACACATAATTGGAATTTCCTTTTCCTCAACCTCATAGTCTCTCAGCTGTTGTCTCATCCATAAGACTTTGGGCACAACAAAAGTTTGCCCAGATTATGTATTGCCTTGGTTTGTGGAGGTAGCTATTGAATTTTGCTTCTTGCTAAACCAGGAAATTAGCTTTATTTCAAGCATTTGACATGTGCGAGGTACTCTTCTTGTCAACTCTACAACCAAAGATAGTCAGTCCGAATAGCCAATTAGCTTGAATCCACCTTACTTTGGATACCATAAGCCACTTCTTGGCTTCCTTTCAAATATCTCAAGATTCTCTTTTGCGAGTCATGTGGCTTTCTTTTGGGGAAGATTGAAATCTTGCACATACACCTACAAAGCAAAGGTGATGTCCGCTGCTTCTTTGTGAGATAAGCAATGATCGATAAGTGCTCGTATCTTGTTTGATCTACAAGCTTGCCATCCGCATCCATATCCATTTTGGTGATGTATTCATTGGTATTTTCTGAGAAGACTTCTCTTCCATACCAAATTTATTTATTAAATCTACGGTGTATTTTGTCGACTTATGAAGGTTCCATCCTTCAATTTGTTTTACTTGGAGTCCAAGGAAGAATGTCGACTCTCCCATCATGCTCATTTCGAATTTGCTTTGCATGAGATTTGAGAATTTATCTGACTCTTTGTTTGTGGATCCAAAGATGATGTCATCCACATATATTTGAACAAGCGTATACTCTTCCCATCTTGAATTCTCAAGAGTGTTCTATCCACTTTGCCTTTTGTGAATCCGTTCTCGATCGGGAATTGTGATAATGCATCATACCATGCTCACGGGTGCTGTTTCAATCCATATAAAGCCTTTTTAAGTTTGTATACCTTATCTCCAAGAGTCTTCTGCTCAAATCCTGGAGGTTGTTCAACATATACTTCTTCTTCTAATAACCCATTAAGGAATGCACTCTTTACATCCATTTGATATACAATAAAGTTTTTGTGAGCTGCATAGGCAAGAAACATTCTTATGGTTTCCAATCTTGCCACAGGAGCAAAAGTTTCATCAAAATCTATTCCTTCTTCTTGGCAATACCCTTTGGCTACCAATCTTGCTTTGTTTCTCACCACAGAACCTTCTTCATTCATCTTGTTTCTGAACACCCATTTAGTGCCAATAACATTTTGATGGGTAGGTCTTTGAACCAATTCCCACACTTTATTCCTCTCAAACTGATTTAGCTCTTCTTGCATGGCTTGAATCCAATGTGTGTCATCCAATGCTTGTGACACATCGTTTGGCTCTATTTGTGAGATGAAGCAAGTAAACATTGCTTCTTGTTGAGTTCTCGGATCTAGTTTTCACACCTTCTCTTACATCTCCAATGATTAGTTACGGTGGATGGTCTCTCACCCATCTTACATCGAGGTTGGAGTAAGTTATTTGGATTGATCGTCTTGCGGTGTGTCATTTTGATCAGCTCTCTCATCATCATTTAGCTGCAGATTTTCCATTTGTCTTTGAGACTCGGCTATCTCATCTTCATACGGATTTATAATTCGGCAAACTTCAACATAGGGACTCTTACGCATGGTTGGTTGATTGACTTATCGGTGACTCTTCAATGTCTTCTCCATTTACGTTGGGTTCATCAAACACCACATGGATGGATTCTTTCGTAACCATTGTCCTCTTGTTGAGCACTTTGTAGGCTTTGCTTTGGTGAGTATCTAAGAAGATACCTTCATCGACTTTAGCATCAAAAGCCTTTAAATTATTTTTGCCATTGTTATGGATGAAGCATTTGCATCAAATATTCGAAATATGCAACATTTGGCTTTCTCCTGTCCAAATCTCATAGGGAGTCTTTGTCAATTTTGTCTGTTTATCATGCATCTATTTTGAGTATAGCATCTTTGTGTTTATTGCTTGACCCCAAAATCTTTTAGCGACCTGCTTGACTAACATGGTCTTGCTTCTTTGAGAGTTCTATTCCTTCTTTTCGCAACTCCATTCATTTGTGGAGTCCTTGCTGCAGATAATTCATGACTAATACCGTTTTCAATACAAGATCGAGTTATTATACCATTGACAAACTCGGTTCTCTGTCGAGATCTTATTTTGATAATGGTTTGACTCTTCTCATTTTGTATTCTCTTCATGTGTGGTAGTTTTGCAGAGTTTCTTTCTTCTTACACATGAATATTGTCCATGTATATCTTGAGTAGTCATCTACTACCACCAAGGTGTATTTATTCCCACTTATCTTTGGTTTGGTTCAATGGACCAAATAGATCCATATGTAGCGGTGCAATATTCTTGTTGAAGATGGACAAGTCTTTTCTTTGAATGATGATTTGATCATTTTCCCATCGGCATGCATCACATATACTCTCCTTCTTGTATCCGAGTCGGAAGTCCTTCCACAAGATTACTTCTTGCAAGTTTGTTAATAGTTTTAAAATTCAGGTGACTCGACTTCTTGTGCCATAGCCAACTTGATTCAATTGTGCTCTTTGCTTTAGCAGACAAGTGCTTGGTGTTGCGATTGACCAATCTACCACATACATGTTCTTTTTGCGCATCCGCATCCTTGTAACACTATTTCGGTTTCAAAGCATCCTTGATTTGGCATACACCTATATTGAATCCAACATTGTAGCCTTTGTCGGAGTTGACTTATCTTAGCAAGTTGAAGTTGAGGCCTTCAACATATGCAACATCTGTAATTTTTAATCCATTTTTCTTGATGGATCCAATGCCTCTTATTTCTCCTGGAGCTTCATTTCCTCCAAATATGACTTTTGCACCTCTAACATCCTTGAATTTTGATAAATTTTTCTTGTTTCCTCTCGTGTGTCCGGAGCAGCCCACGTCTGTCCTTGTACCAGGTTCCTTGGCACTCTTTGCTCCTTGAACACGTAATCAAGAAATTAGGTTTTAGGTACCCATACTTATGCGGGTCTGAGGGGTTAGTATTGTAAGATGATCCAACCAACTTATAGCCAAATGATTTGACTCTAAGGGGTTGCCATCTATCGTGCCATAATCATAATTAATTTTGGCATTTGGGGGTTCTAGGTTCATACAATTTGTCTCTTTTGTCTGTATGCATGTGTATGTGTTTTAGCAATTGCCTTCTTTGGGTAGTTGTGATACCTCGAGTGTAGTGCCTAGGTGCATATGTGTCTTTGATGAAAGCTCTTATGCCTTTGGAATGGCCTTTCTTTGAGTTCAGGCCTTTGCCACTTGCAGGCTTATATTCCATAGTTCTTTCTTTGATAGTTCACATTATTCCAATCGGCTTGGCTTGGGTATTTTCTACCATTCACATCATATGTGTTTCTTTTATAAATTTCGGGCCTTTTGGTAGCTCTATTTCTTCTTTCTGAGTATCTCATGTTTGGAGTTTACTAAGGAACTCATTTGGATTTCTTCTCATTTGTCCTCTCAAAGATATTCAATGGTGTTTTCCTTTTCCTTTATAACCAAGGCCAGTTTGCTTGTGATTGTGCTTTGGAATAAATGTGTGTGCATCATTTGGAGTTTTGGATTTTAGAGATCTTCATTGCTTGAAGATCCCTTTTCCAAAATCACTTTTGGAACTTGACATAGCATAGAGGAATTAAATCTAAGCTTTGTCTTGTCTCCACATTCTCTTTGACTCATAATAAGATCATCCAATGATTTGGATGCCTTAGTGAATACGCTATCACATTTTTGAGGTCATTCTCCCTCTTTTCTATAGCGGACTATCTCTGCTATTAACTTAACATTTTCGGCCTTTAGACTTTTATTCTCATCGGCTATTTGACTTAGAGTACTCGGCTCCTTAGTCATTTGTGAGTTTTAGCTCTTAGTAAGTTGTTTTCCTCATTTAGTAGTGTGTGTGAGGATTTAATGTGTTCCAAATCTTTCATCATTTTGCCTAATGAATCATAAAGATCGAGTGGGTGATGAAGTGTGTGTGTCACAATCACTATCACTAGTATCCGAGTGTGATGAGTTAGAGTGTACCTCATCTTCTTGGTCGGAGTTGGTTTTGTTCTTTAGCCATTAGACAGATCAAGGCTTCTTCTTCGAGAGTCACTTGAGTAGACTTCACTACTCTCGAAGTCTTTGTGTCTTTTGTCTTTTGTCTTGACTGATCAGATCGTAGATCTCTGCGGCCAACATTGCCTTTCTCTTTTCTGTCTTATTTCCCGAAGACTTTTCTTTCCTCTTCATTCTGTATTTGTTGACTACGAGGATATGGGCATTCAATGGCATATTGACGGGTTACTGCGAGTTCAGCATAGATTTTCAACTTTTTGATCGATTCTTTCCATCCTTGGATTGTCGGCTCTTTGATATTCGACTTTTTGATGCTTTGCTCTCTTGGGTGGTCTTTCTTCCCTTGACTTGGAGGGAGCCGAGTGTCTTACGGAGGATTCACCTTTGCTTCTTTTGTAATTCTTATTGAAGAACTTGTTAAACCTTTTAACCATCGGTCAATTTCCTCTTGGTCAATGACTTCTTTGACCTCGGCTCTCTTGTCGTCCTTAACAATTAGAAGCGAGTTGTTTTGGGCACATTTGTTTCCTCTTGGTCTTTTCTTCTCGGCTCAAATTCGTAGGCTTTGAGATCCGAGAATAGCTCATGGTTGGATGTCTTCGATAGGTCCATGGAATGTCTCATGGCCATGACTTTCATATCCCACTCGGTTGGGAGACTTCTTAGAATCTTCATACACATTTCTTTTCGTGTATATTCATTTCCAAGTGCGAGATAGCTCATTGGTAATTTACGTGAACCGAGCATCTAGTTGATCCAAGGTTTCTCCTGCAAACATCTTAAAGTTTTCAAATTTTTGTACAACAACAGATAGTTTATTTTCCTTGATTTGCTCACGAGCCTTCACAAATCAAGGTTAGCTTGTCCTGATTTCTTTTGCCGTATTTGACTTTGTTGAACATGGCTTTATCTAAAGTTTTGTAAAGAATATCCTTGGCCACATTGTCAAGTTATATCTTTTCTGTCATCATTTGTCCATTCACTCTTGGTTTTCAAACATCATTTGTGCGGGAGCAACATCCTCTTCTCCTTGTTTTGCAGGCTCTCCTTGCATTTGTGTTCACTTTTAATATTTGGAGTGGCCCATCTTCTATTACAATCCATATTTCATCGTGTAATCTTTGATAGATGAGCACGCATACGAATTTTCCAATCATCAAATTCCTCAATTGTGAACATAGAGATGCGTGTCAAATTTGCTTCAATGATAATAACTTTTTTGAATAAAAGAGTTTTGAAAGATCAAGTGCTAAAGCAAGCTTTGAAAAGTTTGGAGATCTAGTTCAAGAACGGTGCGGGAAGGCTCAATGAACCAACCACTCGATACCACTTGTAGGTCCCAAAGGGTGTGAGTGTAAGGTTTAGAAGGGGGTTGAATAAACCTTACCAACTTTTTGATTTAGTCCTTTTAGAATGTTGAGTTAATACTTCATTTGAGTCCTTGATGGATGACTAAGTTAGTTAATCGCCAGAGTTAGTCACTCAGCAGACTGACCGAGTGTTGATAGAATAACTCAATTTGTTTTGACTAAAAACTTAACTTGACTTTGATATGTTTTCAGCGGAAGACTTAACACCCTTGAATTTGGTTAAGTTTGTTTTAATACTAGGTTTTAGCACTTGGTTGATTATCAATTGGATAGCAAATTAATCATGAGATATAAAAGTAATATGCGAGAAATTAAAGTCTTTGAAATGTAAATGCCACAATAAGTTTTTATAGAGGTTCGAAAATGGGGTAATTCTTCTACTTCTCTCTTCTCCAACTCCTGGAGGAATCCACTAAGTATTGATCAAGTATACAAAGTGGTTAACAGTCCAGGATACAAAAGCTGCCTTGGTCACACGGTGGCTTTTAAATGCGACTCGGCTTCTTCACATGGGTGCGCTTTGCTACTATAGCCCACTTGCTCAAGCTTCTTGGATTTGATCACGAAGCCCTCCAAAAACTCGAGGTGGTTCGACCTTGAACCTTCCTACAATCCTCGTGGAATGCGGACCCTTTAATTCTTCAAATATTTTCCTCTTCAAGCGATAGAAGTTGTCTTTCCTTCACGGTGAGTGTTGGATTGATTTCCTTCGTAATGTAGGCTTGAGGATTGATCTTGAATGACTTGAGAATATTTTTGGTTCTGATTCGAATGTTAGCTTGAATGTTCGTGGTTCGAGGTAACCTTCTCTCGAGTGATTCCTCAGCCTTTTATAGTGATCTTTCAAAAATTTGCCCGTTGAAGAGATAGCTTATTTTTAAAAGACACTTGTGGTCGTTGGCTTGTCTTGTTGCGATCCTTGGAATTGCCACTTCCTCGTATGAATGATTCTTGACTTTTCGAGTTCGACACAGTGCGGTCTTCCCATTGGTTTATTCCTTTTGCACGCTTCTCGGGGTGAGCACTTCAAGAAAGCGATATGGAGGTATTACTTGTTTAAGTAATTCTCTTGACTTACGCAACGGATCTCTTTCGATTATCTCGACTTTTTGCATTTTCTTAACTTCCCGATTGACTTGAGTCGACTTCCAATCATTGGATGACTCTTCTTCTGTCACTTTAACTAGAGACTTGGTTGTCTTGAGTTGTCTTGGTGATCTTCACTCAGTGTATCTCATTTGCACCTTGATCGAGTTCTATCTTCTCTTCTTTGCCACACTCCGTGCCTTGCGGCGAAGTTTTCCTTCTAATCTCGGTTGTCTTTTTGCATGTTGAGGCATAGTGACTTGACTCGGCTCGACCCATTCTATCTATTACAATGCAATTTACAATAGAAAAATGGGGTGCCAACTTTCTATTCTAAGTTTTAAATGGCATTCATCAAAATCTAAAAATTAATTTCCCAATACTATTAAACACCTCATTTTTCTCTCTCATCAATCACATTTATACATTTTGCCCAAAATAACAAATCAGTATTGCACATTTTTCCGTAAATTTAACTATTTACACACTCACATATTTCTAAAGCAATCACATCCAATAATTATTTTACTATTTCTATATCACAACAACTTTCATCATTATACTTTCATTTCATATCCAATCACATTCTTAAAACTCATTCTTCTTAATTCAATTTTTTTAAATATTCTCTAGTAGAAAGATAAATCGAAGTGAAAGGATATCCAAATGTAACCTTGATTTAATTTTATCTCTTAATTAGGCATTTTGACTCAAATTACTAATTTTATGGAATCTAGAAAGAGTGCATAAAATCATTCATTAGACTGATTGAGGCCACAATTGGAAGGGTCGACTCTTGCACAAATCAATCAAGATTTTGGGGAAATTTGATCAATATTTGTAGACATAATTGTGTCCAAAGATTAAGAGTTTTCCTTTTTAGGATCCCTTGTGTTTTCCCTATAAATTAAGTCCATACAACTGTGGAAAACGTATACACTATACACAAAATTCGTGCATAAAATATCATACAACAGCACATGAAGTTCATAGTTTGTCATTCTCAATTTTGCATCTGCACAGTAGATGTTGCCTTAGGTGTGACGTCACTCAAAGCCTCACTAATCTCAGTTCACCGAGTAATTGGATTTGTGGTGCGTATATCGTTTACCAAAGTCATTTATCTTAGCAGACTCGTTGCTTGAAACCGTTAGCATTGTGACAGGACAACAAGAGTCTTAAAGAAAGAGTTTGCTTGCCTCGATCTTGCTTTACTACTTTTTTTTTGGTTATATTGTAATAGATATTGTAAGTTCGAATTTTCTTCCACTATACCCCTTTGATTTTTATTGTATCCCTGATAAAAAATTCAACAAGATTGACTAGTTTTTGTAAATGAAAGCGACGATAATATTAGGATGCAAGGGACAATTTTAAATAGGTTAGTCTCCTGTCAAACGGTCTAACGGATCTAATTCGTTAGACGGATCCAAATATCCGACCCGTTAGCCCACCAACAGCCCGCACAAGTACCAATACCACATCCGCTGGCCGCTGCTAATACATTTTTGGAGAGTTGCTAATACAATTTAGGATGACTACTAATACTTTTCGGAGGGAAAACTAATATTTTTAGGGGTGCTACCAAATATTTTTCAGGATGACTACTGATACTTTTTGGAGGAAGAACTAATACTTTAATGGGAACTACTAATACTTTTTATGAGGAAAACTATTACTTTTCAAGAGGAATACTAAAATACATTTAATCGAAAAATGTAATACTTTTAAATAAGACTACTAATACGTTTTAGTAGGAATATTAATACTCTTGATGGGAAAAATAAATATTTTTCAAGAGGATTACTGAAAAAAATTGTTCAAGCAGATTACTAATATGTTTCATCGTTATTACTAATAATTTTTTGAGGGACTGCTAATATTTTTTGGGAGAAAAAGTTAATTATATTCAAGAGAACTACTAAAATACTCTACAGGAAACTACTAATACTTTTTCGAGGAACTACTAATACTTTTCGGATGCACTGTCTCAAAATATTACAAACATGCAACCGATGATGAAATTACGAAAAGACCCGGGTCAGGTTGGATCGGACATGAGTTTTTGTGTTTTTAAATATATTAAGCTGAATTCCCAAGAAATTAACCCAATAAGTAATTTCCATATATGTTGCCTCTACACATCATGTTACTTGGGAAATGAATCTATCTGCGTAAGATAATTTGTGATCAAGTCATCAAATAATGCTCACGTAATTTTAAAGAGAACGAGTCGCCTGGTCTTCATGAGTAGGTATAGCTACTCTTTTCCACTTAAGAAGGAAATATAAAATAGGAAAAAAAATAGCTACTTTCTTATTTTTCCTTAATCAATCCATGTCATAAGCCAAGAATACCATTAGGGCTGTAAATGAACAGACTTTCGACAAACAGCTCGTGAACGAGCTCAGTTAACATTCGTTTATATTCGTTTATTAAGCTTAATAAACATAAACGAACAACAAAATTTGTTCAAATATGTTCATGAACTGTTCACGAACATGTTCATTTAGTGTTCGTTTGATGTTTGTTTATTATTCATTTTTTAATTATTAATTATATATTTACTGGTTAATATTCATTACTTTATTATGAAAAATAAGTTTATTAGATTAATATAACAACCTATTTACATTTGCAATCATCATAATATTCATTTATTTTTAGTTGAGTGTTCATGAACAAGGTGTATATAACTTTTTTATACACATGTTCATATAGTTGTTCATGAACAATTAATGAGCATATTTGTGAACCGTTCGTGAACGTTCGTGAATATGTTCGATTATTAAACAAACGAACACAAACAACCTTTTAAAATAAACGAACGAACACGAACAACCATCGTTCGTTCAGGCTCGGTTCGTTTACAGCTCTAAATACCATAATCAAAATTAATTGACTCTTAAATTTGACCATTATATTTCAATTTTTGTATACTTCGAATATCAGAAAAACATAAAATAGTAATACCTTTACGCATATAAATACCTTTACACGTATAAATTCTAAAGTTTATTTTATGTGTACATTTGTTCATAATTATCACTCGGCTCTTGAATCGAAAATTTTATTTTCATTGTATATTATTGTCATATTAAGCGTTTATTGTTAAATGAACCCGATTTGAATTTATTGCAAATGAAGATAAAACATCATTGTATTATTATAAATAAAAACATAAAAAGGGGTGGCTCATATTCATAATTCTCCTTCAATATTTGAGAGAGAGAGAGAGAGAGAGAGAGAGAGAGAGAGATAGGAGATGTAGGTGACCTATATGTGTGGCTTATAAATATTAGATACTAAAAATCATTATTTATTTTTAAACCTAAAGATCATTATTTTAAAGAGAAAACAATGTTGGAGGTAGAGAGAGAGAGAGAGAGAGAGAGAGAGAGAGAGAGAGAGAGAGAGAGGGAGGAGATGTAGGTGACCTATATGTGTGGCTTATAAATATTAGATACTAAAAATCATTATTTATTTTTAAACCTAAAGATCATTATTTTAAAGAGAAAACAATGTTGGAGGTAGGGCTGCAAATGAACCAAGCCGCTCGTGAGCTATTCGGAGCTCGATTCGATAAAAGCTCGTTCGAGTTCATTTAATGAGGCTCGTTAAAATAAACGAACCCAACTCAAACTTAGAGATATTCAGTTTGTTAGCTCGTGAACAGACTCGTTAGTAAGCTCGTGAATATGCTCGATAGTAAGCTCGGATAAATTAAACTAATAATCTGACTTTAATTTTAATTTTTCATATTTTTACTTATGATAATACTAAAATATTTCAATAAATTTTTTTTTTTGTATAAAATTATAAGTTTTAATAAATATATTATGCGTTTTAAATATATATAATTTTATTTTGTAATAAGTTGAAAAATAATTTAATTTATAATTAATATTTACTAAGCTCGTTTAGGCTCGATTAAGCTCGATAAAATTCGTGAGCCATCGATATGTTCGATAAATTTAGGCTCGAGTTCGACTCGATAATAAACGAGTCAAACTCAAACACTCGAAAGCTAGGCTCAGTTCGGTTCGATTGCAGCCATAGTTGGAGGCGTGTGATTGTTCCGGATTGATTTGGCGCCGCCAATAATCACAACTATTATAAATCATCATTAATGGACCTTTCATAAAGGGATCCCAACCATATATTTTCAACTGCCAATTGTTTTGGTACTAAAACATGTATAATGAATTTGTTTAAAAAAAAAAAAAAAAACAAGTATAATGAATTATTAGTCCCTCTTTTCCAATCATGTTTCATGATTTTCAGCAATAATTATGCTCATTTGAATCAAAATTCCTGGCGTGATGCTTAGATTAATTAATTTTTCTTAAAGTTAGAAGAGGGTTTTGGTGCAATTATTTGATTAATTAAACTGATCATTTGAACTAATAGTCTAGTTCTCTAGATTCTGAAAATTTATTTATTTTTACGTGTGGAGAAAAAAGGAAGTAATATACTTCAAAATATAGTATAAAAGACGAGGAATTGTTTTGAAACACCACCTAAATCTAAAGCGACAAAGACTTGGGTTAGACTATCTAACGGGTCATTTCCGTAAGACGGACCCAACTCGATCTGGGCTTTTTTTTTGTAATTTTATGCACCAGTGACATTTTTGAAATATTTTGGAGCGGTGCCATAGGATCTCCAAACATGTGACATTTTTGTAACATTAGGAGCCTTTAATAGTATTAGTTTTTCCCCTGAAAAATATTAGTAGTATATCTGAAAGTATTAGTAGTACGTCTGAAAAGTATTAATAGTAATCCCCTTGAACAATATTAGGCAGTGAAGTATATTAGGCAACCCTCAAAAGTATTAGTAATCCACTAGAAGAGTATTAGTAACCCCATTGAGTAATTTTTTTAGTAATCCTCATGAAAAGTACTCGTTTTTCCCCGCAAAAGTATTAGTATTCCCCCTTAAACACATTAATAATGTTATTGAAAGTTATTAGGTTTTTTGATGGAAGGTATTTTAATATTTCTCCTGAAAAAGTATTAGTAATTATCCCAAAAAGTATTAGTATCCCTCGTAAAAAGTATTAGCAGTGGTCAACGGATGTTGTTGTTGTGGTGTTAGTGGTTGTGCGAGTCAATAGATGGATTGACCGTGATTCGAATATTTGGATCCGTCTAATGAATTAGACCCGTTAGACGATCTGACAGAAGACTAACCCTTTAATTAAAGCTCTACTTGATGGATCATTTTGATAAAGGTAATTAATCATCACATGGTCATATTGTACTACTTAAGTACATAGGGTTTACACGTATATTAATTCACCCAATTAACAAATACCAAATTAACCTCCCTAAAAAAAAACACCAAATTAACCTAACTATTTCATGAATGGCATTTAAGTGTTATTATTTATAAGAGGACAAACCATGAGAGGAATTGAATGTAACAGCTAACAATTCGTAAATTTCCTAGTATGATTAGGCACATTCCACCTTCAAATTAAGAGTCGAAATTGAGTAAAATATGTGGACAACTATCAATTTTTTTACTTCAAAAATTGCCGACACTTCAATGTTTTTTTTTTTATGAATAGAAACTTCACTACTAACACTACAAAAAAAAAAAAAATCAAATTCCAACGAAATAATTCCAACGGAATAAAAAACTGTTGGAATTTTCAAAATTCCAATGGAAATTCCAATCTTCTGACAAAGATCCGTTGGAAAATTCCAATGAAAGTCCAACAATAAGCAAGACCATTTGGTACTGTTGGAATATTTTTTCCATAGGAATTTTTATTGGAATTTTGTCATTCCAACGACCATTATACCAATGGTGCTTTTCCATTGGAGTTTCTGTTGGAATCGATAATTCCAATGGAAATTGGCCAAATACCAACATATTTTTTTCGTTGGAATTCCATTATTTTCTTGTAGTGTAATTACGAGATGTACAAACATCATCAAAATGAGCTATCACAAAGGTCGGTGGCTCCATGCATCCAAATAGAGAGACTAGCGTGAGAACTAGAAGCTTGAACGATAGCATGAGCGACTATATTCGCTTGTCGACTAACAAATTGAACTAAGAAACAAGGTTTAGAAAAAAGAACAACCTTACAACTTTCAATTTTTTTTCCAAGTTCAGATAAATCGGGCCCATTTGATCTCTTCAATGCATCCACCACTCCTTTCACTACCACAAAGGTCGGTGACTCCATTAAGTGTGATTGTGTTATTTGGGAATTGAACGAGTATTTATAAGTTCATTTTGAGATATATATTTAGTAATAATCTAGTGTTAGGAGTGAATTTTATTTTCAAAAGTATGGTAATATTCATTCATTCTTTCCATAGGCTTAACCATTTTCAATCAACTAGAAATGAGCCTATAATTATGTTTACCAAAATTATATACAAAAAATTAGTGTTAAGATGAAGGGTATTTCAGTCCTTTCATGTATAAAAGTTAGTTAGGTAGTTAAGTTTGTTTTATAAAAGTTAAACAGTAATCAGTCATTTTAATTAACTTGTAATCTCATCTTCCTCTCTATAAACTCTCTCTCTCTCTTGATTTCAATGGAAGAATTTGTTGAATTGTGTCAATTGGAAAAGAATTCTTCCATTGAAATCGAGAGAGAGTTTCTTGAAGAAAGATGAGATTACAAGTTAATCAAAATGACTGATTACTGTTTAACTTTTATAAAACAAACTTAACTACATAACTAACTTTTATACATGAAAGGACTGAAATACCCTTCATCTTAACACCTCCCCACAAGTTGGAGCATGAATATCAATCATGCCCGATGTGAAATGGTTAAACAAAGCAGGAGATAAAGGTTTGGTAAATATATCTGCAACTTGTTGTGAGGATGGGATGTGAAGCACTTTGATGAGGTCTTGTTGAATCTTTTCTCTTACAAAATGACAATCAATTTGGATGTGTTTAGTGCGCTCATGATGGCAAGGATTTTGTGATATGCAGTAAGCTGATTTGCTATCAGTATATATGGCAACAGGTTGTGACTGTGTGAGATTAATATCTTCAAGTAGATAACTTATCCATTGGAGTTCACAAGTTGTGAGGGCAATGGCTCTGCGAGCACGTAGATGATCTACGATGGTAGGTTGTTTCTTGGCTTTCCATGATATTAAAGCATCTCCCGGATATATAGCATAACCACTTATATTTTTCTTGTCTCTATACACTTTGCCTTGTAGGAGCATCCTTTGTATGCTCTTAGCTCTGAGAGAAGATGTAGATGGATAAAGAATGCCTTTCCAGGATTAGCTTTAAGATATCTTAAGACGTGTCTTTGATGAGAGGTGATAGTCGTAGGTTGAGACATATATTGGCTCAAAATGATCAACGCTATAAGAAAGCTCGGGCCTTGTAATGGTGAGATATAAGAGCCTTTCCACAAGTCTTCCGTACCTTTGATGGATCAACTAATGAAGGTGAATCTTTGGGACTGTTGTCAGTTTTTGAATCCATAGGTGTTAAGGTAGGTTTGCAACCAAGATAGCCTGCTTCTGTCAAGACATCCAATGCATATTTCCTTTGACATAAGCTTATGACTTTTTCTGACCTAGCAACCTCAATATCAAGAATATATTTTAGAGTACCAAGATCTTTTATAGTAAAAGTAGCATCTAAATGAGCTTTGAGAGATTGAATTTCTAACAAATCATTACCAGCTAATATGGTGTCATCAACATAAACACATAAGACAATAATGGAAACAAAATTGGATTTAATAAAGAAAGAACAATCAGATTTTGATTGATGAAAGCCATATGCAATAAGATAAGAGGTAAGCTTTTGAAACCATTGTCTAGATGCTTATTTCAAGCCATAGAGGCTCTTAGTAAGCTTGCACACTCTCTTATCATTAGGAGAACAATAACCAGGAGGTGGTTTCATATATATTTCTTCATTTAAATCACTATGAAGAAAGGCATTATTAACATCTAACTGGTGAAGATGCCAGTTTTGTGCAGCTGATATGCCCAATATTAATCTTATAGTTGTGATTTTGGTGACAAGGGAAAAAGTATCAAAGTAATCCAATCCTTCTTCTTATGTGTAACCTTTAGCTACTAACCTAGCTTTGTATCTTTCTATAGAACCATTGGACTTGTATTTCACTTTGTATACCATTTACAACCTATACTGATTGTGATTAGGAGGCAACTCGAGTTAATATCCAAGTATTGTTCTTTTCTAGAGCATTGAGTTCTGTTTTCATAGCATCTATCCATTCTTGACTTTTACTGGCTTGAGTATAAGTTCTAAGTTCTATAACTTGAGAGATGCTAGCAATAAACACCTTATAATTTTCAGAAAGATTTGCAGATGAAACATAATTGCAAATAGGATATTGCTTACCAGAATAAGCCACTTGAATGGAAGACTGATTATGTAAAGATGTAGGGAGCTTACAATCATAAATTTTGAGGTAAGCTGGGACAGATCTTGGTTTAGAAGACCTTCTAAGCTGATCTTGATTAAAGTTTGGTTTAACCGAGAATCGGGTTCGATGATTTTGTACTGCTTGAGTGTCATGAGCTATTTCTGGCTCATTTCTGTCCTCTGTATTAAGCAAATTTTCATGAGTATTTGCTGTATTGGTAGGATTTGCCTAGATAGGAGGATTTGCAGGATGCAATTTGTTTGTTGCATGATCAGTAGGACTTGCAAGACCAGTATTATATGTAAGATCAAGCACAAATTCTATATGATCAGGAGTATTTGCAGCAGCAGGAAACATTGGAACCATAGAATTGGAGGATATATCTTTTCCACTACATAAGGGAAATATATCTTCACAAAATATAACATCTCTAGAAATAAAAGTTTTGTTATTGGAAAAATCATATAATTTGTAACCTTTTGTTCCAAAAGGATAACCAATGAAAACACATTTTGTTGCTCTAGGTTGCATTTTGTTTCTTTGTTTAGGTAAAGTAGAAGCATAAGCCAAGCAACCAAACACTTTAAAATAACTGTAATCAGGAGCTTTATCATGCAATTTTTCAAAAGGACTGATATTACAAAGAATTGGAGTTGGAAGCCAATTTATTATGTGTGCTGCAGTTAACACACACTCATCCCAGAAATTTAAAGGCAAAGAAGATTGAAACATTAAAGCTCTAGCAATGTTCAATAGATGTTGGTGTTTTCTTTCAACCAATCCATTTTGTTGTGGAGTATCAACACAACTGGTTTGATGTATTATGCCATTAGAAGTATAGAAATCCTTTAACAAAAATTCAGTACCATTATCAGTTCTAATGGTTTTAATCCTTAGATTAAACTGAGTTTGCACCAAATTATAAAAAGCTTGTAAATAGCTTTTAGTATCTGATTTCTGCTTAAGTAAGAAAATCCAAGTACATCTTGAGAAATCATCCACTATAGTAAGAAAATATCTATATCCATTATGAGAAGAAACAGAAAAAGGACCCCAAACATCACAATGTATAAGATCAAATTTATGAACTGAAATGGAAGTGCTTTTAGGAAAAGAGAGTTTCTTCTGTTTTGCTAAGTGACAAATATCACAACTATCAAAGGTTTTATTTCCAACATTAACATGAGAAAGTAAGCCTGAACTTTTGGTAGAAGCATGCCCAAGTCTAAGATCTATATAATTAGATCTGAAACAAAGATGATAGAAGCGACCCACGAGTAGGAGTTGAGAAATGATACAAACCAAACTTTTCTTGAAAAAACCAATCACTTTCAAACTTTTCATGTCTGCAAAATGCAATGTGAAGCTAGGAAATGCAATGTATATTCTGAATTTTTAGTTAGTTTAGATACAGAGATAAGATTAAATGTAAAAGAAGGAATATACAGAATATTTTGCAGACATAGAGTGTGAGACAACTTTACTTCACCAACATGAGTGGTCAGTAATAACTTCACCATTAGGCAAATGAATTGGAATTGAAGCAAGCTTAGGAGTTTTATTAAACATAGAAATATCACATATCATGTGATGTGTGGCTTTGTATCAATCCACTTATTAGAAGTCTTAATAATATTTGAACAACGATGATGATGATACCCGAGACAGAGAGGTGACTACAAAGTGCATCATGTTTCAATTCATCTTGCCAACAGTATGATCTTTAGTATAGGTTAGAAATTGCTGAAACATTTCTTGTGAGAAAAGGGGATGATCAACATGTTCATCCTTTATTGAATCATTCTCAATAGGAGATGAAGAAACAACATTGACATTAGAATTATCTCTAGCATTCCTTGGACCTTTAGGACCTTTCCACCCAGGGGGATATCCAATTAACTGGAAGCACTTATCAACAGTGTGTCCAGAAAAACCACAATGAGTACATTTTAGTTTCTTTTTATCCTTAGAATAATTCATCCTAAAATTCTGTGGTTGTCTAACCAACATAGCAATCGAATCATTAGAGGTGATATCTGTAGAATTAGACAGACTTCTTTGGGGCTCTTCTTGCAGCAAGAGAGAATAAACCTTGGCTAAGGGAGGGAGAGGGGATGTCAAAAGTAATTGACTGCGGATTTGAGAATAGGAGTCATGTAAACCAATCAAGAATTTAATTACACTATCAGATTGTTGAGTAGCAGTCATAGCATTGGCAATATTACACAAACACAGGCCACAAGAACACTTGGTAATTGGCCTAAAGCTAATATACTCATCCCAAAGGCTCTTGAACTGATTATAATAGGTAGTGATAGAACTATTTCCTTGAGAAATGGAACTTAGGGACTTCTCAAGATGAAATACCCGTGGTCCATCACTTCTAACGTACCTAATTTTCAGCTCATCCCACACCTCTTGCGCAGTATTGAAATATAGCAAGCTCTGCCGGATATCTTTTGAAATGGAATTAAGAAGCCAAGAAAGTACCAGGTTATTCGCCCGTTGCCAAGAATTGAGGAGATTCGGAGAAGATGCAGGGGGAATTGGGAGAGACCCATCGATGAACCCACTTTTATTTTTGACATTCAGCGCCATGGATACGGCACGGCTCCAGAAAGTATAGTTTTCTCCGGTAAAAGGCTCGTATACAATCACGGCACCCGGATTGTCGCTAGGGTGGATAAAATAAGGCGAGGAGAGATCATCCGTTGAACCAAGGGCAACCATAGAAACAAGAATTCAAGAAAGAAAAATTGCAGAGAGATTGGAAAGCAAGTAGATGTCCAAGTACTTGATCTACAATCAGAGTAATTGGAGAAGATGACAATGGAAATTGAACTTGTTAAACTGATACTATGTTGAAAATTGGAAAAGAATTCTTCCATTGAAATCGAGAGAGAGAGTTTACAGAGAGGAAGATGAGATTACAAGTTAATCAAAATGACTGATTAATGTTTAACTTTTATAAAATAAACTTAACTACCTAACTAACTTTTATACATGAAAGGACTGAAATACCCTTCATCTTAACAATTAGTAATGTGCTTTGGTGTTTTTTTTGTTGAAGAAAAGAGCATGCTCATTCAGGTGTTTCTTAATTAAGTACGAATCGAATTACATCGAGAATTAAAGCATATATATATATATATATATATATATATATATATATATATATATAGGAATAGGATCAAATGAGACCGGATAATTAGAGTGAGACAGTGTGGACTAATCCTGGCCACAAATGTAATTTTAGATGGTTGGGATTTATCCAATTTAATAATTATTTTTAATTTATTTTAAACACGAAAGGGCAAAGACATTGTAATTACACAATTACATATATATATATATATATATATAATGTCTCATTATCCGTCAAAGGCAACCGCCCAAATACTTGGGCGATGGCCGCGTGATTACCAAGACGTGCTTGAACAAGGGCGGTCGGCTCTCCCACAAACACCGTCTCCATAGAATCGGTGGTAAAACCCAATCGATGAATTCGGATTTGAGAAAAAAGTGAAGTTGATGTGAAAGTGATCATGATCATCATCGGCGATGAATAAGAAAGCGCTTGTCAACATCGGTGGTGAACTCGCTTTCACTAATTGCATCCAAAGACCTTTGTTGGCACTCGTAATGATCCATCATCTCCAAGATTTCAACAATGTTTTTCAAGTGAAAGGAAATGGGTTCTTTTAGATAGAAATATTCGATATGGATGAAGAGATGATGAGAGCGTGATATATACATATACGAATGGCGAAGAAGGTTGGTTGTGTGATGCTCGGGGACGGCGACGATGAGGCGGAGGCGCGGCGGCGCGGGCCGTCGGGCCGTTGGGAAATTACCAGCGAGGGGTTTGGGGGTGGTTTATGACTTAGATATTTTTCGATGTATACTTAGATGTGTTTTGTTGTATAAATAGTTAATTTTTTATGTATATATTTATGTTGTTTGTATACTTATATATGGTTTGTTGTATACTTATATTTTTGTTTGACAATTGTAATATGCAAAGTAAAATTATGTTAAACATACAAAGAAAATAGTATTAAGTATACATCAAATATATATGCTAAATATACAACACAATAATGAGCGTGATTTTTTTCTCTCTCTCTCTCTATAATTGATTTTACTTAATCCACGATCCCCACATGTTAATGAGCGTGATTCTTCTCTATCTATAATCGATTCCTTAATTCACGGCCCCCCACATATTTTGTTTGACCATTTTAATATACAAGAACATACAAGAAAAAAATAGTGTTAAGTATACAAAGAAATCACCGATAAATGTACAACATCTTGCATGACAGAAAGCACATGCGGGATTTTTCTCTCCAACGCGATTTTCTATCCCCACGTGATTTTTCTCTCATAATAATGATTCCATATTTGGATGGTCCCCACATGTTTATTTTGACAATTTTACCTTAATTAAATGTTTAATGTAATTTAAACCCCTATTTATCTTAGCCATTGATATATATATATAAGGGAGGTTGAGATGAGTCCACATTGTCTCACTATAATATGTGGTCTCATTGTATCCTCCCCTATATATATATATATATATATATATATATATATATATATATATATATATATAGGGGGGATGATCAAGTGAGACCATGTCTCTAGGTGAGACACAATGAACTAATCTCAACCATCCCTCACTATTAATCAATGGGTATGATTTAATGGATAAAATATATATTAAAATATTAATTTAATCAATATAAGGGTAGTAGGGTAAAATAACATAACAAATTAGTTACAAAAATGGAATCAAATCTCTTTCTCTCTCATACATCTCTCAATTTCCCAATCTCACGTCTCTCTCTCTCTCTCATTCCTCCATTGACGCAAATAAAGAAAAGCGTGAAGAACTCGAAAATTACATTTCATGAAAATTACGAGAGAAAAACAAGAAAAATTTGTTCAATATTACAAAGAAATAATGAATAGTGAGTTCGAAAACTAAATATGCAATAAAACTCAACTAAATATGCATTATCGAAAACTATCTATGCGGCGTAAAAAAACTAATATGTAGTACAAAGATATCCAACTATGCAAGACGTCATAAACTATTCAACAAAATCCTAACTATGTATTATCTCGAAACTATATATGCATTGTGGAATAACTAAATATGCAAGACATTATTTAACATCCCATTTTTATAATTTCCAAAAGCAACATTCCATTTTTCATAACTAAATATACATTATATTGAACCTATTTATGCGATGTAGTATAACTAAATATGTAGTACGTTATATTCAATTATGTTTTATTTTCGTAAAATAGTGCTAACAAAATAACTAAATATGCATTATTTGATGTCTAATTATGCAAAGAGAAGAACCTTAACTATGTCTTTGTAAAATAAAATTATTTGGAAAAAAAACAGGTTCCTTAAATTCCGCCACAAAATCCTAAGCAAGTTCAATTTCACCCATAAAATCTGGGACCACTAATTTGAATTACAAAATTATAATCTTACCCTTAAAATCGAAAATTAGGAAATAACTAAAAACTGAATTAATCACATCCCTTCATTTTTTAAGATCAATGGGTAAGATGAGTCCACATTGTCTCACCTAGGGAGGGTGGATTTGAACCAAATTCTATATATATATATATATATATATATTGTTGGGGACAAAAATAATATTTAATTAATTAACATATAATTCAGTTTATATATATTAATTTAATTAATATTAATTTTCCAACGGACTCTTAATAAATAAACTGACCCAATGGTGTTCTATTCGGGACTGGCCCATAGGCCGATTTTTCCTGCATGGCTCACGGAGCCAATCTCCTATATTATATATAAGTAAATTAATTCATAATTCTCCTACATATTATTATTCAGTATTCGTTTATTGTTTTATTCTCTCGTTCACCGTGCTGACTTGAGTGACGGAAGGGCATCCCTAAGACAACCTCCGGGGCCCTCTAACGTTGGCGCGTGTGTGCAAGCAAGTTCGAGTCAAAGGATTTTCCAACTCTCGGAGAAGAAGACGTGAAGGGAAGAGGAAAAACGTGAAGACTTCCCCATCGGGAAGAGGATTTTGATCAACCCAATTGTCCCAGAATAATCTACCCTAAAAATCAGCATCATATCTATATATTAATAAACTTACTTTCATCATGTGACTTGTGAGTACTAAGTAATCAACTTGGAGTTAGATTTAATCAAATTGAGTTTGAACGAGAATTTTCAGAAAAAAAAGATAGAAAGAACGAAAAAAATTAACAAGTTAATTGAAATGAAAATGTGAAATACCTTTGTCTAAATAAAATTATAGCACTCACCTCGAAATAAAATTAATAAATACTTCACATTTTTTTTTTTTTGAAAAGTTGAAAATATTACACATCCCCCTATTATTGTGCTTCCTAAAGGTATGTCTTTAAACGAGTGTTCTTTGAGAATTTATTCCCGTTATCATATGGCTTTTGTTGGATTCGTCAAACATTATGGGCAAAAGTTAATTTCCATTAACACGACATTCCAAATAATGCGGATGAACAAATAAGAAATGCGACAATTTATTTACCTGGATGACAATGATAAGAAGCTGAAATTGTTGTCCTCGGCTATAGTCATGCGTAAGTTTAAAAATTAAGTTATCAAAAATAAAAAGAAAAAATGCAATAATTGAAGTTATATATATGTGTTGAGTTATATATGTGCTATCATTACCAAGTTTCATAATCAGCGACAAACAAAGTTATGATTCTTCATAAAAAATAAAGAATAGAAAGAGTATTTAATTTTAAAAATCTCTAGAAATAACCGCCCTTCATTTAAATTGCGATTTTAAGTTATTTTTGATCTTTTTTTTCCTGAAGTTTAACATTGTTTTCTATTTGCTACCTGGTCGGCTGTGATCAGTACCTTTTCATTTCTTTTTATATATTTCTATTTATTTTGAATTTTTTTTTATCTAATTATCTACTAATCTAATTCACTTAGATTGTGTCATTAATTAATAATGGGATTTCGAAACATACCGTTTTATGTCAAGCAAATAGATTATATTATATATATAAATAGTTATCGCCATTTTCGGGAAAAAGAGACACTAAAGCCAAACAAATATTTCCCTTTGGGAAATCATGTCCCAAGAGTACATATTGATTCTCATTGTGTTTCAGGTAATATTTTTTCCCTAAAGGAAAAAACTGATTAGACGTTTCAAAAAATATTGTAATTTAAATAATATTTTATTCTTGTCATGCAAGTGATGAAGAATTATAGGAAAATGACAATTGTTGATTTATATGGTTTCCATTCCCTCTTTTGAAGTCCCTAGCCACCCACATCCACAAATCCAATATTTTAAAAGAGCATATTAATATGTACCTTTTATCACCATGTCATGACAAATTTCTTGAAATAAAAACCTCTAAATCATGAGGATGTAAACAAAAGCTCCAAATAGCCCTTTTTGGTTTTATTGGTGATTTTCAACTACCCTTTTGGTTATTTCTTTTTATTTTTATTTTTTATAAGGTTCCGTGCGTTTTCCGTGATTAGTCGTCGGGTAAATAACCCTTACCAAAACAAGAACTCCACTATTTGTCATTTTTTCTTTATTTCTTTATTTTTTTAAATTTTTTTTGAAGAGATTTTCTTTTGAATTTTATTACAATAATAATAAATTTTATTATTATTATCTTGTTTATTATTTATTTATTTTTAATCTAGGCGTAGTGGAGCTTAATCATACACAAAAGAAAGAAATTCTTATTCTTGATGCCCATATCTTTATTCGTGGAATAAACTATAAAGTTCATTTAAAAAGATATATAAAAGTTTTCCCTATATATTCTCTCTTTCTCACTCACACACACAGAATAAGTTGTTGTAGTTAAAGATTTGCATATGAACATGCAGGAACATGGCTTACATATTTATTTATTTTAAGATTTCCAATGCCAGTACTACAAAGAATTTATATCCCAAGAAGACAATACTTATTAAACATTTTTGGTCAATGTTTGTTAAAAATAACTTCGATAATTGAGAATCCAATGGCAATGACAACGTCAATCACGATGAAGATGATGGCCACTTTCTCAATCATTCATGCATGCGTGTGTACATATGTGTATATATATATACACATATTAATTGGGAAAAAGATTGTTAAATCGTTGAATTGTATATTTTTTTTATCTTTAATACTATTGAAAATTTTAATAATTTCATGCTGTGACCAACTTTTGAACTGTCAGATGATACCTTCAACTTAGCTCATATTTTGGGTAATTGTTGTCAAATACATTTATTACATTTTAATTCCAAAGTTTGTTAATGTTAGAGCCGAAAATATAATGGTGAAAGTTTTTTATTACTTGTTCATCTTATTTTGCAGTTCAATTTGTATCTTGAAACCATATAATTAAGCCTCTTAAATAACTACACATGCTTATATAGCTTATTTTCATTGCAAGATTTATGCATCAAGTGAAAAAAAATGCCTGCTCTATGTTCATCGATTAATGTTTTCTGGGAACTGGTTCTTTTTAAGTCCTAGTCAAGATAAATTATACCAATTGCAGAAATAAGCCATTATTACTCTATGTTAGAATTAAGAAACCTTTTACTTTTTCCCATCATTATGATATATTGTTAGGTGACCCACTTTGGTTGGGTCTTCACTTGGTTAATGTATATAGGTGGGGGGCAAGAAAAGAGACCCCCTATTTTAGGACTTTTTATCATTGAAAATTATGTCTATTTGTACACCATATTGCTTTGTAAGGGCACTATATGACATTCACTCATAAAAGTGTAGGTAAATTGTTGGAGATATGATACCGTGTTTATTATTTTTTAGGATTTTAGAATATTTTATATTTTAGGAAGTAGTTTATATGTTTAAGATTCTATTTAGTTTATCTTTTAGTTTTTCTAGTTAAATTAGGAGTTTTATTGTGGTAGAATTTTGATATTATAAATAATTGTTTTGTTATTGTTTTTAGGAGGTTGAATATTATTAAGTTTTGAGATTATTCTATTGTTTATTGCAATTTACGTTTCTTCGCGAAGTTTCGTATTGCTTTTGTTCGTTGTTCGTTTATCTGTGGTTTTCGTCTAGACCAAATCCACAACATATGAACCACATCGCATGCTTTGAGATCCATCGCCAGATCGACTTGCCGACAAAAAAAATTTAATATCGTGCGTATCCAATTTCAAGAAATTAAGAGACTTTTGGAAAAATGATTTTTGATGGTTGTGAATTTGCCTACGATATTGTGCCCCGATTCATCCCATTGGAAACTTATTCCACAGGCATGGATTCTTTATTCTCAAGTGACATTGAAGATGATGGCTATAATGGCCACCAATTTTGATGAAGAAATCGACTACACTATCATGGAGGATGGCTACGATGAGCCTCCGAGAGGAGATTGATGGTTATCATGGGCCACCTATCTTTGATACGGAAAGTGACTATACAATTTCAATGGTTGACTACGAAAAATTCGAAATTTGACGAGGATGCTCGTGGTTATGACGGGCCACCAATTTTTGCCAATAAAATTGAGAATTGCCATATGCATGAGGTCATCCAACATGATCTTAAGCAGGGAAATTTTTTGTTCAATACTAAGAAGGAAATATCACCATTTAAGGACATTGATTTTGGATTATCAATTTTCTTGAAGCATATAGAAAGATTCATTGGGATCGTGGAAATCTCTTATTATATGGCTTCGGGGATCTTTGAAGAGAAACTATGGACCGAGTAAATAGATTATGTTGTTTTTGATCTAACTCAAATATATTTTGATATTTGCCTTGTTTTTCCATCTCTTTCTCCTCGCGCCCATCCATGGTTTGATAATACTTCCATCTCGATCTCCTTCCGGTTCGAGGATAATCGTCTCGACCGGGGGAGAGAATGATGGAGATATGATATCGTGTTTATTATCTTTTATGATTTTAGAATATTTTATATTTTAGGAAGTGATTTATATGTTTAAGATTCTATTTAGTTTATCTTTTAGGTTTTCTTGTCAAGTTAGGAGTTTTATTGTGGTAGGATTTTGATATTATAAATAGTTGTTTTGTTATTATTTTTAGGAGGTTGAATATTATTAAGTTTTGAGATTATTCTCTTGTTCGTTGCAATTTATGTTTCTTCACGAAGTTTCAGTATTACTTTTTTCGTTATTCGTTTATTCGTGGCTTCCCCGCATCATAAATTAAACAGGCTCCTTTTATCTTCCTCAATGCTACTTAGTGTTTGTAACAAGAAACAATAAAATGTTGACAGAGCAAGATGGTTACCAAACAATTCTTGGCTAAAAAGATTATGCTTTTGTTCTTAGACTTACCTTCCAAAGTGGAGATTTCTGTCAGGCCTCAAAAGGGCTCCTTTCTTGATCAATAATTCTTTTAAAAAAAAATTCATACACTAAAATCAATATTCTAAAAAAATAAAAATCTAGCGCAGACTAAAGTGTTTGCGCTATTTCTAGCGCAATCTTGTTCGCATCTTCAAAAAATTGGTGCGATCTTTAGAACAAATTTTTGCTCTAAATTGAAGATATATTATTCTCTTGAAGATGCTCTAATAGCATTATATTTTTTATTTGGATTATGACTAGATCATTGTTAAAGAAATTGAACAAACAAGAATTCAAGCTTAAGATAAAGGGTATTCTCCAAAATAAACTCATCACCAAAATACTCTTCTGTTTATTATGAATACTAGTTTTTGACGTGCGATGCACGGGGTGTGATGTGTTGAATTATATAAATGAATACATGTACGATGTACAATGTACATATAATATAAAACAATATAATACATATCAATATATCAATACAATTAAAAATTACAAATTTTGGAATATTTTTTGTACACAACATTATTTGTCTGTTCGTCATTTGATATATTATCGCCACAAACTAATATTTTCAACCCTGGGATTGGTTACTCGCGAAACAACAACATATATTTGGTCGCGATCGAAAAACCGAATTCTTTAGGTGAAGCCCGCATGAGAGAGAAATTGTCATTGACTTTTGTTTATTGTCATAGTATACGAAACGATCAGAGGAAATTGCTGTATTCGCTAGAACTTGAAGGGAATTATGAGACCAGACATAATTAGTGTCATTCGCGGAATTAAAACTTTATGACCATGATTTATTCCTTGAAAATTTTAGATTCAAATACATACATGTCAACTCGTAATCACTAACCTCGTACCATTACACAATCCAATCGAATAATCTATTTTCCTTAGGGGCATGACACGAGTCTCAACCTTCAAATGCAGTTCATGATTAGGAGCTAGAACATCTTATCCCATTTTAGAATTTCAAAGGCACGCAGATCATGTTAGAAGTCAACATTTCCGCGCTCGATTTGTAAGTGCTATCAAAACTCAAATAAGTATTACCCTCGAGATGAGTTCAAGAAGTCATATATCAATTTATGGAGTCAGCGAAATCTAGGATCAGTGCTAAGATAGTTCTATCCTTCAAGTATGTCGGATCATCAGTGACATTTTTAAACATTGAATAAGTGTTTTCGCAATAGGTAGCATTGAAGACATATTTCCTGATATTCTCATATTTTATGTCAAACATTTTAAAAGAATTAGAATAATAAAATATACACACATGCCTTAATAAAATAATTTTATTAAACAAATATTACAATATGTATTTTCAAACTTTTAATATAATTCTAATATATAAAAATGAATATAAATTATAGAAAAAGCCAAATAAAAATGTAATTATCTCATTGTTTTTAAATATTAGTTCTTTAAAAATCCAATATAGTAATCTATAAAAGATATATTTGTGTGTATGTCACATTAAGGTTTTCAAAGTGATTTTGTTATAAAAAAATAATATTATTCATTAAATTCTAAAACAAAAGCGATAGATACTCATTAAATACTAAAAATATATTTTATATAATGAATCAAATTAATAGCGTACTAAATTTTTATTTTTCCTCCGTATATTCTTTTAATGAATAAATTAAAAAATCAAACATGTTAATTATAAAAAACAATTGCGATTACAATTTAGTTGTTTTTCTTTACTAAATATCGATTCTTTTTTAAAAAGAATTTTGATAAGTAATATATATATATCAACATAATTTCTAGGTGTCATTCGAAATTTTTTACATAATTAAAATTCAGATATATATATATATATATATTTAAAAATATATCTCATAAATATATAATATAATTAAATATTTTAAACAAATCAATATCAATTTCAAACATAAAAGCAAGACCCATAGATTCAATAAAAACCCTTAAATAATAAAGATATTTCTATTATACTAGTCCAAATATTTAAAGTGTTAACCCAAATGTAAGAAGGTCCAATTATCCATTGTCCATTTAAATAAAATAAAAAAGTTGCTTCCAAAAAAAAAAACCGCTTAAAAAAAAAAAAACAAAAGAAAGAAAAGGACCTGTTGGACCGAGACACCGAGTGCCAAACACGTGTACAATCACTTCATAAGATTGTGACAACACACATACCATTGAACGGTCAAGATGCACCTAAAATTACAAATAAAAAAACCCACATTTTAGTTTAGGGTTTCACAATTTTTGCATCAATCGCTCCTCTCATTTCTACCAACATATCTTTGAAGATACATCTCTTCTCTGAAACCATCGTCACCTCAAGACTTTCATTTTGGCCGCCCATCTATTATCGCAAATCCTTATTTCGCTATTTCTTTTCTCATTATCGTTACAATCACAATAAAGAAACACCTCTTTCATCAACAAATTTCAGGCGTAGATAGTCGTCAGTATGTGCTATTGTAGCAAGAATATTTTCGGAAAGATTATATTGGATAAGTTCAAACACAATCTATGCGGGTTTCTGTTATTTTTACTTAACCTCTTAATGTATTTAACTGTTTTATCATCAACTATTGAGAATTTTTTTGTATGTCTCAGTTATACATAGATGACACATTGTCGGAAAAATTATCTTGGATAAGTTCAAACACAATGTATTATTGAATGCAATTATCTTGATATTTATTTTTCTTATGAGTCAAAGCATATATAGCAATGTTATGAGATCTTGCTATTTAATCATGTATTTCAATTTTGGCTACATCTTAATGATGTCTTTGTAGTGTGTTATCAAGCGGATGATGATAACTTGAATTTTTTTACACAAAAATGATCATAACTTTTATTTTTTCATAATGCCTTTAGATAAAGGTAGACTAACACACTTGATAAAATGTGAATTTTGATAAATGTGAAAACGTTTTAAGAATTGACATTTCACCTGTACAATTGACGTATTGATTTGCATGTTTCAATCGAATTAGGATGTATTGATTTGCATGACCCATTAATGCCTTTAATCAGTAGTGGTTTGGCCCTTGATGACCCATTATGTTTGGAAAATATGTCTAGATTAAGGATGTTCTCTGCGGGTTTCGTGTTGTTTTTTACTTAATCTCTCAATACATATATTTTGTCTTAGCATTAACTTGTTTAAAATTGATTCTTATTTTTTTATTATGTTTCATGTTATACATATACGATACATTGGTGCAAAAATAAATCCTTTGAATATTTTTAAATTGTAAGTTACATGTATTTGTAAAAAGTATAAGTACATTCCCACGTGAGTGATTTTCCCTTGAAGTTTGGATAGGAAGTGAGATCTTCTCCTCGAAGTTTGGATAGGAAGTCAGACTCCTAATAATTAAAAAATATAAGTTATATCTATAGAACTGTAATAATCAATTACTTGTCGAAAATCTCAAAGATGTGTGTTTCACTGTAAAACAAAATTTTATGTTTCGCGATTGCAGTGTTATACTTGTCCGTGTAGTTAGCAACAATAAAGTCCCTAATTGTGCAAACACGTGCTTGATCACTTAATTGCTTTCAGTATTGTCCTATATGCACTTTTATAAGTGTCCCATGGATTCTTTAACCGTGCAATGTATGTTATTAAAAATAACATTAGCTGGCATGTCTTTTATATATAGAGATTATAAACAAACATATAAATATTTGTCATACCTCATAATCATGGAAGACACCTTCTAGGCTATTAATTTGTGTTTTGCTGTTGTATGCTGGCTTTTCATAGAGATGCACAAGGCGGAGTTTCATAACGATCATTTGTCTTAGTCATGTTCAAGTCTTTGATTAAGAGTGCCATTGTTCCATTTGCTTTTAATTTGCAAGATAATTCTCGTGAGATAATATGATATGGGATGTAAAAGTGATTGTGCAAAACTATCAAGACATATATATAGCCCCAACAATGGGAATATTTAAGGTAATAATTGTATCGATCAATTTAGTGACATAATCGATATTTTGTACGATATTTTTCTATAGATAAATGATTGTCCTTTATGTATCTAGCCATATTAATTTAATTCTAATTTGAAGATTGTGTATTTTCCCAATCTTTATTTGTTAAGATATATTTTCGAGATTTTTCTTGGATCGAATATTATATCATGCTTTTTCTAAATTGACCAGTTTTATAAGAATGATATATTTAAGATTCATCGAAATTACCAACTTGTTCAAAGCAAGTAATAATTAATATAAGTTTCTATGTATATCCTACGTGTAATTTAAATTAATTACAACATTCCATTTAAAAATTGCACATCATTATAAATGTGATTATTTAAGACTAATTGGAAATTTTGGCTAGTAATAATCAATTTTAGTTTCTATAAATGCGCAATATGTATATTACATATAGAAAGTCTACAAACGTGTATAATCGATTTAAGGAACATTAATAGGGATTATGGCGATTTGGCATTAATTACTCAAACATTCTATTTTTAAATTGATCCGTCTGATTATTTGTCACACCAAATCAGACCACTATTTATAGCACAAAAAAATAAGCGGGAAAATCTTTCCATACATATAGATATGTAATAGGAAAGTCATTAAATTCAAATACCATAAATAAATACCTTAAAAATCTGCTGAAATCCCGCAATAGTCAGCAAGAATATTTCCATTTCCTAGTCTCGAAAATTTCGTTATGTATGGTTAAGAAATATTTAAATTAGGAAATCAATTTATTAACAAATATTTAAAATAAGAAATCAATTTATATACTAATTTAAAACCGAAAAAAACCGAAAATCAGGAAAAATCGAGCGGAAAAGATAAAATAAAAAGCTGAAAATAATTTTCGTTTTTAGAAAGCGAAAAATGGGCTGGAAAAAAATGAGCTACTATTTCCAGCTACTATTTTGAGAATAGTCTGTTATTTATATATATATATATATATATATATATATATATATATATATATATATATATATATATAGACGCCTTTACATCCAACGCACGTAATATTTAATAGTTATACTAAAATATAATAAGTCAGTCCGAAGAATAAACAATAAGAATGAGAAATCTGACACCACCCCCAAAAAAATCACCATGTTGAGAGGATACAAATATGACCAGAAATGAGAATGATCATACTGGTTATGTTTCGACATCAACATATTGGGCATAATTTTCTTGTCGAGTCTTGTCTCGATCATTTCAGCAGCTTTATCTCGAGCTTTAGTCATGCCTGCCAGGAACGAAAACAATGGCAAACACACAGAACCGAGTTTCCTTGAAGATGCTCTCTGGATTCAAACTATTCTGTGAATTCTGTCATGTATTTTATTTCAAAACGTAAATTAGTGAAGTATTCATTACAAATGCGCAAAAAAAAGGTAAAAGAATTTAAGCTAGCTTGCTATATAAATTAGTAAATAATAATTCTTATCAAATATCAAGTGATGTGATATTAGACAGCCATTTATGGTTGGAATTCAATTTTACCTGAACTCATTGAAGAAATTTCTTCTATTGCTGCATATTCTTCCTCTATTTCGTTTTTCTCCTGCTCGTCCTTCATCACTTGTTTCCCAATCGAAGTTGATCCCTGATCACATCGCTGCTCATGAAATGAATTAGTAAACTATCCCATCAAAGTATAATAACAAAAGAAGAGAACAAAAACAGTTGACATTGTAGGAATATCATTCATTTGAGAAAATGTATTGAATAGAGGCTCCAAGTTTTTAAATATAAAACCAATACAAGGAAACACTAACAATGTAATAGTTAAAAACTAGAGAATATATCATTATGATGGAGAGTTCCCAGTTGTTAGTTTTTACCTTTACATCGGACATAAGCTGATACACATTTGCACTAAATTTGAACAGCAGATCACCATTTGAGTCTTCCATGTTAATGACTTCATTGTTTATTTGATGGTTTCGAGGTTTGGTGCTCGTAGGGATCCAAGGGTTAAACTTTTCATTTGAGGGCAATCGTCGATCGACACATGTTTCAAGGATAGCAACTCGAGAGCACACCTCCATTCACAAAGACTCGCCAAATTGAGTAGGTCTTCGAGTTGAAGTATTTCTAAACTAGGAAATGGAGACTTTTCGCTCAAATTTTCCACATCTGAAATCACTTTTATCATCTTCTGACAGCTTTGAATTGTTAGTTCGCGGAGATTGACAAGATTTCCAGCTGCTGAAGATGAACATAAGCTTCTAATGCCGTCACAATTACTTATCACCAACTTCTCAAGTCCAGCGAAGAAGCCAATTGGAATTTTGTGACACCATATATTGCTTATATTTTAGTATGAGTGGATATATAGTTCCTTCAAGTCACCAAATGCAACCTGCCCCAAATTATGTACTCAATAGTAGATGCAGATATATGTAAAATTAAGATGGCAAATAAAACAAAAGAATAATTACAAAAATTACCCCTGAGGTTTGGGTAATTATAAAAAAACCTAGATTATTTCAAAATTATACAAAAACTCCTTGAGGTTTGCTTCTTATGATGGAATTTTTGATGTCATCAAATATTATACAAATACATCCCTCAACTTTTTCTAAATATTACAAATAACCAGACGAAAAACTAGGGTTATTTGTAATATCTAGAAAAGTTGAGGGATGTAATTGTAAGATATTTGATGACGTCGACAAATTCCGCCAGGTCAACGAACAATTAAGGTAAAATCTAAGACGGTATCAAACCTCAAGGGGTTTCTGTAATTTTGAAACTTCTTTCTGTTTTGTTTTTTGTTTAGCAAATTACCTCAAACCTCAGGGTAGTTTTTGTAATTATCCCTAAAAGAAATTCATACCTTTTGGTTGCAAAACAAAGTAAAACAATCATCAACATGGCCATGTGAATTTAGCTTATCCCCAGTACAAGCAAGACTTGTGAACTTTGGGCACTTGTGGATTTCCATGTAAGTTAGCCGATGAAGTTCAATTCTTTCAATTCCTTCGCAGAAAGTCTTGAGATTTGGCAGATCCCCTAGAGACAGTCTCTTCAATTTTGGGAATATAATGTGACCTTTTACATCCTCTTCATTTTCATTCAAGAAGATTTCTTCCATAGTCTCACAACTTCTAATGTCGAGCATTTCAAGTTGTGAAAGACCCATTGCCATTGTCGAGGAAAATAGATGACGTAGGTTGTTGCACGTCCAAATATGTACGAAACGAAGGTTGCTGAGCAAAACGTTTTGATATGGACTCTTCCACAAATGCAGTAGTGCAGGCAAGCAATCAATAGTCAATTCTTTTAAATTCCCGAAAGAAGAAAATCCTACTGGAATTGGGCCGTCACATATTTCTTCTAAGTTGGGAACTCTACAAAGCCACAAAGACTCCAAGAAAGGAAAAACTATGGATGTCGTTTTCACCAGTTTCTTCACCGAGGAACAATCACTAAGACCTAATGACTTCACCCTTTGAACTTCCGTTAGATTCAAACTGTTTGAACCATCTCCTGTTAAAACCAGGGATTCAGTACTTCTTACGAATTTATGAATCCAATTTCCTAAACTAATCTCTCTTCGCAATTCAAAAATTTCTCATGAGCGCTGATATCTTTCGGCCATTTCCCATAAATTCTTATGTCATATTTTGCTATCTTTGGTGAAAGAAATATCTTTTCAGCAGCTAAAGAGCAATCTCCTATTTCAATTTCCAAGGAGATGAGATTGGACAAGAACTGAAGCTCCTTGAGGGCAATGTTTCTTCTTTCTTTTCCTTTTTCCTCTGCTTCCCATCTCTTAAAGCTGCCTCGCATCTTCAATTCCTCCAGTCGAACCAACCTTGATATAATTCCAGGCTTTATTGTTTTGAGACTTGTGCAATCTGAAAACTCTAAGAACCTTAGTTTATCTAGACTTCCTAGCTCTATAGGTAACTCTTCAATCCAGTGACAAGAACGACAACAGAGAATTTCAAGATTTGATAACTCCCCAACGAAAGAGATGGTATCAATAGTGCAAGAGTCTAAATGCAATGTTCGAAGTTCTTTTAGCAATTGAATAGTTTGTGGTAGCGATCTAGACCAAATAGATTTCAGAAACAACACATTGAGCCCTTTCATTCCTTCAAAAAAATCATCATCCATTTCGAGTTCAATCTCTTCTGAGTTGTCTATCAATAAGAGTCGAAGGTTTCGAAAAATCAATCTCATAGGAAGATCATTTCCTTTCTTTGAAATAACGGAAATCCAAGTGCAATTACTGTGTTCTATTGACCAATCAATTGAGTTGAGATTAACACGACCTTCCTTCGAAGCCGTGAAAATGGCCACATCTCGGACAACATCATGCATTTTGACATGACGTTCATCACGACCATCTAATAACAAGAATCGACTTTTAAGCATCTCAACTAAGGTGAATGCTCTATTTCTTGCTTCTTCCAAATTCCTAATTCCTTCAAACATACTTAACCCCATACCATAAAAAGTTAAGTACTCAAGTGGAATATTACGATCTTCAGGGAATAAGCTGCAGAGCAAGAATAAGGATCGTGCACTTTGGTTATCCAAAGAATCATAGCTCAATTTCAGAGGGTTGTAAACTCTTGCAATAACATCCGGCATATCTACAGGGTTACCACTTTTTAATTGTAGTAGTGCATCTCTCCAAACCAATATATTTTTCTTATCTTTTAGAGCCCTGCCAACCGTTACCAGAGCAATTGGCAAACCTTTGCACTCTCCTACAATATTCTTTGCTATAGAAAGCAAACTCAAATCATTCACACAAGGGCCAACTTTCTCTTTAAAGAGAAACCATGCTTCTTTTTTAGATAAGATTTGCATTACATAAATCTTTTGGACATCCATGGTGTCGAAACAACCTCTATCTCTAGATGTTAAGAGAACTGTGCATTTTTCACAAGGTATTCCTAAATCCTCCAACTTAAGCGTCCCCCAAACATCATCCAAAACCATGAGAGTTCCCCTTGTGCCCATTAGTCTAGCACGTAATTTATGTACTCTAGCCGATATACTTTCTACTTCCAATTTCAAACCTAATAATTCAGCAATTTCATGTTGGATTTTCAACATATCTACTTGTTTACTTACGATAACCATCACAACTTCATCATACAAATGTTCTTCCCTGACCCTATTTATTATTCTTTTCGCTATTGAAGTTTTTCCAACACCTCCCATTCCACATATCCCCACCATAGTTACCTTATTATCTCTCAGAGTTGCCATGATATCTTCCTCAATCTGCTTTCTAGATTCAAATTCATATATTTGTCCAAATGGAATATATTTTATTGATGCTGGGGGTGCAGGTAGGGATACAGTCCCAAACATGCAACTATCTTGAAGTTTCTTTATAAAATTAGTCGTCTTCTTAGCTTTCTTGCTAAGTGAAAAACGTGATTTCATGTTTAGAAAAGTCCTTTGTACCTTAGGGATGTCGATCTCAATTCTACTTATATGAACCTGGATCTTCTTGGCACTTGTTATCCAAGTCTCAACTTCTGGGAATATCACTTCAGTGTTCCTCTTTGCCACATCAACTTGTTGTTGCAGCCTATCTCTTGCATCATTCAGTGTTTTAGCTTCTTCCCTTAGGTTTTGAACGTTGCTTGTGAAGCAACAAAGATAGTTAAATTGATGTTTGATTGGTGTAACAACGTAACTTCCAAGTTCCATAGCTGGTCCAAGAAGATTTGCAACTATTGCCGCAATTTCTGCCATTTCCTGCACTTCTACGGCATATTTACCTAGAGTTAGTTTTCTTTCAAATGAATAATAGTTGTTGACTTAAAACAGTAAAAGAACCATGGAGAATAATCAAAGAATAGAACTATAAGGTGATGAACTAAGAGTGGAATCAAAAGAAACAAGGACAGACAGATAAACCAAGCCATGTAGTAATTGGGTTTGGAAATTTGATTGATTATATGGGGTATTATTAGTGCAATGTAAACCTATCACAATTTTATAATGATAATTAGGGATAAAATGGCAATGGAGCGGATGTAAACCCGTACTCATAATGAATCCATCTCGAACGAGGTGGGTGTAAACCCCATTCCAGCGGGTTTCACGACAGTCTCGGGTTTACATTTTTAAAATTCACCGGGTTCAGAGCGGGTAATGGGTCTTATTCGGCCATTTCTAAATATATTTTATTATGAATTAGTAACTTAATTAAATTAATTATTATTAAATGACAAACTATAATTACCCTTTCATCTATATTTGTGTAGCATATATAGACTTTTTCATGCAATATATTTCATAATTAATGTTACATTTTATTATTGGTATAATAGTATAAAATGTTAATGTACATGGCATATTTCATTGACATTGTAAGTTTGTTATATTTATATCATTATATCTATTAATTTTGTTACGTATAAATGATACAAGCAAAATAAAAATTAATATTTGCACATTTAACATATATTACATACTTCATTGACATTGTATGTTTGTTATATCTATACGCATAAATATATATTTTTTATAGCACTAGGTAAACACTCAGGTTAGTGCAGAAGTGATGATTCGAACTTGAGAACTTTTGTCTCAAGAACTCAACCTACCAGTGGCAGACACAGGATTTCAGTTTTGGGGGGCGAGAAATCGGACCGAGTTTATAAATATAAACAATGAAAAAAATACTCATATACTAACCATAACTAATGGCTTTAATAGCCCCTCTGTCATCCCTCCATCTGCCGGTGCACCCTACTCCACTAGGCCACCCCATAGGGGCATAACTCTATTATTTTTGTGACATATAAATGACACAAACAATTAATATCAATGTCCGCGGGCTTAACGTATATTACATATTTCATTGACATTATAAGTTTGCTATATTTATATGTATAAATCTATAATTTTGTTACATAAATGACAAACTAAATAAAAATTAATGTTTGCTGGTCTAACGGATAAAACCAGCCAGCCGCCAGGCCTTGGGTTCCTGGCCGGGTGGAGCAGGCCTTAGGTCCCATTTTTCCTTCGCGGAGCAATTCTAAGGTTTGGCTAAACAGTTGTGTGCAGTGTGCGTTTGATAACATTGAACTGAACCAAAATTTCGATCGGTAATATACCAAACCGATTTAATTACACAAAAAGTTGTGTAGTTTCGGTTCAATAAAGGTAAACCGGATTTTTAAAGGAGGAGAAAAAACACTCAAGTTAGCATTGCATTTCATCAAACAACAAGAGTGCATTCTCTGATCATATACAAACAAAGCGAATTCATATATTTTGTCATGCCTTTTAACCAGTGGCGGACAGAGGGAGGGACGAGGGGGCGGCTGCCCCCAAAATTTTCCAAAATTATTTTTTCCCCTAAAAGCTTTTTAAATTATTTTTTATAGTTAAAATAGGGAATTTTTTTACAATTGCCCCCAAAACTTTGATAAAAAAACTTCAAACAAAGTTGTGTTTTACAATGCCCCCAATTTTTTTTTTTTTCTCATAGTTTAAATATATGAATCCTATCCGTTTTTTTTTCGCCCCAAAAATCGAAATCCTCGTGCCACTGCTTTTAGCCACCATCTTCTTTAATCACCAACCAGTAATTAATAGACAATAAATAAAAGTCAAGAATTACCTTATATGAGGAGAGTGAGGTAACACCCAACGGGAATCAAACGATAGTGACTGGTGTTTGATAGTTCAGATGAATGGACCGAACGGTGGAAGATGGTGGTGCTTTGTGGGCGCCATAGTGGTGACTGATAAGGAGAAAGAGCGGGGACTTGTGGCAGGATTGCCTCATGAATTACGGACATGATTTAAATAACCGGAAAAGGTCTAAGCTTCTGGCTGGAGTGGGGGCTTCTCTGCAATTAATATATTGTAGTAAGGATACCGAATAGATGTTGATTGCAGTTTGTATAGTCTAGACTATTTTTCTTTTTTTCTTTCTTTTTTTTTGTTTTTTATACGATCGAAAACAATTTGATTATATTTGATTGTTTGCATGAGTAATTGGGTAGGACTCGTTTGGGAATGTAGATGAGATTGGATAAAATTAAAATGAGATAGAATTACACTGTTCTTAGTCCGTTGGAATCTACCTCCGCCAGGGTTGGATTAAAATTAACACAGATGGGAGTGCTATGGGGGTCGGGGATTCTGCGTGTGGAGGTGTTTTCCGTAATTGTCATGGCTTCGTTACGGGTTGTTTCACTTTGCACCTTGGTACTCGGGTTTCGCTTTTCCTTTGAATTACGGGTGCCATCACGCTTGTGAAATTGCTCTTGATAAGGGATGGCAATTTATATGGCTTGAAGCAGATTCCTCATATGTCATTTCGATCTTCTATTCCTTCTCAATGGATGTTCCTTGGTCCTTAGAGGACGACTTTCTCTCTTATATCGCCGCCTCCGTCTTATTCATTTTAGGGCATCTCACGTTTTCCGTGAGGCTAATCGTCCGCCGATGCTCTTGCTAAGCAAGCTTATGTGGTGTGGGTAACACTTGGTGGGATGTCGCTCCAAACTTCCTTCGTGATGTCATTGCTAGTGATCGTACTTTACTTTACCATATTAGATATTAGCTTATTTTCCTTTAGTCATGCAACCAAACTTTGTGGTTGTTTGCGCTTGGATTGTTCGTATTTTTCTTATCGGGGTACTCTTTTTCCTTCTAGGGTTTTTCCCACAAGGGTGGGTTTTATCTTAGAAGGTTTTAACGAGGCCCCATCTTAAGCTAGGTGATCGGCCTTGTGATCATCATTCTCTTTTTCTTTATTTATCTATTTTGGCCTCCAGGCCTTTTACTTAAAAAAAAAAAAATAGAATTACACTTTGTTCACTGATTATATAATATCTAAGGTAAAAACTTGCAGAGACGGTCTCACTTGATTTAGATCCGTGAGACTGAGCCCTTACACAAAGTTTTAAAGTTTTTTTTTTTTGATTTTATTTTTCTTAGAGTTTATATTTGTTTTTTTAGGGTTTATTTTGTTTCTTGGGTTTATTTTTAATTGATTTGGGTTTTAGGATTTTTAGTTTTTTTTTTAGGGTTTATTTTTTATTTTTAGGGTTTATTTTTGTTTTTCGGGTTTATTCTTCATGGTTCATGTTTTTAGGGTTTATTTTGTTTTTTCATGGTTCATTATTATTTTTAAATTTATTTTCATGGTTCATGTTCTCAAGAGACGGAGCCCTTAGGAGGTCTGCCTCACTAGATTTAGATCCAGTGAGACTGTCTCACAAGAGACTTGCTCTAATATCTAATATTGTGTTTGACATTTGTGATTGAGATTTAAATTGTTTTTTTAATGTAAAATCAATATATGTGTTTGGCAAAAGTGATAAAGTTTGATAATATTGTAAAATGTCTGAATTACCCTTTATAGTTATTTTGGTAGATTTTCTTTAGAAACTGAGTGAGCACGGGGCTTACAAGTCATATTAGAGAGTAAAAGATGGGTAACATGGATATTAATAAGTGTAGATAAGGGGTGATAATTTAATATCAAGGGGTATGCTAGGATTGCTTATCAATTGAAAATGGGATTACAATCCCAGCCCGAAATGTAATACCGGGCCGGAATCCAACATTAAACAAACGATTGATCTTGATAAATAGTCTTATTCTATCTAATACTAGTTCCTAAACCCATCCTAAATATCTATAGTGCCTTGTCATTTAAACAAAAAAATGGAAGTGAGATGGAAATTGAAGAGCACAACAGATAAGGAACGTGCGGAGAAAGTAAGGTATTATATAAAATCATTGCTTAGAGATGTTAAATGGGTTAGTCATAGCGGTTTTGGCGGTTTAACAGCTTCTGGACTAAGTGGACCGCTATCAAATATATTGAAAATATTGAAACTAATCTTAATCCAAGCGGACTTGGAATTTAAATGGCCACTATCGAGCTATAAGTAAAAAAATTATATATTTAAATCTAAGATTTAAACCCGAACTATCTAACATTTTAGTTAAAGTATTCATCATTAAAAAAGTCATGCATAGTTTATAGTTACATTGTATTAACAAAATTGTAAACTTTAAATATTTTATGATCTAAATTATAAAATTAAAACTATCATATTAAAAGCTAGCATTATATACCCATATAAAATGCGAAAAATTAATAATTTTTTTGAAAGTACTAATATGGCTATAATTCCTAATTTTTATAATTACATGATGAGAGAGGTGTGAATTTGAAAAACTATAGTTACTAGTAACATGTAATAAAATAGATATATAGTATTCAAAGTATATTTAATTTTCAAAAATAAAATGGACTCAAGCTAGCGGGCTAACCTTAACGAGTTCGTGGCTAAACTTTTGCTCGGGATTTAAATGGGCTTAAATAATTCGGCCATAATCCTCTTTTTTTCTTGGTTTAAAGTCCCGGTCAACATGCCGCAACCCATTTAATATCTCTAGTACTAGTAGAGTGTCAGTCAAGTCGGGGCCGGGCGAGAGACTAGCCCGTGGCCGGAATGATACTAGGCCAACCCAACCCATTGCGGGTCGCAGCAAAGCGGGCCAACCCCCCAAAAAATAAAAATAATAAACTAATAATTTTTTTGCATATTATTAATCTTAACGAGTTAAATAAAATAATGGATGACAAATACATAGTTTAAAAAAATATTACATACACTTTTAAGAGATAAAAATATAAAATATCAATTATACTATTTTTTTTTTAATTCTTCTCATTTTTTCCTTTTTTATTTCTGGCAGGCTAGCCCACCGCGGGTAAACACCTAACCCGCTCTCCACCTTAGGCACATTTTGATGGCTCTAAGTACCAGTGCTACGTCGGGCCCAAGAGAATCGGGCTGAGTGAGATTCAATCGGGCCTCTATGTTTTGAGCCTTTTTGGCCCATATGCTTTGAAAACACACAAAATGATAAGCTCTGATCGACTTTTTTGGGCGAAGTAGGCCCAACCCCATTTTGGGGCAACGGATTTGTAGTCTAGCCCAGATTTTTCACGGGCAGGTAATTTCATGGGCCCGGTCGGTTATGATGACTGCACATCTTAGCCAAACTCGTCCAATATCATCTCTAATTAGTGATAAGTTTTGTTTGGTTTAGCCACCAAAAGTTCCGGTGAATACCAATTATTTTCCAAAGAAAATCAGTTCCCGAATATGAATTGATAGTAAATCAAGACTCAACTTTTACATATTTCCCCTAAATGGAAAATTATACTCCCTTGGTACGTTTGGTAACTTGGATCTAACGCATGATTAATTTTGGGCCAGATCATCAATCATTTTTAGGCGATGGAAGCAAACAAAGCCAGAAAACGCACAAAACAAGCCTTGTGCGACGAGTTCCATGAAATAGTGCAGAAGTGGGGATTCAAACTAGAGATCTTTTTGTTGAATTTGGTTATGGAAAAATGGGTGTTGACCCAGTTTTAATCAAATATTTAAGTGGTTTCCATTAGTGAAAAATGAAATGAAATTATTTGTAAAAATCTACTAAGTGAGTAGATGAGAATATCATTTGGAATTTCTCAAAATCGATTCCGGGTGAATGGGAAATTAATTGTAGAAGTTAGCCACTTAAAACTAGAAAATGATATGGAAAATGGAAAATGTGGGGAAGGAGAAATGCTCCATCCCACATAGAGTAGATAGCCAAAGTTTGCTCAATTAATAAGTCCCAAGTTGGACTATTGGGTTTGGACCCTTGGGAGCACCAAAGTTTTTAAACGGGTGAGGACCTACATGCTTTGTGGGTTGGGTTCAAAACACACGCACGCCGCCGCCGCCGCTTTGGCGCGCGCGCACGGTCAAGGATCGCCGCGCGCAGCGCGGCTGGGGACAAATGAGCATAATTGTTCGTGCGCGTGCCACACACCGGGACAATGAGCATAATTGTTCGTGTATGCAAGTGTGCGAGACGCCGCATTGCACCTGCTCGAGCAACCAAGTGCGTTTTTGGGTAGACATGTATTTTCGAGCCAAAAGACATGTCCTTTCCATCGGGCACCTTGATGCCTATATATACGAACCCCATGCGGATGAAATTACACACGAAAATAATTAGCCTAATAATCGAGTCATTGCATCTACATATTGACATCCTTCCCGCTCAAAGCTTGAAAGCCTTTATACATTTCTCGGATTTTTGTAGTTTTGACTTTTGCAATGAAAAAGATAAAAGTCGTTGTATCTTAGGGACGAGCACGGAACCGTAAGCACTTCGAATAGGGGGCATTTTTGTCTTGCAGAGATCGTATATTATATGTGCCTCGACTTAGCTTTAAATAATTAGCCATTTCTCGGACCACCCTAACAACAATCACAAGACGAAAATTCTATTTCTATTTTCAAGATGATGGCGTCCGCTTCATTCACTCCATTGGCCGCTCCCGCTCATGGTGAAAAGTCGGCAAGTTCTCTCAGCGTTAACTTTAAACGCGGCAACAAAAGATGTTGTTCTACCTCACTACGCCGGGTTTGTCCCGATTCTGAAGGAGGACCCCCACCGTTGGCGATGAAGAATCCGACAATCAACGGATAATTCTTGTAGATGCTTGGCATAACAACGATTTTCTCTGCCGGATCTATGTTTTGAACGGGCAGACGACACTCTCTATAACGTCTATAGTTCGCTCAAAACATCCAAAGTATTGTGGGACTCTTTCGAAAAAAATACAAGATAAAAAAAGATGCTTAGGGACAAAAAAATTTATTGTCGGCAAATTTCTTGATTACAAGATGGTTAACACCAAACCGTGATCGCCTAAGTCAAGAGGTTCGAGATCATACTTCATGACTAAGTATTCGAAGGGATGATTCAACGAGTCTTTCCAAGTGGCTACAATAATAAAAAAATTGCCGCCATTGTGGAAGGATTTTAAGAACTATCCCAAGCACAAGCGAAAGAAATGGGGCTTGAGGATCCGATTGTTCGCCGTAAAATAGGAAGACAACCGAAAACCCAAAGTGAAGTCCAATAAGTCGGAATGGAGGCCAATGCCAATCTTGTTGAATCAAGTACTAGCAAGAAATGGAAGCATTCTCGAAAAGACAAAGGGAAGGCCAAGAAATTCAAGGGGAATCGCTACAATCGTGGCAAATCGAACCACATGGCCAAGGATTGCCGACACTCCAAAAAGGCAATCAAAGTGGCAACCAACAAGCCAATGTGATGGAGGACAAGTCCGTTCCAATAGACATGTCGGAGCTCAATCTCACCGCCGTTGTGTTTGAAGCGATATGGTGGATAACCCAAGAGAGTGGTGGATATATACAGGGCTACTCGTCACATTTGTGCCAATAAGGAGATGTTCTCCTCTTACACTACGATAAATGGAAGGAAACATTTCATGGGAAACTCTTCGACTTCCAACATCGTGAGGCTTGGCAAGGTTGTGCTCAAGATGACTTAGGAAAGGAGCTTACGCTTCCTCGGATGTCGCATATCCCAAATATCCGCGAAAATTTGGTTTCGGTCCTTTGCTTAGTAAGGTAGGGTTTAGACTAGTGTTTGAGTCCGACAAGTTTATAATGACCAATAATGGTCGGTTTCTTTGTAAGGGCTACCTTAATAAATGGCTCTTTAAGATGTCTCAGTAATGTCCTCGTTTTCCGCCAAGAGGCTAAGAATAAAACTATTACTTCATTTTACTTGTTGGATTATTCCAATTTATGGCATGATATATTATGACGCGTAAACTTCAACACAATTAAAATGTTAGTGAATCAAATTAATACCCACGTTTATTGACAATTGAACAAGATATTACTATGTATATCTTTTGAAAAGCAAAGATGAAGCTTTAGTAGCTTTTAAAACTTATAAGAATGAAGTTGAAAATTAGCTTAATTTGAAAACTAAGATGATTCAAAATGATAAAGGCGGAGAGTATGTTGCTCCATTTGAAGAATTTTGCTCGGAAGCGGTATAATTCATCAAACGACAACCGCCTACTCACCTCAATCAAATGGTGTAGCATAACACAAAAATCGTACTCTTAAGGAGATGATGAATGCAATGTTGATAAGTTCTGGCTTATCCTAAAACTTGTGGAGAGAAGCCATACTTTCTCGCAAACTACATTCTTAATAAGATCTCACACAAAGGTAAAAATGAAACTCCACATGAGTTAGGGAAAGGACGTAAACCGTCATACAAGTACCATGAAGTGTGGGGTGTTTGGATAAAGTCGAAGTACCCAAGCCTAAACAAGTTAGAATTGGTCCGAAAATGATTGATTGTGTTTTTATTGGATATGCTAACAATAGTAGTGCATATCACTTTTTAGTGCACATGTCGCCTATTTATGATGTAAATGAAGGTATGATCATTGAATCACGGAATGTCAGTATTCTTAGAGAATATCTTTCCAAATAAAGAAAAGAAAGAAAAATGTTCGAATAAACGAACTTATAAACCGCAAGGTTACCTCAAAGTGATGATGAAGAGGAACCAAGACGCAATAAAAGGACAAAAGTAGCTAAGTCTTTTAGTCCGATTTTCGACTTATATGTTAGAAAACGAACCAAGATCTATTCAAGAAGCTTTGTCAAGTCCAAGCTCATCTCTAGAAAGAAACTATCAATAATGAAATAGATTCCATCATGCAAAATAACACCGGGTTACAAACCTTTGGGATGCAAGTGGATCCTTAAAAGAAAGTATAAAGCGAGATGGATCTATAGATAAGTATAAAGCTCGTTTGGTAGCTAAAAGGGTTTAAACAAAAGGAGGGATATGACTTTTTTGATACATATTCTCCTGTTCACGAGGATTACGTCCATTCATGTTCCCATTTCTATTGCATCTTTGCATAACCTTGAGATACATCAAATAGACATTAAGATCGCTTCTTGAATGGTGAGCTTAAAGAGGATATTTATATGGAACAACCCGAGGGGTTCGTTGCACACCGGGTCAAGAGCAAAGGTGTGTAAACTTGTTAAGTCACTTTATGGACTAAAACAAGCACCTAAGCAATGGCATGAAAAGTTTGACTCGACTATGAAGTCAAATGGTTCAAGATCAACGAATGTGACAAATGTGTCTACATTAAAGGTACTACAAATGATTACATCATAGTATACCTTTATGTAGATGATATGTTGATTATGGGTAGTAGTCATTAAATCATGACTACTAAGAACATGTTAAAGAAGAACTTTAACATGAAAGATATATGATTATCTCGATGTTATATTAGGGATTAAAATCTATAGAATTTCGGATGGAATTGTCTTGTCACAATTCCATTATGTCGAAAGCATACTTAGAAAGTTTAATGCTTTTGATAGTACTCCGACTAAGACACTGTAGCTCCAAGTCACACTTGGCCAAGAATAGAGGCGAACCAGTTTCTCGGTTGAATATGCAAGGGTAATAGGCGATCGATGTACATAACGAATTGTAAACGCCCGACATTGCATATTAAGTGAGTAAGCTAAGTAGGTTCATAAGTAACCGAGTATGGATTACTAGAAAGCCGTGACAAAGGTACTTAGATATTTAAAGTATACCATGAACTATGGAATACTTCATATGAGATATCCAACAATATTAAAAGGATATTGTGATGCCAATTGGATATCGACACAAAAGACTCCAAGTCCACAAGTGGATATATTTTCACAATAGGTGGAGGAGCGATGTCGTGGAAGTCTTCTAAGCGAGTAAGTACATAGCTCGATCCACTATGGAATCCAAGTTCATTTCTTTGGATAAAGTTGGAGAAGAAGCGAGAATGACTTAGAAACTTCTTAGAGGATATTTCTTGTTGGAATAACCTGGTGCTTTGTTGCTTTGATACATTGTGATAGTCAATCGGCAATTGGAAAGGCACAAAGTAGTATGTATAATGGTAAGTCGAGACATATTCGTCGAAGACAAAATATCATTAGATAGTTGATTTCGAATGGGGTTATTTCGGTTGACTACGTGAAGTCAAAGGAAAAACCTTGCGGATCCGTTACAAGAGGCATAAATCGAGATCAACTGTATAAATTGTCAAGGGAATGAGTTTAAAATCTACAACATAAAGAATGTTCATAGTGGTAAGCCAACCTTGTGAATTGGAGATCCCAAAACCCTCGGTTCAATGGGACAACTAAGTTATGAATGTTTAGTGAACACTTAGAAAATGTGTTAGCTCATTCCCAAGACTTCCAAGTGAAATATAAACCTCGCTGAATGTGGTGAGGTTAAGTTTAAAACTTTTAATGATTCCTATACTTGAAAGATGGAGTATGGCAGATACTCTTTCAATAGGAGACCACCTATATAAGTTGGAAGCAATGGCTGCTTCAAAGAAACACTTATGAATCTAACATATGGTCCAGGGCGAAATGCACACAATGTGAGAACAACAAGTGTTAGAATCGTTATTGTGTAAATCTTGTTGTCTCGTTTACACAAACGATCGAATAGCTTAAGACATCGTCGGCGTCACTAAGTAACTAGTAAATCCGATAGTATTTTACTAAAGAAGGTTCAAAGCCACAAGCGCCTGGCCCGGATGCAATAATAGTTCGCCGAGACTTTCAAGTTAATCGCATACACGCATGCATTAATTTCATTCATGTGGGGGATTGTTGGAATTTGGTTATGGAAAAATGAGTGTTGACTGATTTTGACCAAATATTTAAGTGGTTTCCATAAGTGAAAAATGAAATTAAATTATTTGTAAAATTCACTAAGTGAGTAGACGAGAATAACATTTGGAATTTATCAAAACCAATTCCAGGTGAATGAGAAATTAATACTAGAAGTTAGCCACTTAAAGCTAGAAAATAGTATGGAAAATGGAAAATGTGGGGAAGGAGAACGCTCCATCCCACATAGAGTAGACAACCAAAGTTTGCTCAATTAATAAGTCCTAAGTTGGACTATTGGGTTTGGGCCCTGGGGGCACCAAATTTTTAAAGGGTTGATGACCTATATGCTTATAGGTTTGGTTCAAAACACACACGCGCGCGCTCGCCGCCCCGCGCCCGCCGACTCGGCCCGGTCCGAGTCCGGATCGTGGGTCGAGGTCATGAGTCCGGGGCCGGGCTTAGGCTTCAAGGCCCTTATATTTTATGGACTAAATTTATTTAAAACCCTTTAAAATTAACTAATTATTTTTAATTAGATAATTAATTTTCCAACTTGAGGTGCGCGGATGTGCGGGGTTGCTCGGGGCCGCACAATAAGACGGAGCGCATCACGCGGCCTTTGCAAGGCCACGTGCGCAAGACCGGGACAATGAGCATATTTGTTCGCGCGCGCAAGTGTGCGTGACGCGTATGTTTCACTTATTCGAGCAACCATGTGCGTTTTTAGTGTAGACATGTCTTTTTGAGTTAAAAGACATGTCCTTTCCATCGCACACTTTGATGCCTATATATACGAACCCCCGCAAATGAAATTACTGCATTTAAAAATAATCACTAATAATCGAGTCATTGCATCCGCATATTGACATCCTTCCCTTGAAAGCCTTAAACACTTCTCGTTCATTTTGTAGTTTCGACTTTTGCAAAGTATTGCTAAGTCAAAATAGATAAAAGTCATTGTATCTTAGGAACAAGTGTCGGAATCGTAAGCATTTCGAATACAATGCGTTTTCGTCATGCGGAGATCGTATATTATACAGGCCTCGACTTTACCTAAACACTTAGCCATTTATCGAAAACAAGAAACCACCCTAATAATACTTTGGGCCTCAAAAATTGACTCTACACCACTAGACTACCTCACGAGGGCAATATAATCGTTATATCTTTTATAGAAAAAAAGGATAATAGATATCTAAGATGAAACAATAAGGATAATTCTAGAAATATTATTTGTTGAGATTTTGCTCAAAAATACTTAATTTATATGTCAAACTAACTTTTACGCAACTAATATTTGCCGATCGAGACCATATGTAATAGATAAATGGTTGAAATAAAGGCAGAGATTACTATATATAATGGCAATTTTTATCTTTTTTGAGTGTTACTATATAATGGCAATTGATTGTGGAATATAAAGTATTCTTAAATATTTTCTAACTTTATGATAAAAAAATGCATGATAATAAAAGATATATTAAGTGCGTGCATGATAAATTAGCTGAATACATTTATATAACAGAAAAAAAGAATTGCTAACAATTGGTGTGATGTGGTAAAAAGTAAATTGGCAAACAAATATAGCGAAAAATGGAGTGATCACTTACCCGTACTTAATACCTACAACCTGCGAAGCCAAAGCAAAGTAAAAGAAAGAATATATGCTTATTTATGAAGTTTGTGATTAGTTTCAAGTGAGCTCTATTTATAAGATAGCATGATGAAATGTGATAGTTGATATTCCTCTGCTGTTAATTATCTCACTTATAATGACCAAATTCAATATTCCTGATTCTCTGCCAACATGTTCAGGTGTAATTAAATTAACAAATATTTATAATAATAAATTGTGAATCACTTGAATATATACTTGATCAATATTATATCATTCTGAAATAGTTTCTACCAGGCTGCCAAGTCATATTTATAATAAAGTATGTACAATATGTATATTATATATTAGGAGATATTACAAAAGTACTCATTCAAGTCTATTTACAGAAGTTACTCGGAAACTTGTATCTAATTATAAATATTTTCTTAAAGTTTGACTTCATTTTTTTCACTTGCGTGTATACAGCTACATGGAAGATGTTGATATCAACTAAATGAAAAATAAATAGATAAATGCTATATTGACGATAGTACACAGTATATACAGTTGAAAAAATAGAGAGTTAGCTTGGAAATATATGTTTACAGTTAAGAAATTTGGAGAGTAACTTCGGTAAATATTTTAAACTTCGCCGATGGTTTTTTCCAATTAACTCTTTCTACAATTACATTTTATATATATATATATATATATATATATATATATAGGATTTGGTTCAAATGAGACCACCATCCCTAGGTGAGACAGGTGTGACTTATCTTACCCATTGATCTTAAAAAAATGAAAGGACGTGATTAATTCAGTTTTTTTAATTATTTCCTAATTTTTGCTGATTTTAAGGGTAAGATTGTAATTTTGTAATTCAAATTAGTGGTCCCAAACGGATTTTATAGGTCGAAATTGACACACGGATTTTGTGGCGGAATTTAAGAAACCCTTTTTCTTTCCAAATATTTTTATTTTACAAAGATGATTAGGGTTATTCTACTTTCGCATAATTAGACATCAAATAATGCATATTTAGTTATTTTGTTGGCACTGCTTTTAAAACAAGACATAATTGAATATAATGTAATCGCATATGTAGTTATACTACAATCGCATAAATATGTTCAATATAATGTATATTTAGTTATGAAAATGGGATGTTGCTTTTGGAAATTATAAAAATGGGATGTTACATAATGTCTCGCATATTTAGTTATTACACAATGCATAGATAGTTTCTAGATAATACATAGTTAGTTGATTTTGTTGCATAGTTTATGACGTCTTGCATAGTTGGATATACCGTACTACATTTTAGTTTTTTTTTTTCGCATAGATAGTTTTCGGACAATGCATATTTAGTTGAGTTTGTTGCATATTTAGTTTTCGAACTCACTTGTTTGTTATTTTTTTGTAATATTGCACCGATTTTTCTTGTTTTTTCTCTCGTAATTTTCATGAACTGTAATTTTCGAGTTCTTCACAGTTTTTCTTTATTTGCGTTAATGGAGGAATGAGAGAGAGAGAGAGAGACGTGAGATTGGGGAAATTGGGAGATATATGAGAGAGAAATATATTTGATTCCATTTTTGTAACTAACTTGTTATGTTATTTTACCCTAATACCCTTATATTAATTAAATTAATATTTTAATATTTTTTATCCATTAAATCATACCCATTGATTAATAGTGGGGATGGTTGAGATTAATCCATTGTGTCTCACCTAAAGACATGGTCTTACTTGATCCTCCTATATATATATATATATATATATATATATATATATATAGGGATGAGATCCTATGAGACCATAGCTATAGTAGGAACATGAGACTCAATCCACACCCTTGAACCAAATAAATTGAAAGGCTAGGATTTAATGGCATTTTAGAGTAATTAAAAATAGTGGGGACCAAATAGGGTACAATTGGAATGTTAAAATCAGCCAAAATAACTGCCTTTCCTAAAATCAAGGAATAGAATCTTACCAAATTCACCATCTTCCATACCAACGTGAAGCATCGTCCAAAAAAAAAAAAAATCACAAAGAACTTCTCCTCCCATCGCCCGGATATCGACTTCAACATCATCTTCTCCCACGATCAAAGCAAAGTAGAAAACAAAGAAATCCCACACTGAAATCGAACCAACAAAATTCACCCCGTCATCAAAAACACCAAAAAATTCACGTCAACAGGATCGGTTTTGCAATGTCACGCATATTACGATACCCTCCACAAAACAAAGTCACAACAAGGTAATATTTGACACCAATTCATCGAAAAAAAATATGTGGTTCGAATGCATGTAATGTTGCACAATAAAAAAATTCTCCAAATAATCATGTACCTATAGCTTTGGAATTATGTGCATATAGCTTTGTAATTCGTGCATATAGCTTTGTAATTATGTGCATATCGCTTTGGAATTTTGTGCATATAGCTTTGGAATTGTGTGCATATAGCTTTATAATTGTGCATATAGCTTTGTAATTTCGTGCATATAGCTTTGCAAATCGTAACTCATGTGTATTATATGCTTAGAGCATGTGTGTTTAGTTAAGTATTAGTGATATCCGTGTATAGTGTTTGAATTTGTGTATTTATTATGAAAATATGTATCACATATAATGTAACACATATAGCTTCGTACATATGTGTGTTTAGTTAGTATTAATGAAATGTGTATATAGTGTCTCGAACTGTGTATTTATTGGTAAAAATGTGTAACACCTATAATATATCCAAAATAGCTTCGTAAGTATGGATTTACACAATGCCTTTAAAATCGTGTAAATAGAATTTAATTTGTTGTTTTAATATCAAAATATTGTGTTTTTGCGGATCAAGATCCGTTACACAGTTCACGTTGGTCGAGGCTCGAAATCTCACCGGATCGACTAAATATTGGATCCCGAGAGGTTGAACAAAAAAATCCCTCGTGCCAACATGCATTTCCGTACATTAGAGGCAGGAATACAATTTTATAAGGATTATGGTTTGTGTAGTGGCTTCGACGTTAGAAGAAGCACTACGAAGAAATTCAAGAACGAGGATATTCGCGTGCAACACGTGGTTTGCAATAGAGAGGGCTACAAGAACTCTAAAAACCCATACCAGTGAGGCATCCGAGCATGACGGCAACATCCCAAAACAGGGGACACGAAAGAGAGCCTCGAACCGAGTTGGGTGCAATGCACGCTGTATTTTTGAATACACTAGCGCCGGTTCATATAAGGTAAAGACGTTTGAGGAAAGACACACTCATCCGATGACAATTGATAAACACAAGCAATTCTTGAAGGTGAATAGGAACCTAAACTTGGGCACCAACAATTTATCATAAATTGCACACGGGCAAACATTGGGAGTGCAAAACAACACGAGCTTTATAGAGAAATGGTGGCGGTTATTCACAGGTTGGGGCGCTCAAAATTGATTTTAAAAATTTCAAACGAGACCGAAAGCATACATATGCGGTGCGGATGCACAATTGGTGATAGACAAATTCCTTAGCAAAGAAGAGGCAAATCCGGGAATGGTATTCGATTATGACGTTGATCAAGATGAACAACTAACTCGACTCTTTTGGGCGCACAGCACTATAATGAACTATGCCGCATTTGGCGATGTAATATCATTTGATGCTACGTACAATACCAACCGGTAATATAATTCACTGCACTAATTTATATTGCATATTTGTGATTACAATAGTTTACATTTATCCTTATATACCTGTCCATTTAGTTACATAAATCTGGGTAATTCTGTGTAATCTGGATCAAGATCCAGATTACACAGTTCACGTTGATCCAGATTACAAAGCTATATGCACAGAATTATAAAGCTATATGCACACAATTCCAAAGCTATATGCACATAATTCCAAAGCGATTGTACATAATTACAAAGATACATGTTATTTTATTACGTTGGTGTTATACATATTCAGGTTAATATGTGTACATAATAATGTAATTGTGTACGCTTATACTCATAAAAATGTTTAGATAGTTATTAAAATCAGATACTCAAAATAGATTTCATACATGTGTATATAATAATAAAATTGTGTACACTTATACTCTTAAAAATGTTTACATAGTTATTAAAATCAGGTACTAATAATAAATTTCATACGCAGTATAAGATGGTGTTCGCTCCATTCAGGGTAGATAACCATCGTAGGTGTGTAACTTTTATGGTGGCCTTATTTTGAGAGAGGATGAGGAGTCTTATACGTGGTTGTTCGGGACGATTCTTAGATCTTGTTGCTAAGGAACCATATTATATAGAATGAGATCAAGACCCGCCATGAAGAATGCCATCAAATCCGTCTTCAAGACAAAGAAACACAAAGTTGTGTATGTGGCACATAATGGAGAAAGTCGAGTGTCAAAGCCGCCCCAACCTGTTCAAAGATAAAATTTTCATCAATCGATTTAAATCAATAGTGTGGGATAACTACATTACAATAGCCGAATTTGAAGAACAAAGTGGCACGAAATTACGGTGACTTCAATAAAGCATCACACCCATGGTTCACGGTTATGTATGATATACGACGTTTGGATTCCCGTATATTTTAGAGACGTGCCCATGAGTGGACTTCGAAAACTACGTCACTCTCGGAAAGCACAAATAGTTTGGTTTGGTAATTTTACAAATCCCCAATCAAACTTGGTGGAATTTGTAATGCATTTCGAGAGCGCAATGGAATCCCAACGACATTCTAGTGATAAGTTGAATAATCGGTGCCAAACCTCCTTCCGGATTGCCGGACACCATTGAAAATTGAAAAGCATGCTTCTTTAGTATACACGCACGCCATATTTTATGAAGTGAGCAAGGAAATTAAAGAAGCGTGTTACCATTGCTCGATTATACGGATCAATGACAATACAAACGAGATCTCGTACACAATAAAGGAAGAAAGTGGGGTGTTTCAAGTAACAAAGTGCAAGGTAGATGCATCACCCAAATGTAGTTGCAAATTGTTCGAGCAGATCGACTCGTGTCGACATATATTTGTAATACTCAAGGATTGCGATGAAATTCGGCTCCATATTTGGCAAAGACGTTGGATGAAAGCAACCTCGTATAATTCTTTAGCTAAGAATGGGCACATGTACCAATTTAAAGGGAGGGATAGAGGCCGCAAGAACACTAAACACCCCCGGGCGGATTTTTTCACATTGCGATCGGTCTTGCGCAAGGGGATATTGGGAAATTGTCAAGTCTATCTCGTATCATATCGAACGAGAAAGCTAAGCTATTAGAGGAACAACGCGAAACTACAATGCCTAGCAAACAATCAGTAATGGAAACCTATTGCGGCTCAACCTCACAATTAAACATTTCCGTGCTACCGCCAAAACAAGCCAAGAACAAAGGAAGTGGTAGTCATCTGAAAAGCAGGATCCAAAGCCAAAGAGAAAAAGCCATAAAAGCAAGCACAAAACTGAAAAGAAAATGTGGGACATGCGGTAAGGTTGCAACACATAACAGCAGGACATGCCCGACCCGCACAAGCACCCCCTGAGGCAATTTATGATTTGTTTACATAATTCTGAACATAAACATACAATATCTGGAAACTATTTACACATTTATACGTGTATTAAACACACATCGTTCTTCAATGACAACATCAATATCAATAAACGTATGTTTTGGAATTATGTGTTTAGAGATGTAGAATTATGTGATTTTAGTTATGTAATCATGTTTTTTTAGTAATAGCATGTTGTTTTTTGTTATTTTGTACAAGCATGTATATTTGGTTTGGAGTTATGTGTTTTTAGATGTGGAATTATGTGTTTTTAGTTTTTCAATAATGTTTGTTTAGTAATAGCATATTGTTTTTTGTTATTTAGTGCAAGTATATTTTGGTTTGGGATTATGTGTATTTAGATGTAGAATTATGTGTTTTTAGATGTGGAATTATGTGTTTTTAGTTTTCCAATAATGTTTGTTTAGTAATAGCATATTGTTTTTTTGTTATTTAGTGCAAGTATATTTTGGTTTGGGATTATGTGTATTTAGATGTAGAATTATGTGTTTTTAGTTTCACAATAATGTTTGTTTAGTAATAGAACTGTTTTTTTTTTTTTTTGCAAGCATGTGTACTTGTTTTGGGAACATGTGTATTTAGCAATAGAATAATGTGTGTTTAGTTATATAATAATGTGTATACAGATTTTGGGTTAGGGGATACTTAACGTACATAATTTTGTGCGTAAGACATACAATGTAATACACCTTCCACTAAATCATATGTACGTGAAAAATGCAAATTTACATTGATTAAAGAGAAAACACCCCACGCCCCGAACCATTCATATCCACAATTCAAGACCATCTAAGTCATATGCAAAATGGCTCCCAAAGACAAAAAGCACCAATGATAGTAACCTAACTATACAAAAATGTTGAGCACGGTTCGCATACTACATTGTCTATTTAAAACAAAACTACAATACGATCTTCCCGTCCGAACTTTTCGGCTTCTTCCAAACATCTATCCTTTTGCTCATTGCTATGGTGTAGGATTATTGCAAATTGAGTACTTCGTGCGTAAGTTAGACATTGGGACGCATTACTCTTCTCCAAACCACAATCCCATCCCTTGGTGCCACCGCCCATGTAGCTCTCCATATGCCTCATGGCATATATACCACAATCAACTTTGTTTGTGGTATCTCTCCAAGGCATGCATAGTCTACACGGGAGAACTTCCGAACAATACTAGCCATTTGCGGGCAGCCTTTAGTCTCCAAGTAGTTTGCAAACATCCGAACTCGCACAATATCCATGGAAAACAAAATTATTTACCAAAAACATACAACTAACTATCCATTAGCATAAACCATATACCCAATATTATATAACTAAAACTGTGAGAATCCTATAACTAAACACACAGAATTCTATAGCTAGGTTCACATGATTCCAATCAAATATACCTACTCACACGTAATCCTATAGCTAAACACACTGAGAATATAATAGCTAAACACACAGACTTCTATATCTAAGTTCACATCATCCAAAAGGGGCGAGCAAGGAAATGCAACACATAAACCATAAACACATTATTATATACCTAAACAAACAGAATTCTATATCTAAGTCCACATGATTCCAAATCAAATATTCCTACTCACACAAATTTCTATAACTAACACACATAATTTCATAGCTAAATACACAAAATTCTATATCTAAGTTCACATCATCCAACAGGGCAAACTAAGCAAGGAAATGCAACACAAAAACCAAAAAAAAAGCTCACCAACTTGTCCGGCAAGTCTCCATATTTCTCCCGACTGCTTCCACCGACAGATGAGTTGTCGATAATATGGCAGTGAAACCTCTTGACATCAAAGGTCACCAGAAAGATGTGCTCGCTCTTACAAATCGGGAAGAAAAACTGAAACACGCTATACATTAGGGTCTTGGTAATTAACAGAAAAGATTTGAAGAAATAATGAGATTAATTACCATTGCTTACCATGTCAAAGTTGTTCAATTTATCGGAGCTCGGGTCACCGAACTCTGTGTCGAGTCCTTGCACAAACGACTGATACACAGTGTTCTCATCTAAGCCATCCCCCGGACTAACGATCGTGAACAACTACAACACATATACACAAATATAAAAAAAATAAAACACGGATTTTAGGACTTGAAACACCAAAGAAAAATCGAAAAACAAGAAAATAAAAATGGATAAACATACGTCAAAAAACAAAAGCAAAAAAACATTCGCGAATTGCCGCTCCTCGATCCCTCCATACCATTCAACATCCATGCCCAAAGGTCCAAAATAGAAACATTAATGTAACCTCCGGGACGCATAGTCTCCATAATTTCCCTCGACAAAAGTTTGTCACCGGCGTTAAATACGATATCATCTCTATATGGAAAAAAAAAAACAATTACGGGCGTAGATAAAACAAATGAAGCTAATTACTCATCTAGTAAACGAGTCCTTACTTGTTCGACCCAGGATTTTCAAAAAGCCATTTCGCAATCATGTTCTCATTTTGATTTGGCTTGAGCAGCACGTCGATCTGTCTAGTCACAAATGGCGAAGACAAGATCACAGCACTTTGCTTTGTCTTCCTAGTAGCTCTACGGGAAAAAACCTTCTTAGATCTTTCTAAGGCAATATCGCGCTGGCCCTTGACCTCCCTAAAGCCACTAGGTTTCACGCCACCAACCTCCGTTTCGACATCCTACGAACCAAATAAGAATAATTATGAACTCGTATACACATTGATGAAGTAAATCATAAAAGATGGGAAAAAATACTTACGGTCTTTGGATTCTCACTCGGGCGCGTCATGCCCCCAGGGCCACCAATCTCAGAATCTTCCACCTATAAACCAAAAATATATAAAAATAAAGCTACTTATACACAAAATAAAACTACCTATACATAATGTAACTAACTAAACATAAAAACAGAACTAAATAAACATAATTACAACCCTAAATGCACATAATATTTTACTAATTTAAACATACGATGAGTGGTTTTTCGATCCCCGCTTGCACGCAGCCCCCGACATTCATTTCGAGTAACTGCGCAGAGCATACAATAGTGTGAACTAAAAAATACTTAAAGGCAAAATCGATAAATCATACTATATAAGTAATGCAAACATATATAATACCCCAACTTCCACGCTTGCCATACCACCATCTCGCACATCTCCTCTTCGTTGACACTCTTCTCATAGTGCCGAGACGTGTCAAGAATGTCCTCCCATCTACCGACATTGGTATCTTGAGTCAAGCCAATAGAAAAGCTTGGTGCCTCATCACACCATTTCTTGAATTCATCTCTCTTGAAATGCACTTTCAATTGCCTCGGTGCGGCAATATTCTCGCTTGCTCCAAAAGGCTTCATTCTTGACTTCGGTCCCTTCCATACCATCGTCCGAACGGCGAACCCCACCCGTGAATGCGGTTGAGCATAAGAAACCCTTCGCAACGTTCCCAACCATGGCAAATTCTCGCATCTCGACCAAGTCCTTTGGACAGATCAAGAATAGATATAATCTCGACAACATCGGAGGACAAACATTTTAATCTGTCAAGTAATCGACCAAGTAATCCCCCGCACATCAAAAATATGTGTATAAAATCGTGAGTGTATATGCACGTAATCACTAACTCTGAATGTACATAATTATAATATACATAATTTAAACACTAATTATACATATTTCAAACACTAAATGCACATAATATAAACTTGAATACACATAATCACTAACATGAGTGTACATAAATAGAATACACATAATTTGGCCACTAATTACACATATTTGAAACACTAAATGCACATAATATAAAACTAAGTACACATAATTCCGAATACACCAAATCACTAACCACGAATGTACATAATTAGAATACACATATTTAAACACTAATGGCACATATTTGAAACACTAAATGCACATAATATACACCTAAATGCACATAGTCACTAACTTTGAATGTGCATAAATAGGATATACATAATTTAACACTAATTGCACATATTTGAAACACTAAATGCACATAATCCTAAAACTACAAACACAAAATTATCTTCCGAATGCACATAACATAAAACTAAGATACATATGCGGATGAACAACCTTCGCATCGGCCAGGGATGACGAGGTCCCCCCGACTGTAGCATCCTTCTCCTTCCAAGCCAAATTCAGCTGCGGCTCAGTTTGTGCTTCCCCATCAAACGGGGGCTCGATAAGCCCCATCCCAAACCCACCAAGGTCGATTTCCTTGTTGTTCCTTTCCTTTAGTTTGTCCCCGCTCCAAGCCGACACGATGGGGACCGTCCTTGGAACACTACGTCTCACGCACTTAACTGTCAACGTAAAATACGTGTGCAATTACATAGATTACATCAAAAAGAACATACTCCAAAAAAATAAAAAAACAGAAAAAAATTGTGGGAAGTAATACCGCCAAAAACAGCAAGGGCCCATTAAATTCAGTGTTATCTTCCGACACGGCTCTCTTTTCAACCAATGTAGTAAGTGTATGCTCACACCATGCTAAGTTCCTAACATTTCGACGCGTCTACAAGGCTTTTAAGCAAGTGGGGATACACATATGTAGATGAAAAATTACCAATGATAAGGTACTCGACCAATATCAAGAACAACCTTCTAAACCAATCACCGCCATCCACAAAACTCAGCATTTTATCAGCCACTTGCTTCGGTGTTACCTTGTAATCCTCCCTACCGAACATAGCAGGCCATCCGGTGTACAAATCGCAAGTCTCCGATTTTGTTTTCTTCACTATTCGCTCACGCCCATTGGGGAACCCCAATACTCTCGCACATCATTCGGTTCAATGCGAATGCGCCTCATACTATCCAACAACAACTCCGAGCTAGCTAGGGTTAAAATTTGCAACTAGCCAATACATTTGAGTTGGGAAGTCAACAATTGAAAGGAAAACAGGACTTCCAAATCCCATATCAACAATGGCATCAACTGAGTAGGGAAAGATTACCAAGCGTATTCACCAACACCCTTGGGTTCGACCTAGTCGATAATGTCGTATATAAGTTCTTTTTCCTCTTCCCCGACCATCGCCTTCGTCCCCACTTCCCATGAGCCCTTTTACCCTTGTTTTTGCCATTTAGTTGGTAAAACAAGACCTACATAAAAAATAGAACCAATTATTTACCAAAACATACAACTAATGTATTGTATAACTAAACACACGAATTATATAGCTACACACACAGAATTCTATAGCTAAGTTCACATGATTCCAAATCAAATATACCAACTCACAGAATTCTATAACTAAACACATGAATTCTATAGCTAAACACACAATTCTATATCTAAGTTCACATCATCCAAAAGGGGCGAGCGCGGGGAAATGCAACACATAAACCATAACCACATTATTATATACCTACACACACATAATTCTATATCTAAGTTCACATGATTCCAAATCAAATATACATGCCCCCACCAATTAAATCTCATTCAACAATCCCCCAAAATTAAAACTCGCATAAAATAGAACACACGAATTATATAGCTAAACACACGAGAATTATATAGCTACACACACGAATTTATAGCTAAGTTCACATGATTCCAAATCAAATATACCAACTCACACAGAATTCTATAACTAAACACAGAATTCTATAGCTAAACACACGTAATTCTATATCTAAGTTCACATAATCCAAAAGGGAAAGCGAGCGGGAAATGCAACACATAAACCATAACCACATTATTATATACCTACACACACGGAATTCTATATCTAAGTTCACATGATTCCAAATCAAATATACATGCCCCCACCAATTAAATCTCATTCAACAATCCCCAAAATTAAAACCCACATAAAATAGAATACACGAGAATTCTATAGCTAAACACACAATTCTATATCTAAGTTCACATGATTCAAAACACTAATTACACATATTTCAAACACTAGGTCGAACTCATGTTCTTACACCTAGAAGTTTATTCCCTAAAATTAAACAAATAAGAACAATAGAAATTAATAATAAAACCCAAATTGGAACCCTAATATCAACAAACACAAAAATAAAAAGGAAATAAAAATCACGGATAACTTACAATTTTTTGTGCGATAACCGTGATAGAAATAGGAGATGATTCGTGCGGTTTGATTAAACCTACCGTGTTGAATATAAGAAGAAAAATCGAACCAGTTTAATTATCCTTTGAAGAATCTGACCGACGGGACGATGTCGTAGAGGAGATGGTAGCGGTGAAGGCACCTATTCCAAATGACCGGTGTTGTGGTGGAGAGATGAATATGTCTATTCAATAAATCGAGAATTAGGGAGGCGCGATGGCTTGAAGCGAGATGATGAGAGAAATGATCGGTGTCGTGATGGAGAAGTGGAGAAAATCGCGGGATATGAATAAGAAACGATAGACTTACCAAATTCAAAAATTAGGGGTTTACAATTATATCCTTGGAATAATTAGCGTAATTACTTTCCTACCCTTGTTTGTCACTAACATAACTAAAATAGATGGGTAAAATCGGGCCATTAGATATTAAATCAAAAGGTGTAGATGTGGTCTCATGTTCTTACCTAAAGGCCTGGTCTCATTTGATCATATCCTATATATATATATATATATATATATAGGTATAGGATCATATGTGGCAAGACCCTAATATGTGGCGGTGTGGACGGATCTAGGCCATTAACATGTTTAATCCAATGACCTATTTTTTCGATTTTTTAAAATCGTAATCAGCCCATTTAAGGGCAAAATAGACAAATCATAAATATTAAGTAACGCCCAATTTTGGTAACTCCCCACAATTTTCTATCTTTATGGGATTCAATCACCAAAAAATCTTCCGCTTCTCCCAAAATTCCGAAAGTTTTTCGTCCCCCACAAACCCACTATCACACGACCGCAATAACTTCATCTCCTCCAAAATTCCTTCTCACAAACGGCTGTAAACACAATTGTTTTTTAAAAAATCGAGCAAGGGACTCCTCGTGTACGGCGAAATCCGGTTGGGCATAAAACCTCCAAAAGCTTCGTTAATCTACATCAAGGTTTGCCTACTTCTATTTTTTCGATTATTTGGAGTCAGTAGTGCACGGTCAAAGGATTTTTACCCAACTTCGACAACATATTTTATATCAATTGAAGATATTTATTTATGGGTTTTCCTTAGTTTTTGTTGACTAGTTGTAGGACACAATTTTTTTTTAGTTTGAATTTTTAGGGTTCTTATAATGGCCTTTTTACTCACGCCTTTTTAAGTTGGTTATGTGGAATTATATCATTGAATGTAATGGGTTGCAATCTATATAGTATAAATGTACGACAAAATGGTATACACATAGATAACTAATTGTATAACCCCTCTTTACTCAATTTATGCCTTTTTCATTCATATTTTTGGCATAATCTTTTAAGCATGACAATTTTCGTTGTGCTTTTGCTATATACATAATCAATTTGTTGTGCATATTTTGTCACAATGTCTGCAATTTGTATTTTTTCATTCATATTTTGGTGTTTTTTTGTTAAATTTGGTATATAAGTACACATGGTATTGTGTTATTGCAATAGTACACATTAAGTTTACATTTGGTTTTCATAAATCAATTTTGTTGTGCATATTTTGCACAATGACTGAAGTTTTGTGTTTTTCATTCATATTTTGGTGTTTTGTTTGTTAATTTTGGCATATAAGTACACAGGGTATTGTGTTTTTGTGCTACGATATTCTATCCATCTTCGTATTATGTACGTCATGTGATGTGTTATTTAACTTTTGTAAATTACGGGTTAGATGGCAATAGGAAATAGGAAGAGACCTGCTCTCCTCCATCCCGACGAATGTCCGAGTGACGTTAACCCGAGGAGAAAGAGCGCAAAATCTGCGCTCAAAGATTCGTTGCCCAAACTGAGGACCAGATCCGTCCCCAATGTTATATCGGGCGCATTGGTTCGGCTCAATAATTATCAGACAAGAGCAGTTATTGAAATGGGATTCGGGAGCCTGCTGGGGATAAACATTGAAGAACTTCCGGGGAGATTTATCAGTTGATGTTTTAACGAATCGTGTGTATGCATAATTATTAAGCGGTTTTGTGTTCAAGTACTATAATTACTTTTTATTTTGGAACTCAATGTAACAATGTACTTCGAATGTCACACTTATTATGAAATGTCAAACCAATGTATACCAAAACAAGAGTTTATTAAACTATAATATAATTATGTGTACACCATAATTTCTTCGCTTATAAACCACCAAGTATTCATATATATACACCACGATATGCCACAAATTTACTATATTTTTCGATTTTTAGTTGAAGCACTACAATTATTTTTACTATTTGGAAGTCATCGTAATCCTTGACAAGTTGTGTATCATCAACAAATAGCGATTACAACATAAAAGTGTTTGGGTTACGGGGTATTTTTTTATTTAAAGTCAAATGGACTAAAAACGGTGTAAAACTAGAATATAAATGACATTTAGTTATAATACAAATGACATTCAATTACAATATAAATGACGTTCATTTAACATAAGTCAAATCTGATAACAGTTTTTTGGACTCTACGAAATTTGAAAATGCTGGGAAAAGTGTAGTTGTATTATGTAGGTTGTTCTGGACATGTTCGGCTGTTGTGAGATGCAATTTTGCCACACGTTCCACACTTCCTCTTTAGTTTCGTGCTTGCACGGAGTTGCCTATAAAACTCCACACCATTGTCCCAACTCGCAAAATGCATGCCCACTCGCGGTATTTTATCTTGTTCAACTTCAGGTATCCAATATTTGGTGTTGTCGGGTGATATTACCAGACACTTTAGTATTTCGACATCTTTGGAACGTTTCATCACTTGTATCGCAAAGTATATGCACACCAAATAAGTGAAACGTATACACAAAAAAATTTTTCAAAATGCACAATAGTTTTCGTAGGTCCCAAAGGGTGTAAGTGTAAGGTTTAGAAGGGGGTTGAATAAACCTTACCAAATTTTCGATTTAGTCCTTTTAAATATACGAGTTGATTCTCGATTTGTGTCCTTGATGGACGATCGATTTAGTCAATCAAGTAGAGTTAGTCTCTCAGCACTCAACTCAATGGTGTTGATGGAATAACTCATTTGTTGATTCTAAATTAACTCAAGTTTGTGGTTTTGTTTTATTTGGAAGACTTAACACCCTTAAGTTTGATTAAGCAAGAGTTTAGTGCTAGGTTTAGTACTAGTATTATCAAGTGGATAGCAAATTTATCGCAGAGATATAAGCGAGTTAAAAATGCGAGGAATTAAAGTCTTTGAAATGTAAATGACACAATGAAATTTTTATAGAGGTTCGAAGATGGGGTAATTCTTCTACTCCTCTCTTCTCCAACTCTGGAGGAATCCACTAAGTAATGATCGTTTACAAAGTGGTAACACCAAATACAAGTCTTGATCACACGGTGACTTGATCCTTTGGGACTCGATGAGACGCCTTGATCACTCGGTGGCTTCTCTTACGACTCAGCTTCTTCACAGGGCAACCGCTTGCTACTCTGACTCACTTGCTCAAGCTCTTTGGATTTGATCACGAAGCCCTCCAAAAGCTTAAGACTTGGTTCGACCTTGAACCTTCCTACAATCCTTCGTGGAATGTAGACCCCTTTTCTTCAAAAGTTTCCTCTTCAAGCGATTGAAGTTCTCTTTCCTTCACGGTGAGTGTTGGATTGATGTACTTCGTAATGTAGGCTTGAGGATTAATCTTGAATGATTTGAGAGTATTTTGGTTATAGTTTATTTGATTTCTTGAATGTTCGTGGTTCAGGTTTTTTTTTTCTCTCGAGTCATTCCTCGGCCTTTTATGGTGATCTTTCAAAAATTTGCCCGTTGAAGAGATAGCTTATTTTTGAAAGTCACTTGCGATCGTTGGCTTGTCTTGTTGCGATCCTTGGAATTGCCATTTCCTCGTATGAATTGTTCTTTCACCTTTTCGAGAGTTCGACACGATGTAGTGCTTCCCATTGGTTCATTCCTTTTGCACGCTCAGGGATGAGCACTCGAGAAAGGTGGTATGGAGATATTACTTGTTTAAGTAAATCTCTTGATTTGCGGCAACGGATCTTTTCTGATTATCTCGACTTGTTTGCATTTCCTTGCTTTCCCAGGTGACTTAGAGTCGACTTCCAATCATTGGATGACTCTTCCATCACTTGACTGAGACTTGGCTTTTCTTGAGTTGACTTGACTGATACTCACTTGGCCGCATCTCACCGCTTCTTTAGTAGAGTTCCGTCTACTCTTCTTTGCCATACTGTCTGTCTCACACAGAAGTTTTCCTTCTAGTCTTGATTGTTTTCTTGCATGTTAGGGCGTGGCGACTTGACTCGGCAGCGACTCTAATTGTTACAATGCATTTTACAACAAAAATTGGGGTGCCAACTTTCTATTCTAAGTTTTACATGGCATTCATCAAAATCAACAATAAAATTCCTAACAATTTCCCCCTTTTTGATGATGCCAAAACTTAAACCATTCAAAAATGCAAACAAAGAAAGATACATACGAGATAGTGTATTGACATAGAATGTATGAGAATCAATTCTTTTATTGATCATATCATTCTTGTTCTTTTACACAATTTACAAGGTGTATCAGTACATATTTGCCTACATAGAAAAATAAGGAATTCATAGCTTTATTACGGAAGACTTACATTGTATGTATTTACATAGTGAAATACACGAAGGGTTGACAAACAACACTTCATCTCCTTCATTTGTCTCCTTCTTTCATCTTGTTCAAAGATCTTCTTTCTTTTTCTCTTTTTCTCGTCGTCATTTGCCTTCTTTTTCTTTTCATATGCCTTCCTGGCAGCTTCATCTCTTCTTATTCTTTTCTGTCTTTCCTCCCATAGTGAGTTTGTCTCTTGTTTTCTTCTTCTAGTCTTTTTACATACTCGGCGTTAGTTTTAGCTACTTGCAAATTTGCTACTTGGTCAAGCCTTGATGAGATCCCTCATTTCTTTCCTGGATCCACATATTCAATGTTTTTGGCGAAGCCTCCAGTGTCCAAGCTTCTTCCTCCACTATCGCTTCTTCCTCTACCTCAAGGCGTATATTGTCTTTGGGGTCTTCTTCTTCCAAATTTGAGTGACCACGGAGTGACGGAAGAGATTGCGGTAAGTCTGTTTGCTGTCGCCTTCTTCACATAACGTGAGACCCTTTTCCCAAGACAAGTCCCAAGCTTGAGCCATAGACATATTTGCAAAGTATCCCTCGGATTCGAGCGTTTTAAATTCATCAAGGCTGATCGTGGCTCGTCCGACATCCGAGATGGCATAAGTGTCTCTGTCTCTTGGAATGCCTCCGTGTTCTTTCAAGATGTTCATAATTCGGGCATCCATTCTTCCTTCCACTTCCTTCATCCCCGCTTCAATTGTTTTTCTCTTATCAACCATGGATATAGCAGAGTGTTGGAGTGGCGAGTCCTGAGGAGTTTGTCGCTTATAATGTCGGTGTGTGAGGACCTTGTTGGGGGTTTGTGCAATCATCAATGTCACATCTGTTGATCCTTCCCCTCAACAAACTTTCCTTTCTTTTGTTTCAAAACTTCCTCGGATGATTTTCCCTTCTCTCCGCTGCTCCTTTCTTTTCAGCCTTGATTTTAGCGCTTTAAGGTATTCCTCTTCCCCCTTTTGGCATCATCAAAGGATAGAGGAACCCGAGGGGAACATCTTTGGCAAGCGGGAAGTCGAGCCTGCTAATAGTCGAGTTCGCTTCAAGTCTCACTGCGTTGTAAGCAAAGACGGAATTGGATCGAGTAGCGTTGGACTCTGCTGAAATCGGCTTCATCTCGGCCATGAGAAGGCTGAATTTTCTAGTCATGTGTTCTTCCAAATGTTTTGTAGATCATTCGTATTTTGCTCACGCGGTAACTTTATCTCGGCAAAGTATGAGCTTCATGCATGTGCTCAATATGTTCTCTCGGCCTTCGTTTTGCATCGGCATTTTCGACTTTCCATACAGCTGACTTGTTGAACAATGTTCAAGAATCGACTTGTTCCACACGCATTGTTTCTTTGTTGTTGCCACCATTCCTTATTCTCGATTTGTTATGCCTCTCAAGTCGGTGTAAAGGTTGGCATCTCTGTTGTCGATCGCATATCCAAAGAGGCTGATGCCTCTCCATCCATTCAACCTCGGCAAATAGTGCCTTGAACACTTCCGAACTTGGTGATTCTTCATTGCGGTGATGGCCATACAAACATCAAAGTCATAAGCGGTGGAACAATGGTACGAAGAGAAAACGGGAGGCTGATGCGTGATAGCGTGCGCGTTCATTCTCGACTCTTCATGGAGGTCGGGTACCTCCGGGGAAAAAGGAAAAGATTCTATAAAAGATTCATCACCGCCACCGGGATTTGTTCGATGATGAGCGGTGCGCGTGAAGTTCTTTTAGGAATCGATCCTGCTGCTTGACTTGAGGAGCTGCGCGCAGTGGTCTCTTGTTCATTTGGGTCTTGTTGTGAAGTGGACCCGCTTGCGAGCCTCGGTGTCTCAGCGCCTTCGTTGGTCTCGGTGATTTTTCCATTTGAGTAGCGGTCCTCGGCCTTATCGAGCGTCATCGACGATGATGAGATTTCCATTGGTGGCTCATCATCAAAGTTAAAGGTTTGACGAGTAGTCTTGGGATCGAGACTTGCTCGTGCTTGGAACATCCGCAACGAGTCTTTTGGATTTGGCACGGGGATGACTCGGTTTCTTCATTGCCTTTTCGATCCCGGAAAGGTTACATCGGGATTATCCTGGGAATCATGAAGTGCGCTTATCTCCTTCTCGGTCGATGATAGCAGGAGGATGTTCTCTACTTGACCTCTTTACCCAGGAAGTCTCAACCTCCGTGGGCCTTGATCACCTCCGGAAGGTCTCTTCTGCGCGAGGCCTTGGTCCTCCTTTTCGGAGTGTCGGTTTGTATTAGGGTCTTCGTGGTGGCATCCATTGGAGTCTCAACCCCATGGTTTGCACTTTCATCGCCCCAGTGTTAACTCCGGGTCATTCCTTCACGTGCCTTGATCGCATCGGAACGTCATTAGCCTTGAGAAGCGATTGGCACCTCGTTGAGACAGTCTCAAGCTCGAGCTTCGTTGATGGCAACTTGCTGTTCTTCTTGTGTTTGTAATTTCTCTCATTCGCCTCCTTGATTCGTTTGTGGAGTCATCTGCGCATCCTCAGACCTTGCCGCTGCGGTGGAGGAGTTTCCCCCTCGGTGGCGCACCGGTGAGTGACTTGGAATGGGGTCACTCGTCTCCAAACTCGGCTGTTTCGATTGAATGTTCAGCCGTTGGGGCGGTGGTAAAACACCTTCAATAGGGGTTGGCTCATTGGGGTCCCCATTGTCCCGTTTCATCGCCATGTCCCTTATTGCCTTCTTCCGAGTTGGGGAAGTGGTGGCGGCAACAACGATGGCGATTTCTTTGAACCACTCCCATTGGATCAATTTCGGTGTGTTACGGAGGACTCTCTGGTCCCTCCATCAATCTTTGCTCGTGAAGGATTCTCGGATTCATGTAATGCTTGCTGCATTTGCAACTCTTACGTGGCGGCGGCATTCTCCGGATCCTCATCATCGGAGAAGACATCAAGGAGAGGATGTGTGTGTTTCGAGGTGCGGGAGATAGAGGCGGATGCTTGCCTTCTCGCGTGCCTCGGCCTTCCTCGACTTGCTTTTCTCTCTCCTTTTCCTTGAAAATTTGCGGGATGTCTATGCGAGTTGTCTTCATCAAGTCTTTGGGAGCACGATTTTTAGTTCAAGGAAATTTAGCGATTCCTCTTCTTCTTCTATAAACTCGGTCGTTGGAACTATTCCTTGACTTACTCAACTTCCATTTCCTCCACTCACATGACGATTTTGGATGTCGGGTAAGGTGGAGATAGGATCATTACATCACTATATCGCTCTAGCGGGTTCTTCTTGTGTTTAATTTGTGTGAACTACAGAATTTGTGTCTTGAGTTGCCTCTGTTGATCGCCTTCGACGAGACTTGGTGCATTTCATCAACTACATCCGGAGACTCTACTTCTCCGGCGATCTCCGTGATCTGCTCTGGGCGAGTGGTGACTCGGTGGTTTCTCCGACTCGGAGCGCTTGATAAGTCGTCTTCGTCTCCTAGTTTGTACGGAGGGATTTTCGATTCGAGACGGTGTCTTCGAGTCTTGAGCGCGGCGGGGCGTCTTGGTGTCTTTTTACGAGGAGCGGGCCGTCGTGGCTTCTCGGTTCTCCTCTTTGATGATCGGAGAAGGTATTTGTGAGTCCTTCTCGGCCTCGCTGCGGGCGGGAGACACGAGCTGCGCTGAGGCGGGTGACTCTGCTGCGGGCGGGAGCATGTTTAGTTTTCTTTCTTTGCAAGGGCGTGATCTTCTTAGCTTGTTGCGCAGGGCAACTTTCTTCTTGGTGGAGAGAAACAATTTGTGTATCTTGAGGGTGGTGATTCCCCTCACCGGTGTCGACTCTCTTGGCGTAAGCTCTCTTGTGCGCGAGAGAGGTTTGCTCCGAACATCCTCTTGTTAACATGGAATGCCTTCCCATGTCTAAGAGGACTCCTTTCACCTCCGTTAGCCGGCCAATCACTAGGCCATATCCTAGGGATCCTCCAAATGTGCCATCTTCCTTGAAGGATTTGTTCCCATGTTGCGGCAGAGTCTGCTTTGTAGACAAACTCGGCCCAGTTTATCTTCTTTTCTGCGATGATTGCGGCCATTACAATCAGCTTTGACTTTGTGATTTGGTCAAAGCCGCCAAATTTGATGTCGATACATTTGGCAACTATGTCCAACAACTTGTGATAATCCTCCTTTGATCTCTTGTTTCTTTGTATACACTATTTTATCGGCAAAAGTCGGGCTTGGCTATTTCTTTCCAAGCATCGGCCAGGTTGACATCAACCGTTAATCTACGATGCTCCTCTCTTTTGGTAGTGAGCAATGTTGACCAAATCCTTGGCGAGAGATAGTCACCGCTTTCCGTGAGCAGGATGACTTTATTCCTTCATCGTGAATCTCGGCATTCACGTAGGGTATGCGACTTCCTCCACATATGTCGCCGGATATTCTAACGTCGAAAACGGTTTCCCGGCCGGGGCGTTTCCAACTTTTCAGCGATTTTCTTCACTAGGTGTCGTCGGACCTGTTTCATTATTCGTCGAAATCCACCATAGAGTAGGTGTGGATTTGCTTTCCTAACTTGGTAAAGTTATAAGTTGGTGCCATTTTTCAGGATTATATCGAAGAAAAACTCGAGAAATTGATTAGAAGATTGATAGGGTTTCGAGAGAAGTTTTTGCCTTTGCTTTTGAGAGAAGAAATGAACAGTTTTAGAAGTGTGAGAGAGAAACGGACGAAAATGGTTTAAATATGGTTTATGAAAGGAGGCGTGCGGGTGGTTTTGAAATGTGATCGAAATCAACGGCTTAGATTTTGCACGCCTATTTAGCATTTAATGTCTCGTATTTAATGCGGCAAAGCATTTATATCAATCATAATCTTGGTGTGCGGCTTTATGTCCGTACACATCATCATTATCTTGACGTATTTCTTAAAACATTCGCTTAGTCAAAACAAACTGCGTTTTTGTCACTTTGCTTATAAGTGACAAAACTTATTCTTTAGGCGATCTAACTCTACTTCTCACGAGTTCTCTTAGTGACTCGGCCTATCGGTGATTCGGTGTAGTTGTCTTTCCGACCACTGGTGATTCTTGGTGATTTGTGTGTTCGACTCTTTTTCACCTCCTTTTTGTTCCATTTCTTTTCTTTGATTCTTACGTGTCTCGGCTTAGTTCAATTAACCCCAACTCATGTTTGAGTTCTTCAAATCTTGACTCACATAATGGTTTTGTGAAGATGTCGGCTAGTTGTTTATCGGTTGAGATATATTCCTGGATGATGTCCTTCTTTTCAACATGATCTCTTATGAAGTGATATCGACATCAATGTGCTTTGTTCTTGAGTGCAACACGAGGATTTTGAGTGATTTCAATTGCACTTGTGTTATCACACATGATTGGAATTTCTTTTTCCTCAATTTCATAGTCTCTCATTTTCTTTGTCTCATCCATAGGACTTGGCAACAATTTGCCCATGACTATGTATTCTTATTGTAGAGGTGGCTATTGAATTTTGCTTCTTGCTAAACCGGAAATTGCTTTGTTTCCTAGCATTTGACATGTGCACGAAGTGCTCTTCTGTCCACTCTGCATCCAAAGCATAGTCGAGAATCGAATAGCCAATTAGCTTGAATCCTCCTTCCTTTGGATACCATAGGCCCTACTTCTTGGCTTCCTTTCAAGTATCTCGGTATTCTCTTAGCTTTCTTTGTCATATGGCTCTCTTTTGGGCGATTGAAATCTTACACATACACCTACAACAAAGGTGATGTCGCCCTTCTTTGTGAGATAGAGCAATGATCCAATAAGTGCTCTTGTATCTTGTTTGATCTCTGAGGCTTACCATCCGCATCCATGTCCATTTTGGTGATGTGTTCATTGGTATTTTTCTGAGAAGACTTCTCCTCCATACCAAACTTCTTCATTAAATCTCTGGTGTATTTTGTTTGACTTATGAAGGTTCCATCCTTAATTTTGTTTCACTTGGAGTCCAAGGAAGAATGTCAACTCTCCCATCATACTCATTTCAAATTTACTTTGCATGAGGTTTGAAAACTTTTCACTGACTCTTTGTTTGTGGAACCAAAAATGATGTCATCCACATATATTTGAACAAGCAGTATACTCTTTTTGTCTTGAATTAAAGAAAAGTGTTCTATCTACTTTTCCTTTTGTGAATCCATTTTCGATTAGGAATTGTGACAAAGTATCATACCATGCTCACGGGTGCCTGTTTCAATCCATATAGAGCTTTCTTGAGTTTGTATACCTTATCTCCAAGAGTTTTTGCTCAAATCCGGAGGTTGTTCAACATACACTTCTTCTTCCAATAAACCATTTAGAAATGCACTTTTTACATCCATCGATATACAATGAAATTCTTTGAGTGCATAGGCAAGAAACATCCTTATAGCTTCCAATCTTGCTACGAGGGCAAATGTTTCATCAAAATCTATCCCTTCTTCTTGGCAATATCCTTTGGCTACTAGTCTTGCTTTGTTTCTTACCACAGAACCTTCCTCGTTCATCTTATTTACGAACACCCATTTGGTGCCAATGACATTTTGATGTATGAGTCTTTGCACTAATTCCCATACTTTATTTCTTTCAAATTGATTGACTCTTCTTGCATAGCTTGAATCCAATGTGTGTCGTCAATGCTTGTGACATGTCTTTGGGCTCTATTTGCGAGATGAAGCATGTGAACATAGCTTCTTGTTGAGTTCGGATCTTGTTTTGACACCTTCTCTTATATCTCCAATGACAAGTTCGGTGGATGGTCTCTTAGCCATCTTACATCAGGTTGGAGTAAGTTAGCTGGATTGATCGACTTGTTGTTGTGTTCTGGGTCGACTCTCTCGTAATCACTTAGCTGCAAATTTTCATTTGTTTTTGAGATTCGGCTATCTCATCTTCTTCGAATTGATAATTCCAGCTTCAGCTTGAGCATAGGGACTCTTCTGTATGGTTGGATGATTTAGCTTATCGGTGACTCTTCAATGTCTTCTCCATTTACATTTGGCTCATCGAATACTACATGAATGGATTCTTTACGTAACCATAGTTCTTTTGTTGAGTATCTGTAGGCTTTGCTTTCATTTGAGTATCCTAAGAAGATACCTTCATCAGCTTTAGCATCAAAAGCCTTTAGGTTGTCTTTGCCATTGTTGTGGATGAAGCATTTACATCCAAATATTCGAAATATGCAACATTTGGTTTTCTTCAGTCCGGATCTCATAGGGAGTCTTTGTCATTTTGTCTATTTATCATACATCTGTTTTGGGTGTAGCAATTTGTGTTGATTGCTTCACCCAAAATCTTTTTGGTAACCTGCTTGCTAACATGGTCCTTGCTTTGCTTCTTTGAGGGTTCATTTCCTTCTTTCGCAACTCCATTCTGTTGTGGAGTTCTTGCTGCTGATAGCTCATGACCAATACCATTTTCAATACAATCTTGAGTTATTATTCCATTGTGATTAGTTCCTCTGTCGATCTTATTTTGATAATGGTTTGACTCTTCTCGTTTTGAATCCTCTTCATCGATTTGTGGTAGTTTTTGTAGAGTTTCTTTCTTCTTGCACATGAATATTGTCCATGTATATCTTGAGTAGTCATCTACTACTACCAAGGTGTATTTCTTTCCACTTATCTTTGTTTGGTTCCTTTGGGCCAAATAGATCCATATGAAGCGGATGCAATATTCTTGTTGAGGATGGGCATGTCTTTTCTTTGAATGCGACTTGATTTGTTTTCCCTTCGACATGCGTCACATATACTCTCCTTCAGATATCTTGAGTCCGGAAGTCCTTCTACAAGATTACTTCGGCAAGCTTGTTAATCGTTTTGAAGTTGGGTGACTCGACTTTTTTGTGCCACAACCAACTTGATTCAATTGCGCTCTTTGCTAGTAGACATGTCTTTGGGTGTTGCGAGTTGACCAATCCACTACATACATATTTTTCGTCTACATCCTTGCAACACAACTTCATTTGATTCAATATCTTTGATTTGGCATATACCCATGTTGAATCCAACATTGTAGCCCTTGTCACGAGTTGGTGATGCTCGATAAATTGAAGTTGAGTCCTTCAACATATGCAACATCGTGATCTCTAATCCATTCCTCTTGATGGATCAATGCCTCTTATTTCGCCGGGAGCTTCATTTCCTCCAAATATGACTTTTGCTCCTTTAACTTCCTTGAATTTTGACAGATTTTTCTTATTTCTGTCATATATGCGGAAACTGACCACTATCCATGTACCAGGTTCCTTGGCACTTTCAATTTGTTCCTTGAACTGCAATCAAGGAAATTAAGTTTTAGGTACCCATACTTATGCAGGTCTGAGGGGTTAGAATTGTAAGATGATCCAACCAACCTATAGCCAAATGATTTGACTCTAAGGGGTTGCCATCTATCGGTGCCATAATCATAATTAATCCTGGCAAATTGCTTGGGGATTCTAGGTTCATACTTTGTCTCTTTTGTGCGTATGCTGCATATGTGTTTTAGCAATTGCCTTCCCAGGTAATTGTGGTGTCTTTGAGTGTAGTGCTAGGTGCATATGTGTTTGATGAAAGCTCTTATGCTTTTGGAATGGCCTTTCTTTGAGTTCTAGGCCTTTGCCATTTGGGCTTATATTCCATAAGTCTATCTTTGATAGTTCACACTATTCCAATCAGCTTGGCTTGGATATTTTCTACCATTCCCATCATATGTATTTCTCTTATAGATTTTTGGGGCTTTTGGTAGCTCTGCTTCCTTTTGCGAGTATTTTGTTTGGAGTTTCTTTGAGGAACTCTCTTTGAATCTCTTCTCATTTGTCCTTTCAAATAGCACTCAATTACATTGTTTTCCTTTTCCTTTATAATAAAGGCCAGTTTGCTTGTTATTGTGCTTTGGAGTGAATGTGTGTGCAACATTTAGAGTTTTGGATTTTTCGACTCTTCATGGCTTGAAGATCCTTTTTCCAAAATTACTTTTGAAGTTTGACATAGCGGAGGAATTAAATCCTAAGCTGTCTTGTCCCCACATTCTCTTTGACTCATAATAAGATCATCCAATGATTTAGATGCCTTAGTGAATGAGGCAATAACATTCTTGATGTCATTCTCCTCTTTTCTATAGCGGCAATTTTCTGCTTTATTAATTTAGCATTTTCAGCCTTTAAACTTTCATTCTCATCGGCTATTTGACTTAGAGTACTCGGCTCCTTAGTCACTTTGAGTTTTGATTTTTAGTAAATTTGTTTTCCTCATTCAATAGTGTGTGTGAGGATTTAATGTGTTCAAAATCTTTCATCATTTTGCCTAATGAATCATAAAGATCGGTGGGTGATGAAGTGTGTGTGTCACGATCACTATCATCGGTGTACGAGTTTGATGAGTTAGGCGTACCTCATCTTCTTGGTCGAGAGTTGATCTTGTTCTTTGGCCATCAAGCGGATCAGGGCTTCTTCTTGAGTCACTTGAGTAGTCGCCTTCTTTGCTCTCGAATTGTCTCTCTTGACTTTTTGTTTTGATTTAGCGACCATCATTGCCTTTTTCTTTTCTTGTCTTCTTTCTCACGAAGACCTTTCTTTCTTTCTTCATCCTGTATTTGTTGACTACAGGATATGGACCGATCAATGGCATAGTGACCTGGTTGTCCACAGTTCAAAGATAGATATTCAACCTTTTGATCGACTCTTTCCATTCTTGGATTATTCGACCCTTTGATACTCAACTTTTTGATGATCATTCTCTTGGTTGGCTTTGTCTTCCCTTGATTTGGAGGAGCCGAGTGTCTTACGGACGATTCACCCTTTTCTCTCTTGTAGTTCTTATTGAAGAACTTGTTGAACCTCTTAACCATCGGGGCTATTTCTTACAGGTCAATGACTTCCTTGACCTCATCTCTCTTCCCATCTTTAACAATTAGAAGAATTTGTTTTGGGTACAACTGTCTCTTCCTCGGTCTTTTTCTTCTTAGCTCAAACTCGTAGGCTTTGAGGTCCGAGAATAGTTCATGGTTGGATGTCCTTGATAGGTCCATGGAATGTCTCGAGTGCCATGACCTTCATTTCCCATTCGGTTGGAAGACTTTTTAGGATCTTCATACACATTTCCTTCGTGTATATTCCTTTCCAAGTGCGATGACTCATTTGTGATTTTACGTGAACCGAGCATCTAGTTGATCCAGGTTTTCTCCGAGATCATTTTGAAGTTCTCAAATTTCTGTCTGACCAGCATTTTTGATAATTTGTTTTCTTTGATTTGCTCACGAGCCTTCACAAATCAATGTCGGCTTATCCCCTGATTTCCTTAGCCGTTTTGCATGATTTGACTTTATTGAACATGGCTTTGTCTAAGGTTTTGTAAAGGATGTCCTTGGCTACATTGTCCAGGTTGTATCTTTTTTGTCATCATTTGTCCACTCGGTTCTTGGTTTTTCAACCATGACAGTGCAGGAGCAACATCTTCTTCTCCTTCCCGGTGCGACTCTTCATACATTTGTGTTCACCTTTAAAATTTGCGAGAGGCCCATCTTCTATCACTATCCACATCTCATCATGTAATCTTTGATAGATGAGCCGCATCGTATTTTCCAATCATCAAATTCTTCGATAGTGAACATAGGGATGCGTGTCAAATTTGCTTCCATGATAATAACTTTTAATGATAAAAAGAGTTTTGAAAATTTAAGTACTAAAGCGGACTTTGAAAAGTTTGGAGATCTAGTTCAAGAACGGTGCGGAGGGTTCAATGAATCAACCGCTCGATACCACTTGTAGGTCCCAAGGGGTGTAAGTGTAAGGTTTAGAAGGGGGTTGAATAAACCTTACCAAATTTTCGATTTAGTCCTTTTAAATATCTGAGTTGATTCTACTGTTGTGTCCTTGATGGACGATCGATTTAGTCAATCGGTAGAGTTAGTCTCTCAATGACTCAACCGATTTGTTGATGGAATAACTCATTGTTGATTCTAAATTAACTCAATTGTGGTTTTGTTTTTTGGAAGACTTAACACCCTTAAGTTTGATTAAGCAAGAGTTTAGTGCTAGGTTTAGTACTAGTATTATCAAGTGGATAGCAAATTTATCGTGAGATATAAGCGATTAAAAATGCAGGAATTAAAGTCTTTGAAATGTAAATGACACAATGAAATTTTTATAGAGGTTCGAAGATGGGGTAATTCTTCTACTCCTCTCTTCTCCAACTCCGGAGGAATCCACTAAGTAATGATCGGTTTACAAAGTGGTAACAGTCCCAAATACAAGTCTTGATCACACGGTGACTTGATCCTTTGGGACTCGATGCGGAGACGCCTTGATCACTCGGTGGCTTCTCTTACGACTCGAACTTCTTCCACAGGCCGCTTTGCTACACTGCTCACTCACTTGCTCAAGCTCTTTGGATTTGATCACGAAGCCCTCCAAAAGCTTAAGACTTGGTTCGACCTTGAACCTTCCGACAATCCTTCGTGGAATGTAGACCCCTTTTCTTCAAAAGTTTCCTCTTCAACGATTGAAGTTCTCTTTCCTTCACAGGTGAGTGTTGGATTGATGTCTTCGTAATGTAGGCTTGAGGATTAATCTTGAATGATTTGAGAGTATTTCGGTTATAGTTTATTTGATTTCTTGAATGTTCGTGGGTTCGAGGTTTTTTCTCTCGTGAGTCATTCCTCGGCCTTTTATGGTGATCTTTCAAAAATTTGCCCGTTGAAGAGATATGCTTATTTTTGAAAGTCACTTGCGATCGTTGGCTTGTCTTGTTGCGATCCTTGGAATTGCCATTTCCTCGTATGAATTGTTCTTTCACCTTTTCGAGTTCGACACGATGTAGTGTTTCCCATTGGTTCATTCCTTTTGCACGCTTCTAGGGTCGAGCACTCGAGAAAGGTGGTATGGAGATATTACTTGTTTAAGTAAATCTCTTGATTTGTCAACGGATCTTTTTGATTATCTCGACTTGATTTGCATTTCCTTGCTTTCCCAAGGTGACTTAGAGTCGAACTTCCAATCGTGGATGACTCTTGTCACTTCACAAATTAGGATCTAGACGTCAAATCATTATGTCTTAGAAATTATTTTTAAGCTTGATATCAATTACAAATAATCACCAGGAATAAAGTGAATTTTTCAAAAGTGTCACATTTTATTTAAAAAAATCACTTTTATATGTTTTCAAAGTAACAAAATTATATTAGTAGTTTCCTTGACACGAGTGGCGGAGATAGGGCGCCAACCCCCGACCCCCATTTTTAACATTTTTTACTAGGTAATTTTTTTTTAAAAAATTAGTTAATATTTATGTGTATTTTTTTAATTTTATCGCTTTATCCCAATTTCGTGTATCAGCCCACCCCCTAATAATTCCTGGCTACACCATTGCCATGACATAATATCACTTTAGACTCGAAAAGTATCTTTTTATTCAAAAACAATATCACTTTTACCCGAAAAATATACGTTTTCAAGACAAAATTGACTATTTACTTGCAAAATTATATACATCATTGTTCAAAAGTCACTTTTAAATAATTAAAAAAGGTATCATTGTCACTATAAAAAAATATATGTTTTCATGAAAGTAACAAAATTACATTAGTTGTTTCCCTTGACACCGTCATACGGGTCTCGATCGTAAGATGGATCCTATTGACACGGATCCTGTTGACCGGTGCGGTCAACAACTCTGCGCTTTTTTTTTTTTTTCTTCCTCGATTAAAAATACTTGAGTTTTATGAGAAAAGTATTGGTTATTTTAGATAAAGTATCATATTTTTTAATATAGTCACAGATTATGATTACGTTACGTTGAAGGACAAATAAATATATCGAGTTAAAGTAACACCTTTATAAGTAAAAATATATATTTTTGAGACAAAATATCATGTTTTAAGAGTAAAAATATCATTTTTTTAAATGAAGTATTACATTTTTTAATAATAAATACAAAGAATGATTAATAAATATGATAGAGTTAAAGTAATACTTTTATAAGTAAAAGTATTTGTTTTTTGAGATAAATTAATATATTTTTTAATATAGTCATAAATTATGAATATATATATATATATATATATATATATATATATATATATATAATGAGTTTCATTTTTCTTCCTCGATTAAACTAACAGTTTTATGAGAAAAAGTATTGGTTATTTTAGATAAAGTATCATATTTTTAATATAGTCACAGATTATGATTACATTACATTGAAGGACAAATAAATATATCGAGTTAAAGTAACACCTTTATTGTTAAAAATATATATTTTGAGACAAAATATCATGTTTTAAGAGTAAAAATATATGTTTTTAAATAAAGTATTATATTTTTTTTAATAATAAATACAAAGAAAGATGAATAATAAATATGATAGAGTTAAAGTAATACTTTTATAAGTAAAAGTATTTGTTTTTGAGATAAAGTAACATAGTTTTTAATATAGTCACAAATTATGAATATATTACAATAAATATTTATATAATGAGTTAAAGTAACACTTTTATACGTTAAAGTATCAATATTTTGAGATAAAGTATCATGTTTTTTTAATATAGTCACAAATTAGAAATGAAGGAAAGAAGAAAAATAAAAAATAAAAATGATATGGTTAAAGTAACACTTTTATAAGTAAAAGTAACCGTTTGTTGAGATAAAGTATCGAATTCTTAATACGATTTACAAACTAGGAACAAAAAAAGAGGAAAAATAAAAAACAAGTATGATCTTTGTTAAAGTAACACTTTATAAGTATCCATTTATTGAGATAATGTATCATGTTTTTTAATAGACTTGGGTTCGATTCTTAGCCTTTACATTTATAGGTGTTTTTAATTTTTTAATTACAGGCATATTTATGAATGAGTTTATATACATTGTTATACTAAAATTGCATAATAAGCACTAGTGTTGTAGTGGTAGAAGATTACCTTATGTCTCCATAGGCTCATAGGTTCAATTCCCCACAAGTGCGTGAATTTTTTTAATATAACGGGTGGGGTCAAGTCAAGGCGGGCGCGGTGGGATCCGTCTTACGGAATAGGATCCGTAAGACGGTCCTACAAGAGACCTACTCTTTATTATGACCATTAGATTGATTTTTGGATGATCCAAATTTATTCCTTTATTTTAGGCAAGTAGTTAATGCAGATTTTTTAGTGGGGTCAAAGATGTAAATTGTCATATTTTCGGATAATTAATTAAGGGCAAAGTTGTTATTATATATGAGTGTAAAAAGTAAGTTATGATTTACCATATTTCGGTTCCGCGATTGTAAGGAGTTATTTCCATTCAAAATACACTTCGTTTTATGTTCGATTTTCGACCTTTGTTTGGGACAAGACTTGGGCGATTTTGTATGTATATTTATATTATGAAGATTGCATACATAGACCATAATTGGTGTATACCGAGTGAGTTATGTGTGGATTTTAGAAGATGGTGTATGGATTGAGGTTTTAATCTAACACAATCTCACCGCATTATTTAACGCAATTTAAGTGTATAGATTGTTTTACATCTTTGTATTGTTAGTTTTATGTTACATAATCTTCTTTTTTTGTTCTATGTAAGTGGTTTGAATTTTTGTATATTTATAATATGAACATTATATATATAGATCATAATTGGTGTATATTTATAGTTGTGTGTGGATTTAAGTAGTTTGTGTCCGATTAAGGAGTTACTCTCGAGACAATTTCACTTTGTATTTTCTTAGTGTAATTAAAGTGTATAGATTGTTTCCATTTCTTTGCATTTTTTTTGTTTTACTTGGTTTCCAGTTTTGTTTTATATAGTGGTTTGAGTACTTATGTATACAGTGGTTTGAGTTCTTATGTATATTTAAACCTGCAACCATGCACTATGTAAACCCTCGGACTTAACGCAATAACCCGCAAACCACGTACGCCAACCAAACAAATCGTATTGGGCAAGCTCTGTGAGACAAACTCAACCAAATAGTTCATATGTGAAGATCTGAATGCTACTCCAAAATAGGGGATTTTACGACAAGCTTTTACGTCAGTTATTTAATAACTGATGTAGAAAAAGGCGGTGTCATAATTATGAATAGGGATAATTATAAAAAAAACCTAAAGTTGGGCTAATTACAAAAAAAAAAAAGGAAATTTTTAAAAATTACAAACAATCCGTTGAGGTTTGATTGTATCATAAATTTAAGAGGGTAACTGTAATATTTTGATACATATAAGGGGAGATTTTTGCAATATTTTTTGCATATGAAGATGGAAAATGTAAGACGGGTCAAACCTAAAGGGATTTTTTGTAATATTTTTTTAAATTCTGTGTTTTTTTGTAATTAGTTCGAACTTCAAGAAGATTTTTGTAATTATCCCTTATAAATATTTAAAAGATATTCACGTCGGTTATTCAATGAACCGATACAAAACGATTATTTTATAAAGATTTTGTCATCGGTTCAGTAAGTAATCGATGTAAATATTCTCCATTTACATCGGGTTTTTGGCAACCCACATACATCTTTTGATTTAGATAAAAGTTAAGGATCCAAAGTTTATGTTTTGTGTGTACATATAATATTGAGCATTAGTCATGACCTTCTTGGTTACTATATACGTGGCACCCTCATCCGATGGGATTTAGAAATGGCGAAGCATGGATATGATCAGAAAATGTAGGAAATTATTTTGTTTCCACTTGACCATGACCGAGTGTTCGCCTTATTTTTAGCTTCACCGCGCAAGTGTACGGTCTTTGTTTATAGAATAGGGTTAGGAAGGTCGAATCCATAGGGACTAATAAATTAATGTACTAATTCTTGGATTATAATAGCCTTATTTTTATCTAGACGATCGAAAGTGAGTGATTTGGTTTTATAAACTAAAGCGTAAATTTATCCTAAAAGAAACAAAGCAAAGAGTGGATTAAAAGATCAAGTATGAATGAATGGATTCTGGGTTATGGTTTGATTAATATCACATTTTTTTATCGATTAATCAAACCAAAGTTAAACGTATTCTTCCCTATAGAACAATCACAAAAGTAATTTACCCTCTATCTCGAGATGCATGTAAAAGCGTTGATTGAAATATCTATGCTAGCATCTCTACTCAACATGAGATATCCAACTCCCAAAAGCTCAAAAGATTATAAATCCTCACAAATATTCACAGACTTCTCAATCATGCAAGCTATTCATGTCAAGTACTCATAAATCTAATATTGAAACTCATCATTCGAATTATGAATCAATATATCAAAACAAGTTAAACCAATAGCTTTTTGATAAAGCAAGAATTAAAGCAAAGTACTTGAATAGGGTTGGAAAATATTAACTTTGATTGCAATGAATCATCAAACAAAAGTATCTATTAACCTACTCCCAAACCCGGGAATCACAAAGTGTTTAGCCACACATAGAAAATAAATAATCCATAGACAAGTTATTAATGTTCATGTCTAAACTAATTGAAAATAATGATACTATGGAATGAGTGAACTCGGGGATGATGACAATCTCTCGATCTATCTTCAATCCTCGAAGATGTGGTTGCGGTCTTGATCGATCTCTCCAATTCTCTGGTGGGAAATTGCTCTTTTCTCTGTTTTCTAGGGTAAAAATCAGCGTCTCCTTCGTTTGTGGCCGCCCGTCTCTATTTATACTGTTTGGGTCAAAACCTAGTTGAGAATCTGTCAAAATCTGTTTTCCCTTGACCGACGTATGGGTCTTGCGCCTAGCGCACGCCTTGCCCATGCTAGGTGACGCAGAAATTGTTTTTATTTGAAGGGAGCACGGGCCATGCTCATACGCAAGACCAGCCCGTGCGCCACCCAAACGTCCGAATGTGCTTATGGGGTCTTCATAAGAGTTGTATCCCTCTCTTAGCTTTCCGTAGCCACTTGAATCCGCTTAATATCAATTTTGTAGAGAGAGTTATGGCCAAAATACTAAACCCCGTCGATCTTAAAAATTTGAGGACAGCGTTTGGGCGTTCCTTGAGATAAATCCCCTCGTTGTTTGAGAATCCATGCTTCTTTTGACACACAATTATTACTATGACTCTAGACTCAATATAATTAGCTTCTAATTGGGTGTAATCGATCGATTCTTGATGCTTCTAGGTCGCAATGCTCGTATTTGTCACAAAATCACTCTAAATATCGTTAAATTCCTACAAAACGAGCAAAGCGTAATACATTTTCCACAAAGAGCGAATATGTACCATTTCATATGAGTTATTGCATGTTTATAAACAATTATAGCCATAAATATGCCCTAAAATACATGCAAAACTCACACTAAACAACCAGTATAAAAATTTATTTTTTATTGGGATTATTATACAGATTACAAACAGTAGTAATTTGAATCAGACAAAATATCGGGCATTGAATTTCAGTAGATAACTAGAATAACTTAAGCAGAACGAAATCTTGGTTCAAATCATGATTTGAAATATAGGCGACTGCAAAATATAAAAGTCATCGGCTTACAAATTCTTGGAGGAGTTTCATATATGTTTTAATTTGAATTAGGCTTCAACAATCAATCAATCGTAGTTCAAATTTAATTGACTAGAAATAGAGATGTCAAATGGATAAGGTCGAGGCCAGGAGCTAGCCCATAAAGCCAAAGAGAACTCGGGTTGGGTCGGGTTGAAATTACATTTGGTCATCGTTTTGGAGGCACAAACCCAACCAATGAAAATACAAATTAAGAGTCGGGTTGGGCGGTGCTAGCCCGTTGGGCAAAGGAAAAAATGTGTCCAACTATACTTTTAACCCCATCAACGTAGATTAATCAGGAACGGGTGCACATGTCTTTAATAACATAAGCATACTACTTATTTGGTTATTAGTTGTTTGCTACCTAAATCATATTTTTTGTATTTTACGTTTTTAGTTTGTTACATGCCCAATTTGGACAACATGTAGTATAAATACCCCACAATACTTGCTATTCATATATGGAAAAATACACAGCTTAATGGATCAGTTCTTAGCTCGTTTTCTCTTGTGCATAATTTTCAGTACTTGATTTTACATTCTTCGTCATATGTTATCTAGAGCTCAAGCTTGGATTTAGCTCAAAATAACGAAGAATCGATATATACATTGGCACGTAATTGTTGCGGATCGCGAAGATCCACTGAAGGATTCGAGCTCAGAAGATCGAAATGTTGTTGTGAATCAGACTACCACTAATGAAGGAAATTTATATCAGTTGCATAACTCCGATCACCCTGGGATGATTTTGGTTTCGAATCCTCTAACAAGTAACAATTACCTTTCCTGGAGCAGAGCTATGATTTTGGCTTGAGGTGCTAAAACAAAATTAGGATTTATTAATGGTAAAATTGATGTTCCGCATGAGAATTCTGCTGAATATGAATCATGGAGACGTACTGATTACATGGAAACTACCTTGATATTAAATTCCTTATCCAAAGACATTGTTGATGCGTTTTCGTATACTAAGAGTGCCAAGGATCTTTGGGAGGACATTGCTCAGCGTTTTGGTGAGAGTAATGGAGCTCAGATCTATCAATTGCAGAAGGATATAGCCACGATTTTTCAGGGAACTAATTCTATTGCACTTTATTTTACAAAACTCAAAATATTGTGGGATGAATATAGTGCATTGGTGTCTGTGCCAGGTTGTAGTTGTGGAGGTTGTAAGTGTGATGTTGGGAGAGCTGTTACTGAACATGATACTCACACTAAGTTGATGCAGTTTTTAATGGGGTTAAATGACTCATTTGATCACATTGGCAGTCAGGTTTTGCTTATGGATCCTTTTCCTTCGATTAACAGAGCTTACTCCATGTTCCAACGAGTTGAGAAACAAAGAGCTATTCAGCTCAATGTATCAGAGAATTTGGATGGTATGGCAATGTTTACATAGTCTACTAAGACTTTTGGAAGAGGTAAGCCTACTAGTATGGTTGGATCTAGGGCTGCAATTGAACTGAACCGAGCTGAGCTTTTTAGTATTTGAGTTTGGCTCGTTTATTATCGAGTCGAACTCGAGCCTGAATTTATCGAACATATTGATGGCTCACGAACTTTTTCGAGCTCAATCGAGCCAAAACGAACTTAGTAAATATTAATTAAAAATTAATTATTCTTCAATTTATTACAAAAAATAAAATTATTTATATTTAAAATTCATAATATATTTATTAAAACTTATAATTTTATTCAAAAAATAATTTTATTGAAATATTTTTATATTATCTTAAGTAAAAATATGAAAAATTAGAATTAAAATCAAATTATTAGTTTAATTTATACGAGCTTACTAAAGTCTATTCATGAGCTTACTAATGAGCACGTTTCACGAGCCAACGAACCGAATATCTCTAAGTTTGAGTTTGGTTCGTTTATTTTAACGAGCCTCATTAAACGAACTCGAACGAGCTTTTATCGAATCGAGCTCGAATAGCTCACGAGCGGCTTGGTTCATTTTTCCCTAGTGGATCTACTTGGTCGGGATCCATAGAGAGGGATAATATTTGAAGAACGAAACAAGAAAAGACTTAGTTGATTTGTGATCATTGCCACTTCCATGGTCATGAGAAGAAGGATTGTTTCCAACTTCATGGTGTTCTGATTGGTATAAGGCACTAAAGGAGTAGAGAGGAAAGCCTATGGCTCATATGGCGGAGACAACTTCCAATTCTACAAAACATGTTACTCGGGGAATGGGAAGGATTCACCCGCACTTGATATGGCTACTTGATTCAAAGAAGAAATAGACAAGTACTTTGGCATCTAGATCTTCTCCACTTGGCATTGGTAATGCGGATTTTGCTCATTATCTTTGAATTTGCGGTATGCATAATTTGGTTCATGCCTTATCTACCTTTGAATATCCTGGAGAATACTTCTTGGATATGGGATCTTTGGTGCTAGTAGGCACATGTGCACATCTCCTTCCCACATGCACAATTTGATTGCCATGTTCTCACTTGTTCATATTTATTTACGATGGTTCTACTAAGTCCGTCCTTCATACTGGCAAAGTGACCATCTCTCATTCTCTTACACTCACCGATGTCCTTCTTGTCCCAAACTTGAGTATAATCTTCTCTCTGTTGCTCAGCTTACATAAACTCATAATCTAACTTATATTTTTTTCTCCTCACATTGTATCTTGCAGGACCCTCAAACTAATACGGTGATTGCAATGGGGAAGGCTATGGGCAAATTGTATATCCTGCAACCTTCTTCTACTCTTTGCCCCTTTCCACACATAGATTATACTTCTTTGACTTCACTTTCTTAATATTCTTCTTGTAATAGTGATATACTACAATGGCACATTAAACTGGGACATGTTTTCCTGGTGTTCTATCTCATTTGAATTTTCTTAAACCTTTTAACTCGTGCGTAATAAAAACAATTGTTCAAAGAATATGAAGTGTGTTGTAAAGCCAAACAACATAGAATATTTTTTCCATTAAGTACTTCTTCTTCTATGGCTATTTTTGATTTAATTCATGTTGATGTATGGAGACTGTTGGGAAATTTATTTATTAGATTTTGATGAATGCCATGTAAAAATTAGACTAGAAAGTTGGCACCCCATTTTTTCTTTATAATTTGTATTGTAATAGATAGGGTTGTACTAGTGAGTCAAGTCACTACGCCTGGACATACAACAAGTCAATCAAGAGGATGAAGACTCATTGTAAATCAGTGAGTATAGCAAGGAAGAGAAGTCAAAACTCGATGAAGGAGTATCGGCTAAATTTGTGTGAAATGTCATCAAGTCAACTCAAGAAGCCAAGTCAAGTTGAAGTGACGGATGAGTCTTTCAATCATTGGAGCGAGACTCAAGTCACACTGGGGAAAAGCGTCAAGTCAAGACAATCGAAAAGAATCTATTACGTAAGTCAAGAATATTACCTAAACAAGTAATACTTCCATGCTGCCATGTCTTAAAGTGCTCGATCCCGAAGCGTGCAAAAGGAATAAACCAATGAAAAGCACTGCGCCTTGTGGGGCATCAAAAGTGAATGTTCATTTAATACAAGAAAATGTCAATATCAAGGATCGCAACAAGACATGCCTAACGAACACAAGTGACTTTTGAAATCAACCTATCTATTCAACGGGTGATTTTTGAAAGTTCACTATAAAAGGCTGAGGAATCACTTTGAGAAGAGGTTACCTTGCATACACGAGCATTCAAGCTATTATTTGAACTGTAACACGAAAAATATTCTCAAGTTATTCAAGCAAATCCTCAAGCCTAAATTTGAAGGAAATCGATCCAACACCAAGTTGTGAAGGAAAGACAACTTCAAACTTGTTGAAGAGGAAACTTTTGAAGAATCAAAGGGGTCTACATTCCAAGGAGGATTGTAGAAAGGTTCAAGATCAAACCAGTCTCAAGTTATTGGAGGGCTTCGTGATCAAATCCAAGAAGTTTGAGCAAGTGAGTGAGTAGCAAGGCAAGTACCTGCATTTGACGTGAAGAAGCGAGTCGTATGAGAAACCAACTGTGTGACAAGGCATCTCAGATCGAGTCCCAAATGATCACGTCACCGTTGTGTGATCAAGACTTGTATCCGGGACCGATAACCACTCGTACTACGATCAATACTTAGTGGATTCCTCCGGGAGTTGGAGAAGAGAGGAGTAGAAGAATTACCCCATCTTCGAACCTCTATAAAATTATTGTGTCATTTACATTTCAAAGATTTACTTTCGTATATCATTTTATATCTCACGATAATTTGCTATCCAATTGATATTTCACAAAGTGCTAAAACCAAGTATTAAAACAAACTTAAACCAATTTCAAGGGTGTTAAGTCTTCCGCTGAAAATCTCATCACAGTAGGGTTAATTATTAGACTAAACAATTGCGTTATTCTATCAACGGCTCGATCAGTCTGTTGAGTAGATAACTCTCGTTTGGTTAACTTAGCTGTCCATCAAGGACATAGTTGTGAAATTAACTCAACTAATTTAAAAGTTCTAAAATCAAAAAGTTGGTAAGGTTTATTCAACCCCTTCTAAACCTTACTCACACCTCTTGGGACCTACAAGTGGTATCGAGTGGTTGGTTCATTGAGCATTCCGCATCTTGGTTACTAAACTAGTTCTCCAATCTTTCAAAGAAGTTTTTTTTTTAACACTTGTTTTTTCGAAAGCCATTTTTTAAAACATCAAAGTTATTGTCATGGAAGAAAATTTGACACGCATTCCTATGTTCACCATTGAAGAATTTGATGATCGAAAATACGTATGCAAAGGCTCATCTATCGACTTTACATGATTAGATGTGGATAGTGATAGAGGATGGGCCTTGCAAATAATGAAGGTGAACACAATCAAGAAGAAGAGTCGCTGCGGTGAAGGAGAGGAGGTCGCTCCTCCTAGACCAACTATGGTTGAAAAACCAAGAGTTGAATGGACAAATGATGACAAAAAAAAAAGATACAACCTTGACAATGTGGCCAATGATATACTTTACAAGACTATGGACAAAGCCATGTTCAACAAAGTCAAATCTTGCAAAACAACCAAAGAAATCTGGGATAAATTAACCTTAATTTGTGAAGGATCTGAGCAAATCAAGGAAAACAAATTATCTGTTGTTGTTCAAAAATTTGAAAACTTTAAAATGCTTGCAGGTGAGACGATGGATCAGCTGGATGCTAGATTCACTGAAATTACGAATGAGCTCTCAGCACTTGGGAAAGAATACACACAGAAGGAGATGTGTATGAAGATACTAAGGAGCCTCCCAGCTGAGTGGGAAATGAAGACCATGGCTCTAAGGCACTCGATGGACCTATCAAAAACATCCAATCATGAACTATTCTCAGACCTCAAAGCTTATGAATTTGAGCTGAGAAGAAAAGATCAAGAGGAGATAGTTGTACCCAAAACAGCTGCACTCATAGTCAAGGAAGGGAAGAGAGCTGAGACCAAAGAAATCATTGACCAGGAGGAAATTGCCTTGATGGTTAAAAGATTCAACAAGTTCTTCAACAAGAACTACAAAAGAAACAAAGGTGAATCCTCCAGAAGGCACTTAGCTCCTCCAAGTCAAGGGAAGATAGGCCACCAAAGAGAGCCGAGTATCAAAAGGTCGAATATCAAAGAGCGACAATCCAAGAAATGAGAGAGCGATCAAAAAGTTGAAAACTCGTGTTGGAATTGCGGACAACCAGGACACTTTGCTATTGATTTGTCCATATCCCGTAGTCAATAAATACATGAATGAAGAAGAAAGAAAAGTCTTGAGAGAAAGAAGACGTAAAAGAAAAGAGCAATGTTGGGTGCCGAGATCTGCCAAGCAAGCGGCTAAGTCAAAAGATCCAATGAGACTCGAGAAAGTAGTGAAGTCGACTACTCAAGTGACTCGAAGAAGAAGCCTTAACTGCCTAATGGCTAAAGAACAAGATCAACTTTGACCAAGAAGATGAGTAACACTCTAACTCATCTCATTGATTCTAGTGATAGTGATTGTGACACACACACTTCATCACCCACCGATGTTTATGATTCATTAGGCAAAATGATGAAAGACTTTGAGCACATTAAATTCTCACACTCAATATTTAATGAGAAAAAAATGCCCACTAAAAGCAAAACTCACTTGGTGATTAAGGAGCCGAGTACTCTAAATCACATAGCCGATGAGAACAAGGAGTCAAGGCCGAGAATGCTAAACTAGTAGCGAGAGATAATCGCTATAGAAAAAGAGAGAAAATGATCTAAAAATGTGATTGCTTCATTCACAGAGGCATCTAAATCATTGGATGACCTTATCATGAGCCAAAAAGAATGTGGAGACAAGACAGGCATAGGATTCAATTCCTTTATGCAGTCAAACTCAAGAGTGATCTGGGAAAAAAGATCTTCAAGTAATGAAGCATCTCAAAAATCCAAGACACCAAATGTTGCACACACATTCATTCCAAAGCACAATCACAAACAAATGGCATTGGATATTAAGGAAAAGGAAAAACCGATTGAGTATCTTTGAAAGGGCGGTGAGAAGAAATCCGGAGAGTTCCTCAAGGCAAACTCCAAACAGAAGTACTTCTGTGAAGAAGAAACAGAGCTACCAAAATCCCTTAAGTTCTATCAAAGGAACACAAATGATGGGAATGGTAGAAACTACCCAAGTCAAGTGATTGGAATAATGTGAAATATCGCCCAAGACCTATGGAATACATGCCAAAATGGCAAAGACCTAGAACTCGGCAAATGTCATTCCAAAGGCAAAAGAGCTATTATCGACACACATATGCACCCAAGCACTACACTCGGAGATATCACAACTATCCAAAGAAGGCAATTGCTAAAACACACACACATGCATACAGACAAAAGATCACTGTTGTATGAACTTAAATCCCCAAGCAATTTGCCAAAGTGAATTATGATTATGGCACATATAGATGGCAACCTCTTAAAGTCAAATCATTTGGCTATAGGTTGGTTGGTTCATCTTACAAGATGCTTACCCCTCGGGACCAGACAAGTATGGGTACCTAAAAACCGATTTCCTTGATTGCGGGTTCAAGGAACAAGCGAGTGCCAAGGAACCTAGTACATGGATAGTGGTTGTTCCGGACATTTGATAGGAAATAAGAAAAATCTGTCAAAACTCAAGGAGATTAGAGGTGCAAAAGTCATATTTGGAGGAAATGAAGCTCGGGGAAAATTAGAGGCACTTTGAATCCATCAAGAAAAATGGATTAGAAATCACAGATGTTGCATACGTTGAAGGCCTCAACTTCAACTTGTTAAGCATCGATCAACTCGTGACAAGGGCTACAATGTTGGATTCAATATGGGAGTATGCCAAATCAAAGACATCGAATCAAATGAAGTAGTGTTGCAAGGATCGACAAAAGGACATATATGTGGTAGATTGGTCGACCGCCACACCAAGCACTTGTCACATTAGCAAAGAGTACATGCAATTTGAATCAAGTTGGTTGTGGCACAAGAAGCTAAGTCACTTGAATTTCAAGACAATCAATAAGCTTGCAAGGAGTAATCTTGTAGAAGGATTGTCGACTCGGTGTACAAGAAAGAAATTGTTTGTGATGCATGCGGATGGGAAAGCGAGATCAAGTCATCATTCAAAGAGAAGTCAAGTCCAACTTCAACAAGGATATTGCATCAAGTTGCATATGGATCTATTTGGTCCGATTGAGCCGGCTAGCATAAGTGGAAAGAAATACACTCTAGTAGTGGTGGATGATTATTCAAGATATACATGGACAATCTTCATGTGTAAAAGAAGGAAACTTTGCGAAGTTACCTCAATCGATGAAAAGAGTTCAAAATGAGAAAAGTCAAACCATTATAAATATAAGATCTGACAGAGGAATCGAGTTTGTCAATGGAATAATAACTCGATCTTGTATTGAAAATGGTATAGCTCATGAATTATCTGCAGCAAGGACTCCCGCGTGAGAATGGAGTAGCGAGAAAGAAGGAATAGAACTCTCAAGGAAGTTCGCAAGAACCATGTTAGTTGGAAAATTTGGATTGCCAAAAAGATTTTGGGTGAAGCCATCAATACCGCATGATATACTCAAAATAGATGCATGATAAATAGACGGTGACAAAGACTCCTATGAAATTTGGACAGGAGAAAGCCAAATGTTGGATACTTTAGAATATTTGGATGTAAATGCTTCATCCACAACAATGGCAAGGATAATCTAAAGGCTTTTGATGCTAAAGCTGATGAAGGTATCTTCTTGGGATACTCTCCTGAAAGTAAAGCCTATAGAGTGCTGAACAAAAGGACTATGGTCACAGAAGAGTCTATCCATGTGGTTTTTGATGAACATAATGTAAATGAAGAAGACATAGAAACGTTAGGCGATAAGTGAATCAACCAACCATGCAGAAGAGTCCCTATGTTGAAGTTGAAGCTGGAGTAATCAATCAAGATGAAGGTGAGATAGCTGAATCTCAAAGACAGATGGAAAATTTGCAGCTAAGTGATGATGAGAGAGCTGCTCAAGAAAACACAGTGCAAGGCGATCGAACAGATTGACTTACTCCAACTGAGATGTGAGATGGCCGAGAGACCATCCACCGAGCTAGTCATTGGAGATGTAAGAGATGGTGTAAGAACCAATCCCAGAGATCAACAAGAAGCTATGTTCACTTGTTTTATTTCCCAAATAGAGCCAAAAGATGTGTCCCAAGCATTGGATGACACACATTGGATTCGGCCATGTAAGAAGAGTGAATCAATTTGAAAGGAACAAAGTATGGGAATTGGTACAAAGACCAACCCATCAAAATGTTATTGGCACAAAATGGGTGTTTAGAAACAAGATGAATGAGGAAGGATCGTGGGTAAGAAACAAAGCAAGATTGGTAGCCAAAGGGTATTGCCAAGAAGAAGGAATAGATTTTGATGAAATATTTGCTCTGTTGCAAGATTAGAAGCAATAAGGATGTTTTTGCTTATCTTTGCACACAAGAACTTCACTTTGTATATCAAATGGATGTGAAGAGTGCATTTCTAAATGGATTGTTGGAAGAAGAAGTATATGTTGAGCAACCTCCAGGATTTGAGAAGACTCTTGGAGATAAGGTGTACAAGCTCAAGAAAGCTCTATATGGATTGAAACAGGCACCTAGAGCATGGTATGATACATTATCTCAATTTCTGATAGATAATGGATTCACCAAAGGCAAAGTGGATAGAACACTTTTCAGAATTCAAGATGGAGAGAGTATCTTTGCTTGTTCAAATATATGTGGATGACATTATTTTTGGATCCACAAACAAAGATGTGATAAGTTCTCAAACCTCATGCAAGGCAAATTTGAAATGAGCATGATGGAAGAGTGACATTCTTTCTAGGACTTCAAGTTAAACAGTGAAGGATGGAACCTTCATAAGTCAAACAAAGTATACCAGAGATTTAATGAAGAAATTTGGTATGGAAGAGAAGTCTTCTGTGAAAATACCAATGAATACATCGGTCAAGATGGATATGGATGCGAGATGGCAAGCCTGTGGATCAAACAAGATCTGAGAGCACTTATTGGATCATGCTCTATTTAACGACAAGCGAAGCAGCGCGGACATCACCTTTGATGTAGGTGTATGTGCAAGATTTCAATCTGCACCAAAAGAAAGCCATATGTCTGCAGGCTAAGAGAATCTAAGATATTTGAAGGGATGCTAGGAAGTCGGCTTATGATATCCAAAGGAAGGTGGATTCAAACTTATTGGCTATTCAGACCGACTATCTTGGATGCAAAGTTGACAAGAAGAGTACTTCAAGTACATGTCAAATGCTTGGAAACAGATTGGTTTCTGGTTTATCAAGAAGCAAAACTCAATAGCCACATCCCATTTTGGCCGAGTACATAGCTGCGGGCATTTGTTTGCCAAGTCTTATGGATGAGACAACAAGTGAGAGACTATGATGTCGAAGAAAAAAGAGATTCCAATTATGTGTGATAACACAAGTGCTATTGCAATCATGCAAAATCTGTGTTGCACTCAATAACAAAGCACATTGATGTCGGATATCATTTCATAAGAGACCATGTTGAAAAGAAGGACACCACCTTAGAATACATCTCAACCGATAAACAGTTAGTGACATATTCACAAAACCATTATGTGAATCAAGATTTGAAGAACACAAACATGAGCTAGGGTTAATTGAGCAGAGTTAACACCCTTAAGACTAGAGGAGAAGAGATGAAACAAGAAAAGATGAAAATAGAGTGAGCTCATGAATCAACTAAGTGAATCGGTCGTATCGGAAAATCGTTTGCATCGAGTTAGGCAAATTTGAGTACCTATGTGAAAAGATAGAAGAAGAGTTGAGTCACTAATGAGTAAGCCGAGTCATTTATGAGCTAAGTGACAAAAACGCAAATCGTTTTTAATAAGCGGGAATGTTTTAAGGATGCAAAGATAATAATGACAGTACAATCAAAAGTCGCGCACGACCAAGCCTATGATTGGATATAAATCTTTGACGCATTAAATGCGAGCAATTAAATACAAATGAGACGTGCTAAACCGAGCCGTTGATCTTGATCAAATTTCAAAAACCAAAAACACGTCCTTTCATAACCCATATATATCATTTGTTCGATTTTCTCTCTCACTACTACTCAAAACTGTTCATCTCCCAAAAGCAAAGAAAGCATTTTTCTCTCAAACCCTACCAAATCTTCAAAGCAAGCTCATCAAGTTCGTTCGGTAAAAATCATTGAAATGATATCAACGCACGATTGCACCAAGTTAGGGAAACAAATCCACACTAGTTCTACCATGGATTTGAAGGGATGGTTAAATAGGGTTCCGATGAAACCCTTGTGAAGAAGATAGCGGACAAAATCGAGAAGTCCGGATCAAACCCTTTCTCACAATGGAGTTTCGGATGACTTATGTTGAAGAAGTTGCCGCGATTCACGTAAACGCGAGGTTCACGACGAGGGCATCAAGTCGTCATTCACGGCAAGGAGTTTACCATCACTTGCCAAGATCTAGCGGAGCCTTTGTTTGCTTCCATCGGAAGGTGTATACGAGATATTTGAAGTCGATGTCAACTTGGTCATTTGCATGGAAGTAAGTGGCCAAACTGAATGTGTTGCGAATGTGGTTTACACAATTTGAAAAAGAAGTGAAGGAAGATTATCACAAGTTGATGGATATCGTCGTGAAATGTGTGGATATGAAGTTTGGAAGATTCAATCGGCTATCCAAAACCAAGTGATCATCATGGTGCGATCATGGAGGAGAAGAAAGTCAATCAGGCGTAACTCGTCTCGATGACTCGTCGAAATGTTGGGAATAAGTCCTTCAAGAACGATGGGTCGTTTGGAGGATCTCGGGGTATGGCCTTGTGATTGGCGGTTGATGGAGGTGAAAGGTGTTCCACTCCAACATGGAAAGACGTTCCATGTTAATAAAAAGATGTTTCGGGCTAACTTGTCGAGCCCGGAAGAGAGCATACGCCAAGAGGCGGATACAAGTGAGGGGAATCGGTGACACGGAAAACAAATTTTGTCTCCTCCCCTCCAAAGAAGAAAGCTGCTCCCGCAGTGCAAAGAAAAGAAAAGCTGCTCCCGCAATTTGCAAAGAAGAAAGCTGCTCCCGCAGTGCAAAGAAAAAAGTGCCATCGTGAAAAGAAAGAAAATTTGTTCGCACTGCTCCCGTGTCTCCCGCCCTGCAGCCGCACTGGAAGGAACCTCAAATACCTTCTCCGGTTGTCAAGAAAAAGAGGACTGAAAGCCAAGAAAGCCAGCTCCTCGGACCAAGAATGTAGCACGCCCCGCCGCCCAGGACTCGAGGAAACCATATCCGAACCATAAATTCATCCGGTAAGGACCAAAAGACAAAGACGTACAAGCATTGAGCTTGAGAAAACATCGCGTCACTCACTCAGTTGGAACAGATCGCCGAGATAGCTTTGGAGAAGTAGAGTCTCGTAAATCATTGATGAAACGATCAAGTCTGCTTTGAGACCGATTAAGAGGCAAGTCAAAGACCCAGTGTGGGACAGGACATCCGAGGTACAAGAGGCAATCGAGACAATCGAATCTCTGCCGACAGATCGTGTCTCCGCGACGCGATGAGTGCGAGTGTGAAGAAGCGGCAAGCTCGCTACCCTCAATTCCCGAGAAAGAAGTACAACAGGAAGATGATGACGATGATGTGATCATGTTATCTCCACTATATCCAGACATCCAAAATCGTCTGCGAGAATGGAGAAAATGGAAGTTGAGTCACTCTAGGTGCAGTTTGAACACCCGAGTTTATTGAGGAGGAAGAGGAACTCTTCAGTTCCTTGAAGTTGATCTGATCTTTGCAAGCCCTTGATGAGGATAATCGTATTAATATCTTTGCAAATTCGAAAGAGAACGAACGAAAGCTAGGCAACAGAGGAAGCGAGAAGCTCGTGCGAAAGCCAGCGTTTGTCCTCTAACTGGAACCACTAATCATACTCATCCTCATCTTGACGTACTCTGAGAAAGTGATGAGGACTTGGACCCTGCTGCTGCGACAGAAAAATTGGAAATGCAGCAAGCCATGCGGGAATCCAGGATGATGCATGAGCAACAGCTTACGGAAGGACCAGGAGAATCTTCCAAATCCCAGCTGGAGATTGATCCATTGGGAGTGGTACAACAGATTGCCTCTGTCATTGCTGCAACCACTTCCCCAGCTCACTCAGAGGATGGATCTTGGGGACCCAAGTCGAGCCAACCCCTATTGAAGGTGTCTTACCACCGCCCCGTATTGAACACTCAAAGGACACGGTGAGTCCGGAGAAGAGTGACCCCATCACAAGTCACTCATTTGGTGTGCCGATTGGGGAAACTCCTCCCTGCGGCTAGGTCGGAGGATCTGCAGATGACTCCACAAAGAATCTAGGAGGCGAAGTGGAGAAGGAAAAACAAATAGAAACACAGCAGGTTGTCACTGACGAAGCTCGGACAGTTGAGACTGTCTCAGCGAAGTGCCAACTACTCTCGCAGATGAGGACGCGCTGGCGATGCGATCGACGCACGGGATGGATGCCGCCCCGGGAGTTAACACTGGCAATGAAAGTGCAATCCACGGAGTTGAGACTCTGTGGATGCCACCATAGAAGACCCTAAGACAACCGAGTGCAGTCGAAGGGAATGTCCAGGCCTTGCTGCAGATTGAGACCGCGGGGAGGTACTAAAGGCCTACGGGAGGTTGAGACTTCCCGAGGAAAAGAGGTAAAACTTGAGAACATTCCTCCTGTTATCATTGATGCATCCGAGAAGGAGATAAGTGCACTTCATGATTCCCAAGACAACCCCGACATAACTTTTCCGGGATCCGAAGGTGAAGATGAAGCCGAGTCATCCCCTGTTGAAAATCTAAAAGACTCTTTGAGGATGTTCTTCCAAGCACGAGTAAGTCGGACCTCAAGGCTACTCGTCAAACATTCACTTTTGATGATGAGCCACCCCTTCAAGTCTTATCATCTTCCGATGACGCCACCGATACGGCCGAGGACCGAGATAACTCAACAGAAAAACCGGTGAGACCGAAGTTTGTTGAGAAATGAGCTCGGCCACCGGGTCCATACCACAACAGACCCGGTGAATCACGGTCAAATCGCGCAGGCTCCCAACGCTACAGCTGGTAGAATCAACTCAACCAAGGGCACATCACGCCCACGAGTCACCGTTGAACATATTCCTATGTCCGTGATGATGCATTTGAAGCAACTTTCCCTTTCTCACCGGAGCCGCCGATCCGGAAGAAGAATCGACTCTGAGTAGAGACGCTTCCACCAACCCGATCTTGTCATTCCCACGATACAATCGTCCCAAACAATTTTGATTTTGATCTTTTTGCCGCACGGTGAGACAGAGGTGACAAGCGAGGTTCGAGAAGTATTCAAGGAAATCTTTGCGAGAGATCAAGAAGATGGAAAGGCACCAGGCCTCATTGGATATGCGGTTTGGATAACAGAGATACAAATCTTATAGCCGATCTGCGTGGAATAGTAGTCGAGAATCGAGGGAATAGTGGCAACATCGCCAGACAATGCGTGTGAAATAGGTTCGATATTTCAAAGCATTGTACAATAAAATGCCGATCTGGAGCGCGATAATGCGACATGAAGAGGAGGATGCAAGAAAATATTGATAGGATGCATGCCTCTCATACCACTAAAATGGGCTACTGCGAGAATTTCATCGAAAATAACTGCAGCGTAGAGGAGAATATGAATGAAAAATTTAGCCTTCTTATGGCTGAAATGAAGCCAGTGACAGGCCGTATCAAAAGTCACCCGCTCGGAATTTCGAACAAAGATACTCGCTTGTGAGAATCCAGCGTAACTCGGCTATCAATCGCCTGGACTTTATGCTCGCGGGAATGTTCCCGGGAGTTCCTCATTTGATGATGCCAAAAAGGGGAAGAGGAATCCCAAAAGATGCTTAATGGGGACGGTTGGTGAGAAGGAAAAGGAAAGCTTGACTATCGCTTGAGAAGGGAAAGATACTGTTTGTTGAGAAGAAGAAGGAGAAGGAAAAGCGATTGAGGAGGAAGGTTCAAAATACACGACTTTAATGGTTGCTAGAACCCTCAACAAGGACTTGTCACAACCGACATCATCAAAGCAAACTTCAATAACTCTGCCGCTCCAACACTGCTGTACCCATGTCCGAGAAAAGAAAAATAGTGGAAGCGAGGGATGAAGGAGGTCGAAGGAAAGATGGATGCCCGTGTGATGGACATATTGAAATAATACGGAGGCATTCCGATAGGAAGAGACACAAAAGCTATTCCGGATGATGGAGACGAGCCACGATCGGTGAAGGAATTTAAAACGCTTGAATCCGAAGGATACTTCAAAAATATGTCCATAGCCCAAGCCTGGGACTTGTATTGGGAGAAGGGTCGAAGATGTGCGAAGAAGGCGACAGACAATGAGACTCTAGCGTGATCCTCTGCTTTGGTCACTCTCTTGGAAAAAAAGACTCGACAATATACGCCCAGAGGAAGAGGAAGGAGTGGTGGAGGCAGAGGTTTTAAACCTAGACCTCTACCCAAGAATATTGAATATGTAGATCCGAGCAAGAAGGGAAGGATCTACTGGGCTGGATATGACGAAGTAGCCAACCGGGAAGTGGCTAGAAAGAATGCTGACTATGTCAAAAGGATCGAAGAGGAAAATAAGAGACAAGATCATTTGTGGGAAGAAAGTCGAGAAGACAAGAAAGGAAGAGAAAAAGACGAAGCCGAGTAAGAGCCTACGAGAAATAAAAAAATAGCCGAAGAAGAAAAGAAGAGAAAGAGACCGAGGAAGACGACAGAGTCAAGAGGAAAGAAAGGAGAATAAGACGATGAAGTGTTCTTTGTCACCCCTTCATGTATTTCACTATTGAAATACATATGTATGTAAGTCTTCTCGACGTTGAATAAAAGTTGTGTAATTTCTATATTTTTGCGTAGATATAGAACGCCATGTTGCTCGATACACTTTGTAAATAGTTTGTGTAAAGGACAAGAATATTATGATCAACAAAAAGATTGATTCTACGCATACATTCTTTGTTTCTACATTGTCTGTATGTATCTTTGCTATGTACATTTTGTTTGTATGTTTTAAGTTTCGGCATCATCAAAAAGGGGAAATTGTTGGGAAATTTATTTATTAGATTTTGATGAATGCCATGTAAAACTTAGACTATAAAGTTGGCACCCCATTTTCTTTGTAATTTGTATTGTAATAGATAGGGTTGTACTTAGCCGAGTCAAGTCGCCTATGCCTGGACATATAAGAAGTCAATCAAGATGGGATGAAGACTCATTGTAAAGCGGTGAGTATAGCAAGGAAGAGAAGTCAAAAACTTGACTGAAGGAGTATCAGCTATGGTACAACTGTGTGAAGTGTCGGTCAAGTCAACTCGAAGCCAAGTCAAGTTGAAGTAATAGATGAGTCTTTCAATCATTGGAGCGGACTCAAGTCACCTGGGGAAAAGGCAGTCAAGTCAAGACAATCAAAAGAATCATTGCACATAAGTCAAGAATATTACCTAAACAAGTAATACTTCCATGCTTTGCCATGTCTTAAAGTGCTCGATCCCAGAAGCGTGCAAAAGGAATAAACCAATGGGAAGCATCTGCGCCTTGTGTCGACTCGAAAAGTCAATGTTCATTTAATACGAGGAAATGTCAATATCAAGGATCGCAACAAGACAAGCCAACGAACACAAGTGACTTGAAATCACCTATCTCTTCAACGGACTGATGATTTTTGAAAGTTCACTATAAAAGGTCGAGAATCACTTTGTGAAGAGGTTACCTTGCATACCCGAATCAGAACTCGAAAAATATTCTCAAGTTATTCAAGCAAATCCTCAAGCCTAAATTTCAAAGGAAATCGATCCAACACCAAGTCGTGAAGGAAAGACAACTTCAAACTCGTTGAAGATGAAATTTTGAAGAATAAAAAAGGGTCTACATGCCAAGGAGTATTGTAGAAAGGTTAAAGGTCGAACTAGTCTCAAGTTATTGGAGGGCTTCGTGATCAAGTCCAAGAAGTTTGAGCAATTGAGTCTGAGTAGCAAAGGCAAATGCCCTGTGAAGAAGTTTCGAGTCGCACGAGAAGCCTGGCCTATGTGACCAAGGCATCTCTCACCGAGTCCCAAAGGATCAAGTCACCGTGTGTGATCAAGACTTGTATACTGGACTGATAACCACTATGTACTGATCAATACTTAGTGGATTCCTCCAGGAGTTGGAGAAGAGAGGAGTAGAAGAATTACCCCATCTTGAACCTCTATAAAAATTATTATGTCATTTACATTTCAAAGCATTTACTTTTCGCATATCATTTTATATATGCCGATAATTTGCTATCCAATTGGTAATTAACAAAGTGCTAAAAATCAAGTATTAAAACAAACTTAAACCAAATTCTAGGGTGTTAAGTCTTAATGAAAATCTCATCACAAGTAGGGTTAAGTATTAGACTAAACAGATGAGTTATTCTATCAACAACTCGCCGAGTCATTTGAGTGGCTAACTCTATTTGGTTAACTAACTTTGTTGTCCATCAAGGACATAGTGTGAAATTAACTCTGAACTAATTTAAAAGGACTAAAATCAAAAAGTTGGTAAGGTTTATTCAACCCCCCCTTCTAAACCTTACTCACATCCCTTAGGACCTACAGAGACCCGAGACCTTATATTATTCCTTCTTTTATTCATACTCCCTATATGTTGATTGTGGTATATGATTTTAGTAAGGGTACTGGATATATTTGATGTCTCACAAGTCACGGGTTTGTAACTTGTTGAGAATGTTCCTTAAGATGGTTGAGATACAGTTCGATACTCATGTTATCTGACAATGGTACATAATTTACTAGCAAAGAGTGTCGTGGACCTTTTTCTATCCTTTGGTGTTGAGCATCAAAGAAGTTGTACCTATACTCCTCAACAAAATGGGATTGTTGAGAGGAAGCATGGGCTTTGTTGGATGTAGCTAGATCTCTCATGTTTCATCTGGTTTTACCTGCTCATTTTTGGCCTTACTCCCTTCTCACCGCCACTTACCTTATCAACATCTTTGTCTAATTCAACTATTCAATGAGAGACTCCTTATGAGAGGCTATATGGGAAACCTCCGACTATAGTTTCTCAAACCTTTTGGTTGTTTGGTTTATGTCACTAACTTGTCTCCTCATAAGTCTAAGTTTGACCAAAGAGCCTTGAAATGTGTTTTCATTGGGTATGTTCGAGGGACTAAAGGTTACAAACTCTTCAATTTGGAGACATAGAAAACTATTTTTATTTTATTTTTTGACTTATTTTTTGCTGCCTGATTTTCAACCAAAAAGTTTTTTCATTGATTTGACAAAATCGCTTCGGCCTAGGGGTGCGTTTGCCGTTTTTTAGAACACTGTATAGAATGTATGAATGTCTTTCTCTTTAAAACCTAATTCTTGAATTTTTGGATAAATGTAAAATTTAAGTTTTGTTTTTATTTTTTTAATTGTTATATGACAAAGATTAACAGATCTTCCTGTGGAGTGCAATTATTCTCTCTCTAAAGACTCCTGGCCCCCTTATGGACGCTAGGCTAGGGTTCCATTGATTTCTTTTCTCTTTCTTTATCTGCATTTATTTCCCATTCTCCCTTGTTATATGCGTATCTTTGTCTACCTTCCTAACATCAATTAATTTATTTGACTTCTTGCAGGTTGCTTTTAGTTTCTTTTGTTTTGTTCCCTTGTTTTCCTTGTCTTTTGTCCCTCTTTTCTAACGCCTTTTTGCTTTTTTGTCACCGGTCTCGAGACTTGTTCGTTGCAAGGTACTCGTCTTGAATCTAGGGTGGCTCTCAATGGAAGGAGATTTGGCCGATAGCTTGAAAAATTTCTCACTCACGGAAGCTGAAACCGGGTGTATTGATTTACAGAAAAATGACATTCTTCGACGCACTAAGGAATGCAAAAAGCTTATTTGAAAAAATTTCGAGAGAAAAAGGCCAACTTTACGGGGTTGAAGAACACTATGGTGCTCATTTGGCCGAATAAAGAGCTTTTTGCTATCCGAGAAATAGGCTCGATATCTTTCGATTTGTCTTGAGATCCTTAGATGACAAAAAGAGTTTTTCAAAGTAGATCTTGGGCGTTTGATAGTCGTTTCTTGTCCTTAAGGAATGGATTGAAGGCATTGATATCCTCAAAGAAACCTTCAATATGGCAGATGTGTGGGTGCAAGTTTGGAACTTGCCTATTCATGGATCTCCTCCGAAACGGGTATCAGAATTGGTAAGATATTTGAGCAAGTTACATTAGCGCACTACATTATGGTGCATTTTAAATCCATCTTATAAAATCTCATTTGAAATTCTTCCCACAATTCCCCCTCAAATCAATCCTCCAATTTAATTTTTTCAATCCAAATGTAAGTATGTAACCTAAAAGATAATTACATTGAATATCTATATTAGTCATTTGTCTAATTAAGTGGGCTAAATTGCGAATTTATAAGTCATATCACGTTTTGTAAAAAAGCCATATAACTTTCAAAATATTATCAAATTTAGTCCTTTGCTTGTCGAAAGTGGAAGAATCTGTTGAAAAATTTCAATGGTCTACATACCCAGCCAAACCCTCGAATGTTGAAACTAATTCCACTTATATGGAACATTCTACAAGTGAGTTAGCATATTGATTGATATACACAAAAATCTAAGGGAGAAAAACTCAATTGGAGGATGTTTATATAAACGAAATTGGATTACACATCAATGAATTCATGACCAAAAAATATTTTTAAAAATTAGATGGTATGATTTTGTAATGATCTTTAAAATTTCAAAAACTACAGATTTGAGAATTTCAAATAAAAATGGGGTAAAACAAACATTATATTTGAATTTTGAATAGTAAACAAAATAAAAATACTTTTGAATTACCAAAAAAAACATGGAAATTATGTTTCCAAGTTTGCAGGCTCAGGCAGATCATCCAACCCAGCCTCGCGATCAAGATGACAAAGATTCAGATTGTGCGGCCGGAGTTGCTTGACACAAGACTCAAATCCATGATAGTAACAATCCAGGGCCTTCTCCGCCAAAATCTCTTGAAATTCCACGGACTTAAGGAATTTCATTTTCTTGCTCTCCCAATAAGCCTCTAACACCTTTTTACCATCTTTTGTATTGGGAAAATTGGTGTAACAATCCTTTTGGCCCTTGGCATACCACTCATCTTTAACCTGGACCAACTCACGGTCATGATTAGCTAAGGCGTCCAATAATTGGGCGTCTAGCTTGTAGTTTTCTTCGTAGAGGCGAGCCAATTGTTGCTCAACTAATTGTTTTTCAGCAGAGAGTTGGGATACTTGGGCTGATAGGTTTTCCAGCTTAGCCTTCTGGGTTTTGAGTCGGCTTATGACGTCGAAAGTGGGAGCTTTTGAGCTCCATTTTGATAGAAGTGTTGTCGAGAGTGTGCAGATCTGTGAAAGCATACGGATATTGCAATATTAGTTTCGTAACTTTCGAAGTTACAGTTTTATACATGTGATAGATTTATCCTTCAGTAAAAAAATAGTTATCTTTTAAAATTACAAATATCCCCTATATTTATTTTTAGCTTACAAATTGCAACCTCGAGAGGCCTCAAGAATATTTATAATTATCCCTATTTTTTGGTAATTAACCTTAATTAAATGAGATTATAGAAAAGTTGTTTACCTTGAAGAGGTGTGAGGCAAACTGGTCCCTCAGTTCCTCATCTGTTAGATTGTCAGCTTGGAAGCCGCCGACGTGACGGGCCAGGCTTTGAAGGAAATCAGAACTCAACTCTCCACTTCCATCAAGTGGAGCCGAGCTGGAGTCGAAGAAGTTCGATTTCGGCTCAGTTTGACTTGGAGTTGTCTCAAGTGCTTTTGAGCCAGCTTTTGCTAGGTTAATCTTTGAGGAGTGGCTCATGGGTTTCTTATTACCTAAAGTAAGAATTTGGTTGGATAGCTCGATGATCTTGAGTCCTGAGGTAGTGGGGGCTGAGCTGCTAGGCCCTTGGGTTCTTTCACTCCTCTTTGTAGCTGCATTCTTGACGAATTTTCTGAACGTGTTTAATTCTGGATCGGAACCGGAAAAAATGTTAGATTTATTGTATGTATATTTATTAGGGATAATCCCTGAGGTTTTGAGTAATTATAAAAAAATTCAAAAAAGTTTCAAATTTACATAAATCTCCTTAACGTTTGATTATGTCTTATATTTTACTCCAACCATTACTTAAATTGACGGAATTTGCTAAGGTTGTCAATTATATTACAGTTACATCCCTCAATGTTTCCAAATATTATAAATAGTTATGATATTTGGAAATATTGCGAGATGCAATTGTAAAATATAAGACGACAAGTAGAGGCTATTATTATAAAAAATAATTTAAAAATTATGATGATAATAAATGAGGTGAGCTCATGGTAGGGGTTTTGATTTCCTATATATTCTATTTTTCTGTTTCATTCATCCTGATGAATGACATGTGTAAAACCTTTAAGAAATCAACAACTCATGTTTATCTTGCTGACATGTGTCATTCAATCGGATGAAAGATATTAGAAAGTTCAAACAAAGTTGGAACATGAAATCTATTCCCGTTTTGAAGAGAATAAGGCCTCCCTTTCATTGACATCCTAAACGGAGTCTTAATTAACTCTTAAAGTAATGCAACAAAAGAAGAAAGTTAAATGCATTAGGTGCCACCTGAATTTGATGATGAAACTTCAACTGTTGCCTTCTCTTTCTCTGTCTTGCCTCTCTCGTGCTTCCTCTCCATATCTCTCTTAATTTCTTCCTTCATATCACAGATTTAAGAAAATTATTATATCACATTTTATTATAATATATATTTGGATACAAATTTCACTCCTTCATATTAAACTCCATCCGTAAATTTTCACATTAAAGACCTTTATATATCTATTAACGCTAATGCTCAAAATAATTTCAAATAAAATTGTTAAATTTGGGAGACTTGGTTCAGTCCCACACATGAAACAAACCCAATATGGGGGAAAGCCCAATCAGCCCATCAAGTGAGGCTCCATCCTGAAACTAATTAGTGATAGGAGGAGTAGTTTACTTGGCTTATAAAGTGGAATCTCTTCCTTTTAATTAGTGTGAGACAACTCACAAGTGACACATCTCAACAAAAATGACTTTAAATCACTTTGATTGGAAGAAAAATAATTGCGAGATTGAAATGTGAAAGGGTTGTAACTAAAGAACGTTGATTAGATTTAATTTCTTCGACAAGATGAAATTATATAATGATGCATAAGGAAAAAATGAGTAACAATATTTTCTACCCATAATTGCTCATCTAAATTGTTAGTTTTATAATAGTACTTCTAACTTGAAGTACTAGTTAGGATAATTGAGATCCTCTATTCCATTTAATTTTTCATCGTATACTCCCGTAGCATGTATTGAAACACCAAATGAAACACAAGATCCTCTCTGTGGTTAGAGGCACTTGATCTAGAATCCAGACTCATATTCGACTCTTTTATTATTTCACAATCTATTCCAATGTATCGGATGAATAATACGTGTACAATTATGATATCATTATGTACACGTGACATCCATGCATCTAATACAGTGGAATAAGAAGTGAAATAGAAATTCAAAAGTAAAAGAGGGTATAATAACTGCATACATACATTCATACATATGAGTGAACTATATATGAATGTATGTATTTCACTCAAAATAATATATACATGCTAATAATGGAAAGAGGAGCTAACAAAATTGTATATATTGCGTGAATGGAATGGAGCGACACTTAATATTTACCGGTGCTGATCAATTGTTTATAAAGTAAATATTCGTGATATCAACAAATTTGTAACCTGCAAAAAGAAAGGACAATATCAATTGTCTGAATGATAATATAAGGTATTATTTATAAGAGAGCATGGCAATGGCTGAAGCCTCCAACGTTTTGATTTTAATGTTTTAGTGACCAAATCAAAACATTCCCTGTTCTCTCCGAATATGTGCTGGTGTATATATATTAAGTCATTTGGTTGACAAGTATTTCTAATAATATATTTGTCAACCGCTGGATCAATATTTTTAGAAATATTAATTTCCACTAGGCTACTGCAATGTATATGCCTGTGTTCGATCGTGTGTGCGCGTTGGGCACTTAGTCAGAAATTCTTCATGATCTAAACTATTTGAAATTTATTGCAGCAGAAAAAAATTTATGTGGAAGAAAATAATTGAAAAACAAGAGAGAATATGAGATTTTTTGTAACAAGAGTGATTTCTTTGAGTTAATCACTTGATTTATTACAAAATTATATTCATGATACTTACATATACTATTAACAAAAATATATCTAATTAATATATTATAATGTAAATAGTCTAAAAACTTATAAGAACAATTAAGTCCTACTCTAAAAATAATCGTTTAAAATAAAAGAAAATATTTATATCTGGAAATATCCTGAGACTATTCAAACAAAGAAAATTATACACTCTTGAAACGCAATAGTCAATATTTATTCCGAAACAAAATATTCAACTTTTCCACAAATTACGTGGCAGCCATGACATTGAAAAGGATTATAATTAGTAATTATTTATTAGTCCATTTAATAGGGAATAATAGAAGTTTGGATAGATCACAAATGTAGGATATTATATCATTTTGTTGAAAAATATAAAAATTCATTTATATTGCCATTTCAATTGGAAGTGGTAGTAGTTTGAATGAGAGAAAATTTGGGGAATTATTTTTGTATAATGACCATAAATATTGCAACCGAGGACGATATCTTTGTACAACTACGTGGTAGCCTCACTGATGAAATAGAAATGGTAAAAGTTTGGACAACATCAGAAAATACAGGAAATTATTTTTAATTTTGATAACCATTGACCAGTATAAAAAAGATTTATATTGCCATTTCCAAGTTGAATAGGTAGTAAATCAAATAAGAGAAAATATGGGTGTCTTTTTAAATGACCATTATTATCACGACCATGACGTTATCTTAATTTAGATTGAGTAATTAAGAGGGTGTTTGGTTAATCTTATTTCAAACATCTTATAAAATCGTACATCTTATAAGATGTTTTTATATAGAGCTTATAAGATGTTAGATCTTATTTTAAAAATAAGTTGTTGAAGTGTTTGGATAAAATAAGATAGTAAATTCACTCAAAAAAAAATAAGATAGTAAATCTTTTAAGATGCCAGTACGTAATGACAATTTTGTGATTAAAATAGTCAAAATTAAAGAAGATTGTTGAAATAAAATCTTACTTTGAAAAATTGGTGTTACCCTACTTTTTTAAAACAATTTATAAGCTCCTAACATCTTATTTTGGAAGCTTATAAGATCTTTTTTAAAAATGTTTACCAAACAAATTTAAAGAGCTTATAAGCTCTCAAACATCTCATGTGAGATCGTTTCACGGGTTTATATCATGAGACGTGTCAAATCCATTTTACAAACCAAAGCAAGTTAGATCCAAATTTAAATGAGTTAGCTAATATGGATAATTTTAGGATCCGTCTCACAAAAATAATCCATGAGACCGTCGCATATGAATTTTTCCATTTAGATATGGTTGAAGTCCGTCGAGTAGCATACTTTTGGAGGAGGCTAGCCTCCATATCAAGAGTGCATTATATGTCTCTTTTTACTTTTACATCACAAGAATACGAATCTTTATTTTCATCATGAATTCTTTGATTTCAACAACTTCCAGAAATAACTTAAAGCAATAAATATATACTAACTCATAAAACAAGGACAAAAACTTAACATAAACTAACTTAAAATAATCAATGTACTCTCAAAACAAAAATATAGAATATTATACTTAAATAGCCAAATAAATGATAAAGAATCACACGTCATATAAATAAAAATTGTGCATATGTTAAATAAGAATTTAGGATTCAGACGGAGCACATGTGGTCAACAGGCGTGCAAACGAGCGAGCAATCCAGGTTTAAATTTTATCCCAGGACTTACCATTTTCCCCTTTCTTCTAAAAAAAATGAAAATCAAACATTTGGATACATTATAAATTTAAAAATATCTAAAAATAGTAAGTAAAAAAGAAAAAGAAGTAGAAGTAAGAGATCCACAACGAGGGGCCCGCTAGCTCCCATGGCTTTAAGTAGAAGCAGGGTAATTTGTTTTAATATAGTCAAAATCAAATGAACGAGAGGGTTGTGATTTTGTTCGTTGGCGCACACTGTAAATGCGCCAGGAATTTATTTTTATTTTTTTAATAGGCTGACACACATTGTATGTGCGCCAACACTATTTACGAGTGGGGGTGGGGGTGGGGTGGGATGGGGGTGGGGTGGAGATTTAATGGGTGGCGCACAAAAGAGGTGCGCCACCCATTTCAAATTGGTACAAGGGGGTGGGGGGTGGGGGTTGGTTATTTTCATTATTTTATATAATAATAAATTAATAATTATCCCATCTAATTAGTTCATGTTGGAAATTTGGATTTGATAAAGTGGGTGTTGTCCCGACTTTGACCAAATTTTCGATGGCTAAGAATTTAATTTTGGGAGAATTAAATTGTATATTATTGATCTACTTTCCGAGTAGATATTCGTAATATTTTTTATTTCTCAAAATCGAATTTCGGTGAGTGAGAAATTAATACACGAAGTTGGCCACAAAAATGGGTATTATGAAAACGGAGTTGAAAGGATTTTTCTTCATCCCACATAACTTAGAAAGCTAAGTTTATCCTAGTTTATAAACTAGAAGATGTTGTTAGTTGGATATACTATAAATATGTGGATGATCACAAGTGGGCCACACGCACACGCGCGCCGCTTGGCCCGCCTGGCCTGGGCTCGGGCTTGGGCTTGGGCTTGGGCCGGGTCGGGAATGGGCCGGTCCGTGTCGGCGGTGTCCGGATTCATAGTTGATGATGGAGTATGTAACTCCTTAGATAGTGGGGTTGTAACCCCCATTGTGGTCATCAATGTGTTTGTAACACCCGAAAGTTACAAAGGTGGTTAATGCCCATTACCTTACCATGATTAATTCCCTGCGCAGTGGAGGTTTTCTTTGCCTATAAATAATGGGTTCCATTGCAGATTTTGATACAAAAATCGCATACATTCCCGTGCATATTTCAAAGGTGTCGCCGAAAGTGTCGTAACATTTCGTTTCACATTTTCAACAACATTCACTCGCATTCGAGTCGGACCAGTTTCGCTCCTTCGAGTTCGAAAGGTGCCTTTTGTGGTCGGGTGCCACTGCATACGCAGGACGCGTTAAGCCGTTTTATCTTTGGGGACATTACGTCAAACTGTGAGCACTCGCCGGACGTATTTGTCTTGCGGATAGAGTTCTACTCGACTCGGCTTTTTACAGTTTCCAGTTGTAATAGTCAGATTTCCATTTCCTTGTAATTTTCCATTTTCTGTATGTAAAGCCATTGTTGAAGGCTCCCGTTGTAATCACTTTGTAAACCAAGTTTAAATTTCAACAATCGCAAGACAAATATCGATCTTCATGATGGCGAGCACAAGCAGGACCCCGATCATCCCTCCCGCTCAGGCTGAGAAACCCGAGAAGTTCATGGGTTTCGACTTCAAGAGGTGGCAGCAAAAAATGTTGTTTTACCTCACCACTCGAACTTGGCGAAATATCGACCGAGGACGCTACGATGGTGGTCGAAAACGAGACTAATCTTTGAAAACGCGCTGCGTTTGATGCATGGGGCCAGGATGATTTCCTGTGCTGGAACTATTTCCTTAACGGGCTTAGTGATGCACTTTATAGTGTGTATTGTGCGGTGAAATCCTCCAAAGAGTTGTGGGAATCTTTGGAGAAGAAGTACAAAACCGAGGATGCCGACACAAAGAAATTTGTTGTCGGTAAGTTCTTGGATTTTGTGATGGTTGATTCTAAAACCGTGATGAAACAAGTGCAAACGTTCGATTGATCCTACATGAAATCTCTGCCGAGGGGATGGCGCTCACGGAGGCATTCCAGGTGGCGCGTTGATTGAGAAATTGCCTCCAAGTTGGAGGGACTTTAAAAATTATATCAAGCATAAGTGAAAGGAGATGGTACTAGAGGATCCGATTGTCAAACTCGTGGATTGAGGAAGACAATAGGAGGATTGACTCTAAGTACAGGCTTCACCAATGGAGTAAAGCTTAATTTGTCTTTGGAGCATGGCTCATCAAGCAATTCAAAGAAAAGACCTAAGAATAAAGGCAAGAAACCAGCAAGTGGAAAGTTCCAAGGGGATTGCTTCAATTGTGGCAAACCGGGGAATATGATAAAGGACTGTCGTCAGCCGAAGAAAAAGAAAACAAAACAACAGTCCAATGTCAATGTGGTAGAACAAAGGGAACTAACCGACGTTGATATGTCGGCGGTGGTGTTTGAAGCCAATTTGGTTGATAACCCGAAAGAATGGTTTGTGGATACCGGTGCCACTTGTCATGTCTGCTCTGAAAGGGATGCATTTTCTTACTACGTCCCGTCCACCGGAAGGAAGCTCCACATGGGGAATCACGCCTCTTCTGATGTTGCTGGCGTTGGAACGGTGGTACTAAAGCTTACTTCGGGAATGGAGTTGAAGCTGAAGGATGTGCTGCATGTCCCAGACATCCACAAAAATCTGGTTTCGGGTTCATTACTGGTTAACCATGGGTTTAGACTAGTTTTTGAATCTAAAAAGTTTGTATTGAGCAAGTTTGGACAGTTCCTTGGTAGGGGTTATCTAGACAAGGGATTGTTCAAAATGAATGTAATGATTGTACGCCGTTTAGGCGATGTTGAAATGAATATGAATGAATCTTCTTACATTTTACATTCTTGAGTGATCCGATTTATGGCATGTTAGATTAGGACATGTAAATCAATGCTATAAAAAGATTGGTAAATTTGGAATTAATAAATTTGCGTAAGTAAACTCACAAAGAAAATGTGAAGTTTGTGTTGAAGCCAAAATGGCTAAGTTAATTTCATACGGTGGAAAGGAGCACTTCACCTTTAGAATTGATACACACCGATGTGTGTTATCCAAGTTTGTGCAAACTAAAGGTGGTAAAAAGTATTTCATCATGTTTATTGATGATTGCACAAGATTTTGCTACTTATATTTGTTAAGAAGCAAAGATGAAGCCTTTGAGGCGTTCAAAAATTATAAAAATGAAGTTGAGAATCAACTTGGCAGCCGGATTAAGATAATTCGGAGTGATAGAGGTGGTGAATATGTTGCACCGTTTGAAGAGTTATGTACCCAGTCGGGAATAATTCTTCAAACAACGGCTCCATATTCACCACAGTCTAATGGTGTTGCTGAATGCAAAAATTGGACTCTTAAAGAGATGATGAATGCCATGTTGATTAGTTCCAGATTATCATAGAATATGTGGGGGGAGGCAGTGTTAACGGCAAACCACATATTGAATAAAATCTCACTTAAAGGAAAAGATAAGACTCCTTACGAATTGTGGAAAAATCGTAAGCCTTCTTATAAATACCTTAAAGTGTGGGGGTGTTTGGCTAAGGTTGCAATACCTAAACCAAAGCAAGTGAAAATCGGGCCTAAAATGGTCGATTGTGTTTTTATTGGTTATGCACTTAACAGTAGTGCATATCGTTTTATGGTCGAAAATTCGGAAATGACAGTTGGTACCATAATTGAGTCAAGGAATGCTATATTCTTTGAGAATAATTATCCTTATAAAGAAATGATAAATGGAAGTCTAAAGAAAAGACTGTATTCAGATGTTGCTGGAGATGTGACTTCTGGTGTTATCACATCTGGAACGGGAATGTACGGATGTTACTGCAGATGTTTAAGCGTCCGCTTTCGGATGGTATAACATCCGAACGAGATCCGCAAGACATCCGTCACATTTGACAGCAGTTAGTTCAACACCGAGTGGTGAAGAACTAAGACGGAGTAAGAGGCCAAAGGTGGTTAAGTCCTTTGGACCTGACTTTCTAACATTGATGTTAGATGGTGAGCCGAACTCGATTAAAGAGGCTCTAAGTAGTCCAGATGCTCCGCTCTGGCAAGAAGCAATCAATAGTGAAATCGAGTCCATTCTGCAAAACCATACGTGGGAGTTGGTTGATCTCCCTGCTGGTCATAAGCCTTTAGGATGTAAGTGGATCCTAAAGAAGAAGTATAAAGCAGATGGAACTATTAATAAGTATAAAACATGGCTTGTAGCCAAAGGCTTTAAACAAAAAGAAGGGTATGACTTCTTTGACACTTATTCTCAAGAACGAGGATCGCGTCTATTCGGTGCTTTCGCGATTGTCGTTTTTGCACAATCTAGAGATTCATCGATGGATGTCAAAACGGCATTTCGAATGGAGAGATAGATTGAAATCTATATGGAACAACTGAAGGGTTTGTTGCACCGGTCAAGAAAAGAAGGTGTGCAAGTTGATAAGATCCTTGTATGGATGAAACAAGCTCGAACAATGGCATCTTAAGTTTGATAACACGATGTTGTCAAACGGGTATAAAATCAACGAATGTGATAAATGCGTATATGTCAAAGGGACATCGGAAGCATTTGTCATAGTTTGTCTATACGTGAGACGATTTGTTAATCATGGGCGTGAGTTATGATGTTATCATGGACACGAAAAGAATGTTAAAGAGTAACTTTGACATGAAGGATATGGGAACTGCTGATGTGATCCTGGGGATAAAAATCAGCAGAACTCATGATGGAATTATCTTGTCACAATCCCACTATGTGGAGAAAGTGCTCAAGAAATTCAATGTTTTTGACAGTTCACCGTCAAAGACGCCCATTGATTTAAGTGTAACGGTTGCTAATGAAGCGAAACCGTTAGTGGCTCGGATGGAATACTCACGTATTATAGGCGATCGATGTACATTACAAATTGTACACGCCAGACTTGGCCTACCCTGTAAATATGTTGAGTAGGTTCACGAGCAATCCAAGCCACGAGCATTGGAAAGCGTTAACCAAGGTGTTAAAATACTTGAAGTATACCTTGGAGTATGGGCTATACTACTCGAGATATCTGGATGTACTTCAAGGGTATAGCGATGCTAGTTGGATTTCGGATTCGAAAGATTCTTATTCCACTAGTGGATACATATTCACCATTGGAGGTGGTGCGTTATCGTGGAAGTCCACGAAACAAACGTGTATAGCTCGGTCCACCATGGAATCAGAGTTTATAGCTTTGGATAAAGCTGGTGAAGAAGCAGAGTGGCTTCGAAACTTTTTGGAAGATATTCCATGTTGGAAGAAGCCTGTGCCTTCTATGATGATTCACTGTGATAGCCAAGCGGCTATAGGAAGGGCACAGAGCAATATGTATAACGGTAAGTCTAGACATATTCGTTGGAGACATAATACCGTTAGACAATTGATCTCAAGTGGTGTTATGTCAATTGACTACGTAAAGTCAAAAGACAATTTGGCAGATCATTTGACGAAAGGACTGAATCGAGATCAATTGTGTAAATTGCTAGAGGGAATGGGCTTAAAATCCACAAAGTAAAAATAACCATCATAGTGGTAACCCAACCATGATGACTGGAGATCCCAAGAACTTGGTTCAATGGGAAAACTAAGCTATGAAGGTTAAGTTGTAACACTTGGAAACAATGTTTCAACCCATCCCTAGAGAGCAATGCCAAGTGTTGAAACACCCGCAAGTTGTGGAGCTAAGTCATTTGACTTTTAATGATTCCTACACCTCGTTGAGGTAGAGTATGGCAGATACTCGGATAGGAGATCACCTATATAAGTGAGAAGTGGGGGCCGCTTCAAAGTAACACTTATGAAATCCAAAGTGGTGTCTATGGCCAGAAACGGACACAAACGTGAGAACATGAGGGGTTGAGACCTTACTGTGTTAATGCTAGTGTCTCGGTATACACCGTGGAGGAATAGTTCAAGGCATTACGCCCACTAGGCCGCCAAAGTGTACCCGATAGTATTGACTATGGAAGGTTCAAAGCCACAAGCTACCTATCCCGATGCAAAGATTGTCTCTTAAGGATCAAGTTGCGTGTCCGCATTCGTGCATGCATTAATTTCCACTCATGTGGGGGATTGTTGGAAATTTGGATTTGAGAAAGTGGGTGTTGTCCCGACTTTGACCAAATTTTTGGTGGCTAAGAATTTAATTTTGGAGGAATTAAATTGTATATTATTGATCTACTTTACGAGTATTCGTAGTATTTTTATTTCTCAAAACCGAATTTCGGTGAGTGAGAAATTAATACACGAAGTTGGCCACAAAATGGGTATTATGAAAAGGAGTTGAAAGGATTTTTCTTCATCCCACATAGCTTAGAAAGCTAAGTTTATCCTAGTTTATAAACTAGAAGATGTTATTAGTTGGATATACTATAACATAAGTGGATGATCACAATTGGGCCAAACGCTGCGGCGCACATATCCCCCGCGCCGGCCCGCCCGCCCGGGCGTGGGCGTGGGCGTGGGCTTGGGCGGGATGGCCCACTTATGGGCCCGGTCCAGTCCACAATACTTTTGTCACTCGAAATGGGCTTGACCCAAATTCGTGATTGTTGGGTGTTAGTCGCCGGATGAACCTGGACATTGCAGATGTCCAGATTCATAGTTGACTGATGGAGTATGTAACTCCTCAGATAGTGAGGTTGTAACCCCCAAATTGTGGTCATCAATGTGTTTGTGACACATGGGAGTTACAAAGGAGTTTAATGCCCATTACCTTACCATGATTAATTCCCTGCAGGTGGAGGTTTTGATGTCTATAAATAGCTGGTTCCATTGCAGATTTCAGATACAGAAAATCGCATACATTCTGCATATTTCAAAGGTGTCGTCGAAAGTGTCGTAACATTTTGTATCACATGTTCAACAACATTTCACTCTACATTCGAGTCCAGCAGCCAGTTCTCGCTCCTTCGAGTTCAAAAGGTGCCTTTGTGTCAGGGGTGCTACTGTACACAGAGGACGTTAAGCCGTTTTATCTTTGGGGACGTTACGTCAAACCGGGAGCACTAGCCGGGACGTATTTGTCTTGCGGATAGAGTTCTACTCGACTCGGGTTTTTACAGTTTCCAGTTGTAATAGTCAGATTTCCATTTCCTTGTAATTTTCCATTTTTTGTTTGTAAAGCCATTGTTGAAGGCTCCCGTTATAATCACTTTGTAAACCAAGTTTAAATTTCAACAGTTCATATGTAACTTTTTCATTTTTTATCGTTTTTAACGTGCAATATATCAAATTAATTATTTTTACGATCTTCAATTTGACATCCATATTGCATATTTTTGCAAGAAAAAAATACATAGTTATAAATTGGTCTCGATTTGAGAAGGCTATTCTTGCACGATACACGTATAGTACTTAGAATTCGACAATACCCCTAATTTTTACCCTAAATACACAATCATAAATTTTTACCTTGATTTGATAATTTTGAAATTTTTTTCGGATTAAAAAATAAAGAACATCGATTTTATTTTATATAATAATAAATTAATAATTATCTCATGTAATTAGTTCATATGTAATTTTTCGTTTTTTATCTGTTTTTAACGTGTAATATATCAAATTAATTACATTTTAAGGATGTACATTTTTTTGTAATATTAAATCTTCAGGGTTGTACTGCAACAGTGCTTTCTGCCTTCTGGTTTGGGCTGATGGTCATGAATTCGACAATACCCTAATTTTCTTCTTTTTTTTTGATACTTAATGCCACACTATAGTAATTTTATCATTTGAAAGTTTGTTGCTCAGCACACTAACACAGTAATATGCCATTATAGATAGTTGGTCCATATTACAAGTTAAAAACAGATAAAAAAAAACAAAAAAGTTATGTATAAACTAATTACATGAGATAATTATCAATTTATTATTTTATAAAATAAAATCGATGTTCTTTATTTTTAATCCAAAAAAAATTCAAATTTATCAAATCGAGGTAAAATTTATGATTGTGTATTTAGGGTAAAAATTAGGGGTATTGTCGAATTCTAAGTACTATACGTGTATCGTGCAAGAATAGCCTTCTCAAATCGAGACCAATTTATAACTATGTATTTTTTTCTTGCAAAAATATGCAATATGGATGTCAAATTGAAGATCGTAAAAAATAATTAATTTGATATATTGCACGTTAAAAACAGATAAAAAAGCAAAAAAGTTACATATGAACTAATTACATGGGATAATTATTATTTTATTATTATATAAAATAATGAAAATAACCACCCCCACCCCCCACCCCCTTCAACCAATTTGAAATGGGTGGCGCACCTCCTTTGTGCGCTACCCATTAAATCCCCACCCCACCCCACCCGTAATATGTGCGCCAGCCTATTAAAAAATTGGAAAAAAGCTCCTGGTGCATTTACAGTGTGCGTCAACGAACAAAATCACAACCCACTAAGATTTTACCATATTTTCACGAATTCATTTGATTTTTACTATATTAAAACAAATTACCCCACAAACCAGTGCTTGGTTATTGGGCAAAGTACCCAAGTACCCAAGCATGACAGACTTAATTTGACCCTAGTCTTAACTAGCCCGCGAGACGAGGCAGGCCTACGTGGGCGTATGCTCGTTGACCGGCCCAATGATAGATTACACTGGAATCATCTTGGTTTGAGATTTCTCTTATTTAAAAGTTGTCTTAAGGGAATCAACTTTGTGCTCCAATGGTTAATACGTATATTGTATAGGTGAATAAATCGGGTTCGATCTCATACGAGTGCGTATGTCCCCTCCCTAAATTCCCCCCCTTGTACTCAAAAAAAGTTGTCTAAAGTTTCATAGACCAACGCTACATAGATCATTCCAATTATCAGCTCTATTTTTTTTAAATAACGGAAACCAGAACTCTAAATAATTAGTTACATTCAGTTATAATTCTATCAAAAAACATCAAATCAACTATTATTATTGCACTTTTTATATCAAAAACATGATTTACTCGTTCTTACTTTTCAATTGTAAGTCAAATCATATCACCATTTTATTAAGAAAACATAAGGCTCTTCAAAGGTATTGACCAAGGTTTGAATCCTGAATCTTTTAATGTTTTGATCTCATCCCCTCTACTCCTCTCAACTTATTTAGAAAAATAAACAATAGGCTTGTATATTCCCATTTTCAAACCCATATTTTCAGTTTTATATTATTCATAGATTTAAAATATAGGATTTGGATCTGTGAATCCATATAATTTAAATAAGTATGTGAGACCAAATATGAAGCGTTAACTTTTCTTTTAACGATGCAGATTTAATTAATTTTTATTTTAGTTTATATTTAATTAATGGTTGGTAAGGATAAGTAGGTAATTTTGTTTGAATATCAGTAAAAAATCGGGAGTTATTTTTGGTAGCGCTGTTCACATTCCAGATTTTTTGGGATTTGTTTGAAATCGTATCTCTGACCTTATTCGTTGTGAGAAAGATGTTGCTTATTGAAGACAAATATGTTGCTTTTTTTGGATATGTTTGAAACCGTGTCTCTGAAATTCTCTCTTTCCTTTCACAGTCAAACTTGCAATTAAAATTGACGCATTCTATTGTGCGAAATATGTTGCTTATTGAGGACAAATATGTTGTTTATTTAGGCAGACAATGTTGCAACCACAAACTATTCATTTCGATTTGTCTTTTTATATATGTGTAATTATGTTGCTTATTTATGTCAACTATGTTTCTTATCAAGGACAAATATGTTGCTTATTTAGGCAGACAATATTGCTAAGTAAGTATGCTGCTTTTTGTATGTGGATTGTGTTGCTTATTAAAGACAATTATTTTGCTTATTTATGTAGACAATGTTTCTAAGATAGGTACAAATCTGTTGATTTAAATAGGTCACATGTCTTATATATATGTATTTTTGTTACTTTTTTATGTCAACCGTGTTGCTTATTGATGACAAATATGTTGCTTAGACATTGTATATTTGATGCTTACAAATATTACGTAATTCTGTTATGGTTTTAGATAGTAAGATAACATCTATACTGTTGTGTGTAATTTCCCTAATTTCATGGGATATGATTGATTGGTTTGGACTAGTATATCCCCTTTATCGATTTAATTACGTATTTTTATATATTTAAGCATATTTATTATTAGTCATTGAAATTTGTTGATCTGTGGTCCAGATTTGGTCTTACATACTTATCTAAAACATTGGTCTCATATAACCATTCCTCTTAAAATATATACTTATTTAATATTTTTCTGTTGATAATCACCTAGTTATACATATACATTCCCACAATTTTCAAACCAATTCCGATACATGTTACCTTATATTATTGTTAAATCTCATTCACACCATCACATCACCATTTACATACCTTATAAATCAATACAACTCAATAAGTATTTGAAAAAAAGATATTTTGGAATTAAAATATATTTGTACTTCCATCGCATACTTTCCTGCATTCATTATTAAAAGATTAGGCAAAATTGCTTTTTTGGTCCGTTAAGTTGGCTCGATTTTCGCTTTTAGTCCTTTAATTTTAATGGGTTCCGTTTGGCAAACACTAGCTTTTCTAAACCTGTACATTTAGTCCGATTTCAAATTTCGGGGATATCTTATCCCTAAAATGCTGAGTTGGGCCAATTTTCAATGAAATGACTATTTTGCCCCCTTTTTTTTTTGGAGGGAAACCTTGGGCATGTGCATATCACATGACTTGTTTAATATCTCAATAAAATTAAATAATAAAATAAATATAAGATTAAATTGAAGTAAAGAAAAAATATGAACATGTATTTATAATTTTACATAAAGTTGACAGATCAAAATATATGTTCGATTTTTTTCTAATTTAATTTAAACAAAGTAATCTAAGCATATATTCATAATTTTCAACAGTAAATAAATTGTTTTAAAAAATAAGAAAACAAAAAAAATATATTTACAATTTCAACTATATATAAAAATTAGAAAAATAGAAAACAAAAAAAACATATATATTTATAATTTTCAACTCTAAATTAAAATTAATAAAAAAATAGAAAAATAATAATAAATTAAATAATAAAAATAAATTAATAAAACTTAAATTAAATTAAATAAAATTGTCGAACATATATTTTTATATTTTTCAACATTAAATAAAAATAGAAAACAAAAATAAAACAAATTTATTTTTTTTTCTCAGCTTTTCCGTTTTTTTGTTTTCTATTTTTTTAATTTATATTTACAAGAGAAATTGTAAATATATATATATATATATATATATATATATATATATATACTGATGACGGCTTTAAATTTCCGGGTAGGGGGCCCAACTAATATTAATATAAAAATAGTTTGGATTTTTGGTCATTTCTCCATAATAAAAATAGTTCTAACCATATTTTCTTAGCCATTTTTTAGTTTAAATTTCCATTGTCTTTTTTCATTTCTAGGGACCAGTCCATGACTTGATACCGGAAAATGTACCGCATCAATTTTCTGAAGTATAACCAAGCATCTCATCCAGAGAATACAAGAAGGGTTCGACTGTGTCAAAATGGCTAAAAAATATGTTTTCAAAGAATATGACTATTTTTCATTTTTACAAAGCATAAGTGGACAATTTGTCCATTACCACATGTAAAAATTAAAAACAATACATCAAATTTAAAATAAGTAGAAATTTTGATTAAGTTATTGTATTAATTCAATCACATCTTAATATTAAAAAAATAACAAAATACAATTACACCAATATACTAAAAGGGACAAATAGAAACACAAGAGAATAATGAAAAAAATCAAGTTAAAGTTTATGACTGAGCTTGAAAATGTACAAAATGGACAAAATGACCGAGACTCATATTTTTCAAGATTCACAAATAAAAGCAGGAAAAAGAAGAATGCAAGATAATTGAAGTTTTTTTCTATTTTTATATTTTTTAAATTTATTTTATAATTAAAAAGTGAAATGACCAAAATACCTTTTTTTTCAAAAAATTTGAGGGGGCCAGTGCCCCTTGGCCCCCAAATGCCTTTGTCACTATATATATATATATATATATATATATATATATATATATATATATTTCCTGTTTCATTGTTTTCTATTTTTTCTTTAATTTTAATGTACAGTAGAAAATTGTAAGTCTATAGTTTTTCTATTTTTTTGTGTTTTCTATTTTTCTTTAATTTTGATTTACGGTTGAAAATTATAGATATATATTTTTTTTGTTTTCTATTTTTTTAATTTTTATATATAGTTCAAAATTGTAAATACATATTTTTTCTGTTTTTTTTTCATTTTATTTTTTTTAATTTTATTTACAGTTGAAATATTTGTTTTGAGAAATATTTACAGTTTAAAATTATAAATATATGTTCATGTTATTTTCTTTAAATTAAATTAAACAAAATTTATCGAACATATATTTTATATTTTTCAACTTTAAATAAAAATTAAGAAAAACTAGAAAAAACCAAAAAGTATATTATTTTCTTTTTCTTTTGGTTTTTCCCAAGGTTTCCCTAAAAAAAGGGCCAAAATAGTCATTTCATTGAAAATTGGCTCAACTCAGCATTTTAGGGATAAGATATCCCCAAAATTTTGAAATCGAACTAAATGTGCAGGTTTAGAAAGTTTAGTGTTTGCCAAACGCAACCCATAAAAATTAAAGGACTAAAAGCAAAATCGAGCCAACTTAACGGACCAAAAAACAATTTTGCCTAAAAGATTATATTATACATCATCTCATTTCTAAACACTTGTATATTCTGGGCACGTTTGGGATCTTGGAAGAGGCTTGATTGAGCCAAATTATCAAGGAGAATATCTTATTTGGGAACTAAGAGCACAGCCCAATATTATCAGATGGGCCCGTGAATGAATCATACTAATGCTTGATATATAATCAGAAGGTCCTCCCTAGTATTATATAATCCATTGGATTGACATATACTTAGGCTGCGTTTGGTTGGATTTGTGGAATGGGCTTGATTAAATCCAACATCATTATTCGGTCTTATCCTATGTATATTATATGGCCTATTAACTTGTTTGTTTGATGGATTGGGTTGTTGGATATGTGTTGAAATGTTAATTTGCTGTTTGATTGGAGGTGGATAAAAATAGTCCACATGAGGTATTTTACTTTTGTACCCATTATCTATTAATGATTTTATTATAGTATCCCTCCACCTCGAAAGACAATGTTGCTGCTATGAAAAACAGATCCAGAACTCGAAACGTTAAAGAAACGTTCGCTGGTTTATCTGTTTTGATTCTACCTTAGGTCACAAATTTCATACATTTTATCATTACATACATAGATATGTAAATTATAACCCAAAGTTAAACATCATATTATGATTTTTTTTCTTCAGTATTTACACCCCAGGACACAGAATTATAAGATGAAAAAGACGGATGATTACAAAAACTGCTAAAATTTTACCTTAATATGGATATCACACCATTTAATTTTCATATTATAAACACAAAAATGAAAAATATTAGAGAGAGAATATATTGCGAAGAAAAAATAAGAAGAGCAATTTTCTTGGAAATGAAAATTGAGAATTGACAACCTCAGAAAAGAAAAGGAAGAAAAACATAACATGTTACTTGAACAATTAAAACCAAACATTAGTTTTACATAATACAAATCTCATCACAGACATCAACTTTTCATTATTTGAGAAATTATTATCTCATATACAAGAGTTTTCTCTGCAAGCATGCTTAGAGTAATTACGATTTATTTTTTCTATTTTTTCGAAAAGGAGTCGTCTGGCTAAATTCTCAACATTTAAGCTAATGATTGAAGATTACATTTCATACTGGTGTTAATGTCTGAGATTAATTTGCTTGGTGTTGGAGATTTCTTCCCATTGTGTTTGGTTGAATAAAGTTATTTGGGGTAGTTTTGTAAATTCAAGAAGTGAGATAATGAGACTTAGGGTGGCGCTATTGGCACCCCCTTTTTTGATGAATACACCCATTTTCTAAAATTTCAAAAATGCCATTAAGTTAAAAGACTATAATACCTTTACTAAAAGCCAAGTTCTAAATACACCCCCCCTAATCTCTAAATACACCCACATCATTCACTCACATTCTTCTTCTTCTCTCAAGAAAGTTAAATTTTCTTTATACAAACCCTAGATTTTCCAACACCCAAATTGTTGAAGATTCAACAATAAAGTATTCATATCCCCATATAATGAACGCATATTCTTAGTTTATAGCATAAAATATGTTATTTTTCAAATTTTGGTTGAAAAATACTTTTATAGCATAAAATATGTTATTTTTCAAATTTTCAAGGTTGAAAAATACTATCGCACAAAGAAGTGCGATATATGGCACGATCACGCGCTATGACAAAAATTGGTGTGCCATCGTGCCACACCCATCGCCACATGGGCCATCGTGCCATGTTTTGCCATCGTGCCATCATGCCATCGTGCCATGTGGCATGATGGTGAAAATGCCATCGCCATATTTTTGCGATCGTGCCATGTGGCATGATGACGAAAAACCCATCGTGTCATCTTGCCATCGCGCCACGTGTGCCACCTAGGGTTTTTATGAAAGGGTAAAATTGGAAAAAAGGGGGGGTGAACTCATCAATTGTGTCATATTTGAAAAAGTGGAGGGTGGTGTACTCAGAAAAAAGGGGGTGCCAATAGCGCCACCCTGAGACTTAATATGGATCCCACCCCCAAGGTGGGATATGCTATCAATAAGTTGATGTGATAAGTAACCGGGCCATACCATTTTTCAGGGCTTTGTTTGTTTCAACCAAACTAAATAATGAGAGGGAAATAGTAGAAAAAGGTGTGATATCACACTTATAATGCCCAACCAAACGAGGCCTTAACAAAAAGTGAATTTTCCTTTTAACCCTCAAAACTAGGCTATGAAGTCCACTATTTCTTCTGTTTTTCTCTCGTCAGTTTCCTAGATGTGAAGAATTGAACGTTCAACTCCCTGAAGCTTCAACCCCCATAAAATTATTTTTCTCATCTGCACCATGAAAATTAATCTCAGTCGTTCACCTACCTTGAAATCCAAAATAAGGATGATAAATTAAAAGACACAGGCAATGAGGGAATGAAGAAAGAAGTTGTTGGCATTAATGGATTCAAAGTTGACTTCCACATAGAGAATAAAGAAAGACAATTTTTTAACCTTTGGAAGATGAAAGTGGTCCCTAAGTTATTGTGATATGCGGATAAGCAATAGGAATGGCACTGGAAGTGGTCAACCGGGCAAGCGATTTTGGTGAAACAGGTTAATTGAAAAGGATTCATTTGCAAAATATCAAAAGAGAAAAAAAAAATGAAATGATTTGTTTTGGCCTTTGGGTATTTTGGTCATTTCATTATCTTATCATACACAATCATTCCCAAACATATTATTGTTAAAATATTTTTGAATTCATTATATTACTATCCAATATACCAAACAAATTATTATCTCATATTAAATTATCAGTGACCAGTACAATCCTATATAATCCTTAGAAATTTTATCAATCCTATCAATATTGGCAAACGAGTCCTCTAAATATTTGAATTTCAACCAAACATATTCGATTGAAGCTAGTCTCATTCCGTCGGACTGATGACGGCCTAATCCATCGACGAAGCCCCAAATAACGACCCGATCCAACCCCAAAAAGAAACACAATAAGTTACTAAAACAAGACGGTGTGGGTGTCATCCCCAAATTTCCTCATCTCCAACTACAAATCACTCTCCACAACAAATTCAACATCTACGCCGCCTATTACAACTTGTAGATCACCCTCCAGGGTTTACGCGGCATCAATCAAGGCCACAAAGATATCACCGCCTGGTAGTCGTTTCAGACGGCAACGCTACGGTGGCGTCGACCTCACCTTTGCTCGAACCGGATGCAAGTTCCGGGAGTGTGAATCTGTGATGGTTATATTAGAGTTTTGGGGGAACGTTATTTAATTTTAGGTGGAAAGAATAATAATGTTGTTGTTGTTGGTCGGCGATGAAGTATTACAACAACTAGTTGTGAATATCCATGTCGTTGTTTTGAGCTTGATCAAGACAATGGTGGTTTATTGTTAGCTTAATCCTCTTTCTCGACATGTATGTCTTAGTGCTTCTATATATTTGATCTTTTTGTTTGATTAATGGGTTTAGCTTAAGGATCTTAATTATGTTATATCTATATCATCCATTTTTGGGACTACTAATACATTTTGTAAGAATCATTAATACTTTTTAGAAGGACGACTAATACTTTTCGTAAGGACTATTAATACATTTTGGGAAAAAATTTAATTATATTCAAAGGAACTACTAATACATTTCTTAAGAATCGCTAATACTTTTTAGAAGGACGACTAATACTTTTTAAAGGAAGGATTGTTAATACATTTTGGGAGAAAAATTTGATTATATTCAAGGGAACTACTAATACATTTTTAAGAACTGCTAATACTTTTTAGAAAGACGACTAATATATTTCGGGAGTATATTCATGAGAAATACTAAAACTCTTCAAGGAACTACTAATACATTTCAAAAGAACTGTTATTACTTTTTAGAAGGACGACTAATACTTTTCAGAAAGACTTTTAATACATTTCGGGAGAAAAATTTAATTTATTTCAAGGAACTACTAATACTTTTTCGATGAACTACTAATACTTTTATGAGGGATTGCTAATACATTTTGGGAGTACATTCAAGAAAAATACTAAAAACTCTTGAAACTACTAATACATTTGAAAAGAAATCGATAATACTTTTTAGAAGGACGACTAATACATTTTAGAAGGATCGCTAATACATGTGTTCCATGAAAACTACTAAAACACCAACGCTTAATATTACGGAAATGCCACCGGATCCGCGGTCGATCCGTTTAACAGTCGCACATTAGACGGTCCGACATGAGTTTTTGTGATTCTGATTTCCACACAAAAGCATTACAATCCAAAATCTCAAATGAAAATAGAGAAAATGGAAAAAAAAAAAAAAACTTAATGAAAACAACACCACAGGAGCCCATAGTATCCATATTATCTATACATTTTAATCCTACGACCAATCACACTTTTAATTTTTTATGAAAATAACTTCACACTAATCACGCACTAATTCATTCCATTGTTTCCACCATGTGCATGTTTTCTGCAATAGCTAGAAAGGCATATCATCTAGCCCAACCTCAGGGTCAAGAGAAATGTTCGAATCCTCTGCTGCAAGTTGCTTGGTACAGGAGTTGAAGCCATGGTAGTAGTAATCCAGGGCCTTCTCTTTCAATATCTTTTGAAATTCCATGGACTTAAGAAATTCCAATTTTTCGCTCTCCAAACAAGCCTCTAGCACTTCCTTCTCCTTCTCTGTATTGTGGAACTTGGAATACCAATCTTGTTGACCCTTGGCATACCACTTATCTTTAGACAGTTTCAACTCGTGCTCGAGATTCCCTAATGCGTTTAGTACTTGAGCTTCCAACTTGTAGTTTTTCTTCACGAAGTCGAGCCAATTCTTGCTCGACAACATGTTTTTGTGCACAGAGTTGGGATACCTTGGCTGACAGGTTTTTCAGTTCATCATCTTGGCTTTTTAGGTGGTCTAAGATCTCAGAAGAGGGTACACCAGAGCTCCATTTTGATATGAGTGCCCATGAGAGTATACTTAGCTGTAAAACAAAGATTTGGTTAAGAAAAACTACACGAAATAAATGAGATGAGAAAGTTTTATATACTTTCAAGATGTGTGAGGCAAACTGGTCTTTAATGGCATCCTCTGTTAGGTTGTCAGCTTGACTGTGGCTACATTCTGGAGTGCTTTCCCCACTCTTAGAAGCTGAAAACATACGTAAATAAGAAATCAAAATATTTTTTTTTATCAATTTGATTAAGCGTCAACATAATCAAATAACAAATGAGCATCTCTAGAACTAAATTCATTAAGGAAAAAAACACTATAGTGATGATGTGTGTTTTCTTCCACATGAGAGATGAACATAGGAAATCCAAATTATTGTTTGTTTGTGAAAATGCTTGATCGATCTATGGTTGGTGTTCCAAAGTCCTTTGTAATTTCTAACTTAAAATTGTAAAAATGAAAAGCATACTAGTAGTTACTTTACAAAACAAAGACTAACTAGAATTGCAAGAGAACCAGCAGATTTAAGGGAAAGAAGAAAGTTTTATCCAAGACCTTTCGTAAAAGAGAAATATTTCAAAAAAAAGATTTTCATGAACAAGTTTAGATATCCAAAATATCCATAAAGAGCTTCCTAGAAATATCTTCAATAAAAATATAATAGAATATATTTAGAAATATGCTAGGAAAGACCAAGAAGATCATTCTCTACCATCAACTACTTTAATTATCCACCGTCATTTGATGAAATGAGTAACATAAATTAAGAGAGGTGTCTGTGTAACAGCAAGCTTGAGTATAATAGTAGTTAATACACTCGCCTACTACTATTTGTCACGTTCCATATTATACCATAATATTTTCTATTACTTTATAAATTAATAGGCGCAAAATATAAATACTACTACGAACTTTTATCTCCCATCAATTCTACCTACAATGACTAATAATTTGTCCATAATTCTCAAGGTTTGGTGTACTTATGAATCATGAGATAATTGCAATAATTCTGATAATGTCAACTGATCAATATCACATTTTTATCCACAAAAAACTCTAAAAATTTATTATGTCAAGTAATTCTTCTTAAGCTCTTAACTTCATATATGGCAACTCAATACCACATTTCATCCACAAAAAACCTACAAAATTACCATATGAAGTAAATTTTACTTGAGTTGTTAACTTCATAAGGTTGTAGTCCAATGGGCTTAGGGATGGCAATTTTGACCCGACCCGCGGGTACCCGCTCCGCCCCGCCTAGAATTTTTAGTTTAAAAATATATTTTAATATATATTTTGCATATATAATATATATTATAATATAATTTTTATGTATTCTTATATTATATTTAATATTTATAATTTGATAATAATAAATTTTATAAATGTATATTTTTTTCAATTTATTTTCATTTTTTTAAACTTAATTTAATTTAAAACGAGGCAGAACGGGTCGCCCCGCCCTGTCCGGCGGCGGGTAGACCCACCCCGCCCTGTTCTAGGCACGGGGCGGGTCTGGGTCCTGGCCGACCCGCCCCATTGCCATCCCTAAATGGGCTGGCCCGTTTAACCCAGAACAAAACACGGTCAAGGCCTGCAAGTTTCAGCTCGTTAAAAAGAGGATATTTTTGGCTCGGACTGTTTAGCTCGGCCCGCGGGCTAAAGAGGTTGGCCCATGGCCCACGGATAATTTATTTATTTTTTGTTTATTTATTTTCTAAATTGAGAAATTGTGGCACACATATTCATTGTCTTTGTTTGGGATAATATGATACCAAGATTGTTAGTTAAATTCAAAATAAAACCAAAATCCAACAAAAATGAAAACCCGTATTTTTATTTTTAGGGGTATGTATCAAGTGAGAATTATGTTGTTAATTGCTAAATAAATAAAAAGTGATATTAATATGATTCAAGAATTTTATAGTGATTAGTCTTTTCTAAAAACTACATTGATTGGACCAAGGTATAGTCATTAATATCGTTTAGCTGGCTGCGGGTACTAGTGAATTGAAACTTTCTGAAAATCAAACATTTGTATGAAACAATTAGTAATTTTAACCTAATTCAATCTTAATTTCATGGTATCTAATTAAATATTTGATAAAAATAATTACATTTATTAATTGACTCATTCTCTTTGTTTTTTTTTTTTGAATTACATAATACATATATAATCTCGGTAATGATTATATTTACGTATAGCCTGAAGCCCTCTAGGGTTAGGAGTTCCCATATTGTCCACTCATTTGATAGTGGTCCATTTCACACAAAGCCCACTAACGCTGGCCCGTAATCGCTAAGACCATCCCGTTTAACATCTCTACTAAATAGTGATGTTTAAGAAAGCACACTGACACAGCTACTTTAATTACTTTGATTGTGATTGGTGGATTGGTGAACACAATATTCTTCATATTATACGGATCAAAGATGAAAAAAGGTTGACACGCGAACTTTTTTCCCCAAATCCTTTATAATTTCTCTCTTAAAATTGTTAAAATGTCAAGCATACTAGTAATTACATTTCAAAACAAAGACGAGGTACTCCTACAAGTTTCTTAATATATTCTTTTATTGTTTTTCTATTTCCATCATAATTTCTTGTTTTGTCTTTGATTGTTATGTCTTTTTTCTTGTCAAGACGCACTTAGCTAGTATTGCAAGAGAACCAACAGATTTAATGCAATGCTACAAAAGAATAAAATTATATCCATTAGGAGTATGCTACCTGCTTCCATTGAACAAGTTTTCCCTGCTTCTATTGACTCTTCTCCCTTTTCATTTATAGCAGAAGTTGATCCCTGGTCACATGGCTGCTAAAATAGTGACCAATATATCGTCATAGAATAAAAGCAGAGGAAAACAAAGAATGCTTGCTTTTAAAATGGAAGAAGTATTATTTATTAGGGAAAATGGTATTTTTGTGGATTTCAAAACTGTCAATGAAAAGGGAGTGAAGAAACACTCCGAATATAATGTTTGGCAATAAATAAAGAACTTTTTCAGAATGAGAAGAATTTTAATTGTTAGGTTTACCTTTGCACTGGTGTTGTCCTGAGACTCATCTTCACTAACTTTCATGTTGATGACTCTATTGTGTACTTTGATAGTTTCTAGATTTGGTGCCGTTAAGGATTCTAGAGACAAACTTGGGCAAACTTCGATCAAAACATGCTTCAACATTGGCAATTGAGGAGCGGGTTTCCATTCGCAGAAGCTTCTTAAATTGAGCAGCTCTTTCAGTTCCAGCAATTCCAAACTTGGAAATGGAGACTTTTCACTCACATTTTCCTCATCCGCTATCACTTTTACCATCTCCAGACAGCTTTGAACTGTTAGTTCTTTGAGGTTGACAAGATCTCTAGCTGTCGAAGATGAAAATAAGGTCCTAATGTTGTTGCAATTATTTATCACCAATTTCTCAAGTCCACTGTAGAAGTCTAATGGTATTTGATGACACCATGTATGGCCAATATTTTTATACGAATGGATGTACACTTCCTTCAAGCTATCAAATGCAACCTGCCAAATATCATGTCTCAGTACTAAATGCATGAATAATAGGTACAATAACAAAATGCTAGATTTAGAAGATATTGGTACCTTTTGGTTGCAAAACAAATGAAACGAATCCTCATCATGACTGATTGAATTCATATTATTCCGAGTACAAGCAAAACTCACAAGGTTTGGGCACTTGTGGATTTCCATGTAAGTCAGCCAAGGAAATTCCATTCTTTCAATTCCTTTGCAGAAAGTTGTGAGGCTTGGCAAATGCCTTAGTAATAGTCTCTTCAATTTTGGGAATGTGATATGATTTTCTTTGTCCTTTTCGTTTTCATTGGAGAAGATTTCCACCATCATTTCACAACTACTAATGTCAAGTATTTCTAGCTGTGAAAGGCCCCTTGCTATTGTCAAGGAAAACACATTACGCAAGCTATTACACATCCAAATGTGTATGGAACAAAGGTTGTTAAGCGAAACGTATTGATTTGGACTCCTCCACAAGTGTGTTAATGCAGGCAAGCAATGAAGAGTTAATTCTTTTAGATTCCCAAATGAAACTGATCCTGCTGGAATTGGTCCATGGTATATCTCTTCTAATTCAGAAAGTCTACAAAGCCACAAAGACTCCAAGAAGGGGAAAACAACGGATGGTGCATTCACCAGTTTCTTCACTGTTGAACAATCACTAAGACCAAACGACTTAACCTTTTCGACTTGTGTTAGATCCAAACTGTTTGAACCAGCTCCGGTTAAATCTAGAAACTCAGCATTTCTTACAAATTCTTGAATCCAATTCCCTATAGTAATCCCTTTTTGCAAATCAAGAAACATCTTTTCTCTGAGTGCTAGTTTCTTTTGGCCATTTCCATAAACCCTTATGTCATATCTTGCTATTCTTTGGGAAAGAAATATATTTTCTGCAGCTAAAGAACAATTCCCAATTTCAATCTCCAAACAGGTCAGATTGGTCAAGGACTCAAGCTCATTGAGGGTCGGGTTCTTTCTTTCTTTTTCCCTTTTATTTGTTTCCCAACCATTAAAGCTGTCGACAATCTTCAACTCCTCCAGTTGAACCAGACTTGATATCACTCTTGGAGCTATAGTTTTCATTTTAGTGCAGTTTGAAAACTCTAACAACTTGAGACGCTTTAATTTCCCTATCTCCACAGGTAACTTGACAATTGAGTGACATGAACGACAACTGAAAATTTCAAGATTTAATAACTCACCAACAATAGAGATGGTCTCCAAGGTGCATGAGTATAAAACCAATGTTCGGAGATTTACAAGCAATTGTATTGTTTCCGGTAGTGATCCAAAAAGAATGGATTTTAGAAACAACACATTTAGCTGTTCCATTTGTTGAAAAAAATTATCATTCAATTGGAATTCAACCCCCTCTGAGTTGTCTATCAATAAAAGTCGAAGACTTGGAAATGTCAATTTCATAGGAAGCTCAGTTTTTTCTTTCAAAATCACTGAAATCCAAGTGCAATTCTTATGTTCACTTAACTGATCTATTGAACTGAGATTAACTCGACCTTCCCTTTTAGCAGTGAAAATGGCTACATCACGAACGACATCTTGCATTTTAACATGAAGTTCATCACGACCATCTAGTAGCAAAAAACGGTTTTTAAGTTTTTCAACTAATGTGCACGCTCTATTTCTTGCTTCGTTCAAATCCCTAATTCCTTCAAACATGCGTAAACCTAAACCATAAAAAGTCAAATACTCTAGAGGAATATCATAATCTTCTGGGAATAAGCTGCACAATAAGAACAAGTATTTTGCATGTCCATTATCCAAGAAATCATAACTTAGTTTCAAGGGATTATAAACTTCTACAATAACATCTGGCAGCATATCTACTGGGTTACAACTTTTTAATTGTTTCAGTGCATCTTCCCAAATAGATTTGTTTGTCTTTTCTTGTAATGCGCTGCCAACAATTACGAGGGCAATTGGCAAACCTCTGCACTCTTTGCAACTTCTTGTGCTAAAGAAAGCACATTCTGATCATCCACACAAGGGCCAGCTTTCTAAAGAGAAACCATGCTTCTCTTTCTGGTAAGATTTGTATTTCACAAATCTTTTGAGTGTTCATTGCCCTAAGAACACCCCTATCTCGAGATGTTAAAAGAATTGTACATCCTCTAAAACCACTATCAAATATTCCTAAATATTCCAATTTGAATCTCTCCCAAACATCATCTATAACTATGAGGGTTCTTCTTGTGCCTGTTAGTCTAGCATGTAATACATGTGCTATAGCTGATATAGTTTGCACTTCCAATTTTAAGCCCAATAATTCAGCAATTTCATGTTGGATTCTCAATATGTCTACTTGTTGGCTGACAACTACCCTTACAACTTCGTCAAACAGATTTTCGTTCATTGCCCTATTCATGATTCTTTTGGCCATTATTGTCTTTCCAACACCTCCCATGCCACATAACCCTATCATATTGACCTTTTTACCCCTCAAAGATGTCATAATGTCATCTTCAATGTGTTTTCGAGATTCAAACTCATATGTTGATTCAATATGATCAATTGGTATTATTGATGGAGACATGGATATAGGATCTAAAGACTTATAGCGATACATGATCTCCTTCATAGTTTCACTTGCCTTTTTAGCTTTCCTGCTTAGTAGAAAACGCGGTTTGACAGTCAAACAATCACTTTGCAGGTTTGGGATTTCATTTTCAATTACACATTTTTTAGCTTGGATTTCTTCAGCTCCTTTTAACCAAGTCCCAACTTCAGGGAATATCACTTGTGCATTTCTCGTGGCCACTTCAACTTGCGATTTTAGCCTAGTTATCGCATTATCCAAATTTTCACCTTCATCTCGAAGGCTCTGAATATTGCTATTAAAGCAACATAGATAAATAAACTGACGTTTGATTGGTGCAGCAACGCTTTTTCCAAGGTCTATAGCTGGTCCAATAAGGACTGATATTATCTCCAACATTGTTGTGTCCTGCGCTTTTTTGGATATTTAACAACAGTTAATTTTCTTTCAATTAGTCAGAGTATTAAAGTCAGAACACTAATGAACCATGGAATTAAATGATATTGCATGTTAACACAAGTAAAACTTGTAATTGTATGAAATGAAACAATTGTTGGAATTGGTCTTTGAGAAATTGGGTGTTGACCCGATTTTGACCAATTAATTAAGTGGTTTCCATTTGTGAAAAATAGAATTAAATTATTTGTAAAAATTCTACTAAGATGAGAATAGCATTTGAAATTTCTCAAAACCGATTCGGGTGAATGAGAAATTAATGCTAGAAGTTAGCCACTTAACACAAATAAATGGTATGAAAAATGGAAAATGTGGGGGAGGAGATGCTCCATCCCACATAGGAAAAGGATGAAAAGTTTGCACATTTTATTTATCCAAGTTGACAAATGGGTTTGAGCCTGGGGGCACCAAGTTTTTAAAGGGGAGAGGACCTACATCCTTATGGGTTTGGTTCAGCACACACGCGCGCCGCCGCCGCCGCGCTCGGCTGCCCGGCCCGGTCCCGGGCCGAGGGCTTGGGCTTGGGCTTGGGCAGCGCGACGGCCCGCAAGGCCTCGGGTCGTGCGCCATGCAGAGTTGAGCACTACAAGACGGGGCAGCGCACACGGCCCGTGCGCCCGGTCGTGTTCCCCTGCGCAGAAAAAGGCCTGTTTCAAAGGCAAATGTGTCTTTTCGAGCCTACTGAGACGCGATTTTCCGTCACGGGCACTTCATTGCCTATAATATTGAGGCCCCGCAGATGATTTTAGACACGAAATATTCGGGATAATAACTGTCATTTGCATCATACGAGCATATTGATTTTTCCCTTCGTTCAAAGCTTGAAAGTTCGAACTTTTGTTTGTTATTTGTTGTTCCGGTTTTTTCTTTGTCCGCTAATCGGGATCAGAAGTCGTTGTATCTTAGAGGCGAACGCGGAACCGTAAGCACTAGTATACGGGGCCTTTTCGCTCTTGCGGAGACAGAATCGACTCGCCTCGACTTAAACTATACATTATCCACCATTTTCTCAAAAAACAAACCTTTCACCATAATTTACCCAACAACAAGAAAGATATATATATAAAGGTTGCTACAGGAAAAAGTAAATCGAACAATCTAAAATGAACTACTTCATCAGATCTAGTGTATTGCCTATTGGATTACATATGTAACTATGCAAGTATTAAGCAAAATTACATTTTTCGTCCTTTAAAATGGCCTATATATACTTTAAATCCTCTATATTTCAAGTTTTTGCACTAATATAAAAGGTTTAGAGACGTTTATTTATCTTTCTTATTTTTTCGGATGCAAAATCACTTATTAAAGGTTTATACACAAGATGTTCTAATATATTATTTTCATAAGATAAATATTTAATCAATTTAATCTATCTTGGCAAATTGATCTTAAATAAATAATTTGTAATATTAATTTTGAAAAATCAATTGCCACATGTATGGTTAATAATATTCTACATGCAATATAAGTATTTGGAAAAGAAACTAACTATTTTATGTAGTTTAGGGCTCAATTAAAGTATTATTTTCTACGTTCAAAGACCAAAATTTCTTTTAATACTTTCAATATAATCAAATAAATTAAAAATTAATATATTACCACGATCCCTGACTTAATAAAGGTTATCATGAGTTCTCACAATGTGACCTTTTTCCCAAGTGCTTCAAATAATTTAAAAGAATATGCATTCAGATAACATTTAGAGGGTGTTCATAGTTATTTATAAGCTCTTTAAAAGTGTTGTTAAAGTTTTACTAAAAATATTTTATAAGTTTCCAAATAAAATGTTAGAAGCTTTAAAGTATATTTTCAAAATAGTGAGTGTGATCCCACCTTATTTTCAAAATAAGAATTTATTTTAGCAATCACCTTTCACTGTGGTCATTTTAATTACAAAAATGTCATTACTAAAACCTTATAAGCTATTTCATTTAAGTTATCAAAATAATAAAACTACTTCTTTTTAAAATAAGATCTAAAATCTTATAAATTCTAAAAACATCTTATAAGCTTAGTCAAACACTGCTTAGAAAATGATTTTGAGATTAGATGAAGTGAAATGAATCACGGATGGTCGTAACTAGAGGTGTCAAATGGGCCAGATTGAGTCGGGCCAGTGCCGACACACCTGGACAAGGGGAGAAATTGGGCCGGGTCGGGCCAAACACTGATCGAACTGCTAATTTCAGAGCCCAGTCCGGTTTAACCCATGGAAAATACACTAAAAATCTAGGTCGATCAGGTCGGGCCGGTTTTTTCGGACCTAGAATATTACAGTCCAGTTCGATAAAAATATCGGACCGAACCGGACCAAAATTGACAGCTCTAGTCATAACCAAAGACTCATCTCCATGAAAAGGAAATTACATATTGATACCTAAACTAGCCTTTGGGTAGACTGTAGAGGCATAGGTATGTTCTATCGTGCAATCAGTATCACAATAGATAAAGGCATTTTGGTTTGGGTAAAGCTATTAACTAAATAAAGTACCAAAGCATACATGTTATTTCCTTCATATATACATAATTACAATTCAGATTATCTAATGCATTTGGTATTTAGTATTCTAATTTATACGGCTACGTGTGCATTTATGACGTCAATTTAAACACTTGGCGTCTAAATAGTGATATTAGAATAAGATATGATAATAGGGGATAATTACAAAAAGAAAAAAAGCTTGAAGTTTGGGCTAACTAGAAAGAAAAATCAAAAGATGTTTCAGAATTACAAAAAGTCATTATCACATTTGATTATACCTTAAATTCAAGGAGATAATTGTAATATTTCTATAAATATTATGGGATTTTATGAAATATTTTGGCTTATAAAGGAAGAAAATGTAACACTCAAAAGTCAAATGGTTTTTTGGAACACTCAAACGTCAAATGTAACACTCAAACGTCAAATGATTTTTTTTGTAATTTTCAAAAATTTCTGGAGTTTTTTTTATAATTAGCCCGAAACCGAAAGGGCTTTTTGTAACTATCCCATGATAATATCATCTGAATTAGTCTCAAAATCATTTTTGCCCTATGGTACTAGATCAAGGAAATTGTCAAATTGCTAATAAATGAAATGGAGCAAAGAAAAGTATATCTATAATTATGAAGTGACACTTACCGGTGCTCAATCGCTTTGAAAGTCGTAACAACAATGTAACCTGCGAAAAGCCAAAACACAGTAAAAGAAAGAACAATATATATCGTGTATGAAGTTTTAATTTTATGGGTGGAGGTTTAATTATGAAGAGAGCTAATTTATAAGAGAGCATGACCATGTATGAAGCATCTCTGCTGTGCTATTTTTAATTTTTAGGACCAAATCCAACATTACATATTCTCTCTTTCATGTGCTGTTGTAAACTTGTAAGTCAGTCAGTTGGTTGACAAGTCTTTTTAATTATAAAGTGTGAGCAACTTGATCAAAATTATATAGGGATAGCAATTCAGGTCATCGAAATGTGTTCGGGTTTAGTTTTAGGTCAATTATATTTCGGATTATGTTCAAAATACAAAAAGGTAAATAAAATATATGATATTATGTCTTAAGATAGATTGGTAACATCGTGTCGTATTCGGGTTTGGGTTTGTCAAATTCGAGTTAGGGTTTTCTTTGTAACTACAAATTGATTTCGTGTACGTATTAATCGACACTCTAACATTATATCATTCTGAAATAGTTCCTCTAGGCTGCCAAGTCATATACACGTCTGCACATAATCACACAAATTCTCCTGCCAATATTATAAATTAATTACAAATACTTCCTTCAATTTCAGCTCATCTTCCTACAAAAGATTTTGATATCCAAAAAAAAAAAAAAAAGTTACAATAATATAGTGTGCAGTTGGCAAAATAGAGACAAATTACAAATATTTAAGTAATATTCCTAATTCAGAAATTTAGAGGGATTATGGAAGTGTATGCAAAAACTTCTACTTTTAGAATAAGGTGTTTATTGTAGTAGAAGCAAAAGTGGTTGAGAATCAGAAATGGGTCTAAAAATAGAATCAGAAGTTGATAGTGTTTGGTGAAAACGTATTTATTTATTTATAAAAGTCAAACAAGAAGCGGAAGCGAAAATCTAAAGCACTCATATCACTATTTTTAGATTCTGATTAAGGGAGTGTTTGCAATCATTAAAAAAAGTGCTTCTCATTTTTGGCTTAAAAAAGCTCTTTTTAATGTTGGCTCGTATCAACTTCTTCTTCTGTTTCTGCTTCATTTAATCAGATTCTAAAAGCAGAGATATGTGCTTTAGATTATATTTTTGCTTTTAGTTTGAACTATAGAAATAAATAAGTATTTTTACAACTTTTTAACCAAATACTCTCAACTTCTCATTTTTAACTTTTGATTTTAGTTTCTACACTACCAACTTCTGCTTCTCAACTACTTCTACCTCTTCGAAAATAAATCACTTCTTCTAAAAGCAGAAGTTTTTGCAAAAACTCCCTAAATGAAACAGAATTAGAAGTAGATTTTTTTTTTCCAGCTAAAAACTAAGAAGTGCTTTTAGTAATTGCAAACACTCCATATATGGATAAAGAAATTAAACCTCATCAATATTATTGTAAATAAAACTCTCTATAGTTACATATATATGTTGTATGCGTATTTTTTTAAAAGGATAATATATATGTATTGGAAACTGGTGTACATGTATACCTGTATGTTGGGCACTTCCGCACTTGGTCAACAGTTTTCTCGGTAGACAACGTGGCAGCCTCACCAGAAGAAATTTGGAAGTGGTTACAAGTTGGATAAGGGCATGCCCAATGGGGGCTTTTTTGAGGGGTTTTTAAAAGGAAATGTTGGAATTGGTTTTATTAAATTGGTTTTGACCCGATTTTGACCAATTATTTAAGTGGGGTCATTTATTCAAAATATGAAATAAATGAGATAAACGTCATCTACGCCATGGTAGATGAGTTTAGCATTTTGAATTTCTCAAAACCAATATCGGGTGAATGAGAAATAAATGCATAAAGTTGGCCACTTAAAATGCTTTTATATATGGAATATAAAAGGGTGGTAATATGGAAAGCCATATCCCACATAGGAAACATATTAAATATTTGACTAGTTAATAAAGAGCTTCACCACTAATAAGGAGTAATCAAGTGGAACTTATGGACACCCTAAGTGGACCAAGTCAATTTTTTGACTAATTTTTGGCTAGTCACCACTAAACGCATAAAGTTGGCCACTTAAAATGCTTTTATATATGGAATATAAAAGGGTGGTAATATGGAAAGCCATATCCCACATAGGAAACATATTAAATGTTTGACTAGTTAATAAAGAGCTTCACCACTAATAAGGAGTAATCAAGTGGAACTCCTTAGACACCCTAGTGGACCAAGTCAATTTTGAGGTGGATAAATCGAGATTGCCTCTTAAAGATATATCTAAGTTGAACAAAAGCAAAAAGCTAGGGGCGAGATGGAGTAGGGAGATAGAATGAAGAGAGAGACTAGTAACTCGGGAGGGGAAAGGAAAATAGAGAGTAGAGAAAGGCCGGTAAGAAAAGGGAAGTCAAGCCCTTGAGGAAGTTGTTGGAAATGAGACAGAGGCGAGTGAGATGGATCAACCAAGGAAAAAAGGAAAGTCCGTTGAGCCGATGATTTAATGGTGGTGGAAGCCACCTAAAACGCTCATATTATGGGGTATATAATAAAATTAATTGGACTTCAAAATCTACTAGAAATGGATTTCTAATGGTATCATGAGGGTGATGGGATTTGAATAAAATAGTAGGAGACGTTTATAATTTAAGACCTTATTATAAATGAATAAATTGTTGAATGCATGCTTATATTTTTCGCTTTGAATTTTTGTAGATATACAAATGGCTAAAAATCCACTTGATACTATACTTGATACCAATAGACTCGCTGGTCCCAATTTTGTCGATTGGCTAAGGAACCTTTGGATAGTTCTCCAATCCGAGTGTCGAGAATATGTTCTCGATGTAGCTCCACCAGAAAATCCTCCGGTGAATGCCATCAAGAGGTGCTTGCATAACATCGCAAGCAGTTGAATGATGATGTGCAAGCTCGGTGATATATGATGGCATTGATGTCAAACGAGTTGCAAAGGAAAAATGATGGCCTTAAGCATTTCTTGAAATACTTCTCCATTTGAAGGAGTTGTATGGCGAGCATACTAAAAAGTGATCAATGAGAGCTATGGTGTGGAATTGTAGAGGTTTAGGTGGACCCTCTACAATTTCCCACCTAAAGGAGTCATTAAGACTTCACCATCCCGAGGTTGTTTTCTTGTGTGAAACTATGAAAAAAGTGGCTTTTGTGGAAACTGTTTGTAGGAAGCTTAATTGGAAAGATAGATGGAGAAGTGTGGATCCTTTAGGTAGAAGTGGTGGTCTTTAGTGGGTTGGTCGGAATCTGTAATGGTGCTCTCATGTCTCCGTGTAACCAATTTTGTGTGGAACTTGAATTTTTGATTAATGGCAGTGGTGATTCTCAATGGGGATTTTTGTATATGCCAAGACAAATGAGGATATGAGAAAACAACAATGGGAATTCTTGAGTCAAGGCTAGTGACAAATGGGGCAAGAGATGGTTTATGGGAGGTGACTTCAACGACATCACTTGTAATGAAGAGAAAAACGGAGGTAGAACTAGAACACTTGCTAGTTTCAAGTCTTTCAAAGGGTTTATCTCTAACTGGGAATGGCGTAAATCCAATCTAACGGGAAAATGTTCACATGGTCTAACAATCGTGAAGGAGAAGGGTATGTTGAAGAGAGATTGGATAGGATTTTTGCCTCTTCGATTGGATGTTGAATCATCCTCTGCGGTGGTCTATCACGAGGCTAAACAAACCTCCGATCATGTGGCGCTGGTTTTGGATTTTTCCCGAAATTTCCAAATGAAAAAAAGATTCTTTTTCGATCAAAGGTGGGTGAAAAAGATGGGATTGAGCAAGTAGTGGAAAAGGGATGGGCATTCTATCGCCGGGCACGCCTTTCTTCGTAATTCAAGCAAAGATTAGAAATTGCAGGATTAGTCTTCTCAAGTGGAATAAGAACCAAAGCTCAAATTCAAGAAAGAGGATCTTTAAAATCAAAGAGGCTATGGAAAACTTGAAAAACCGGAGGGGTGATAGAAACTGGTTTGTGTGGAACTCTCTAAAAAGTTCTCTCTCAAGCATATAATGAGGAGGAACTTTTTTGGAAACAAAAGTCTCGGGTTCAATGGTTAAAGGAGGGGACAAAATTCAAAATTTTTTCACGCTTCTTTTGTCAAGTTGAAAACCAATAGTCTTTTTTAACTGCTCAAAAATGATGGATCGGTTTGCTCTTCTGCGAATGAAATTGAACCCATTATCACCGATTTTTACTCAAAACTTTTTACTTCTTCCAACCCAAGTATATCCGATGAAGTGCTCCAAGGTATCCCCCAATCCATCATCCGATATGAACCAAAAAGGTGGTGGCACTGTTGAAGATGATGAAATCAAGCAGGCCCTTTTGCCATGAATCCAAACAAAGCGCCGGTATTGATGGTATGACACCCTTATTCTTTCAAGCATTTTGGAAAATTATCGCAAGGATATGTGTTTGGTCGTGAAAAATTTCTTCTTTTCTTGCAAAATCTTTGAAGAGTGTTAATCACACACTCATTACCCTTATTCCAAAAATCAAAACCCTTCATCTATGTCTCATTATAGGCCTATCACCTTGTGTTCACGTCCTATAAAATTATTTCAAAAATTCTCGCCCAAAGACTTAAATCTTGTCTTAATGTGTGCATCGGTGATAACCAATCAGCTTTTTCTTCCTGGTAGACAAATTCTTGATAATGTGGTGGTTGCTCATGAATGTCTTCACTATTTAAATTGTCCGAGATATGGTAGAAAAAGCTTCATGGCTATTAAGTTAGACATGTCTAAAGCTTATGATCGAGTGGAGTGGAATTGTGTGAAAGTGTCATGAATAGAATGGGTTTTTCTCATATTTTCATTAAGCGGGTTTTAACCCGTATATCAACTACCTTTTTTTTCTTTCAATATTCTTTGGATCCCCTCATGGATTCATTTGTCCTTCTAGAGGGATTAGGCAGGGGACCCTATTTCCCCTATCTATTCTTAATCATTTCGAGATTTTCTCCTCCCTTATTAAGCAAGAGTTAGAGAAAACCAATTCAAAGGTCTTAAAATTTGCAAGAATGGTCCTGTTGTTACACATCTCCTTTTGCCGATGATTCCTTTTTTCTCAGGAGGCCTCTTCTAGCCAGGCCTCATTTATTAAAACTCGTTGGGTACTTTTGAAAAAACAACGGGCAATTTGTGAATTTGGACAAATCTTCTATTTTTTCAAAGAAAAATGCCTCTCTTGAGACTAAAAGAGAAATTTGTCGATTCTTGATGATATCACCGAGCATAAAAGCACCAAATATTTGGGATTGCCAATGGTTATTCGCGATCTAAGAAAGATGTTTTGATTTGTTAATGATCTTGTGTCTAATAGATTTGTGCAATTGGAAAAAACAGATTTCTCTCACATGCAGGTAAAGGTGTGCTTATTAATGCAATAATTGATGCCTTACCAGCTTTTTTTTGATGTCCTGTTTCAAGTTGCCTATCGGCACTTGCTCCAATATTGTCAAGAATATCCGCATTTTGGTGGGGTTGTAAGGAAGATGGTGGGAGGAAAATTCATTGGAAAGCATGGGACAAAATGGTTGGTCCCAAGGAGGATGGAGGGCTTGGTTTTCATGACTTACGAGTTTCAATGATGCTCTGTTGGCAAAGCGACTACCGCGAATCATTCGAATCCTAATTTGTTGATGAGCAGATTAATCAAAGCAAAATACTTTCCTAAATGTACTCTTTTTGAAGTCGAGTGTGGAGCTTCCTCATCATTTGTGGAGAAGTTGGTTAAAAGTGAGGTACGTGTTGCAAATGGGAATTAGATATTCTATTGGGGATGGAAAATCGTGAAGATTTGGGAATCACCTTCGATTCCGGCTTGGACTCTTCAAACCTATGGGTAGTGTTCGGTTCCAGGATGATATTAGGTGGGTCACGAATTGATTTGTGGAGAGGGAAGGAGTGGAATGTGGAAATCATTAAAGCTAAATTCCATCCGGTGGATGCTTCTAATATTCTCGAGCATTCCTCTTAAGTCCCCGGGTGAAAAGACAGTAATTATTTGGCATTTTGATCCTAAGGGTGTCTTTCTGATCAAATCAAAGATATAATCAAATTCTCAAAGGGAAAAGAGACACCTCGAAAATGAAGCAAATTCGGGGCTGGTTATTCATAGGATGTGGAAACAAATTGGGGGTTGAAGATCAAAGAAAACTGAAATACTTCTTGTGGAGATGTTGTTCGATATCATTCCGACTAAGGTAAAATTGGAGAACAAAGGGTTCTTTTTGATTCTGTTTGCTCATGGTGTGGAGATGGGGAGGAAACTATTACCCATTTATTCTTCCAATGTGACCGAGCAAAAACTATTTGGAAATTGGCTCCACTTAGTTGGGATTTTCCTTCAAAAACACCTCGATCTTTTGGTGATTGGTGGAAATTTGTGTGTCAAGCGGAACAAAACCAGTGGTTCAAGATAGAATTCAATTAACCACCTATATACTTTGGTGGTTGTGGAAATCAATAAACCTATGGATGTTTGAAAAAGTGTGGAAAATCGAAAAAAGAGATCGTGGATTGTGCTCTTTCGGAATGGCAAGAGTTCCAACATTCTTTGTTGAATCAAACAAAAACACCAGCCTTCATTTGTCTAAATCGGAAGGAGTGTGTTTGCTAGTGACCAGGATCGGGGAGTAGGAGGGGTGACCATATTCCTCGAGTGCTTCATTTTCGTGCCTTGCTAAACTGGTTTGGAGCTATGTGGTTGATTCTGATGGAAATATGGTTAAAGCTTGGGCAATATTTAGGGACTTCTCCTCAAGTTCGGTGGATATCTACCTTCAAGCCGTGAGATTTGCTACTGGTTTCTCGCTTTCAAATTTGGGTGGAATGGAATTAATCGGTGGTTGATGATAAGGATATTGTGGCGTTTTTGAATGGATCTTCTAGTGGAGTGCGGTGGCTTCACCAATATCCAAGGACATCAAGCATTCTCCTAGATCTTTTCCAAATCCGTCTCCTTTGTTTTTGCCATCATTTGATTGGTCTTTGAGTTGTAAACTTGTTAAGTTTGTTGTCATTTCTTCTTGGTCCCAAACAGGAATCAAATTTTCCTCTTGGATTGTTCAATGTAACCAAGAGGGTTTAAGGGCTAGTTAGCCTCGTTCTTGTACTATCTTTTTATGAGTTTATAATATGCTACTACCGTTGGAAAAAAGTCAATTGGTTGACAAGTACTTTTAATTATAAAGTGTGAGCAACTTGATCAATATTATATAGGGATAGCAATTCGGGTCATCGAGATGTGTTCGAGTTTAGTTTTAGTCAATTATATCTCGGGTTATGTTTAAAATACAAAAAAATAAATAAAATATAAGATATTATGTCTTAAAAATAGATTAATTGCATCGTGTCGATTCGTGATAGTCGTGTTCGGGTTTGTCAAATTCGAGTTGGGGTTTTCTTTGTAACTACATGTTGGTTTCGTGTCATGTCAAGAATTGACACCCCTAACATTATATCATTCTCAAATAGTTCTTCTAAGTTGCCAAGTCATATACACGCCGTCGCACATAATCACGGTTGAGTTCATGCCACCAAACCGGGGCCGCCAACTCCACACAAAAAGTGACACATGTCACTTTTCTTCTATTTTGGCAAACCTATTTTGAAATGGGCAAACCAATTATTAAAACATTTTATTTGCAAAAGCAAAATATAAAATGATTTCTCGAATTTCTCAAAAATCATAATTCAGTAAAAATTAATTAAGTATTTAAACTAGCAAAATATAAAATAATTTTTGATTTTTCAAATATTTATGATTCCGCCAAAACTTGGTATCGAGCCGTGTATACGGTTCAAAAATAAATTATTTGTTTTAAATAAATTTTTAAAACATGCCGGATTAACTCTTGAAAGAGAAATTGAACTTCTTAAGGAAGAAAAATAGAATTGCTTGAACAAGCAAGAACTTTACAAAGTATTTTGAGATCTCGGTTGAGAGATCATGATGCTATATTTGAAGATCTCCGGATCTATATAACTAGAATTAATAACATTGCGATTATCTTGAGCAATTAGGAAATCTTAATGGAAATAGAAGATAAGTCGAGTTTTCGATGATCAACAAATTATTTTCAAGAAAATACCGAGGGTTTTTACTCTAGTATTATTTTTAAACAAGAAAAACTTTCAAAAATCGCTACTACTCAGTTAGATCGAAAAAGAACAAGTTTTTAACTTGCCAAAATTTATTCCTAAAATGATGAATAATATTTTGAAAAGGAAAAATGAAATTTTTTATTGTATTTCTAGTAAAGAAATGCATATTGATATTTCTGATACAACTGGCAGTGTTTATTTACCTTTAATTACTCGAAGAAATTAATTAATAAGAAATTAGCCAAAGATTCCCAAAGACATTCGTACAAAAATCAGTGTTTTACATCTTGGAGCGATTAAAATACTAATCAAGGCAGAGTTTAGAGAAGGGATAGATTCTCCTATAAAAATGGCCTTAATTGATAATCGAATTAGGGATAGAAAAGATTGTATTTTAGGTGCCGCACAAGGAAATTTAATTTACAACAAATTTATGTTCACAGTTTATCCTAAGTTCGGATTGAGTTTAACAACCAAGAACTTAGATCAAGTCTTAAGTTTCATACATAAATTTGAGAGATCAGATTTAATGGACAAAGGCGATAAGGTTTTTAGCATAACTTATCTTGTAGGATATGCTTTAACCAATAGTCATCACAGTATTGACTATAAGAAAAAAGAATACATTGAAATTGATGATGTATTTTCTGATATTGGAAAGATTGAAGAAATAAAGTTTTCTGAAATCACTCCCTTAGAAAACTCTTGGGCTATTGACATAGCTAAAGAAAAATGACTTATTGGTTCCAAACCAACGTTAAGTCATCATAAATATTCAGGAGAACCCTCTAATAGAGAACTCCTAAAATCTATGTCTAAACGCATAGATTTATATTCTGAAAATTTTGAGAAAATGAAAAGAGTTCTTGGGGACGAGTAACTCTATGACACTTCCCCGAGATTAAATCCTTGATTGAATCAAGGCTCAAGAAAATTAGAGATCTTGAAAAAAGATTTGAATCTTTTGAAAAGAAAGAAGAACTTTTAAGACCTGAGCATCTTGAGATTGTTGCTGATAAAATTATCCAAGAAATTTCAGATAAAATTGATAAAAACAATTACATCTGTGAAAAACAAGATCCTACAGTTGCTAATACTGAAGGAAATATATTAAAACAGTTAGTTTTAAATATTCTCCACCAAATCATTTTGTTGGTAATGCGAGAATTAGGTTCATCAGAAATCCTAATGCTTTGATTTGGCCTTTTCAACCTAAAAAATGAGTTTTAAAGAAAAACTTGAAACCTATTTTTGGGAACATATTCTTGACAATCAAGAAGAAATGGAGTGGTTTTGAACCAATTCAAGAACTTGTTAAATTAATGACCTTTGATGAGTCGGTATTATACAACAACTTGAAGAAAAACCTTTTCTCAAAACACTTTTTAATCTTGAAAGTGATACTGAGGAAAAATGTTTTGTTCAAATCAAGAAAGAAAGAAACCGAAATGACAATGATCAAGAAACCAAAGTGATGATGAAAACCTAGATCAACCTCAGGAAATTTCGGAATGAACAGACAACCTAAAAGCGGAAGATGCGGATGCATCCACTTCAAGAGATAAAGAGAAAAACACCGAAGGTGTAAATTGGTCTAAAGAGCAAAGCAAAACTCCCGATCCAAAAGGAGGACAGATTCCTACACTCAATATAGATTGTGTAACCAAAGAATCAAAGAAGAAATTTGATTGACGCCTTTGGGCAAGAGATATTAGCCTTCTTATTCAAACCAATTCATATGCTTATGAAGAACCAAATACTCTTCTTTTACTCATGGAGCATAAAACAACAGTATTTGGTCTATGGTAAAAAATACCACTTGGATAACAATAGGAAAAACTTCTAATATGATTTTTGAAGAAGTTATTAATAGTTTTTACACTATGTTTCTTGGTATTAACTTAACAATCGAACCTGTTCAGGGAAAAGTTAATCGAGCAAGATATTGCCCGAATCAGATTAGCAAACATGATACTTTGTGATATTTGTTTACTTGATGATTTTACTTGCGATTATGAGAAACATCTTTATAAACTTCCTCAAGATGAATACCCGTCTTTAGTTAGACAAAGATATTAAAAAACTCCCTATTATAGGAGAAAGAGTTTTACAAGAATTTGAAAAACAAGCAACTGGTGTAAACATATTTTCATTAGGTTTTGCAAAGACGCATTGCCAAAAAGAAATTGCATCAATTTGTGAGCTTTCTAGTAAGCAAAAAAGTTTAAAACGTTTTAACAAAAACATTGTGATAAATTAATAGAAGAAAAATCTGACTTATGGTTGTATTACTCCAAAGAAAAGTTATTTTAAGAAAAATACAAAAGAAAATATAAATGGAAAAAGAAAAGAAAAACATTTAAATCTGGAAAATACTTTAGAAAGAAAGTCATTCCTAAAAACGATTCTAAAGACAAGAGTAAATTTTGTCTAAAGGAAAAAAGAATTGTAGATCTTTGACCAGAATGAGCAAGGACATTATGCTAATGAATGTCCTAATAGAAGAGATTACCCTAATAAGGTAAAACTTCTAAGTGAGGTTCTTGAATCATTTCAGATTTGAACTACCAAAGAAATTTTTGACAATGAAACGTAAGTATTCACTTTGAAACTGTCATTGAATCGATGGAAGTAATTCGGAGGATTCATCACAATCTTGATTAATTTCTTGTTTTCAGATATAAATGAGAATGAGCACTTTAAGCATGTTGCTACTTTTGTGTTAAAAGAATAGAACAATTAGGCATTATCCTTTCTAAGAAAAAAGCCCAATGTTTAAAACAATGATTAATTTCTTAGGCTTAGAAATCGAGGAAGGAACACATTGTCCTCAAAACCATATTTTGGAGCATTTGCATAAATTTCCGATCAACCTGCAGGATAAAAACAACTTCAGAGATTTTTAGGAGTCTTAACTTATCTTTGAAAGTTATATTCCTAGATTAATTGAAATAAGAAAGCCTTTGCAGCAAAGCTAAAAATGATCATATTTGAATTGGACCAATCCGATCATCGATTATATTGGGAAGATAAAAAAACAATTAGTACAATTTCCTAAACTTTATCATCTAATCCCGATGATCAATTGATCATCGAAACAGACGCCGATTCTTTTCGGGAGGTGTATTAAAGGCTAAAGTACAAAATACTTTAGAAGAAAAGATTTGCAGGTATACGGTAGCTTCAAAGCGGAGAATTAAATTATCATAGCAATGAAAAGGAGTATTTGTCGGTTTTGAGAGTCATTAAAAATTCTCAAAGATATTTAACTCCGATTAAGTTTATTGTTAGAATCGACAATAAAAACTTCACATATTTCTGAAACTAAAAATTACAGAGATTACAAACAAGGAAGACTTGTTAGATGGCACATGTGGTTTTCACATTATGAATTTGATGTAGAACACATTGCAGGCAATAAAAATGTTCTTGCCGATTGTTTAACCCGAGAATTTGTTATATGATTGCAGAACAATTCCGTTTAGAGGAAATAAATTAGGGCCTAAAAACCCAGGAACTAATTGTTCTTATCAAGAATCTACTCGCCTATTCAAAAATAGCGGATGGATGAAATCAGCAGCTTCTTCGTCTTAAAAAGAAGATTCTTGAAACCGAATTGCGTTTATCTGCGCAAAACTGGAATTACTCGAGTCATCACTGAGCGAACAAAAGGTTAATTTCAACTGGCCGTCAGAGCAATACCGCAAATCATGAATCTAGTCCGGAACTACAGTCTCCTGTGAAAGACTCAACAAATCCTGTTATCCCCGTTGCTTTGGAAAAAGCAAACCGAGGTACAAACCTCACCAAAATTGGATATTCCAACAAAACTTATTATGCAGTAAGATTTTGTTCTTGGGTTACGCCCTGGAACATCTTCCATTGGAATTGGGATTCAACACCCAAGTCAAAAATCTAAATCTCATGATTTAGTTTTCTCGAAAGAGAAAAAGGAGATTCCAACTCCGCAAAATTATTATGTAGTATTCAATGGACCAAATCCTGGAATATATACATCTTGGGCTAAAGCCTCATTTGCAATAAAAGGTTTTAATGTTGTTCATAAAAATTCAAAACCTTTTAAGGAAAAAATGAAGCTAATTGCTTTACCACTTCACTGCATCGCACCATTAGAGATCATTTCAACAAGAGACTCTTAAGCTAAAAACATTTTTCGATGCGCTTAAGAAATCTTTCGAAAAAATGAAAACATTGGGAAGAATTTATTCAATTCCCAAAGAACCAAGCTTTGAAAACAAAGAAAAATTTAATCTCTCAAATCGAGATTTCATCGAAATCTTTGCCAAAGCACGAAAGGTCGGTACAAAGTCTCTACTTGAGGAAAGATTTTTACCATCGATAAAAAAGATATCAGCTATTTCAATTTTATTGAAGGAGTCGATCGAATCAGTTTACAAGGCTTTTAATTGTGGACTAGTTAAGAACATATATCCTTCAAAAAATTTATTGGAGGTTAAGGAATTTTCTCGAAGAATTCAAGAAAGCCATCAAGACTTTCTTAACAAAGGTCCTTAAACAAGCGGATCGAAATATCTCCATAAGTGTCTCAAGTACAATATGCGATGGGATGAAGAATAACAATTGATGAGTCCTTATCATTGTATCGAAATCGGTATAGCTAGGAGCAAGCAAGTTACCATCCCTCCGAACAAATGGAAACAACGGTCTCTTTTGTACAAAGACAGACCTCATTCCTCTTCGTGTTAGAGGACTAGAAAAAGTGATTAACAAATTGCTAAAATTAAATGATAAAAGCAATATTAAAGTTAATTATCAGTAAAGAAAAAGGTCATCATGTGCTCATGGTCACCAAAAATTATTTCTGAAAAAGATATTGAGACTATCCTTTGGTTTGAAGAAAAATTCAACAAAGGACAAATGCACATGGGCAACGGGTCCCTTACTTCTGCGTGCCAGCTACTCCGCAAAAAACTACAAAGACATGAATGCAACTTCTCACGATTGGAGAGAGAAAAGAAGATGCCGACAAAGAAAATAAACAAAGTGTTGATTCATTGTCCACTAGCTCAAAAGAGGACAAAGACATGTGAACTAACACTTTAAATGACTCACATGGGTGGGCTCGGATAAAAATCGTCATGCATGACGTTTTGTAAAAATAATTGAAGTATCCTTGATCTATAAAAGGACTTCATAATTTAGGGAGAAGGGCATCAGAAGTTCACACCACCGAACACACACCTATCCCACTTTATTTTCTTTCCAGAATGTTTAGCTAAGAAAAGCCTTCGGGCAAGTAGAAATTGGGGAATTTTCCAATATGGAAAAGAACCCTTGTATCCTTGTAAAAATTTTCCTTCAATAAAATTTTCTATATCTACCAAAATGTCCAAATTTATTTTCTCGCAAATTACGAATAGTCCATTATTTTTGGGAAAGTAGCATGATCGAGGAGGCCGCGAATAGTACCACGACGGATTGGTAAAGGAAGCGAAGGGATAAATCGGAGCGCTATAGAAAAAGACGAAGGAGAAAAATCAAGGTACAAGATGTTTATCCTTTTGGAAAATCGCCTAGAATAATCTACTTGCTCGTATTTTAATTATTGATTAAAACCAAACCAAATTACACTAACATCACCATGTACTTCGGAAAAGCAAATTTTTGTTGTAATAGCAAAAAGCCCCACTGGGTGCCACCCAAGTGGGTGTCATCGAATCAACCCATAATCACACAAATTCCCCGCCAATATTATAAATTAATTACAAATACTTCCTTCAATTTCAGCTCATCTTCCTACAAAAGATTCGATATCCAAAAAAAAGTTATAATAATATAGTAAGTGCAGTTGGCAAAATAGAGACAAATATTTAAGTAATATTCCTAATTCGTAAATTTAGAGGGATTATGTGAGTGTATGCAAAAACTTCTACATTTAGAATAAGGTGTTTATTGTAGTAGAAACAAAAGTAGTTGAGAACCGTAAATGGTAGTGTTTAAAAATAGAATCGGAAGTTGAGAATCATACGTTGATAGTGTTTGGTGAAAACGTGTTTATTTATTTGTAAAAGTCAAACAAGAAGGAAAGCGAAAATCTTAAGCACTCATATCCCCGCTTTTAGATTCTAATTAAGGAGTGTTTGCAATCACTAAAAAAAGTGTTTCTCATTTTTGGCTTAAAAAACTCTTTTTATTGTTTGCTCGTATCAACTTCCGCTCATTTACGCTTCATTTAATCGTAGTCTAAAAGCGAGAGAGAGGTGCTTTAGATTATGTTTTGCTTAATTCTAGTTTGAACTATACAAATAAATAAGTACTTTTACAATTTTTTCACCGAACACTCTTAATTTCTCATTCTCAACTTTTGATTTTATTTTCAAACATTTCCAACTTCCGATTCTCAACTACTTCTATTCACTACAACATAAATGACATTAGGTAACACAAATTTTGTAGCACTTTTTACATAAGGTACATATGTAACACATGTTTGTAACACTTTTTACATTACAATATTTATGTACACTTTTGTAGCACTTTATCAATATGTAACGCTTATATGTAATACTTTTATATAAGTAACACTTTTTCAAGATCACTTTTTTTTTTGTTATTTCTTTTGGAACACAAATATGTAACATTTTTATCAATATGTAACGCTTATATGTAACACTTTTATATAAGTAACACTTTTTAAGTATCACTTTTTTGTTATTTTTTTGTAACGCAAATAGGTATCACTTTTTTAAAAAGCACTATTGGCAACACTGTATTTTATTGATTGTAACATTTTTTAGACTATATTTTAGTAATACAAAATTATATAACTATCATTAAATCATGTCAAAGATTTATTTTAGTAATCTTAGAGGTAACGCCGAACCGTAAGCACTAGTATACGGGGCATTTTCGTCTTGCGGAGACAGAATCGGTCGGCCCTTGACTTAAACTATACATTATCTAGCCATTTTCCTCAAAAAGAAACCTTTCACCATAATTTACCCAACAACAAGAAAGATATATATATAAAGGTTGCTACAGGAAAAAGTAAATCGAACAATCTAAAATGAACTACTTCATCAGATCTAGTGTATTGCCTATTGGATTACATATGTAACTATGCAAGTATTAAGCAAAATTACATTTTTCGTCCTTTAAAATGGCCTATATATACTTTAAATCCTCTATATTTCAAGTTTTTGCACTAATATAAAAGGTTTAGAGAGGTTTATTTATCTTTCTTATTTTTTCAGATGCAAAATCACTTATTAAAGGTTTATACACAAGATGTTCTAATATATTATTTTCATAAGATAAATATTTAATCAATTTAATCTATCTTGGCAAATTGATCTTAAATAAATAATTTGTAATATTAATTTTGAAAAATCAATTGCCACATGTATGGTTAATAATATTCTACATGCAATATAAGTATTTGGAAAAGAAACTAACTATTTTATGTAGTTTAGGGCTCAATTAAAGTATTATTTTCTACGTTCAAAGACCAAAATTTCTTTTAATACTTTCAATATAATCAAATAAATTAAAAATTAATATATTACCACGATCCCTGACTTAATAAAGGTTATCATGAGTTCTCACAATGTGACCTTTTTCCCAAGTGCTTCAAATAATTTAAAAGAATATGCATTCAGATAACATTTAGAGGGTGTTCATAGTTATTTATAAGCTCTTTAAAAGTGTTGTTAAAGTTTTACTAAAAATATTTTATAAGTTTCCAAATAAAATGTTAGAAGCTTTAAAGTATATTTTCAAAATAGTGAGTGTGATCCCACCTTATTTTCAAAATAAGAATTTATTTTAGCAATCACCTTTCACTGTGGTCATTTTAATTACAAAAATGTCATTACTAAAACCTTATAAGCTATTTCATTTAAGTTATCAAAATAATAAAACTACTTCTTTTTAAAATAAGATCTAAAATCTTATAAATTCTAAAAACATCTTATAAGCTTAGTCAAACACTGCTTAGAAAATGATTTTGAGATTAGATGAAGTGAAATGAATCACGGATGGTCGTAACTAGAGGTGTCAAACGGGCCGATTGAGTCGGGCAGTCCGACACACTGGACAAGGGGGAATTGGGCCGGTCGGGCCAAACACCGATCGAGCCGCTAATTTGAGCCAAATCCGGTTTAACCCATGGAAAATACACTAAAAATCTAGGTCGATCAAGTCGGGCCGGTTTTTTTTCGGACCTAGAATATTACAGTCGATCGATAAAAATACTGGGACCAAAATCGATTCTACCATAACCAAAGACTCACCTCGATGAAAAGGAAATTACATATTGATACCTAAACTAGCCTTTGGGTAGACTGTAGAGGCATAGGTATGTTCTATCGTGCAATCAGTATCACAATAGATAAAGGCATTTTGGTTTGGGTAAAGCTATTAACTAAATAAAGTACCAAAGCATACATGTTATTTCCTTCATATATACATAATTACAATTCAGATTATCTAATGCATTTGGTATTTAATATTCTATTTTATACGGCTACGTGTGCATTTATGACGTCAATTTAAACACTTGGCGTCTAAATAGTGATATTAGAATAAGATATGATAATAGGGGATAATTACAAAAAGAAAAAAAGCTTGAAGTTTGGGCTAACTAGAAAGAAAAATCAAAAGATGTTTCAGAATTACAAAAAGTCATTATCACATTTGATTATACCTTAAATTCAAGGAGATAATTGTAATATTTCTATAAATATTATGGGATTTTATGAAATATTTTGGCTTATAAAGGAAGAAAATGTAACACTCAAAAGTCAAATGGTTTTTTGGAACACTCAAACGTCAAATGTAACACTCAAACGTCAAATGATTTTTTTTGTAATTTTCAAAAATTTCTGGAGTTTTTTTATAATTAGCCCGAAACTCAAAGGGCTTTTTGTAACTATCCCATGATAATATCATCTGAATTAGAGGATCTCATTTGTATAAGGAGCTAGGCTCAAAATCATTTTTGCCCTATGGTACTAGATCTAGGAAATTGTCAAATTGCTAATAAATGAAATGGAGCAAAGAAAAGTATATATAGCGTACTATGAAGTGACACTTACCGGTGCTCAATCGCTTTGAAAGTCGTAACAACAATGTAACCTGCGAAAAGCCAAAACACAGTCAAAGAAAGAACAATATATATCGTGTATGAAGTTTTAATTTTAAGGGTGGAGGTTTAATTATCTGTGGAAGAGAGCTAATTTATAAGAGAGCATGGCCATGTATGAAGCATCTCTGCTGTGTTATTTTTAATTTTTAGGACCAAATCCAACATTCCATTTTCTCTCTTTCATGTGTTGTTGTAAACTTGTAAGTCAGTCAGTTGGTTGACAAGTCTTTTTAATTATAAAGTGTGAGCAACTTGATCAAAATTATATAGGGATAGCAATTCAGGTCATCGAAATGTGTTCTGGTTTAATTTCAGGTCAATTATATTTCGGATTATGTTTAAAATACAAAAAAGTAAATAAAATATATGATATTATGTCTTAAGATAGATTGGTAACATCGTGTCAGATTCGTGATAGTCGTATTCAGGTCTGGGTTTGTCAAATTCGAGTTGGGGTTTTCTTTGTAACTACAGATTGGTTTCGTGTCATGTCAAGAATTGACACCCCTAACATTATATCATTCTGAAATAGTTCCTCTAGGCTGCCAAGTCATATACACGTCTGCACATAATCACACAAATTCTCCTGCCAATATTATAAATTAATTACAAAATTCCTTCAATTTCAGCTCATCTTCCTACAAAAGATTTTGATATCCAAAAAAAAAAAAGTTACAATAATATAGTGTGCAGTTGGCAAAATAGAGACAAATTACAAATATTTAAGTAATATTCCTAATTCAGAAATTTAGAGGGATTATGGAAGTGTATGCAAAAACTTCTACTTTTAGAATAAGGTGTTTATTGTAGTAGAAGCAAAAGTAGTTGAGAATCGAAATGAGTCTAAAAATAGAATCGAGTTAAGTTAATAGTGTTTGGTGAAAACGTATTTATTTATTTATAAAAGTCAAACAAGAAGCGAGCGAAAATCTAAAACACTCATATCCCTACTTTTAGATTTCGATTAGGGAGTGTTTGCAATCATTAAAAAATGTGCTTCTCATTTTTGGCTTAAAGAAGCTCTTTTAATGTTGGCTCGTATCAACTTCTTCACATTTTCTCGCTTCATTTAATCGATTCTAAAAGCAGAGAGATGTGCTTTAGATTATATTTTTGCTTTTAGTTTGAACTATAGAAATAAATAAGTACTTTTACAACTTTTTCACCAAACACTCTCAACTTCTCATTTTTAACTTTTGATATTAGTTTCTACACTACCAACTTCCTCGCTTCTCAACTACTTCTACCTCTTGAAAATAAATCACTTATTCTAAAAGCGAAGTTTTTGCAAAAACTCCCTAAATGAAAAGAATTAGAAGTAGATTTTTTTTTCCAGCTAAAAACTAAGAAGTGCTTTTAGTAATTGCAAACACTCCATATATGGATAAAGAAATTAAACCTCATCAATATTATTGTAAATAAAACTCTCTATAGTTACATATATATGTTGTATACGTATTTTTTAAAAGGATAATATATATGTATTGGAAACTGGTGTACATGTATACCTGTATGTTGGGCACTTGGTCAACAGTTTTCTCGGTAGACAACGTGGCAGCCTCACCAGAAGAAATTTGGAAGTGGTTACAAGTTGGATAAGGGCATGTTCAATGGGGGCTTTTTTGAGGGGTTTTAAAAGGAAATGTTGGAATTGGTTTTATTAAATTGGGTTTTGACCAATTTTGACCAATTATTTAAGTGGGGTCATTTATTCAAAATATGAAATAAATGAGATAAACGTCATCTACGCCGGGTAGATGAGTTTAGCATTTTGAATTTCTCAAAACCAATATCGGGTGAATGAGAAATAAATGCACAGAGTTGGCCATTTAAAACGCTTTTATATATGGAATATAAAAAGGGTGGTAATATGGAAAGCCATATCCCACATAGGAAACATATTAAATATTTGACTAGTTAATAAAAGAGCTTCACCACTAATAAGGAGTAATCAAGTGGAACTCCTTACAGACACCCTAGTGGACCAAGTCAATTTTGACTAGCCTTTGGCTAGTCACCACTAAATGCATAAAGTTGGCACACTTAAAATGCTTTTATATATGGAATATAAAAGGGTGGTAATATGGAAAGCCATATCCCACATAGGAAACATATTAAATGTTTGACTAGTTAATAAAAAAAGCTTCACCACTAATAAGGAGTAATCAAGTGGAACTCCTTATGGACACCCTAGTGGACCAAGTCAATTTTGACTAGCCTTTGGCTAGCTCAAAAGGCACCGAGGACGGTGCGGAGCACCGCTCGAGCCGGAGCCGACCGGCCCGCGCGACGCCGCACATAGTCGCATTGGCGCGAGCGCACTTTGCATCATCGCGAGGAGCTTTGAGGAGCCTTAAAGTTTTGGAAAATCGAACCAGGGTTCAAAGATGCTTCGGTGACATGGCAGTATGACTCGTGGCGGATGATTTGGTAGTATCGTCAGTGGCGACACGGGCGCCGATCGATGTGTCGTTCACGACAGGCACCGCGGATCAACGCTGTCATCCGTGTGCATAGGTGTATGCCAAAGGGTGTGTTCCTTCGACAGATCGATCAGACCATCGGATCGCATTTGTTAACCACAGGCGCGATCGACGATCAAGACGATCCGAACCAGGGTTGCACCCGATCAAGAGGCACCAGGAGCTCTATATAAACAAATTTAATCATTTCATGCATCGAGAAAATTTCAAATTCACATAACATTCAAGATAAAAAAGTCTTGAGAGTTCAAAACACTAAAAGTTCGAAGTGTCTTGTGATTTGTAGTGTTGCTATCACAAGACGTAAGTCGTTGTATCTTGGGAGGCGATTGCGTTTCCGTTAACACCGTGAGCGGGGCAATTTCATCTTAAAGACAAAGAGTCCAACTCTTTGCCTCGACTTTTACATTACTCGCTTTCGATTTTTAGGGCAATTCGGTATACACCATCACTTTTCCAACAATTTAAGACGAAATTTTTCCGTGTATACCAAATGGCTTCGCGTCTTGCCCAAAGACTAAAGACCAAAGACCGGGAGAGAAACCCGAGAAATTTGGGGGTTCGGACTTCAAAAGATGGCAAAGAAAATGTTGTTCTATCTTACGACTCGAACCTTGCTCTCATTTCCTTACAGAGGATGCCCCAACTGTGGGGAAGAGAAACAGATAAGGAGAAGAGGATGGTGTTCGATGCTTGGAGTCAAAGCGACTTCCTGTGCCGGAACTACATACTCAACGGACTGGACAACACATTGTATAATGTGTATTCTTGATAAAGACTACTAAAGAGCTGTGGAGCTCTTTAGAGAAAAAAGTACAAAACGGAAGATCTTTGGCACAAAGAAATTTGTTGTCGGCAAATTCTTGAGTTCAAGATGGTTGACACTAAAACGGTGATCATCCAGGTTCAAGAAATCCAACTCATTCTCGCACGATATAATTGCGAGGAAGGGGTGGTTGTGAGTGAATCCTTTCAAGTAGTCGCTATTATCGAGAAGCTACCGCCTCAATGGAAGGATTTTAAAAATTACCTCAAGCATAAGCGGAAGGAGATGGGGCTTGAAGACTTAATTGTCGATTGTGAATTGAAGAAGACAAGTCAAGTCCGAGATTAAGCCTAGCAAGCTTCTATGGAGGCAAAGGCAAACTTGGTGGAGCCCAATGCTAGCAAGAAGAGAAAGCACCCGGGAATAATCGAAACAGGGCAAGGCTAAAAAGTTCAAAGGAATCGCTTCAATCGTGGAAAGCCGAATCACAAGGCTAAAGATTGTCGTCTTCCTAAAAAGGCCAATCGGAACCAGTGCATGTGACCGAGGACAAATCGTACCAATTGATATGTCCGAGCTTGATCTCTCGGGCCGTTGCATTGTGTATGAAAGCAACGAGTGCTATATGGTGGAGAACCCGAGAGAATGGTGGGTGGACACGGGTGCTACACGCCATATATCTTTGCGACAAAGACATGTTCTCAACGTATACTCCTATCAACGGAAGGAAGCTATACATGGGGAATCATGCAACGTCCGAAATTGTCGGTCTCGGCAAGGTGGTGTTGAAGATGACCTCGGCGAGGAGGCGACCCTCGTTGATGTCCTTCATGTTCCGGACATTCGGAAGAACTTAGTGTCGGGATCGTTGTTGGTTAAGGCAAGGTTTAGATTAGTATTCGAGGCTCAAAAGTTTGTACTTATGAAAAATGGACAATTCATAGGGAAGAGGTACTTAGATAATGGACTGTTCAAGATGAATGTAATGAATGTACTCCGAAACTTTGAAAGCAATAAAATTAATGCTTCTTCTTATTTGCTTGAGTGTTCAAATTTATGGCATGTTAGATTAGGACATGTGAATTTTAACACTTTGAAAAGGTTAAACTTGGAATTACTACCTAACTTTAAAATAGATTCACATCACAAGTGTGAAACGTGTTGAGGCAAAAATGGCCAAAACACCATTCCACTCAGTGGAAAGAGAAACAGTAACCTCTAGAGTTAATTCACAAAGTGATATATGTGATTTAAAGTTTGTGCAAACTAGAGGTGGGAAAAAGTATTTTATTACTTTTATCGATGACTCGCACAAAATATTGTTATGTATATCTTTTAAGAAGTAAAGATGAGGCCTTAGAAGCTTTTAAAAGCTATAAGAATGAGGTTGAAAATCAACTAAGCAAACGAATTAAGATAATTGAAGTGATAGAGGTGGAGAATATGGAGCTCCTTTTGATGAATTTTGCTCGGATTCTCGGTATTATTCATCAAACGACGACTCCTTATTCACCACAATCAAACGGTATTGATGAACGCAAAAACCGAACTCTAAAAAAGAGATGAGGAATGCTTTGTTGATAAATTCTGGTTTACCTCGAGAATTTGTGGGGGAAGCAATTCTCTCGGCTAACCACATTCTTAACAAAATACCACACAAAAATAAAGATAAAACTCGCATGAGTTATGGAAAGGTCAAAAACCTTCCTACAAATACGAAAGTGTGGGGTGCTTGGCTAAAGTAGAAATACCTAAGCCAAAACAAGTAAAGATAGGTCCTAAAACAATCGATTGCATTTTCATTGGATATGCAAATAACAAAGAGTGCATATCGATTTTTAGTGCACAAATCAGCAATTCCAGATGTACAAGAAGGTACAATTATTGAGTCAAGGAATGCTGTATTTTTCGAAGACATGTTTCCTTGTCAAGAAAGGAAAGAAGCTAGTTCTAGCAAAAGAACACGTGATACTGCCGATGGTGATCATCAAAGTGATGAAGAACCAAGACGCAGTAAAAGGGCCAAAACAACTAAGTTTTTGGTCCAGATTTTCTAACTTATGTGTTAGAAAATGAACTAAGGACAATTGGCGAAGCATTGTCCAGTCCAGAAGCTCCATTCTGGAAAGAAGCTATTAATAGTGAGATAGATTCCATTATGCAAAATCATACTTGGGAGTTGGTAGATCTCTCACCAGGAAATAAGCCTTTAGGATGCAAGTGGATCCTTAAAAGAAAATATAAAGCTGATGGAACTATTGATAAGTACAAGGCCAGGTTAGTAGCTAAGGGATTTAAACAAAGAGAAGGCCTTGATTTCTTTGATACATATTCACCTGTAACAAGAATCACATCTATTAGAGTTCTCATTGCTATTGCAGCGTTGCATAACCTTGAGATACACCAAATGGATGTGAAAACGGCTTTTCTAAATGGTGAATTAGAAGAGGAAATCTACATGGAACAACCCGAAGGGTTTGTTGCTCCCCGGACGAGAGAAGAAGGTGTGCAAACTCGTTAAGTCATTGTATGGCCTTAAGCAAGCTCCGAAACAATGGCACTAAAAAAATTTGACTTTAACTATGTCAAATGGTTTCAAAATTAACGAGTGTGATAAATGTGTTTACATTAAAGACACACCTAATGCTTATGTAATTGTCTGTCTTTATGTTGACGACATGTTAATTATGGGTAGTAATCATGAAATAATCATGAATACTAAGAAAATGTTAATCAAACATTTTGATATGAAAGATATGGGTATAGCGAAGATGTTATTCGGGAATTAAGATCTCTAAAACATCCGATGGGCTTGTTTTATCACAAGTCTCATTATATTGAGACAAGATTAAAGTTTAATGCGTATGACAGTCCTCCACCTAAAACGCCTGTTGATTTAAGCTTACACTTAGCTAAAAATCAAGGCGAGCCTGTATCTCAACTAGAATATTCTCGGGTTATTGGCGATCTAATGTATGTAACAAAGCGCACACGATATAGGATATTGCCTACGCATTTAATAAACTCGAGTAGATTTACGAGTAATCCGGAAATGACCACTTTGGAAGGCATTGATAATGGTTCTTAGGTATCTAAGACTCACCTTGAATTATGGATTACATTACTCGAGATATCCATTTGTATTAGAAGGATACGGTGATGCTAATTGGATATCTGACTCAAAAGATTCCAAGTCCACAAGTGGTTATATTTTTACCATTGGTGGTGGAGCGGTGTCATGGAAATCCTCTAAACAAACATGTATAGCTCGATCCACGATGGAATCGAGTTTATAGCGTTGGATAAAGTCTGGTGAAGAAGCGGTGGCTGCAATCATGATACATTGTGATAGTCATCGGCTATAGGAAGGGCTCAAAATAGTATGTACAACGACAGTAAGTCTCGACATATACGTCGAAGACATAACACCGTCGGCGATTGATCTTAAATGGGGTTATTACAATCGATTACGTGAAATCGAAGAAAACCTAGCGGATCCGTTAACTAAAGGTTTGAATAGAGATCAAGTATACTGCTTATCTAAAGGAATGGGCTTAAAATCCACAAAATAAGAGTGTTCATAACGGTAACCCAACCTTGTGAATTGGAGATCCCAAGACCTTGGTTCAATGGGACAACTAAGTTATGAATATTCGGATAAACACTTGGAGCATATTACAGTTCATTCCTGTCAAGTGAAGAAACTCTTGAATGTGGTGAGGTTAAGTTATAAACTTTTAATGATTCATATACTTTAAAGAAGTGGAGTATGGCGGGATACTCTTAATAGGAGATCACTTATATAAGTGTGAAGACGGACGCTTCAATGAAACACTTATGAATCAAGATTGTGTCCAGGGCCAAAATGGACACAAACCGTGAGAACCAAATGGTGTTGGGAAAGATATTGTGTGGATCTTGTTGTTTTGGTTTACATAAACAATGAGCGATTCAAGACATCGCGTCACATGCGGCTAGTAAATCCGATAGTATTCCACTAAGGAAGGTTCAAAGCCACAAGCTACCTCTTCGATGCAATATCTTTCCGTTTGAACTCTCTTAGTGTCTGCATACTCATATGCATTTATTTTCATTCATGTGGGGGATTGTTGGAATTGGTTTTATTAAATTGGGTTTTGACCCGATTTTGACCAATTATTTAAGTGGGGTCATTTATTCAAAGTATGAAATAAATGAGATAAACGTCATCTACGCCGCGGGTAGATGAGTTTAGCATTTTGAATTTCTCAAAACCAATATCGAGTGAATGAGAAATAAATGCATAAAGTTAGCCACTTAAAATGCTTTTATATATGAAATATAAAAGGGTGGGAATATGGAAAGCCATATCCCACATAGGAAACATATTAAATGTTTGACTAGTTAATAAAGAGCTTCACCACTAATAAGGAGTAATCAAGTGGAACTCCTTATGGTACACCCTAGTGGACCAAGTCAATTTTGACTAGCCTTTGGCTAGCTCAAAAGGCACCGAGAGACAGTGCGAGCACCATTGAGCCGAGCGGCCGGAGCCGAGCGGAGCTGAGCTTATGACGCCGCACATAGTCGCATTGGCGCTGAGGCGCACTTTGCACTTTGATCGTCGCGAGGAGCTTTGGGAGCCTTAAAGTTTTGGAAAATCAAACCAGGGTTCAAGATGGTGGCTCGGTGGCGTGGCGGGACGGCTCGGTGGCGGTGATTTGGTAGAATCATACGAGTGGCGACACATGGCGCCCCGGATCGTCTGATGGTCGCCGACAGGGCACCATGACCGACACGCCTGGCATCCCGGTGTGCAGAGGTGTATGCCAAAGGGTGTGTTCCTTTAGGACAGATGCGATCGGGACCATCCGATCGCATTTGTTTATTAACCTGGGCGCGATCGGACGATCAAGATCGATCCGAACCGGGGTTGCACCCGATCTGAATAGGCACCAGGAGCTCTATATAAACAAATTGAGAATCATTTCATGCATTAGAAAATTTGGAAATTCACATAAAGATTCAAAGATAAAAAGTCTTGAGAGTTCAAAACACTAAAAGTTCGAAGTGTCTTGTGATTTGTAGTGTTGCTATCACAAGACGTAAGTCGTTGTATCTTGGGAGGCGATTTCCGTTTCGTTAACATTTTGTGAGCGGGGCAATTTCGTCTTAAAGACAAAGAGTCCAACTCTTGCCTCGACTTTCATTACTCTGCTTTCGATTTTCGTGGCCATTCTGCAGTATACACCATCGCCTTTTCCAACAGAAAAAAACTCGATTAAGAAACCTCACCCCATTGTGGGGTGAAGGTTTTTGTCCCCCAAAAAAGCGGTACCATATAAACGGTACCGCTTTTTCCCAATTTTTTACTTTTTGTTTTTTGTTTTATTTTTTATTTTTTATTTTTTTTTATATTACCAATTTTTTTTTTATAATACCAACTTTTTTTTGATAATACCAATTGTTTTTTAATAGTTTTTTCCTACTTTTTGCTACATTATATATTTATATTCAACAAATGCATATAAATGTAAATAATATTTATTATATATAAAATATGTATAAAATATATTTTTATTTTATAAAAATATAAATTTTATATATTTATATAAATTTAATAATGCATATTATATAATTAAAATATAATAACAATATGTGATGTTATAAATTATAATGGGAAGTGTAGGGTCCACAAAAAAGTTGTTTAGAGGTTTTTGGATTGTGGAGAGAAATGTGGGGCTTTTTCTTTTTGAGGTTTTTATGATGTGGCACCATGAGCTCCACCAAAAAGTAGGTTTGTAGATGTTTTTTGAAGTTTGACATTGGAGATGCCCTAAATTGAGAAGTATAGGGAATTATTTGGATTTGGGGACAAGTATAAAATTCATTAACAAATCCTCTAACTTGAATGTCTATGTCCCACAGAAACGCTCCCCACAAAGTACATTCAGATCCAACATCAGAAAACAATTTCCTCAAAAAAAAAAAAACATCAGAAAACAAAGAAGACATTGCAAGCTTAAAATGTTGCTCAGTACAAGTTTAAACGTGTATAACAATTAGGGATAATTACAAACACTACCCTTGGGGCTTAGATTAACTACAAAACAAAAAACACATGTTTTTTAAAATTACAAAAGGGAACCATGAGATTGATTCTATATTATACTTCACGCCCCTTACATTTGTAAAAAAAATACTGCAATTATCCCCTTACATTTATTATCCCCTTACATTTAAGACCAAACCTCAAAAACAAATTGTAATTATCAAACATCTTTGAGCTTTTTCATTATTAACCCAAACCACAAAAATAGTTTTGTAATTATCCCTTCCTCCAAAAAAAGAAAAAAGTTTTGTAATTATCCCTAAATTTTATTTGTTGTGAAGACTACTCAATCTTCGGCTAAAGTTGGAACTGCAAGTTAAATAAAATGTCATAACAAATCTAGCTAATTTTTGTTACTAACCTAAATGAAATGAATCTTTTCATAATTTCATCTTTTATGATATTTAAAAAAATTATTTCTATCTTGATCGATGTATTGCTAGTTTGAATTAATTAATGAAATCATTCATCTTGTCAAGAAAAATAATATTCCAAAATGGAACCAGTCAAGATTTGAGCATCGATCAAATGAATTAATCAGCCCCTTGAACGATTTAAAAGCATTTTTAAAACAGATCCAACTGTTAATAACATATACTAGAAGAAAATAGACTCTCCGTAAACAGTATGAGGAAAAAAAACAGCATTTGTTCAACGAAAAGAAAGGAGAGGAAGAAATTGTTCATCACAACAAATCTAGCAAAGGATGGTGAAACATATCTTTGGCATCTAAGGTTAGGACATATTTCACAAGAAATGATAAATAGGCTAGCAAAGGATGGTCCTTTGAGAGAGCTAAAAGTTGGCACTCTTTACATTTGTGAATCATGTCAGAAGGAAAAATGAGTAAGAGACCTTTCTGCGAAAGCGGCAATAGAGCCAAAGAACCACTAGAAACAGCATAGTGATGTTTGTGGTCCCATGACCACACAAGCTAAAGGTGGCTTTGAGTACTACTTCGTCACTTTTATTGATGATTACTCGAGGTATGAATATGTTTATCTCATGCAAAGAAAATCCGAGACTTTTGAAAAGTTCAAGGAATTTCACGCGGAAGCTGAAAAGTAGCTACGCAAATCTTTGAAGTGCCTTTGATCTGATTGAGGGGGCAAATATGTCGATACTTGTTTTAAATGCTTTTGTGTGTGAATTTTGTGTAATTTCTATTTTTCGTGTGTGTGATTGTGCGTATTTTTGTGTCTTTTCACCCTATTTTATATTGTCATATGTTACGTATGGTATTTTTATTTGTTTCGTAGGTTTTCGTTAAAAGATAACTTAAAAATGGGCTAAAACAGTCAAAAACGGGCATTACGGGCGAAAGATGGTCGGGGAAACTGACATTGTGTGCGCGCGCGCAAACGTAAGTCAGTTAAGTCAATAAAAGTGTCACTAAATTGACTAAAATACTAACGCTTTCTAGTAAATGTCACTATTTTTTATAATTCACAACGCTTTTTAAAAAAGTGTCATTAAATACTTATTTATAATGACGCTTTTTGATAGTGTCATTAAATTTGTGTTGGGATAGATCATTTTTTTTGTAGTATTAAATTAATTAAAGAGTTTAATTATTTTATTCTATTTATTGGAGCTTATAATATAGGTCCATGGTTCCGGTTCGCCTTCCTAAATTAAACAGGTTAGAAATAATATTTTAAGTTCCTAAGAGTTATTGGAAAAAAGTTTTCCAAAATATTTTGGCTAATATATTAATATTAGTTCATTCCGGGAATATCTGATATTCTATAGTTGGGACGGTATTGGGAATTAAATAAATATACGATATTTCTAATATTAATATAATTATTAAGCTGATAATTATATTGGATAATTATCAACTAGAGTTATACTCTATCTAGAATTATGAATTCTAGATAAGATAGGAGATTGAGTTGGAGTGAAAAACTGAATGAACTAGACCTATTAATAAGAAGTCATATTTTCACAAGGGGAGCGCTATTAACACCCCCAAAACTTCTTAATACACCCCACCCTTTTTTTAAAAATAATTTATTTACTTAATACACCCCTATTAATCCCCAATTTACCCTTTCCCCAATTAAACTCTCAATGAAACTCCATTTCTTTTTCTCCAAACAAATATTGCTTGTGCGAAGAGAATTTTCTGGCCTTTGAAGGCAAAAACTTTTGATGAAGAACGATCCTTTTTTCCAATCATTTCAACGTGGACTCGATCAACGTAAAGTGATTTTAGCCCAAATTGTAATGATGAATCTTTAGACATGGCTTTTGATTAAATTTTCATTTCGGATGGACAGATCTGAATATATTATAATCAAGGATATTATTATATAATCATTTACAGTAAAATTAATTCATTAATTATTTCATTCTTTATAAACTATAAAGAAAAAATGCAAATTATGGACTCTGCCCATTAAATATTTTGCTCCTATTTCCAAAGTAAAATATGTGTGAGATGTTGCAATAATAAATACCGAGAACATATCTCCAGTAATTTTGCTTTTGCATCTCAATATGGTGCATCAGACTTTACATACATTAATTGATGGGACAATATGAAAGTGGGTTTAACTTGAATAATTAGATGGCCTAAATTGTTGGGGAAGATGTTAATCATGTTATTACCTTCAAAGAAACTTTTATATAGGCCGCTGCGAAAAGAAGATTATAAAAATTGAGAAAGATGGTGTATATAGATATTTGATAGGGCACTAAGGGCATTTTGTCTTTAATTAATCACATTTTTATTTTTAGAGAAGAGAGGTGTATTGATAGGTTTTGGGGTGTTAATAAGCGGCTCCTCTTCTCACAATCAATGTATGTGATATTTGGCCCCATTACCATTATATAGCAATTTTTGGCCCCAGCAAAAGAAAAGGTTTTACAACCAAATTGATGAGTCATATATTGATCACGTTTTTTTTAGAAAAGTAATTGGTTGATTATTTTTTGGTCAACAACTGAAACTTGGCCAATTGAAAAGTGTTTTTTTTGTTGGAAAATTAAGCACAAACAGTAGGGATTATTCTACTAATTTAGGAACAAGCAACAATAAAATAATAACAAGCCGAAAATAAAATAGGAGCCAAGTTTTAAGATATGTTGGGTCAAAGACGCCGTCAAAGATTCTCTTTAGAGAGGAAACGCACCACGATTTTGGTAAATTTGTTGATAGCACGTCTCTCTCCTAAGATTCGATAACACGTTGGTGTTCTCGTGTGCAGCGAAGACAGAACCCCGAACCACTTGTGAACTCAATGCTCAAATCAATGGATGAAATTAAATATTCTGCTGTTGAAATAATGTTTTTAATTATAAGGAAGATGGGTTTTATTTGTGAAAAATGAGAGCACAGAATGGTCTGCAAAATGGAGAGAGAGATTTTTTTGTGAAATGTCGTGCATATGTGTGAATATATGTGGAAGAGTAATATCACAAATGAAAGCCTTAAGTAAAAATGTTGAGCAATTTGATGACTGACTAATCATGATATATTGTACGTGTGTGTTATCTTTTTTAAAGTAAAACACCTTCCGGTCCTTTTTTTTTTTTTTTTTTTTTTGATAACTTCCTGCGCCACGCCCGACTACGCCCGAGACAACACCTCGCTCCTCATTTTGCCGCCGCCATGGTAAACCGCGGGATGTGCACGACGGCCCGATGTTCGACGGGTCTGGCGGCGACGACAACCGATCCTCCGGTAAAGAGAACAATTTATGTTCGACCCCCAATCTACTAATAACGATCTCTCCCCGAATCGAACCCACACGGATGCTATTCAAGATGAGTTCCCCACCAAATCTTCACCACTCAAGATATGCCCTGGGAGCAATTTGATGGAGCAGGATAGGAACCCCGACCTCCACTTGCCCATGATAAGTACTAGAAAATAGGGAAGGGGGTAAAGTAGCCGTTAATGGCTATTGAATAGGATTATTAGTTTTAAATCAATTATTTTATCCAATAATCCCCCCCCGATTTAAAACTCGAGAAAAGAAAAATTTTGAGAATCGAAATGAGCATATAGTACCGTGTAATAGATGTAGGTACCTTCTAAGTTTGAACCCGACTTAGTGTAAATGAACTACCACCTATAGGAGTTAGGGACAATAGAGACATGAATGTCTTGATCTAAGTCCTTGTAGTTAGATGGCAACACATCACACACCACTATATATGAGTAAACATTGTGGTTCTATCGTGGTGCACTTTAGGTCATCGCGAGAATCTTGTATCATAAATGTCATTAGGGGGTAGCCTACACCCCTACAGTGGCAATCCCACTACCACGTTTATTTAGGTGAATCCTCCAAGGGTGACTTGTGACCAACCACCCCGCAAAATTATGCCTTTGGATTCATTAGAAGATAAATTCAACCTCAATCGTCACATAAATAGCACTAAACACCATAGGAATTGGACTAAGAAAATTTCGGAAAAAATAAGTAATTTATTAAAATATTGTGCTCTTCCAAGCCACCCTTTTACAGTTTTGTTTATACCCGTTGAACTTCGTTCATGGGATCGCCATACCTCCGAAGATGGATTTCTACTGTGGTGACTTAATTAATAGGCTCCAATCTCATTCCCCTTGATGATTGTAAAACTTGCTGACGCACCAGTCCCTTTGTGAGTGGATCCGCAATGTTATTTTCAGACCTGACAAAATCCAAAGAAATAACACCATGAGAAATTAAATGTCTAATTGATTTATGTCTCACAGTCAAGTGTGTTCTTTTCTCATTATAAGTTTTGCTTTTAGCTCTAGCAATAGCAACTTGACCAGCGGCGGACGCAGGGAGGACAAGGGGGGGTGCCCCTCCTCCCCACCCAAAATTTTCAAAATTATTTTTCTCACCCAAAAGTTTTTTAAATTATTTTTTATACCTAAAATAATGGAATTTTTTACAATTGCCCCCCCAAAAAAAAAAAAAAAAAAAACTTTGACAAAAACTTCAAATAGTTGTGTTTTACAATTGCGCCCCCCAATTGTTTTTCTCATAGTTTAAATATATGAACTCGGTCCGTTTTTCCTCCCCCAAAGCCGTAATCCGTCCGCCACCGAACTTGACTATCACAACGTAAAGAGATATGAGGAATAGGCATAGGCAATAGAGAATATCATTTAAGAAACTTTTAAACCACTCGGCCTCGGTCAGCGAAATAAAAGATCTAGGGCAATTAACTCAGCCTCCATAGTTGATCGAGAAATTATAGTCATCGCTTAGCGACTTTCAAGATATTTCTCCACCGCCAATGTAAATATATATCCACTAGTTGATCGTGTTTCCTCCGAATCGTTGATCCATTTGCATCATTGTAGCCTTCAGAACATCAGAAAATGTGAAGTTAGTATCATAATCAATAGTCCCTTTTAAATATTTAAATAATATTTCCAATGCATCGAGTGAGAAGTATTAGACTATGTGTGTATCTTGCTAATCTACCAATAGCATAAGCAATGTCCGAGTTAGTATGATTCATCAAATGCAACACATATCCAATAATTTGAGAATGTTTATGTTGAGAAACACTAGCACCCGTTTTTCTCAACTTAACAGTTCTGGATCATAAGGGGTAGATATCGATTCACAATGGAATTATTAAATTTATTCAATAATTTTTCAATATAGTGAGATTGCGACAAAGAAATAGAATCACCATTTCTAATAAGTTTTATCCCTAAGATAACATCAACAGGCCAAGGTCTTTCATATCAAAATGATTAGACAATAATTTTTGGTATCATTAATAACATGAATATTGCTACCAAAAATTAAAATATCATCAACATACAAGCACAAAATTACACAAGTGTCATCGACAATTTTTTAATAAACATAATTATCACCTTTATTAATATAAAAACCATTAGGAATTATAATACCATCAAATTTTTCATAGCATTGCATTGGAGTCTGTTTTAATCCATAAAAAGATTTAACAAGCTCACATGCTTTCTTTTCCTCACTGGCTACAATAAAGCCTTCCAGCTGGTTCATATAAATTTCCTCATCCAAATCACCATTTAAAAAGGCAGTTTTTACATCTATTTGATGAATATCCAATTTATAAATAGAGGCAATTGCAATCAACTTTCTAATGGTAGTGATTTTAGAAACAGGCGAGTAAGTGTCAAAAAAGTCAATGCTCGATTTTTGCTCAAAACCCTTAACAACTAGCTTGGCCTTGTATTTTTCTATAGAACCATCAATCCTCAACTTTTTCTTAAAAATCCATATACATCCAATTGGTTTACAACCAGGTGGTAGGTCCATTAAAACCCAAGTTGTATTAATTATAAGGGAGTTCATTTCATCATTAACAGCTTCCTTCCAAAAAGGATCATCTACGGATAACATAGCATTATTATAGATTTTAGGGTCATCTTCAAGTAAAAAAGTATAAAAATCATCACCAAATTTTTTAGCTTTTTTACTCTTTTTACTTCTTCTAGGCTCAACAGGTTCCTCATTAAAAACAGTAGGAGAAGAATCATTAACATTAGAACTAGAACATGCACCAACAGGCCTAAACAATTTATCTTTTATAGGAAAAATATATTTCAAAAAAGACAGCATCTCCAAATTTAATAATGATATTATTGGCAATTTCAGGAACTTCAGAATTAAAACTCAAAAATCTATAAGTAGTACTATTTAAAGAATAGCCAACACAAACGCAATCAACAGTTTTGGGGCCTTTTTTTTCTTAACAATAGGAATATTAACCTTAGCTAGGCATCCCCACACTTTTAAAAATTTAAGAGAAGGCTTTTTATTCTTCCATAACTCATAAGGAGTTTTGTTAATTTTTATAAGGAATTCTATTGAGAAATAAACAAGCGGAATATAAAACTTCACCCCAACAATTTTTAAATGGACCAAAACTAAGTAGCATTGCATTCACCATTTAAAGTAAAGTCCTATTTTTTTTTCCGCCACACCATTAGATTGGGGGAGAATAAGGTGTCACTTCATGCACAACATGCAATTTACAAAAATCGGCCATTTCATCGGAAGCATATTCATCACCCCTATCGGAGCGAATACTTTTATTTTCTTTTCTTGATTTTCAACTTGACTTTATATTCTTTAAACTTATCGGACAAATTACTCTTCGCATTAATCAAATAAACAAAGCAATATTTTGAAAAGTCGTCGATAAAAGTAATGAAATATTGATTACCAACACGAGTCAGGACATGATATCTATGACAAATATCGCTATGAATTAATCCAAGCAACATGGTTTCTTTTTCTACTGATTTACGCGGTTTTCTATGTTGCTTAGCTTGCACACAAATTTCACATTTTTCTTTCACATTAATAGAAGACTTGGCCAATGAGATCTAATCGCATCATTCTTTTAGTTGTACTGAATTCATATGACCAAGTCTACCATGCCAAGTATCACAATATTTAACAATAGCAATAGATAAATGAGAATTCAAATTTTCATTACTAGAAGAAGGCATTACACTTAAACGAAATAAACCATCCACCATAAACCTTTACTAACAAACTGACCATGTCTAGAAATTATAACTTTATTGGATTCAAAAACAACTTTATAACCATTTCAACCTAATAAAGACGCACTAATCAAATTTTTCCTAATATCCGGAATATGACAAACACCATCTAGAGACAAGACTTTTACGGATGACAAAATTAATCGGACTTGGCCTTTTCCTCGGACTCGAGCCACACTCCCATGCCCCATGCTTACGATTTCTTGCCTCGATACCACGATATGATAAAAATATTTTTATTGCACACATGAATATTAGCCCCGTGAGTCTATCCACCAATCATTTGAGTTAAAAAAAAGTATTTAACTTTGGGCTACTAACAAAATACTTGTTAGGGGAATCGGAGGTAGCTCCCACAAATACCACATTAGCTTGTGGTTTAGAAGTCGGCGGGGGTTTGACCGATTGTTCGCCATGGGGGTGAAAAAGTTCTTGGCAATATGATTAGTCCTCCTGCTGCACTCCAACATCGAATCGACTCCCATTTTTACCTTTTGGCATATTGTTATTGAATTTATTGTTACCAAATCCGCCAATAGCCTTTTTTTGGTCCAGTCGTTTTTTTCTTGAAAAATTAGGCTTTGGTTTGTAGGAATTTTCAACAATTAAAGTCTTGGCTTAAAATCGGTTTTTTTGAACTATTGGGAAGAACGATGTCTATCCTTAATTCTCAAAGCAACAAATAATTCTTCAAGAGAAAATTTTTCAGGCTTATGCATAAGAACTCTAGCAAAAATCAAGATGGTGGCAATTTTTTAATCAAAGAACACATAAACAGAATCACTTTGTTTTAAACCCTTTTGCTTTCATATCGTAAATAAGATTCTCAAACTCAATCAATTGAGAAACACTTTTTTAGTATCAACCATTTGAAAATCTAACCAATCATCAATTGACACACAAAACACTTAAAATTTTGAGACTTTTTTAACACTTTATAACGATAATCACTTTGCATTCCATAATTCAATCATCAATAGATTCGTTTGTAAGAAAAATACATAAATAATCAAACAAAGATCTTTAAAATTCAATCATGACCAAGAATATCCTTATCGCCAGCGTCATCAATTTTGTCACTAGTACAGCATTCCATAATTCAACCTTTGTGAAAAATGTATCTTTGACTTAAAATTCTATCATGACCAAGAATATCCTTAGATTTGGAGAAGCGTCATCAATTTTCTTTAAGACCTTTAGAATCACTAATAAGGGTAATCGTAGACTTAGTAAAACACAGTCCTTTCTAACAATTGAAAAACAAGTCGTTAATTTGAATATTGAAAAAATTATTTTTGAAAAACTCAATGATAATCCATTTTGTGGGTTTGGGCTCAACCTCTGAATTCGACGAGCATTTTCAACCCATTTTTTAATTCCTCGCTCTCCGCTTCCGCACAATTAGATTGAAAAACTGGATCTTATTTGATTCTTATTTGACGTATTCAGACCCGAATAATTTCCAACAATATAATCACGTATGTGGAACGGCACTAGTATTATGGAATCTGAGAAATTTTTAGTGATATTTTTCTGAATGAAATTGAGTGTGGTTGGGGTAGAGCACATGAAAATTTTGAAATTAGCTAAATTGGCGAGTTTCTTAGCTAATTCCAGATAGATTGCTAAGTTTATATTGAAAATTGTTATGTGGCTGTAAGTTAACCACAGGAGCATCATAACCCTAACAAGGTCCATGGATGAAAATTGTTTTTCTGTCTGCCTCTTGTTTACAGAGAGATCTAGGTTCTTTTTTGATTTTTGTGAGATCCTGGTGGTAGTGGTTGACGACGGCATTTTCTCTTTACTTATTATTTATTAAATCTCGTAGTTTAGAATTAACGTAACACTCAAACTAGCCCAACATTAAAACATTTTTCTTTTCAAATATCGACCCAGTTTTGAACCCAACTTTCATTAGATTTTCACTTGTAAAAGGGGCCCAAGCCCATTGCCCAACTTCACAACTATATATTATATAAACCTTTAATCCCACAACTTTTATTCGTTTTTCTCATTTCCTGATTTCACATTTGATCACCAAAGCAAAGACAAACTTCTTCTCTTATTTTCTCCTCCATTGCCGAGAGCTCCAAGCAAGAATAAGGGCTGTCATTTTCTTCAATTAATATGTAGAAAATTAATGTGAAATTGGTCGTAACAACATAATTAAAAATTAAAAATACAAATAAATGAAATATTCAATTTTATTAAAAATATATTTGTTTGTTGCTTACCAAATATCATGCAAATTTAATTGAAGTGATTTTTTCAGGCTACATCATGTGTAAAGATAAACAGTATATACCTATCTGTTTAAATCTTATATAAAATAAAATAAATAAAATATATTTTTATTTGATAATTTTGATTAATAAAATCAGCACAATTAATTGAGTGGTTCTTTAGATGTCAAAACACAATGACAATACACTTGGATATTTTTATTGAAAATAGTTTACAGAGAATTTTTTCATAATTTGAAGTTAATGATTTGTACGATACCTTTCCAAAATTTTAGATTTTTTTAGTATTTGTAATTAGAATTTTGGATCTCCTATAACTATCACAAACAAATTTGCTGATACTAAAACTTTGTCTATTGATATTTGTATGCTTTTTCAAGGTCAATAAAAATAATATGTAAATCTTTGTTTTTCTCATCGTATTGTTCACATAATCGTCTAATTAAGATATAGCTTCAATTGTGGACCTTCATGGCATGAAACCAAATTGATTACCAAAATGCTAGTTTCATTTTCAATCTTGCATCTATTACTCTTTCTCATAGTTTCATCGTGACTCATTAGTTTAACACCCTTATAATTTGCACTTTTGTATATCTCTTTATTTTTACATATATGTATAAATATACTTTTTCTCCATTTATTATGCATTTTCTTAGATTTTAGGATATCATTAAATAATTTAGTAAGATATGTAATTCCAACTCTACCAAGACATTTTCACGCTTCAATTTGTATATCATCTGTGCCAACCGATTTTGCTGGCCATTTTGTTCAATTGTTTTTTTCTATTTCATGAGTTGGATCCTTCGATAAAAAGTACGATTTCTATTCCCCGCTTCGATTGGTCTAATTCACTTAATGTGACATCATTACCTTTAGGTCCGTTAAAAAATTATTGAAATACATCTTCCATCGATCTTTTATTTCCTCGTGTTGCACTAAAATATTATTATTATCATCATCTTTATACATTTAATTTAGGATAATTACAAAAACACCCCGAGGTTTGGGCTAATTACAAGAAAACCAAGAGTTCTTTGAAAATTACATAAAACCCTTCAGTTTGATTTTGTCTTACATTTTTCCCGATGATTTTCAAAAATATTTCAAAAAATCCCCCCACATTTACAAAAGTATTACATTTACTCCTTAAGTTTAAGACCAAATGAAACCCGAAGGGGTTTTTTGTAATTTCAAACATCTTTGAGTTTTTTTGTAATTAACCCAAACCTCGGGGGTGTTTTTGTAATTATCCCTTTAATTTATGTGAAATCTCTTGTTTGCTTTTCTCTAAATTTTGTTATTTTCTATATATCTTTCTCACCTTCCTTAGTATCTAATTTTTTATTAAAAAAATCTTCATAGCCATGATTTTGCTTCATATACTACTCTTCTTACCTTTTTTTTGTGAGTCTTTATATTTTTTTAAGATTTTTCTCATTTTTACAAGAATATAACACCTTGTAACCTGTCCGTTTTTTCTTTACCTTATTTTGGATTTCTTGATTCCACCACTATGATTCTTTTGTTCTATTTATAGCTTAACCATGGGAGCATCATGTAATGGGCCACTAATTTGGACCGAAATTTCTCTACACATTAGCTAAGAGGTTAGCCCAACTCCAAGCCCACATGTTGGTCTAATACTTAGCCCATTCGTACATAGTTTTCTCTAGAAGTTTGTAGGAGTTTTGTAGAGATTATAGATATTTCTAGATAACTCATTTGTAAATATCTCTCGGCAAGTTTCTTAGCCAATTCAAGATATATTGTTATGTGATCAGAACTTAACCATGGGAGCATCAGAATCCTAATAGCATCCATGGATGAAAACTATTCTTCCATTTACCTCTTGTTTACAGAGATCTGTGTTTTCTTTAATTTTTTTTTCTATGAGATCCAACTCGGTTCATGGTATTTGAGTGGTTGGCCGGGCTTCACCGAAAGAGACAGCCCGATCAATTTGGAATTTTTAGGGATGGCAATGAGGCTCGTCTGGTCGGGGACGAGGGCTAGCGACCCATCGCAGTCACGGGACGAGTCGACTCGTCATGCCTTAAATTAAATACGCTTAGATAGAAAAAAGGGAAAGAAAAAAGAATATTTATTTTTAAAATATTTATAAAATATTCCTTACAAAAGTTGTTATTTTTAATTTATAAATGATAGATATTTAAAAGAAAAAAATTATATTATAATATATACTATATATATACAAAATATAAAATAAAAATATTAAAAATATAGACGGAGTGGGTTTCACGGGTGGAAGTAATACCTGACCCGCCTCGCCCGGAGTCACAAGTGCGGTGGAGGTACTCAGAGTCGGGGTAAAATTGACATCCGTAGTTATTTTATTTTTTTAATTTGGCAAATTGAAATATTAATTATAAAATGCAAAAACTTTGGGGAAAAAAGTCATCGAGTCGCAGATCGTATCCGTAGTCGCCCTAGGGCTAACTAGAATCGACTAAACCTCAAATTTTAGGGCCAAATGATCGCCCTTATTGACATATCTATAGGGAATAAATCTTTTAATTATGGTAAAGATCGAATCGATTTTAATTTCCATGAATATTGAGCTAACTATTAAAAAAGATGAGAATATATCTTTAAGGATGAGAAATATCGAATCCATTTTAATTTCCATAAGTAATGAGGCTTGAGCTAATTATTTAAGAGAAAAGGGCAGAGATCTTTTAAGAATGAGAAAAAAAATCGAATTCGTTAAACTTTCCATGATGAGCTGAGTACGTAATTGAAAATAAAAGAGATTTTTAGGCGTGTGAAATTTGAGGGAAAAAAATTTATTTAGTCATGTAACTTGGACTATTTTGATATTTAGTCCTATAAATAGTTATTTTTAAATTTTAATCCAATATTTTTTAAAATTTGTACATATAGTCCTATTTTGATGAAAATCATGTAATTTTATCGAAATTATTAACTATGACTCACCAAGTACAAACATGTCAAATAATTGGGGATTTTGGTAATTTAGCGCACAAAATAGCAACCAAAACAACAAAATCCCCAAATTTTGTGTGTCAATTTATAGTTATTTGACGTGTCTACTTTTGCGCTAAATAACCAAAATCTCTAAATTTCTTATACGCTTAATACTCATCGGTACTAGTTAGCAATTTTAGTAAAATTATACAAATTCGGACATAATGAGACTAAATGTTAAAAAGTTTTGAAAGATATTGAACTGAATTTAAAAAGGACTACATACGAGTACTAAAATCTCTAAGTAGTCCAAATTAAGACAGAAAAAACTATTTTCTCCAACTGACAGCACATAAAGATGTTACCGGATTTTTCGTTATTTACCATATTTTCTCATCTTATGTTTTTCGAGTAGGATTTAACACTCACTTAGGAATCACTTTTGGGAAGTTTGTTTTTTTTTTTAGTGTCTTTGGGAATAGGGATGGCAAAATTCACAGCAGGAACCATCCCCGTTGGTACCCGAATAATTTGGGACGGGAATCCCCGATTAATTAGGGGATGGGGCGGGGATGGGGACTCCCGCTTCGAAATCCGGGATGGGACGAGGATGGTATTTATATCCCCGCCCCATCCCCGTCCGAATCCCCTCCCCCGATTAGATGAAATAGGGATTCCCTGGCCCCGCGTTCACCAATATATATATATATATTATATTATTAATAGTTTACTAATAATAGTTGCTAGTGAGAAGAGTTTATGTTTATATATTTTTTTTTTATTTTGTTAAATTGTAAAATTAAACTCTAAAAATTATGTGTTTTATATTGTAATGATTTTTAATTTTTTAAATTACAAGACTTTGTGTTTTAAAAATTGTTGTATTTAACTCAATTTGTTAAAGTATTTTATATTATGGAGTTATTATAAGATTAGCTAGTGATTCATTATATTTCATCTATTTTAATTATTAATTATTTTATGTAAAAAAATAATTTTTTATTAATAAATACAAAACGGGACCCCGATTTCCATGGGACCCGTTTCCTCGATGGGGATTCCCATCCCCGTACTCGTATGCCCAAAACGGGAATGGTATGAGGATGATATTTGAATGGGATTCAGGGACGGGGGATGGTATGTCCCATACTGCCCTGCTCCCGCCCATTGCTATCCCTATTTGGGAAGGCTTTTGGTAGGAAAGTTGAGGGCCTCAATACGTAACGAGTGTCCATTTCAGTTTTTGGGCTTGGCCCACTTTTTAAGTCGATTCATCCTCGGCCTTTGTTGAGATGGGGTTGTAGGTCAAGTGGGCTACCCATTTCATTATATAAAAGTATTAAAAATTACATTAAAAAAAACTAGCAAAAATTAAGAAGGCAAGAACATAATAATTTTTGTTTAAAACATATATAGAACCATCAATTCAACTAATGAATCTATTGACCTGGCGTTGAATCATGGACCGACGGGGCTCAAGATCTTTCTAAGAAAAGACAATAAAAATTGAGGTGAATCAAGGTGAATCCACAATTAAGAAAAGCATCACCAAGGCATTAATGCCCAAACTAAGCCTTAAGCCTCCAAATGAAGCCTTTAAGGCCCATATAGAGAGAGATTGAATCAAATGAGACCGGATAATTAGAGTGATACAGTGTGGACTAATCCTCGCCACAAATTTATAATTTTAGATGGTTGGGATTTATCCAAATTAATAATAATTTTCGATTTATTTTAAACCTGAAAAGGGCAAAGATTGTAATTACACAATTACATATTATCATTTAATTTTGGTAATTGAGATCTCGTCACCACGGCGCCAAAGAAGCTCCGACTCTCCCGACAACCGTGTCGCTCATGTCGTCGCCGCCCATTTTAGCTCGCCGGGAGATGAGCCCAAGTAGTCGACGCTCAACTCGAGTCATGGCAATCGTCGCGAGAAGTCGATCTCAGCCAAGCTCATAAGGACTTCTTTGGTGTTTTTGGTGAGAAAATGGCGGATCAAATTGACAGTCATGGCAAGGGCGCGTTTTGAGGCACTATTTGATGGAGAACTTGCCGAGCCGGGGTTTTTTGATGGGGAGTGGCGGAATGCGGAGAGAATGGAGAGGTATAGCTTGGGGTAGAGGGTGGATTTGCAAGGTGGTGGTGGACGACTGAGGTGGGCGGAGAATGGCATGAGCTAATAAGAGGGTGAGGAGGAGCAAGGAGAAGCCCGCGGAATGGGTTTCCCATTTTGTTTTTTTTTTTCGTATGGACTAATCCCGGGTTTTTCGATGTATACTTAGATGTGTTTTATGTGTAATTAATTAATATTTGATGTATGTATTTATATATATTTCGATGCTTATTTAAGAGATTTCGTTGTATACTTATATGTGTTTTAATTCTTATTTAGTTAATTTTTACCGTATGATTTTTTATATATACATCATATAGTGTTAAATATACAAAGAAATATATGTTAAATATGCAAAGACAACAATGAGCGTGATTTTTCTTTCTCTATAACTGATTTTACTTAATCCACGGGCCCCACATGTTAATAAGCGTGGTTCTCTCCTCTCTCTATAATCGATTCCTTGATTCACGCCCTCACATGTTTTTGTTTGACCATTTTAATATGCAAAGAAAATTTTGTTAAACATACAAAGAAAATAGTGTTAAGTATACAACAAATGTATGATAAGTGTACAACATATCGCACGGCAGAGCACATGCGTGATTTTCTCTCTCCACCGATTTTCTTGCGATTTTTTCTCTCCCCACATGATTTTCTCTCCTAATAACCGATTCCATATTTGGATGGTCCCCACTTGGTTAATTTAACAATTATACCTTTATTTTGCCTTAATATTTAATGTAATTTTAATCCCTATTTATCTTAGCCATTGATATAGATAAAAAGGGTTGAGATGAGTCCACATTGTACTATAATATGTGGTCTCGTTGAATCCTCCCCTATATATATAAGATATATATGTATATATATAGGATTTAGATCGTGTGAGTCCACATATCTTAGGTGAGTACATGAGACCAAATCGAGCCATTGATTTAATTTTTAAACGGTTAAGATTAATCAGTTTTACCATTATTTAATATGTAACTTAATTTAAAAAAGGGCTTATTGGTAATTTTAATTTAAAATAATTTTTGGGAGGGAAATTATTTTTGGTAGTGGGCTAAATTATAGACCGGTTATGGACGCGTGTAAATCCAAGTTATCGATATCTTTACATTATTTGGTAAATGAAGAGTCATTTCCCTATTTCTACCATTTTCAACACTCACTCCGCAAAACAACTTCAACCGCCTTCCACCATCTTTCGCCGCAAACAAGTATACCGCCCTCCACCATCCTTCTTCTCGCAAATCGTGAAACAACCTCCATTAAAGTGAGAAATCAAAATCCCAAGTCCTAACCATATCCAACTTAACCCTTCGGAAAACTCCAACCCTTTGGTCGAAAATTCCCAAATCTTCGGTCGAGAATCAAACTCCGCGTGAGGGCGAAAAATCGACGTTGTTTTTCTCGGAAGTTTCGTCTTGGAACCATTAGTTATTTCAAGAACACACCAAAGTGTATGAATTGTTTTTCGTGAGCCGGCAACAGTGTGTAAGTAGGGCTACTTTTTTGTCTTTTATTTTCGTATTTGTTTTTATTTTTATTGCATTTTCCGAGCGGCAACACTATGAATTTTCCGAGCCGGCAACAAAGTGAATTTGTTTTCCGCCGCAACACAGTAGGTAGGGCTACATTGTTTTTTTACTTTTTCCGAGCCAAGAACAAAGATGAGGAAACAATATCGCTTATTATTTATGATAAATGTGCTTTCAATTGCCTATAAATGTGCTTATACGCACCAAAATTATAAGGGGAAATGGTGGAAATTAATATTTTCCTAGTTTGTCATAACTATGGGAGATAGTTTTTAATCAGCCCAAAATTGCCTATTGTTTGTCAATAACCATGGTCACATCTTTGTTTTGCAAGTTGTTGGTTGTATGCTTTTTTAACGAGGAAACAATATCGCTTATGTATGTTTTATAAGATGCTTATATATCCAAGTATGTACGAAATGGTTAGACTTTGTTGTGTTTTTGGTTTAAATTGTCTTTATTATCCGGAAAATGAAGTCCGTATAGTTGGCTCTTATGGGATTTTTAAATACATTTTTGTTGCCGATAACTATACATTTCTACCTTTTTTCCAAGTCCGGTAGTTTTGCATGTTGATGATTTGTAATGCTTATTTGTGTTTAGAATTATGCTTACTCACGTTCTATATAATGCTTACTTATCTTATATAGTAAGCTTATTGGTGTTAAGAATTATGCTTACTTATCTTATATACTATGCTTAAGTCCCCGCAGAGTTGGCTCTTATGGGATTTTTAAATACATTTTTGTTGTTGATAACTCGCATTCCCCACCTTTTTTCCAAGTCCGGTAGGTTTGCATGTTGATGATGTGTACGCTTATTGGTGTTGACAATTATGCTTGCTCACATTCTATATCATGCTTACTTATCTCATGTAGTATGCTTTAAGTTTGTTTCCTGTTAATATGAGAGCTAAATGGCTATTTGCCACTTTATTTTTGTTAGTGTTTCCTTTGGAAATGTCTAAGGAGAGCAAGAAGAGTAAGAGAACATTCGATAAAGTGAGCAAGAAGAGGAAGGGCGGAGATATTGATGTTGCTTGCAGAGCCGATTAAGAAAAAGGAGGGACGAACAAAGGTAAAAAAGTGCTAGATCAGAGCGCAGTGATGAAGAATCCAAATATCCCAGATCGTGGTACGAGATCAACGCCGAGGAGGTTCGCCAATGTTATTAATAAATTGAACCTTGCATGCACGGATGTGGTTAACGAGATTGGTTCGGTGGTTCCTGGTTGCACATGAAGATCGTTGAAATACCGCAAGACAGCTTAACTTTATCGGTTGGTTAAAAATTTCAATCCAATCACCGTGGAACTGGTGATATCGGCGGGGAAAAAATTCACATAGACGCCATTTGATGTGGAACGAGTTCGGGAATCCCAAATGGTAGTGTGAATATTAAACGGAAGAACAAGACGGGGATGTGAACTTTATAAAGAATGGCTAGAGATTTTTAACAAGCCTAACAACCACATCACGGCAAAACACGAGCTACTTTGAGATGTTTGAGGAAAGAGGTAATGGTTTAAGAGGCACTTTGTTGCCCTGGTGGATCGCTTGATTATCGTGAATAACCCTATTGGTTATGTTAACCCCTCATGATGGAGACCTGAGAATGTTCAGAATATTCTCAACTCGCCGTGCAAGTAAACGATTAATACGCTAGTGACAAACCGTATGTTAGGGAGAAGGTAAGAAAATTATGTTCAATGGGCCCTTTTGTTTTTATCGGTAAGTGGTAACTTATTATTGTTTTACATTTTTTGTATCACTACCTTGCATACTTTTCTAATTTTTGTTGTTTGTGTAGGTTTTTTATTGGATAGGGTTGTTTTCTATACTAGGACGTGGCTAGAACTATCCCCAAAAGATTAGAGGTTGACTTCCGAGATCATCCGGAAAAGCGGTACGCAAGGAGATGAAAGAAGGTGGGTTTGGGCCGGGTCATTTGGCGAACCGCTCCATACAATGGTTTTGAACGGGCGGTCGGGTGTAGTTGACATCGGGTCGGGTAGAAGTCGGCCATCGAAGGTCGGGCGCGTCGTCCGGATCGAGAGTCACGAGGTATAATTTTTCTCGCTTGGTCGATGAATCCATTTTGATTTAATGCTTGTGATAGATGAAAAATATGCTTATATATGTAGTTAATATTGCTTATATTAGAAAATAATGGAGTATTTGATTGTTGTAATCCTTGCATAAGTTTCTAGTTAATAATGATTATTATATTTGCCAAATGTGCTTATATATGTTGCTCAAATGCTTACAAATGTGTATATTATTGTAATTTTTGATTCTCTCAAATATGCTAAAATATTGTTTATGATATATGACGATTATATGTGGTGCTAATATTGCTCATAGAATGATGTTTTTGTATATTATGTCTAATTTTTTTGGTTTGCTTATGAGTTTTGTCAAATCGCTTATATGTGTTGCAAATAATGCTTACAAAATGATGAAGTATTTAATTATTTGCATTTTTTGTATTTTTTGTCTAATGTTTTGGTTTGCTTATGATATTTTCCAATTATGCTTATATGTGCTATTACTAATGCTTACAAAATAATAAAGTATTAATTACTTGTATTTTTGTATTCTTGTCTTATGTTTTTGGATCGCTTATGGTTTTGCAAATTATGCTTATACATGTTGCTAATAATGCTTACAAACAATGATGAAGTGTAAATCATGCTTTGAGTGCTATAAATATTTTCACCAGAATCGACATTTTTAGTCCGATGACTTTTGGAAAGGAGTATAAATTGAGAGAGCCGCAGGTTGTCGCATTGCTACATATGTGGTCGACATAATCGCGTTGTTTCGCATCGCTCCAAAAGAGATGACAGCGATTTAGACTTTTGCAAATTACAAGATTCGGCGAGATGCTTATATGCTCGCCTAGTAAGCATACATTGACGCGGCGGACCCCATGTCGACGATATGAGCGAGACGCAGCCTAAACGAAGCTTTTGGAATAATCCCGAGACGATAGCCGCAATGGAAAAAGTTGAGCTTGCACTTGGTCGTAGTGGACAAGCAAAAGGGTGTGGAAGATTTGCCAAGTTTTAGCTTGGGTGTTACCCAAGAGATCGATACAACGTGGGTAGGGAAGTAATATTTTTTCGAGCTTTATTTTCTATTATTGCTTTAACATTCTGTGATACTCGCTTACAACATCACAAAAATGCTTTACTATGAATAGAATGTTGGTTTTTTTGTGTTGTATCGATATGTGTTGTTTATTTCTTTTTTGATTTATTAACAGGTGGGGTTAGCGGGGCACGGATGTTGGCAGAGATAATGTGGATATCGGAGACGGTGTCGGGACAGTGACGGCGAGGACGACGAGGAGAATGACAAGGGGGGAGGACGATGGGGATGAGGGTAAAGAGACGATGATGAGGATGGTAGCAGAATGACAATGATGAGGGGATCCCGTTGATGCCGAGTTGGAACAAGAAAGCGTGACAAAGTGGCAACGAAGAAGACGCAGGTTAACAAAGGCCGATGAGATGGATGAGGGCAAATTGAGAATGCATTACAGATTGACGTGTTGTCCAATGTTCAAAATTTGAAATGATGGTATCGAATCGATTTTTGAAAATCCGCCGGTGAACCATAAGTTTATTTTTTTTTGTTTAGTTCAAAAATGTTTTTTTATAAAGTTTTTAGTTTGAGCAATTGTATAAACATGCAGGGAAGAAGTCATATTTGGTAGTGGTGAATTTAATATAACAAGACAAGATATGGAGACTTTGAAGGGCTGACAAAGACATCAATGTCTATTGTGGATACTTGGTCGCTTGTCCCGAACCGCAAAGAATCGTTGAGGGTCGATAGTTCTCTCGCGAGATTCTTTGCCACGACATATCCTATCGTATGTTTTCACCCGCAATTTTTTGGTAGATAACTTTGTGAAGTATGAGGTTTGATTGGTTTACATGCTTTTTTGTAAGTAGTATCCATGATGATGCTCGATTTTGTAGATTATGCTTATGGATATATCACAATATGCTTTATCGCTTTCCATTATGCTAATGTATGGGTGAATTCATGGATTATAATTATGCTTAGGTTGGGTTTGAATTATGCGTATTCATGGTATGCATTATGCTTATTGCTATTCGCTCCATTATATCTTTATGTATAATAGATTGCTTGTGGTGTTATGAACAATGCTTATGTCTCGCATGAAATGTTGCTTGCTAGTGGTTAATTATCGCTAATTTATTGATATTTTTATTGCAGATATTCACAATTGTAATGCCCAAAGAAGGCGTTGGTTTCGAGTGAAATGGTTAAGACATTCAAACAAAGCTTCGACGTTGAGTTTAGCGATTCCAAACATGAAAGGATTTGACGGGAGGAGATCTAGTTGGTATGTATGATATGGTGAGGCTTAATTTTTTTATTCATGACCCTAATATTTTGGTTACCCATTGTGTAGTTCTTCTTCCCGATATTCAAGAGCGAACATTTTTTCGTGGTATGCTTCGACGTTAAAAAAAAGGTCTGCCATGTATTAGACAACTCCGGTTGGCAACAAAACCCTCAAATACGACTGCGTTCCTCGATAAATTGGTCATTTCGTCTCTATAGATGATCGAATATATTTTTTCATTCTTTATTGTTTGAATGATTTAAATATTTTTTTTTCTCGACAAATGACAAGTATTTTTGCAATACCTATCGACCAAGGGTTTCCGTCAATTGTTCGTGACGATCCAAAGAATCGAATGCCTCCCGCTTGTGCATGCCTGGAGGGACAATGATAACAAAGTTGATTGTGGTATTTTCGAATGCGCCATATAGAGACCTATATGGGAGGTGGGATAAAATCGGGATAACGGGCTCGAAAAAACGACGAGGCGTTAACTATTGATGATGCGAGAAAGACGCAACCGCAATATGCATGGACTCAATGAATGATCTTGGGAGGTGTAGGTCCCGGGGTGTGAGTAAGGTTTAGAAGGGGGTTGAATAAACATTACCAACTTTTCGAATTTAGTCCTTTTAAATAAGTTCGAGTTAATTTCACAGCCTATGTCTGATGGATGGACTAAGTTAGTTAACCAAGAGAGTTAGCCACTGGTCGCACTCGACCGAGTTGTTGATAGAATAACTCAGTTGTTTACCTAATACTTAACTCCTACTGTGATGAGATTTTAACACTTGGTTTTAGCACTTTGTTAAATATCAATCGATAGCAAATTATCGCCAGATATTAAATAATATGCAAGAAGTAAATGTTGAAATGTAAATGACACAATAAATTTTATAGATGTTCAAGATGGGGTAATTCTTCTAATCCTCTCTTCTCCAACTCCCGGGAGGAATCCACTAAGTATTGATCGTGAGTACAAAGTGGTTATCAGTCCCGATGCAAGTCTTGATCACATAGCCGACTTGATCCTTTAGACTCGGCCTCCGGGGAGATGCCTTGATCACACGGTGACTTCTCGTCCGACTCAGCCTTTCTTCACAGGGTACCGCTTTGCTACTACGCTACTTGCTCAAGCTTCTTGGATTTGATCACGAAGCCCTCCAATAACTTGAGACTGGTTCGACCTTGAACCTTTCTACAATCCTCCTTGGAATGTAGACCCCTTTTGATTCTTCAAAAGTTTCCTCTTCAACAGTTTGAAGTTGTCTTTCCTTCACAGCTTGGTGTTGGATTGATTTCCTTCAAAGTTTAGGCTTGAGGATTTGCTTGAATAACTTGAGAATATTTTTGTAGGTTACATCTCGAATAATAGCTTCAATATTCGTGGTTCAGGTAACCTTCTCTCAAAGTGATTCATCACCTTTTATAGTGCTCTTTCAAAAATCTGTCGTTGAAGAGATATATTGATTATCAAAAGACACTAGTGGTCGTTGGCTTGTCTTGTTGCAAATTTTGAAATTGACATTACCCGTATTAAATGAACCTTCAGCTTTTAAGAGCCTCGACATGTGTGCGCGATGCTTCCCATTGGTTTATTCATTTTTGCACGCTTCTGGGATCGAGCACTTTAGAATATTGCAAACATGGAAGTATTACTTATTTAAGTAACTTTCGACTTCTCAGGCAACGGACTTTTTCGCTTGTCTTGACTTGATCATAGCTTCCTTAACTTCCTGTGATGACTTCGAGTCAGCTCCCAATCATTGATGACTCATCCGTCACTTCAACTTGAGACTTGGCTATCTTGAGTTGACTTGATCGACACTTCACACAAACAGAATCATGATACTCCTTCAATCGAGTTCTCGTCTTCTCCTCCTTGCCATACTCACCGCTTCACAATGAGTCTTCATTCTAGCCTCCGGTTGACTTCTTGCATATCCAGCATAGCCGATTTGACTCACTGCAGACAAATTTTTATCTATTACAATGCAAATTACAAAGAAAATGGGGTGCCAACTTTCTAGTCTAAGTTTTACATGTCATTCATCAAAATCTAAACAATAAATTTCCCAACAATTTCCCCCTTTTGATGATGCCAAAACTTAAAGCATACATACAAAATGTAAATATCAAAGATACATACAGATAGTGCAAGAATGAGAATGTATGCATAGAATCAATCCTTTTATTGATCATAACATTCTTGTCCTTTACACAAATTGTTTACAAAGTGTATCGTGAGCAAACATCTATGTCTACGCAAAAATAGAGAAATTACAGATTTCTTATATAATCTGTAAGACTTACATACTTATGTATTTACAATAGTAGATTACATGAAGGGTGGACAACAACACTTCATCTCCTTCACGCTTCCTCTTCTTTCTTCATCACCTCTGCCTTCTTCGACCTTTTTCTTCTTCTTTCTTCTTCACCGCTTTTTTTCTCATAAGCTCTTCTAGCATGCCTTCATCTTTTCTTTTCCTTTCTTGTCTCTCTTCCCACACCTGAGTTTGTCTTTTATTTTCTTTTTCGATCCTCTTGACATAGTCAACATTCTTCCTCGCCACTTCCCCTCGTTGGCTACTTCACATACTCAAAATTCCCAATAGATCCCTCATTTCTTTCCCGGATCTATATATTCGATGTTTTTGGGCAGAGGTCTGTGTCCAAACCTCTTCCTCCACTCGCTTCTACCTCTTCCTCTCGGGTGTGTATTGATCGGGCCTTCTTCTTACCAAGAGAGTGGCAGCAGAGTGATTGCTAGAGTCCGCCGCCTCTGTCGCCTTATTCGCACAGCTTTGATGCCTTTTTCCCAATACAAGTCCTGTGCTTAGCTATGGACATGCTTCAAGTATCCTTCGGATTCGAGCGTTTTGAATTCATCGACCGATCCAGCCTTGCCCAACGCCCGAAATGGCATCGTTGTCTTCTTCGCCGAATGCCTCCATATTGTTTCAATATGTCCATCACACGGGCATCCATTTTTCCTTCAACCTCCTTCATCCCTCGCTTCTACTATTTTCCTCTTCTCGCATACATGGGCACAACAGAGAGTGTTGGAGCCGCAGAGTCACCGGGAGTTTGCTTATGATGTCGATGTGACAAGTCCTTGTTGAGGGGTTCTAGCAACCATTTAGAGTCATGTCTTTCGAACCTTCCCTAAACCGATTTTCCTTTTCTTTCTTCTATTTTTCAGCTTGTCTTTCCTTCACAACCAAGGCCCTTCTTCTCACCGCGGATCCTTTCAACGTTTTTAGGTATTCCTCTTCCCCCTTTTTGTCATCATCAAAGGAGAGAGGAACCCCGAAACATGCCGCCAAAGCATGAAATCTAGACGGGCCGATAGTTGAGTCTGTTTGGATTCTCATGGAGTATGATGCTCAAATTCGAGAGAGGGTGGCTTTCGATTCGGTCACCAACTTCATATCAGCCATGAGAAGGCTGAATTTTTCATTCATATTCTCCTCTACGTGCGTAAGTTCTTTTTTCGATGAAATTCGCGCGATCGTTCCATTTCCGTGGTATGAGATTCATGCATTCTATCAATGTTTTCTTGCATTCTTCTCTTCATATCGCATTATCGCGCTCCGATCAAGATTTTGTTGTACAATGCCTTAAAGTATCGAACTTGTTCTACACGCATTGTTTCTTTGTTGCCACCATCCCCGGTTCCTCGACTATGATTCCACGCAGACGATCGTAATATTAGCATCTCGTTATCCACCCGCATATCTAATGAGGCCTGGTGCCTTTCCATCTTCTCTATCTCCGCAAATATTACCTTGAAGACTTCTCAATCTCACCGCCACCTCTGTCTCACCAAGGGCAAAGATCAAAGTCAAAATCACCGGGACGATGGTATCCGTGGGAATGATCGGATCAAGTCTATGGAAACGTTGTTGATCTCTAGCCGATTCTTCATCAATCGTGCAACTCTAGTGAGAAAGGAACGTTTGTTCAAACGCATCATCACGAACATAGGGAACTGCTCAACTTTGACTTGTGGTCGTGATGTGCCCTGGGCTGAGTCGATTCTCGCATATTTTGGGAGCTCGCGCAGATTGGATCGCGGATTCACCTGGTTTTTTGTGGTATGGACCCACTGGCCGAGCTCACTGTCTCAACAGCCTTCGCCGGTCTCACTGGTTTTTCCATATGAGTTGTCCTGGTCCTCGTCAGACGATGAGCGTCATCGACGATGATGAGACTTGTCAGGGTGGCTCATCATCAAAATTGAACTTTGACGAGCAGCCTTGAATTTCGCTTACTCGTCGGCCGGGAAGAACATCCTCACCGAGTCATTTGACTTGCAACAAGAGATGACTCAACTTCATCTTCACCTTCGATCCCAAAAACGTTACATCGGGGTTATCTTGGGAATCGTGAAGGGCACTTATCTCCTTCTCTCTCGATGCATCGATGATAACAGGAGGGATGTTCGTGATTCTCGCTCTTTACCTGGGAAGTCTCAACCTCCCGTAGGCCTTCGATTCCTCGCGGTGTCAACTATGTAACGGCCCGTCTTCCGATCGACGATCGTCCCCACAAACCAACACGAGTCTTTCCAGCCGCTTTGTCCTCACTCACGCGCACTCGAGAGTAGCTTCCTAGGGGTCACCCATCCCATAATTACTCGGGGCCAAACACACTTAACTTCGGAGATTTTATGAGATGAGCACCGTAAAAAGAAGATGCATCTTGTTGATATGAGTAGTACCTATCAAATCTTTTAAGCTCCTCAATCGTATAGTCCCATACCTACACAGCTTCCTTTAGAATCTCCTCTTTACGGGTGTGGGATCGGTTCATTCATGTCCCCTCTCGCTAGAAGAAGCCCGCCAGAGCTGCCTTGTCCGTGCCTTCTTGCACCGGCGATCACTCCCCGCCCCTCTTCGGCCCAAGGCACAACCGCAAAAGCATGGCTTGGACATTCCCTTCGGCAGACTCACTGCCTTGGGGTCTTCTATAGTGGCATCCACATGAGTCTCAACTCCGTGGATTGCACTTTCATTGCCCGCAGTGTTAACTCCAGGCGTAACCATCCCGTGCATTGACCGCATCGCCAGCCGTCCTCACTGCAGAGTAGTTGGCACCTCACCGAGACAGTCTCAATCGTCCGAGCTTTTCAAATGACAATCTGTTGTGTTTCTTTTTCTTTTTCCCTCTCCACTTCGCCTCCTAGATTCGATTTGTGGAGTCATCTCAGCAACCTCCGACCTAGTCAGAGTGGAGAGAGAGTTTCCTCTCACCGCACACACCACCGAGTGACTTGGAATGGGGTCACTCTTCTCCAAACTCCCGTTGTTTCTGTGAGTGTTCCCATCAAAGGTGGTAAGACACCTTCAATAGGGGTTGGCTCAACTGGGTCCCCAAGTTCCGGCCATCGCCAATTCCCTTAGAACCTTCCTCGCAGTGAGCCGGGAAGTGGTCGCAGAACAACATTGCAATAATGCCGCACCACCCCATAGGGTCAATTTCACCGTGATTTGGAAGACTCTCCGTGTCCTTCCATTAGATGTTGCTCATGCATCACCGGATTCCCGCATGGCTTGGCCATTTCCAATTGTTCTCATGTTAAAGAAAGGTCCAAATCTTCATCACTTCCTGAGAGAACATCGAGGTGGGGATGAGTATGCTCAAATGGTTCCAGTGAAGGGACAGATGTTGGCCTTCTCACGAGCCGGCCTCTCTTCGCCAACCTTTCCTTCTCCTTTTCCTTGAAGATGTTCAATATATCGATGCATTCTCTTCATCCAATGCTTGAACCATCACGGGTCAACCCCGTGAAATTCATCGCTTTTTCTTCTCCTTCAATAAATTCAGTCTTTGGAACTATTCCTTGATCAACTCGGATGGTGGAGACAAAGATGATCACATCATCATCATCATCATCTTCGTGTTGTCCTTCTATCTCGTGAATGAGAGGTAGCGAGTTTGCCGCTTCTTCACCCTCAAAGAAGATCTGCCGTGGGCGGAGACACAACCCGCCCATCGGAGACTTAATTGTCTCACATTACATGCATGCTCCTCGGTTGTTCTATCCACAACCGGGTCTTTAACTTGCCTCTCCTCGACGGCCTCAAACAGATTTGGTGTTTCATCAATGATCTCTCGAGACTTACTTCTCCAAATTGCTTTCAATGATCTGTTCCAGTGAGTGGCAGACTCATTGTTTTCTCAAGCTCAACGCTTGAAGAGTCTTTTGGTCCTCACCGCAGGAATTTCTGGTTCGGATATAGTTTCCCGCAGTCCTGGGCGCAGGCGGTGCTACTTTCTTTTTCTCGAGAGCGGATTTCTTGACTTGTCGGATCCTCTTCTTCTTGACAATCGGAGAAGGTATTTGAGGTTCCTTCTCACCGCGATCGTGCAGGGCAGGAGACTCGCGCAGGGCAGTGTGACTCACGCAGGGGCAGTGCGGCTTGTTTTCTTTTTCGATGTCGGGCGCACCAATCTTCTTGCCAATGCAAGGGTAGTTTTTTCTTGGGAGGGGAGACAACAATTTCTCGTGTGGTCGGTGATTCCCCTCACGTATCCTCTCTTGGCATAAGCTCACTTCGAGCTCCGGAAAGATTTGATCGAATATTTTCTTGTTGACATGGAACGCTTTTCCATGTTGGAGTGGAACTCCCTTCACCTCCATCACCCGCCAATAACAAGGCCATATCCCAAGGATCCTTCGAACGACCCATCTTCCTTGAAAGATTTATTTCAACATTTTGGCAAAGTTTGTTGTAACAAACTCGGCCAGATTTTACTTTCTTCTCCTCCATGATCGCAGCCATCACGATCGCCTTAGTTTTGGACAGCTGATTAAAGCTTCCAAATTTGATGTCTACACACTTGGAAACAATATCCAAAGAACTTGTGGTAATCTTTCTTCAGCCTTCTTGTTTGTGTAGACAACCTTCGTAGAAGATCGGGTTTGGTTGGCCACTTCCTTCCATGCAGCAGCCCAAGTTTACATCGGCCTCCAATATCTCCGCACTCTCTTCCGACGGCAACAAACAATACTCCGCTAGATTCTCAGCAGGTGATCGTAAACTCCTTTCCGTGAATGCACGACTTGATGCCCTCGCGTGAACTTCAAAGATTCACGTAGAATCGAGCGACTTCTTCAACATAAGTCATCTCGAAACTCCATAGTGAGAAAGGGTTTTTCTGATTCTCCACTTTCTCGCTTATCTTCTTTATAAGGGTTTCATCGACCCCTGTTTGATCATCCCTTCAAATCCACAAAGAGAGCCGAGTGTGGATTTGTTTTCCCAACGCATCAAGTCATAAGTAGTTGCCATTTGATGATTTTTACCGAACGATTTTTGAGAAATTTGCTTTGAGGATTGATAGGGTTTTGAGAGAGAAGTTGCTTTCTTTGCTTTTGAGAGAGATGAAGGTTTGTGTAAAGTGAGAGAGAAACGGATTTAAAGGGTATATATGTGGGTTATTAAAGGACGTGCATATGGTTTTTGAAATTTGATCGAGATCAACGGCCGATTTAGCATGCCGATTAGCATTTAATTGCTCGCATTGAATGCGGCAAAGATTTATATCCATTCATATGTTTTGCAGCTTTTGATCAGATCCGCTATTCATTCCGATGTCATCCTTAAAACATTCCCGCTTATTAAAAACGATTTACGTTTTTGTCACTTAGCTCATTAATGACTCACCACTCCTTAGCCGATTCAATTCTTCTTTTCTTTTCACATAGGTACTCACCGCTTGTCGCCTAACTCGATGCAACTAATTTTCCGTCTGATTTATTTTAGAATGAGTTACTTAACTTAGCTCCATTTTCATCTTTTCTCATTTCATTATATTTTTCTCCTTGAATGAACTCACCAATTAACCCTAGCTCATGCTTGAATTCTTCAATTCTTGATTCACATAATGGCTTTGTGAATATGTCAGCTAACCGCTTATCAATTGAGATATATTCCAAGGTGATGTCCTTTTTCAACATGATCTCTTATAAAATGATATCTCGACATCAATGTGCTTTGTTCTTTGAGTGCAACACAGATTTTGAGTGATTGCATAATAGCACTTGTGTTATCACACATAATTGGAATCTTTTTTCTTCAACATCATAATCTCTCACCGTTGTCTCATCCATAAGACTTGGGCACAACCCGCTCATATTATGTACTCGGCTTGACTATGGATGTGGCTATTGAATTTCGCTTGCTAAACCAGAAACCAATCTGTTTCAAGCATTTGACATGTACCAAGTACTTTTTCCGTCAACTCTACATCCAAAGATAGTCGAGTCCGAGTAACCAATAAGCTTGAATCCTCCTTCCTTTGATACCATAAGCCGACTTCCCGGCATCCCTTCAAATATCTTATGATTCTTGGTTGGTCACATATGGCTTTCTTTTTTGGTGCAGATTGAATCTTGCACATACACCTACATCAAAGGTGATGTCCGCCTACTTGTTGTGAGATAGAGCGGTGATCCAATGTTGTTCTCAGATCTAGTTTGATCCACAAAGTGCTTTCCATCTCGCATCCATATCCATCTTGATCGATGTATTCATTGGTATTTTAACAGAAGACTTTTCTTCCATACCAAATTTCTTCATTAAATCTTTGGTATACTTTGTTTGACTTATGAAGGTTCTATCCTTCACTTGTTTAACTTGAAGTCCTAGAAAGAATGTCGCTCTCCCATCATGCTCATCTCAAATTTGCCTTGCATGAGGTTTGAGAATTTATCACTGCCTGCTCTTTGTTTGTGGATCCAAAATGATGTCATCCACATATATTTGAACAAGCAAGATACTCTCTCCATCTTGAATTCTCAAGAGTGTTCTATCCACTTTGCCTTTGGTGAATCCATTATCTGTCGTAAAATGAAATAATGTATCATACCATATCTCCAAGAGTGAGCTTGTACACCAAATCTCCAAGAGTCTTCTCGCTTCAAATCCTCGGAGGTTGTTCAACATAGACTTCTTCTTCCAATAATCCATTCAAGAATGCACTTTTTACATTCATTTGGTATACAAATGAAGTTCTTTTGTGCAAAGATAGGCAAGAAACATCCTTATTGCTTCTAATTTTGCAACATGAGCAAATGTTTCATCAAAATCTATACCTTCCTCTTGGCAATACCCTTTGGCTACCAATATTTCTTTGTTTTCTTACTACGTAACCTTTTTCATTCATTTTGTTTCAAAACCCATTTTGTGCCAATAACATTTTGATGAGTTGGTCTTTGAACCAATTCCCATACTTTGTTTCTTTCAAACTAATTTAGCTATTCTTGCATGGCCTCGAATCAATGTGCATCATCCAATGCTTGAGACATCTTTTGGCTCTATTTGAGAGATAAAACAAGTGAACATTGCTTCTTGTTGAGCTCTTGATTGGTTCTTACACCATCTCTTACATTTCCAATGACTAGCTCGCGGATGGTCTTTATCCATCTCATATCAGGTTGGAGTAAGTTAGCCGGGTTCTTTCTTGTAGTTGTGTTGTCTTGAGCTGGCTTCTTCATCATCACTTAGTTGCAGATTGTCCGCTTGTCTTTGAGATTCGGGCCTATCTCATCTTCATCTCGGTTAATTACTCTAGCTTCAGCCTTCAACATAGGGACTCTTCTCACAGATTCATTCGATTCAAATTTTATCACCTAACTCTTCAAGATCTTCTCCATTTACATTAGGTTCACAAAAATCACATGGATAGACTCTTCGTGATCATAGTCCTTTTGTTCAAGATTTATAGGCTTTGCTTTCAAATTGCAGATCCCAAGAAGATACCTTGATCGCCTTTTTAGCATCAAAAGCCTTTAGATTATCCTTCCCATTGTTGTGGATGAAGCATTTACAACCAAATATTTTAAAGTACCCAACGCTTTGGCTTTCTCCCGTCCAAATTTCATGGGAGTCTTTGTCACCGTCTAATTTATCATGCATCTATTTTGTATAAGCATGCGAGTTTATAGCTTCAAATTTCAAAATCTTTTTGGCAATCCACTCCAACTAACATGGTTCTTGCAGCCTTCCTTTGAGAGTTATGTTCCTTCTTTCGCAACTTCATTCTCGCAGGTGGAGTTCTTGTCGCAGATAATTCGTGTGCAATACCATTTTCAACACAAGATCGAGTTATTATTCCATTGAAAAACCTCGTTTCTCTATCGATCTTATCTTTATAATGGTTTTGACTCTTCTCATTTTGAACTCTTTTCATCGGTTGGGGTAATTTTGCAGGTTTTTCTTTTTACACATGAAGATTGTCCATGTATATCTTGAATAATCATCCACCACTACTAGAGTGTATTTATTTCCACTTATGATGGCTGGTTCAATCGACCAAACAGATCCATATGCAAATGATGCAATATCCTGGTTGAAGATGGACTTGACTTTTCTTTGAATGATGATTTGATTTGCTTACCCATCTAGCATGCATCACAAACACTTTCCTTCTTGTACATCGAGTCCTGGAAGTCCTTCTACAAGATTACTCCTGCAAGTTAGTTAATTGTCTTGAAATTCAGGTGACTCATCTTCTTGTGCCACAACCAACTTGATTCGGTTGTACTTTTTGCTAATAGACAAGTGCTTGTGTGGCAATCGACCAATCTACCACATACATGTTCTTTTGTCCGATCCTCACAACACTACTTCATTTGATTCAGTGTCTTTGATTTGGCATACTCCCATATTGAATCCAACATTGTAGCCCTTGTCACGAGTTGTTCGATGCTTAGTAAGTTGAAATTGAGGCCTTCAACATATGCAACATCGTGATTTCTAATCCATTTTTTTGATAGATCCAATGCCTCTTATTTCCGGAGCTTTATTTCCTCCAAATATGACTTTTTGCACCTCTAATCTCCTTGAACTTTGACAGATTTTTCTTGTTTCATGTCATGTGTCGGGAACAACCACTATCCATGTACCAGGTTCCTTGGCACTCACTGTTCCTTGAACTTGCAATCAAGGAAATTAGTTTTTAGGTACTCATACTTGCGGGTCCCGAGGGGTTAGTGTCAGAAGATGATCCAACCAACCTATAGCCAAATGATTTGACTCTAAGGGGTTGCCATCTATCTATGCCATAATCATAATTCACTTTGGCAAATTGTTTGGGGCTTTGGTTCATACAAATTGCCTCTCTTTTGTCGTATGCGGTGTGTGTTTTGTTTTCGGGGTAATTTTGATATCTCCGAGTGTAGTGCTTGGGTGCATATGTGTGTCGATAATAGCTTTTTGCATCCGGAATGGCCTTTTCGAGTTCTAGTGCCTTTGCCATTTGTGCTTGTATTCCATAGGTCTTTGCCGATATTTCACATTATTCCAATCGCCTTAACTCGGGGTAGTTTCTACCATTCCCATCATATTTGTTCCTTTTGTAGAACTTCTAGGCTTTTGGTAGCTCTCTTTCTTCTTCACAGAGTACTTCCTATTTGGAGTTTGCCGAGGAACTCACTGATTTCTTCTCGCTTGTCCTCTCAACATACTCAATCTGCTTTTTCCTTTTCCTTTATAGCCAAGGCTAGTTTGGTTGTGATTGTGCTTTTGAATGGATGTGTGTGTGCAACATTTGGTGTTTTGGATTTTGAGATACTTCATTACTTGAAGATCCTTTTTCCAAGATCACTTTGGGAGTTTGACCATGCACAAAGGAATTGAATCTTATGCATGTCTTGTCTCCACGTTCTTTTGGCTCATGATTAAGTCATCCAATGATTTAGATACCTTTGTGAATGAAGCAATCACATTTTTGAGATCATTTTCTCTATTTTCTATAGCAGCTATTTCTTTCTGTCAATTTAGTATTCTCGGCCTTCACTCCTTGTTCTCATCATTATTTGACTTAGAGAACTCAACTCCTTAGTCGATTGTGAGTTTTGGCTTTTGAGTGGCTATTTTCCTCATTTAATAGTGAGTGTGAGGATTTAATGTGCTCAAAATCTTTCACCATTTTGCATAATGAATCATAAAGATCAGAGTGGGTGATGAAGTGTGTGTGTCACAATCACTATCACTAGAATCGAATGAGTTGAGTTAGAATGTACCTCATCTTCTTGGTCAAAGTTGATCTTGTTCTTTAGCCATCGATGATTAAGGCTTCTTCTTTGAGTCACTTGAGTAGTCACCTTCACTACTCTCTAAGTCCGCCGCTTCTTTTGACTTGGCCGCATCGCTAGTCTCAAGATCCAACATTGCTCTTTTCTTTTCTTGTCTTCTTTCTCTCAAGACTTTTCTTTCTTCTTCATTTTTGTATTTATTGACTACATGGATATGGACAAATAATAACAAAGTGTCCTGGTTGTCCGTAATTCCAACACAAGTTTTCAACGTTTTGATCAGCCTCTCTCATTTCTTGGGTTGTCACTCTTTGATATTCAACCTTTTGATACTCATCTCTTTGGTGGCCTATCTTCCTGACTTGGAGGGAGTCGAATGTCTTCTCGGAGGATTCACCTTTGTTTCTTTTGTAGTTCTTGTTGAAGAACTTGTTGAATCTTTTAACCATCAAGGCAATCTCCTCCTGGTCAATGACTTCTTTGGTCTCGCCTCTCTTCCCTTCCTTCGACAATGAGTGCGAGTTGTTTTGGGTACAACTATCTCCTCTTGATCCTTTCTTCTCACCAAACTCGTAGGCTTTGAGGTCCGAGAACAATTCATGATTAGATGTTTTTGATAGGTCCATTGAGTGCCTTAGAGCCATGGTCTCCATTTTCCACTCACCTGGGAGGCTCAAGATCTTCATACACATCTCCTTCTCGTGTGTATTCTTTTCCAAGTCCGAGAGCTCATTTGTAATTTCGGTGAATCTAGCATCCGGTGATCCATTGTTTCACCCGCAAGCATTTTAAAATTTTCAAATTTTTGAACAACAACAGATAATTTGTTTTCCTTGATTTGCTCGGATCCTTCACAAATTAAGGTTAATTTATCCCGCATTTCTTTCGTTGTTTTGCAAGATTTGACTTTGTTGAACATTGCTTTGTCCAAAGTCCGTAAAGTATATCCTTGGCCACGTTGTCAAGGTTGTATCTTTTTCTATCATCATTTGTCCATTCAACTTTTGGCTTTTAAACCATAGTCGGTCCGGGAGGAGCATCCTCCTCTTTCTTCACCGCAGCAGCCTCTCCTTGCACCGTGTTCACCTTCATTATTTGCAGTGGCCCATCCTCTATCACTATCCACATCTCATCATGTAAAGCTAATAGATGAGCCCGCATACGTATTTTCCAAAATCATCAAATTCTTCAATGGTAAACATAGGAATGCGTGTCAAATTTGCTTCCATGATAATAACTTTCTTTGTTTTAAAAATGGCTTTTGAAAGAAATGTTGTTAACAACTTCTTTGAAAGATTGAGATCTAGTTCAAGAACTGGCGAAAGGCTCAATGAACCAACCGCCCGATACCACTTGTAGGTCCGGGGGTGTGAGTAAGGTTTAGAAGGGGGTTGAATAAACCTTACCAACTTTTCGAATTTAGTCCTTTTAAATAAGTTCGTAGTTAATTTCACTACCTATGTCCTCGATGGACACTAAGTTAGTTAACCAAGAGAGTTAGCCACTCAAATGCATCGACCGAGTTGTTGATAGAATAACTCATTTGTTTAGTCTAATACTTAACTCGACCGTGATGAGATTTTCAAACAGTAAGACTTAACACCCTTGAATTTGGTTTAAGTTGTTTTAACACTTGTTTTTAGCACTTTGTTAAATACCAATCGATAGCAAATTATAAGCAAATATTAAATAATATGCAAAAAGTAAGTAAATGCTTTGAAATGTAAATGACACAATAAATTTTATAGAGGTTCGAAGATGGGGTAATTCTTCTAATCCTCTCTTCTCCAACTCCCGGAGGAATCCACTAAGATTAATCGTAGTACAAAGTGGTTATCACCCGTATGCAAATCTTGATCACATACTTGACTTGATCCTTAGACTCACCGGAGATGCCTTGATCACACAATCGGCTTATCGTCCGCTCACCTTCTTCATTGCGGGCGCTGCTTTGCTACTACAAACTTACTCACTTGCTCAAGCTTCTTGGATTTGATCACGAAGCCCTCCAATGACTTGAGACTAGTTCGACTTGAACCTTTCTACAATCCTCCTTGGAATGTAGACCCTTTTGATTCTTCAAAAGTTTCCTCTTCAACAGTTTGAAGTTGTCTTTCCTTCACAAACTTGGTGTTAGATTGATTTCCTCGAAGTTTAGGTTTGAGGATTTGCTTGAATAACTTGAGAATATTTTTGTAGGTTACAACTCGAATAATAGCTTGAATGTTCGTGGTTCAGGTAACCTTCTCTCAAAGTGATTCTTCAGCCTTTTATAGTGCTCTTTCAAAAATCTGCCCGTTGAAGAGATAGGCTGATTTTCAAAAGACACTAGTGGTCGTTGGCTTGTCTTGTTGCAGTCCTTGAAATTGACATTACCTCGTATTAAATGAACCTTCAGCTTTTCAGAGCCTGACACAGGTGCAGTGCTTCCCATTGGTTTATTCCTTTTGCACACTTCTGGGACTGAGCACTTTAGAATATTGCAAAGATGGAAGTATTACTTATTTAAGTAACTTTTTGACTTCGTGCAACGGACTCTTTTCAGCTTGTCTTGACTTGATGCAGCCTTAGCTTCCCAGATGACTTCGAGTCGCCTCCCAATCATTGGATGACTTATTTGTCACTTCAACTTGAGACTTGGCTATCTTGAGTTGACTTGATCGACACTTCACACATAGTAACAGTTGATACTCCTTCATCGAGTTCTCGTCTTCTCCTCCTTGCCATACTCAAACCGCTTCACAAAGTGAGTCTTCATTCTAGCCTCCAAAGGTTGACTTTTTGCATATCCAGCATAGCCGACTTGACTCACTGCATAACCCTATCTATTATAATGCAAATTACAAAGAAAATGGGGTGCCAACTTTCTAGTCTAAGTTTTACTTGGCATTCATCAAAATATAAACAATAAATTTCCCAACAAGAGGCGGTAATGGGACGAGTTAAGGAGTTTGCCAAAACGAAATAAGACCAATCCAAAATATTTTATTTGTTTTGTACTTTTTATTGATATTTGAAGTACTTTTTAGCGATTTTAAAGACACGATAAATTTGCTTGGTCTTTTGAAGTACTTTTTAGTGATGTTTTAAATGTTTTTTTGATTAGTACCTATGTAAAGCGTAATTCAAGTGGTAAATATGCAGAATGTTACTCTATTGTAAGCATTCATGTTCATGGTATGTTATAATGTTTATATCATTACTTCAAATATTTTTAAGCAAAGTGTCCTTCTTCTTTGTAAGCGTAAATCAATCGCACTATAAGCAATATTTTAATGTTTTAACTTTTCAAGTATGCAAATGTTTCGTAGCAGAATTCAAATGTTGCGCAAGCAGTAAATCAATTCTCTTGTTAGCACTATTTCAAATATTATAACTTATCAAGTATCGCATACTATATAGTAGTATTCAAGTGTGTTTAAGCATGATTCAAATATTGTGCAAGAAGATTTTGATGTTTTTATAAGTATGTATATCATGTTATTTTATATTGTTAGTAAATAATCAAAGTGCAAGGTAAAAAAAAATTAAACAGCAAATACAATATTTATTATCGAGCACATGCTTTTTTAGTTTCAAGGAACAAATTTTAGGTATATGAAACAAATAAGTACAGTAATCTAAAATAAACCTAAAAATATAAGCGATAAAGTATGAATAAATAAGCATTATCGAATGCTTTAATAAGCGATCTCAAACATGCACTCCAAAAAAAAATCAACTACTTGTCGCGACGCTCGCTTTTGTGCGAACCTATTTCTCCGCATTTCCCACAACGCGTCTCTCCATTTTTTGTCCGGCCTTTATTGCTTTCCTCTTTCGACTGAAGTTGGCTTTTGACTGATCGTCCGCTCTCCTTATTTTTGGCCTATGTTGGTGGCACCACTACAATGCGTAGTTAGGTTTTGTCCCCAACAAATCCTTCGATCAATGTTTATTTGTTCACCAAACGGGATTCTCGCTTTGTTGATCTTTCAAAGAATTGTTTTTTTATGATCTTTATGATCCTTGACAGGATTCAATCTTGATTTATCGTCATTTGATAGAATCAAACAATAGTGAATGTCGCATCAAATCTATTGGATTGTTGTGTCACAATGCATATCATCCGAAATTGTTCAACGAATCATTGTTTTGACACCGTAGCATGGATGCATTTTTCGTCCATCTTTTGTGAATATATTTGGCTAGGATTTTATCGGCCTCTTTTAGTAGAGAAAATGTGACGATATACAAGCCCGATATCGCTGAAACATTTTGCAATAGAATTCCATCACATTGTCATTTATATACGAAATCACTGTGAAAGACTATTATTTCCACGTCTTTGATTTTATAGTGCGTATCGTGTCGAACCGTTGTTGATTTCCATTGTCACGCACTTGTAACAAGATGATTCGATTTCGGCACTCACAAAGCAGTAAAAACACTGTTCTAGTATATACAATCGATGCATGTTTTTCAATTTCAAATTGTGTTTTGCATTTGGGCAAGCCGGATTCTATCTCGTTGTTCGGTTTGTCTACATGCATGTCTCGAGCTTCTATAGCGCTATCGTAGTGCATGAAAAATTCCACTAGACTAACTTGTGGGTTGGTGAAACTCCCAAACCAGCTGTTAGCACTTTCCGATCTTGACGTGGTTCTGAGTAATCCGCTCAACTGCACATTTTTAAAATAAGCGGGGATCCACGATTTTCTGATTTCAAACATATGTGCGAACCATGAATGTGAAGTCACCGGGTAATCATTCATCAACTATTCCCATCTCTCCTCAAATTTCGGAGGTTCGATGTAGTTACTCCAAACAATGCGATTCAATCTTTCCATGAAGTCCTCGTCCTAAGCAAAGTATGCCCCACCTTCGCACCAACTTTTTCCATGATATGCCACATATATAGTCAGTGAATAATGTTCTTGAAAACCTTTTTAATAGAATTTTTATTGTGGGATCTTGATCAGTAACTATGTATGTTGCCTCATGCCCCATTGCCTTTAAGAAATTTTCGAATAACCGCACATACGATTCTTCATCTTCTTTCGTAAGAACCAGAGGCGAACATAACACATCTTCTATAGTTGTCCACACCAGTGAACGGCGCAAAAACCATTTTGTACCTATGTTTGTTGTGACAAGTCAGTCTCTTTTTTTTCCTAAAATAAGAAATTTCTTACAAGTTCGACGCATGCAATTTTTTATAATACATAAGCAACATTATACTTATATATAAGCAGATTATGTTAAATTCAGATGATGATATCCACACATCAATAAATGATGTAACGAAATGGTCATTTTCTTCGTAAAATTATATATCTTCTTATGCAAAGATGAAAGCAACTCGTAAGCGCCTTTTTCTTTTTTGTTATGCATTATTGTGGACTAATTTAAAAAAAGAGGAAGGAGCATGAATTCGCATTGGGATTGCACCCGCACTCTGTTAGTGTTGTATGTTGCATCGAAAGATATAACATCCCCGAACAATTTGTAGTTTTGCTTGCACATCGATCAACCCAAAATAATCGTAAGTTGGTCTTTTTCATCAACGTCATAGTTAAATGTTGTATTTGGACAAACTTCAATCTTTTTCAAAAATTTATCTATAATGTTCGTGCATCGGCTCCACGATGTAAGCTTTCACTCTCTCTTGAAATTTTTAAAGTCGATTGGCGATGCGCCTACATTCGGATACCTCCAACCATCTTCTTATACATCGATAAGTTTTCACCGGGCCAATGTTTGCTTTTATACAACTTATGATGAATTTTTGGTGAGCCAAATTTAAATTCATATTCGCTTTAGAAAGTGTCAGACACCCCGGGTGTCAATGAATGTGTGCCGGATTTCAAAACCTTTACTATGTAAAACCAGATTCATGCTTGGAACACGCAACGCGCCTTGCATCCCACCCTTGTCGGTTTTTCTTTGTCTCACTTGTGAGACTTCGTCATCATTTAGCTCGGTTTCTTCATGAGATGCAGATGAGTTGTTAACCTTTTTGAACCATTCACGAATGCAAACTACGATTGCATGCGATTATACCACCGTGGAAGTGTTTGGTTGTACTAATTCTCACATCAAACCGGTGGCACGCCCATAATCCTTGTAGAATTGTATTCCGCTCTTGACACTATCAAAATTCATCCCTTCTTTAGAGTCGATGTTCATCACATTCTCGTATCCATTCGGAGACGAATCCGTTGTTATTTCAACTGCTATTGCGGAACACTTACAATTACAATGTCTCAACAAAAGAAATAAATAAGCAAGATTTTGAAAACTCATTAGCATAATGGTCAATTATTATAAGCAATGTTATACTCATATATAAGCAAAGCACAGGATCGTAACAAACGCATCGTAATCAAATAATTTCAGTTCATACAACCTAAATAATAATCAATTAACTCGATCGGTTATAACACCGAACAAACGTGAGCAACATGGTTTATTCATGACAAAGCAAGCAATTCAAGCACATAAAAATGCATTTTCGATCATATCATATACATTTTTAAAGAAAAAATGGGGACGAAGAATTAAATTTCATGCTTCAGCTATATGTTCATAATTATAAGCATATTAGTATTCACAAATAAGCAATATTATGAATACGAATAAGCAACTTTCTGGGTTAATATGAAGAAAAAAAACGTGGACGAGGAACTAAATTTTAGGTGTTCAAAATTATGTTGGTACGTATACGCACATTTATAGGAAATTGAAAGCACATTTATTATAAAGAATAAGCAACTCACCGGGTAAACATACACAAAAAAATGGGATGAAGATATGTCCTTTTCTCGACTACCAAGAAGTTCGATTTGTAAGCATATTTTTTTCAAGTCATAAGCAATATTACGTACACTCATAAGCATATTGTTGGGTAATAATTACAAAAAAATGAAATGCATTGATCGAATCATTGATTTTAGAAACATTACAAATCAAATTTTAAGGGGATTCAGAAAGAATGGACAATGAAAACAATTTGAAGGCAAGAAAATGTGTTACGTTGTTCTTCATTAGTATTGAAGCTTTCTTCATATGTGTCATCCATTCTTTTCTTTCTTGATTCAAATACGCAAATGACGAATTTTCAAATGAATTGGGGAGACTATCTCATTTACAGAGAACGGTGGAGAAGGTGAAATGAAGTGGACGATTTAATTGAATAAATGATTTGATTGACTTTGATTGTAACTCATCCTATTTTAGTGGGATTTAGTAGATTTAGCTACCATAACTTATTATTATATGGACTAGTAATAAGTTATGGTAGCTAAATTGGGGGACTTGGTATTGTCTCACACATGAAGCATACCCAATATGGGAGAGAGCCCAAGCCCACCAAGTGAGGTTCCATCCTAAAACCACTTGGTGATAGGAGGAGTAGATCACTTGACTTATAAAGTGGACTATCTTCCCTTAATTAATCAATGTGGGACAACTCACAAGTGACATATCTCAACAAAAATCTTTTTTTTATTATCAATCGATAGTAATAATTTCATTAATCACAAAAAAGAATTACAAAGAGTAGCTCAAGGCTACAACTCATCTTGCACAATCAAATACAAGAGAGGAAAAGAGAGAACCAGCTCCCAACAGTCAAACTAACAGTAACAGGGGCAAGAAACAAACACTAAAAAAAAGAAATTAGATATCCAAATCAACTAGAAAGCAGAATATCCCAGCCATCCCAATCAAAAGCACCAAACTCTCACATGACACAGACGTCCAAATGCAACTTCATTTGCCACTGCATCCATAAAGGAGCCTACAAAAGATGCTGACCAACAAAGCCCGGGTGCAACCAAAACATGGATCTCCCTAACAAGCCCAATACTTGAAACTGAAGAAACCAGTAAAAAAAAACCTCAACAAAACAATTAACTAGAAACAATATCCACGGTTCAAAATTTCCGCCAATCTTCCAAAGCTAAATTCACCACTTCCAATTTAGGTGTTTTCTTTTTTTGAAACACCCAACCATTCCTTGTTTTCCAGAGCCACCAAAGTAGGGAAATTGGGAAATGAATCCTATCATTTTGCCCAGAAAATATTGGGCTTGAGCACAAAGTGATCCATTAATCCTTAAAACAAAAAGACTCTCTATCAACACCTACCCATTGCAGCGGGGTGATTTTCCAAACAAATTTTGCTCGATCACATTGAAACAGGTGGTGTTCCACCGTTTCATAGTGCTCTCCACAAAAAAGCACTAAGGGTCGACCTGCACCCCTTTTTTGAGTTTCCATGTATTTCTTCACATCCTCTTGTGCTTCAATTACGAATCACTGGATTCAGGTAAATCCCATTCAGTTTCTTTAGCTCTTTGAAGAGCCAAGTATGCTGACTTCACTGAGAAGTTCCCATCTGCTCAGATCCAAGTATCCTTTTCCCCTGGGCTTAACAGAGAAATATTCAAAATTTTAGCAGCATCACTAGGCCAAAAAAACTAGGAAATGAGGGCCTGTCCAAGATTCCCCTTCACAGCAGATAAGCTCACTGACCCATATAAAAGAGAGTTCTTTCGGCTTCTTGGGAACCGGGGTTCCATTCAAACAATTTGGGATCCATGGTTGATACCAAATACGAGTAGACTTACCATCCCCAATTCGAGCTCGACATCCCAAGAGCAACCCTTTTTGTGCCTTATTCCAACTCTTCCACATCCAAGATGTTGTGGTTTTGATGCCGCATCAGAACAAGCTTTCTCAAGGGAAATATATCTGCTTAAGAACTTTACACATGAGAAGATTCGGTTGGGTTATCAACTTCCATAATTGTTTTTTTCCAAAAGAGCCTCATTAAAGCAAATAACATCTTGAAATCCCAAACCTCCTTTATCCTTAGTTAGAGTCAATTTCTTCCATTTCATCCAATGAATCTTATTTTGCCCATCCAAGGGAGAGCCCCACCAAAAACGAGCAGCAAACTAATCCAATTTATCACATATCCCCACTGGAAGATGATAGCAAGACATAATATAGGTAGGAGAGCATTCAAAAATGATTTAACCATGACTTCTTTACCACCGACTAAGTAGACTCGTTTTCCAATTTGAAATTCTTTTATGAGTCGAATCCAGAACATCTTGAAAAACTTCCATCTTTGATCTACCAATAACCAGGGGTAATCCAAGATGTTTGATGCTTGACTTTTCCTGAACCCCATCCAAAACCAAAGAGATAGACTGTCTAACCAAAACCGGAGTGTTTTTGCTGGAAAAAATTGACGACTTATTCAAGTTAACCTTTTGTCCAGAAGCAGAGCAATATGAATCAAGAATATTCTTTAAGGTTTCAGCCCGGTCAAGATTAGCCTCACAGAACAAAAGAGCATCATCAGCAAAAAAAAACGATGAGAAATATTAGGCCCCTGTTGGACCTCTAGCGCTACTCGGATTGACGACTGTCTCCACAAACCAACACGAGTATTTTCTAGCGCGCTTTATCCTCACTCACGAGCACCTTGAAAAACTTCCCAGGGGTTCACCCATCCCAAGTCTACTCCAGGCCAAGCACGCTTAACCTCAGAGTTTCTATGTAATGGGCACCAGAAAAGAAGATGCACCTGTTGGTATAGGTAGTCTATATCAAATCCTTTAAGCTTTTCTTTAATCAGGCAATCCAGCGCTCACGAGTTTGAATCGCGGGTCGTGCTTCGCGCCTTTTAAAGCATATTGTTGGCGAAGAATGCTTGGACCAAATCCCAACAATCTCCTCCCAAAGACACAAGATCTCTCGCGCTCCGGTGCTTGGCAACCTCCCGCCCGCCAAACTTCCTCGTTCTAACGCCAACTTTTTAGTTCAGCGTCGCGTCATGCCGACCTCTCGTTTCGGCCACCCAAAGAATTTACACTGTGCCAAGATCTCGCCCACCGCTCCCTGGCAACCTCCACGCAAAGATGCTTCCAAGGAAATTCAAACTCGTGACTGCTCGATACCAATTGTTGGACCTCTAGTGCTACCTGGATTGACGATTGTCCCCACAAACTAACACGAGTATTTTCTAGCGCTTTATCCTCACTTACGTGCATCCTGAAAAACTTCCTGGGGTCGCCCATCCTATGTCTACCTGTGCCAAGCACCCCTAACCCCGTGAGTTTCTATGTAATGGGCACCGAGTTAAGATGCATCTGTTGATATAGATATTCCATATCAAATTCTTTAAGCTCTCATTTAATCGTGCAATCCAGCGCTCATGAGTTCGATTGGGGTCATGCCTCGCGCTCTTTTAAAGCCCATTGCAGGCAGGATGCTGGACCAAATCCCAACAGCCCCTACTTACTGATTTTAAGCCCTTGAAACTTCTTAAGGAGACAACTATGATGGATCAGATTAGACAAGCCTTCAGAGAGTATCAAAAACAAAAAGGGGGGGACAAAGGATCTCCTTGCCTGTTACCCTCGTTAGACACACGTACTCCACACGACTCACCATTTAGGTTAAAAGAGAAGGAAGTTGAACTAATACATGCCAAAATCCACTTGATAAACTTAATAGGAAAGCCCATTTTGTGCATAATTAGAGAAAGACAACTCCATTCCACCCTATCATATTTTCCCTCTTTTTTTACCACTCAGAAAATGGAAACACTCATGGGACACAACCACATTATCCAAAATATGTCCCCCCGGGACAAAAGCGGTTTGACTTTCATTAATACATTTATGCAAGCAATGCTTGAGTTTATTAGCTAAAAATTTAGAAATGATCTTATACATCACATTGCATAGACTAATGGGAAGATAATGAGGAATTGAAGAAGGATTTCAATCTTAGGAATGAGAGTAATTAGTGTGTGATCGTGTTTTTCGACATTTTGGAACTCACAAAAACTCTTCATAACCTTAGAGATATCGAATGAATAAGATGCCAAAAGTGTTGGAAAAAGATAAGGAGTTATACCATCTAGCCCAGGGACCTTGGAAGGATGAAGATCGAATAGGGCTGCCTTGATTTCCACTTCAAGATAGATTTGGAAAGCCACTTATCTTCAACATTGGTCATGGATAGTGGCAACCCTTTCTAGCATGGAGTCACATTGGGAAGGGATAGAAGTGAAGAGATTCTTGTAAAAGCCAAGAATCTCATTCTCAATATCCTTATGCGTCTCACACCAAACCCCATTGCTCTCGATCAACCTACTAATGGCATTTAGCTTTTTGTCTATGAACTAAGCAAGCGTGAAAAAACTTATAATTTTTGTCGCCCTCTTTTAACTATTAGATCCTAGATTTTTGTTTCCAATATCGCTTTCTTCTTTAGAATATGCTTCATTAAGATCCAAGCTCAAATATTTTCCATTCGCCCAATTTCGATTACCTCCTTGAGAATTAAGAGCGCATAACTTATCATTAAGCTCGAGATGGCTTTGTTTGAATTAACCATGACTTTGGTTTTTTTTTCCAATTTAAAATGGCCATTCTACACTCTTTAATCTTGGATCGAACTTTATAAAGAGGAGTCCAGGAGAAAACATTCCCCATGATTCAAAGAACAACCTCCTCAAAACCCACAACTTCCAACCATCTTTTGTCAAAACCGAACTCGCCATTCTTCTTACCTCCAATCTTTCTATATCAACAAAGAAAGAAATAGTGATATGAGGAAGATCTATCGATATGAGTGACCAGGGCATTAGAAACTTAATATGCCAATCGCCAGACCCAAAGAATCATCAACACAATAAAACCATTGCCTTCTCTTAGATTGGACCAAGTGAATTCCTTACCTTGAAACCTAATTTCTCCCATTTGCATCTCACTAATGAAAAATGAAAGGAGGCGAAACTAGACAAAGTACTCATCTTTCCCCCTCGTTTCTCATGATCACAACAAATATCATTGAGATCTCCTCCCAGCATCCAGAGCTTCCCCCATCTCAATTTCGCATTCACTAAATATTCCCATTGGGCTTTCCTAAATTGAGGGTGGTCGGCGTTTACATACACAAAGATGAGCCAGCCCTTCTGCTTAGTCCCTAGAACCTCGAATTCGATTTCAAATAAAAAACTCAGTACAAACAACCCGCATAACATTCACATTATTACCCCAAAATACCAACAAACCCCCATTGAGACCTATCGGCTTAACACACCTCCAATTGGTACCAACTTTCAATTTCCTACACCCAGTTTCCACAAAAGACAATTTTTTTTTGTTTCGCATAAAAAGAAAAAATCTGGGAGATGGATTATCAAAATCTCCTTGAGTAGAGGAATAGTAGAGAGGCCTCCCATACCTCTACAATTCCATGAGCACATAGTCATTGATCACTTTGGGGCCAATTTGGGTTGGCTACCTCCACATCTATATTTTCACACGACAAAAAGCATACAGTCATCATCCTTCCTTCTTTTTGACCCAAACCCGCTAGGTCATCATTCTCATCCCTTAAAGACAGAGACCTCTTATTTCCAACAACTTTGTAGAAAAATCCTTTTATATCTCTTTTTGTAATGTTATTAGGAGATTTGCATTTCAGCTTTGGCTCAGGGCCTCTTTTGGCTTTTGGTTGGGTTACAACATTGGTTTGGATTTCTTGAAGGGGGATACGGGCTGGAGAACTAAACACAGGGGCATTAGCGAACTCCAAGGCTTCTAGAATTCCGGTACCCCTTCCACAGTGAGTATCGAATTCTGTCTCCATAGGAGAAACACCTTCATGAAGGGGGGTTGGGGAACTAAAAACAGGGACCTTATCACTATTTTGGACTTTTTTAATCAGAGAATAATGAGAGGTTGATTTTACAGGCTCATTGTTTTTTTTCTGGGTTTTTGGTATCAGGAGATATATGGCCATTTGCTGGGGGATGTGAAGCAATATCAGGTTGGTTTGTTTGTTGGCTATTGCTAGATGAGGGTATGAGGTTTGTTGGATTATTAGGGTGCGCTAGTTTATCTGGAAAGGGTAAACAGAGGTTCAGCCCTAAGCCAATCTCCATATTGGCCTTCTTTCAACGAATGAGTAATCAAATCATCCTTTTTGAAAGTACACCTTCGCTCCACATGGCCGATTCTACCACAGTAAAAGCAATACCCTAAGAGGTTTTCATACTTAAAATCCACACAAACTTCTTTCTCCTCAAATTTAACACAAGTGCCTCTTAATAAGGGATTACCCAAATTGACTTCCACAAGAATTTTGATGTGTCTTCCTTTAGAGCCTCCAGATTCTGGAATAAAAACATCAGAAATTGATTTAAACAACCTACCTAGTTTTAACCCTGTTTCAGTTGACAACCAATGGTGAGGGATATTCCAAACTTGCACCCAAATATTCACAAACCCAAAATCGTCCTCTTCGATTTTGCTCTTTTTATTCCAATCTTTGAGAATGAGATATTGACCATCAAAAAAACACACCTTTCCTTGAAGCACCTTAGACTTATATGCTTCTAACTGGAAAACAAACTGGAACGTATTGAATCCCACTTCTCGGATCGAAATCGGTTCTTGAGTTTGCCAGTAAGCTAATAAAGTATGCTTCATACCCAAAACGTTAGCCTTTTTTTGTCCATGAATTTTTCCAAAGAGACTTTTTTGACATTCAGCCACACTAGAGGCTACATCCTTGGTATCCAACTCAATACATGTACTTTCCACCGATGAAAGAGAGAACTTTTTAATCCCTTCCACAATATCACTATCCATGACGAAATGGGCCAATAACCTTACACAATGATGGGATGTGGTCCCAGATCTGAAAAGAAGAAGAGACCAAGACATGAAAATGTTAGAGAGAAAGGGAAAACAAAGGAAAACATAAACAAAACACCAAATGGGGATCAATAAAACTGTAAAGGACAAAGGAAAATAAAATAAAGAAAAAAAGAAAATGGAAAACGGATAAGGAAAACAGATGATGAAACCACAACGAAACCAAGCAATCAATGCAACCAAGATGTAAAGATCATTAATGAAATCTAACGACCAGCCTCAACTCAATGCCAAACACACCGCCGCTCACAAGAAAAAAAGAAATAGGGTTTGAACCTTCTATTCAGAATAACTATGTCTCCCAATGGGAACTAAGGCTCTCATCCCAAGAGAGAGAAAAATCCACTCCAACGTAGTGTTAAATATGCAGTAAATATATGTTAAATATGCAGTAGAATCATCGCAGAACACATACACGGTCCCCACACATTAATAAGCGTGACTCTCTCTCTCTCCCCCATAATCGATTCCATATCGGGGTCCCCATACATTTTTGTTTGATAATTTTACCCTTATGGGATTTAAAATAAATTAATCTATTATTATCCTATATTAATCCTAGCCTTTGATGTATGTGGGGGTGGTTGAGATCATTCCACATTATCTCACCTAGGAGGATGGTCTCATTGGATCCTCCTTATGAATATATATATATATATATATATATATATATATATATATATATGTCGAGTTCCTTTTTAACAGTGTTCTAAAAATTCTCCTAAGCGACCGTCTAGGCAGGGCCTAGGCGTTAGGTGGACACCAGCCGCCTGGACTTTTGGCTAATCGGTCAGCCTAAGAAGGGTCTAGATGTTTTTTTTCCTGAAATCCTAACAAAACGAGGTATTTGTTAAATTTAGGGGGACTTGGTACGGTCTCACACATGAAGCATACCCAATATGGGAGAGAGAACAAGCCCACCAAGTGAGGTTCCATCCTAAAACCAATTGGTGATAGGAGGAGTACTAGCTCACTTGGCTTATAAAGTGGACTCTCTTCCCTTAATTAATCAATGTGGGACAACTCACAAATGACATATCTCAACAAAAATCTTCCAATTGATAATTTGATATTATATAAATCAATGCAATATCTGTTAAAGTATTAAAGTTTAGATGATTTATAAATTTTATTGGATTATTGTTGTTGAATTACTTTAAAGTTTAAATATCAGACATGTTCAAAAAAAAAAAATTCAAATATCATTTATAGACTTTATAGTTACGGATTATGGGAATTACACATAAAATTTGATATATTTTTAAGATTTCTTCCACCTAAGCTCCTAGGTGCTAGGCTCCTGTCAAAGATTCCACTAGCGTCAAGCGTTTTAAACTTTGTTTTTCAATAATGAACACACTATTTTTGTTAACCCTTTGATTTTCACTTTATCACTACGTCAAGTGCTGTAATTTTTGTTAAGCCTTCCCCTCTTTTTTTTTTTTTTTTTGAATTTTTGGATATTATCGACTCCAATATATGAATTAGCAGTTTCTATTTTTTTTTTTTTTTTTTTGAAAACACAGTTTCTATTTTTTAATGTTATATTTGGCAAATTTGGAAACACCTGACAAAAAATACAGCAAGAAATTAAAGAAAAGTAAAGGTGAAAAAAGAGTATATAATGATTACAGTGAGAAGAGGGGCGGCTGGGCAGGTATCAGATATGGTTGTGTCCGCACGCCACGGCCCGACAATTGCTTCAGTGCGTGACCCAGATTGTCGGCACATGCCCATGCACTACAACCCCACTTTCTCATGCTTTCATTTAATGCCCCAATGTCTATCTACACATGTTAAAAGGGATTAATGTTTTAAATTCCTATTCTAATTTTAAGAAAATAAACTTGTCTCTCATAGTACTTATACGGCAAAAATGTTTTGGTCGTCCAGTGAGTGGATAAGTTCACATATTTAGTCTACACTTTAAAAAAAAATTAAAATTGATTCATTAAGTGGTAAAAATTCGAACTTTTAATCTCTTGACCGGCTTCAACACGTAAGGCTGCGATTGGATGTTGGAGGAAATTTATTTTCGTTCCATTTGGAGAATTGTTTTTTTGACAAAAACGCGATTGTCTATAAAAATTTTCAAAAAATATACTATTCTTTCACTTTTACTTTTCTCATTTTTTTCTCTTACCAATCACATCTACACATATTTTCACAAAAACTAATCATTATTACACATCCTCCCACAAATTTCACTATTCACTCACTCACACACTTCTAACTACCAATCATATCCAATCATTATTTTATTACTTTTAAATCAAATCAACTTTCATCATTACTTTTTCATCTCACATCCAATCAAACTCTCAAAATTCATATTTTTCTTCCAAAATTCATATTTTTCTTCCAAAATTTCTCAAAATCAAATGAAAATTTTTAAAATGAAACCATATCCAATCGCGCCTAAAATTGCCCCGCATCCTATGTGGATTTTTTTATTGCATTTTTTAGGAGAGGAACTTTATTTTATTGATAGGACATTCTATGTGGCATTTTGGAGGGGGAAAATAGTATTTTCAATGTAAATTAGAAAAAAAAAATATAAGATTTATTATGATTATGAATAAAATGAAAATAGTTGACATAATATATTTAAATTATTTATTAATTTTAAAAACAAAAAATAATTTTTAAAAATTTCATGAAAAATAAGAATAATGTTAAAAAATTAAAATATTAAAATTGTGCAAATGTATTCGAGATTATAAAATAAAAAAATTGTTTATATCATAACATTTTCTATCCGATTTAGAAGGCAAAATTTGTTTTGATATATTTAATTTTCGTCCAATTTTTTTTTTTTGGTTTTTTTGGAAGAGATTTTCGTCCACCTCTTTTTAAATTGATTTTAGGATTTTGGTAAGTTGTTGTTTTGGTATTTTTATTTAATTTTAAGTTTAATATTTTTGGAATATAAAATCACAATATTTAGATTTGTAATAAGTAATTGAAATATTAGACATAAATTGTTGTATTAATTAGTAACATTCTGTAATTTAAATTTACATAAAGTTTGAATTAAAGTAATAATTTATACTCATTTCAAATATTAGATTTATCAATATATATTTATTTATTATTTTTGTTATAATTATTAAGTTTGAATCAAAGTTTTTTTTATAATTAAATAGTAATAATTAAGTATTTTTTATTCATTTTTTTTACCACAATAAATTTTTATTTGTAGTTGAAATACATATATTTTGTCTATATTTAGTCCAATATTTTAAAAATACTAATATTAATAACTAATTTACACCTATGATATCAATAATTGTTTTTATTTTATAATTTGGAATATATTTATCCAATTAAAATATTTAATTTTTTATTAACAGTTTATTCATAAATCACAATGAATCTTATATTTTTATCTAATTTATATTGAAAATACTATTTTTTCCCTCCAAAATGCCACATAGGATACCCGATTAGCAAAATAAAGTTCCTCCCCTAAAAAAAAGCAAAAAAAAAGTCCACATAGGATGCAGTCACTTTTACCTGTTGTAGTCGATCGTGGACTAAAAGTCCGAATTTTTGCCACTTAGTGGACCAATTTCAAAAATTTCCAAAAGTGTGGACTAAATCTCTAAACTCGTCCACTTAGCGGACGAAAAAAAAAAAAATATTTTTGCCTACTTATACGGGTACCGGAGTAAGATATGGGTACCAGCATACTGTTATGTTTTGAAATGTTTATAAATTTTTATCATTTGACCTCTCGTCATATATAATTTTTTTTTAAAAAAAAAAATAGTCTCTCATACATTATAAAGTCTCAACTTATTCAAGTAGTTACTGAAAAATAAATCAACATACTCATTAATAAGTTGAATCACATTACATACCACGTAGCCATTTCAAATTACATTCAAAGAATAATTTGATAATTTTATTATAAAAATACAAAATTTTAAAATATTTTTGACAATTTTATATTTTTTCATAATTAAAAGGGATTATAGGTGGAAGTGTAATTTAAAATAAAGTCAACAAGCAACATTCGCAAAGAGATCTCTACATGAACTCATGTAGGAAGCATTCAAATTTCGCCCATTGAGTTCTATTGCAAAATTATATTTGATCTTATATTTTATTTTTTCATACCCATATTTATTGACATCCTTCGAGGATGTCACATGTACACATAGTATGTATTATAAATTAATAAAATAAAATAGAAAGTAAAGTATCATTAGTAATAAAACATTCGAACTGTCCTTTTTCTATTTTATTGTTCAAGTTGTAATTATCATAACTATCCGAAAACATTAAATTCTGGATCACAACTTGAGTAAAAGAAAACATGATAGCAGCATATATCCTCAGAACTATCAACAGATAGTCTATATTTTCGCTACACACTGAGAAATATTCCTAGGTTTTAGAGACAACATCTTCATTTGTCTGCTCTTTTCTCCCTCTTTTTCATGCTGGAATTAATAGAATTCCAAAATATTCAGTTCAAATGAATGTATAAATTAAAGCAAATCCTTCCTTCTTCATGCTTCCAAGATTCTCTCTAAATGAATTAATCGAGGATTAATTGCAAAAGTGGGGTATTTCAGAGCTTGTTTCCATTTATTTCACATTTTAAAAGATTCCAAAAAACCTCAGAAAATAAAGGCTTAATTGCATAATTGGTCCTCTGACTATAGGGGTCTTCCAATTTTGATCCTGTAAAGATTTCAGGTAGCAATTTTTTTTTTTTTTTTTTTTTTTTGAGTGGATTTCAGGTAGCAATTGGATTTGTAAGATTTTGATTGTGTGGATTTTTTAACACGTGAGTTCTTATTTGTTTGGTCTTACACAAGGGCGGAGCCTTGTAGCACCAAAAGGGGGCTTTAGCTGCCATTGGATATGGAAGGATTTTCAATTCGTTCGCGTTTGAGAAAACTTTCGAGTCGACACTTTTGTCTCAGTTTTCTAGAAAAGAAAAAGACAGGCCTTTAAGTTTTCCGCTAATTTTTGGACAAAATTATGCTCTTGCCAAAATTTCCAGATGTTTTACGTTGTTTTTTTGTTGTTTCAAAATGTTTCTTCTAATCAAATTTCGGTGAAAAAATAAACTTTGGCCCCGTTAAATAATTCATTTATACTCGAATCATATAAAAAAACAGAAATATACACATAAAACAACATATATTAAACCAAACAAATTGAAAACAATATAGAAACAACATTAGTAAAAAACACAATTCAATTTTTGATTCAATGCATGGAAACATACAAAACATAGAAACAACGAAGAAACAATAAAAAAAACAAACCGAAAAAAATATAGAAAACACCATACGAGTAAAAAGAACTTAAAAATAGGTAAAAAAATGTATGTAAACATCAAAAACTACGTGGCCACAACAAAGAAATATAAGAACAACATTAAAAATGATATGAAAACAACCTTAAATACGTAAAAAATATTAAAAGCACCACATGAATAAAAGAGTTTAAAAGTTGGTAAAAATGTATATACACGTTGAAAACTACATGGAAACAACAAAAAATTATTTGAACAACATTAAAAATATTATAGAGCAACACGGAAACATAGAAGCAATGTACAAAACAATACATTAACAAGAATAAACGTAAAGAATAGATAAAAGTTATTTTGAAATATCGAAACAACAAAGAAACAATTCAAACAACATCAAAACAAACATGTATAACATATAAAACAATATAATGAATAAGAAAAACAAAAAAAAAACTAAAAATAATCAAAAAAAAATATGTAGTAGCGTAACAAAGGAAAAAATAGGTACAAAAGTGATAAGAACGTATTGGTGGTATTTTTCATATGTTGAGGTATTTCAGTTAGTTTATCGAAACTTTTAACCAAACATGCAATATTGTTTATGAAAATTTTTTAAAATATATTATTCACTTTTTTTATTGTCAAACGATAGTATTTTATTATAACAACTCAAAAACTAAATTACAACTACAATCGTAGCCAACGGGCAAGAGCCGACAAGACTAACTAAGAGTCAAGCGGGAATTGGTAAGACCAATTGATTCACAACATGGACTAAAAACTACCCCCAAGCTAAACCACTCCACACGGAGACTTCAAAGACTCCTTAAAGGAGACGTAACACACCAAAAAAAAACTGAAATCGGGCACGAGCAATCACTACACATACCGCAGTAAAAAAACTAATCGCCACGAGTTTCGCAAATCAACCGGGAAAAGAAAATACAAACAAAATAAGAAAAAAACAAAAATTGCCTCTCCTCACCCAACTCTATCTGCTGCTGCAGCCCATCATCTACTCGGCCCGATACACCTCTGTGGAGCTCGACCCGCTTTCACCCTGGAACGGAAATATCGATCACCTCGAAAATCACAAGGAATGTCATCGTCCCCCTCAGAGAAAGCATGGAGGGGGGAGGCGGCTATGGAGGGGTGAAGGAGGGGGAGATGATATTAGGTTTAGGTTTTTGGGTTAGAGAGAAGGGAGAGGAAAAAGAGGATTTTTGGGTTGTTGAAATCGAAATATAAAGAATTCTAAAAATATATTATTCTCTCACTTTCATTTTTTTCTCATTTTTTTCTCTTATCAATCACACCTACGCATTTTTTCATTGAAAACTAATCATTATTACACATTTTCCAAAGAAAATTCACTATTTACTCACTAACGCATTTCTAATTATCAATCATATCAAATCATTATTTTACTATTTTTAAATCAAACCAATTTTCTTCATTACTTTTTTATCTTATATACAAACCCCCCAACTTTTTCAAAAATTCCATTACTCTAATGTATATTTTATATTTACATGTTAATTTTTGTATAAAATATTTTTTTTATTGATTTGGCCCCAAAAATTAATTAGCCCCCAAAATTAAATATCTAGCTCGCTGGGGACTGCCACTGGTCTTACAAGTTCAGATTCTCGTGCGATTTTGGTCTCAATTAGTGCCAGGTATTTTAATATTTAATTTTTTCCAACAATGCCCTCGTCCTTTAGCCAAATTAAATATCCAAAAAAGACCTAAAATACATGACGGGGAAAATTATTGAACTGAAATTGTTATTTTGACTAAAGAATAAAATCCTAGAACTGAAACTGTTGCGTCCAGAAGTTACAGGAATAAACTTGGCAACTCCTAAGAATTGAAGACCGAAATTGCAGTTAAGCCGAAAATAAAATTTGAGTACATGGCAGAAATCTCAATCCTAAAATTCATTACATTACTAGTAATTTCATTTTAAGTCAGACTTAACATTGATGATCAAATGATCGAAAGCAAACACTAATTACAAAATTTCATTGGGGATTAAAAAAACCCCAATGAACACCAAACACACCTGAAAAAATGCACTAAAGTTGCTTATAATAATTCATAAAAAAGGGTTTCTTTAATATCCTTTAATTCCTTCTATTGTAGCCTATGATCCTCTGATCAAACATCCTTCGCCTTTTCAACCTTTCTCCAGCAACATAACTCGATCGCATTACCAATGTTTTCAATGCATTTCTCAATAATAAGACTGATTCATCTGTCTCATTATTTTTGTCACCAGCCAAAACTATCACATTCCTAATTCTCCCTCCCAATGTTACCATTTCAGCCCTCAAAGGGCTCAAAGACAACGGTTTGAGTATATCGATTAAGTCCGGTATGAGGTCGACTCGATCTTCGCAACAAAACGATGCCTTAACAACTGATTTTCCATTAAGAGAATCGTTGTTTTGTGAAACCGCGATTTCGTCTGATTCGGATGGGAATGTTTGATCGGATTGCATGATTTCTGATGTTTGTTGTTTTAGTTCTTTAACACGGTGAACAACCTTTGCTAGCAAGGATGCTTTATCAGTCTGCAAGTAATGTAAGAAAAATTAAACTGGTGAAAATTTATTGATATATTTATAAAGGGTTAACAAGAAATAGAGAGAATATGTAGAAAGTGAAAACAACTTTTTATAGAAAGTATATGATGAATAAAAAAAAAAAAAAAAAAAAAAAAGATAAATTAAATGTTTGATTTTTCGTTGGAGCTAGCAGAATAATTTCCTTGATATTGCAGAAGGCATCTTTATCTCTCTCTCTCTCTCTCTCTCTCTCTCTCTCTCTCTCTCTCTCTCTCTCACACACACACACACACAAATGCCCATAAATGCTTCAATTCATAGAATTTATTTTTGGTACATATTGAAGGAAAATTTCAAAATTTGAAGAGGTTACATTTTTATATATATCATGTAATTGAAATGTTTAATATGTAATTTACACATAAAACTTGACAATATAGAGAAAGCAAAGGGATGGTCATGGTCCCATAACAGCCTCATAATGACTGCATTTCTCATCAAAACCATTAAAATATAAAGAATCAAATGGCAACAAAATCAGCATTAATTCACTACATTTAAGTTATTTTTTATCTTTGAAATGGGAAAAACGGTTGACAATTATAAATTTAATATTCCGAAATGGGACATATCAAGATTTGAGCATCAAAAGGAATTAATTAGCCACTTGAAGATTTTAAAAGCATACATTTTGAAGTTAAACAGATCCAACTAATTTTCACAAATAATAGAGAAAAAATAGTCTTCTTTGCAAACAACTGATAATAGTAGTGTTATGAGAAACAACACAGTATTAATTTGTTCAAGGCATGAAACATTGAATTAAGATGTAATATTCCACTTTTCCTATTTCATTCCCATTTCATTACCTCGGATAAATGAGACATGTACAGATAATGTCACAACTATACACGTACGTGTTATTTATCCGATGTATGAAATAGGAAATGGGAAGTGGAACAGGAAAATGGAACACGAAATCTCATATCTGTTAAAGTGATTATCCCAACTTATCCACACACACACACAAAAAGTTCCATCATTTAAATTTCCTCTCCCATAAAACAAAAAATATGTATGTTTATATTTGTGTGTATGTGTGTATATATATGTGTGTGTGTTTTCTAGTAATTAAGTTTGAAAGTGAGGAAAAACTTACTTTAGAATTGCAGAGAAGAAGGGCTCTGAGCCTATCAAGATGTCCATTAATTCTCTCTCTACGTCTTCTTTCAGCTTCTTTATGATTTTCAGAAGCACCAATTTTTCGAGTCTCGTAACATTTTTCAGCAAAATCCAACGCCTCCATGGGGTAAAAAGATGAACTGCAAAGACCGCCACTCTGCATCGCCGCGGCGGACCCGCCGTAGCTCAGCCCATTTCCGGCCAACAACTGATCAAGGGATGGAAATATCGGCGATTTATCCGGCTGCATGTTGCTTTTTTGTTCGGAAAATATCGGTGGAAAATGGACGATGGATTAGGTTTTGCCGGTTCGGTTTTTCTCTCTTTTCTATTAATATATGATATGAGTCCTTTAATTTATTGGATGTGTTTCTTTAGTAGTATGTATATATGTATGATTAGCCTTTTGGAGTATGGTCAAATTAAAAGCCACGCGTGTTTGCTTTATATTATTTTTATCTTCTTTCTAGCAAAAAGGATCTTCGCTTTCTTTTTTCTCTTTTCCTTTTAATTTGTACTTACATAATAAATGATAACATTAAAGTTGTCACTTATGTAAAGGTCTATACAGAGTGAAAATAATTTTTTTTTGTTACAATAAGGATATTCATAATTTTAATATTAATAAAAATTATATAATTTACCATAACTGACAATCAAGACACAATTTTAATATTTTTTAAGTTTTTAACGAATATATTTTGGTAAAATAAAAATTGTTTTCAGTTAATGTGCATATATTCAATGAAACACGCATGTTGTCTATGATATTACTTTTCATTATTGTGAATCTTGAAATAATGAATCAAACTTAAATACATGTGATTCTCGTTTTTTTAGGGTAGATCACTCAAAGAAATGTGTTTTATGTAGGATTGGAAATTAGATTGTGTTTGATTTGAGTAGTTTTGAAATATTATTTTATGTATATAATAATTGAAAAGTTGGTAGTGGTGGAGTCCACTTCAATATTTTAATTTGAATATATAATATTATATTTGTAAGATTATAGTTGGTGGGTCCCATTAGATAGTTATAATTTAAAAATAATAATATTTTAAATAGATAAAGTTGATAATGGTGGGTCCTATATATATAATTGGGTTAAAATATGAGAATAGTGATTGATAAGTAATGATGAGTGGTGTAGGGTAGTGTATAAGTTTGATAATAGAAATTATAGGTTTAATATGTTGTTTTATGTGAAAAATAGAAAATGAAAATGATGATTTCCATTGGAAATTTTATGAACAAACATGATTCCACTTTTATGTATAGTTGGAAACCGGAAAGAAGCCATTGGAAACATAAACAAACAAGGCCAAAGATTCTAAAAACTCAAAATGTTTTCTTTCTAAGGGGAAGTTTTTCAAGTCTTCTTCTCAAGGAGCTAGAAATTCTTCAATTGAGAACTTGATTGCACGCGTACGCAAACGTTAGGGGTCCCTGTGGGTTGCCCATCGAGGCCCTCCGATACTCAAGTCAGACGGTGATCAAGAGAGAATAAGACAATAAATGATTATTGAATTAAACGTGTGGGATTAATTGTGAGTTAATTAACTTACAAATGAAGAGCAAAGACCTTTTTATACATGAGCAACTAGCCTCATGGGCTGCGTAGAAACCGACCTATGGGCCATTCCTGGACACCTTTGGGCCGTCTTATTCCATAACCCATTGGGCAATTCATATTAAATCAATATATAAATTGAATTATATATTTAATTATTATGTCATTTTTGCCCCCAACATAAGCCCCCAACTCTGGTGTCTGCGAACGTATGAAGCAGTGTGGGAGCTAAACTGGTATCGTATCTGACTTGTCTTGATATTTCTAGAAATTTAAGAGGACCCTTCCCCTTCGGGGTCTTAGCCGAAGAGGGTTTAACTTTCCGATAACATTGAGTGGATCCCCGTGAGAAGACCCTCCCTTCCGGGGCTTAGTCGGAGAGGGTTTCTTTTATGAGGAGCCCCTCTTTGGGGGAGCTCAGTTTTGACCACGTCTTCCAATTTCCTTGCTTGGTAGAACACTTAGTGAAATTTTCTTGAAAAGTTGTGGAGAGTGTCCATGTAGAATTGTAGATAGGAGTGGAGTACATCGAGTGAGGAGAGTTGAAATGAGAGTCCGATAGAGGGGAGAGATTGTTCCAGGATGCCTCCTCGGGGCAAAGGCTTCCCCTAGGCGCCATTGTGGGACGTGCCTAAGGGCGTCCCCGGGCGCCAGACTCCATTGTCCTTGTTCACTAAGGCCTTGTTTGTTTATGTTTCCAATAACCTATTTCCAATTTCCAACTATTCATAAAACTGAAATCATGTTTGTTTATAATTTTTCCAATGGAAATCATCATTTTCACTTTCAATTTTCCACTTAAAACTACATCTCAAACCTATAATTTCAATTCTCAATCATATACACTACTCTACATCACTCATCAATTACTATTCACATTTTTTATCCAATTATATATATGGGACCCACCATTACCAACTCTATCCACTTAAAATATTATTATTTTTTAATTATTTCTATCTAATGGGACCTACCACCCTACAATCTTACAAATATAATATTATATATTAACTTAAAATATTCAATCATTATCAACTTTTTAAAAAATATACATAAAATATACTTCAAAACTACTCAACCAAAAAACTCACTACATAAATCTCATTATCAAATTCATCCAAACATGTTTCATTTTCTAAACCTAAATTCTCAAAAATTTTCTCATTATGGAAACAATCATTCAAGATCCAAACATGTTTCCAATTTTCTTTATTGGTTTTTGTGTGAAAATTGAGAAACCGAATTTTGTTTGAAAATAATATTCGAATTTCTAAAAGGTTTCAGTGTTTTTTAAGGTTTGCGTAATTGGAATGAAAAATTGTAGTTATGTTTCCAAAAAATATTTTCCATAAAAATGGAAACAAATCTAATTTCTAATGAAAAACTTTTGAAACAAACATAAACCCATTTTTAAAATTAATTGGAAACACATCCATACATCCCATAAGCTTCTCATTGGCAGTATTAAAATTAATTGGGCTCATGCCACTTAACCAGTGAAAGTTATGTCACCTCCAATGCACCCACTATTTTAATCTAAATGCTAATTATTTGCTCATGAACACTTACCCTTACAACTGTGGCCCAAAATTTCTGTAAACGTTAAACTATTTTTGCGCAATTCCATTTGAAGGTTGTACTCCAAATCTCTTTTTTCTATATAAACTAATCTTCACATTAAGGGCGCCCCCGCGAGCCCTTTAGCGTGGGGAGAGCGCGCACCCGGAAGGTGGCCCAAGCTCCTGGTACATTTTTCTTTGCATTTTAATTTCTCTGTCTTTCCCAATGTTTTCACGTATTTTCGGTCAGATTTCGGATTCCAGTCCTTCTTCATGTGGTTTGATTTTAAGTCCAGTTCAATTATAGTTCTATTTAGTTAGCCCAATCCTACAATCTCATTAGTTGAGTACATCGTAGAAAATTAAAGTTAGAAAATTAGATTTATTATTTGGGTGTCCACACATTTGCCGTTGATAGGGAGGATCGAATTGGAAGATCGTGGTGTCTACGAGCCGGGGATTCGAATGATTAATGGAGAAAAAGCGAAGAACAAGAAAATCGTCGAAAGAGGTAAAAAAATTTCTTCCTTTAGTTTGAATAAATTTAATAAGCATGATCATGTGTTATTATATTCATGTAAAACTTGATTTTGAAATCCTCGCTTCCGCTTTCGTTCGATTTGATCGAAAAGTCGGATTTTATTTTACCCTGATTAGATCTGGGACCCGAATAATTTTCAACAAATGGTATCAGAGTCATTTGGTTTTTGATATAAGAACTAGATCTACTTTATTAAATTTATTTTGGAGTGGGTTTAGGATTTGATCTTACATGTTTTGATATATGGATGCATAGGCGTTTTTGAATCGATGCCTTGAATTCGTTTTTGATAGGACCAATGTACACCGTAAATTTAAAGGGTATAGAAAGTTATAATATTCTATTGTATATATTCGATTGTACACCCATTATGTGGGTATAGGGTTGATCTAAATCACAACTCCCCTTTTATCCCGACTTTGTATTATTTAATTTTCTATTTAGATTTAGGGTGTAATTTAAGGCATTGATTCAAATCGTCATATTTATTATTTCGTGAATTAATATTTTTGTGATGTATATGTGATATATGTGCCATGCATATTGATATGTCATTCATGGAACTCACTCCTAAGTATGTCATACATCATGATAAATGAATTGTTTAATTGGTATGACAGATGTATGAGATGGATTGAAATTGATATAAAAGTGTTTTATATAATTTTTAAAATTTGTATAAATGTGTTTTATGTAATTTAAAAAAAAATTGAATAAAAGTATTTTATATAATTTCAAAATTTGTATAAAAGTGTTTTATATGATTTTAAAATTGGGATAATTGTTTGGATTTAATTTTGTGATAAATGGATACGATTTTTATGAAAAATCTCTCGAATTGCATGTTTTTGAAATAAAATCATTGTAAGTCCAGCGCTACGATAATCTAGAAGGGGTGAATAGATTATCTCCATCTTTTCGATTTCGCCCTCTTTTTCGAACCAAATGCTTCAAACACAATAATAAAGGTGCGGAATGTAAATAGCACACGCGTCGATTTATAGAGCTTCACCCCACCTAGGGACTACGTGCTCTACCACCCCCGTATATCAGGGATGGGTTTCGAAAAGAGAAAAAGATTTTATTAATAATTACCGAAATTATTACAACAAAATCTTACACCAACACCTTCAAGAGCACCACACTCTTCTTCAACACCACCTTTGAGATTACCACAATCTCTTCTTGAAGATTACCACAATCTTCAACGGCACCTTGTGAAGATTACCACAATCTTCACCCTTGAAGAACACCACACTCTTCAACACCTCAACAAGAAGATTACCACAATCTTCTTACACCTAACACCTAGTTCACCCAAGTGTGTTCTTACCATAAGAACACTCACAAGGATATCTTGTGTTTGAATGAGCGACCACAAATTCAAGATTACAACTCGATAATTGATAATACAATGGAGTGCAAGTGTAATCAAGAATAGCCTAGACCTCAAGGATGTGAAAGTGAATAGCTAGGACAAATTACAACAAGAAATAAGACAATGTAAGAACAAGTGTATTCTTGAGTGTATCTTGTTGTGTTGTAGTTTTCTCTCTTGTTGTGTTGCTTCAATTCTTCCTCTATTTATAGAAGATGTCTTGTACATGATAGGCTCCTCTTGGGGACATGAATTCTATAAAAAATTGCAAGACAATTGAAGAAAAGAGCTGTTAGAAATCAACCCCTCAAATTAAGGAAAAGTTGTCTGCAAACTCAACGGATAGTTTGCTGTCAAAAGAGGGGTTCGACCGGTCGCGCAGAGATAAGATTGAAATTGAATTCTGCGAATTTTTACACAGGGGGACCGGTCGCAGGGGGTGCGACCGGTCGCCCTCAAGTTGGACCGGTCGAGGAAGACCAAAACATAGAAACACAAGTTTCCGTTCTTCGGGGGCTTCAGGCACGGTCGCCCATAGGTGGTCGACCGGTCGCCCCCCTCAATTTTGTCTCGTCCTTTTTTTGTTCCAAGACTCAACAGTGCGGGTTGCCCTATAGGGCGACCGGTCGACTGGAACATAAGTGTTGTCCAATTTTATATCAAAAATAAACTCCAAGAAATACTCGAAAAATAGTAAAAACATTTTAGACCAATCGGGAGTATTAGGACAACATACTGGGGACATTGTTTTGATGTAAAAACATTTGACACAAAATCATTTAAAAGCGTTGTCCAATTTTGTCGAAAATAAACTTGAAGAAATACTCCAGGAAATATTAAAACCATTTTAAATCATTTAGGAGTATTTGGACAACCTTTAAAGAACATTATTTTGGTATAAAACAAAATCATCAAAATCATGATAAAACCATTTATCAAACAATCTCCCCCTTTTTGATGATTACAAACCAAAACAATTTTGACAAGGCCGATTTTGAAAACAAAACAATTTTGAGAGGCGATTTTGAAAACAAAACAAGTTTTCCGGTCAAAAATAAATATCGTTGAGAGCGACAACATTCCACGCAATATAAACACAAGGATGGGAGTAGAGATATCAAACGCATATAGCAAATGCTCCCCTATCAACATGCACAACAAGAGTTATATAGAAGCAACTTAAACATAAGCTAAAATATTAGCTTTTCGATATTGAGCTTAAGTATCAATAACTTAAAAGCTCCCCTGTCAAAGAGACATCATTAGAACCGTATATAAGTCCATACTACAACCAATGGACCATGATTCATACATAACCATAATGCATCAAGTGGACTAAATGTGATCCACAACTTATGGCTTTATGAAGCCATAGCTTATAGCTTCTTTTCGTTAAGCTTATCTTAGCTTCTTTGAGCTAAAGAGCTTATAACCTGTTTCTCCTCATTTGGAATCATCAAAAGAATGTTAGCATGATAAATACATCATATATTCATATCAAAGTGTGCAACTAAACCAATGTATCGAGCTATTTGAGCATTGAAGCTTTTAAACCAAATAAGAGGGAGGAGTCGAATTATACGACTTGTAGAAGCTTATGAAAACTCATTTGATAAGCAAAACATGATCTCTATAAATATATAAAACTTTTGAAATCGAGAGAATCATGTAGGTGATGAATTTTCATTGAAACATTTTTAGAACAACTTGGCGGGGGTCAAAAATTGAAAAAGATATATATAGCCCTTGTAAATAAAATCAAGCCAAGTTTTTCATCACCAAATGCAATTTAATAAATATCATTCATCAACAATCAATAATCTCATCACATACATATATAATTTGCAACAAGAAATAGACATTTAAACCAAGTTCTCAAGGGTTCAACCCAATTGAGCTAAAGAGAGTGAAATTCTTACCATTCGACGGTAAAGATGAGCAATGATGATGATAATCGAGCTAGACAATCCCCAAAGTATGAATTTTATGCAACAAAACACATTTGAAGTGAATTGTGTGTGAAATTGATGAAGGGGACGAAAAATGAACAAAATAAGCCAAAATTGTTAAGTCCGGAAAACAGAACCACTTTAAGCCAAGAAATCCCTTAGGGGCGACCAAGTCGGGCCTTGCCCCGATCATTGTTTGTTTGAGTTCTGTCTCAAAATGCGAAGTTTGATCCAAAAATCCGATTTTTTTGCCCCTAAGTTTTAAAACGTGCAAAATGCAAACGTAGACCTCATTCAATATACATTGTGTCATAATCAAGCTCGAAATGAGGTAAAATACTCGGCGGTAAATGAACAAATGTCCGCGAGTTAACTTTGAGACGGATTTAAACACATCTCAAGTTTTTGTTAAAAACGCAATCCCTTAGAAAGTTTTTGAATCTCAATATGTTTAGTTTGATTATAACGAACCATATTTTGAAAACAAATAACCGCATAATAGATACCGAACTTGTTATCCCGAAAAAATAAGAACGTTTTAAAGCTTTGGATACAACAAGTCATAAGAAGAAGTGCATTTCAAATATTTGAAAATTTCTTTTAATGGCACTTTAATGAGATTCATTGGGATAGTTTTTGAAGTCGAGCATATAAACATAAGGCATATGGAATGTCGAGTCTATAGGAATGATACAAGAAAACATACCTCGAATTTGTTTGTCGACCAACATGCCTTTCTCAACCTTTGTCAATCTTTAGCCATAGAGGTTTAGATAGTTCTTCTTTCTTCAATGCCTAACTCCTTCAAAAGTTCTTTTGAAATATAACCATCTTCTTGGCATTGAATAATTTGAAATCCAAGCAATAAATTGAGCTCCCCCATCATGCTCATCTCGAGTTCACCTAGTATCAACTTAGAAAAATATCTTGCACAAATATTCATTAGTAGCACCAAAAATATTCTCATAAATATGCACAAGTTTAAACAATCTTGCCCTTTTTCACAAACAAAGAGAGTAGTATCAACTTTACCTTTTGTAAAATCATTTAGCAAAAATAGCTAAGTCTATCATACCATACACGGGGTACTTATTTTAAACCATACAAGTCCTTAAAAACAATCATTTGGCCTAGAAAAATTTTAAACCCGGAGGTTGTTTTATATAGACTTTATCTAGAATAAAACCATTTAGAAATTTGGATTTAACATCCATTTGGTAAAGTTTGAAATTTTCTTAAAACAAGAATGGGCAAGTAAAATGCAAATAGCTACAAAATGTGCTATGAGTGCAAATGTTACATCAAAATTAATTACCTTCTTCTTGAAAATACTTTCGAGCTACTAACCTCGCCTTAGTTCGACCAATATTGCCTTGGTCATCGAGTTTGTTCAGGAATACCCTTTTTGTCTTCTTCATCACTATCATCATAGGGCATCCAATTGATCTAAGGTGTTCATAATAGAACATTTACATCCAAATATTTCGAGGTAACAATATTTGGAGTACTTCGCTTTCTTATCTACACAACTAATCAAACTCATTACCGGTATCGCTTATATAAGCAAGAAAAAAATAGCCCAAGTGTAAAAACATGCCTCAATCATTAATCACAAAATATCTTGCAAAAGAGCATAGTAGGAATAGACACTATATATATATAGACCATGAAGCAAGAAACACATACTATGCATTTAGAATATTATCAAGAGTCTAATAAATCATGCAAGTTCAAATAAGCTTAAGAAAGCTATAAAAGGTCTCTTTTGAATTTTGAAACTCCGATAGCATATAGTTGAGACCTCATTTAAAAGAAGTGTTTGAACACGAGTTGACAAAGCAAATATGTGCAATCAAATGTCGAATAGTGCCTTTTTAAAAAAATCTAAAAATCCTCTTAATGGCACTTGTATGAAATACTATGAAAAACAAGCACATAGGCACATGGCAATACATATACCGAGTCTATAAGAGTAAGAATAACACAAGTAAACGTGCCTCGATAATTTATGCCTTTCTTGATAAATAATGACGTAAATGGCCATATGTGAAAATATGTAGATCCTACACAATTCTTAAAACAAATCTAGTACAAATCATAATGATAAAAGTGTAGGCTAAAAGATATCACAAGTAAGCTCATGCCATAAAAATCCATAAGAGATGATAATACACTATAGTCTACAAAAGTGCACAAAAGTTTTAAAGACATCATATAAGGTCTTCTTTTTCAAAAATATTCTAAAAGCACAAATATATATTGAAGACCTTAATAAAAAAAAAAATACTTGAAAACTCATTTTGCAATTAATACACAAATAAAAGCATGCATAAAAATAAAATGCATATTTAACTAGGGAGATACGGGTTACCAATTACGCCATTTCCATGGGTTGTGTCGTTCCCATTGTTGATGATATCTTCCCTCGAGAAGTCACTTTGTTGATGATGACTTCTTTGATTGCTCCATTTCCAAGGTTTGTTGCTTTCCCATTGTTGAAAGTCTCTTCTTCTTTGAAAATCATCTTGTTGATGATGTCTTTGCCATTTCCAAGGATTGTGTTCTTCCCATTTTTGATTATATCCTCTTATTGGAAATTGACTTTGATGATGTCTTCTTCTTTGATCAAATGAAATGGTCATTTGATGTCTTCTTGCGGTATGAATTTTCTTCGATTATTATTTCACGGATACCTAATATGACATTGTTTTGTGCTACCCTCATGTGTTTGGGTCCTTTGGGATTAGCTTTGAGACTTCTAGGTCTCCAACAATAATTAGAGCTATTTCTAGCCCGACAAGAATTAACCGTATGACCATTTTTACCGCAATAAAAACAAGTAACAATTTTAGGAGCATAATGACCATCATATATAGGAACTTGATTCTTTTTCATATGATTAACAACATTAGGCTTATGATCAAGTCATTTATCACAATTATGAATATCAACAATATTAGGCATTTTATTTGTACTCAAGTTGGATTTTAATAAATCCTTTTTCATGCAATCAATATTCTCAACAAGAGTACTATTGTAACGACCGGATTTTTATGCCTTAATAAGAATTTTATTATTATATTATTAGTTTATTTTATGGAATAATAATGGTTAATTAGAAATTTATTAATGGTTTACTAGATATTTAATTTATTAAATTACAGATAATAAAAGAGTCTTTTTAATTGGACTGCGAATTTATTAAATTGGGCCTTATAAAAAATAATTGGACTTTCAATTAGTATAAAGTATTAAATTAGACCCATATTGTTAGTAAGTTGATTATAGGCACATGTACCCTAAACCTAGCCCAATTGGGAGTAGGTTAAAACACAGATATAAGACACATAAATCCCACTTTACAGAACACGAGAAATCACGGCAATTAGAGAGGGGAGAGAAATCGACCAAGAGGAAGAGAAAAGAGAAGAAAGATCTGCGATTTTTCCCAACGTGATTCAATCGAAAGAGGCCTGAAAAAGATTTCACTACCCCTAAGTTGAACAGGCAAGTAATCTCCTTAGGTTTCATATCGAATTAGGATTCAAATTATTTCTATGTCTAACCGAAGGGATTGTCGCCAAAATTATATGAATTAGTGTGTTTCGAGTATTAATTGAATTTGTCGTTGGATAAGATTTGAGTATTGTTGATTGAGGCTTTCGAAGAAAAACGTTTATGTCGGGAAGTGGCAATAATGTATGTTTAGTCGATTACTGAAATAATTTACGTTATGTGCTTGAATAAATAGTGTAAGTTGTAACTCGAATGCGTCTGACACCCATGTATGCATAATGATTAATCTTGATTTCGAATTAATTGTACTTAATACTTATCCATACAAGTAATAGTTCTGTTGAAGTTATGCAAGGTTGCTCTAGCCTTTAGGTGTGATAACTTAAGCCTGGTCATTTGTAGGTTATGGTGGATAGACTTTCTTTCTCTTACAATTCATGTTTGCAGGTTAAGTTGTGCCCTTTAACAAATAAATCTGAATTTGTTCATCTTAGTTTATATATATATATATATATAAATATTCTAAGTTCCAATTTTCCCAAGTAAAAGTGTTGTTATGTTATTGACTTATTGTTATGTTTCACGTCCATTACTTCTTCCAGTAGAGTTAACTGAATATTAATGGGACTTAAGCTAATAATTACTTAAGTTTAGGAATATACATGTACGAATATAGTTACGGATTTACAAATTTATATAAGATTGTTCAATGAAACCTAATTAATTGAATGTAGGGTTTTTCCCTTGACTAATTGAGTGTAGGGTTTTCCCTTGGCTAATTGAACATAGGGTTTATGCCTAACTAATTGAATTGTTGGGTTTTCCCTTGACTAATTGAGTATAGGGTTTTCTTTAACTAATTGAATGTAGGGTTTTCCTTAACTGATTGAATATATGGTTTTCTCCTAACTAATTGAATGTAGGGTTTTCCATTGACTATTTGAATATAGGCTTATCCCTTAACTAGTTGAACGTAGGGTTTTTCCCTAACTATCTGAATATAAGATTTTCCCCAATCATTATTGAGTATCTTTAATGTAGGTCTATCCTCATTTACATGCTTCAAGTCATGTTTACCTTTAATGTGCTTGCTAATTAATGTGATTTAATTATCATGCTTATGCCCTTTATGTTTATGTTCGTATTCAATTAAAGTCGCATCACTTAGGTTCATGCATCATGCTAATGTATGTTCATGGCATTTCACGAGCATACAAAGGTTACGTAAAGTCAAGTTTTAAGGTCTATAATCAATAATGTTTTTAAAGAAATGGGTGCACATTGTTCTATGATGCTGGAGTGAGTGGGAAATGGGCGCGGGAGACCGGCGTTCCAACAATGTGCCGCTTACGGCTAATGTTAATGTTCAAGGAAAATGGGCCTTCGGGCAAAAACGAATGGAAATGAGCCTTCGGGCAAAAACGAATGGAAATGTGCCTTCGGGCAAAATGTTAATCGGGTTCCAAATAACAAGGCCCACTGCGACCCTGATTAGAACAATGTGTTACCAAGTGAGCTCGCGTCCTAAGAACGTTTTACGAAAAGAAAGACAATGCTTTAAGTATGAATGTGAAAGGTTTTAAGTAAAGGAAACATAAGGTTTTACAAAGTTATAAATGTAATATATTACATTAGGCATGCATTCATGCACGAGGTTACTTGTTGAGCTTTTAGCTCATTCCACGAATGTTTAATGTTTTCATATGAGAACCCGGATGAGGAAGGAGATGGCACAGGCGGTGACTTAAAACCCACGTCTTTCATGATTTCACGTCTTTTAGTTTCTCTTATTTATAAAGTTTGACTTTTTAGTTTATTAAATGTCGAATGTCGTTTTATTTTTGAGAATGAATATTTTTGGATAAGTAATTATTCTAGTTATTAACATTTAATTCGCCGCAAAGTTTTTCAAAAGAAGTAAGATTTTTATTATTCCGTATTTTCAAGCATTCTCCGAGTATTTCTATTTTAATATCTTATTTTCGCATTAATATTCAAGCAAGCTAGAAAGGGTGCTACAACTATTTTCTTTCTCAAGGTTTCTAACCTTATCAAGAGTAGTGGTGTGAGCACATGATAGTGATTCATAGGAAGTGAATAAACTATCCTTATCATTCTTCAAAATAATGAATTCCTTTTTCAAATTTTTGTATTTAACAAGTAAGCCTTGGAATTCATTTTGAAGTTCATCATAATCATTTTGCAAATCACTATAATCATTTTGTATAACAATACCATAGGAAGTAGAGGGTTTAAGACATACCTCGCTTTTTTCTTCGATGCCCATAAAACATTTTTCGACTTCATCATCGGAAGTTGTAAGAGACTCATTCCATATGGTTGGATTTGATGTTGTATCCATTTGAGAAGTAGATGCTTTTGAGTTGCTCTATTATTTGCATATACTTCATAGATGGCTTCTAATTTTTTCCATACTTCATGTGTCGATCAAATACCTACAACATGATCAAATTCCAAAGTGGTAAGTGAACAATGTAAAATATTAAGAGCTTTACCATTTAACGAGATGATTTTTCTTCTCTTCATCATTGAGCTCTTTGAAGCCTTTGGAGGTGTGTGGTGTGTTCTTCGTCGGAATGGATTCTCCATTGATGACGGTGTTCCAAATATCAAACCCGCAACTTTGTAAATAACATTTCATTCTTTCTTTCCAAAATGTAAACTTTTTGGAATCAAATAGTGGTGACTTGGTGGTGGAGGCGCCGGTAGGATGAGCTTCATTCGTAGCCGACGATCGTTTCTCTTCACTCGCGATGTGAAACGAGCTTGCCAAAGAGTTTGGCTCGATACCACTTGTAAGTCCAAGCGACTACGATAATCTAGAGGGGGTGTATAGATTATCTCCATCTTTTCGATTTCGCCCCTTTTTCGAACCAAATGCTCAAACACAATAATAAAAGTGTGGAATGTAAATAGCACACGTCGATTTATAGAGCTTCACCCCACCTAGGGACTACGTGCTCTACCACCCCAAAAGATATATCAGGGATGGATTTTGAAAAGAGAAAAAGATTTTATTAATAATTACCAAAATTATTACAACAAAATCTTACACCAACACCTTGAAGAGCACAACACTCTTCTTCAACACCACCTTTGAGATTACCACAATCTCTTCTTGAAGATTACCACAATCTTCAACGGCACCTTGTGAAGATTACCACAATCTTCACCCTTGAAGAGCACCACACTCTTCAACACCTCAACAAGAAGATTACCACAATCTTCTTACACCTAACACCTAGTTCACCCAAGTGTGTTCTTACCACAAGAACACTCACAAGGATATCTTGTGTTTGAATGACGACCACAAATTCAAGATTACAACTCGATAATTGATAATACAATGGAGTTCAAGTGTAATCAAGAATAGCCTAGACCTCAAGGATGTGAAAGTAAATAGCTAGGCAAATTACAACAAGAAATAAGACAATGTAAGAACAAGTGTATTCTTGAGTGTATCTTGTTGTGTTGTAGTTTTCTCTCTTGTTGTGTTGCTTCAATTCTTCCTCTATTTATAGAAGATGTCTTGTACATGATAGGCTCCTCTTGGGGACATGAATTCTGTAAAAAATTGCAAGACAATTGAAGAAAAGAGCGTTAGAAATCAATCCCACAAATTAAGGAAAAGTCGCATCGCAAACTCAATGGATAGTTTTTCTTTGTCAAAAGAGGGGTTCGACCGGTCGCGCAGAGATAAGATTGAAATTGAATTCTGCGAATTTATACACAGGGGGACCGGTCGCAGGGGGGTGCGACCGGTCGCCCTCATGTTGGACCGATCGAGGAAGACCAAAACATAGAAACAAAAGTTTACGTTCTTCGGGGCTTCAGTGCACCGGTCGCCCATAGGGTCGACCGGCCCCCTCACGTCGATCTCCGGTCGACGGTCGCCTCTCTCAATTTTGTCTGTCCTTTTTCTGTTCCAAGACTCAACACAGTGCGGGTTGCCTATAGGGCGACCGGTCGAGCTTTGAAACATAAGTGTTGTCCAATTTTATATCGAAAATAAACTCCAAGAAATACTCCGAAAAATAGTAAAAACATTTTAGACCAATCGGGAGTATTAGGACAACATAGAGGGACATTGTTTTGATGTAAAAACATTTGACACAAAATCATTTAAAAGTGTTGTCCAATTTTGTCGAAAATAAACTTGAAGAAATACTCAGGGAAATATTAAAACCATTTTAAATCATTTAGGAGTATTTGGACAACCTTTAAAGAACATTGTTTTGGTATAAAACAAAATCATCAAAATCATGATAAAACCATTTATCAAACAATCATTCGGATTCGCGTTTGGGCGCCTCGGGCGGGGCTCGGCGGGACCCCGAGTGGGGCTCGGGCAGCTTCCGTTTTAAGCATGCGCGTCGTTTTCTTTGTTCTTTCATGAATTGTTTTCCGTTTTATCCTTATTCCCTTAATTATTTTGATAATTTAGGGATTTTTAAAGTTGACTAAAATTATGATTTAATTTCTAGAAGTTAGATTTTTAAATTAGAGAATTTTAATAAAAAAGACCAATAGGATTGGACTAGGCTTATTAAACATAAGATGTTTTATAACTTAAATGTTTAGGAAACATTTATTATAAAATAATGAGTGAGAGAAGGATTCATGACAATAAATCATACGACCTCTATTATTGATCAAAGCAACATGAGATTTAAGTGACGCCTCGCGACGCTCAGATTCGTCCCCCTACGGATGATTTTCACTTAAATCAATAATCAAGACTTAATCTCCAAAAGGATAGGAATTTAAAATTTAACTCTTAATTTTCCTACCCTATGGCGGCGATTTTGAGTTAACTTTTAAAATCCGAAATAATGGGTAACACTCATAATGATACAATCAAATAGTTTGGATGTATCTAGGCTAAATTAAAAAGGCGATTAATAAATAAATGAAGATATGAGATGTCTTGATTATTTATTTTATAATCTGAGATGGTCTCGATTTAATCGTCATTTGATTTGACATAATAAATGATAACATTAAAGTTGTCACTAATATAAAGGTATATATATACATAGTCATAATATTTTTTTTTGTGACAACATAATAATTTGTTTGTTACAATAATAGTTTATAATTTTAATATTAGTAAGAATTGTGTATAAATTGTCATAATCGGCAATCCGGACACAATTTTAATCTTTATTAACTGTTTAAAGATTATATTGTGGTAAAATAAAAATTATTTATCACTTATTCACTTAATACATATATTCAATGGAAACTTTAATATTATTATAAGCATTTTGTCTCTGATATTACTTCTTATTATAGTGGATCTTTGCATAATGAATCAAACATAAAAACCTTCTCAAAAAAAAATCAAACTTAAATATACTTATACGATAATTTATTAGTCAAACCTCAAGCTTGACTCTAGGGTCATATACTTATATGAATTATGAGAATTTGACACATGAAAAGGAGTCTAAACCAGAGCTACACTGGTAAGCTTTGTATGATTTTTATACGTGGTAATAGGTCAAATTGGTCATATGTTTTGTGAAAACGAAAAATAGTCATGTTTTTCAAAACATATTTTTTTAGTTATTTTGACTAAAAATTGATGGTCATGCTCTTCTTGTATTATTTGGTGAGGTATTTGGCCATTTTTAAAAAATATATTGTGGTACATTTTTTTCCGTACCAAGACACATGTGTCTTGATAATGAGCACATGTGTCTCGATAACGAGAAATAGACTAATCTTCAGAAATTAAAAAAAAAAAGTAAAGTGGACATTTGAAATCAAATGGCTAAAAAAACATGCTTTTGAAAACTAATGGCCAAACAATATTTTTGCTATTGAGAAGTGACAACTGAGGGCGCAATTGGATGTGAGGGAGATTCCATTTTCGTTCCGCTGGAGAATTTTTATTGACCAAACATGTGTTTTGTTACAATTCAAGGGTCGAATTCTTAAGTTTTGCAGTGAGTGTTGTGCAGAGTGTTGGCAACACCTCTAGGTGTCACCCAGCGGAAACTTGAATTTTTCAGATTCTTTGTTTATTTTATCAATTAAGAAAAATAACCAAAGCATAAAAATGAGAATGAACACAGGGAATAAAAATTTGCACAAGTATAAAAATACTTGTGCGGCGCCACTAAGGCAAAAACAATGAAGTAGAATGTTGATTACACCAAATAAAGAACAAGACCAAGACTTCCCTATTGTACTTGATCTCTTAACTCAACCTTCTACCGTAAACATAAGAGAACAACTATAACCTATCCAAGACTACAGATTGTCTCTCAAAACTACCAAGAAGATTTAACTTTCAAGAGGTGTTAAGAAAGGTGACGTCAACACCTAACGAACACACTTAGCACCTCTCCCTCTTCTTGTGAAAAACTTGGACTCTTTTTGTGAAAACTCAAATCTTATGCTCTGGAATCCGTCAAAGTAAGAGAACAACTTGAACCTATCCCAGATTACAAGTCGTCTCTCAAAACTACCAAGAAAAATCAACTTTCAAGAGGTGTTGTAAAAGGTGATGTCAACACCTATCGAACACACTAGGCACCCTCCCTCTTCTTGTGAAAAACGGTGGACTCTCTTTAATTTTATGATTTATGTGCTCGAATCCACCCTTGCTTTCAGGCGATCTCCTTGCCTTTTATAGAACGGCTGCATCCCTACAAAATAGGCCACACAACCAACTTTCAAGTTAAGGGGTTAGTGGGGGATTGAGAGATGTTGGTTCCTTGAAAGTAGGACACAATCCCCACTATCTCTCAACTCCCAAAACAGCCGACTAAGTCTCCAAAATCATGTAATTGGGCCTGCAAATAATTAGTTTATTTTTGTTCTAGAAACTTGGCAAAATAACAAGATAACAACAAATTAAAATTATTAGAGTTTTGACTCATTAGGTCAACTCTAACATGTTTGTTTATGAAAATTTTAAAAATATAATATTCTCTCACTTTAATTTATTTTCATTTTTTCTTAAATCAATCACATCTTCACATTTTTTCATAAAAAACTAATCATTAATACACATTCTTCCACAAATTTTACTATTCACTCACTCACTCACAAATTTCTAACTACCAATCATATTCAACCATTATTTTTCTTGTTTTTAAATCAAATCAATTTTTATCATTATTTTTCATCTCACATCCAATCACACTCTCAAAATTCATTTTTTTCTTCCAAAATATTTCCACCACTATTCTCTAGCAAAATAAAATTTTGAAAATGAAAGTATATCCAATCACGCACTGACTCTTTTTATCTCCACATGATTTCTCATATTTATTTGTTGACACAAGTTTTCAATCGTTTATTAAATTTGTATGGAATATGAAAATGTATTTTGTCATAGAATTATGATGAAAAAACTGTAAGTAAAATTGAGAATATTGTTTGTTTAATATATTGGATTTTTCTTAATGAAAAAGTGATAAAATAATATTTTAATTGGATGATATATATATATATGTATGTATGTATATATGTAAGTGGCAATGTTGCAAAAGGTAGTATATTGGATTGAGATTTCTTGTTCTATAATCCTATTTCATGGATGAATGTCACATATACAAGATGATGTCATAATTTTAAATGTGTCATTCATCTAAGAAGTGGGACATGAGATCTGGACTCGATATTAAATCGATAGTGGTGGGATCTCATGACCTAAATGTTTATTAATTAGAAGTAATAATTAATTAGTACACTTTCTAAGTAGTGGATCTCATAAATGTTTATTAATCTATATATATATATATATATATATATATATATATATATATATATATATAACGCCCGATTTTTAAAACATATAAATAGCTTAATCTAATAAATATATTTAAAGCGAACGAATAAGACACATCTCAAAAAAAAAAATAAGTGGAACCATTTTATTAATAAACCCAATGCGCCACTAATTATAAAATTTTGTGTCCAAATAAACAAAGTATTCAAACTAAAATATTGATCCTCCAAAAATAAAATACTAACTATTAACAGTAACTTAAATTCATTAATAAAATAAGCTTTTCCAAAAAAAATTCAAATTAAATAAAAATCATTGACTTTGCATCCACCGCCTCCAATCCTCACTCGGGCTCCTCAACCTGAAAAGTGTTAATAAATATGGGGTGAGCTTTCAATTCGTTCCGTAGGGACCAACTTTTGTCATTACATAATAAATCATTCAAGCATAATCACTTATATTAAAACATGTAATTTTCCTCTGTAATTTTCTCTGACTGGCCAGTTAATAAATTTAGTACGGCGGGCTTAACTTGAAGATCAACTTCGATCCCGGACCTATATACAGTCCCTGACTAGTTCCTCTGCATATCATATATAAATGAAAATACTCACATGAAACATCATATAAAGACAAGAATTAAAATCCCTACTTCAACTGATTTCTGTTAATCCGCGTAGTAACTAAAACGATTATTTTAATCCTCTTGATTCTCAATTCCTGAATCAGATTTGTAGAGAAATGGGATGAAGTTTGTAAGGGAAAATTTTAAATTTATAGAGCTAAATTCTAGAATTGATGATTAAGAGTGAAGTTCTTACATTAACTCTTCACCTTTCATATTCTTTTCATTAAGTTTGAGCCCTTCTAAATTCATAACTGAAATTTCATTAAAAGTGGCTAATTAAATTTTATATTTTGATTTTTAAATTAAAACTCTGATTAGATAAAATTTAAAGTTAGAAACCCTAATTGAAATTTCTGCAGCAAATTATGAAATTAGGGTGTATTGAAAGAATTTGTATTTATAGGATGATTTTATGGAGTTTGAAGATAAGTAGGGTTTGTTAATGATAAGATAAAATCGACTTTTTTTTAATCTAATACGAGTGAAATTCTATCTTAAAAGGGTTTAATAAAATTCGGATTGTAAAACGATAATGATGAATTATAAATATTAATATCGATAAATAAAATTATAATTTATATAATAATAATTGAAAAATATGGGATATTACAATATATATAGAATAGTAACTAATGGTTTTCCGCCCATTTTTTTGGTTTCGAAAAAAGTAATAAAATTTCTTTAAGGAAAAAAGTTATAAAAATCTATGGAAAAATAAGAAGTTATAAATATTTGTGATTTCATTATTTTTGGTAGTCAACTTTCTTTCAATAAATCACTTTTTAAAGTTATATATTGGGAGTGTTTGCAAAAACTTCGCTTTTAGAAGAAGTGATTTATTATAATGTAGTAGAAGTAGTTGAGAATTAGAAGTTGGTAGTGTTTGAAAATAGAATTAAAAGTTGAGAATCGAAGTTGGTAGTGTTTGAAAATAGAATTAAAAGTTGAGAATGAGAAGTTGAGAGTGTTTGGTGAAAAAGCAAAGAAAAGTACTTATTTATATGTAAAATTCAAACTAGAAGCGGAAGCGAGAATCTAAAGCACCCCTCTCCCTACTTTTAGATTCTCGATTAAATGAAAGCAATTAGAAGCGAGAAATTGGTATATGCAAACACTAAAACCCGCTTTTTAAGCAAAAATCGAAAAGCACTTATTTTAAGTGTTTGCAAACACTCCCATTATATTGTTCAAAAAAAGTTATATATTAAAAATAAAGTTATTTAAATCGGGTTTTCAAATATGTGTATGTCTTTGCATTAATCATTATATATACACATATATATCTTTTTCTTCTTAAAAAATTAATAACTTTTTCGTTTTAGATTCGTTTTGGCGTATAATATATAAATTATCTTTTTATGATCTTCGGTATGACATTGACATTGCATATATATAGAGTCGTCGAACGGGCTGCGGGGGGTTGGCCGCGACGCCAAGACCCGCCACTTGGCGGGGCGGGGGTGGCCGCCGAGGTGGCGGGCCGAGAAAACCACAGACCCAACCAACCCGCCAGGCGGCGCCAAAATTAAAAAAAAAAAAAAAAAATAAAAATATATTTTTTTATTCATATTATTAATTTTAATAAATTAAATATACTAATGGATAACAAGTACATATTTTATAAAAATATTATATACGCTTTTATAAGAGATAAAAATATAAAATATCAATTATACTATTTTTTTTTTATCTATTTTATCTATTTTTCTTTTTTTTTTTTTTTTAATTTACGGCGGGCTAGCCCCGACCCGCCCGCCAAGCTGCGGCCCACGACGGGCTAGCCCGTTTAGGCCCGCCCTTTGGCGGGCTACTAAATACTTAACCCACCACCTACCTTAGGCGGGCGGGCCGACCGACGGTCCGACCCGTTTTGACTCTACATATATACAATAAAAAATAAACATACTAAATAAAAATATATAAGATATATTTTCTCATTATTTTGTAAAGTGCTTTAAAAAATATGTATTCGAGCTATTGGACATCAATTTTTATATTCATGTATTTTGGTTATTTATGATATATGTGTAGTTGTTAATGGACTTATCCGACTTCTTCATAATTATATAAAATTATATTTAAGTTGATTAAATTCAATCAAAAAATACTTATTTTAATTGAAGAAAATATCTCAAACTATGTATCCAAATATTATATCAACCCTATATACTAAAAAAAAAACATGTTGCCACATGTCATCACCTCTCGTAATTTAGTACACATGTCAACACCTAATTCTTCCAAATCCACATGTCGGCTTCACATTTAGCCACGTGGCAAACCATGTCAACACCTTATTCTTCCAATTATAAACTGGATTATTTTTGGATAAATTGATTTTCCTTATATAACTACTAATTAAATACTAATTTGAAGATTGACATCCGGCTTAGAAAGATTGACAAATTGGAAAGACATATATACACAAATACACATAGTAATACATCATATATGTATGTATTTCCATATATAAAAGAATAATTAATCAACTTTTAATTATAATTAGAAATCTACAAAATAAATAATAATCCCAAAAATCAAGGATACTCATGTTGCAAATTAATTCCTTAATAAAATTAAAAATTATTTGTTAATAAAATTAGCGAGAATTAACTAAGTGATTTTCAAATGCTAAAAACCTATATATCAACCATTGTATTATTCTGTTAATTAATAAAACATTAATGTAAAAATAGTTGTAATAATATAATTAAATAATTAAATATTTGCGTCATTTTGACAAGCAAATACACAAAATAAAAACTTATTAAATATCATGTGAATTTAAATTGGCTTGATTTTACCAAGCTACGTTTGTGTGCAAATGGTATATGTTCACCTATTTAAATCTTATAAAAATTAAAAATAATAAATATTTTTTATTGAAGACTTTTGTTAAATAAAATTAAGACAATTAATTTAGTGGTTCTTTAAATGCCAAACATAATGCAGTGCGCTTGGAAATAGAACAAATAATATAGTTTATGAAGAAGTTTTTGAATTTGAAGTGAAGATTTATATGACACTCTTCCAAATTTTGATTTTTAGTGTTTTTAATTAGTATTTTGAATCTGTTGTGGCTATCAAAAATAAATTTACACATCAATATTTTATTTTCGATAAATCGTGTAACACACGGGTGTTATTCTAGTATGTATATATATGTATTTATGTATAGGATTAAATGTGGCAAGGGGCATACTTGAAGAGGCAGTGTGGACTAACCCTATACGTTAATTTATCAAATCCAATAGATCTTATTTTTTCAATTTTTTGCCATTTTTTATTTTCGCCCATAAAGGGCAAATTGGTCTTTTTGATGAAACAATTTTTCAGTTTTTTTTGGTATCTGCATGTGTCTTTCAGTTTTCAAGGGATATGATTTTTGATTTCATTCATGTTTTCAGTTCTCTCTTTCATTTGAAACATTTCACTTCTTTTCTCCCCCTTTTTCTCTCGACTGTCGATTGCTCTCTCCCATTTATTTCATCCATTTTTTTCGCTTAATCGACTAAAGGTTTTAGTTCGATCTGCGAATTAGTTTGTTCTTCAAGGTGTTTTGGTTGAGGTAAGTGTTTTTTGACATGTTTTTTTTATTTTGGTTCCGTTTTTTGTTTTCTTTTCAAATAAATGTGTTGAGATTTTCTTTTTTTCCAGTTTTTGGTGGTGTTTTTTTACAGATGCAATGCTTAGTTTTTTGTTTTTTGGAGTCTATTTGTTGGAGACTAGGCATTTGGTTGTATTGTTTGGTTTTAGAGATACTAGGGTTTTTACTTTTCTTTTGCAGTCTGCTTTATGCGCAATTTTTTTTTAAATGTGTTTCTGGGAATGGTTTTTAAGGTATTTTACTTATTTGTTTTTTGATTGGTGTTTTGGTGTAAATTTTAACATAAACGATATAATTTTATATGTTGTTTGGTGTAATTTGTTTTTTTTTTTTTTTTTTGGGGGGGATATGCGTACTGATGTTTGTGTAGGCAGGGGGTTTTACATGATGGTTGTGTGTTTTGAAATGTGTTTTGGAAATGTGCTAGGGTACTTTGTTTTTCTTATTTATTTTTTTTGGATTTTTGGTGTTCATTTATACCTTAACGATGCATGTTTAGTTGTAGTTTGATGCACAGTTTTCTAAAGTATATAGGTGTGGTGTTGTTTTTTCCATTATATTATAAAGAATGAATAATATGTGATGTTATTTTTAGTTAAGTATTTGATGTATAGTTATGAGTTATATTGCGCATTATTAATGACCATTTGGTGCAAAAATGAATAAGACAATCAAGTGTAGGTGGAAGATAAATTTGGATGCATTGTGGATGTTCAATGGTGCATGTTTTATGATATTATTGTGCATATGAAAATGTATTATGGTGCATGATTTAGTTTTTGGTTCTGCGCATCGAGTTCACAAAGTGCATAAACACACATAGTGTGTAAATAGTCATTTTTGGTGCGAGTTAAAGTTCATATAGTGCATATTAAGTTTATCATTTGTGTTTTTAATACATTTTCAACATGGACATGTTTCATATGCATGTTTCTCTGGTTTTGAGGTTTGTTAATGGTAAGTTGAGAAGTTTATATGGCTAAAGGAAACCAGAAAAGACCAGTTGTCGGCGAAGAGGATGACGGGGAACGGAATGTTAAGAAGAGGGCTAAGGTGGACAAATTAAATGAATGATTTGAACCAAGAGAAGGGAATTAAGGGGGTGAGATTCGGCCAAAAATTTCTTCAATGATAAGAAGAATTCATAGGGACATTGTTTTTGATTTTGATAGGATGTTTTTTTGTACTTGGAAAATATTTTTTTTTATGAGTATGTTCTATGTCCTTTTTTAGTGTAGTATATTTTGAATGATGATGTAATTTTAACAGTGTTAATGGTTCTATTTGAATGTAAGTATGTGGATTTTCACTTCTGCAGTATTGTGTGTTTTTTTTGTTAATTGGATATGTGTTCATTTTTTTGTCAACTTTATGATGGAATGGCGTGTTTTGTTCAATGTACTTATGCATGGTTAACGATTTTTATGTACACAAAATATAAATTTATGAAATTTATCTGTTTAATAATAATGCACATTTAATAATATTTTGGTGCATAGTTATTATTATCTTGATGCAAAATATGATGTTTTCACAACTGTGTTTTTTTGGTGCATAGTTAGTGATATTTGTAGTGCATAATTAGTAGCTTTTTGGCACATAGTTAGTAGTGTGTTGATGCATATAAGCTTTCCACAATGCATTTTGTTTTTCAACGCAAGTGTTAATGACCGTTGTTGTGCATAATTAGTAATTATTTGGCGCATAATTAATATTGTTTTGATGCATTTTCGATATCCACAACTGATTTTTAAAATGCACAGTTTGAATGGCCATGTAGTACATATGCAGAATATAATGCCGATTCGTTTGATCTATTAAATATTAATATGTAACTGTACATAACACATTCATTATTAAAAATTTAGATTGTAAGCACTGAGTTTTTGAAATGTATCAAATTGAATCTAATAAAAAAGGGGCCGCTCTCGGTTACATACAATGTCGCAACTTTGATATCTTTGTTTCTAAATTTTCTAGAGGTGTTTCTTCGTATGTCAAAGCCGCATCTTTTGCCATAGTCCTTATAAAATTGCACACCCTCCACCAATGTATGAAATTGCATGTCTATTCTTGGTATTTTATCTTGTTCTATTTCGGGTATCTAGTATTTGGTAGAGGCAGGAGATATTACGATGCGCTCGCGTCTTGATGTGTTGGTTGTTTTCATCAAGTAAATCGCACAAAATATTTTTATCATTGTGGAAATAGGTAGATGTAATGTTCATCAATTTTGTTTTGCACCAATTTTGTAATAATTATGCAACATATATGTACAAATAAGCATCAAATCACAAATATTTTTTATCATGGATGTCTAATTGGTACATGTTCGCGAAATACCAACTAAATATGCACTGTTTTATTGTTATCTATGCACCACCATATCAATATCTTTATGCCCAAATTTTACTAATCCCAATTTTTAATATTTTTGTAACGTGCACAAGTTACAAATCAAGATAAGTATGTATCATTTGATTAGTAATTATGCATCAATTATACATTAGGTATGCATCATATTTCCAATGTATGAATCAAAATAACAAAGGTCATTTTCAGCATAAGTAGTTAACTGTGCAATAAGCATTTGGATGACATAAACACTAAATATGCATCGTTTCTTATAAAGTTATACGACATGTACACACTATATATGCATCAAAATAAACTAATTATGAATCAAGTATACACTATATATGCATCGAAATAAACTAATTGTGCATCAAGTATACACTATATATGCATCAAAGAAAAACTAATTGTGCATTGTTTTTTCAGTGGACCAAAAAATTAAGTCATCACTTTTTCAATTTACCAAGGTTTAAAGATAAACTAAATGCGCATCGCTTTTTTCAAATTAGACATCAAAAAATATTTTTTTTATATGTGACTTGTTTGTTATTCAAATGAGTGAATGTGTAAACAGGGGGTAAACATGGATATTTTTTGACAATTTGCAGATAATTATGGCATATTGCAATATTGTTATTTTGTTCAGAATTGTACGTACCAGTTTCGTCGCCTGCTAATTCGTTGTTTTCATCTGTGTTTTCCATTGATGCGTCACTTTGATGTTGATGAGTATATTGATCTTGTGTTTCGTAAATATTTGCTCATATGATTTTGAGTTTTTTTGCTCGATTCGCAAGAAGAGAGAGCGAGAGAGAGCGAGAGAGAGCGAGCGAGAGAGAGAGAGAGAGAGAGAGAGAGAGAGAGAGAGAGAGAGAGAGAGAGAGAGAGAGAGAGAGAAGTTGGTTTTTTTTTGTTTGATTGTGTTTTTGAGTTATGGAAACGTGATATTCATCAATTCCATGATTGTAGGGCATTGTTATGGTAAGATAGTTACAGAATCTTCCTAGTTACTATTTTGCCCTTTTCGGATTTTAATTAATTGATTAATTATGTAATTTTAATGGGATTATGGACCATTGATCAAATGCAGTGGATGGATAAGATCAATCCACATTGCGCTTCTGAGAAGAGGTTGTCTTACGATATCATTTCCCTTATATATATTAAATATATCTATACATAGCATTTGATATATTCATGTAAGAAGAAATTAATTTTTTTATTTATAAATTTAAATTTATAATAGTTTTTTATATATCAAAAATTATTTTTTATATTTTTTAACCTACTTTTCATGTTAATAGAAAATATTTTTTTTACATTTATCAATGTATTTTGATATCAACTTTTAAAGTTGTGCATTTGGACTATTAGATATGAATTTATCTTGTTGATATTTTTTTGATATATGTGTATATGTAAAAGTAAAATAGTTTTTATTTTTTGAAATATTTTATTTTCCCATAAAATTATGTTGCTAAATATAAACATTATTTTTGTTTAATTCCTTTAATAATTCTAACAATTGTTCAACTTTCTAAACTCTAAAAAGATATTGGAATTTGAAATGACATTATTAATACATTAAATATTAAACATTGGCAATTAATATTTTTTTTTTAACTTTCACTTTTTTATAGATAAACATTTCAATATATACATACAATTCACATTCAATTTTTTTAAATATCAACCAAATATATTGTATTTAAAAAGTTTTTATCATTGTTTATAATAACTTATTTTTATATTATTTAATTGTATAATTTATAATTAAATTAATTGTTTTTATATTTTAATTATTTAGTGGAATTCTAAACTTTTTGCGGTCACTAAAAATACAAAAATATAGTTCGTGCATCACACGATCACGAAATACCAAATATGAGAACCCGAATAGAACATAATAATTGAAAAGTCCAAATAATACAACACAACCCCGACAATAAATTTTCAAAAGTTTAAAAATCAACTTAACAATGTGAATAAATAAAATACATGAAAAAATCCACAAAAATAAAAATATTCCCAAAATAATCAATATAATAAAATCAGTAATATTACCAAAATTATATTTTATTGTCTCTATTTACTTAACTAATATACTTAATTCTCCTATACATACGAGACAACTTTGGAAAATAATTTTGCATTTGAATTTACTACTACAACATTTGAAAAAAGTATGACACATATTTTCACACTTATTAGGAATCTAAATTTGACTAAAACGAAATGCGCGATGAAAGTGCTTGTGCGATTTTATTAAAAAAAATAGTTTTCAAAGATTGAACATAAATACATAGGCTTAAATGTATTTTTTTATGATTATGTGGTGTGATATCTTTTTATTTTTGATTTTATCAATAATAAATATTAAATACTATTTTCTGCTTATTGTTTGATGTTATATTAAAATTATTACAAAGTAGGAGATATAATTCGTAGAACTATTAGGAAAATGCACATATCACAGTACAAAATGGACAATTCACAGATATACACTTGTGCATCGCACGGACAAAAAACTAGTAGGTAATAATAAGATCCACTTTAAATATTTAAATTAAATTTACAATTTATTATGATAATTTGTACGTATAATAGTTCACATTACAATTATGTTTTAAATTGTAACATATATGTGTATATTGACCATATATAGAGTAGGGAAGTGTATTTTCATTTCATATATTTTCATTTATCTCAACACATTTTTGGTAATATCGACACAATTTTCTTCAAGTTGGCACTGTTTCGACGAAAGTTTTCTATTTTTCTGTTCTTTTCATTAAAATTTCCATGAAGACATGCATAATTTTTCGGGCTTTTGACACAACTGCCTCACTTTTTGGAGACAATGACAATTTTATACGCTTCCCGGTACTTTTTGGATATATTTATACGCCCCCGCCCTTTGTTTACACAAATTTACGCTCCCGCCAAATTTTCGGACTTTTTTACGTTGTTTCAAGATTGTTTCGAACATGTTTCAAATATGATTCTTCCAATAAAATTTCAGTGGGAAAATAAATTTTGCCTCCGTTAAATAATCTATTTTATACTCGAAATTTTATAAAAAAAAATCAAGAAATATACACATAAAACAACACATATAATTAAAACCAAACAAATTAAAAATATTATAGAAACAACATGAATAAAAAACACAACTCAATTTTTGATCCAATGCATGAAAACATAAAAAACATGGAAACAACCAAAAAACTGTATAGAAACAAGCCAGAAACAATATAAAAACGCCATGTGAGCAAAAAAGTTAAAAATAGGTAAAAAAACTTGTATTTAAACATCGAAAACTACGTGTGATGAGGGTTAATATAAATGGGGCTGAGCTGATGAACTCTGCTTATAAAAACCGAATTGAGGCTCCTGTATTGACAATATTGAGAAGCACTTGTTTGTAGAGTGATGAGCTTTGCTCATCGGCCAACTGATATGATCTTTTATGGAAATGGCATTGAGACTCGGTTTGGGCGAATCGATGAGCTTTGTTCATTGGACCGAAGTGATGGACTTGCTTAAAGGATTTGAGTTTAGGTTTCTTACTAAGGATGAGCCGATCTGTTAAGCCCTCATAGATGATCAAGTTAATAGTCGATTAGGATGTTAAGTCCTCTTTAAGCCAACCCGACGCGTCCGATGAGTTGAGTAGGGATGCACTTGGTCTAAGGGCTAAGTTGGTTGAGATCTGTGTCCAAATGTTGCGAGAAGTTAGCCGAGCTACCGACCTGGGGTGTTTGAGGTCAGCTCGGACGACCCGGTGAACTCATGCAAATTAGAGTTTTGGAGATTCGATCCTATCTTAATCATGATTCTATTACCAAATCGTAACAGAATTCAAATTTTATGGAAACCCTAATCCGGGCTAAGCTATAAAAGCCCAAGTCCAGGTTCATTCTTACTAATCACACTTTTCTCATACTTTAATATATATTCGCCTCTTTCTTGTGGAACACTCTTCTGACTTAAGCATCGGAGAAGGCACGCGGAGCACTCCTCGGCCCTCCTTTTGTGCGGAGTTCACGGTGGAGTTCGGTTGGAAAGCAATTTCAAGGAGGTGGAGCATTTTAGGAGCAACCAACGTGGAAACAACAAAGAAACATCAGAACAACATTAAAAACGGTATGGAAACAACCCAGAAATAACGTAAAAAATATTAAAAATACCACATGAATAAAAAGCGCTTAAAAATAGGTAAAAATTGTATTTACATATTGAACACTACATGGAAACAACAAAAACAATTATTAGAACAACATGAAAAATACTATAGAACAACACAGAAACAATAGAAATAATGTACAAAATAATATATAAACAAAAAATAGCATAAAAAATAGGTAAAAGTGGTTTTGAAACATCGAAACAACATAGAAACAACAAATAAACAAATTTAAACAACATCGATACAACATATATATATACACATAAAGCAATACAGGAACAAAAAAAACATAAAAATAATCAAAAAATATGCAGGAGCGTAAAAAAAGGAAAAAAGAATAGGTACAAGAGTGATAGGGACGTATTTTATGGTATATTTACCGAAAGGATGGTATTTTATGTAATTTTTCCTAATTTTTCATGGACCTGGAAAAGAGTGAGTCTAGATTCTACTTATAAAAGAAATGCATTTCCTGTATGTACACTAAAATGGGCCAGGACTATTATGGCTGTTTCTTCTTAAAGCCCAACTAACAAAAAGCCAGTTTTAAGATTGCGAGGAAAACCCAGATCGACTTTAACCATATTGGGTCTTATTACAGCCTGATCCAATGTTGCAAGAACATAAAACAGTAAGAAGAGTATGGGGTAAATTGTCATTTTTGTACATGTCTGGGAGAACTTATGAAATGAAAGTGCATTTATAGAATGAATTTTTAATATCAACTGTTTCAAAAAATATTTATGTGTAATGTAACGTGTTTGGTAAAAGTATTTTTAAAACTCATCTGGTAGAAGTGGTGGAAAAAAATCCAAAAGTCAGAAATTTGTATTTCTCCAAAATCGACTTCTAAAAATAAGTCACTTTTTTAATAATCAATAGTAAATAAAATAATAATCAATTAGTCAATAAAATAATAATCAACTAGTAAATATATTTTATAATTATATATAATTACTACTTAACTCGTAATTAATAAGCATGTTTTTAGATTTTCTGTAGATCCACGCGACAAATTATTTTATAAACATTTTTTTTTTTTGAATGATTATGCATTAATCATTATTCCAGCTCTCCTTCGTTAAAAGTTAAAACTGGTCAAAATACTCTTAAGGACAAGATTTAGTATTCCTAATAGTTTCCTATCTAATTTACTATATATGTTATTTTAATAATTCTTCAATCCTGTACGATACTAAATTATAGCACGTGATAAAGGTTATTCCATGAAGATTTTTCCTTGTACGATGACCTCATTTCGATTTCCAATAAATATTTTTCCCAATTCAAATAAATTTAATAAAGATGACCAATAGTTGTGGCTAGGGATGACAAATAGTGTAATCGCAGGGGCTAGAGCTAGACCCGTATCTTTGGAAATTTAAATAATTTTTGAAATTTAAATCAATAAAAAATAAATATTTAGTACTAAAAATAAATATTTTAAAATAAAATATACATATAAATATCAAAATTTTCAAAAATTTTGGGGCTAAAGCCCCCCTATTTGAATCTTGAGGATACGCCCATGTGTAATCGTGTCATGTTTTGTATATCGAGCGATAACGACCACGACATGATAAGGTCAAACGAAATACAACATACGATACAAATCGCTCGACGCGAAAAACGAACACGAAAATTTTTTGTGTCGACCACGACACAACACGATTTGATAAGAAAAGACAAAAAAAAAAAAAGAAATTGTTACTCGTTAATACATACACGATAGCAGATTACGATATGACACTATTACATGACAATACACAATACAAACATACAAAATATCAAGTTATCGTGTCACTAACGAGTGTAAGCGTGTCATTATCGTATCAGCGATAGGTAAATGTGTCGTTATTGTCTTTATCGTGTCATTATTGTGTCACTAACATGTTAATATTTTATATATTATTTTTATCGTGTTTATGTTGTTTACATGAACACGACACGAACACGATAAGGCTAGCTAGCTATAAACACTAACCCATTATTTTGTATTGTTTTCGTATCGTGCTATCGTGTAGTGTCAAGAATTACCACTCCTAGTTGTGGCTAATGTCGTGCATAATTCATGTTCGACCTTGTAGACTTTTTTTTAGTACAATGGGGATAGTAGGGAGGAGACACACGCACTTATATGAGATCGAATTTGGATCAATCATTCTAATAACAAAAGTCTTTACCATTGGAGCACAAGATTGATCATAACGTTATATATTGATTATGGTCATATGCTATAAATTTAACGGAAAAATAAACTATTTTTTTCTAACGGAAAAAATAAACTATTGGCATAAAGTGCATTGTTCAAGCGTATGATTAAAGTAAGCACGCCACATTAAATCCAATAATTATCCAACATATCACATCAAAGATGATTTAAATTTTTTTCAAGTACTACGTTGGATCCATGAAAAACATGAAATAAAGAAAGGGACAAGCCACTTGGATTAGTAAGCAATTAAAAGCTGGAAGAAAAAAAAACATTTAAGTTGTCTGCTTTGATTGAGATTGGTGTCGATTAATTCCCACTTAAAAAAATACTTTTGGCTTTAATCAGCTGCCCCAATAAGTTGTTGAGATTAAACCAAAAAAAAAAAAAAAAAGAACGATATCGGATATGGAAAGAAAAAAACTTTACCTGAAAACGGGTTTTGGCTTTTAGTAAGCTGAAAAGATGGAAAAAATTGTTTGTTCTGTCTCCATTAGCTGCTTAATTAATTAATTACAAGATTATGGAAATCTGGCTATTTTTTTTAGGGGACGCATAGGTACACTTATGCATCTCTATAATCACTTTACAACATTTCTACGTTTTATTAGCTTTTTTTTTCCTTTTTTTTTTTGAAGGTTGCATTCTTTAGGCCCTAGTCGGACAACGACCCAACGCCTAAAAATAGTATTATTTCTCTTTTTATTATTTTTATCATTTTACAGAATTTTGGCCGATTTTTGCCGCCTAACCCCAATTCGTTGGCCACCTAGGCTGGCGTGTGGCACGATTTTTGGCCGAAACAAATTTTTACGCAAATTTTAGCAAAATCGGATCGAGGTAGGGGCACTTAGTGCCTAGTCGGCCGTCTATGCCAATTTTTACAATACTGCTTATATGTTTCTAATCATTTTTATCCATACAGTTATTTACTATTATAATAAAAGAATAAAGAAACTGAAAAAGCGAAGCAATATAAATCAAAGTAATTTAAAAAAGGGGAAATTATGCAAGTGTTGCAATGTTTTTTTAGAGTAAAATAAGTATGAATGATTTTATATATCTTATTTATTTTGCTTGGAAATTAAATTGGAATCAACAAGTTTATAAAATATTTTTAAAATAAATATTATTTTCATGAATCATTGTATTATAAAATGAAATATAAACCCAATTAGATCCTCTTAACATTCTAAAAAATGTCAGCAGCAAAATGAAATTCATATGATCACAACTTAATTAATAATGTTAATATTGTAGTTAGTTCATTACATTTTTTTTATTTTTGACGAAAGAATAAATTTTTTTAGTATCTTAATCAATGATATCTGCGGTAAAAACCAGCAAATTACCAAGAATACACATGAACCAAACACAGCCTTATGGGAAGCACAGGAAGACAATAAATGAACCGACAGGGACTAAAACCTAGCCCATCTTAGAATTTGCCACCCATATCCTTTAATTGCACCAATATCCCAAAAACCCAGAAAACACACTTACACCAATTAGTGCGTGCATTATTTATTGCTTATCAAGAAAAATAAAGTCTGAAAACAAATAATACTATTCCACTGCACTCTTTTAACTCTCTAACTTTTCTCCCATGAAAAGTCAGAAAAAGTTAATAAATTCTTTTATTGCCTAGAGATTCTTGTTAGGTAAAATCTTTTTTGACTATAGCATCTAACAAAAAAAAGGTAGTGGGATCATTTTTTAACACTAGAAACAAGCTTCACTTTCTTCATGAAAAGAACAAAAGTAATAAAGAGAAGGGGCACAAGAGTTCACAAAACAAGGGACAAAAGACAAAAGAAAATTCTACTACTACAACTACCCACTGGAATACTAGCTATCAATGATTTCAATTTTTTTTTTAATTCTTGGTATTTTTCTTGGATAGAAGTAAATGGCCCCCTTTTTCTTCTGTTTCTCTTCTCTGCTAGATTTTTACTGCTGATCCCTTCTATGTTGTCTGTTAGAAGCCCCAAAAAATTACCATGGCAAGAGCGTTAGTTACTCTGGTGATTAGTTTTAACTGCTGCAGATTTACTGGTTCATCTTTTCAGAGTCCCAATAGGATGTAGTAGACTAGAGTGATTGGGAGAGCTACTAACATCCCAAATATGACCCTGCAAAATTACAAACAAAATTATAAAATTAGAAGAATACACATCATATAGAGCTTTTCAAACTGATATATATGTCAAACAAAGACATTATTTTCAAGAAATGGGCAATTTAAAGGGTTAATTGCAAAAATACCCTTGAGATTTAGTCTACTTACAAACAAAAACACAAGTTATCTTCTAAAATTACAAATACAATACCCCCTTCATATTTGTTCTAATTTACAAATTGAATCCTTAATAGGGGGATAGTTGTAATTTTGAAAGATAATTTGATTTTTTTTGGTAATTAGGTCAAATCTCAAGGGTAGTTTTTGTAGTTATGCCTAATTGGTGATAGGAGAAAAAGAGAGTTAGTGCTAACCCAGTGCTAAGTATATCAGGATGGACATTATATTCCTTAGCAAAGACAAAGGGAACAATTCCTTGTGGTAGAGCTGCCTGAAAATTGAAATCCTCAACTAAGTTAATGCCTATAAAATGGTTGCCAAGTATAATTTGCATTATCTAACAATTTTACCTGAACAATTGCAATGTGCAAGAGAACGCCTCGAAGTCCAACAGCAATCGAAGCAGCGGCCATAACCGCGGGCCCAGTAAGAAATCGAACGGCCATAGAGAACGCAGCAACTGATTTACCACATGCAATGATTCTTGGCTGCAATGCCATAAACAATCCTGCAATTCCATCATACAATCACTTCAAATGTTAAAACATATATATCATCAGTTTGTTTATCTAAGGAGGCAATTCGTATCATCGTGTTCGTTTTGCAATCTCGTGTTTTTGTGTTTTCTTGTCTTACTTGATCGTAAATATAACAATAAGTGTAACATTAACTAAAGGGATAATTGTAATCATGTTGTGTTCGTATATGTTATCGTGTCGTGTCAAGAACATTAATTTTCCTTACCAAGACTGAACATTGCCATTCGAGACCAGCATCCGACAAGATGGATATCGATTTGGCTATAATCGCAGGCATCTCAACATGCCACCTATAAAAAAAATCAAGGATCGATGAAATTTTAAATCTTTACTATATCCATATGAGATCGAATGGTTTTAACACATTACCTGAACGAGACCAAAGACCATGTGAGGCCGATGAGGCTAGAATACGTGTTCGGATTTCTAATCAGCTTCCGCCACACCATGATTAGTATTAGCCTCGTCAACACACTAGTAGGCGGCATGGCGGTTGGCCGCATCAATACTAGCCTTAGGGTGAAGCTCAGCGGTCGAGCTCGAACCGAGCTTAGACAGCACGGGCCCTTCTCGATCCGTCCCATTCGGGCCTTGTTTGTTTCCAAAACTAAACTCGTCTCGACCAAAATCGTCATAGTCTACGTCATAAGTTGCACGGAATTACTATTGTCGAATATAAAAAACATTGATGTAATGATACAATTATAAAAGGAAGCATGTGACAATAGAAGACAAATAAACCAGAAATTCAGGAATGTTTGCAATGGTAATAACAAACCAAGAAACAGAATTTTCTACTTGCAGGAAGGAAAAGGACACAACAAAGAAAGCCAACTTCAACTACAAGCTAACAAAAACAAATCCAAATACAAGAAAAACGACAAATGCAGTTACATCAAAAGAAAAGTGAACAACAATAAAAACAAGTATAGCAACCTCATGAAACTATTAAAAATCATGCATTTGCTCAAAAATATGGCAATGAAACTAAACAAATCAATAAAACTAATCATTCCAATACAAGAGTCAACTGTAGCATCAAGAATCAACAATCCATAAGCCCTTTTGACCAAACAAAGAAAGTCAAAAAAAAAGTCCAAATGTGTGAAAAGAGTTAATTACACCTTTGGGATATTAGACCTCATGAAAAACCATTTATTTGCTGAAAACAAGACAATGTAACTAAACAAATCAATAGAACTAATTCCAATCCAAGAATCAAGAATCAAGAATCCATACACCCTTTGACCAAACTACAAAAAAAAAAGTCAAAATGTGTGTAAAGAGTTAATTGTAGTATTATACCTTTAGGATGAGCTCCAACAACATTAACCTCATTCCCATAATCACCACCTCTGAAAACATGAATACCCCCTTCAGAAACAGGTGAAGCACTTGAACTCCAAACAAACATGTGAAGATCTTTACCACCCTCAGCCCCATTAACCTTCTTCTTCGGGCCCGGGCCGGTGGGCCCAGGAGAGAACATCCCCTGCCCATAAACACCATTACCAGCAGCCCTTGATTGATTCCCAAGCCCACTCTCCTCATCAAACCCATAATTTGATTGCCTTGGACTAACACTACTAACATTCTTCCCATTCACCATTGAGTAAAAATCAGTGTGATTAAAACTAGACCCTCTTGGAGTAGGATTTCTAGATGACTGCAGAGAATAAATCTCAGCATTGGTCAAATTAGATGGCCTTGGAGTCAAAGAAAGCCCAGAATTAATCCCACCATGTGATTTTCTTGAAAAAATCTCTGATCTTGAGCTAGTTGACTTTCTAACAGTCACATGAAGCTTACCATCCTCACCAACCTCAGCCTCAGTTTGTAAAGGCTCTTTACCATCCAAAGAAATAATATCAGAGTCAACCCTGAATGAGATAATAGAGCCAGCAGTGTCTGGAAACTGCTCAGCAATGAGCATTCTTGCTCCCCTGTACTCAAACAAGAAAAGCATCAAAGTGTACCAAATAATACACTGCAAAACAACAATCTGGACCATTAGGCTCCCTGAGTTGTCACCATACATGCCCTTTAATAGAGGGATGCCCATAACAAGAGTGTTTGGGAGTGTGGACAGTGAAAACAGAGTGATGGACCACTCAAGGGACCCTCTTGCGCTTGTTCTTGACCAAATTGCAAGAACAGCAAGGACTATGAGTTTCTGAAGAGTGTCAGCAGCTATGAACCTGTAGTTCATGGCATAAGGGTTGTTTGTGGAGATGAAATGGAAAGAGAGCAAAGGGACTGCAAATAAGGCCACAAATCTGTTTATGCCTGAACATTGATCTGGGGTGAAGATTTTCCACCATTTTACTGAACCATAAGCTAAAATCATGGCCACATAGAGAGGAACAACAGCTGTGAGGACATGGTAGAGGTCTATGGCTGAGATCATTTTTGCAAAAAAATAAACTTTTTTAGAATTTCTTCAAAACCCTTTTCTTTTCTCTCAAGAAAAATCGATTTTGAAGCAATAAAGAAGAAGATGAGGAAGAACTAGGGGAAAAAAGATTGAGCTGATTTTTTCAATCCATTTTAATGGTGATATTATATGATGCTAGAAAAGCTGGAAACAAAAAAAGAAAGGGGTGAATATTATGATGATGAAAAGGTTGAAAATGGTTTTTGAGAGCTGATATTGTGGCTGGATTTGAGAAGGAGAGAGTGAGAGGGGACATATAGGGGGTGAGGGAGATGATGTGAAATTATTTATCGGAATTAAATGGCAGACAAAGAAATTAAAAGCTGAGGTGTTTTGAGAAGCTTTTTTATAGTCTTTGATGGGAGATGATGGGAAAGAGAAAGAAAAAGGCCGCCTCTTTCAACAGAGACATTTATGCATGCACAAAAACACGCATTACTGTCCTATTAACACTTCTTTCAATTTAAAAATTTTCGTTCTCCTCTAGTCGGGAGTCTCGTTCTCTTTTTGAGTTTTGTTCCCTTTAGGGCCTGTGTTAGGGACTCCCGATCCCTTGTCGTCTCTTCTCCCTTCTACTCCGGTGCTCCGGCTCCGATTTGTCATCCACCTTCTCCCTCACCGCCTTCACAGTCCTCCCTTCTCTTCAGCCCACATGTTTTTCTGTGATTCATACATCCAAAGTACCAATTTCTTCTTCCTGGTCAGCTTTCTTTCCATCGTCTATCTCCTCACCTATTTTCCGTAGCTCCCGACTCCCTCTCGTCGCTCCCTTCTCCTCCGCCACCACCCTTACTTTCCCTTTCCTCCCTCACCTCTCCTTAGTTGCTCCTTTTTTCCAATTTTCCTCTTTTTCCTTAAAGCATTGAACCCATTAGTTGTTGTCTGCCACTTTCTTTTTAGATTATTTTGCAGCCCTTATTTTATGCATAAGTCCTTACCATGACCACGTACCCCCCAACTTACACTATAACCCATACTTACCTTTAGCTTTCCCACTGGTCAAAAAACAATAAACATAATAATAAAAATCTTTAGCTTTCCCCCACTTGGTATTGTCTATTATCACCATTTGTGTAGTTTATCTTTTCCATCTTCAGGTAATTTTCTTTCCCACCCGTCTGTCCCTCATGATAGGACCCCACCATTGTCCCCCCATATCATACGTGTCTCCTCTTTGAGTTGTCTCCACCCACGCCTGATGTTGCTTTTACTGTCATGCCGCCAAGCGGCTGACGGCGTCCCGTCCCCGTCTCTCGTCTCGCCTCGCCTCCGCCTCGGATCTTGATCGCGCCAAAACCCTGCTGAGAACATAGTCATGACACAATTTGGAAAATATGAGGATAGTGTACATGATATAGATACAAGCGATCGGGTGGAGGTGCGTGACAACCCGACTAGAATCATGAGTGCATTATCCGGAATGCTCGTGGGCCGGGAAACCAACGAGCATTCAGGGGAGCTTAAGCGCTTAATCACCGAAAAGGACCGCTTCTCTATTATTTGTGTGCGAAACAAAAATGAGAGAGAATAATTGTCGAGTTGGAAGGAATGGTTGAAGTTTAAGGGGATGTTTGGTTAAGCTGTGAAGGCAAAAAGGAGGTCTTATGCTCTTTTGGAAAAACTCCATTAATGTTTCAATCGATCTTACTCTCGAGGGCACATTGTGGTATTATTATGGAAGGAGAAAAAGCGATGGAGATTCACGCGGGATTTTATGGAAAACCAGGACACAAGCGTGAGGAAAGTATCATGGGAACTAATGAGACGATTGGCTACAATTAGTGAGCTTCAAGAGCTTCCAGTTAATCGGGGTGACTTTAATGAAATATGCCATCATAATGAGAAATACGGAGGACGAAGAAGAAGGCAAGAAGGTCAAATGGAGGAATTCGGGGAATGTCATAGAAGAATGTGAATTAAGAGAGGTTTACGGAGAAGGAGACATATATACTTGGGTAAACAAAGAGAAGGAGATCAACTTATTTTTGAAAAATTGGACAGTACCTAAGTAACATTGCTTGGCGGTTTGTTATACCTACCCTGACAAGAAGGATGTGCACTTTGGAATTTTATTCGTCGGATCATCGGGCTATCTATCTATGTTGGGCTCGGCAAGTTGATATTGCGGTGAGCAGAAAAATTGAAAAATTTCGATTTCGATTTGAAAAATATTGGAGTTTGGAGAAGAATTTGCTGCAGGGCGTGATAGCGATGAGGTTGGACGATTAGAGACGAGGGATGAGGGCCTTCAAGAGCGTACGAAGCGGCTGCTGGGGAGATTCTACAGAATCAGGCAAAGCAACTAGATTTCAACACCTCCAAAAAAAATTAAAAGAAAAACGGGAGCGATTAAAAAAGATTGCAACATGCGAGAAAGATGGGGAATGTTTGAAGCTCAAATCGGTCAATTTGGAGGAAGAGGTGGAAAAGCTCGCCTTTATCGGGGAAGAAATCTTCGGAAAAGCAACGGCGAAATAATTGGCTTAAGCATGGGGATAGAAACACACCATATTTCCATGCTCAAGCTAATAAAAAAGGAGAAAAATCACATCAAAGGCTTGGCAACTCGACAAGGAGATTTTTACCGAGAGAAGGAAGGGATGGTGGAGATAATCTCGATTACTACTCGGAGTTATTCACCTCCGGAAATCCAACAACAAAGCGATATGGACGGTCGGTGCTACAATGTGTTGAAAGGCGGATAGATGAAGGAATGAATGAAAGGCTATGTCAACCTTTTACGGAGCAAAGAGGTAAAAAAGCGCTTTTCGACATGAATCCGGATAAGTCAGGGACCCGATGGTATCCGGCTCTATTTTTTCGAGAAATATTGGGACTTGATTGGCAAGGATGTGTCACGTGAGATTTTAGAAGTGTTGAATAATCACAAGGATCTGTCGAGGATGGAATGCGACTATCATCACACTAATTCCCAAGGTAAGTAACCCCTACTCATTAAAGAATTTAGGCCAATTGCACTCTGTAATGTATCTTTATAAAATTGTCGCGAGGGCCATTACAAATCGGCCGAGGCCTATTTTGAATGATACTATAAATGAATTCCAAAGTGCATTTATTAGGGACGTTTAATCACGACAATGTAATTTTGGGTTTCGAGAGTATTCATTGGATCGAAATCATCGGGGAGTAATGGGGTTACGCCGCATTAAAAGTGGATATGAGCAAAGCATACGATAGGGTGGAATGGGATTTCTTAGAGGCGATAATGGATAAGTTCGGGATTTGAGAAAATGGATAGCGATTATGAATTGTGTCAAGACGGTCCACTATTCTTTTGCGGTAAATCGAGGAGATCGTTGGATATGTCAAACCTACGCGGGGATTGAGGCAAGGTGATCCGTTATCACCTTATTTATTTGTTTTATGCGCCCAGGATTGTCGTCTTTATTCACATATAGTCTTGAGAAGCGATGGATTAATGGGGTCCGAATAGCACATAGATGTCCATCGATATCTCATCTATTCTTTGCGAGATGATAGTCGATTTTTCCGAGCCACGAGAGGAGGAATGCGCGAAGAGTGAGCAATATTTTAAAAATGTATGAAAAAGCGTCGGGCAGGTTATAAACTATGATAAATCAGCCCTCACTTTTAGCCCGAACACATCCCCTAATATCATTGATGTATTCAAAGAGGTTTTTTGGTAAAAGTGGTCCAGGGGCATGAATTGTATTTGGGATTACCTACTTTCACACTTCGTAGTAAGCGGCTTCAATTTGGGTATCTTAAAGAGCGCATTATTGATCGAGTGAAGGGATGGAGTGGCAAGAACTTCTCAGAAGGAGGAAAAGAAGTACTAATAAAATCGATTGCTTCAAGCAATTCCGACGTATGCGATGTCCGATTCCGTATACCTAATGCTATTTGCAACGAGATCGAAAGCACGTGTGCTAATTTCTGGTGGGGAATGGAAGGAGGGAAAAAGAAGTTACATTGGAAAAAATGGGATGACCTATGTCGTCCTAAAGGTAAAGGAGGACTGGGATTCCGCAAACTTCAGGATTTTAACAAAGCACTCCTTGCGAAACAGATTTGGAGAATTATTTGCTATCCGAATAGTTTGGTCGCCGAGTGTTGAAAGCAAGGTATTTCGAGACATGTGGATATCATGGAAGCCACCTTGGGTTGAAACCATCATACATATGGAGATCGCTCTATGGAGCGGGGAATTACTACAACATGGGATATCATGGAGAATAGGAGATGGCACAAAGGTTCGTATTGAAGGTGATTCATGGGTTAAAGATCCGGCGATCCCGGCTACAATTCACGATCCAAATCTTGGGGAATGAAAAAAGTAGACTCATTGATCTCAATTTGGAAAATGGAATGAAGAGGTTATTAACAGGGCTTTTTTACCTTTTGTGGCGGAAAAGATTGTGTCAATGCCATTGCCCAAGAGATCAAGAGAGGATATCAGATATTGGAGATATAATAATAAAGGGATATACACAGTAAGGGACGGATACAAATGCGCAATCGGATTCTTTGAGCAACACCCACATTGTACATCGATAGAAATGGAAAAGTGGTGGAAGTTCTTATGGGCAATGAATATACCTCCGAAAATAAAAAATTTCTGGTGGCGGGCTTCACATAATTTACTAGTGTCAAAAGAGAATTTACGGGACCACCATGTTCCAACAGAAGGGGGTTGTGAGCTATGTCAATATAGCATGGATGATACAACGCATGCAATCTTCTATTGCCCGGCATTGAGGAAGATGTGGAAAAACTCGGTTTTCGGGAACTCTGAAACAAGCAACACGCGATTGCAAATATTTTGGAAGTGGGATGTTGGATGAGCAAGAAGTTGAAGAAAAAGGAGTTCGAGTTGTTCGCATGCATAACCTGGGCCGTATGGAAGGAGAAACAAGCATATCTCCATGATCGAGAAGGTAAGTTGAGTGATTCGCGAATGGATAGAGCCCTTTCTTAGTGCCTTCCACCACGCAAAATCTGCAGACAAAATACGGCGACCCACAGAGAGAGAAAGGCGAAGGAAAATGGAAGAAACCAAAGAGGGTGGTATAGAGTAGATGTTGATGCATCTTTATAACACTAAGGAAAATAGATTTGCAATAGGAGGATTAATCGGAGATGACGAAGGAAAGGTTCTTTGTGCTTTTGGGAAAAAAGTTAATGACATGGGGTCGGTTTTGAATGGGGAATTACAAGCTTTGGGCGGGATTACACCAAGCGAGGAATAATGGCCTAACACCTCTTGAAGTCACGTCGGATTCACTAGTAGCCGTCTGTGATCATGGCCGCAGATGAAGATATAAGTCATAATGGATTTTTTAGCTCGAGAAATTGTCGATTCTAGCAACTCGGGGCGCAACCACGATCGCCCACGTCCAGAAGAATAGCTAATAGAGCCGCTCATAGTTTAGCTAATTTTGCTTCTTTTACTCCATTACCGTTTGTGTGGAAGAATGGAGATATTCTATCAGTTGGAGAAAATTGTATTTGATGATATTTCGATGAGTTAATAAAAGCAATAATTTTCTGGTCAAAAAAAAAAAAAAGACATTTATGCATGCACTGTACTGTGGTCTATGTGTGTATCATAATATGAGTGCAAAATATCAGAATGAATATGGCGTGTTTGTTTTACCCATTTTTGTGTAACATTAATTAATTAAAACTCTGTTTTTTATATTGACATTAACTAAAAAATTATTTAATTTTCATAATACTAAAATTATTAATTCAGAATATTAATATATTATTTTTTTACTTAGTTGAATTGAAAAAAATGAATAATTAATACTTATATTTAGAATAATAGTTAAGTGCACTGAGTTTAGATTTTTTTTATTTTTTTTATACAGAAACAATTAGCTTGAGAGAAACTGGATTTTTAAGTTTCATTATACAAAATAGTTCTTGAAATTGTAAAAATAAAAATAAAAATAAACAATTTGATCCTTTTTTTTTTTGAAAGCTAAACAATTTGATCCTTAAAAAATAAGGAAATATACCTATTTTAACATATGAGGCTAAGCATTCAGCACTATAGAAAAATGTTGGAGTAAAATTGATCTGCAACCCAAACAAAAAGTGAAAGTACTTATAACATGATAATAATGGCTTATATAGTTATATTATAACAATATAACAAATAAATCTACCACTAACAATTTTCATTAAAAAAAAAAACCACCAATCAAGATCAACCCAAATGCATAATAAGGTTTTTAATTAATGGATGGGTACCATGATCAAACATAATGGTAAAGTGATCACATTTACAAGTATATAAATTAGTATATATGAGAGATGGGGAATATCATAATAGCAGATAGCACAAAAACAGCATCACCTTTCATTCTCCATGAAAGGGATAGACCAAAACAGCATCAGAAAGAAAATGAAAGGACCCTAAACAAAAAAGGGGGAAAATAAAAAACATAAACAGAGAAATGTTCAGAAGGGACTTTGAGCCAATACAAAGATTCCTCTCTCCACTTTCTGTATAAAAAAAAATTAAAAATAAAATTGACAAAAAAAAAATTTAACATTTTATTTCATCATTGTAGGTTGTCTTTATGAGCCATTGTACATTACAAATATTTTTGCCACTTTTTTTTTTTGTTTAATATTGTCTGGGACAAAAGATTTTCATCAATGGCCCACTTCAATAGTTTGTCACTTTCTCTTTCCTTTTTTTTTTTTTTTTTGATAACTCAGTTTTAAAGAACTACACCTTTTATCTATCTTTGACAACAGATTCATTTCCTCATTCTTGCCGCCAAGGTAAACCGCGGGATGTGCGACGACCCGGTGTTACGGCGGGTGGCGGCGTACAACCAGATCCTCTCGAGGTAAAGAGAACAATTATGTTCGACCCCCAATCTACTAATAACGATCTCTCCCGAATCGAACCCACGGATCTTTATTCAAGGTATGAGTTCCCACCAAATCTTCACCTTTCGCATATGCCCAGGGGAGCAATTTGATGGAGAAGGGATATGAACCCCGACCTCCACCCCACAAACAATTTGATGGGCGGATTTGAACCACGACCTCCATCCCACAATTGCTTGTGGTGGTAAAGGTGAAAGCTAAGCCCTGGTTTTAAAACTTTGGAGGGGTAAACTTTTTACTACTACCCCCACCGACACCTGCTGCGGTCCCCACCACAAGAAATCCCAACTCGGCCGGCCCTACGGATTAGTATACACCGCAGCCCTACGCATATGGAGGGATTTTTGAGAAGCATGGTTCTAGTAAATATCATTTGGAGAGATTCGAACCCAGGACCTAAAAGGTGCCAGGCAAGATCTTTTGACCGGTGGTAGCTCAATTGATTTAAAAACTTTGGAGGGTAAACTTTTTATACTAGCTTGACCCCACCGACACTGCGGTCCCCACCACAAGAAACCCCAACTCCGCCCGGCCCTACGGATTAGTATACACCTTGGCCCCCACGCGTATGGAGGATTTTTGAGAGGCATGATTCTAGTAAATATCATTTGGAGAGATTGAACCCATGACCTAATGGTGCAGGCAAGATCCTTTGACCAACGTAATGGTGCCAGGCACTTTTTTTTTTTTTTTGATAACTCGGCTTTCAGTTGCTTACACGCCCGACTACGCCCGAGACAACAACTCCGGCTCCTCATTCTGCCGCCAAGGTAAAACGCGGGATGTGCACGCATGGCCGGTGTTACGGCGGGGTCGGCGACGTACAACCAGATCCATAAGGGTAAAGAGAACAATTATGTTCGACCCCAATCTACTAATAACGATCTCTTTCCGAATTCATGTGAGATAGTGATATTTGGCACAAAGTTACCTTTTCTTTTCCATTGTCAGCTGCAAAAGGTTTTGGGTAGGGCAGGGGATGAAATGAGAAAGTGATTTGGTTTATATTAATATTAATTTGCCAGCAATTTCAAATGTTTTAGTTTTATTTTATGAATATTTGGAGGAAGTGGGAATTAAACGTGTCCCTAATAATATTATAGTGTTAGCATGTTTGATTACATTTACATCAGGATGAAGGTTATATGATTGTATTTATATTTTTGAACCAGTTATTTTGTTGGCATACATCATTTTTTTTTCATGGTATTTTAGTGGAATTGTGATGATGAACTCGTATTTTGGGTAATGACTAAAATATTTTATAATGATTAAGAAAGAAGTTTTATGATTATTCCCCAAAAAGTTGTTTGCTGATTATCCTTGTCCTATCTTTTATTTACCAGGAAAAGAAAATATAAGATTGGTTAAAAATTGCTTCAAAAAAAAAAGATTGGTTAAAATGGTGAGGATATAAAATATAAAATAAGATGGATGGGACAAGAAATTTCCACAATCAAATTTGATGAGTTCAATCTGCAAATTTATAATTAATCCTAAATAAGAGCAGTACAAGTGTCCTCCAATGGTGGATGTTTGTGTTGTCAGATCAAATGACCCGAGTTCAGAGTGAGCGTGTTCCTTCTCTTACTATCCCACATTGTACTGAAAAAATATATGAGCAGTACAAGATAATAAATAAAGCTATAAAATAAATGGACCTTGCTAACAATTTTTCTATTAATTAAATGAAATAAATTAATTTTACAAACAAGAGCCATTTCGCTTACAGTTAGTATTCTATTTTAAGTAACATAATATATAGTTGAGCTTCAAGATGAACTCAAACTTCAATAATATATTTACATATAAATATAGAACTTCAAATATTTGTCAACATCAGACAGCATAGAACTCATTAATTGCATAATGGCATCTTTAAATGGTACAAGTTGTTTGTTGGGGATTTATCACGTGAGATATATATTTAAAAGATAAATTAGAAAATTTACTTGAATTCTAGAAATACGGAATACCGAAAATGCAATTTAGACTGAGGCTAGAGTTCGACTTTATGTCTTTAAGACGAATTGCCCTGCTACGATGCCCACAGTTGAATAGCAAACGTCTCCCAGGATACAACGGTCTCCTCCTGCTGTAGTAGCACTCCAAACAACAAGAGCGGCGTACTTCGAATGTTTTTTACTCTTTCTTTTATGAAATTTTTTTGACAGTATATATGCTTATATTTGTATACAAAAATGAATGATGGAACCTGCAGATCTTAGGGATATTTATAGATTGTCAAAGGTCTCAAGTATAGGTGAATGATATGTGTTTTGCATGTATTTTGGGCTTAATTGTAGTTAGAATTAGTTGATATGCATGCATTACATGAGTAAAAAGGGCTTTATTTCTGTTTTGTGGAAAAGGTATTACGCTTTGCTCGTTTTGTAGGAATTGGATGATAATTGTAGCATTTTGGCAACAATTCAGAGCATTGCGGTAAAGAATCGTCGATACTAGAAGTAACGTACGATGTTTGGTCGTGCGTGATGCGCACGGGCATGGCGTGCGTCCCTAGCACGGCCCGTGCGCTAGCCAAAACTGAGACTCAAGCCACGACAGGATGCACGGGCTGGTCGTGTGTGATGCGCACGGATCACGCACGACCGCACGCCCCCGAGTCAAAAAAGAAGAATTCATGCGGTACCTAGCACGAGCTGGGCGTACGCTAGGCACACGCCCCGTGCGTCTGTGCGGGAAAATAGAGTTTGGCAGATTCTAAACTAGGTTTTGACCCGAACGGAGTACAAATAGAGACGAGGCGGCCACAAACAAGGACACACTGACTTTTGCCCTAGAACATAGAGAAAAGAGCAAACTTCTATCGAAGGATTGAGAGATTGATCGAGGTCGCAACCACATGCTTGAGGATTGAAGATAGATCGAGAGATCATCAATATCCCCGAGTTTACTCACTCCATCGTATCATTTACTTTTGATTAGTTAGATATGAACTTGAATAATTTGTCTATGGATTACTTATTTTCTATGTCTGGCTAAATTTTTTGTGATTCTCGGGTTTGGGATTAGGTTAATGGATACTTTTATTGGATGATTAATTGCAATTGAAGTTATTGTTTTTCAACCCTATTCGAGTATTTTGTTTTAATTCTTGTTTTATCAAAATGCGTTTGGTTTAACTTGCTATGATGTATTGATTCATAATTCGAAAGATGAGTTCCAATACTAGATCTATGAGTACTTGACATGAATATTTGCATGATTGAGAAGTCTGTGAATATTTGTGAGGATATTTAAATCTTTTGTGCTTTTGGGAGTTGGATATCTCATGTTGAGTAGAGATGCTAGCATAGATATTTCAATCAACGTTTTTACATACATCTTGAGAGAGAGGGTAAAATACTTTTGTGATTGTCTTATAGGGAAGAACAATAATAACTTTGGTTGTGATGAATCTGATTATAAAAGGGGATATTAACTGAAACCATAACCCAGGATTCCATTCATCTCCTTGATCTTTCAATCACTCTTTACTTTGTCTTTTTAGGATAAATTCTTGTTTTTGCATTAATAAAACCAATCCACCAAATTTCGATCGTCTGGATAAAAATAAGGCTATTACAATCCCAGTACTTAGTACAATAATTTATTAGTCCATGTGGATTCGACCTTGCTAACCCTATTCTATAAACTGCATCGTACACTTGCGGTGAAGATAATAATAAGGCGAACAAGTTTTTGGCGCCGTTGCCGGGACTAATTAAATTTTTATTACTAATATTGCGATAAATAGATTATTTTTAATTTAGACATTTTTTTCTTTCTTTTTATTTGTTGTTTAATTTTACTCCTACTGGGTTCAACTTGTTTTCTTTAGTTGGTTCAGGTAGTGCATGAACACTCGCTCAAGCAAAGGAGATTTAGCACCGTTCATACCGGAGGTTGAGACTTTTGCTAGGCGAATTAGTGCGGCTACTAAACGGGCGAAAAAGGCAAGAACAAAGCTATGAAGGGCGTGGAAGATAACAACGGAGGTAATAACTGAGTCGGCGGCGGAGGTAACAACAGGGGCCAACAGTGGTCAACAATGAGTTACAAAGTGCGGAGGTTCCACGATCCCGATGTGGCGATTTGCGATTACTTTCGCCCACAGACAAATCGCAACTATGGTGGAATTGTCAATGTCCCAATTAATGTGAATAATTTTGAGCTGAAGCCAGCACTGATCTCGATGGTGCCGCAGAATCAGTTTGGGGGTTTTCCATCTGAGGATCCCAACTCTCATCTTGCGAACTTCATGCAGATTTGCAACACGATCAAGATGAATGGGGTGACTGATGATGCTATACGTTTGCGCCTATTCCCTTTTTCTTTAAAGGATAATGCTAGAAACTGGCTAGGCACCTTAACTCAAGGGAGTGTGAGTACTTGGGACGAGTTGAGTCAGAAATTCTCGTTTAAATAATTCCACCAAGTAAGACACTACAACTCAAAAGTGAGATCGCGCAGTTCAGGCAGTTTGATTCTGAGCCACTGTATGAAGCCTGGAAGAGATTCCGGGACTTATTGAGGAGGTGCCCGCAACACGGATTTCCAGAAGATCAGCAACTTTGCTTCTTTTACAACGGGTTGATGGGACAGACTAGGTCGTTTGTGGATGCCGCAGCAGGAGGCGTTTTACTGGCTAAATTTCCACAAGATGCATTCAACTTGTTGGAGGAGATGGCCATGAATAGCTATCAGTGGCCCTTCGAGAGGACTAATATGAAAAGGGTAGCCGAAGTCACTGATTCAAACCCAATTAAGGAATTGACGGCTCAGATGACTGCATTGACAAATCAATTGAGTGCATTGACGAAGGTGACTGATGGAAACACGGGTGCAAGTAATGGGGGAGTTTCTCTAGATCCCATGGAGGAAGCAAATTATGTTAATAACCGGAATTTCAACAATTACCGGAACAATCAGACTCCGACTCATTACCACCCGGGTTTGAGGAATCATGAAAACTTCTCCTATGCAAACACGAAGAATGTGATGCAACCATTACCGGGGTTTAATGTGACAAATGGTGTTATTAATGCTGAGGCTAAGCCCACTATGGAGGAAATTTTCACCTCATTTATGAATGAGACGAGGAACCGATTCAATAAAGATGAGGCGAAGCTGGATAAAATCGAAAACCATGTCACACAATTGGCCAACACTTGTTAAATACGAAAATTTGAAAAAGGAATTCAATGTTTTAAAAAATGATAAGGATAATAAATTTACTTCATATGAATCACTTTCATGTGCTCACACCACCACACTTGATAAGGTTAGAAACCTTGAAAAAGAAAATAGTACTCTTGTTGAGGACATTAATTACATGAAAAAGGATTTATCAAAATCCAGCTTGAGTACCGATAAAATGACCGATATTGTTAATGTTCATAGTTGTGATAAATTGAAACAAGGACTTGATCATAAGCCTAGTGTTGTTAATTATGTGAAAGGAAATCAAGTCTCTATGCATGTTGGTCATTATGCTCCTCGAATTATTACTTGTTTTTATTGTGGTAAAAAAGGTCACACGGTTAATACTTGTCGGGATAGAAATAGCTCTAATCATTATTGGAGACCTAAAAGTCTCAAAGCTAATCCTAAATGACCCAAACACTGTAAGTCAAGCTCACGATAATCTAGAGGGGGTGAATAGATTATCTCCATCTTTTCGTTTTCGCCCTCTTTTTCAAACCGAATGCTCAAACACAATAATAAGGTGCGGAATGTAAACAACACACGTCGATTTAAAGAGGTTCAACCCACCTAGGGCCTAATCTCTACCACCCCAAGATATCAGGGATGGATTTCGAAAAGAAAAAGAATTTTATTAATTACCAAAATTAATACAAATTCAACTTACAACACCTTGAAGAGCACCACACTCTTCTTCAACACCACCTTTGGAGATTACCACAATCTCCCTTTGAAGATTACCACAATCTTCCTTCAACGGCACCTTGTGAAGATTACCACAATCTTCACCCTTGAAGAGCACCACACTCTTCAACACCTCAACAAGAAGATTACCACAATCTTCTCACACCTAACACCTAGTTCACTCAAGTGTGTTCTTACCACAAGAACACTCACAAGGATATCTTGTGTTTGAATGACGACCACAAATTCAAGATTACAACTCGATAATTGATAATACAATAGAGTGCAAGTGTAATCAAGAATAGCCTAGACCTCAAAGATGTGAAAGTGATAAGCTAGGCAATTTTACAACAAGAATAATGACAATGAAAGACCAAGTGTTTGCTTGAAGTGTATCTTGTTGTGTTGTATCTCAATTGTTGTATTGGTTGCTCCAAAACTTCCTCTATTTATAGGAGATGATTGATCAAGCATAGCTCTCTCTTGGGGATTGAAAATCTCTGAGAAAAATACAATTAAAATCAAGAATATAGCTGTTAGAAATCAATCCCACAATTTAAGGAAAGTTTGTCTGCTTTGTCAAACGGTCGAAATTTCTTTTCAAAACATAGAGGCGACCGGTCGCACGAAATAGACGTTGGAAAAAGTACGGCAAAATAACACAGGCGGACGGTCGACGTCTACCTCGGCCGTCGACCATCACCCCAACGGTCCCCTCATGGATTTTGCAAGGATTAAACGTTCGTTTGAAACACACTGCAGTACCGGCCGACCCACAGGCGGCCGGTCGACCGGCCGATCGCCGTGATGCGGCCGGTCGACCGCTTGTTTTTCCTTCCGTCTCATTTTTGTTTCTAAAAACATCTTCAGTGCACGGGTTGCCCTATGGGGCGACATGGTCGACCACGAGAGGTAAATTTTGTCCAATTTTTGTCGAAAATAAAACTCAAGAAATACTCCAAAAATATAGTAAAAACATTTTAAACCGATCGGAAGTATTAGGACAACATTTAGAAACATCGTTTGAGAGTAAAACCCCAATAACGTAAAATCATTAAAAGCGTTGTCCAATTTAGACGAAAATAAACTTTGAGAAAATACTCCGGAAAATATTAAAAACATTTTAAATCATTTAGGAGTATTTGGACAACCTTTAAAAACATTGTTTTGGTGATAAAATAAAATCATCAAAATTAAGATAAAAACATGTATCAAACAATCTCCCCCTTTTTGATGATTACAAACCAAAACAATTTTATCCCAAACTAAGAGAGCAATTTTAGAAATGATTTTCCGGTAAAAGCTTTTGACCGTTTGGAAGCAACCAAAATTTCCAAAAATATTAAAGCAACCAAGTAGGGAGTAAATATTTTCAAAAAATAAGCTCAAGCTCCCCCTATCAACAAGCATATCAAGAATAATGTAAAAGCAATTATCCATAAGCTAAAAAACTTAAGCTTTTACAATTTGCTCAAGAGCTTATAAGCTCCCTGTCCACAAAACAACATTAAACAATAATATAGGTCCATCAAGCAACAAATGGACTAACAATAAATCACAACTTATGGCTTTTATGAGCCATAGCTTATAGCTTTAATGACAAGCTTTTATTAGCTTCTTTGAGCTAACGAGCCAATTTCTGTTTCTCCCCTTTGGAATCATCAAAAAGAATGTTAGGATGATAGAAACATCATAGAAGTATATTAAAGTGCACTCTAAAGAAATGGTTTATCAACCATTGAGCAATTTTTTGGCTTAAAAAACCAAGGAAAATGGGAGAAATATATCATGAAGAGTTCATGCGCTCGTTTTATTTCCCAAAACATGATTTCAATGAGTATAGAAGACTTTTGGAAGCGAGAGAATCATGTAGAAGTTGAAATTTTTTGTAGCGACATTTTAACAAACACCTTGTGTGTGTGAAAAATAGAAGAGGTTGTATATAACCTTTGTAAATGGTTCAAGCCAAAAAAATTTTCATATCCACAATCAACCTTATTTCAAAGCTCAATCATATGCACCATAAGCAATAAATTGTTCATCAATAAAGAAGCTCAAAGTAGATTCTCAAGGGTTCAACCCAATTGAGATAAGCTAAGAATGATCAAGGCATTACAAATGCCGAAATTAGAGCAACCATCAAGTAATAAGTCATGCTTTCAACAATACATGTATCAAAAGTCCCAACAAATTCAACTAAGCATAACAAAGCAATAAAAGAAGCACTTTTACCATCAAGTACTTCATACCAATGATCAAACAATGCTTTAGAGTATTTTTACCATCAAATACTCCATCAAAAATCACGATCATCCACAAGTCATTATCAACTTGCAATATTAACCCTTTTAAGAAAAACAAGCAAATATCATTAGTACAAATGAGTTTTACAAAAATTCATCAAAATACAAAACATCATTAATGAAAATGCTAGAAAGTAAAGGGGTGGGGTAACATCATTCCTCATCCGAGGAGAAGCAAGATCCAGGGAATAAAGTCCTTGATGAATTTCTTTAACTTGCCGATAGACTTTTGCATTTTAGAGGTCTTTTGCTCCAAAGCCTCATACCTCGTCTCATGAAAAGCCCTCATCTCATCAAATTCGGCTTGAGTATACCTCCTAGGTGGTTGAGCACCGGTATTACCCTCCGGATTGCTCGGTTCGCCTTCTTCCACCAATCTTGCGGCCCAGGCGTCATCAAAGATGTCATTAGGATCGGGAGACTCTTGACCTCTTTCCTCTTGCCATTTTGGTTGGTCGGATGTCCATATTCTTGCGATCGTGACTATTTGGGAGATATTGTCAATGTCGAAGTCATTTTGAAAAACTTCCGAGTTAAACTCCGGACGAAGGAAGTCCCGATTGAATAAGAAGTTTACAAATCCAATTTCCCATAACCAACTTCTTATTACCTCGAGTAATGGACTCGATTAGACATTGAATGAGTATGGCACCAAAGTTAAGTGGTTCCTCCTAGCAATCTTATAAGTCAAAAAAGTAATCCATATTGCTAGGCATCTTTCCGACTTACCACAAATGCAATATCGACAATGACCGATAAAATGTGATGCTCAAGTGTCATTGCCAACAAAGAATACTTAGGCCATACTCCCAAATACGTCTTGACTTCTTTCATTGATACCCCAACATTTCATCATTCCAAGTCCCAAGAGAAATAATCCCAACCACCTTCTCTAACATGTAAAAGCGGCAAATATCATTGGGAGTCCATCTAAAATGACGACCACTTTATAAGTGAATTAACGGCAATCGGCTTTCTATCATTATCATATTGCACCCACATATTAGCATAAAAATGTTGGATAATATCATCATCATACAACACATAAGCATGCTCCCATAAATACATCCAACCTTGCTCCTCAAAAATCCTCTAATCGTAGGATACTCATTCGCAAAAGAACTAAAAACGACACATTTTAGTCCTCGCAATAGATTTACCTTTCATCCCCGTATCCTCATAGTACCATTCCGCATACTTATTGATGAAATTAATAGCATTGCGGGAATTAGGAGCTTGAGTAACAAAAGATTTTTACCTTTCGCCCAACGGCAATTTTCGAGCGAAATTGTTCCGCGGAGCTCGGTGATTTGGGCCCGAGAGAGAATGGGATTTTGAACATCATCACCTTCTTGAGCCACGTTTCTTTGAGCGGCTCGAATATCCCTTTGTTCGGCTTCTTCTTGCCGATTTCTTGACGAACCCTCTCCGTCCCTTCTACGCTTGGAGATGGGATTTCGGAGTGGAATTCTTTGGAGGTGCCATATGTGAAAGATTCTTGAGAAAATAAGAAGATTAGCAACAAGAATCGTGAAAAATGATGAAGAATTGAAGATTTTGAAGAAAAAGGGGAGAAATCGCTGAACAAGGGTTTTGGGGAGATTTTGAGTCTCATTTCACGAATCAAGACAGAGAGTTTTAAGCTGCAAAAATTAGCCTAGGCGACCGGTCGAGGTGGGGTGCGACCGGTCGAGGTGCAGGGCGACCGGTCGCCCCTGCTGTGACCGTCCCAGGTGATTTTTCTATCTCCCAAGGTTTTCCAAAATTCGATTTTCCACCCCAAAAGTTTTAAAACTTTGCAAAAATATAATTTTGGACTATGTCCAACAAATATGGGTTTTGGGAAAAACATATAAATGATAAAATCGAGACTAAACACGTAGTGCCTTTTAAGAGAAAATATTTGCAAGATCAATTAGGGGCACTAAAGGGGTCAAAATGAAATATCTTGAAAGATATGTGCATAAGCATAAAATCGAGTTTATAAGAGTAAGAATAACACAAGTAAGCGCACTCGATAATTTATGCCTTTCTTGACAAATAATGACATAAATGGCCATTTGTGAAAATATGTAAATCATACACAATTCTTAAAACATATCTAGCACAAATTATAAAGATAAAAGTGTAAAGGCTAAGAGATATCACATGTAAGCTCATGCCATAAAAATCCATAAAGGATGATAACACACTTTAGTCAAAAAAATGCACAAGAGTTTTAAAAAGATCATATAAGGTCTTCTTTTTAAAAAAAAATTTTAAAAGCACAAGTATATATTGAAGACCTTAATTAAAAAAATAAATATTTGAAAACTCATTTTGCAATTAAGACACAAATAAGAGCATGCATAATAACAAAATAAAATGCATATTTAAATAGGGAGATACGAGTTACCAATTACGCCATTTCCATGGGTTGTGCGTTCCCATTGTTGATGATATCTTCCTTTGAGAAGTCACTTTGTTGATGATGACTTCTTTGATCACTCCATTTCCAAGGTTTGTTGCCTTCCCATTGTTGAAAGTCTCTTCTTCTTTGAAAATCACCTTGTTGATGATGTCTTTGCCATTTCCAAGGATTGTGTTCTTCCCATTTTTGATTATACGCTCTTCTTGGAAATTGGCTTTGTTGAGAGTAGTTCTTCTTTGATCAAATGAAACGTTCATTTGATGTTTTCTTGGTGGCATGAATTTTCTCCGATTTTTGCTTTGCGGGTACCTAATAACACATTATTTTGTGGTACCCTCATGTGTTTGGGTCCTTTAAGATTAGCTTTGAGACTTTTAGGTCTCCAACAATATTTAGAGCTATTTCTAGCCCGACAAGAATAAGCCGTATGGCCCTTTTTACCGCAATAAAAGCATGTAATAATTCTAGGAGCATAATGACCAATATGCATAGTGACTTGATCCTTTTTCATATGATTAACAATTTTAGGCTTATGATCAAGTTCTTTATCACAATTATTAATATCAACAATATTGGACATTTCATTGGTACTCAAGTTGGATTTTAATAAATCCTTTTTCATGCAATCAATATTCTCAACAAGAGTACTATTTTCTTTTTCAAGGTTTCTAACCTTGTCAAGTGTGGTGGTGTGAGCACATGATAGTGATTCATAGGAAGTAAATAAACTATCCTTATCATTTTTCAAAATATTGAATTCCTTTTTCAAATTTTTGTATTTAACAAGTAAGCTTTGGAATTCATTTTGAAGTTCATCATAATCATTTTGTAAATCACTATAATCATTTTGAATGTCAATATCATAGGAAGTAGAGGGTTTAAGACAAACCTCATTTTCTTCATTGATGCCCATAAAACAATATTCAACTTCTTTATAATTGGAAGTTGTAGGAGGCTTATTCCTTAGATTTGAGCTTGTATGATCTTGAGAAGTAGATGCTTTTGTTTGACTCCTTTCATTTGCAAATACTCCATAGATGGCTTCTAATTTTTGCCATACTTCATGTGCCGACTTTATTCCTACAATATGTTCATATTCTAAATTAGTAAATGAACAATACAAAATATTTAAAGCCCTTACCGTTTAAGGAGATGATTTTCTTTTCTTCATCATTGAGCTTTTTGAAGCCTTTTGAGGTGTATGGTGAATCTTTCGTCGGAATGGATTCTCCATTAATGACGGTGTTCCAAATGTCGAACCCGCAACCTTGTAGATAGCATTCCATTCTTTCTTTCCAAAAATTAAAATTCTTGGAATCAAATAGTGGTGGCTTGGTGGTGGAGGTGCGGATAGATGAGCTTCGTTCGTAGTCGTCGATCGTTTCTCTTCACTCGCGATGTGAAACAACGAGCTTGCCAAAGAGTTTGGCTTTGATACCACTTGTAAGTCAGCTGCTACGATAATCTAGAGGGGGGGGTGAATAGATTATCTCCATCTTTTCGTTTTCGCCCTCTTTTTCAAACCGAATGCTCAAACACAATAATAAGGTGCGGAATGTAAACAACACACGTCGATTTAAAGAGGTTCAACCCACCTAGGGCCTAATCCTCTACCACCCCAGTATATCCGGGATGGATTTCGAAAAGAAAAAGAATTTTATTAATTACCAAAATTAATACAAATTCAACTTACAACACCTTGAAGAGCACCACACTCTTCTTCAACACCACCTTTGGAGATTACCACAATCTCCCTTTGAAGATTACCACAATCTTCCTTCAACGGCACCTTGTGAAGATTACCACAATCTTCACCCTTGAAGAGCACCACACTCTTCAACACCTCAACAAGAAGATTACCACAATCTTCTCACACCTAACACCTAGTTCACTCAAGTGTGTTCTTACCACAAGAACACTCACAAGGATATCTTGTGTTTGAATGGCGACCACAAATTCAAGATTACAACTCGATAATTGATAATACAATAGAGTGCAAGTGTAATCAAGAATAGCCTAGACCTCAAAGATGTGAAAGTGATAAGCTAGGCAATTTTACAACAAGAATAATGACAATGAAAGACCAAGTGTTTGCTTGAAGTGTATCTTGTTGTGTTGTATCTCAATTGTTGTATTGGTTGCTCCAAAACTTCCTCTATTTATAGGAGATGATTGATCAAGCATAGGCTCCTCTTGGGGATTGAAAATCTCTGAGAAAAATACAATTAAAATCAAGAATATAGCTGTTAGAAATCAATCCCACAATTTAAGGAAAGTTTGTCTCTTTGTCAAACGGTCGAAATTTGTCAAAACATAGGGCGGCCGTCGCAGAAATAGACGTTGGAAAAAAGTACAGCAAAATAACAGGCGGCCGTCGCGTCTACCTCGGCCGTCGACCATCACCCCAACCGGTCCCCTCATGGATTTTGCAAGGATTAAACGTTCGTTTTGAAACACACTTGCAGTGCAGTGCAGTCGACCCTTGGGCGGCCGTCGCCGGCGTCGATCGCCTTGAGCGCGGCGGTCGACTGCTTGTTTTTCCTTCCGTCTCATTTTCTGTTTCTAAAAACATCTTGAGTGCGGGTTGCCCTATAGAGGCGGCCGGTCGACGACCCACGAGACAGAAATTTTGTCCAATTTTTTGTCGAAAATAAAACTCAAGAAATACTCCAAAAATATAGTAAAAACATTTTAAACCGATCGGAAGTATTAGGACAACATTTAGAAACATCGTTTGAGAGTAAAACCCCAATAACGTAAAATCATTAAAAGCGTTGTCCAATTTAGACGAAAATAAACTTTGAGAAAATACTCAGGAAAATATTAAAAACATTTTAAATCATTTAGGAGTATTTGGACAACCTTTAAAAACATTGTTTTGGTGATAAAATAAAATCATCAAAATTAAGATAAAAACATGTATCAAACAAACACTTGAGGGTACCACAAAACGATGTCATATTAGGTACCCGGCGGAATAATATTCAAAGAAAATTCATGACGCCAAGGAGACATCAATTGACCGTCTCATTCAATCAAAGGAAAAAACATCACCACAATGAATTTCCAAGAGAAAGACATTATCAACAATGGGAAGGACATAATCCTTGGAAATGGAGCAATTGGAGAAGCTATCATCTACAAGATGATTTCCAAAGGGCAAGATATCATCAACAACGGGAAAGACATAACCCATGGAAATGGCATAATTGGTAAACCGTATCTTCTCATTTAAATATGCATTTTATTTTGTTATTATGCATGTTTTTAATTTTGCCTAATTTTTCAAAATGAGTTTTCAAAAATTTATTTTTAAAATTAAGGTCTTCAATATATTTGTGTGTTCTTAAAATATTTTTGAAAAGAGGACCTTGCATGTTATTTTTGAAACTCTTGTGCATTTACTTAGACTAAAGTTTTATAATCTCCTATGGATGTTTATGGCATAATCATACTTGTGATGCATATTGTTTCTATCATATACTTGTATCATGTTGTTTTGTGCAAAACTTGTTTAAGAATTGTGTAGGATTTATATCTCTTATTCATTGACTATCTTCTCATAATCCACCAAGAAATGATTAAGATATCGAGGTACGCTCACCATTGTTATTCATCTCTTAGACTCGATGTATTTTTGCCATATGCCTATGTGCTTACTTTTCAAGATATTTCATAGTATTTCATATAAGTGCCATTAAGAGGATTTTTTGATTTTTGAAAGGCACTATTATTTAAAGCTTGTTTTATCTGAGACTTGTAAAGGATTATATTATGTTTTGATAAAACATTTGATTTTCATCCTTCTCTCAAAATTATGCATTTGATTGCTCATATTCATTCTTGTCAAAACTCTTGTTCAAATGCTTATTTTAAATGAGGTCTCAACTATATGCTCTCGGATTTTCAAATTTCGAAAAAGACCTTATATAGCTTTCTATATGCCTATTTGTACTTACGTGGCTTATTGAACTCTTGATGATTCGTTTGATAGCATGGTATTTGTTACTTGTCATTGTGTCTTTATTGTTTGATATTACTATGCTCTTGTGCAAAGATATCTTGCTAAGATTTTGCAGAAATTTTTGGTATTTTGAACAAGCTTGATGACCAAGGGAAGGTTAGTAGCTCAAGGGTATTGTCAAGAAAAAGGTATTGATTATGATGAAATATTTGCATCCGTAGCATGTTTTTGAAGATATTCGCATTTTACTTGCCTATTCTTGTTTTAAGAAAATTTCAAGCTTTACCAAATGTATGTTAAATCCAATTTTCTAAATGGTTTTATTCAAACAGAAGTCTATGTAAAACAATCGGGGTTTGAAAATTTTTCTAGGCCAAATGATTTTTATAAAAGGTCTTGTATGTTTAAAACAAGCACCCCGTGTACGGTTTGATAGACTTAGCTATTTTTTTTCAAAATAATTTTATAAGAGGTAAAGTTGACACCACTCTCTTTGTTGTTGAAAAAATGGCAAAATTGCTTATTAGTGCAAATTTGAGTTGATTTGGTGCTACTAATGAATGTTTGTGCAAGATGTTTTCTAAGTTGATGTTAGGTGTATTTGAGATGAGCATGATGGGGGAGCTTACTTTCTTCCTTGGACTTCAAGTTAAACAATGTCAAGAAGATTGTTATATTTCACAATCAAAGTATACATAAGTACCTTTGAAATAGTTAAGCATTGAAGAAGGAAGAATCTTCTCAACCTCTATGGCTACCAATGTAAAAAATTGACAAATGTTGAGAAAGGCATATTGATTGACAAACAAATTCGAGGTATGTTTATCTTCGTTTATTACTCTTTTAGACTCGACATTTTCTATGCCTTATGTCTATATGCTCGACTTCAAAACTATCCCAACGAATCTCATTAAAGTGCCGTCAAAAGAAATTTTCAAATATTTGAAAGGCACTTCTTCTTATGGCTTGTATATCCAAAATTTTAAAACGTTCATATTTTTCGGGATAACAAGTCCGGTGATTATAATTTCTCAAAATATGATTCGTCATAATCGAACTAAAATATATTGAGATTCGATATTTTTTGGGGATTGCGTTTTTAAACAAAAATTTGAGATGTGTTTGATTCCGTCTCAAAGTTAACTCACGGACATTTGTTCATTTACCGTTGAGTCTCTTACCTCATTTCGAGCTTGATTATGACATAATGTGTATTTAATGAGGTCTACGTTTGCATTTTGCACGTTTTCAAAACTTAGGGGTGAAAAATTGGATTTTTGGTTAAATTTTCGGATTTTCAAAACAAACTGAACCAGTGGGCTGCCAGGGGAGAGGCCAACCGGTCGCCCATGCCCCTGACCGGTCGCCCATGGTGAATTTTTGGTTAAAATCGATTCTGTTTTCCAGACTTAGCCATTTTTGGTTCTTTCACCTTATATTCGTCCCCTTTGCAAATTTCACACACAATTTACTTCAAATGAGTTTTGTTGCATAAATTACATATTTTGGGGATCATATTGCTCGTTTATCTTCATTATTACTCATCTTCACCGATTAAATGGTAAGAATTCTACTCCCTTATCTCAATTGGGTGGAACCTCGAGAAAATGCCTATGTATTGATTGTTGTTGGAATTCTTGTATAATTGTGTTGTGAATGATGATTGTTGTTGGATTATATTTGTAAAATTGATTTTGGTGATGAAAAACTTGGCTTGATTACATTTACAAGGGCTATATATATCTTCTTCAATTTTTAACGCCCGCCAAGTGTTCGATAAAACGTTTCAATGAAAAATTCATCACCTACATGATTCTCTCGATTTCAAAAGTCTTATATATTTATAGAGATCATGTTTTGCAAATCAAATGAGTTTTCATAAGCTTCTACAAGTCATATGATCGACTTTTCCCTCCTATTTGGTTTATAAGCTTCAATGTTCAAATAGCTCGATACATCGGATAAGTTGCGTACTTTGATATGATATTATGGTGTTTTTTATCGTGCTAACAATCCTTTTGATGATTCCAAAGGGGGAGAAACAAGTTATAAGCTTATTAGCTCAAAGAAGCTAAAATAAGCTCGAGAAAAGAAGCTATAAGTTGTGGCTATTAGAAGCCATAAGTTGTGGATTATACTTAGTCCATTTGATGTATTATGGACTCATATTCATGTCTAATGATGTTTTGTTAACAGGGGGTGCTTATAAGCTGTTGGTTATTAAGCTCCATTTGTAGAAGTTGAGCTTTTAGCTTTTGGTTATTTTTACTTGTCTATTATTGATGAGCTGGTTATTTTACTTGTCTATTATTGATGTGCTTGTTGATAGGGGGAGCTTGTGCTAGTACTTGGATAATATTTACTCCCTCATTTGGTTGCTTATGTTATTTTGGAAATTTTGGTCGCTTCTAAACGGTTAGATGTTTTTACCGGAAAATCGTTTTTAAAATTTTCCTCCTAATATTTCTAAAAATTGTTTTGGTTTGTAATCATCAAAAAGGGGGGAGATTGTTTGATAAATGATTTTACAATGATTTTGATGATTTTGTTTTTACACCAAAATAATGTTTTTAATTGTTGTCCAAATACTCCTAAATGATTTATAATGTTTGTACTAAACTCTCGGAGTATTTCTTCAAAGTTATTTTCGATAAAAATTGGACAACACTTTTGATGATTTTGAGTTAATGTGTTTTTACGTCAAAACAATGTTCCTAAATGTTGTCTAAATACTCCCGATCGGTTTAAAATATTTTTACTAAAGTTTTGGAGTATTTCTTGATGTTTATTTTCTACAAAAATTGGACAACATTTCTGTCTCTTGGTCGACCGGTCTCCCTATAGGGCAACCCGTACCTGAAGATGATTTTTGGAACATAAAATGAGACGGAGGAAAAATCACACAGGTCGACCGGTCGCCCTGGGCGTCGACCGGTACCTGTAGGATGCAAAACTCTTCTTGTTTCGCATTTGGAGAGGCCGACCGGCTAAGGGCGAGGTCGACCAGTCGAACCCCCCATCGACCGGTCGCCCCGTGTAATTTTTCAGTGCCTTTTTCAAACGTCTATTTGTGCGCGACCGGTCGCCCTATGGTTTGACAGCAAAATTCTAACCGTTGTGCAGCAGACAACTTTTCCTTAATTTGTGGGATTGATTTGTAACAGCTATAATCTTGATTTTAATTGTAATGTTTTTGTAGAAATCAGTTCCCAAGAGGAGCCTATCAATGATCAATCATCTCCTATAAATAGACGAAGATTTGAAGCAACACAATAAGTGAGAATACTACAACACAACAAGATACACTCAAGCAAACATATTTGTTCTTCATTGTTATTATTCTTGTTGTAATAGCCTAAGGTCTTTCACTTTCACATCTTGAGGTCTAGGCTTATTTCTTGATTACATTTGCACTCAAATTTCTATCATTCATTATCGAGTTGGAATCTTGAATTTTTTGGTTATCATTCAACACAAGATATCCTTGTGAGTGTTCTTGTGGTAAGAACACACTTGGATGATCTAGGTGATAGGTGCAAGAAGATTGTGGTGATCTTCTTATTGAGGTGTTGAAGAATTTGGTATTCTTCAAGGTTGAAGATTGTGGTAATCTTCACAAGGTGCCGTTGAGGATTGTGGTAATCTTCAAGGGAGATCGTGGTAATCTCCAAGGTGGTGTTGTAGAAGAGTGTGGTGCTCTTCAAGGTGATGTTGTAAGGTGTTGTATTAATTTTGGTAATTAATAAAATCTTTTTTTTCTTTTTGAAATCCATCCCGGAGATACTGGGGTGGTAGAGGATTAGGCCCTAGGTGGGTTGAACCTCTATAAATCGACGTGTGTTGTTTACTTCCCGCACCTTTATTATTGTCTTGGCTTGTTTTGTTCGAAAAAGAGGGCGAAATCGAAAAGATGGAGATAATTTATTCACCCCCCCTCTAGATTATCGTAGCCGCTTGGACTTACAAAAGAGAGTAGATTGTATGAAAAAGGGGAGAAAAGAGATGTGATAAGAATAAAAGGTGATTGGGGGTGCATATTTGATTTGAATGAGAATAGTTGATTGAGAAAAAGATGTGCTTACCAATATATACGCTGAGTTTGAGTCACTTTCTCCATACTTCCCTACCTTAACCAAAGAGCCATCATTACAACCAAAAGCAAAGTCCTTTTTGATTTATGAATTGCATACAATCGAGTGGCGGAGATGTCAGACGATTTGCAAGCATATGGTAATTCTTCAACAGTGATATGATTTGAGCGAATACACGTCCCTTATTATTCTAGAGAGGAGAGTATACACTTTATCCATGAGAGGCGTGATTTGAAGTATTTGCTATGGTTTTAATTGACTTGTGCTCTATGTTAGATATTTGAAGCTTGGTTGGTTTTTTGCTTGACGTCTATGGATAAACGACATGGATTGTGAGGCGTTGTTCTTGATTTGCTTTTCATAACTCCCACTTTTTTTTTTGAGCTCACAACATAACCTTGTCTACAAATCCATAAGGTAGAAGATTATGAAAAATAACAAATATCAAATTCAACATCAAAAAACAAGGAAGTCGTCAGAACAAAACTATGAGAACGGAAGTCTCCAAATTTCTCACCACCAAATGCCTACAGGGATAAAAATTTGACGTTTCCCAACAATTCTACAGATCCTGAACGCTCAAACCTGGTGGGAGGGATTGCTTCAGCTTGTCAGCCTTCTCGGTGTCAAACACACAAAACGTGTAAAGGTACTTGGAGCATCGAACCTTGAACTTCACCGCATCCTTGTTTCTCTTAATTTTAACAGAACGTGCATCTTTCATTCTTGCAGTAAGAAGGAAATCCTTGATCTCATGGATTTGTGTTATATCTTGCTCTAAAGTGTTGACCGGGACTGTCAACCGTTTAAGTTTGGGGGTTTGATTAATATGTGGTTTGCATGTATTTTGGGCTTAATTGTAGTTAGAATTAGTTGCTATGCATGCATTACATGAGTAAAATGGGCTTTATTTCTGTTTTGTGGAAAAGGTATTACGCTTTGCTCGTTTTGTAGGAATTGAATGATAATTGTAGTATTTTGGCAACAATTCGGAGTATTGCGGTAAAGAACCGCCAATACTAGAAGTAACATACGATGTTTGGAGTTGAATCGAGAAGAAGTCAGACGAACCGGGCGAGAAATAAAAGGAAACGAACAAGTATCAGTTCCAGCAGGCGCGCACGGGCAGGGAGTGCGTCCCTAGCACGACACATGCGCTAGCCAAAACTGAGACTCAATCCATGGCAAGACGCACGGGCTGGTCGTGCGTGATGCGCATGGCCCGTGCGCCCTTAAGTAAAAAGAAGAATTCCTGCAGTACCTAGCACGGGGGCGGGAAAACAGAGTTTGACAGATTCTAAACTAGGTTTTGACTCGTACGGAGTACAAATAGAGACGAGGCAGCCACAAACGAGGACACACTGACTTTTGCCCTAGAACACAGAGAAAATAGCAACCTTCTATCGAAAGATTGAGAGATTGATCGAGGTCGCAACCACACGCTTGAGGATTGAAGATAGATCAATAGATCATCAACATCCCCGAGTTTACTCACTCCATCATATCATTTTATTTTTGATTAGTTAGATATGAACTTGAATAATTTGTCTATGGATTATTTATTTTCTCTGTCTGGCTAAACTTCTTGTGATTCCCGGGTTTGGGATTAGGTTAATTAATACTTTTATTGGATGATTAATTGCAATTAAAGTTATTGTTTTTCAACCCTATTCGAGTACTTTGTTTTAATTCTTGTTTTATCAAAACGCGTTTGGGAGTTGGATATCTCATGTTGAGTAGAGATGCTAGCATAGATATTCCAATCAACGTTTTTACATACATCTTGAGAGAGAGGGTAAAATACTTTTGTGATTATTTAATAGGGAAGAACAATAATAACTTTGGTTGTGAGGAATCTGATAATAAAAGGGGATATTAACTGAAACCATAACCCAGGAATCCATTCATCTCCTTGATCTTTCAATCACTCTTTACTTTGTTTTTTTAGGATAAATTCTTGTTTTTGCATTAATAAAAGCAATCCATCAAATTTCGATCGTCTAGATAAAAATAAAGCTATCACAATCTCAGTACTTAGTACAATAATTTATTACTCCCTGTGGATTAGACCTTGTTAACCCTATTCTATAAACTGCACCGTACACTTGCGGCGAAGCTAAAAATAAGGCAAACAATAGGGATGGCAATTTCCTCCGAATCTGATGAAGGATCTGATACCCGGCCCTAATGGATGAGGGTATTTTTATACCCGATTAAATAAATGGGTATATGAGTATGTGGGTATGGGGATTTTTGGGTATGGGTATGGAGGTAGGTCTAGATACATTCTACCCATACCCTATCTAATACCCGATTATATAATATTATATAATATATATACGTATATATTATTATAATTTTTTACAAATATATGCACATTTATTTACACAAATTTATTTATTTATTTATATTTTAAGTAAGGTTTTTCCAACCAAAATCTTTTAATTAACTCACTAACCTATGTATTTTGTCTTTTCTAATATGTTGTTATTTTTTTTATAATATTTAGTTTGCTAATTCTTATCTTTATTCTTTTTTTATTGTTCTCTTAAGAATTTAGTAAATATCTATACCTTTGTTGAAATAACTTAAATTCGAAAAAAATACAATTTTAAGTGGTAATAGGGTATGAGTAGGGTATGAATACCCGATCCTCCAATGGGTGTGGAGATGGGTATAAAAATTAAATATCCGATGGGTATGAATATAATAAATGAGGATGGAGGATATAGAATCCTACCCGAATCCTACCCATTGTCATGCATACTCAAGTGAAACAACACAATATTTAGACACACATTTTCATTCCAAGAGTTACTAGAAGAATTGCACCATTTGGTGAGTTTCTATGAAGAATTGCACCCTTTGGTTTGCATCTACATTTGTACTACTGACAAATAATAGTCTAGATGCATCTTGAACATATCATCCAGAAATTTCATCTAGATTCATTGTCCATCATGGAATACCAAAGTTCCGTACTTTTACCTCAATTTATCATATTTAGGCAATAATTTTTCATTCACCCAGAAATATGCGTGTGAGCTCAAAAATATTTCCAACATTGTTAACTTGAAATTTTAATAAAGCTAAGATCAAATCCTATTTTTGGTATAAACCAATTCCGGGGGACTCATACGGGCAACAAGTAACATATTAATTCATTATAGGCACTCAAATCTTTTTTTAAAAAAAAAAGATTTTGAGCAATAATTATATTTAACATGGTTTGGCTACAAATTCAAGGGTGTAAAGGGCATGTATAAGAAAGCAGACAAAGCAGCACAATACTCTATACAATGTGAGGAATACAAATACAAATTTTAATGATATACACCTTGAGAATGTTGGTCTTTGTCCATGTATGGTCCAATTTTCAATACCAAATCTAGAGACAATATTTTGGGGTAAAAACATTTCCCCAATCAAAGCGTTTGTGGCATTTTTGTAAGCTGGTTTTTTTTATATATAAATTTTCATATCAACTACACGGAATTTGCATTTTTGTCATATGGAGCACCTAGATTGTGAAACATCTCATCAAATTTTCCAGCATTAGATTAAACGGCTTGCCAATTTGGCGTTGAGCACATCAAATCTCCTGAATTTGACCTACAAGTACACAAATAAGAGACGTGTTATGCATGTGACAAAAATCCGGTGATATTGAATAAGTAAAGTGCTTCAGATGGCGAAATTCAAAATTTGCCTAGTTCAGATAATAAAGTGTAACAAAAACAAAGAGTTTCCAAATTGACAAAATAGCTATGCTTCATATAGCAAACTGTTTTCCACCTAATTTTTTGGCAGTCACTCGTAAGTCGTAACCCTCATCCTCATTTTATTCTTTTTTCAATTTCATTAATTTAATTTAGGTAATTTATTGAAAAAAGGATAATTTTATCCATTCTCTATAAACACGACCAAACATCAAGAATTCTTGCACGACAAAACCACATTATATTTCTTATGAAAAAGAATTGCTTCATTTTAAACACATAAACCATGCACAAGGACACTCTTGAAGCGATTTTCTGACAACTATTAACTACAACAAATTAAAATAGATACATTTAAAAAAGAGAATCAAAACAATTTCTGATAAAATGTCAGATTGTAGCAAAAAAAGAGAAAAAAAGGAAAAAAATCCAGTACCATTCCTCATACATTAAAACGTGTAAACAAGACACTGATGAATAAATTGACAATTGGTAATCTTATTTTCCCTTTTCTGTGGTCCTTGCAAGAATCTTGAGAATGTGAATATCAAAAAAATTCTGAGCAATGAAACAGATTTCACTGGCAATAAGACAATTTGTTTCTGTTAATGTGTTATCTATTTCTATGCTAAAGAACTGAAAAAGTCTTAAAAGAAAGAAAAAAAGTGAAGAAAAAAGGCATAAATGAGGGTGACAGGGCAAGATGTAAAAAAATGAAAAAGAGGAATAAAATCCTAAAATGCTGGAATAATTAGGGCAAAGGGGGCAGAAGGGAATCTAAATCAGAACACTTTTTTTGGGGTGTGAAACAAAACAAAGCCACTTGTCACCAGCCCATGTAATCATTGAATGGCTACAACAATGTACACTTTCCATTGCATGTGTTACTACTATATAAGAGAACAATATAATAAATATTCTTTTAGAGCCTATCAGGCAGAGCTGGACCGGCAAAAGAGTGGAACAAAAATCGCAATGTAGTTCATCAGCGTTGGTTCGAATCCTAGGAGAAGCGTCCATGCTTCTTTTTAGGATAGCTCTTGTTGGCATTTGGGTTATAACTGTGGCAATCAGTTTATCCAATTATAACCTTAGCCACATTCCGCGATTTAACCTAGTGGCGGTAATTATGGTCCGGAATTGTCACCGGTGACAGAGATTAGCGGTCCAACTTGCTCCACCTTTATTTATTCTTTTACTTAATTATATTAAGAAATAAAAAGTAATAATTTAAGTTATAATTCATATGATTATTTTTTTGAGTTTTTCATCCAATCCACCCTATTTTCGTGTGTCGGCCCTTCCTATTTGCGTGTCTTTGTCGGCACAAGCTTGAAAGTTGGATTATAAAATAAAAAATTGAAGTTCTTTCTATAGGGCCAAAAAAATTGGATGATTTAATTTGTTATTTTTTTATTGCAAGGGATGACTCATTCCAATAAGGTCCCCAATATTACACATGCTTCATGTCTTGAACCAGATCACTTCAAGCTGGAGTCAGTTGCCTATGTTGTTTGCCAAGATTGGTAGTGATGACATTATTGATATGCAACTATTTGAGTATGACACTTGGACCCCGCTAAAAAGCAAAAATACCCTGGATATCTGGATTATCAAAAAAAAAAAAAAAAAAAAACTAGATCAAGATTAAAGTTTAAATTAAATTCATTTTTTTTATCTTATTTAATTTCGTTTATTCATTTAATCGTATCATCGTGCTATTAATTGTACGTTCGGATATCCAATCAAAATACTCTGGTAGCATATTCTCATGGATCTATTTTGACCCAACACACAATTAAGTGAACATTTTGTATATATATTTTTGTACTTCAACCTCAAGAATAGTGATTAAAAGTTGGGGATAACAATAAATTAGTTTCTTAACATTTTAAGGTCTTTAGCTTGAAAGATAGTATTATTACTAATTTACTATGCTGCAAAGGATAAATGATTACAATTGACAGTTGATAATTGATATGTATGTAGCCCCTTATGGCCTTTATAACCGACCACTTCCTTCCAAGTATGATTACAATGTTGTAAAAAGCGCTAACCGTTTATTAGGCGGTAGACTGAGGCCTAGCATCTACACGGAGCCTAGGCGGGGTTTGGCGGGACCTGGGCGGAATTAGGCGGGCCTAATTTGGAAAAAAATCGTAGGCGGACAATGGGAGCCTAGCACCTAAGCGATTAATCGGGACTATGTGGAGATTTTTACAACATAAATGATTAGTACTGAAAACAAAGGGGCATCAAAAGAGCTAAAATAATTCAGTGAGACAATGTGGACTCATCACAACAACCCTGCTTTATCTAAGAAGGATCCAATGAGACCACATATTATAGTGAGACAATGTGCACTCATCTCAACCCTCCTTTATCTATATCAATGGTTAAGATAAATATGAGTTAAAATTACATTAAACTTTTAATTAAGGCAAAATAAGGGTATAACTGTCAAAACAAACATGTAGGGGATCATCCAAATATGAAATCAATTATTAGGAGAGAGATACCGGCAAGGGTAGCCAAGTTGGTGGAGTAGGTGAGCGCGAGACTGAAAGGTCACGAGTTCGATTCCCCCTACCAACACTTTCTTGGTTGAGTCGCTACATGTAGGGCACTAATGTGGTTTACCTGGTTGGCGTAGTTTGCGATGCTAGTATGTCGGTCAGGATTTATCGCGAGTATAATTGAAAAACGAACCAAGCAACTCGATACTCGATTCGAGATCGATCGTTAAAAGCTCGTTTGAGCTCGGTTCGTTAAAGTAACGAACCAAGCTTGAACATATTTTTCCGTTCGATAAGATTTAAAGTTTGGCTCGAGCTCGACTCAATTAGTAAAAAAAATAAAATATGTGTAAAAATATCAAGCTACTCGAGCTCGATTCATGTTCGGCTCGACCAAAGCTCGTTCGATGCTCGATTCGATTAATAATCAAACAAGCTCAAACACAATTTTTAAAGCTTGATTAAAATTCAAACAAGATCGAACAATACCATGTTCGGCTCGGCTCGACTCGTTTATACTCCTAATCGCGAGAAAATCGCGATGGAGAGAGAAAAGCACGCATGTGCTCTACCATGCAGTATGTTGTACACTTATCATATATTTATTGTATATTTAATACTATTTTGTTGTATGTTTACTATAAATTTACTGCATATTAAAATGGTTAAATAAAAATATATGGGGACCGTGAATCAAGGAATCAGTTATAGAGAGAGAGAGAGAGAAAGAGAGAGAGAGAGAGAGAGAGAGAGAGAGAGAGAGAGAGAGAGAGAGAGAGAATCACGCTCATTAACATGTAGGAACCGCGGATTAAGTAAAATCGGTTATAGAGAGAGAGAGAGAGAGAGAGAGAGAGAGAGAGAGAACTCACGCTCATTATTGTTATATTTAACATATATGTAATATATATTTAACACTATTATGCTGTATATTTAATATATTTGTACTGAGTATTACAATTGTCAAACAAAAATTAAGTGTACAACAAAACACATATAAGTATACATAAAAAAAAAGTATACATCAACATAAATACATACATCAAAAATTAACTACTTATACATCAAAACACATATAAGTATACATTGAAAAACATATAAGTGTACAGTAATCCTCACTGCCTCCTTGTAGGCCCTCGTTTTCTCCACGTCAGCATCGTCTTCTTCACCAATCCTCCATTTCCACGCTGCTTCCACCGCATCTCTGCGTGCATCTCCTCCGGAGGACGATGCGAGCGGAAGCGAATTTGCGGGCGCCAACGAAGAATCCACCTTGTTCTTGAACATTTTTAGAAGCAAATAATTGCCAATCGGATTCTTACTCGCGTGGTGTGAGTCGGTGACCATAAAAATCCGATTCCGACTCGGCGGCGAAAGAAGATGGTGCTTCTTCAACCACTTTTTCTCTCCTCGTCCCAATTTTTAATCGGGGCTATCAATGGTGTAGGTCACCGGGTCGTCGTAGAAATTCGGGTCGGGTGGGTCGTGGCGCGAGTTAGCACCACCGCGCGACTTGTAGCGGCGGTGACATAAGTGTCTGGGCCTGATTTCCTATCGGAAAACAGGGAGCTAGAGAAAGAGGGAGATGGGGTCGGGCTCGGGCTGAAGAAAGACCAGACGACCCAAACCACCAAGAAACATGAAGATGGCGATAGATTTTCATCAGTTTCCAATTTGACTGAAATTATGTAACTATACAATTACATAACTGCCCTTTACAAATTTAAAATAAATTAAAAAGGTTTATTAAATTGGAAAAAACTCAACCATCTAAAATTACAGATTTGTGGACATGATTAATCCACACTGTCTCACTCTAATTGTGTGGTCTCATTTGATCCTATTCTTATAAATATATATATATTTATATATGAAAACAGTACTATATAAATTAGGGGTGGGCATTTGGGATCGGGTAGTCGGGTCCCGACCCAATCCGGTCGGATCGGGTATTTTTTTTTGAAATGTCGGCTAGTAAAAAACTACCCAAATAACCCGATACCCGACTTTCATTAAAAAAAACTATAATTGTATAAAGGCATTTTCCTCCTACCTACGTCTGTCTTTTGCATTTCACTATTTCTTCTTTACGCTTAGAAAGGTTCACGCCGTCACCACTCACGCACACCAGACATACACCAATATTTGGAGTTGAGAAATCAATCACTTGAGTTGGCAGTGGGCCATGGCAGATTGTTTGATTATTTTCTCAAGCTAATGAAAATTGAAACCTTTTTTGTTTTTTTTTGATTGTTGGTTTCTCATTTTTTTTACATCTCTTAGTTTAAAAATCATAAAATGATAGTTCTCCATTCATTTGTATTGGATTATGGTCTATGGAGGTTTGGGCGACTTTTTCCTATGGTGAAGATTCTTGAAGTAAAAGAAAAGTTCACAAAAGACGAGCTGCACGAGCAGAGGTTCTTTACACATATCAGTGAAACGGTGATTTTTGTTTTCTTGAAAATAAAATATAATTGAAAACCCGGACCCGACTCATCGGATACCCAACTAGCCAGGTATCCGACCTTTTCGGTTAAGTGTCGGGTACCCTTATAAACTACCCGATAAGACCGGGTACCTGACCCGACTACTCGAAAAACCGACTACCCGACCCAATGCCCACCCCTACTATATTAACTAGACATATGTATAAAATAAATATGTTTAAGAAAAAACTCACAAAATACTAAATTTTGGAGGTAACATTTCTAAAAACGCAATTTCGAGACAAATAAAAATTTTGAGTTAATTCCAAATTACTTAACAGCCTGGGAGAAAAGACACTAATATGTTATGCTCCTGCACTTTTTTTTTTGGGCATTTTTACATTTTTTTCAATTTTTTATTCCTTGATTGTTTTATATGTTATTTTGTTGTTCCGTTTTCTTTCTTACTTGTATATGTTGTTTCGATATTTTGATGTAACTTTTACCTATTTATATGCTTTTGTTTGTTCATACGTTGTTCTATATATTGTTTCTATCATTTTATAATGTTATTTCATGTTTCTCGGTGTTTTCATATTGTGTTCGATATTTCAATGCAACTTTTGTTGGGTAAAATATATTATCTTGGTGGAAGGTTTTACATTTGAAGAAAAATGGTAGGATGTGTATAGTTTAAGTCGAGGTCGAGGTCGATTCTGTCTCCGCAAGACTAAAAACGCCCGTATACTAGTGCTTACGGTTCCGACGCTCGCCTCTAAGATACAATGACTTTCTGATCCGGTTAGCGGCAAAGACAAAGAAAAACCGGAACAACAACGAACATCAAGTTGTTCTTGACTTTCAAGCTTTTGAAGGAATGGGAGAATCAATATACTTTGTAATGCAAATGACCAATTTTAATCTAAGTTTTTCGTGTGTCCTTTCATCGGTAGGGGCTTCATTAATAAAGGCAACGTGCGCCCGCACGGAAAATCGCGTCGTAGGCTCGAAAAAGCACCTTTGACCTGAAGCAGACGATCGTCCGGAGAAACCACGGAGAAGACGCCGACGACGGGGCGTGCGCCGCCCGTGCGTGCGTGCTCGACCTTCGACACCCAGACGACCCAGGCGCACGGGGCGCCGCCCGTCTTGGCGTAGGCGCAGATTTCGGCAGTAGCACGCCCGACCGCACGGCCGTGCGTCTCGCCGCCCGTCTTATTTGGCCGAAACATTTCAGTTGAACTCTTTTAATTAATTACGAAAATTAATTAAATCTATTTAATTTTTAAAGGTTTTGGTCCAAAAAGAATAAGGGCCTTGAAGCCCAAACCAGTGCCCACGACCGCGACCCGGACCGAGCCTAGCCTAGCCTGGCCGGCGGCGTGTGCGTGTGTGCTTTGAACCAAACCCACAAGCATGTAGGTCCTCTCCCCTTTAAAAACTTGGGTGCCCCAAGGGCCCAAACCCATTTGTCCAACTTGGGATAAATAAAGTGTGCAACTTTACCTCTTTTTCTTATGTGGGATGGAGCATCTCTCCTCCCCCACATTTTCCATTTTCCATACCATTTATTTGTATTAAGTGACTAACTTCTAGCATTAATTTCTCATTCACCGGAATCGGTTTGAGAAATTCCAAATGCTATTCTCATCTACTCTCTTAGTAGAATTTTTACAAATAATTTAGTTCCATTTTTCACAAATGGAAACCACTTAATTAATTGGTCAAAATCGGGTCAACACCCAATTTCTCAAAGACCAATTCCAACAATCCCCCACATGAATGAAATTAATGCATGCGTGTATGCGATTCACTTGAAAGTCTCGGCGAATCATTATTGCATCGGGATAGGTAGCTTGTGGCTTTGAACCTTCCTTAGTAAAATACTATCGGAGTTCTTGGGCCGCTTAGTGACGCGATGTCTTGAACTACTCTTTGTTTGTGTAAACCGAGACAACAATACTTACACAATAACAACTCTAACACTTGTTGTTCTCACGTTGTGTCCATTTCGCCCTGGACCATATCTTAGATTCATAAGTGTTTCTTTCGAAGCGACCATTACTTCTCACTTATATAGGTGATCTCCTATTGAAAAGTATCTGCCATACTCCGCCTTTCGGTATAGGAATCATTAAAAGTCTTAAACTTAACCTCACCACATTCAAGCAGTTTACATTCACTTGGATGTATCGAGAATGAGCTAACACATTTTTCAAGTGTTCATTTGAACATTCATAAGTTAGTTGTCCCGTTGAACCAAGGTCTTGGGATCTCCAATTCACAAGGTTGGGTTACCGCTATGAACATTCTTTAAGTTGTGGATTTTAAAACCCATTCCCTTAAAGTTTATACGGTGATCTCGATTTATGCCTTTTGTAAGCGGATCGCAAGGTTTTCCTTTGACTTCACGTAGTCAACCGAAATACCCCATTCGAAATCAACTGCCTAATGGTATTGTGTCTCCGACGTATATGTCAGACTTACCATTATACACATCTTGCTTTGTGCCCTTCCGATTTGCCGATTGACTATCACGAGTGTATCATAACAAAGCGAGTACAAAGGCTTATTCCAACAAGGAATGTCCTCTAAGAAGTTTCTAAGCCATTCGCTTCTTCTCCGACTTTATCCAAAGCAATGAACTCGGATTCCATAGTGGATCGAGCTATGCACGTTGCTTAGAAGACTTCCACGACACCGCTCCTCCACCTATTGTGAAAACAAATCCACTTGTGGACTTGGAGTCTTTTTGTGTCGATATCCAATTGGCATCACAATATCCTTCTAATATCTTCTTTGGATATCTCGTATAAAGTATTCCATAGTTCATGGTGTACTTTAAATATCTAAGTACCCTTGTCACGGCTTTCAGTGATCCGTACTTGGGTTACTTGTGAACTACTTAGTTTGCTCTTTGAATATGCAATGTCCGGGCGTGTACAATTCGTTAAGTACATCGGTGTCAATTACCCTTGCATATTCGGTGAGAAACCTGGTTCACCTCTATTCTTGGCCAAGTGTAGACTTAGATCTACATGTGTCTTAGCCGGAGCGCTATCAAAAGCATTAAACCTTTCGAGTATGCTTTTTCGACATAATGGGACTGCGTGACAAGACAATTCCATCCAAGTTCTAGAGATTTTAATCCCTAAAATGACATCGATAATCCTATATCCTTCATGTCAAAGTTCTTGTTCAACATGTTCTTAGTATTCATGATTAAATCATGACTACTACCCATAATCAACATATCATCCACATAAAGGCATACTATGACGTAATCATTTGTAGTACCTTTAATGTAGACACACTTGTCACATTCGTTGATCTTGAAACCGTTTGACTTCATAGTCGAAAGTCAAACTTTTCGTGCCATTGCTTAGGTGTTTGTTTTAGTCCATAAAGTGACTTTACAAGTTTACACACCTTTCGCTCTTGGCCAAGGGTGCAACGTGCCCCCGGGTTGTTCCATATAAATCTCTCTTCAAGCTCACCATTCAAGAAGGCGTCTTAACGTCCATTTGATGTATCTTAAGTTTATGCAAAGTCGCAATAGCAATGAGAACACGAATGGACGTAATCCTCGTGACAGGAGAATATGTATCAAAGAAGTCATATCCTCCTTTTGTCAAAAAACCCTTTAGCTACCAATCGGGCTTTATACTTGTCGATAGATCCATCCGCTTTATACTTCCTTTTAAGGATCCACTTGCATCCCAAAGGCTTGCAACCCGGTGGGGATCAACCAACTCCCAGTGTGATTTTGCATGATGGAATCTATCTCATTATTGATAGCTTCTTTCCGAGAGGAGCTTGGACTAAACAATGCTTCTTGAATAGTTCGGGGTTCGTTTTCTAACATATAAGTTAGAAAATCGAGGATCAAAAGACTTAGCTACTTTTGTCCTTTTAGTGCGTCTTCGTTCCTCTTCATCATCACTTTGAGGTAACCTTGCAAAGATATCATAAGTCCGTTTACTCGAACTTTCTTCTTTCCGTTCTTTGTTCGGAAAGATATTCTCAAAAGAATACAAAGCATTCCTTGATTCAATGATCATACCTTCATTTATATCAGAAATTGCTGACTTGTGCACTAAAAAGCGATATGCACTACTATTGTTAGCATATCCAATGAAAGCACAATCGATCGTCTTCGGACCGATTCTAACTTGTTTCGGCTTAGGTACTTCGACTTTAGCCAAACACCCCCACACTTTGAGGTATTTGTATGACGGTTTACGTCCCTTCCATAACTCATATGGAGTTTCGTTTTTACTTTTGTGTGGAATCTTATTAAGAATGTAGTTTGCAGAAAGTATGGCTTCCCCCACAAGTTTTGGGGTAAGCTTTAACTTAACAACATTGCATTCATCATCTCCTTAAGAGTACGATTCTTGCGTTCCGCAACACCATTTGATTGAGGTGAGTAAGGTGCAGTCGTTTGATGAATTATACCCGCTTCCGAGCAAAATTCTTCAAACGGAGCAACATACTCTCCGCCTCTATCACTTCGAATCATCTTAATTTTCAAATTAAGCTGATTTTCAACTTCATTCTTATAAGTTTTAAAAGCTACTAAAGCTTCATCTTTGCTTTTCAAAAGATATACATAACAATATCTTGTGCAATCGTCTATAAACGTTATGAAGTACTTTTTCCCACCTCGAGTTTGCACAAGTTTTAAGTCACACACATCCGTATGAATTAACTCGAGTGGTTTGGTACTTCTCGTTAATGAAATGAAACGATTGCCTTGGCGATTTTGCTTCAACACAAATTTCGCATTTGTCTTGTGAATCGAGTTTAAACGTAGGTATTAATTCGCATTCACTAACCTTTAATTGTGTTGAAGTTTACGTGTCCTAATCTATCATGCCATAAATTAGAACAATCCAACAAGTAAATAGAAGTAACGTTTTTATTCTTCGCCTCTTGGCGGAAAATAGACATTACGAGACATTTTAAAAATGTGCCCTTATCAAGGTAACCTTTACATAAAAACCGACTATTCTTGGTCATTACAAACTTGTCGGACTCAAACACTAGTCTAAACCCGGCCTTGCTAAGCAAAGGACCGGAAACCAAATTCTTGCGGATGTCAGGGACATGCAAAGACATCCACAAGCGTAAGCTCCTTCCCGAAAGTCATCTTGAGCACCACTTTTCCAAGCCCAACGATGTTGGAAGTCGAATAGTTCCCATGAACAACTTCCTTCCATTAATCGAGTGTAGGATGAGAACATCTCCTTATCGGCACAAATGTGACGAGTAGCCCCGTAGATCTATCCACCACTCCTCGGGTTATCCACCATATGGCTTCAAACACAACGGTGGAGAGATCGAGCTCGACAAGTCTATTGGAACCGACTTGTTCTCCGTCACATGGCTTGTTGGTTGCCACCTTGATTGCCTTCTTTCGGTGTGCGCAATCCTTCACCATGTGGTTCGGTTTTGCCACAATTAGCAATTCCTTGAACGTTTTGGCCTTGCCTTTCTCCTTCCCGGAGTGCTTACGTTTTCTTGCTAGTGCTCGACCTCAGCAAGATTGGCCTTAGCCTCTATTCTAGATTTCTTGGTTTTAACATCGATTTAGGTTGTCTTCTTCGATGCGGCCGAACAATCAGATCCTCAAGCCCCATCTCTTTGCGCTTGTGCTTGAGGTAGTTTTTGAAATCCTTCCACAATGGCGGCAATTTTTCGATAATTGCAACCACTTGAAAAGATTCATTCAAAAGCATCCCTTCGATACTAAGTCGTGAAGGATGATTTGAATCTCTCGAACTTGGGCCGATCACCGTCTTGGTATCAACCATCTTGTACTCCAGAATTTGCCGACAACAAATTTCTTTGTGCCAGCATCTTCCGTCTTATTTCTTCTCCAAGATCGCCACAATTCCTGGACGTCTCAACGTGCTATAGGCGTTGTATAGAGTGTCGTCTAGCCCGTTCAAGACGTGAGTTGCGACATAGAAAATCGATGTTATGCAAACATCCACAGCGATTCTCCGGTTGTTGTCAACTTCGTCTTCTCCAACGGCGATGGGGATCGTCTTTTAGAAAACGAGCCACCCCAAAGTGGTGAGGTAGAACAACATCTTCTTTGCCAACGTTTGAAATCGGCACCGGAAAACTTGGGCGGCTTTCGCGTGAGCGGGAGCAATGACCATGGGTGTGAACGAGATCGAATCGATGGCATCGTCTTCAACAGAAATATGAATTTTCGTCTTGCGATTGTTGGGTAAAATATATTATCTTTGGTGGAAGGTTTGCATTTTGAAGAAAACGGTAGGATGTGTATAGTTTAAGTCGAGGCGAGTCGATTCTGTCTCCGCAAGACGAAAACGCCCGTATACTAGTGCTTACGGTTGCCCGGCGCCGCCTCTAAGATACAACGATTTTGATCCGGTTGGCGGCATAAAGACAAAAATCGGAACAACAAATAACAACAAGTTGTTCTTGACTTTCAAGCTTTTGAAGGAATGGGAGAATCAATAGGCAATAAAGTGCCCGAGTAAAATCGCGTCGTAGGCTCGAAAAAAGACTTTCAGACCAACAGACGCATGCCCAAGCCCAAGCAAGCCCACGCCCACGACCCGGACTCGGGCCGGCGTGAAGGCGCAAGGTGTGTGTGCATTGAACCAAACCCACAAGCAAGAGGTCCTCTCCCTTTAAATGGAAACCACTTAATTAATTGGTCAAAATCGGGTCAACACCCAATTTCTCAAAGACCAATTCCAACAACTTTTACCTATTTGTGAGCTATTTTTGTTCATATGTTATATTTTTTATTGTTTCGGAGTTGTTTCTATATAGTTTTTAGTGTTATTCAATTGTTTCTACGTGTTTCGACGTTTTTAATGCATTAAACCAAAAATTGAATTGCGTTTTTCTATTTATGTGTTTTTTCTCTATTATTTCCAATGTGTTTTTGCTTTAATATGCGTTATTTTTTGTGTATATTTTTTATTGTTTATAATATTTTGAGTAAAAAATTAATTATCTAATGACGGCAAAAATTATTTTTCATTTGATTTATTAGATGAAATATGTTTGAAACAAATTTGAAAAAAACAACAACATCAAAATTCAAGAAAAATTAGTGTGAACATAAAAATGTCCGGAAAAATAAACGGAAGCGTACAGTGTGAAATGTCCATAGAAGGACTGGGCTCTGGGAGCATACAGATGTCCTTTTATATTACTATATTTTCTTTTTGTCAATACGGCCTTTTAACAACTTCTACCTTTCTTTTTCTTTAGGGTTGTGGGTGTCATAGGGCCTAATTGTTGCATAACAAATCCAGGCTAGCGGGCCCAATAGTCGTTAAATTCGTTGTTTTCAGTCCAGTATGAAAAGCCCATTCTATCGTAGAATAATTCCGTGTCGCTCTAGCCCTCTGAGTCCATAAGATAATGGCCATATTGGCCCACTTGTCTTGGGCTGAAAAAGGCCGATCATCTAAAAATAAAAAGAGAAAAAAGAACGACTTTCCTATAGACAAAATATCTTTGTAAGACGAATATAGTCCAAGTCGGTGCACATTTATGTTTTGTATTTCACGCGTCAACAAAAGTCAACTATCTTATAACAAGTAAAATTACAGTTGCTGTATGATTACTTTATATTTCTGAATCATATTTGATAAATTCTAGGAAATACTGACACTTCTAGAATGACGAATGACGTTCAGATCGAATATGATCCGATACGATACTTTATCCGATCACTCGATGATCTCTTGGATACATATATATATATATATATATATATATTATCACGATAATTTCAACATGTATTGTGTGCCTATGTGAGTTATCATTGTCATATTTGAGTATTTATGAAATTTTAGTTTTTAATGCTTGAAACAATATTTTTTAATTGTATTTGGTATATATATTTTAAAACATACAAATATATAATTTTATATGTATATATACCGTATTTGTATCCTTAAAATTTAAAAATTACGTATTTTTTCGTACCCATATCATATCGTACAATCGTGTTCCATATTCGTATCAGTGCTTCATGATAGGATACATTTGATGGGGGCATTTTAATAAAATAATTACATCTGTCATATAAATAGTGCATCTAAATGAGACTTTTCAAGATCTTCTTTTCTTTATTATGTCTCATGTTCCCGGCTTCGTCGGACTAGTCCTTGGCTCCCAAAATCCCATTCCCGTACACTTTTGTACAAGGAGCCAAATGCATATTGTCCAAATTCTAGTCTCCCCTTAAGAAATCATTGGTTTCCACTGGGATTCAAACCCATATCATATCATTGAAAGCAAAACTACAATGTTCATTGGTCACCAATTGAGATGCGCCTTTTAGCCGTGGAGGGTTGGGGTGTATACCATGTGATAATAAGGGCAACACCAATGATAAGATTTTTGGAGGGTTTTTGGCGAAAAACCGTATCATCCAAAAATCTCACCATTGTGAGATAGGATTTGGGGTTTGTAGGAAGCCACGGGTTGTAGGCATGATCCAGGTTTATGGAGTGCAAAAAGTCGCAAAATGGTAAAAATATGGGGGCATTAATTATCTTATGGTTTAATTTGTATGAATTGTTTGTAACATTTCAATTGTAATGTTGTAACCCATCCTTTTAAATTTATGAATTTTCGCAGAATATTTTTTTCAAATTATTATATTCAAAGAATAAATATTAATTAAATATTTATAAAATATTAAATTGTTTAATTAAAACCATTATTTTTGAATATATAAATTAAACATAATAATTAAATAATTATCACCAATACATATTTATATATATATATATATGATGTCAAATGAAGTGAAATAAAGATAAATAATATGTGAATTGGATGTGGGACCCATTGAAAACTTATAGAATATGTTTAACTATTGTGGAGAAAGATTTATAAAATGATAGATTTTTTTTTTACTTTTGATGTGGCGAGATGACATGATACATCGAAAAAGCGTGAAAAAAACTTTTGAGGGTTTTGATAAGGGTGTTTTTATGCATGTTTTATGTGTATATTTGAGTAGAATTTGAGTTATTTTGTTGTTACTTTCGTTAGTTTTTGATTGTATATTGTTTATACTCTTTTGTGAGGTGCTTTTATTGGTGTAGATTGACAATTCGGGGCTAATTTTGGTGAATTTTGGACCATGGATTCATGTCAAAACATACCGGGGAGTTTAAGGATGCAAAAACGCTCGAAATCCCAAGCCAAACGCGCGTCATTTTGGGGCCTTTTGGTCCAACACGGCCGTGGGTGTCGGGCAACACGACCATGTTCAAACAGGCGAAAAATCACATTTTTTAGGCTTGACAGATTCGAACACGGCCTGGCCGTGTCAGACAACACGGCCATGTCGTACAACATGGCCATATCGGACCAATTTTCAGCAAAATTCAAGCAAAGACGGCCGGGCGTGTCGGGGCGACATACGGCCGTGTTCGGGACTTTTTTGCAACTTTTCCATGCGAAAATTATGGAAAACTCACCAACCAAGCTTTTTGACCACTTTTGTACACCTTTAACACCCTATTTTGCTACAACATGTCCCCATATTCCCTCAATTATCATTTGAATACAAGAATTCACCAACCCAACAATGAATTGGAGCATTTGTTTAACAAAGGATGGCATTATTAATGTGTTCTTGCACAAAAATAATGTCTATAAAAGTATGAGTATGGGGTTGGGAATCATTCATTAATTCAAGATACATTGAATTCATTAGATTCATTAAATTCATTAGACATTGGAGATCAAGAGGTCTTGGAGGAGTAAGCTTGTAGCAACATTGGAGAAGAAGGCTTGGAGCAACATGATCAATCAAAAAGAAGTCAATTGAGATTTTGAGAAAGATAAGTACACCATGTCTACAATACTTAAATCTTCTTGTGTAATTTATTCTTTGGTCAAAATCATGTGTAGCTAAACTCATAGTGTTTGAATGTAATGAACTCAGAATGGATTTGTGATTAAGGTGTGTATGTTTTTAATAAAATCTTCATATTTTGTGTGATTCACTTATATTATGCTTCGTTCATTTGAATTGATATTTGCGCAATATTGATTTGAAGTTTATTTTTCATCCAGGAAATCGAGAGATTCATGGTGAAATAGAATCTATATAAGTGAAAAGAGTTGCATGCAATCCTAGATATAGGGACGACATAAATCTTCCGGATTAGGGTCAAACCTAATATGGGAATTCACAAATCGTTGTAATCTTTGTCTTGGGGTTTTAACTAGAAAGAGATTTGATTAATCAACTTGAGATTAGAAGTTTTTCGCCTTGAGAAAAAGGTTTAACTTAAATTGGGAATTTCTACGGTCCACAAGACATGAGATTTTATTAAAAGAGGTTGGTTTTTGCTTAAGGGCCTACGGTTGTATTTTTAACTTGTCAAATCACAAAAACATTCTAGAGGATTTACATTCAAACACATTTCTATCTCTTGATTTCTTATTTTACAAATCTCTCTTCATTTTTACAATTTATAATTTGTTTTCCTTTTTCATCAAACAAAAACTCGAAAATTGTTAGATTAAATAACAAAAAGAGCGGTAATTATTAGTACTTACAATCCTCGTGGGAATGACACTCGGTACTCAATAATCTATACTATAAAATGATAGGTGCACTTGCCTACGGTTTTAAAGGTAGCTTTTGAGCCATCAAGTTTTTAGCGCCGTTGGGGATTGTAATATTAAGAACGCTTTATTTTTGTTAATTTAATCATTTTTTTATTTTTTTATTTTTTTACCATTATCTTTCTTTTTATCTATCTTTGTAAGTCTTGGTTTATACTTATCCTCTTTGTTTACCATGAGTGTATGCCTACTCGTCGCCGAATTTGGAAGCGCGACACCGCCGGTAGCAATAGAGAGGAAAGTACTAACACGCACCACGAAGAGGATACTAACGAAAGTAAAGATTTAAATCATGGAGGATGAACAAAGAACTATGTATGACTATGCCAAACCATCCATGGACGGCACGTCATCTAGACCGTAAGGCCCATTTTGCCGCCAATAATTTTGAAATCAAACCAAATGTCATTCAAATGGTGCAACAATTCGTTCAATTCGACGGCCTACCAGGCGAAGATCCGAATAATCATATCGCAAATTTCCTCGAAATTTGTGATACATTCAAAATCAATGGGGTCTCGATGATGCCATCCGTTTACGCCTATTCCCATTTACTCTTCGGGACGGGCTAAACAATGGCTAAATACTTTGCCAAAGGAACGATTACAACGTGGAACATCATGGCGAAAAGTTCCTTTTGAAATATTTTCCACGCCAAAAGCGCACGATTGAGGAATGAAATCTCTTCATTCACTCAAGAAGATGACGAGACCTTGTACGACGACACTTGGGAGAGATTCAAAGAATTGTTGCGGAAATGCCCACATCATGGTCTTCCTATTTGGATGCAAGTCCAAACATTTTACAATGGGCTACTCTCGTTAACAAGGCAAATGATTGATCGCGGTGGGGGAACTTTGAACAATAAAACACGGAAGCGCCCAAGATCTAATAGAGGAATGGCCATGAATGGCTATCAATGGCAATCCGCGAGGTAAACCTGTATGAGCGGTGGGTGTTTATAATGCGATGCGGTGGTTACACTACCGCACGGTCGAAGCTTTGACCCAAAAGATCGACGATCTAAACTCCTAAACCACCACCACCGCACGTTTTATCTTGTGAAACTTGCGGTGGATTGCATAATCATCAAGGCGCCCACACACAATACCTCACGCTGAACATGCTAATTACGTTGGGAATCAAGGCGAAATTACCCAAGTAATCCTTACAACAACACATATAATCCTGGGTGGCGACAACATCCTAATTTCGGTTGGGAAATAAAGGCCAACCACGACCTAATCCCAATCTCGATCTACACACGTCTCCGGATTTCCCAAATCAAGGTAAGCCTAACTTGGAAGATCTTATAACAAAGTTTGTGCAATCAACAGATACCCGATTCGGGCGGTAGAAACATCCTTGAGAAATCAAGAGGCATCTATCCATAACCGGAAAACCAAATAGCGATTGTGAAGATGATTTACGAAAAGGCCACAAGGTAGTTTCCGGGGTAATATCGAGCCAAACCGGGGAGCACGTAAAGGCAATCACCATCGTTTTCCACATGAGCATGATTATGCCAATGCCGCCATGCGAAATACGTGGAGGATGACATGCCCAAAGAAAATCTCATGAAAAAGGAGGTTGCGAGAATCACAAGCCCAAGATCCCTTAACGGAGTCTAACCAAGAAGAAGATAGAAGGGAGGACAAATTTGGTAAGTACTTTAATTCTTTCAAACAATTACATGCCAATATTCCATTTGTTGACCCTCCTTCAAAGCATGTTAGGGATCTTAATGACATCATTCCTAGTGAAAATAAGCTTAACAAATTATCAAATGTGCAATTGAATGATAAATGTCCTTCCAATAAACTACCACAAAAATTTAATGATCCAGGAAGCTTTATTATCCCTTGCACAATTGATGGTTTACCTGTTGATAGGGCACTAGCCGACTTGGGAGCTAGTATCAATGTGATGTCTTATGAAACATTTAAGCATGCGGGATTAAGTGAACTTAAACCTATTAGGATGGACATTCAATTAGCCGATAAATCGATTAAACATCCTAGAGGTATTATTCATGATGTGTTAGTCAAGATTGATAAATTCGTGTTTCCAGTCGATTTCGTTATTCTTGACATGCATGATAATATAGAAGTTCCCTTAATTCTAGGACGCCCTTTTTGGCTACCGCTAAATCTCTCATTGATGTGCATGATGGAAAGCTTATTTTGAGAGTAGGAGTGAACAAGTTATCTTTAAAATTCCCTTGAAAAATCCTATAAATGATACTTGTTTTCCTATAAACTTGATTGAGACAAGGATAAATGATTCTTTGCTTGATATGTCTTCTAATAAATCCTTGAAAGTATGTGATATTCAATGTGCAAAAGTTTCCACAGATAAATCCCTATTTGAGAATAACATGCAGAAAAATAGGACCATGAAGGTCAATTGTTCGAAAATCGATACGGGTGGCGATGTTGTTCAAAAAGATAAAATTTTTCATAAGTTCAAGGCTCCGCCCGATTAAATCTTCACATTAAGGTGAAATGGTCCAGCTATACGACGTTAAAGAAACGCTTACCGGGAGGCAACCCGATGTTTGTGTGCAATTGTTTTCATTTATTTTTATTTTATTTTATTTTCTTTCAAAATAATCACAAGTCCTTAGAGTCATTTTCAAATCATAAAAAAAAAACTCTTGAGATTCTTCTTGGTTGTCCTAATTGGGAATATTTGAGATTTCACGGTATTCGAGTTGTGTGTTGCTTAACTTTGATTAGGTATGAAGATGCCGTTGAAGGTCGCGCACCAAAACAACCCAATGATCGTCCAACACCGATTCCACTATTGTAGTAAGGTCGTATTTTTCTTTTTCCACCTCTTTTATATCATTCTAATTTCTTTGCTTTTTGAGTGTTTGGTGTGTGTTTGTCCATTTCTTTCTTTCACATTGAGGACAATGTGAATCTTAAAAGTTGGAGGTGGGTACAATAACATTTTCGGAATGCTTGTATGCTTGTTTGTGAGAGATGTGATTTTTACTTTTTTAACAAATTGAATGTTTGCTAGTTAATAACTTGGCCCAATTATACCTACATTAACTTGTTAATTTGTGTTTTCAATGTGAAGCAATTGATTGTCTAGGATAGATTGAGCGTGGATGCGGCAAAATTTTGATGAGATTTCTAACACCATAAATACTTGATGTGTTAAGGCATATACGACGATACCTAGCGTTATGAACGCCTCGAGAACTCGTGATTTAGTAGTGGTTAACTAGTTGTTAAACCAAACTTGCGAATAAAAAAAAAAAAAAGAGAAATAGAAAAAAAAAAAAGAAAAGAAAAAGAAGAAAAAATGGACCAATCGAGGTTATACTCTCTATTTGTTGTTCTTAGTAACTAGGAGCATTCATGAGCCCCATGTTTGTCTTTTACGTAAAACGGCGACACAAATATGAGTATGGGAAACCACCCTAGGAGGGTTTGAACAGAAATTCAAAATTTAACCTAGTGGAAGCATGCTTCAAAGGTCCTAAAAAAAAGAACGAGAAAAAGGGAATGTATACTCCTTGACTTCTCATCCCAATAAAGTTCACGAAGCTTGATTATATAACTAGTAGGCTAACTACAAAGATCTATTTAGTTCTTGTATTTTCAAGCATTATTGAATTGAAGTTGTTCATAACTATCAATATTTGTGGAGTGATGATTTCAAGTCTCAATAATTCCTACCGATATTACGTCTTCTTTCTTGATCGATCGCTTTGCAAAACAATGTTTTTTTTCTTGAATGGTTAATTCGGGTTGAGAAGGCTAAGAACTTGATCGCTTGTGTTGATGTGTTGAAAAAAAAAAAGAAAAAAATTGTGTGTTGTGATTTATTGAATCCCTCTTTTTGATATTATGTTTTGCTTGAGGACAAGCAAAGTTCAAAGTTGGAGGTGGTTTGATAAGAGTGTTTTTATGCATGTTTTATGTGTATATTTGAGTAGAATTTGAGTTATTTTGTTGTTACTTTCGTTAGTTTTTGATTGTATATTGTTTATACTTTTGTGAGGTGCTTTTATTGGTGTAGATTGACAATTCGGGGCTAATTTTGGTGAATTTTGGACCATGGATTCATGTCAAAACATACCGGGGAGTTTAAGGATGCAAAAACGCTTGAAATCCCAAGCCAAACGCAGCGTCATTTTGGGGCCTTTTTGGTCCAACACGGCCAGGTGGGGTGTCGGGCAACACGACCATGTTCAAACAGGCGAAAAATCACATTTTTTTAGGCTTGGACAGACTCGAACACGGCCTGGCCTGGTCGTCAACGCATAACACGCCATGTCGCATAACATGGCCTGGCGTGTCGTGCGACATGGCCATGTCGGATCAATTTTCAAAGCAAAATTCAAGCAAAGACGGCCGGGCGTGTGGGCGACATGGCCGTGTTCGGGACTTTTTGCAACTTTTCCATGCAAAAATTATGGAAAACTCACCAACCAAGTTTTTGACCACTTTTGTACACCTTTAACACCCTATTTTGCTACAACATGTCCCCATATTCCCTCAATTATCATTTGAATACAAGAATTCACCAAGCCAACAATGAATTGGAGCATTTGTTTAACAAAGGATGGCATTATTAATGTGTTCTTGCACAAAAATAATGTCTATAAAAGCCAAGAGTATGAGTTGGGGGAATCATTCATTAATTCAAGATACATTGAATTCATTAGATTCATTAAATTCATTAGACATTGGAGATCAAGAGGTCTTGGAGGAGTAAGCTTGTAGCAACATTAGAGAAGAAGGCTTGGAGCAACATGATCAATCAAGAAAGAAGTCAATTGAGATTTTGAGAAAGATAAGTACACCATGTCTACAATACTTAAATCTTCTTGTGTAATTTATTCTTTGGTCAAAATCATGTGTAGCTAAACTCCTAAAGTGTTTGAATGTAATGAACTCTAGAATGGATTTGTGATTAAGGTGTGCATGTTTTTAATAAAATCTTCATATTTTGTGTGATTCACTTATATTATGCTTCGTTCATTTGAATTGATATTTGCGCAATATTGATTTGAAGTTTATTTTTCATCAGGAAATCGAGAGATTCATGGTGAAATAGAATCTATATAAGTGAAAAGAGTTGCATGCAATCCTAGATATAGACGACATAAATCTTAGGATTAGGGTCAAACCTAATATGAGAATTCACAAATCGTTGTAATCTTTGTCTTGGGGGTTTTAACTTGAAAGAGATTTGATTAATCAACTTGAGATTAGAAGTTTTTCGCTTGAGAAAAGGGTTTAACTTAAATTGGGAATTTCTACGGTCCACAAGACATGAGATTTTATTAAAAGAGGTTGGTTTTTTTTAAGGGCCTACGGTTGTATTTTTAACTTGTCAAATCACAAAAACATTCTAGAGGATTTACATTCAAACACATTTCTATCTCTTGATTTCTTATTTTACAAATCTCTCTTCATTTTTACAATTTATAATTTGTTTTCCTTTTTCATCAAACAAAAACTCGAAAATTGTTAGATTAAATAACAAAAAAGACGGTAATTATTAGTACTTACAATCCTCGTGGGAATGACACTCGGTACTCAATAATCTATACTATAAAATGATAGTGCACTTGCTCTACGGTTTTAAAGGTAGCTTTTTGAGCCATCGGGTTTTCTAGTGGAGATGCCCGAGTTAGAGAAAAGAATAATGAATGCTATTGTTTTGAATGTGAGATTTGTTTGTCCTTAAAGAAATTTGCGTACACTATGTTCTTTGACGGATTAATGGTAATTCCCTCCAGGATATTCAAAACAAACCGGAATTCTGAGACATCAAAAACCCGTAAATTCTCGCAAAGAACAGATTTAGAGAATAATTTTGACGCAAAAAAAAAAGTATAATTATTTTGAAAGGTGAATCATTTATTTATACCACTCTAATACACTTTTTGGTAAATAACATGTCCTTTTAATACAAACACCTATTGGCATAAGTCACGTTGTTTAATACAAATATCCCTTTGAGAAACAAAACATCTATTGGGAAAACAATGTAATAAACTGCAATTATTAACATTTAAAATAAAAAATCAATTAATGATTCGAATTTATATTTAGATAATCAATTTTCTGACTTAATGCCCAAGTGCCAACTTTTAACCATTAAATTTTTAAACCAAACAATTTCAATTCACCAATTTGGAAATTCACCCAAAATTTCCGACCAACCAAATATAACATTTGGTTGGTAACTCCTTTAAACCTCTCGAAGTACTCATCTCTTTTCTATACGGGACAAGTTAATAGTTGGTTCACTAACTATTTCCAACAATTTATACTTAATCTTTTGATTAGTGATCCCTTTCCTTTTCAAATAGCATTTTTTAATAGAAAATAAGCAACATGTATTACGGAATTCATCATGTGCGCGTTGAGATTATTAAATAATTGAATAACAAACATATCTATATATACTGGTGAAAAATGATTTGATGCATATATTATAATTTATAGACATTACGATTCAATCACTTATTCGTGATTCTCTCTACAGGCAAGCTCAGCGAAGAAAATAGATCGAGATGAAGGAGAGCACAATAAGTCCCGTGGCTAACAGCTTGGAGCCGTGGCTTGAGCTGAAAGACAAAGTCGTCATGGTGACCGGCGCGTCAGCCGGGCTGGGCCGAGAACTCTGCTTGGACTTGGCCAAAGCCGGCTGCAGAATCGTAGCAGCGGCTCGGCGAGTCGACCGCTTACGATCACTCTGCGACGAGATTAACAACAGCTCAGAAGAGCCGAGCCAAGATCGACCCGCCAGAGCCGTGGCTGTTGAGCTTGACGTCAGCGGGAGTGGGCCCACCATTGAGGCATCGGTGAAGAAGGCTTGGGATGCCTTTGGAAAAATCGATGCTTTGATCAACAACGCTGGTGTCAGAGGTAAACTCAAAATATCAGTTGATGTCATATTTTATTTATTAAAATTGTAATTAAACGTGGTTGTTGATTAATTAATAGATGAGAGTAGCGAATAAAATAATTTTTTTGAAAATCTCACAATTGCAAGCAATCTCATATGTTGAGTAAAATAATTTTGTTTCATGAATATCCTAAATGATTCTTTCATATAGGCAATTAAAGCTTAGGTTATGTTTGGTTGTGTTTTCATGTTTACTATTTTCCAATTATTTTGAAAAATGAGTTATGTTGTTTGAAAATGGAGTTCTTTTTATCTTTTTTATGAATGTAGGATTTTGAAAATACAACCAAACATGTTATCACTTTAAATCTATGTGGAAATATATTTTGAAACTATAAAAAATTTCATTATAATCACGCAAATCTATATTAAATGCACATTTCAAAAACTATACTCAAACATAATTTTTATTTACAAACATGGAAGTTGAGACAACAAACGAAACACTATTTCTATTTACTCACACGAAAACCAAAAAATTTTTCAAAATTTATTTTTCAACACAAAAAACTAGAATTGGTAATACTTTTCCAATTCGGTTATTTTGTATGTCTAACTTGTTAAGATTTTGTTACAGGCAGTGTGCATAGTCCATTGGATTTGACGACAAATGAATGGGATGATACCGTTGGAACAAATATGAGAGGAACCTGGTTGGTATCAAAATATGTTTGTAGGGGCATGCGTGATGCTGGACAGGGTGGATCCATCATTAATATATCATCGGCCGCTGGTCTTGATAGGGGCCTACAACCTGGAAGTCTTGTTTATGCTGCTTCAAAGGCTGCCGTTAACTCAATGACCAAGGTAATTTATTTCAAGGAAAAATGCAAAACTAGTCATGCATCCGGTGTTGCAATATTAGTCCTCCAACTTTTAAAATTGTGATTTTCGTCCCTTTTTTTTGCAATTTTGGTCCCATAAGTTTTAGATTATTGCAATTTTGGTCCAATAAGTTTGAAGTTGATGCAAATTTGGTCTTAAAGGCTATTTTAATATTTCAGTTAATTCCCAAAATGGCCTTGATAGCCAAAATAATCAATATACCTAAGATCAAGTTTGTAATAGTATCATATCCTATATTTTATTTACTTGGGTAGAATTTATTTGTCATTTATACTATCAATTGCGTCAATGGAAGAATTTTAGATTTATGATCCAAATCAAAATCCGAGATACGATTCTACATGTATTATTGGGGTTTTTAACGAATATTGTGGTTGAGGAATTTTATTACACAAATATGATAAATTTAGGAGGTCTTAATTTTTTAAAGATAGTCGTTATCCGCATCAACGACTAAAGCTTAGTCGTTGGTGCAGACAACGACCAAACAATAAATTATATTTTTTTCAAAAACTTATCCGATCGTTGATAGAGATAACGATTGAGATTTTTTTTTAAAAAACAATTCCGATCGTTGATGGCATCAACGATCGGAGAATCTTTGGAAAATGTGTAGTCCGTTTGTTGATAATGAAAATCGGAAAAGGGGGAGAGGGGTATTGTATTGCGTGTGAAGTAATGTTTTAGCTTTCTTACTACTATAATATACTTTAATCACTCTTTTTTTTTTCTTTAATTGTTTTTTTCGCCATATAAGATAAATAATTTATAAACACTTAAATATATTTATTGTTTATTTACCATTTTAATTTTTGGCCCATGCTAATTTAACAAAATAATATTAATTAAAAATCAATTTAACAAATTACTATAATTTTTTTTTTAAAAAAGGTGAAAAAAATGCGTTTGGAACGCCGCTTTTTTTTAATTTATATGTTTTTTCAAACCGAAATCGAACCGCAATGCTAAAAAATTGAACCAATCCAAACCGAACTATTTCGGTTTGGTTGGTTCGGTTTTTGATTTGGGCTTTATATTGGCTCTTTACGTTTTTTGCTAAAAATATATATATTTTATATTTATTTAACATTTAACAATAAAATATTATAGAAAATTAAAATAATAATATAAAAATATATTAAAAATATAAATTAAAATAATAATCTAAAAATATATAAAAAAATTTATGGACCAAAATCGAAGTGAACCGAAAATTTATTCGGCTTATTAGATTAAAAACGAACCAAAAAACATATTAGTTAACATTATTTTGTTAAATTAGCATGGGCCAAAAATTAAAATGGTAAATAAATAATAAATATATTTAAGTGTTTATAAATTATTTATCTATATAGCGAAAAAAACAATTAAAGTAAAAAAAGAAAAAAAAAGAGTGATTAAAGTATATTATAGTAGTAAGAAAGCTCGAGGACATAGAGATGTTAAGCGGTGGCCCTAGCCTATAGGGCCGGCCCTAACAGCTTCGGGCTAAACGGTCTTCGGGCTAAGCGGGCCACTACTATGCGGGCTAGCATTTTGCGAACCTAACCCTAACCCTAGCGGGCAGGCTAAACAGGCTACAAGCCAAAAAAATAATTTTTTATTTAAATCTAATTTTTATACTAAAGCATGTATAACAATATAACAATCAAACTAAATATGCAAAACTAAATTACACAATATTTTTTATGTTTCATTACAAGGATAAAAGTCTTAAAATTCAAATATAATCAAACATCATCATTATCGTCAAAGGCTTTGAACTTTAAGAACATACTTTGCAATAAGAGTTAAAACAAAAATATGTGCAAAAACTCATTTCTAAAATGAAAATAGAAACAACAAACCACAATGTAGAATGATAAACATTATATAATGAATATTTTCTTAATACCTTTTGATTTTTGTCAAATAAATTAAATAAATATAAATAATGATAAAACACGATTTGATGTTCAATGTTTGTGCGTGAGATAAGTTGGAATTTCAAAATACAACAAATTCATCTTTATAATTATTTGCATAAAGTTTCAATTATTTGACACATTTAAGTCACGAAATTTTAAATTTTTTAGATTATAGTATTGTATTTATTAGAGAGATATAAATTATATAATACTTTAAATCATCATAATTGATTACATTTTAAGTCACTATAAAAATATTTTCCATAGGAAAATCACTTGATTGGCGCAACTTGTGTCAAATATAAATCTATGTTCGCTATTATGACAGTAAATATTGTGTAGCCTAGTGGATTGTCCACTCTTTTCCCACAAAGAGGTCATGGTATCAAATCTGCGGTGGCCCTATTTTTTTTTTTTTCTATTTCATTAATAATTATATATTATATAAAATTTCAAAAAAAAAAAGAAAAAAAAACGGGCTGACGGGTGGCCGTGGTGGCCTTGGTTCGCTTAGCCCGCTTGGACGTCCCGGGCCAAAAAGGCCGAATTTAAACGGGCCGACATTTAGAGGCCCTAACCCTTTTTTTTTGCGGTTTAAACGGGTGGCCCCGGCCGACCCATTCGCTTAACATCTCTACTCGGACATTACTTCACACCCAATACAATACCCCCCCCCTCTTTTCCGATTTTCACTATCAACAAACGGACTACACATTTTCCAAATATTCTCGATCGTTGATGCCATCAACGACCGGAATTGTTTTTTGGAATTGTTTTTTAAAAAAATCCCAATCGTTATCTCTATCGACGATCGGGATGAGTTTTTGAAAAAAATTAATTTATTGTTTGGTCGTTATGCACCAACGACTAAGCTTTAGTCGTTGATGCGGCATAACGACTATCTTAAAAATTAAAACCCCTAAATTTACCATATTTGTGTAATAAAATTCCTCAACTACAATATTTCGTTAAAAACCCTATATTATTTTCTAATTATGAGAGTATAAAAACAAGTACAAATATGCCCAAATTGGTTATTTTGAATAATAAGACCGAAATTACCACAACTAAAAAATAAAAGACTAAAATTACCAAATTCTAAAAATTACATAATTAAAATTGTTATTTTTGCTAAGGGACAAAATTATCACATGACTAAAATTACAACTTTAAATGTCACAGGACTAATTTTGTAACACCACTGTAGATACAAGACCAATTTTGTAATTTTTCCATCTTTTTAAGACACTTAAATCTGTATTCTTTAAATCAGACATAATTTTCTATTTCGAAGAGATGTTTATTTTATTCCATCACAATATGATTTTCACGTTATAACAACACTATCAGTACGCTCGAATACTCCTAGCCCAACTAATTTTTTCACTTAGAAAAACATATTATATTTTTTTTTTATTTTTTGCCATAGAAAAAAACAGGATAAAAATAATTTGGGTTGTCACCCTTCCCACCCCCAAACAAATCCGCTCCTAATAACATGACCGACTATATTAAATACCTACAATTTATGCTTGAGAGTTAACGTGATCAGTATTATACACGTGATAATTATCTGTACGGTGAGATATGAGATGCAACCTAATTTATGGAATAGAAGATCTCACCTGCCCTGATATTAGGAAATGCCTTTTTCTTGTGAGTCTCGGATTATTTGTTGGCGCAATTGTTTGATTTGGTCAAGCAGATTTTCAGAGTCTATGCATTAGTTGTTCATCACATGGTAACAAAATTTTCAACAAAATTTTTGAATTTTTAAAATAACTCGAATAAAACACGGAATTTTCATTTTGTTTTTTGTGAAGCCTAAAAAGATTACACATATAAAAAGGTTAATTACAAAAAGTACCTTGAGGTTTGATCTAATTACGAAAAAACCCAATCAACTTTTAAAATTATAAAAACTACCTCGATGTTTTATTTTGTCTAACAATTAACTCCTCTATAAACAAAATATATTTCAAAATTCCCCTTCATATTTATAAAATCATTGTAGTTTACCCCTTAATTTTAACACTGAATCAAACCTCATGGGTACTTTTTATAATTTTGAAAGTTAGTTGGGTTTTTTTATAATTAAGGCAAACCTCAGGGATACTTTTTGTAATTATCCCATTAAAAAATGTGAGGATATTTCGTTTTTCGGTCCTTTCAGAAGCCTTACATTTTATTTACGCTACTATATATACATTTTTCTCGTCCATGTTTACCGTTAACAATTTGCTGACAATCATCAGTTTCTTCTTGTTTCCAACTTACTAAGATTTTTACTCATTTTTTGGTAAGGTAACTTTGATTTCACTACCACATTACATATGCAGGTTATGGCCTTAGGATTAGGAGTGCACAAGATAAGAGTGAACTCTCTCTGTCCTGGGCTATTTAAGTCTGAGATAACACAAGGTCTCATGCAAAAACACTGGCTCAAAAATGTCGCTACGAATATAGTCCCTTTAAGAACGTACGGCGAATCAGATCCAGCGTTGACATCACTAGCACGCTACTTGATCCACGACTCGTCTGAGTATGTCTCGGGCAATATCTTCATTGTCGAAGCTGGAGCAACGTTACCTGGTATCCCAATTTATTCCTCTCTTTAGATGCCAAGTTCTTTCTAAATGACTAAGAGAATCCATGTGTTTCATCTAATGTTTTATTATACAAGATACTATCATCATTGTACACGCGACATTCACATGATATATTGAAATACTGTACTGAATAGAAGATTGGCCTATATTTTTCCAGCGTGCTCAAATAATCTTAAAGATTAAAGTAGATCTAAGTTTGCCTTTTGATATTGTTTATTTATTTGAACTTCGAGTCATCAAGTGTTAAAATATGACCATCCTCTGCAACTCGCAGTATGATTACAAGTTCAAGGGGAAATTGCATTTGATGTCAAATGTATTGCAGTTGAGTTCAACATCTAATTCAAAATCTTTACTGCTTATCCGGCAAATATTGAATTAGATGGAGCTTGGAGCGATTATTAAATGTCATATTCTTTGTTTTTTTCCCCCTGAAGGCCTGAAATCGTACTGGGAGTTGAAATTGGGGATATATTACAAAAACTCCCCAAGGTTTGGGCTAATTACAACTCAATCTTTCTTTCTTCTTCTGTGGGGCCCTGCGGTGTGGGTCGATAATGGGGCCTATATGTTGCAAAACAAAGCCTTGCTAGCAGGCCTGTCGTCAGTTTTGTTCGTCATTTTCAGATCCAGAATCTGAAAAGCCCATGATATGTGGGCCTAATCATAATATACGTTCAAGTCTATTGCGACTCAAGTCAAAAGCCCAGATGGCCTCGTCTTTCAATTCCATCTATTTTTCAACAATTATAGATCATAAAAAAGAATTTAAGAAACACCCATAAAATGAAATTTGAGCATCAAACCTGAAGCTTGTCAAAGTATTAGACAAGTTCATCCTTAGAAATTTGCAGCGGCACGCCGGCACGTATTCAATTTCTCATTTTTGAATCACATTACCCATTTTTGCTTCACTGAGTCCATTTTCTATATTTCAACTTTGTGTATCGACTGTTGAATACAAGAGTGTTTCAACGGGAAAAGCCTTCAGTATAACTTACAAAACAGAAACATAAAATTACATGAAAAGCAAAACCTAACTAATTACAAGTCTTGAATGAATTCCAACTCCAGAATGATGAATCTGACATAACTTTAAAGCCGAGTCGAGGAAGACCTCTTTCCACGCCCGACTAGTGCTCGCGATTTGACGTAATGTCTCCAAAGATAAGATGAGTTACGTCTTTTGTATAGTAACCCCACTAACACAAAAGCTCCATCGAACTAGAAATGATGCGAAGACTAGTTTCTTTGGACTCGAAAAATGCGAGAAAGGAAGATGCATCTAGAGATGTGATGACAAATGTAACGACAACGGGATAAAATCCACTAGACAGAGTTATTTTGCGAGAATTTGTCTAACTCTCTCTATATCTCCTATTATTCTTGTACAAATCAATGCAAATTAAGCCTATATAAGGCGGCAATTCCCAACACTTGGAGGAGATTAATGATAGAAAATCGGCAATTCTAACCAAATGTAACTTCCAAGAGTTACAAACCACATTATGACCACTATCTAGGAGTTACAAACTCCAAGAGACACACATGAATGAATCTAGACACCTCCAATGTCCGGATACATCAAGCACAACAATCACTTGAATCTAGGTCAAACCCATTTACGAGTGACAAAACTAATTGAACTCGAATCCAAGCCCAAAGAGTCGGGCCGGCGCCATGCCCATTTGTGATCATCCACTTGTGCTATAGTATATCCACCAATAACACCTTCTAGTATTTAAACTAGGATAAACAGAGTTTTATTTTCTATGTGGGACAAGGCTAAAGCCTTTCAACTCCCTTTACATAATGTCCATTTGTGTGGCCAACCGTGTATTAATTTCTCACTCACCGCAATTCGGTTTGAGAAATAAAAAAATTACTCGAAATGCAGATTAATAGTTTACAATTTAATTCCTCCAATTAAATACTTAGCCACTAAAAATTTGGTCAAAGTCATATCGATGCCCACTTTATCAAAACCAAATTTCCATCAATCCCCCACATGAGTGGAAATTAATGCATTATTAATGCGGACACGCAAACTAGTCCCCAAGAGACAATATTGCATTAGGAAATGTAGTTTGTGGCTTTGAACCTTCTGTAGTCAATACCATCGGGTACAATGGTAGCTTAGTAGACATAATACCTTGAATATGGATGGCAATGGGGTGAGTTTAAACCCGAACCCGTAGTAAATCCATCCCGTCGGGATGGGTTCAAACCCGACCAAGTGGGTAGCGGGGCGGGTAACGGGTTTGGGTAGATCCGCTCCGGGGCCGCCCCGTATATGTTTAATTAATATTATTAAATTTATAATATTGCATCAGACTGGTTTTCACGACTTTGGTTTTGAGTTTTCACAGTCGTTTCGAGAGCCCAATGCAACCTATGTACTTACCTTTCAGCTAGAATCATCTCTTTTATATGCATTTGGTTTTGTTATCTTCTTACTATGAACTGGTAATTGTAGCTTATTCTAATTCTGCTTTGATTTGCTGAACACAGATGTCAAAATAGAGGCTGCTCAATAATAGGCTATGAACTAGTAATAATAAAACAAACAAAGGCACTCAATAATCTTCAGAAAATGATGCTCTTAGCAGCTGCCAGCAGGTACAATGTAATGGAGGCTCCTAAACTGACTTACTAAATTTGACGATACAAATATTTCTAAAAGACGGGTCCAAGGCGTGTTCGGATTCTTGGTGGGGCAGGGCAGGGTGGGTTTTCTGGCGAGGCGGGGCGGGCCCTAGGTCTCGTTTTTCTCTGGCGGGGCAGGTCCCAGGTTTGGCTTTACCCGTCCCAGGCCCGCCGCGTTGCCATCCCTAGCCTTGAACTATTCCTCCGTGGTGTATAACTAGTCAACAATATTAACACAATTAGCTATCAGCACCTTCTGTTCTCACGTTTTGTGTCCATTTCGACCATGGACACCCCATTGGATTCATAAGTGTTACTTTGAAATGACCCACACTTCTCACTTATATAGGTAATCTCCTATTCGAGTATCCTGTCATACTCAACCTCAACGAGGTCTATGAATCATTAAAAGTCAAATGAGTTAGCTTCACCACAACTTTGCAAGTGTTTCAACACTTGGTTTTGCTTTCTATGGATGAGTCGAAATATTATTTCCAAGTGTTACAACATAACCTGCATAGCTTAGTTTTCCCTTTGAACCAAGTTCTTGGGATTTCCATTCATCATGGTTGGGTTACCACTGTGATGGTTATTTTACTTTGTGAACTTTAAGCCCATTCCCTTTAGCAATTTACTTAATTGATCTCGATTCTGCCCTTTTGTCAAAGGATTTGCCAAATTATCTTTTGACTTTACGTAGTTAATTGACATCATACCGTTTGAGATCAGTTGTCTAACGGTATTGTGTATCCGACGAATATGTCGAGACTTATCGTTATACATATTGCTATGTACCCTTCGTATAGCCATTGGACTATCACAATGAATCATCATAGAAGACACATGTTTTCTCCAGCATGTAATATCTTCCAGAAAGTCTCGAAGCCACTATGCTTCTTCTCCAGTTTTGTCCAAAGCTATAAACTCATATTCCATGGTGGACCGAGCTATACAAGTTTGCTTCGTGGACTTCCATGATACTGCACCATCTCCAGTTATGAATATGTATCCACTAGTAGAATAATAATCTTTCAAAACCAAAATCCAACTAGCGTCACTATACCCTTCAAGTACAATTGGATATCTTTAGTAGTATAACCCATAATATAGGGTATACGTCAAGGATTTTAACACCCTGGTTAACGCTTTCCAAGGCTCATGGCTTGGATTACTTGTGAACCCACTCGACTTGTTTACAAGATAGGTTAAGTTAAGTCAGATGCATACGATTTGTGATGTACGTCGATCGCCTAATATGCGTGAGTATTCCAACGTTGCCATTGATTATGCTTTATTAGCAACCGTGATTTACACTTAAATGAATGGGCGTTTTTATGGTGAATGTTAAAAGCATTGAATTTCTTGAGCACTTCCTCCACATTGTGGGATTGTGACAAGACAATTTCATCACGAGTTCTACCGATTTTGATCCCTAGGATCACATCAGTAGTCCGTGTATTCTTCATATCAAAGTTCATCTTTAACATATTTTAGTGTCCATGATAGAATCATGACTACTGCCCATGATTAATAAATCGTCTACGTATAAATAAACTATGACAAATGCTTCTGATGTCCCTTTGGCATAAACACATTTATTACACTCATTGATTTTAAATCCATTTGACAACATCGTATTGTCAAATTTAAGATGCCACTATTTTGAAACTTGTTTCAGTCCATACAAGAATTTTATTAACTTGCACACCTTCTTTTCTTGACCGGGTGCAATAAACACTTTAGGTTTTTCCATATATATTTCCACATCTATTTCTCCATTCAGAAACGCCGCATTGACATCGATATGATGAATCTCAATATTATGCAAAGCAACAATTGTGAGAAGCACTCAAATAGATGTAATCATTGTCTAATAAATCATACCCTTCATTTTGTTTCAAAGCCTTTAATCACAAACCGAGCTTTATACTTATCAATAGTTCCATCTGCTTTATAATTCTCTTTTATGATTCACTTACATCCTAAAGGTTTATGACCCGCACGGAGATCAACAAGCTCCCACATATGATTTTGCGAATGGACTCGATTTCACTTTGCTATTGATAGTTTCTTGCCGAGTGGAGCATCCGGACTACTTAGAGTCTCTTTAATCAAATGGTACATCGACACCACAGCTTGAAAAACATTCAATGACGGTCTACCCAACATAGCATTATACAAAGAGGGTGCATCTACTATCAAGAATCGAATCATCCTAGTTTTGCGACTAGACTCCTTACCCAAAGAGACAGGTAAAGTAATCATACCTATTGGTTGGATGATTCCTCCTGCAAATCCGACCAACGTTGTGTCCACTGACTCCAGCCCAACCTAGAGATCCATCTTTCTGTAGCAATCATAGAACAAGATGTCCGCCGAGCTTCTCGTATCCACAAACACTTGCTGCACATCGTAATTCGAGATCGTGGCCGTGATCACAAGAGCATCTCTATGAGGGGTCACGATACCCTTGTTATCACCGGCCCAGGTGGATGTTCGGCCCCGACCCAACTTTGTTCTACATTCAATTTCTCTTGCACCCAATCTGGAACTGCTGCTCTCACATAGCTCTTTCGAGCTCTCCTGGAATCCCCTTCGCCGGCCCTCCAATTATCATTTGGATGACCTCTTGCCGAGGTGTGGAGCGGGAGGTAGATGTAGCTCTTCTCTTTTCTCCCCCTCGCTCCGGCTCCCACCGAGGTTGATTGTAACCACGATGGTCCCTCTTATACTCCCCCTTCTTCCCCTTGATCTAAACAAAGTCGGGCGCCTTTTGGTACTTACGACATCTCGTGAATCGATTAAGGAACGCCGAATCAAGTCGTCAAAATTTTTGATAGAGCCTGGAGCAAGTGGCTAAACCATTCTTGGTGACTTCGTCATGATGGTAGGAAAAACTCTACACATCACGCCATCCATGAACCGTGTAGCAAAGCAACATTTTCAAAAACGCAGAGATGATCCCATGGGTCGGTGGTACCATCATATTCGAAACTCGAGCTCAAGTAGGAGGATGGAAGCTCATCCGCCATCACTTTACCCGAGAAGGAGTTCCCCTCCGAACTCGGATCAAGCCGCCCTAGTGCTCCCGCAACCCTCCTACGAATATCCCTTACTTCACGATGGAGGTTGTCCATCCGCTCCGACGAGCCCCCGATCCTCGCCGATGCATGCTCCGTCTCGACGAATGCACTTCTTCCGCCGTGACATTCCACCGACCTCTATCACCGACCTCGGGGAAACCCAGCGGAGGGACCACCGGAGGAGGGACCACAGCGAAGTTGGTGGCGGAAGCATCTCCTCCGGCCCGTTTTCCACCGTTTGCTCGACGGCCCTAATAATGAAACCACCCAACTATTCAAAAAACATTGGGCCCAGATTAACACTACCATCAGACACGGGTGTTTGCCCATCCATTCCTGTCCTCGGAAGTCGCTGCCCTCCGCCCTCCACCGGGGATGGTGGAGGCGGAGGCCTAGTGTTTTCTTGCGTAACTCCACCCGGGGTATCTCCCAGCGGCGTGCGATTCAGGTCTTCCTCCAAATTCCTCCTTACATCCTCCATAACCACCGCTTGAAGCTCACGTCTCCGCTCAATGTTCCCACAGACGACGCCAATTGGTTGCTCTCAAAAATACTCCTCTCCCGCCGATCAGCTTTCGGGTCGAACTCCTCCATGAAACCTGCACAAAGGGGGGTTCCGGTGTACCCTCTCCGATGCTTAAGTCAGAAACTTGGGAAAGAAGCAAGAGGCAAAAATATAATATGAAAGTAAAAGTGTGATTAAGTTTTATACCTTAGCCCGGATTAGGGTTTTCGTAAAATTCGGGATTCTATTATGATATGGTACCAGAGTCATGATTAAGATAGGATCGGATCTTCTAAAATCCTAATTTACTTCCTTAAGACCTCGATCCCAAACTGACCTGCAGCACCTTGGAAAAACATGCTAATGTCTAATCGTTGAAGCACCTCAAAGGCACGCCCTCAAAGCCCATTTACTCCTGAGGCGTGACAAACCAACCCATGCGAGCATAATTCAAACTAAAGCCTCAAACAGTCAACCTATTGGACAAATCCCCACAGGTCACTCAAATATATTGATCCTGTCAAATCAGCCCCATTCCTCAGGACTGAACGAGAAAATATCCCTTACAGCTTGGCAGATCAGCATAATGTTTAAGCCTCAACAGATCAGCCCAAGGATTTGGGCTTAGCAGATCGGCCTAATACCTAGGGCCTAGCAGGTCGGCCCAGATGCTTGCGACTTATCAGAACGGCCTAATGCGTTGGGCTTAGCAGATCGGCCCAATACTTAGGGCTTAGCAGGTCGGCCCAAAGGCTTACGACTTATCAGGTCGACCTGATACTGATTTAACCCTTATCAATCCTGTAGTATGAACACTACCCGGCTCGGATCGATAATTGAATAAATCGATTTATTTTAACTTTAATTCTTGTGATAGGCCCATTTATATATATCATTAACTTATTTAATTTGATTATAATTCAGTTTGAATTATTTATTTAATTGTGAATATAATTGGTTAGTGGGTCAAAACTGAATTTGATATGAGTAATTTGAAATATACGTTGGAGTTAGTATAAATCAAAAATTAAAAGATAAACCAAATATAGTTTTTAAAGATAATATTTTAAAATGATAGTATATATAAATCCTTGATATTTAGATTACTTTTTATCTCTTAAATTTACTATTATCTTTTAAATTTGTAATATTTTAAATTTAAAAATATATTATCAACTCATATTTAATTTGTAGATAGGAATGCCACATGGATAATTATAAAGTAGACATATGGAATTGAGAGAATAAAGAGTTGACACATGTCAAAATTAATGAGGTGATGACATGCGTTAACTTTGTTTTCCTTTTTAGTATATAGGATTGATATTTTTTTGGAACCACCTACCTTCATGGCGAATTTAACTAAATATTGTTATTTTTAATTCGATTTAACAAAATACCGCAAAAAAATTCAAAAACGGGTGAAAATAGCATCACAGAGGTATTTGTTTTCTTGAATTCTATGAGAAATGCGAGAAATTCGATTTTTTAAATTCTTTAGAAAACAAAGATTGAATCTTTGTTTTCTAATCAACATATTTTTTTAAAAAAATTTAATTTAGAAAAGCAGAGAATGAATCTCTATTTTGATTTTTTTATTTTCGGATATTTTTGTAAAAATTACTAAAATGCATACACCACTTTTTCGGAATATAAAATAACAAATTCATTACAACCCAATTACATAATAAACCCTAGAAGTTGATTACACAATTTAAAAACATAAGTAAATGACATAATTTAAAAATAACTGAAAATCACACAATTTAAAATCGTACAACAACTGGAACATTAAACATCAGTCACGGCGTGAAGAACTTCCTTGCTCAAAATTATCTCCAAACTTAGGTTTTGGTGGCAAGTAGCAGAGGGTAAGCCGGAAAATTGCTTGAGCATTGTGTCTCTGGCTCTGATTTCTTGAAAAGTATTTCCAGATTGTCAAATAAAGGTTCTCCCTCTAACATATAAGCAATTGGAGAAACGATATCATTAACCTAGAAAAACAAAAAAATATGAGCAAGGAAATGTGAACAAAAACTGAATATTATACATATAGTAACTTAAGAATTTTAATTTACCACGTGCCATGAATCCCAGTCTGTTGCAGTTGCGTGCACAAAATTCAGCTTGCGATCCCAGTATACACCCGGTGTGCTCAAGATTTTGGCAAACAAAGTATAACGAGCTTGAAGATGTTTCACTCGTTGACTTCTTACGCATACTTAAAGTTACAATCAAATGTTCCTTTTAGAATAGCTCTGGCCGTGAATATCAAAACAATGTTGTTTTCTTCACCAACAACCCAGTTCCCCTTGCTCATCTCGCTTAGAAGAGAATCGGCGAGGATGATGTCCATGGGCAGCGTCCATTTTATTTTTTTTCATTATACAATGTCTCCAATAACTGAGAACTTGGTTTTTGTGGGGGTGGTAGAGGAGACCAATTGAATTCATCCATTTGAATGTGTATACGATATGAATGTAAGAAAATTTATGTGAGGGTGGTAGATGAGATTAGTTTCAGAAGAAATGTATATTTTGTGGTAAGCTTGAGCATGTATTTATAGACCATTTGTAAATCTGATAAAATTATTTTGACAAGACATATCTTCGCAAAGGCGATAATGTACATCAGACAAGACTAGACAACTGCATAAAGCTGATAAGGTACATCAGACAAGACTACACAACTGCATAAAGCTGATAAGGTACATCAGACAAGACTACACAACTGACATTTGATAAAGAGTTGATGACAAGACAAGTCAATGTAAAGTTGATAAGACTATATCTGATAAAACGAATGAAAATAGATTACTTAATTTCATACAACCCTTAAACATTGTCCAAAAAATATTTAATTAAATTATCTAATGTCCAACCCTTTGTTCTAATGAAAATAAGTATCATAATGTCCTCCAGTGCCACAAGTACGTCTATTCCTCTCTCGCCTGCTCCGTCTTCTACTTGGTTGTGGTGGAGTAACATGCTCCTCATCTGGAGTCGCGGAGTCTGAACGTCTATCATCATGCATAGATGAAAATGACGGATACGGAATAGGTGATGTATCATATGCACTAAGAAAAAGTGATATTTGCATTTGGCACAAAACCTTTTTTGACTGAGACAAATGTAGACATAGAGAAGGTGTATTATTGACAACTTTCTATATTTTATGTGGCTATGATGGGATGGGATTTTATTTATAGAAAAAATTAATTTATGAGAAAAGTAAAGAAAAATATGTATGTAGAGATGGTTTTAAGGTGTATGTTCGGATATTTGGCTAAATTTACTTAAAGACCTTATAAATTTTGATATTATATAAGATGTTTTACCAATTTATAAAATGCTCGATACATAGTAAAATAATTTTTTACAGTTTTCCAATAAAATAAGATTAATAAAATATTGTATAACTAATTTTGATCAAAACTAAATAAATATGCTAATATCTTAATAAGACTGAGACTCTTTCTTATTTATTGATAAATTCGTAAAATTAAATTACCTTAATAAGTTCATTTCTCAAAAATTGCACCAAATAAAATATTTTATACAGTAAGTATCTTATACGTAAAGAAACATATATACTCACTCAAAAATCCTCTGCGCGTAATTATAACTATCAAGTATTAACAAAACATCTTTATGAAAATAAGTGTAAATGATAGTTATTATAAGGGATAATTACATAAAACCCCTAATGTTCGAGCTAATTAAAAAAATCCAGAGTTTTTCGAAAATTATAAAAACCTCGTTGAGGCTTTTGTTGACGTGCGTTTTGGTCAACAAACAAAAATATATGAAGATCTGTTACGTGGAAATGGAAATAAGACTTAGTTCAGGGCTAATTCTGCCTTTTAATATATAATCTCGAGTCGAAAGTTCTGGTTGGTTTTTCTTGCAGCGTTGTGTTTATAAGTGTTTTCTCTCTTAGATTTTTCTTGTCATTTTCCTAATAAATGAGACCCTATTTATACCCATCTCATTAGTGGGCTTTTAATATCCACTATTACACTTAATACTTAAATAATTAAAAGGGGACACTTGTCCTTTGCTGAGTACGCATGCAAGCCAAATGTTTGCCACTTGTCGACTCACCTGGATGGCGTGTTGACAAGTGTCAACTTATTCATGTTAATGATATACTTAGTCTTTCTTAACCGGATGGTTATCCTTTAAATTTGCCACCAAGACTGGGCTCAGGCAACCGAGCCCAATTCATGATGTCATCAGGTCGGTCGGCACTGGTCTGTGGGTCCCATACCTCCATGTGCAGAATGGCCACGTGGATAAATTTATGTCCAACTCGGCTCGGGTGTCATCAATGGCCCTCAAGTTTAATTCCGAGAGAAGAATTTCAAGTCGGATTTGAACTTTAATGTTAATCATAAGCTTTTAATGGGGAAGAAAACCTCAAAATCATATTTCCACGACATCCGTCGTGTAGCGATTAATGGTGAAACGACACATTAATTGTTGTATCATGATGACGGACACGTGGCGGTTCGTGGTTGGACCAACTTCGCGGGGAATCGAAGAGGTGGGACAATGGTGTCGGCGAACGTGGGGACATGACGTTTTTGATATTTCGACGGCTTTTTGAGGCGAAAGGACACGTTTTTGAGTTGGTGTCTTAGTTTTCGAGAGAACTTAACCTATAAATACCCCTTTCGTCTTTCATTCTACACTTTGCATCTACACCCTTCCGAGCGAGAATCATCGAGAGCGAGCGAGAATATAATGTCTTTAGGTCTTTAGGGTTCGAGACTTGAGGCTTAGGTATTTTTCTAAAAAGCCTTCTTTTTTTATTTCAAATAAATGTCTTCCTTTGAAGATAGCCGGAGCCGTAGTTATAGTGTGGAGGTAGAAATCGAAGACCCCCTTCTAAACCTTCATTTCCTTTTCTCCGATTCAAGAAGCGCATCTTCCGATCCAAGTGTTGTCCACATTTCAAGTTCGAGTCATTCACCTCCAAAGCCTGAGACTCCATTGGAGCACACATAATATTTTTAATCCCGTGCCCTTTACCATCTATCGAAAGGGCGTTGTCTATATACAGGCTAGTACAAGAAGAGTCCGGTGAAGAAGCTTTGAACTCGGTCCCCACATAATCAACAAGGAGAAGAAGAGATGAATCCTCAAGAGCATGAACATGAGGAGCGCGGTAGATGAGCCCGAGGGCTCGAGAGCTGCGAGGCCCCTAGGGCTGTAGGTCACCGCCACGGAGATGGCGGCGGGAGGGGCCCCGACTACGCGTAGAGGGGTGGAGGCCCTGTGACTTGAATGACTACCCTAGTATGCTGATGGTCCCGAGAAATGGAGGTCCTTCAACAGAGGTATAAAATTCGGCCGGTGTGGATTTACGGGTGCACCGGACGGTGTGGAGTGCCCCGACATCAACCGGAGGTATGTACACACTCCCGGCCTCCCGCACGGGCTGCGCATCCCATTCTTTGCCGTGCTTACGCAGATGGCTTCACAAGTGGGGCCTTCCACGACTCAGTGCACCCCTATCTTGGGCCCGGATCATTGGGTTGTTGGTGTTGTTTCACCTAGAAGGGTATTCGCGCCCAAAATTCGTGGAGATAAATGAATTGTTTGTCTGGAAGGCGACCCCTGCAACGTCGGGGGGGGGCGCCATCCGGATAGTACTATGTGCACACGGACCAGGTACCCAGGCGAAATTTGGTTGAAGGACTTCCACAATCCTTAAAGGAGTGGAAGGATAAATGGCTTTGGGTAAGTGGAGAGTGGCAGACTCGCATTAGGACCGGGGAGGAAGAGACAACCCTGTATCCTCCTTCAGACTTTACTTTTAATTTCAGTAAGTGCACTTCCTTTGTCCTCTTTTTTTTTGGGGGCTCATCTGACCTTTATCTTTTGTTTTGTACGAGAGAATCGACCCTCTACCGGCCCCCTATCGACCATTTTTTGTCTGTCGCCCCGGACAACATCCAGGCATTGGGTAAGAGAGATAGGTGGATTGAGAGGTTGGCCACCGAGGCTCGTTTGGCCGCGGCCTGGTTTGCGGGCCGCTTTGCTGCCGATCCCGAGGCCGAGGGGTGGCTCGGGGAGGCGGCAACGGTGGAAGAGGAGGCCGATGAGGTGGCGAGAGGAGCCCTCCAAGGGCTAGAAGGGGACATACCCCCGAGCGGGGAACGACTGTGCGGGAGACGGAGCGGCGAGACGTCCCCAACAATTGTTAGTCCTCCTGGGCGAGCGTTCGTGCCGACCGAGCAAGTGCGGACCCCTGAGCCACCTAGACCAACCGGAGCTCAAGGTATGCGTTTCCTATCTCTCGCACTCCCTTTCTTCTTTTAACCTTTTTCCCCTTTTTCTTCTTATTCAATTGTTGTCTTTTGCAGGGCGCGGCGTGGATCTCTTCGCACATCTCAACCGTGTGAGGAATACAGCTCGCCCAGAACTGGGGTGGCCGTAGGTGAGCTGCCGATCTTGGCCGGCACGGAGGGAGGCGATTAGGGCTAGAAATGCCTGCCGATGGAGTCCCCGAAGCAGTGGAGCCCCCACTCCAAAAGAGAAGAGGGGGGATCGTGATTGAGGAGCTCGGGCAGACAGATAGGGTCGGGCCCATGCCACTAGTGCCTCCGGTGCAAAATCCTATAGGCGGGGTCCCGAGGACCTTTTCCGATGACCTCTGCCGGGAGGGCCATTTCATCCCCCGAGCAAGCGAGGATGATGCTCGTGATACGCCCCAATGGTTCGTGGAGTTTGTAAGGTGCTCCACGCCCACCGATGAGCAGGTGAAAAATTTGCCTGATGTTGGACGAGCGGCCAGAGATGTGGCTGCGAGGGCGTGGACCACAAGAATCGAGCAATTTTGTTCAGAGATTGGGTGGAAGGAGAAGGCCCAATATGTCATGGGGCTGTTCGGGCCCATCACCGGGATTGTGTGGCACATGATCGACGGGACAGAGGAGCTAGAAAGGCGCCACCAAGACTAGCAAGTGGCTCACGCTCTCTGCCAAGGGGTGCAAGAGTCTCTGAAAACTCAGGCAGAGGAGGCCACGACCACGGCCAATACGGAAAGAGAAGTGGTTGTGAAGGCCGAGGCCGAGCGAGATCAGGCCCGTAAGGCTGAGGATGAGCTTCGTGCCAGGGTCACAAAGTTGGAGCGTGTTGCTGCTGCTCAGGCCGATGAGACAGAAAGGCGTGTGGCCAAAGTACGCAGGGAGGTAGAGGAGGCCTCCCGTAAGTAGGTTGAGGAAGCACGGGTGGAGGCCGTCCGGGCTTACAAGAACTCGGAGGAGTAGTCCTTCATGTTGACTTGTGGGCACGCAACCAGCATTGGTGAAATCCTCCAGGAGCTTAAGGCTGGCAGGACCATCACCCAACTTGAAGAGGATCTTGCCCAATTAGATGTCGACCTCGAGGCCCTTCATCCCCGTTTTTCCGAGGCCGCTGGTGATCAAAATCCGCCTCCTCCCAAGGAAGAAGAAGTGGCCTCCAGTGGTCCTGTTGAAATTCCTCCTCCCACAGGGGCTTGATGCTTTTCTTTCTCTTTTTGAAGTTTTTTGTCTTTGCCTTTTGGATAGGCTAGTTGGCCTCGGGCCTCTGAATGTAATGGGCTCCGGCCCCCCAATGTAAATATTTCTGTCATAATGAAATTTCTTTTCAATCACCTGTGTATGCATTTAAATTTGTGCCAAGTATTGTGTTCGTCTTTCCCTTGTGTTGTATGGCTTTTGTTTTGTCTGCCTCTTTCTTTTTTTTATTTTCCCAAGTATGGGGCTCGGTTCCTAGTGCACCAATAGTACAAGTAGTGGGCTTCAACTGCCTAAATTTATTCATTAAGTTTTGTGCTTAGAGCTTAAACCGAGTCTTAGTTTTTAGGGTAAGTTCGTCTTGTGGGCGAGTTTTCCCTTATTTGAACATGCTGAGGGACGTACCCAAGATGAGCGATCGGCGCTCGGCACTTGGGCCGAGGTGATTGAAACGACGCTCGAGTCTTGGCCGAGGCGAAGAAAAATCGTTCCCCCCTTTGAGAGAGCTCACAGAATATCAGATGAAAGGATAAATCTCCAGAGTTGTATCTGAATCATAAACTGAGTTTTTTATTGATAGTACCTCTTAAGGTATATTACATTCCATGGGTGTTTGAACTTTTTCCCACTCAGGTATTCCAGCTCGTATGCCCCATTTGACAAGACCTTACTGACCCAAAATAGGCCCTACCAGGTCGGCTTCAGCAGGCTGGGCTCGATCCCCGTTATTCTTTTTAGGACGAGGTCACCGATCTGGAACCTTTGTTCCTTTACTTTCGAGTTGTAGTACCTTTCACTCCTTTGCTTATAGACGGTGTTTTTCATCTCGGTGCTGCATCTCTTCTCCTCCAATAGGTCTAGCTCGGCTCGGAGCGCTACATCGTTATTTTCTTCAGAAAAATTTGCAGCTCTAAAGGTAGGGGCTCCGATTTCAACAGGAATGACAGCCTCGGTTTCGTAGGCCAAAGAGAAAGGTTTCTCTCCCGTCGCCGCTCGGTGTGTTGTTCTATACGACCATAAGACGCGGGCGGCCTCCTCTGCCGCGATTGCCTTTAGATTCCTCCAATCTTGCCTTCAACGTATATTTAAGTATCTTGTTAATCGCTTCAACTTTGCCCATTAGATCGGGGTGGTATGGAGTCAAAAATGGTTTTTAATGTGAAATCCTTCACAAAAATTTGAAACCTCGGTTATCGAATTGTTTCCCATTATTCGTGACAATTGAGTGTGGTATCCCGAATCTGCGCAGATAACGGACTTCCATACAAAATTAACGACCTTTTTCTCGTCTATCTTTGCGGAGGTTCCGCTTTCGGCCCATTTTGTGAAATAATCCACTACCACAATGACATATTTCACGCCCCATTTGCGGTGGGAGTGGCCCAATGAGGTCCATTCCCATTTGGCAAATGGCCCTGACTAAATATGGAGGTAAGTTTCTGGGGTGATACCCGACTTGGGGTGCAAATCTTTGACACCTTTCACATTTTTGACGAGGTCGATTGCATCCTTTTTCGGGGATGGCGGTAGTATCCTTGTCGTATCAACTTGTAAGCCAATGTTTGGCCCCGGTGTGATTTCCTCATATACCCTCGTGTACCTCCCGAGTCGTCGCATCTGTCTCCGACAGTGCATCGAAGAAGTGGGACGGAGTACCCATATTTGTACAAGACGCCATCAACCGGCGTAAACTAGGCGACTGAGTTCGCAAGGTCCTAACCGGTCTTGTCTTCCGGTTGAACTCTTTTTCTAAATCTTTGGATGATAGGAGTCATCCAGTCACTCACCGATTGATAGCATGTATTTTTGCGTATGAAATGATGGGGCAGCACGGTGGGTGATGGTGACATCCGCAATCGCCTCGATCCCCTGACCGAGGCCAACCGAGCCAAAGCATCCTTGCATGTTTTTGTTCGGGAATATCAGAACTTACATTTAAAACGCGATAATTTTTTCTTGACCAAGTCCGGATATCGAGCAATTTTTTCATTCTTTCGCCTCGTACTCTCCATTGATCGATGGACGACCAAGCGTGTGAATCGTTGTGCACCAACGGTCATTTTAGTCCCATCGGCGATGCCATTTCTAGTCTGCCAGAGCGCGTGCTCGGCCGTTGTTAGTCGAACCGGGAAGGCTGAACGCAGCAAAAGTAGCTTGTGTTTTGGATCGATGATCACGATCCCTCCCCGCTTTCCTTTGTGGTGGAGGAACCATCGACAAACAACTTCCATTCCTGATCTTCAATCACTTCTAAATGGATGGAAGGTGTGAATTTGGCCACGAAGTCAGCCAACGCTTGTCCTTTAATCGTCGTTCGTGGCTCGTACAAGATGTCGAACTGGCTGAGCTTGACAGCCCACTTGATCATCCGACCTGAAGTGTCTGGTCGGTGCAATACTTGCTTTAATGGATAATTGGTCAGAACCACGATCTTGTGTTCCAGGAAGTGCGGACGAAGTTTCCGAGCTGAAATGATCAACGAGTAGGCCAATTTCTCCATAGGTGGGTATCGGAGCTCGGCATCATGCAATGCTTGACTTGTATAATAAATGGGATGTTGGATAGAGTTATCCAATCTGATCAACATCGAACTAACGGCATACTCGGAGACCGCAAGATACAGATATAAGTCTTCCCCCCGGGTAGGTTTTTGCAGAAAGGTATGGAGGCCAAATGTTGTTTGAGTGATTCGAAGGCAAATTGTGCTTGCTCGGTCCACTCAAAGTTCTTATTTTTCTTTATGATTTCAAAAAAGGTTTTGCACTTGTCCGTGGACCGTGAAACAAACTGGTTAAGGGCAGCTAATCGGCCTGTTAAACTTTGTACTCTCTTGACTGAATTAGGGGGTTCAAGATCAATGATGGCTTTTATTTTATCCGGGTTAGCTTCAATCCCCCTTTGGCTAACCATATATCCAAGAATTTACCCGAGTGACCCCCAAAGTGCATTTTCTCGGGTTTAACATCATCTTATACTCTCTCAAAACAGCAAACATTTTATTAAGATCATTAAGATGATCAGATATATACAAGGATTTCACCAACATATCGTCCACATATACCTCCATGGTACGACTTATCATCTCTTCAAACATTTTATTAACTAGTCTCTGTTAGGTCGCGCCGAGCATCTCTTCAAACGACGTATTTTCCTCATCGTCCAGGATGCATTCGTATTTGATTGTAGCCCGAGTATGCATCCATGAAACTCATCGGCTCGTGTCAGTAGTGGCATCTACCATGTAGTCAATATTTGGCGGTGGATAATTGTCCTTGGGGCATGCGCCTTATTGAGGTCGGTGAAATCCACACAAAGCGCCATTGGCCATTGCTTTTCTTTACTAATACAGGGTTAGCCACCCACTGGGGTATAAGGCTTCCCTGATAAACTGGTTATCAAGCAATTTATTGACCTCGGCCTCCAGGGCGACCTGGCTATCGGGGCCGAGCTTGCGCCTTTTCTGAATAACAGGGGCGGAACATCGGTCGATATTAAGATGATGACAGGCATGTTTAGGATCAATTTACGGCATGTCGGAGTGTGTCCATGCAAAGACATCGAGATTATTTCCCAAAAATTCAATCAGCTCCGTCCGAAATGGCTCTTGGAGGTCGTGGCCAATACGTAATTGGCGTCCCCCCTTCTGCCCACCAACGTCGACCGTGTCGACCTGCTCCACTGGTTTCGCATGTTTTCTTTTTTTACTCTGCCCCCTTTTTTTCGTAGGGCGGCTCGTCTCGATCGGGTCGCCGGCTCCTTCCCTGATGCCACCTCTTCCTTTCTGTCTTCCACTATCGGTTCTTTTCCAGGTCGCCTGTCTGGATCATTCTTCGAAGCAACCAACTCGTCCCGCTCGGATCTGTCTCCTTTTCCCGGATCGTTCTTCACCGTCCCACTAGTTTCCCCTCGTTCCATCACGTTAATTCTACTGGTCGGAGTTTGAGTTAACACTCCCGTGACTCTCTCTGATTCCCTTTGTGGATGGCTTCTCCATCCGGGGTCGAAAACTTCACACAAAAGTGATATATTGAAACGGCCACTCTCAAATGATAAAGCAACGGTTTTCCAATAATTGCATTATACTCCGAGTTAGCATTGATGATTTTGAATGTGGTGATGATGGTTCGCTTATGCGATCCCCTATCCCATTTGGATGGGCAGTCAACCTCCCCGAGCGGGATTATCCTTCCTCCACCAAAGCCCGAGAATCATCTTTGTCATTGCATGGGCGAATATAACTATCGTCCACGTTTAACCTCCTGAAAGCTCGAACATAGATGACCGACGAGTAGCTCCCTGAGTCGATCAAAATCCTGTGAACTGGGATGCCCAGGATCGGTGCGGTAATGACCAGGGGGTCGGAGTGGGGGTGGACCACCTGGTCAACATCAACATCCGAGAAGACAAAACGGCTTGTTGGTTGGCCTTCTCTGCTCTCGGCCACCCGAACTTGCCTTTCCACATGGGTGGCCTGCCTAATATCTGCTTTCTTTTTTCGATTTGAGCGGCTATCCTCAGCGGCATTAGTATTGATTCTACCGGACATCATTAGGATCTCCCTACCTTGATTTTCATTTGGCGGCAGTGGTAGAGGAGTTGGATTTGTTAATCGCTCCGGGTTCACACCTAGAGTGAGCGCTGGTGGGGGCGGTAATTCGTGGACGTATCTTCTCAAACCGTCCTTCTGAATGATGCGCATGATTTCCCTAATAAGGTCCCGGCATTCATAGTATCATGGCCTATCGATTTATGATAAGCACAATATCGTCGTGCATCCAATTTGGTTGGCTCGAGCCTTAAAGGCCGAGCCGGTGGTAATAAATTCAGACCATGTATCTCGTTCCAAATTGCTGAAGGAGTGTGGGTCAAGGTACTCTTCAGCGCAGCAACTTTGGCTCGCACTTCCTGGCGAGCCTTATATCCGGTGGTCGGGTTCTCCGAAAATGGCCTGAATCCCGACCCCGACCCCGGCGGGTTCTTTCTTCCCATCATTCTTTACGCCCCCTGTCTTTTGTTCTGGGCGTTGACTTGCCATAGCCTCCTCCGCGCAGATATGGCGTTCTGTGCGGATCAAAAATTCCTGATACGAGGTCGCCCCTGATTCATGGATCGAGTAATTAAACCATGTCTCGGGGGCGAGACCAGCCATGGTAGCAATCAAAATGGCATCGTCTGATACTGGTTCCATTTCTCGAACTTGTTTGTTGAACTGAGTGATATAAATTTTTAAGTACTCATTATTTCCCTGTTTGATATTTACAAGGGAATCATTTGGTGCAACTCGGACTTTACAGGTGAAAAAATGTGTTGTGAATGTGGGGGCCAGGTCGTCCCAGGATCGAATGGACCCTTGTGGTAGGGTCCTGAATCAACGATGGGCTCGATCGCCAACGTTAATGGAAATGCCCTACAGAGAATGGCATCGTTGGGGCTGTAAATTTCCATCCACGCTAAGTACTTGTGGATGTGCGTTGTAGGGTCGGTCTCGCCGTTGTACAGACCAACCTGTGGGATTTTAAGCTTTGGTGGAAGCGGAATGGATAAAATTCTTGTAGCAAAAGGTGACACAATTGAAGGCCGATTTGTTACTTGATACGACCTTTGATGTCGGGCCTCTTCCGGACCCTCCTCCAACTCATTCAATTGGCGGCGCAGACGCAAAATTTCCGCCTCTCTTTCCTCCAATGGGGTAGGCCCCTGAGTTTGATTAGCCCTCCCTGGTTCTCTTTCATCTGGAAACCGGAGCCTAGAGCTTACGATTGGGTGGGGTGGAGTGGATTGACCCCTAGTCGTCCTGCGAACACAGAGCGGGTGCAACGATGGCGTGTGGGCTCCGGTTGCGACTCCGCCACATGGCTCTGTTCCTCGTTATCTTCACGTGGTCGTCTTTTGTCATGACGACCGTGTTGTTCGTGGCCAGAACTAGCCTCCTGGCCTTCGTTATGGGGAGGCGCATGGGCTTGAGGATTTATATTAATATTTAGTGGGGGATTGAGTGGGTGAGTATTTACAGGGGGTGGAGGAGGTGCTTGTGAATTGGTGGTGGCAAGCGTTTGAGAAATAAGTTGGTTCATTTGTTGTACAAAAGTAGGATTGGCAATCAACTGGGCCAAAGGGAATAAAGTTGTGTTCCCGCTTGATCGGGGTAGTGCGTTTTGGTCATTGGTAGTTTGGCCAGTTTGATTATTTAGATGTTGTTCCTCGGTTAAACGGGCATTTCATGATTGTTGACTCATCTTGTCTATTACGAAAAGGTTAGCGTTTGACTTTACCTGGTTTTACTTGATTCGACGTAGCCTGGAATTCGGGCTGGACCTATAGTGGCCCTCCTTCTAGCGCCAATTTGTTGACGTGCGTTTTGGTCAACAAGCAAAAATATATGAAGATGTGTTACGTGTAAATGGAAATAAGCCTTAGTTTAGGGCTAATTCTGCCTTTGAATATATAATTCCGAGCCAAAAGTTTTGGTCGATTTTTCTTGCAGCGTTGTGTTTACAAGTGTTTTCTCTCTTAGATTTTTCTTGTCCTTTTCCTAATAAATGAGACCCTATTTATACCCATGTCATTAGTGGGCTTTTAATATCCACTATTACACTTAATACTTAAATAATTAAAAGGGGACACTTGTCCTTTGCTGAGTACGCATGCAGGCCAAGTGTTTGCCACTTGTCGACTCACCTGGATGGCGTGTTAACAAGTGTCAGATTATTCATGTTAATGATATACTTAGCCTTTCTTAACGGGATGGTTATCCTTTAAATTTCCCGCCAAGACTGGGCCCAGGCAACCGAGCCCAATTCATGACGTCATCAGGTTGGTCGGCACTGGTCTGTGGGTCCCATACCTCCATGTGCTGAATGGCCACGTGGATCAATTTAGGTCCAGCTCGGCTCGGGTGTCATCAGCTTTCATTCTGTCTTATATTGTCACCATTATAAGCAAAAAAAAATCAAAAACCAAATTGATATTTACAAAAATATTACAGGCACCCCCTTAAATTTAAGACAGAATCAAACTATAAGTGATGCAACTTTTTAGGGCAGATCACTCCAAGCCAAGATTTCTGAACTAGTTCAAGTCTTGTTCTCCCAAAACTGGAAGTCTTCTTCTCCAAAAATTGGAAGTCTTCATTACTGGGAACTTGCCCGCAACACCAACAAACGTTGGGAGGGATGACGTTGGGGGGAGGATCCCTGGGGTTGTCTCAGGGAGGCCCCTTCGACGCTCAAATCAGCACGGTAAACAAAATAGAATAATAGACAATAAACGAATACTGAATAGGAGTTAATTGAGATTATGAGAGATTATGAAAATCTTGCTTAAAAATGAAGACGATGAATCTTTATGCACTTGGGTAACGGGCCTATGGGCTGTGTAGGAGAAAATGGCTCGTGGGATATGGAGCAATGTGAGAGCTAAATTGATACTGGTTTGGCTTGGCTTGTTCCTTATCTTTCCTTGACCTAGTTTTCTGGGCTGTGGAGACAGGAGAAGCTAGGTGTCTCGTGAATAAGTAAATTGTGAAGGAATTGATCTCTTGAAGAGGGTGATGTCTCCTTAATAGGAGTGGTCTATAGAAAAGGGAGAGGTTGACGGAGCGCGAGAACCCATTAATTGAGTTTCTTGCATACTTAGACTTTTTGAAAGACAACATATTTCCTGTGAGTGAATAGTCTCCATGGGACTTGAGAGTTGATGAGAATGTCTATGGAAAATTGGAGTGATGAGTGGGATGAACTAAGCAGTAAGGAGAGGGAGGAGAGCCCAAGAGCCGGGGGAGGACGCCTGGGAGCCCCTCACCACCATGGGAAGGGAGACCTAGGCGCACCCGCGCACCATCCAGTGCGGGAGGGCATGCTACGGGTGGCGGCTCGAGCACCCCGACCCGTTCTTTCTTGTGTTTTTCTCTGGAGTTCTCTTATATTTCGAGTCGGATTTCGAATTGTGGCCTTTGATATTTTCCTCTAGCTCCGGAGCTATGAATTGGATGGTGCAGGGGTTGTAGAGCTTTATTTGGATTCATGCCCGAGTGAGGAGGTTAGCGAAGAGGAGTCTACGGGAGAGTTCAGACGAGGCCCCTCGGCCTAAGGATTAACACAGGCCTCCGCCAGGGTGTCGATCATCCTAGGAGAATTAGTTGTCAGAGTTACCTTAAGTGTCTTTGCAGATTGAGGAAATGATTAGAGCTCCCCTCGTAGTTTTGTATTTGACTCTTGTTTCCTTCTCTTTAGTAAGACTTATGCAGAATTTGGTGTAGGTCTTGAACATTGCAGCGACATCGAGCCAGCAAGGTGAGGTGGTGGGGCGACAACCGCCTGTTGGAGGTGAGGTGAAGAGCATCAAGGAGGGTGCGGTTGGCACAAGGGCAAGATGATCGACTTGTCTAAGAAATATGATTCTTGTCTGTGGGACTCGTTTGCATTGTGTTTGGAGACGGATCCTTCCCTTTGGGGGAAGCCTTAATTGTTTTTGGAACGACCGGATATGTTTGTACGGAGGCACGGGGCACCCTTCCGGAGCTTGGGGGAGCCCTTATGGAGCTTGGGAGGCGTCATTCCGTCCTTCCCGGAGATGAAAGGGAACGCCTTCCGTGAGTTGAACGGGTGCCCTTCCGGTTGATAGAGCCTCCTTCTCGAGCCCTTGCTTTTATCATTCCTTGTCATGCGTATTAATTCTTTCCGCACGTGTTAACATTTTTCCGCTTTTTGTTGCACATTTATGTGGCTTATGTTTATATGGATCGCTTATGAGGAGACCCCTACTTTCTGGGAGCACCAGATGAGGAAATTTATTAGGATCTCATTATGAGGAGACCATCCCCTTCTGGAGCGCTGAAGGAGGGAAAGTTTCGTAGGATCTCTTGTGAAGGGATCTCTCCCCTCTGGGAGCCCCGAATGAGGTTTAATTACGAGGACCCTCATGAGGGATCCCATCCCTTTCGGAAGCGCCGAATGAGGTTTAATTACGAGGATCTACCGTGAGGGAACCCCTCCCTTCCGAGAGCGCCAAAGGAGGTTTAATTACGAGGACCTTCAGGTAGCGGGCCTATGGGTCACGTAGGAGAAAATGGCTTATGGGCTGAATCCATATCCTGTGGGTCGAGTTATTCCATCTGTAACCCACTAATTAATAGGTAATTAATGGAATTAAATCGATATATAAATTGAATTATACATTAATAATAAAAGGATATTTTTTCCCCAACACAAAGGTTTTTTTTTTTTTTTTTGTAATTTTGGAAATTTTTGGATTTTTTTTATAATTAGACCAAATGTCGGAGATGTTTTTGTAATTATTCCTTTATTATAATTATTTTCTCCACCTAGAATATGAAACTTTTTTAAGAGTTTGCAAACATACATAATGTTTGAAAAAGTTATTTTAAATCTGAATAAAGTCCTTATTTACTTATATCTGCACATGATAGGTGAAGAAAAAAGGTGGAATTTTTTTTTTTTTTTTTTGGAAATCTTTCCAAAGATACATAGGTGTATTGGGTCTATCCTATGTAGCCAACTATATATATATATATATATATATATATATATATATGAATAGTGATCAAATGAGACCACATAATTAGAGTGAGACAGTGTGGACTAATCCTAGCCACAAATCTCAAATTTTAGATGGCTCGGATTTTCCCAATTTAATAATCATTTTAGATTTATTTTAAAGCTGAAAAGGGCATAATTGTCATTGAACCTTATCAGGCATATCCATCAAGACATGCCACCGTAGAGACGGAACAGAATCAATTTGGAACCTGGAATACCAATAACCACGGCTTGAATCAATTTGTGCCACCTCCATGGCTGATTTAGCCTCTTCCAAGCTCTGCAGATTAATGTAGGTTAGCACTAGAGTTACTGTAGTTCCTTAAATACAAATCTCGACATAAGATGCTATCAATTCATAATTGTTCTAAGGCAGGAATCAACGACATAAAATTCATGGATAATTACAAATAAAAACATGAGGTTCAACCAGAGCCGCGATTGTGCCACGAGGGATAAACAAAGAGAAACCGCTGAATATTTCCTCGGTGGGTCTGGCCGGATAGCTAAAGCGAACATCTCTCAGTTCTATATCCCCACAAATGTCACTCAATATCTTTCCCCTGGGGTCAAATGGATCTATGTCCGGTTTTCTGTTAAGGGAAATTGGTGAAGAAAGGCGATCGACGTGGAAACCGGATGGCCTACGAGGAGGCGATTTAGAATTAATGTACACTTAGATGTTTTTCGATGTATACTTATATTTGTTTTGCCATATAAATAGTTAATTTTTGATGTATGTATTTATATTCTTTGTGTACTTATGTTTTTTGATGTATACTTATATTTGTTTTGTTGTATACTTATATGTGTTTTGTTGTATACTTATATTTTTTGTTTGACCATTTTAATATGCAGTAAAATTATGTTAAATATACATCAAAATAGTGTTAAGTATACATCAAATATATGCTAAATATACAAAACATAATGAACATGAATTTCTCTCTCTATAATTGATTTACTTAATCCACTATCGGCCCCCATATGTTAATGAGTGTGATTTCTCTCTCTCTCTCTATAAATGATTCTTTAATTAATGGTCCCCACATATTTTTGTTTGACCATTCTAATATACTGAAGAAAATTATGTTAAACATACAAAGAAAATATTGTTAAGATACAACAAATCATTGATAAGTGTACAACATACCGTGGCAGAAGACATGCGTGATTTTCTCTCTCCAGTAGCGATTTTTCTCTCCCCACGTGATTTTCTCCCTAATAAGCGATTTCATATTTGGATGGTCCTCACATGTTTGTTTTGACAATTATACCCTTATTTTGCCTTAATTAAATGTTTAATGTAATTTTAACCCCTATTTATCTTAGCCATTGATATAGATAAGGGATGGTTGAGATAGTCTACATTGTCTCACTATAATATGTAGTCTCATTATATTTCTCCCATATATATATATATATATATATATATATATATAGATTTGGTTCAAATGAGACCACCCTCCCTAGGTGAGACAAGTGTGGACTCATCTTACCCATTGATCTTAAAAAATGAAGGGATGTGATTAATTCAGCTTTTTTTTAATTATTTCCTAATTTTTCTTGATTTTAAGGGTAAGATTGTAATTTTGTAATTCAAATTAGTGGTCCCAAATGGATTTTATGGTTCAAATTAGTGGTCCCAATGATTTTAAGGGTGAAATAGACATCTGGGATTTTGTGGCGGAATTTAAGGAACCTGTTTTCTTTCCAAATATTTTTATTTTACAAAGATAGTTAGGGTTCTTCTACCGCATAATTAGACATCAAATAATGCATATTTAGTTATTTTGTTGCCTTTGTTTTACATTTAAAACAAGACATAATTGAATATAACGTACTACATATGTAGTTATACTACACCGCATAAATAGGTTCAATATAATGTATATTTAGTTATGAAAATGGGATGTTGCTTTTGGAAATTATAAAAATGAGATGTTACATAATGTCTTTGCATATTTAGTTATTCCACAATGCATAGATAGTTTTAGATAATACATAGTTAGTTGATTTTGTTGCATAGTTTATGACATCTTGCATAGTTGGTTTATCTTTGTACTACATATTAGTTTTTTACGCCGCATAGATAGTTTTCGGATAATGCATATTTAGTTGAGTTTTGTTGCATATTTAGTTTTCGAACTCACTTTGTTCGTTATTTCTCTGTAATATTGCACCGATTTTTCGTGTTTTTCTCTGTAATTTTCATGAATCGTAATTTTCGAGTTCTTGCGATTTTTCTTTATTTGCGTTAATGGAGGAATGAGAGATAGAGAGAGAGAGAGAGAGAAAGAGAGAGAGAGAGAGAGAGAGAGAGAAAGAAAGAGGGGGAGAGAGAAGAGGGATATTAAATTGGGAAAAATGAGATGTATGAGAGAAAGATATTTGATTCCATTTTTGAACTAACTTGTTATATTATTTTACCCTATTACCCTTATATTGATTAAATTAATATTTTAATATATTTTTTATCTATTAAATCATACCCATTGATTAATAGTGGGGGTGGTTGAGATTAAATTATAATGCCTCACCTGAGATATTGGCCTCACTGATCCTCCCCTATATATATATATATATATATATATTTAAGAATTCAAACAATAACCATCATTATTCATTCACCTAAATAGAGAAGTGAATAGAGATGACGGAGAGCAGAAATCACGTGGCTAACAGCTTGGAGCCATGGCTTGAGCTGAAAGACAAAGTCGTGATGGTGACCGGCGCGTCATCTGGACTGGGCCGAGAATTCTGCTTGGATTTGGCCAAAGCCGGCTGCAGAATCGTAGCCGCCGCTCGGCGAATTGACCGCTTACAATCACTCTGCGACGAGATTAACAACAGAGCCGGCTCAACCAGCTCCAACGAGCCGATCCAAGATCAACCCAGAGCCGTGGCTGTTGAGCTTGACGTCAGCGCGAGTGGGCCCACCATTGAGGCCTCGGTGCGGAAGGCTTGGGATGCCTTTGGGAGAATCGATGCTTTGATCAACAATGCCGGTGTTAGAGGTAAGATCGAAATATTATTTTTGAAGGAAATGAATGAGATATCTAGTTTAATTTTTTGAAGGTTTTATTGGGCTGCCTTTTTTTTTTAAAGGAAGAAAGAAATTTCTTGATAGAAACTTCAATAATTTAATTTGTTATTGTTTCTGTTATTGTTATGAGCTTAAAATAGCTAGTTATTCAGTTTATAGCCCCCAATATCCAGATATAGTTGGTTGTACTGCCCCTATTTTGGGGGTTTTCATTATTAATATTAGGAAAATTATTGGAAATTATGGGTTGGATTTACCCACAACTTGTGGATTAGTAGGGTTCATTTGTAATTAATGTTGTATTTCAGCATGATCCAATTGATTGTCAGAAACCGGCCCAATGGGCTGACCCGGTGATATTTTACTGGAAATTAAGCATGTTCACTGTCTTAGATAACTACATTCATGGACCATGATTATTAAGTGGTTGATGGTTTTTAATTTGTCTATTAATTCACTTCAATCAGTGTAAATTTTCTGTAACAACCTTATTCTGTTATGTTTATTGCAACATTCTTGATATGTTGTAGCTCCTTTATGACAATTTAGAAAGTGTTTGCAAAAACGTCGATTTATTGTAGCAGAAGTAAAAGTAGCTGAGAATCAAAAGTTGGTAGTATTTGCAAACGGAATCAGAAGTTGAGAATCAGAAGTTAAGAGTGTTAGGTGAAAAGGTTGTAAAAGTGATTATTTGTTTGTAAAAGCCAAACCAAAAGCAGAACCAGAAATCTAAAGCATCTATGTCCCTGCTTTTAGATTCTAGATTCTGATTAAATGAAGTAGAATCAGAAGTAGAAGTTGACATTTGCAAACACTATTAAATGACTTTTCTTAGCCAAAAGCTGAGAAGCACTTTTTTAGTGATTGCAAACACTCCCTTAGTTTTGGATAGCATGAATCTTGTTGCTTAATGTCTTATGTGTATATTTTCTTCACTCTCTGTTGAATGTCACTTGTGGGTAGTAGTCCTATGCATTAGTAAGCCTATGCAAAGAATTTAAGGCTTTAATGTCTTTCTATGGATTTGTAGTTAGAAATTGTTTACGTTTCCAATGTGGTTGTTTTGTATGTCTAAATGAAGACTTTCTTACAGGTAGTGTGCATACTCCATTGGATTTGACGGAAAATGAATGGAACGACATCATTAGAACAAATCTGACAGGAACCTGGTTGGTCTCAAAGTACGTTTGTAGGCTCATGCGTGACACTCAACAGGGTGGATCTGTCATAAATATCTCATCGATTGCAGGTCTTAATCGGGGGCAATTACCTGGAAGTCTTGTTTATGCTGCTTCAAAGGCTGCTGTTAATACAGTGACAAAGGTAAGTTTTGATATGACACTTGAAATTGTATTCATTAAGAGAGTGTTTGCAAACACTAAAAATGATTCTAAAGCATTTAGCGGAAAAAAAACCACTTTGTAGTGTTTGCATATACCATCTTTTGCATTTGCTTCTGCTTCATGTAATCAAAATCTAAAAATTGGGGGTGGGGTGCTTCTGATTTTGGAAAAGTGCTTTTGGTATTTTTGTAAATAAGAAGAAGTTTGTTTTTGACATTTCTATTTTCAAATTTTTATAGTTATTCAAAATTGTCATTTCTCTTCCTAAATACCCAAGTGTTTTTGTCTTTCTATCCAAAAGCTAATTTTAGAAGTGCTTTTTCCCCATACACTTCAACTTTGATATCTATAGCTTTTAGATTCTATTTTCAAACACTGTCAACTTCTAAATCTCAAATACTTTTGAGTTTTGACTACAATAAATCACTTCATAGAAAAGCAGATGTGTTTGCAAACACTCCCTAAATTGAAGATAGGAAAAATGCCTATAATTGACCTGTCATGTATTTTGATTAACTGCAGCATTTGATTTGGAATATCAATTGCATTGTGGTACTGTTAGTCTCGAAATATTTTATTGATGTATTGTTTCGTTGGTCCATTTCAGTGTAGTGAGTCTAGGCTTTAGCTGTTCAGTATGATAAGTCATAAGAACACTTCGCAAGTTCCTCATTCAGAACTTAGATTGAAAACATTTTGTCCTGCAAAGTTCGAACGTACTACCCCTTTTTTCTCGCTGATGTAGACTTCTGATATCTAGTTTTACTTGCTGGGAAAATAAATATATATATTTTTTTAAAATTAACTCATTCACTGATCTTATTAGGGTTGAATATTGTCACTAGCCTAAAAACCCTTACATATATTTTTGCACAGGTCTTCACTTCTGCTGGCATTATCCTCATACATATGAAACCTTGCAGTTTTCAATCTCTCAACATATTAGCTGATGCTGCTTGCTATTTGATAGTTTATTCATTATATTGAGAAAAACAAAATCTGCTTCAGAAACTTCTATTCGGATCTCAGTAATATCACGGTCGCATGAAACTAACCAATTTGGGCGTTAAATCAAAGCCTAAAAAAAATTTCTGCATTAAAAAGGTGACTCCTTGTCAATAGACCTTAAGGGACTTCAGTACTTATTAGTTGACTACTTAGACAGGTTCTTATCCACTTTTTAGTTTCTGTTAGTGCCTTTATCTTTTGCTACTATACAATTTTCTATTCAATGCTTAGTATTAACAATTTGTTGACAAAGATTTCTACTGAATTTGCTGTATGGTTCTCTCAATACTTTTGTGTATAAAAGCTTTTACTTCATCTCTTCACAACCACATTACATGCAGGTCATGGCCTTGGAATTAGGGGTTTACAAGATAAGAGTGAACTCTATATCTCCTGGACTTTTTAAGTCCGAGATAACACAAAGTCTCATGGAAAAGGACTGGCTCAAAAATGTCGCTATGAAAACAGTCCCTTTAAGAACGTACGGTGAATCAAATCCAGCACTGACATCACTAGCACGCTATTTGATACACGACTCGTCTGAGTATGTGTCGGGAAATGTCTTCATTGCCGAAGCAGGGGCTACTATACCTGGTATCCCAATTTATTCCTCTCTTTAGATGGAAAGTGTTTTTCTTTTTTTGAGAATTTTTGTAAGAAGTTACAGAAAAAACATGCGCATGACTATGATTGTCTGTTGTTAGTTTTGAAGTTGTCTTATGAACTTGTGTGTAGTGCACTTTGCCATGTTTTATAATTTTAATCACATGATCTAGAAAATTGCACTGGTCTTCCCTGAAGTTTGGTTAGGTTTGCTGTTTAGTCCCTGAGCTTTGATTTCTCTGCAACTTGCAATATGATACTAAGTTCAAGGTTGACTCCAAAACTTTGAAGTCTTGGATTTGAATGTGAAAATGTGAGGAACACCGAACATTTGTTTACTTTTATTATAGTTATAGTTAGTTGTTGATAGGTCATACTTGTAAGTGCTTGATTGATAAAAAAAAAAAAAAACAAAAGATAACAAAGGATGTAATAATGTCTTCATTAAGCTCACTTATCCATATCCATTCATTGGAGGACAAAATTTTATATTTATATTTATAATTTATACTACAAATGCAATTTTATGGAATTGGGGGTGGAGACGAATGTTCTTGCCAAATGTCACCCACCCACCCTAACTCTGTCGTATCTCACTAAGACCTTTGTCATCTTTGCTACCTAATGTGTTATGTGTGTGTTTTTTCTTCATTGTTTATTTTTTTGTTTGTTCCACTCTAGCACTTTCTATTTTCTCTCTGTCCAAATTTTTTCTTTAATCCTATAATAAATAATTAAATATAATTAATAGCTGGAATAAATAAAAAAGTACTTTTATAAAAAAAAATAACAGATATAATTCTATGGATGAAAACTTTAAAAAAAAACATAAATTCAATGTCGAACTTTTATTGTTTACGCTCTTTATTCTTTTCACACCGATCAAACTTCAAAAGGGGGTAAGTAGATGCTATCATGCTACCCATTTGGGTAGCTACCCGAGTGGATTTTATACCGTTAGATCAACACATATACACACACATTCATATGGGTGTGTGTTAATCCAATGATATAAAACTCACTCGGGTAGCTACCCAAGTGGGTAGCATCCACATACACAAATGAATTTAACAATCAATACACTGAATGTATCTAATCTAAAAAAAAAAGCGTAATTATTTAAAATAGCTAGACACCGTTATTAATTGTTTTTGGCCGTTTTCGCAATATTTTTGGCATGTTTGATCTCTCAATTAAGACAATTCGCAGAGCTATTCGAAATATTTAAAAGTTAAACTAATTAAAATCAATATAAGAATATGAAAAAAAAAAAAGTAAAATAATACTGATTAACATATATATATATATATATATATATAACTTCTTCTCCAAAAAAAATGTATATAGAACTTTAGTTGCTACTGATTATTTTCCTTATACAGCCCCCCCCTCCAAGTCGTATTTGGTTTAATTTTTTGTAAATAAAAATAAGGGCAATTGACACAAATACCCACATTTTTAAGTCAATGTCAGCCTTTTACGCTTCCTGGTACTATTTTACCTAAACTTACGCTCCCGCCCTTCTTTCTACATAACAATACGCTCCAGCAAAAATTCCCGAATTTTTTTGCGCTTTGTTTCAACATTGTTTCAAACAAGTTTCTTTCAATAAATTTTCATTGAAAAATAAATTTTGTCATCGTCAAATAATCCATTTTATACTCGAAGTCCTATAAAAAATATTCTTCTTCTATCTCCTTTTTTCTCCATTGGAACTACCAACTACTCTTTCGTGGTGATCCATCGATTCCGGATTTGGTAAAAGACTCTCGAGGCGAATATGAAGCGCATGGATCCAAGGTAAAATCAAGAAATATACATATAAAACAACACATGTTAAAACCAAACAAATTAAAAATATTACGAAACAACATGAATAAAAAACACAATTCAATTTTTGATCAAATGCATGAAAACATAAAAACCATAGAAACAACCGAGAGGCAATATAGAAACAAACCAAAAACAATATAGAAAACACCATATGAGTAAAAAGAGTTAAAAATAGGTAAAAATTGTATTTAAACATCGAAAACTTCATGGAAACAACAAAGAAACGTCGAACAACATTGAAAATGGTGTGGAAATAACCTAGAAACAACGTAAAAAATATTAAAAACACTACATGAATAAATGAGCTTAAAAATAGGTAAAACGTATTTACACATTGAACATTACATGAAAACAACAAAAAAAAATTTATTAGAACAACATTAAAAATATTATAGAACAACATCAAAACAATAGAAACAATGTACAAAATAATATATGAATAAGAAACAAAGATAAAAATAGGTTAAAGTTGTTTTGAAACATCAAAACAACAAAAAAAAAAAAAAAAGACATAGAAACAACAAAGAAACAAATTTAAACAACATCGAATAACATATAAATCAATGCAGGAACAAAAAAATGAAAAAAAAAAAAAAAATTTATGCGGAGTGTAAAAAAATAGGTACAAAAGTAAAAAAATAGGTACAAAAGTAATAGGAGCATATTGTATAGTATGTGTACCAAAATTAGCGTATTCCATGTAATTTCCCATATAAATAATATACTTGAATTATTAACTATTTTTAAATTTGAAAGAAAACGTGATAAACTTTCATAGAACGAAAAAGCCAAATTTGACCCACCACGGACATGAGGCCTTATAGAAGTGGGTTATTCACAAATAATGCTGACAATAATATTGTACTAAATATAAAAAAATTACTGACTGTTATAATATAATAGTAATTACACTACTAGATATGTAAAATGAACGAGTAAGAAAATACCAATAAAGAGAGTAGTAGAGATAACAAAGATTTTGTCTTGTCCTTTTGTTCTCTTTCATTCATCACTTTCACTCACTATTTATACTACAACAAAGATGATAACTTAAAGAGGGCAATTAAAAACCCAACAATAAATTCTACATAACTTAAAATGGAGATGTAACGTTCACATATATTTAATATACTCATAACACTCCCCCTTGGATGTACATCTCATAATATACTACCTCGTTAAAAACCTTGCATGGTAAAACCCTATGAGATAAAAACCATGACTAAGGGAAAAAGAGTACAATATATAATTCTCCCCCTTAACTTAGCATATATCTCTGATACGTCGCATACCGATATTTTGTATAAGAGATTTAAACACTTTCGTAGGTAGCAATTTTGTAAATAAATCTGCTAAGTTTTTATCAGATCGAATCTTGCAAACATTAATCTTTCCTTCCTTTTGAAGTTGATGGGTGGAGAAAAATTTAGGTGATATATGTTTGGTTCTATCACCTTTAATATATCCTTCTTTAATTTGAGCGATGCAAGCCGCATTGTCCTCGTATATCCTTTGTTGGATTCTTTGAACTCAATGGAGTCCACAAGAATCTTGTATATGGTAGATCATGACACCGAGCCAAACACATTCTCTTCCTCGCTTCGTATAATGCAATTAATCCCGCATGTTGAAGATGTGGCTACTAAAGTTTGTTTAGTTGAACGCCAAGATATTCTTTGTTCCACCATACATGAATAGATAGCTTTGGACCGAGATATAGCTTTATGTGGATCGAGATAAATATCCCGCATCCGCATACCTTACTAAACTTACGAGTTGTAGGATCCTTGAACTTTTGATAAAATAATCCCATGTCACTGGTTCCACGTAAATAACGTAGAATGTATTTGATACCGTTCCAGTGTCTGCGTGTTGGTGCATAACTATATCTTGCTAATAAATTAACTGAAAAGGCTATATCTGGTCGGGTATTATTTGCAAGATACATTAAAGCACCTATAGCACTTAGATATGGTACTTCAGGACCTAATATCTTTTCATTGTTTTCTCAAGGACGAAAATGATCTTTTTCTAAATTAAGCGATCGTACTACCATTGGTGTACTTAATGGATATGATTTATCCATATTAAAATGTTTTAGAACCTTTTCGTGTAATTCGATCGATGGACAAAAATACCATTCTTAGTATGTTCGAATCAAGGCCGAGACAATACCTTGTAGTACTAAGTCCTTCATTTGAATTAATTTCTTAAGTAATCGGACTGTTGAATCTCTTACGGAATTCCAATGATATTTAAATCATCAACATATATGGCTATAATTACATATCATTTATTCCTCTTAATAAACACGCATGGACTTATAGGATTATTTGTAAATCCTTTCTTTAGTAAGTATTCACTAAGACGATTGTACCACATTCGTCCCGATCTGCTTAAGACCATAAAGGGATCTTTGCAATTTTATGGAGTACAATTGGCGAGGTTTTGTTTGAAATGCTACGGGCATTTTTAATCCTTTCGGGATTTTCATATAAATTTCTGTATCTAATGATCCATACAGATATGCGATTCGACATCCATAAGACGATTTGGAGTTGTTTCGCGAATCGCAAAACTAATAAGAAATCTAATAGTAATAGCATCGACTACATGGGGAATATGTTTCAGTATAATCAATTCCTGGCTTTTGTGTAAAGTTACCAGTGATCGGCTTTATACCTTACAACCTCATTGCGTTCATTTCGTTTTATCACGAAAACCCATTTATAGCCAATGGTTTAATATCTTTAGGTGTTTGAACAATTGGTCCAAATACCACTCGTTTATTTAACGAGGCAAGTTCATCTTGTATTGCTTGTTTCAGCTTTGCCAATCACTTCTATATTGACATTCCTCGATAGGTCGAGGTTCATAATCATCTTCATCTACGATCTCCATGGCGATCTAATATGCAAATATGTCATCAATAGGTACTTCATGTCTGTACCATCCAATTCCAGTATTGACATAATTGATCGTTATCTCATAATTTTCTTCTATCTTATCCATGTCTTTATTTTCTAAACCTTCAGATAAAATATCTTCTGGAATCTTATCTTCAGGAAAAGTCTCTTCTGGGATTATTTCATTGTGGATAAGACTTGCCGACTTATGATTATCTGTTTGAACAACTTTGAAAAATTCTTCCCCCTTTCGAGGGTTTGAACTCCTCTTTCGAGGGTTCAAATCTTTAGATCCTAATGGTCGACCATGCTTCCGGCGTTCTTGAGATTCACTTGCTATACGTTTAGATATTTCAATAGGAATTTCTAAACGAGCTGGAACATTTTCAGCTGGTATTTGAGATTGCATCACTTTCTTAGTATCAGTGAACGCATTTGGCAGTTGATTTGCAATATTTTGCTAATGTATAATTATTTGAACTTCTAGTTCACATTGATCCGTTCTTGGATCTAAAATATTCATGGGAAAAGTATTCCACATGATTTCTTGTTTGATTATCTCTTTTTCATTTTCACCTAAGGTTGGAAATTTTGATTCATCAAGTGACAATCTAAATATCTAGTGTAAATAGATCACTGTCATGGGTTTGGATATTTAATAATTGAAGGGGATTCAAAGCCTACATAGATTCCCAACCTTCTTTGTGGTCCCATTTTGGTATTTGTGGAGGGTATAGGAACATACATAGAACATCCAAATACCTTTATATGTGAAATATCGGGTTCTTCTTGGGAGACAAGTTCTAATGAAGATAATTTATGGTAAGCGATTGGTCTAAACCTAATTAAGGCTGCATCATGTAAAATTGCATGTCCCCAAGCAGAGACGGGTAGTCAGACCTTATTAGCGATGGTCTAGCCATCATTTGCAACCTTTTAATTAGTGTCTTACGCAAGTCCATTTTGAGTATGTGTATGAGCCACTGGATGCTTTGTTATTCCAAGTGACTTACAATAATCATTGAAAGCTTTAGATGTAAATTCTCTAGCATTATCCATTCTCATTTTCTTTATGGAATAATCTGGAAAATGAGCCATTAATTTAATAATTTGGGCTAAAAGCTTTGCAAACGCAACATTTCGAGTTGACAAAAGGCTAACATGTGACCACCTCGTTGATGCGTCTATCAACACCATAAAATATCTAAATGGTCCAGATGATGGTACAATAGGCCCACATATGTCACCTTGAATTCGATCAAGGAACATAGGAGATTCCAAATTCACTTTTATTTTAGACGGCCTTTTTACAAATTTTCCAAGAGAACAAGCCGCACAAGTTAAGTCATTAATTTTAAGAATCTTCAGGTTCTTAAGTGGGTGCCCATGTGAACTTTCAATAATTCTACGCATTACTGTTTCACCTGGGTGATCTAACCTTTCGTGCCACAAGGAAAATATTTTATGATCAACTAACTTTACGGTTAGTGACACTATTTGATTCAATTGGATCAATATATGTGCCATATATTCCAGTGTATAATATTGTATCATTTCTAAGATCCTTTTATGACCGGTTTTATAAGATACAATACATAGATATTCAAGATCATTTTTATTACACGTCTCGATGTGGTAGTCATTTTGCCGAATATCTTTAAAACTTAGTAAGTTCCTTTGAGACTTGCTAGAATACAAAGTATTATGGATATTGATCATTGTCCCTTTGGGTAATAAGATAGAGGCTCTTTAACCTTATATTATATTAGTAATACCCGATATAGTAGTTACAATTTTCTTTTCCATTTGAATATTATGAAAATATATTTTATTTTTTAAGATAGTGTGAGTGGTAGCACTATCGATAAGACACAATTTTTCACCATTGAATCTTGACATTTCGTAGTCTAAACAAATAAAAAAAATTAATGAGAATAATATACTAAATGTAACAATTTATTTTATAATAAAAACTATTACAACGAGATTTTTTATTTAATTAAATGATAAAATACTTAAATATAGGATCATAAGCTTAGTCAATAAATTCCATCCCCATTGTCGAAAAATCCAAAGGGTTAAAACCAAAATTTGGCAAATGTTTATCCGAATCTTCAAAGAAGTCCGATGCATCAAGATGGGTTTTCTCATAGCCTTCTCCTTCAGTGAAGTTAGTTTCCACCCCTTTCCCCTTTCTTTTTCCTTTGAGGCTAAATATACTTCACTAGATGTGGTCTTTGTACGGCAGTGCGAGACCAATGTCCGGTCATTCCACACCTATAACAAGCGGTTTCATAGTTAGTGTAGATACTTTTAGCGGATTATTTTTATTTGGACTCTTTCCTTTATTTCCATGAAAATTGGGATTCATCCATGTGTTGTTATGTCCAACACTACGTCCTCTACCTCGACGACCGACCCACGACCACGACCACGTCCTCGTCCACGTCCTCGACTAGAGGAGATATTATTCAGCCAGGGAATCTTGAATTTGGATCGTAATTGGGGTGATCTCGTGGGTCGGGCTTGGTGATTTTGCATAATCAAATCATTGTTTTCTTGACCACCAATAAATAAGAAATAAGTTGAGAATATGTAGTAAAACCCTTTTGTCGATACTGCTGCTGGAGTATGACATTAGATGCATGAAAAGTGGGGTAAGTTTTCTCCAGCATATCTTCATCAGTAACAGTTTCTCCATATAACCGTAGTTTGGATACAATTCTAAACATCTTTGGAATTGTAATCACTGACTGTTTTAAAATCTTGCAACCTCAATTGCATCCATTCATACCTTGCACGAGAGAGTATAACAGTCTTTTGGTGGTCGAAACGGTCTTTTAGACTCTTCCAGAGTTCTAAAGGACTTTTTACTGTAAGATATTCTTTAGACTTTCATGGAGATGATGCCTAAGGAGGATCATAACTTTAGCATTTTCCTGCGGGGATAATTTATTATTTTCTTTGACGGCATCACCTAAGCCGTTTCCAGCTAAATGTAGTTCGGCATCTAGAACCCATGATAAATAGTTTCGACCAGAGATGTCCAATTTGTTTAGGTTTGCCATTCTATACGAGAACATTAATACACATTTGTTAATATATGAAGATAAATGATATAATAAGAATATTATAAAGAATATAAGACAAATTAGTAAAGACATAATCAATTTAATATAATTTTGTGTAGATAGAAACACCACGAAATTGAGTTTGAAAAAAAAAATTAAACGTAATTCTAAATCAAATGTATGCACCAAAGTAACTTATGTGACAAATTGATAACATACTAGAATAAATATAAGAATGATATCATAAATATACTTATTTTAATGTATCAAAAAGACATTAGTATGAAAACTGTAATAAATTTATAGTATAATAAATATACTTAGTTTAATTCATATAATAGGATTAAAAACCGTACATGAAGTTAGAATCATTATCATAAATTTACATACACAAATAAAAATAAGATGGGCATATTAAAATAAATAGATACAAACTAAACTACATATGCATAAACAGATTTGATTATAACATGCATGGTTAACTACAAGCAGTATATATGATAAAACAAAATTAATATTTAAACTACAAAAATATTTAGAGCTTCTTCGTGCTAATAACGTGTTATAATATAATAGTAATTACACTACTAGATATGTAAAATAAATGAGTAAGAAAATAACGTGTTATAATATAATAGTAATTACACTACTAGATATGTAAAATAAATGAGTAAGAAAATACCAATAAAGAGAGTAGTAGAGATAACAAAGATTTTGTCTTGTCTTTTTGTTCTCTTTCATTCACCACTTTCACTCACTATTTATACTACAACAAAGATGATAACTTAAAGAGGGCAATTAAAAACCCAATAATAAATTCTACATAACTTACAATGGAGATGTAACATTCACATAAATTTAATATACTCATAACACTGACAATAATATGATGTAATATATATATAACTTTAAATGCTACTGATTATTTTCCTTATACAGCTAACAGCCCCCTTATCGTATTCGGTTTAAATCCATTTTAGTGCAAATAAATTTAATTTATTTGAATTCTTGGCTATTTCTAAATTTAAAAAGAAAAACATGATATCGACTTCCACAAAAAAAAAGAGAAAAAAGAAGCCCAGCCCACAGTGGACATGAGGCCTCATAGAGTCACAAGCCCAAAGTCATATCCCACATCGGTGAATAATACACTGAGTTTCTTGTTTATATTTTCTTTGCAGCAGATAGAGGTATGTCCCTTCGGGGACATCCGTTAAAATTGGAACGATACAGAGAAGATTAGCATGGCCCCTGCGCAAGGATGACACGCATAAATCGAGAAATGGTCCAAATTTTTTTTGAAAATTTTCTTCACGTCCCCGATTGAAATTTCTGTTCAGGTAGCTTTTCCGTTTTTTCATGATTTGGAGTAATTTTTTGTTTCTTCCTGGCGATTATTTTTCGATTTTTCTATTTGTTAGTATTTATTTCTCATGATTTCGAGTAATTTTGTTACGTTCGGTGGTTCATTACTTGAGTTTGTTTGGGGAATTTCGTTTTGCGTAGCTAGTCAATGTTATTGCCGAAGTCTGTGAACAAGTTCTCGAGGTTGAGGTCTGTCGAGCCCAGAAAATAATTTTCGGTTTTTTCCTTTTGGGATGATATAGAACGTAAAGTTATCGGCAATGGAGGGGACGATCGAAGTTTCCCCAAACATGTGAAGTAATTCAGAGTATGGGAACTTTCTTTTTAGAAATTGATGGGCGTGCTCTGTTTGTTATTTTTGTGTAGTTTGAAGAGTTGGATACTTGCTGGGAAAGTTCATAACTTGTCCTGATTATTTATCCATTTGCATGTATGTGATTTATGTGAATGCAGTAATGGGGTTCAATGAATGATTGAGTACGTCTGCCTGTTGTGTTTGGAATTAGTTGTGAATGGACACAGGTTTTGATACAAGTTCTAGTTTGTTGTGTATTGCTAGAATTTGTTTTTCCTGAAAATTCAGATATATATTTCTATGAATGTTCAAATTGTTCTTTTGCCAAATGGTCCTTGTACCGTTTTCAAATTATCCTTGGATGTTGCAATTTACTTTTGTGGAATCAGACATGCTATTCTTGTAACTTCCGATGAAATTTTGGACTTGTTTTTGTTTCAGGATGTCTCTTACAATGTTGTAAGAGCACACTTATTTCTTTCTTCATCTGACAAAAACATTACAAACGTTTCCTACGTAGCAAGGGCAATGGAAAAGAAGCATCTTTATCATACATTGAAACAAAGAGTCCGCCCTTCAATTTCCTCTTCAATCGAGAACTTGAATAATTGGATTTGGCACTGTCCGAACACTACATCGTCATTTCTGCTCCCATCATCATACTACAGATATAAAGCACAAGGTACCTTGCCGTTTATAGCAGCTTCCAGTCAGTAGGCAATGGAGGGAAACCACTTTCTTGCAAGAAACAGTATCATGCAATTCGTGTTCTACAAAAAGCAAAGGCTATGGCCTGGAAATTTGACACACCTGCTTGTTATCCCTTGACATTTAATTTAACCAAAAATACGCAAAGCAAAATATTTGTGGTTCCCATCTATTCTCAGGGGAAAGGATTCCTGACATTTCTTTCCAATTATATAACAAAGCATTAAGGTTTTTAAAGGGTACAATTTCGGTGCTACTATATTAGGCAGAACTCTGGTGATTCTTCTTTCTTTATTCTTGATGATATTGGCATCATGATTAATTTTGTTTTGAAATTGCAGTTATTGGGTTCTATTCCTGAATTTGTGAAGATAGTGGAAGTTGGTCCACGAGATGGATTGCAAAATGAGAAAGAGATTGTACCAACAGCTGTGAAGGTGGAATTACTAAAGATGCTTGTGTCTTCTGGATTGCCTGTCATGGAGGCTACTAGTTTTGTCTCACCAAAATGGGTAACTCAGGTAAAAATGATTTTACTGGTCTAATAGGGAATTTGCTGAGTCTGTTTTCTGTATTTTCAGTGAAAATCCCTCTATTTCTTTCATTATCCTACATATCTACTAGTATGTTTCCTTGCTTTTTCTGGTGGTGTTTTTGCATTTTTCTATGTCGTGCTTCTTGACTGATGTTTACCTCTTTATGCCATTAGCTCTCTATCTCGGATATGTTTTTAAAGCTATCTCGTTTATTAGCATTTCTTTGCTAGAATATGCTCAATATATGATTGTATTTATGAGCTCAATGACCAAGGTTTCTGACTTTTAACTCACGCTGGTTTGATGGTATTGCCTAATATTAGATAACAAGCATGTGTCCATGTGTAAGGCCAGGAGATTATTATAGCATGATCCTGAAGATAATCACTACCAGATATATTTTCAACCTTTCAATTGATTCTTGCAGGATTTTTCTTTTTCATTTATGATGTTATGTAATATCATAAGTGCTGTTTCAGGCATATAAAACTATCTGAAAGACGACAATTATTGCCTTGTATTTGACTTTTGTAAATAATACGGAGATGGACTGAAATGAAATGACAGAAGAATAATGCAGGTGATATTCAGAAATTAACTGGGAAAAAAAAAGAGCATAAGGCTTGTTTTGCATGTGAAGAAAACATATAAAATGGCAATAACTAGATCTACAAATTCAGCTCGAGTGGGCCCACCATTGAGGCCTCGATGCGGAAGGCTTGGGATGCCTTTTGGAATATCGATGCTTTGATCAACAATGCCGGTGTTAGAGGTAAAATCGAAATATTATTTTTGAAGGAAATGAAAGAGATATCTAGTTTAGTTTTTGAGGGTTTTATTGGGCTGCCTATTTTTAGAAAGAAAGAAATTTATTGATAGAAGCTTCAATAATTTTATTTGTCTGTGTTTCTCTGTTATTTTTACGAGCTTGAAATAGATAGTTATTTTATTTATAGCCCCCCAATATCCATATATAGTTTGTTGTACTGGGGTTTGTCGTTACTAGGAAACTTCTTGGGAATTCTGGGTTGGATTTACCCACAACTGGTGGATTAGGAGGGCTCATTTGTAATTAATGTTGTATTTCAACATGATCCAATTGGTTGTCAGGAATCCGGCCCAATGGGCCGACCCGGTGATATTTTACTGGGGATTAAACATGTTCACTGTCTTAGATAACTACATGCAAGGACCATGATTGTTAAGTGGTTGATAGTTTCTAATTTGTCTATTAATTCACTTTAATCAGTGTAATGTAAGTTTTCTGTAACAACTTTTGTTCTGTTTTATTAAAGCAACATTCTTGATATGTTGTAGCTCCTTTATAACAATTTAGAGAGTGTTTGCAAAAACGTCTACTTTTATAAGTGATTTATTGTAGCAGAAGTAAAAGTAGTTGAGAATCAAAGTTGGCAAAGTGTTTGCAAATGGAATTAGAAGTTGAGAATCAGAAGTTAAGAGTGTGATGAAAAAGTTGTAAAAGTGATTATTTGTTTGTAAAAGCCAAACCAGAAGAATAAGAAATCTAAGCATCCATCTCCTATGGATTGCAAACACTCTGTAGTTTTGATTACTTTTAGATTCTGATTAAATGAAGCGGGACTCGAGAAGAAGTTGACATTTGCAAACACTAAAAAATGATTTTTTCAGCCAAAAGCTGAGAAGCACTTTTTAGTGATTACAAGCACTCCCTTAGTTTTGGATAGCATGAATCTTGCTGCATAATGTCTAATGTTTATATTTTCTTCACTCTCTCTTGAATGTCACTTATGGGTAGTATTCCTATGCATTAGTAAGCCTATGCAAAGAAATTAAGTCTTTAATGTCTTGCTTGCTATGGGTTTGTAGTTAGAAATTGTTTATGTTTCCAATGTGGTTGTTTTGTATGTCTAACTGAAGACTTTCTTACAGGTAGTGTGCATACTCCATTGGATTTGACGGAAGATGAATGAAACGATATCATTAGAACAAATCTGGCAGGAACCTGGTTGGTCTCGAAATATGTATGTAGGCAGGCGCATGAGGGATGCTCAACAGGGTGGATCTGTCATAAATATCTCCTCAATTGCAGGTCTCAATCGGGGGCAACTACCTGGAAGTCTTGTTTATGCTGCTTCAAAGACTGCTGTTAACACAATGACAAAGGTAATTTTTGGTGACACGCTTGAATCTGTATAATTCATTAAATTGAAGATAGAAAAAATGCCCGTGATTTGCCTGTCATGCTTTTTAATTAATTGCAGCATTTTGATTTGGAATATCGGTTGCATTGTGGTAATGTTGGTGTCAGAATATTTTATTGACGTAACTACTTCTTCAATCAGCAATTAGATTGAAAAGATTTTGTCCTATGAAGTTCGAACGTATTACCGCTTTTCTGACTGATGTATATTTCTGATATCTAGTTTTACATGCTAGGAAAAAAAAAAAATTCAAATGAATCTCATTCACTGATCTTATATTAGGGTTGGATATTGTCACCAGTCGAAAACCATTACATATATTTCTGCAATGGTCTTCACTTCTGCTCCTATTATCCTTTCATATATGAAACCATATAGTTTCAAAGCTCTCAAAATATTGGCTGATGCTGCTTTCTATTTGATAGATTGTTCGTTCGGATCTCAGTTAATATTACGGTCGGATGAACTAATCAGTATGGGAATTAAATCAAAAGCCTAAAAAGATTTCACAAATGAAAAATGTGGCTCTTTGGTAATAGACCTTAAGGAACTTAATTGACTTCTTATATATACTGGTTCTTATCCACTTTTTAGTTCCTGTTAGTGTGCCTTTACCTTTCGCGACTATACATTTTTCTCTTCCATGCTTACTGTTAACAATTTGTTGACAACTGCTTTTCCCTGATTGTATTGTCAAGATTGTTACTGAATTTGCTGTATGGTTCTATCACTACTTGAGTATAAAAGCTTTTACTTCATCTCTTCACAACCACATTACTTGCAGGTCATGGCCTTGGAATTAGGGGTTTACAAGATAAGAGTGAACTCTATATCTCCTGGACTTTTTAAGTCCGAGATAACACAAAGTCTCATGGAAAAAGACTGGCTCAAAAATGTCGCTATGAAAACAGTCCCTTTAAGAACGTTCGGTGAGTCAAATCCAGCATTGCCATCACTAGCACGCTATTTGATCCACGACTCGTCTGAGTAGGTGTCGGCCAATGTCTACATTGCCAAAGCAGGGGCTACAATACCTGGAATCCCAATTTATTCATCTCTTTAGATGGAAAGTGTCCTTTTTTTTTGTGAGATTTTCTGTAAGAAGTTAGAGAAAAAACATCTAGATGATCTATGATTGTTATTGTTGTTATTTTTGGGTTTTGCTCTAATGAACGTAAATATTAAGTTAAATTACATATGCCGTATGAACTTGTGTGTTATGCTTTTTGCCATGTTTTATAATTTTTATCACATGATCTAGAGAATTGGACTGTTCTTCTCTGAAGTTCGGTTAGTATTGCTGTTTAGTCCATGAACTTTGATTTATCTGCAACTTGCAATATGATTCTAAGTTCAAGGGGCAAATTGCACTTTATTTCGGATATTTTGCAAATGTCGAACCTTTTTTTTTTTTACATTCGTTATTCTTTTCACGCCGATCAAACTTTTGAATGGATGTTATTTAAGAAAAAAAAATATTTTTTGAAAGCATAAATGATAAAGATTTAAAATAGTTCGACAGTGTTAATGATGGAAATAAGGATTAAAGATATCTTATTATCTATTAAGACTAGTTTATTAGGTTATTTTATTATCTTTTAAGAGTTTTCAATAATTAGGAGTTTTATTATTGTAGAAGTTTAATTCTATAAACAGTTGTTCCCTAATTATTTTTAGGGAGGTTGAATATTATTAAGTTTTGAGATTTTATCTCTTTTTCATTGCAATTAACGTTCAGGACGAATCGTCTCGACTCCGGAAAGAATGATGGAGATAAGGATTAAAGATATCTTATTATCTATTAAGATTAGTTTATTAGGTTATTTTATTATCTTTTAAAAGTTTTCAATAGTTAGGAGTTTTATTATTGTAGGAGTTTAATCCTATAAATAGTTGTTTTGTAATTATTTTTAGGGAGGTTGAATATTATTAAGTTCTAAGATTTATTCTTCAAGCAATAAAGGTTCTTTTGAGAATTCTATTGCTTTGTTCAATACTTTAGGTATTCTTCCGAATCAACGGTAGTATTTGTGTTCTTTGTTGTTCTTGTTACGCTCCCGCGCATCGTTAATTTTTTTCCACAATATTTTTGGGGCAAAAACTTGTATGAGAGATTTCGTTTTAGGCTTTTTTAATGAGACGGATCCTATATATAAATAAGCTTTGAACGCAAAACCCAAACCCATGAAAATGACCCATATTTTTTATATATTGTAAAGATCCGTCTCACTTAACTTAAGTTCATGAGACGGTGTCACATAGGACCTTCTCCATTTTTGGAATGTGTTGATCCCTTGATGAAGAAAATTTGCAGAGTTATTCAAAATATGTAAAAGTTATAAAACTAATGAAAATCAATATAAGAATATCGAAAATAGAAATATGAGGTAAATGAAGTGGGTTATTCTTTTTTTTTTTTTGAGAAGAATGAAGTGGGTTATTCACAAATAATACTGACAATAATATTGTACTAAAAATAAAAAAATTACAGACAATAATATGATATAATCTATATAACTTTAAAAGCTACTGATTATTTTCCGTATACAGCTGTCAGCTAATAGCCCCCTTCGGATCGTAATCGGTTTTTATCCATTTTAGTGCAAATAAAAATAATTTATTTGAATTCTTGGCTATTTCTAAATTTAAAAAGAAAAACATGATATCGACTTCCACAAAAAAAAAAAAAAAAAAGCCCAGCCCACAGTGGACATGAGGCCTCATAGACTCACAAGCCCAAAGTCATATCCCACATCGGTGAATAATAGACTGGTTTCTTGTTTATATGTTCTTTGCAGGTGATAGTGGTTTGTCCCTTCGGGGACATCCGATAAAATTGGAACGATACAGAGAAGATTAGCATGGCCCCTGCGCATGACACGCATAAATCGAGAAATGGTCCAAATTTTTTTTTTTTGAAAATTTTCTTCACTTCCCCGATTGAAATTTCTGTTCAGGTAGGCTTTTCCGTTTTTGTGCGTTTGACTATTTATTTGTCTTGATTTCGAGTAATTTTTGTTTCTTCCTGGCGATTTTTTTTTTCGATTTTTCCGTTTGTTTCTCATGATTTCGAGTAATTTTATGACGTTCGGTGGTTCATTACTTGAGTTTCTTCGGGAATTTCGTTATGTGCAGCTAGTTCAATGTTCTTGCCGAAGTCTGTAAACAAGTTCTCGAGGTTGAGGTCTGTGGAACTCAGAAAATATTTTTCGGTTTTTTCCTTTTGGGATGATATGGAAGGTAAAATTATCGGCAATGGAGGGGACGATCGCAGTTTCCCCAAACATGTGAAGTAAGTCAAAGAGTATGCGAAGTTACTTTTTAGAAATTAATGGGCGTGTTCTGTTATTTTTGTCTAGCTTGAAGAATTGGATACTTACTGAGGAAGTTCATAATTTGTCCTGATTATTCACCCGTTTGCATGGATGTGATTTATGTGAATGCCTGTAAAGTGAATGCAGTAATGGGGTTCAATGAATGATTGAGCAAGTTTGCCTGTTGTGTTGCGTATTGAATGTGAAGGGACACAGGTTTTGGTACAATTTCTAGTTGGTTGTATGTTGCTAGAATTTGTTATTTCGTGAAATTCGAGTTATATATTTTTATGAATGTTCAAATTGTTCTTCTGTCAAGTGGTCTTAATAACATTTTCAAATTATTCTTGGATGTTGCAATTTACTTTTGTGGAATTAGATATGCTATTTTACCTTGTGATGAGATTTTGGACTTGTTTTTTGTTTCCAGATTACACTTACAATGTTGTAAGAACACGCTTACATCTTTCTTCTTCTGATAAAAACATTACAAACGTTCTATGTAGCAAGGGCAATGGAAAAGAAGGATCTTCATTATACAATGAAACAAAGAGGTCGCCCTTCAATTTTTTCTTCAATCGAGAACCTGAATTAGTTGGATTTGGTGCTGTCGGGACAATAAATCGCCATTTCAGCTCTCATCATCATACTACAGATATAAAACACAAGGTACCTTTCCGTTTATGGTAACTTCCAGTCAGTAGGCAATGGAGGGGAAACACTTTCTTGCAAGAAAAGAGTTTCGTGCGATTTGCGTTCTACAAAAAGCAAAGGCTTTGGCCTAGAAATTTGACACACCTGCACTGTTTTTTTTTTTTTTTTGGACATTTAATTTAACCACAAATAGGCAACGCAATCCATTTCTGATTCCCATATGTTCTCAGAAGAAAGGTTTCCTGGCATTTCTTTCCAATTATATAACAAAGCATTAAGGTTTTTTAAGCAGTCCTCCAATTTCGATTCGTGCTAATTGTATTGGCAGAAGGTGTTAAAACTATTGGACTGTTTCTTTCTGTGTGTGACACTGTGCATCCCAGCATTTAAATTAATCATTAGGCAGACTTCTGGTGATTCCTTTTTCTTTCCTTTTAATGATATTGGTGCCATGATTAATTTTTGTTTTGAAATTGCAGTTGTTGGGTTCTATTCCTAAATTTGTGAAGATAGTGGAAGTTGGTCCACGAGATGGGTTGCAAAATGAGAAGGAGATTGTACCAACAGCTGTGAAGGTGGAATTAATAAAGATGCTTGTGTCTTCTGGGTTGACTGTCGTTGAGGCTACTAGTTTTGTCTCACCAAAATGGGTACCTCAGGTAAATATGATCTCACCGGTCTAATAGGAATTTGCATACTAGCTGAATCTGTTTCTTGTATTTTCCGTGAAAATCCCTCTATTTCTTTCGTTATCCTACATTTTACAAGTCTGTTCCCTTGCTTTTTCTGGTGGTATTCTTGCATTTTGCTTTTTCACGTGCTTCTTGACTGATGCTTATCTCTTTATGCCATTAGCTCTGTGTCTCGGATATGTTTGTAAAGTTATCTCGTTTATTAGCATTTCTCTGCTAGGATGTGCTCAATATATGATTGTATTCATGAGCTACACCAAGGTTTCTGACTTTTAACTCACGCTGGTATGATGGAGCCCAAGATTAGATAACAAGCATGTGCTCATGTGTAAGGCCAGGAGATTATTATAGTATGATCCTGAAGATAATCACTACCAGATATATTTTTCAACCTTTCAATTGATTCTTTGCATGATTTTTTTTTTTCATTTATGTTGATATGTTGTATTGTAAGTGCTGTTTCAGGCATCTAAAACTATATGAAAGACACAATTATTGCCTTGTATTTAAATTTTGTAAATAATAGCATAATACAGATATGGACTGAGAAATGAAATGACAGAAATGAATAATCCAGGTGATAATCCAAAATTAACTGGCAACAGAGCACGTCGTTATCCGAATTGGTAATCTGCTTGAGCTGTTGTTGCAATCCTGTAAAAGTTTGTCCTGCTAATGGACATAAGATCATAAGGCTTGTTTAGTTGTTCTGCATGTGAAGAAAACATATAAAATGGCAATAACTGGATCTACAAATTCAGTGGATTTCTTGATATACTTATTCTGTTGCTGGAGTAATATTAATACCAGGCTATGTTATCCATGGCTCTTGAAGTGTTATTTTCAGTTTATGACTTTATTCATTGTGATAAAATAAAATTGCAGCTAGCTGATGCGAAGGATGTAATGTCAGCCATTCAGGGCATTGAGCATTCTAGGTTTCAGTTTTGACTCCTAATATCAAAGTCAGTTGGCTTTTCACATTGACATTTAACATTCAACATCTACCGCAGCAACTGGTATGGAATTCTTTGTAATCTTTCATAGCATTGCTCCAGGGTTTTGAGGCTGCTATGGCAGCTGGAGCAAAGGAAGTGGCTGTCTTTGCTGCAGCGTCCGAGTCCTTTTCCCAGTCAAACATAAATTGCAGCATTGAAGATAGTCTTGCTCGCTACCGTGATGTTGCCCTTGCTGCTAAAAACCATGCAATTCCAGTTCGTGGGTATGTCATGATGCCGTGCTGAGTTTCATTATGTAATTTATCATCATGTGAAAGTAGTTGGGTCATGAAGTAAATTTTAGAAACTTAATACTAGAAGTTGATCCTTCTCCAACGAAGTTATATCTCCCAAGTCATTGTGTTATACTTGGCTATTCGTCAGACCTCATAGCACCCAAGTGTCTACACGAAAAGTTGCTAGATAGCATAAATTTCTAATATACATTTTCTATTACGCTTGAAATGCGAAGTGTTCTTTAGATGGCCAATATTGAATAGTTTATCATCTCGTGTATTATTTGACTATTCCAGAAAGCATAACATTTTTTCAAGATGTATCTTTACCCTTAATTGGTAGGCCTAAAAAGACTTAGAAAGAAGCTATTAAACAAGACATGTTATATCTAGAAATAAATGAAAATATGGCTTATGATCGTAAACGATGGCGCGATATGATCCGTATAGCCGACCCCACATAGTGGGATTAAGGCTTAGTTTGTTGTTGTTGTTGTTGTATCTTTACCCTTAACTTTGTCCAGGCACGGAAGGTTGAGGTATATTTCTGAGCTTAGTACAATTAGTTACTTGAAGTTGTTCTATAAGTAATCAGTTCTGGAAGGAAGTGGCTAGAGATTCAGTTTCTAATAGTTTTCAACGCTGTATGTAAAGAAGTTTGTGTTCCTTTGGATCTTGTAAATGTGCAATTGCTTACACTGTAGCATCTACCTAGCTCTCTACATTTCCTGTCCTTAACCCCCCACCCCCAATTCCCGAATGAGTATATAATAAATCAATAAATTCAGGAACAATATGCCAATCTATGAAAGATCAAGGAGTACAATGCCCAAAAGAATTGTGTAAGATGGAAAGAGAGCTCACTAGAAAGTGTTTAAGGTAGGTGACTTTTTTAAATGTGTTGTTCAGTTAGCTACAGTTGCAGGCAATAGTCCTTTGCCTTTGATTGGAAAACATGTGTAACATTTTGTGATGAAAGCGTCATCTGGGAGGAACAAAGAACATGCAGTTCCCCGTGTAGTTCTTTTTTCCTAATCTGGTAATTGCCTTCTGTGTCACTGCGAAGAGACTTGTAGTCTCTTAAAATGCATGCGTAACAAATTGCTTGGGTGTTAACATTGCCCGGATACTGCTAGTTTCTGGGGTGTTAAATGTTTTGAGTTTTATGGAGGCCACTGTTACCTCGTTTACAGGAGTTCATTTAATTTGTGGTTGATCTTTAAAATTCTCGGAAGAAGGTGAATTAATTTTCTATCTTTGAAAAATTGGCGCTTACTCTTTGCAGATATATATCATGTGTTGTGGGTTGTCCAGTGGAAGGAGCAGTACCTCCATCAAAAGTAGCATATGTTGCTGAAGAACTTTATAATATGGGTTGTGCTGAAATATCACTTGGTGATACAATTGGTGTTGGCACTCCTGGTATAGTCAAGTCTTCCTTTTGATTGTAGATGTTCAACTGGTGAGATGCTTCTTCTTGAGTCCACATGGCTCTCTCGTGTAGACAAAGCATACACCTGTCACTCATTCAACATCTTACTACTGTTTGGTTACGCATGATCTTATTTATCTTAACTGTGAAACAAAAAAACAGCCGTAGTCATAAGATAGCACTGAATCTATACAAAGGGTATATTGGTGTATTTTTACACAAATCTGCCCGTCTTTGTATGCTTCTCTTGATTCATCTGCTTTGACTATATTAAGTTTTACATATGTGAGTGTGTCTGTTTTCCAATACATTGTATCTTGTCCTTCTGTCAGGTACTGTCATTCCAATGCTGGAAGCTGTTCTTGATGTTGTTCCTGTAGAAAAGCTCGCTGTACATTTTCATGACACTTATGGGCAAGCCCTCTCAAACATTCTCTTATCTCTCCAAGTGAGCTTCCTCCCTAGCTGGGTGTTGAGTTAAAAAGAACTAATTGTTTCTCTTTCTGCTTGACACCTTATTCTCTCGAGGATTATATTCTTTAACTGGAAAAATTGATTAATTCTTCTTCTATCTTGTTAGTTTTCTTCCTCAAACTTCGACAAGTTAAAAGAGATTTAAAGGTTTGAAATTTATGATCATTGTCATTGGAATATGTGAATTTGAATTATGGCTTATAATGGTTCTAAAGATGTCAGCGGATATAGTTGTTTGGGACTTGGAATGGTGTGAATTTGAATTATGGCTTATAATGGAATGTGTCAGTGTGTGTTGGGGTTGACAATTTTGTCTTTCGTGAGTGAGAATGTCATCAGCTATATGGATAAATTCTAACTTATGTTGTTTTGTGATTCAGTGCCACCATAGAATTTTTGTTATTCTGTGTCACCAGATATGGTGACACCGATATAGATCTACTAATTGAACATGCAAATTGTCAAAAACCTTTTAGGTCAAATAACAATAAACTTATGTTGTTGTGGAGTTATGCTTCGTACAATTTAAGACGGAAATATATATGTAGTTCATTTGCAGTAGAGACTAATTATTCTGCGTACAACTTAAGATGAAAAGATATATACGTAGTTCATTTGCAGTAGAGACTAATTATTATGGTTGTAAATGGAAATTTGAATGCTATTGGTGATGCCGTGATGGAAATATAAATGTGTTAATGGATCATTGAACAATTTTTTTCTTATATATACATAGTAAGAGACTAGTATGTCTGTTTGTTTGTTTGTTTTCATTCCACTATGACCTATCTCACCATCATAATTCTTCGGGAAAAATTTGTATTTAAGCTAGAAGTTGCTTATACTTGAAGTCCTATTGATTCATTGTGGCATCTAATTTCACTCACTCAAAATTGAATTGTCTCTGTGAAAATTTGTCTTGAACTGTCAAGAATTTTCATTACAGGCTGATAGTTTTATTTGTAGCGTCATTCAGTTTATTGATGTTTCTTACAGATGGGTATCAGCACAGTAGACTCCTCCATATCCGGCCTTGGAGGTTGCCCGTATGCTAAAGGTGCTTCTGGAAATGTTGCTACTGAGGATGTTGTTTATATGCTTAACGGTCTGGGCGTGAAAACAAATGTGGATCTCAGAAAACTCATTTTGGCTGGAGATTATATTTCTAAACATTTGGGTCGGCCATCTGGTTCTAAAGCTGCAATTGCCTTGAGAAGAATCTTGGCTAATTCCTCTAAGCTTTAAGGTTTTCCTAGTGCATGATGGAAATTTAGTTAATCCATTGAGCAGGAAGGTATATTATATTTTGCATCTACTCTCTCTTAAAATGCTACAAACATCCCCTCTTGAGGGTGTAATTTGTAAACTAGAAACAAATGTCAATGGGTATTTGTAATAGTGAAAGATAACTGAGTTTTTTTGTAATTAAGCTAAACCTCAGGGGTAGTTTTTGTAATTAACCCTTTAGATTTTACTGATTTTGATGTCAACTCAAATTTCTCTGTTGTTACTTATGAATTTCAATGTTTTTTTCTTCCTTCCTTCCATCCATAATCTCTGTTTGTCAGATTCCCATATAACGTACCGTCCTTTACCGACGTGCATGTTTATAACTTGAATGCAGTTTTACACTGAGTCATCTGAGTATTGTTTCAATTTCTGTTCTTGGAGTTTAAGACTGTCTTTCCGAATCTTGACTGATTTTGTTTTAATGATTGTCCAGTTCATGATTGTCCTTTACAATAAAAACTAGATTCTCATCCATATTTCATCATGATTCATGACAGGGTAAAGCATCTCTCGATGTTTGATGAAATTGGTGGTTTGTGGCTCTGCATAATTCTGATGGGACTTAACTCTGGGTATTAATTGCACTCCTTTATTGCATTCTGAGACTGGTCAGATCCTTGAGGATTTTATCAATGAAGCTCTGCAAAAGAGTTCACAATTTGGCTGATGATCTGAAATCAAGCTAAGTTTAATTAACCCTGTCTGATGTCTGTTTCATCTCTGTGTTTGTTTATTGTGTTCTTTGTCTTAAGCTGTCTGTGCTTTAGCCTAAAGCTATTTACTAACAACTCGAATATGGAAAACCATATATATATTTTTTTTTGAGTAAATAAATGTGTTAATACTAATATGTTTCCTTGTAACTTATGACTGCTAGTACATTTTCTGGCAATAGATCTGCTCATTCATCAGTTTACTGTCTGTAAAGGGATTTTAATAGGACCTATCAAATCTAGTATTTCCTTTTTATTTTAGCTTTTTTATTTACTGGGTTTTTTTACATGTGGGCAGTGGGGTCCCTGTTGGGCAGGAGCCTTTTAAGTCTTGTAGTGTAGTTTTGACTAGTTTATATCTGTCAGTTCTAGTTATATATAAACCCCTTCACTAGCATCACCGTTAAGTGAGATAAATAATAGTTGTTGACTGTTTAAAGGTAATTACACGTGTCATTCACCCGAATGAATGAAATAGGAAGTGAAATACAAAGTTGGAACATGAAATCTGAAGTCATTGATATTGGGAATTTATGTTTCTGTTTTATCCAGTGGTTCGTTACTGGTAATTCCAGTCTAAAACTCACACCCCTGACTCATCTCTATGAATATATAAACTCACACACACATACATGAGAGATAAACATACATAATACCTCCAACATGGTGGTTAAGTGAGACTTGTTTGTTTTCACAATCTTGAGCTCGATTTTGCAATTGTAGTTGGTGATCGAGTTATCTCCATGGTAGACGGACTTTAGCTTTATTTGATAACGTTATGGTATTCAACTCGGCCTTCAGATAATTATATGGTTCTATATTTACAAAACAAATTTATGAACTTATAAGTTGTTTTAAAAGGTTATAAGAGTACTCTCTTCGTTGATGTGCATGTTAATTATCACATATCCAACAATTTTTGAGGTGCCATAAGTGTGTGTCGTGTTGGTCAAAAACTTAAGAAATTCAACAAATTGCATAAATAATTATCATTGAAAAATTAGAAAACTAACATTATAATTGTAGATTGGGGTGGAAATAGGCCGAGGACTACCCGGCTGGCCTACGGCCTTGCTACTATCGACCTAGTCCGGCCTAGCCTCCTCTCGGTCTTGTCTGGCCTATCCTATTTATTAAATGAGTGAGACCAAGAACTTTTAAGTTTTAACAAGCCTATTTATGCAAGTAGGCAAGACTCGGCCTTAATAAAAAAAAAACCTTTCAATCATAATTGACGGCCTATTTATGGCCTACACATATAAAAAAACACAATATATAGTACATATTTTATCTATATAATTAATTAATTACGACAATAAATAAAAATATATATTTTTGTGGGCTTTTAATATGCTCAAACCAAGCCTATTTATGTGAAAGTTTGCTGTTAAAAAAAAACCTATCATGTATAATAGTCCATACTTTACGTAAATCGAGCCGAGGCCGTCCAACAAAAGTCTAGCCGGCCTAGCCTATTTCCACTCTTAAATTTGTGGATCCTCCATTATATTGACTTGGAAACTTTAGGTAATCTTGGAGTTCTCAAACACGGTAGGCAAGCAGGTACGATGCTTATGTAATGTGTGTCACGCAAATCTAAATTCTAAACAAAGGTCAATTGCAAATGTACCCTCCTTTGAATTGACTCTACAAACGAAAACTTGTAAATGGTTTTGACAATCATGATCGATTGAGAAAGGGGATGGGGAAGAAATGTTGCAGCTTATAAACTTCTTTGACTAGGCGTTTATTGTACGTTATGATAATGTTAAGGATTTCCGAAAGTTCAGAAATTTAATTGAATTGAATTTTATGTAGATGTGATTACATCCCCAAAATCAAGTTCAAGGAATTGAATTGGAATGTGATAATTTTGTCCACCAAACTATTGTGAGTTTTCTACTAATCTTTGGAAATTTGCGCACAGTATGCCTCACTTTGAACATGTGAACTTATCATGAGTTGACACATGTCAATTCGATTCGGTGACAAGAAAGTGCAAACGAATCATATAATTCAAATTGTATAATATGTATTTTCAAAGTTTTGTGTTCAAAATACAAAAAATGTTATGATTTGAAGTGCAAATTGCAATTAAACCCAATGGGAACTAATGAAAGTCTATTGTCTATTCAAACCATGACTTTAGTTCTTATAATTTACACGCTATGATTTTTCACCTTAAAGGTTAAAAGGACAAGAAGCGAAAAAAGGTAGCTTTTGTTGGAATTGGTCTTTGATAAATGGGGTGTTGACCCGATTTTGACCAATTAATTAAGTGGTTTCCATTTGTGAAAAATGGAATTAAATAATTTGTAAAAATTCTACTTAGAGAGTAGATGAGAATAGCATTTGGAATTTCTCAAAAACCGATTCCGGGTGAATGAGAAATTAATGCTTAAGTTAGCCACTTAATACAAATAAATGGTATGGAAAATGGAAAATGTGGGGGGAGGAGAGATGCTCCATCCCACATAGGAAAAAAGGAGGTAAAGTTGCACACTTTATTTATCCTAAGTTGGACAAATGGGTTTGGGCCCTTGGGGCACCCAAGTTTTTAAAGGAGAGGACCCACATGCTTGTGGGTTTGGTCAGCACACGCGCCGCCGCCGTGCCCGGGTCGTGGCCCGGGCTTGGGCTTGGGCTTCAAGGCCTTTATTCTTTTTGGACCAAAACCTTTAAAACATTAAATATTTAATTAATTTGTGTAATTAATTAAATAGATTTAATTAATTTTTGTAATTAATTAAAAGAGTTCAATCGGGAAAAACTTTTTACCCAAGACGGCGAGAGCACGCCTGTGCGGTCGGGTCGTGCTACTCGCCGAGGGTCTCGCGCCTACACGCACGGGCGGCGCACACCCGTGCGTTCGGTCGTGCTACCCGTCGATCCCTCGGTGACCGAAAAACATAGGAAAAACACGAAAATAATCGATAACATTAAATCGAGCATTGCATTTTGCATCTTGCCCTTTTCCTCCTTCAAAGCTTGAAAGTAGTCCAACACTTTGCTTGTTCATTTGTTGTTAGGTTTTCTTTGTCTTGGCCGCTAACCGAATCGTTAAAGTCGTTGTATTTTAGAGGCGAGCGCCGAACCGTAAGCACTCGGATATACGGGGCATTTTCGTCTTGCGGAGATCGATTCTAAATCGGCCTCGACTAAGCCTAAACACTCTATTCCAAACCCATTTTTTCTTCAAACGTAAAACCTTCACAGAACTTTTACCCAACAGCTTTAACTGTTACCTCCTTTGAAGATCATGATTTTGTGGTCATTTGCTCTTTAAATTAATGTTTCATCGCCTTACAAATTAGGGAAGGTTTAGAAAAGGCATTAAAAACAGAGATAAAACGACAAAGGCTTGAAAATCATACGAAAATGTAGGAGTGAAAGATAAACTAAATTATTGATCGATAAAATTATTCGAGTTCGATTCTTTAAACACGATAAACTAATCTAATCATATATTTGGCTCAAAAAGATTAGAAATTAGGTTTGAGCCCGTTTGATTAATAAAAATATATAGTATCAGACAATATCAATATGTGCAATATATATAATATATATGTACACACTCAAGTTCGACTCGCATTTGTTGGGAATTTGTTTGCTCCTTGAGTCCAACCTTTTAGGTGTGGTGCTCGTGTCCCCTTGGTTTCTCCGGACACGAAAAGGGACTTGAATCAGTAGACTTAAATTGCATTGTTTTTTTCGTTTGAGTTTCCAATAAACTATCATTTCAGAGAAAAATAAATCAATGAAGTCTTGTTAACAATATATTTTAAGCTCAATATAATTCCAAAAAATTGAAAAGTAAGATATTTTGCTCGAATCAATTGGTTTACATTCTATACAAGTGTAGTGTTGCTCTATTTAAGTGCCGTATTGAAAGAGGATTACTTTTTGGCAGGTGGACAAAAAAAAAATGGAGCTATAAATAAGCACAAGTTGAAGGGATGTTCTAGAAATTTTGAAAAAGGGCACCAGCAGAAAAACAAGAAAAGTCACATATATTTGCTGGGGTGGACCTATATATATATTGAAGATAGAAAATGTTATTAATCAATGTCAAGATCAAGTTACGTGGTACAATATATATATGATATATACAATATTTTCAAACTAATCTGTGATTAAATCAATATATTTCTCAAGAGTTGATGATGCCAGCATGATGCATAGATGAGACTCTTTTTGAATTAATATTACAATTCTAGCCAACTACTTATGATTTTTAATAATTTTGGTGATATCTAACAGCATATTTAAATGTGTGGTGAATCCTTCATGTCTCAAGGAAATCCACAATTTTTACCAAAGTTACAAATTTCATTACTCAGTTATGGCTAATTATACTGTATGTTATGTTAAAATACGTATTCCTATCTCACATAAGCATGTGTTGCGCACATTAGTTCTTATACAAAGTTACAAAATTAGTCATGTAACCAATGGCCAAGGGTTGACAAAATTAGTCTTGTTGTTTAAACCCAAAATTTTGATTAAGTTTGTTTTAACATCACTCGAATTGCATCATGTTTTGTCCGAGATTTGAAAGATTGACTGAAAATAGGGCGAAACATGGGATTCCGGCCAAAAATAGGGTTCGATGTGGTCATTTTTGTCTACCTTAACTTGCATTAGCTGTATTATTTAAAGTCCAGTCATCTTCCTATCTCATCCACCTAGGGACCATTTCAGCTCGGTAAATAACAATATCCACAATAACAAAATTGATTGGAATCCCAATTTCGACCCTATTCCGGGTCAATTTCTTAAATTCCAGCTAAAATGAATGCAATTCGAGCGATTTTAATACTTACATGACTAAGTTAAATTTTTGGATTTGAAGAGGATCAATTTTGTCATCCTTCGGTTGCAATCAAACGTATGACTCAAACCACACTGATTTTAAGCTAGCATTTTAATCATTTAGTAATATTCTGGGAACAATATATACGTAGTATGGTTGAGTAAAATCTACTCATGAAGACTCAAATTAATCCTTACTTATACAATCCGTTAAAAAAAAAAAAGTAAAACATAAAAACCTTTAAATATTTACATACAGTTATCACCCTTAGCTACAGATTTATGGCCGAAAGGGATAGAAGTGGTGGGTCCTAAATATTTGAAAATTTTCAGAATATGCATGATGAGTGCCCTTGTTTCCTTCTCAATGCACAAAAATAAAGGGGCAACATCAATATTAATTGGCGCATGCTCAAGTAACAGATCATATATCTATATCATTTTAATATATCTTATAGTATAATATATATATACACACACGTGTCAAATACCCGTGTGTTATTTATTATTGTTATTTTGTATAATAACTAGTTATCATCATATACTATAATAATTCCGTAATGAAATGGAGTGTTGTGTTAAAATTACTAAAATTCATGAGTGGGGATCATTTAATTGTGTATATTTTTTTTAAATTTTTTTTTAGTAAAACTCATAATGATTATAATTAAAATTAATTAATAGTCATCAGGTTTTTGAAAACTTTATATGCTGCTCTTTCTCCATCAAATTATCTTGTATAATTATGAGCAGTGTGTTATCTTTATTGAGTTTTCTTACTTGATTTGGAAATAAATTGACTAAATGAGAGAATAAATAGAAAAGTCTATTTCAAGTGACATTCATTCCTTCTTTTATGCTTTCAGAGGAAATACTATGACAATTAATAGAAACATAGACATTAATTTGATTATTACTACACCAACAACCACATTAATTGTACTGATTATTCAAAACTATGGTACATATGTAGAAAAAGGAAAAAAAAAAAAGAACATTTCAGGTTTATATTTTCAACCAAACAAAAAATAACATCTGCTCAACAAAAACATATATATTCCTTCTGTACTGAAGCACTAACTGGAAATGCAACAAAATCCTTAAGCAGCATCATTATGAGAATATCAGATTAATCAAGAAAACTAAAAAATATTTATATAAAAAAAAACAAAAACTAAATAATATAAGTTCTTGAATGAGAATATCAAGACTGGTTTTTTTTTCCTTTTTTTTTTATATTTATAATACTACTTATCTGTTGTGTAGAGGATTTGGACCTGTGTAGACTCTCCTTTTCTGAGCACCAAAAACTTCATCTCCATTAATAATATCTTTATCTGGTGCATTAATTCCTGTGTAGCCATTTTTATGGATTTTGACAGCATTTGAGGATGCAGGGGATGGGAAACCCTTTTTAACTCTGCTAAATTTGCCAATATTCCCTTCTGCAAATTCTGAATTCTCCAACACTAAAAGCATCAGCAGAAGAATAAACCACAATTCTCTTCCAATTATGCCCATATGATATTTTCTCTTGTGAAAACCCCTATTCATGGCATGGGATATAGTAGAATGGGAAAAAAAACTTCTTTATCTCTGTTTTAACTTTCTTTAAACCAAACAAGAATATTGGTCTAAGTTATAGAGATAAAGTAGTAAGTAGATTTTTTTTTTGTTTGGGTTTGTATAGGTTGCCTTAGAGTTTGAAGAAGGAGCTTATAATAAGTCAAATGGTGGAAAGAGGGACAATGTGCATGGAATTTTGCAGCTTTCTAATAGTGTAAAATTTGTTTGTTTTTTTTTTCTTTGGGCAACTTTTTGTCTTGCTGATTTCAGAGCCAATTTGCTGCACAATTCCACACACAAACACAAAATCAGAGAGAAAAAGGGAGAAAGGGAGGTGGAGAGTGGGCTGACTTAAATGAAAAGCTCATTTAATTTTTGGTTGGGTTTTTTTACTTTTTTTTTTTTCTCACAATCTTTTCTAATGTTGGGTCATGTGAGATCAATCATTTTCTTGGCTTTTTTCTTGGTTTGTTGGAGAGTTACTATTGTTGTTGAGGAAAGTTTTCTTAGTGGAAGTGTCTTATATATCTTTTTAAAAAGTTTACATGCCACTTCACTTTTCACATATATATTTCAGGGAAGCAGTAAAATACTATTATTTAAACTTAAGGATAATTAGAAAAACTACCCCTAAGATTTGGGGTAATTACGAAAAAACTTAGAGAAATTTTAAAATTACAGAAACTAGGCTTGAATCTGCCTTACCCAACCGTTAGTTGACATGATAAGTCGCTCAACTTTTCTAAATATTACAAATGTCCCTAACTTTTCGTCTGGCTATTTGTAACATTTAGAAAAATTTAGAGATAATAACAAATTCAGTTAGTTCAACTAATAGTTAGGGTGAAAGTGTCAGATAAAATCAAACCCAAGAGGGGTTTTGTAAATTTGAATTTTTTGGGGTCTTTTTGTAATTACCCCAAATGGGCAATTTTTGTAACCATCTCTTAAGTTTGTGTTTCTTTTTGCATTGAAATTGCTGCAGTTCATAATTTTGACATCCCAAAATGTTGTTTTGTTTTTTGTTTGGAAGTATAAGTGTATAACCAAAATGGTGATAAAATATTCCTGCTGTAGAAGATCTTTGAAGATATTAATAAATGACATACAAATTAAAGAGCTGTTGCAAACCTACCCCAAGTCTTGGTGCCTTTAATAGATAGTAATAAATTACTCTCTTAAATTGTATGTCTACAAAAATTGTAAACTCCATATTTCATAAAATTTGTAAAACTCAATGGAATCTCAGCTTGCTGCATTTGGAAAGGAAACTGTTTCAGTTAATTTTGTATGTAGATATAATTTGAAAAAAGAATACTTTTGCCTTAGAAACTTTTTTGTTAAATAATTCAATATTTGGTGTCACATCAGGAAGCTCATTCCATGTTCTTATATAGGGTTGGCTCTAATTAAATTCAACCTAATTATCCTAATGTTGAAATTCTTTTTGCTTTCCAATCAGAAAAGAGTACAAAAACATCAATTTCACAGTTATTCTCAATATTGTCAAATTTCTATGAGTATTAAAATTTAGATTGATCCTAGTCTTTAAGAGGATGAACCCATCCCCAAGGGCCCCCACTGCCCGCCCTTAGAGCTAATTGATCCTAGTCCTTGCTAGTTAACTATGTGAATTCTTTAGAGATATATGTATTGTATTCAGACCCAAATTATTATTCAATACAATTCTTTATACAATTTTAATTAGAGGAAAAAAATCTGTGAGCAATCTCTTACATGTAGTGGACTCATAAATTTCACCCATGAAGATATACTTCAGCTATTGCCCAATTATCATATATATGAACTAATTAATTCCAAGTAATCTAATTACCAATGCATGTCATTGTTTTTCTTCCCCACCCTACCCCACCCCACCCCCTCCAAAAAAAAAAAAACAATGATGAAATTAGGCCAATTGATCTTTATTCAATAATATAACCCTGCAATCAATTAGTCAAAAGAGGATGAACAGAAGTGTGTAACATAATTGTTAGCAATTATCATTGTATAAAATGTCCTGAATTTTGATCAATGAAGCAGGTTCTGCTCCCTGTTCAGTGCATGAAAATTGTTATCATTCACTATGAGTTGTCAAAACCAGTCTGATCGGTGGCCCATTTGGCTCGAAAGTCTGAGTCGGCCTAGTATATTTTGTATGTATTTTCAAAACATGGAGTGGGCTTGGGCACTACAAATAGCGAACCAATAAAATTTCAGGCCGACCTAGCCCGGCCCAACTTTTCTATTTGGCTTGGCATGGCAGATCTTGGTGACCCGACCCATTTGACAATTTCTAACTATAAGGATCTTAAATGTGACCTTTTATTCCACAGCTCAAGAAGTACACCAAAATTGACCAAATGTTGCAACTTTAATGGTGTTGATCGTGTTCACAAAAGTAAAAATGGGGAAGAAATGGATTTTTTGTCTCAATCCTTTTAGCTCGTATGATTTTAGTGTTATGCCCCTATTTAAACATGAAATCTAATGCAATTGTATATACTTCTTGTTAAAGCCACTGTCTCAGAGAAGCAAAGGAGCAAAAGAAAATTTACCACTAAGCTTCTATTTTTCTGCCTGAATTAAGTATGGCCAATATAATCATTTGATAAAAGACTAAGACAAATAAGGGTTTTAATGAGGGGCCACAAAGATGGGATAGGAATATCAATATTTATATAGTGATCACTTTCTTGTTATAAATGATGTTGTCTCTACTTCCTTTCTCATGCTAAAAAGTAACAGTGCATCAAAATTGTGGACACCATTTTTATTTTTGAACCAAAAAGTTGCCCCCAACTATATATTTCCCCATACCATGTTCAGAATCAGAAATCAGCCAAAATTAAACATTTTCCATTGAAGATCACTTAGTTTGACAGACTAGGCCATGGCTCAAGAACTCTATACTTTGGGCAAAAGTTTCATTAATTTAGATGAGTCAACTTTCTAATTATGAGGTTTTAATTAATGTGTAACCATGCCATGTTCCATGCTAGTTTTATAAATTCATCGACATAAAAGGACATGTTTTCTTCTTATTAATAAATCAATAAAATTTATGTGCCTTAATTTATCCAATGATCTTGGCCCATTGGTCAATGTAAGGTAACCCTTGGCTAGGCCTGTCCATGGTTTTGAACCGCCGGTTCGGTTCCATATTATTTGGAACCGAACCGGAACCTTGAACAGACGGTTCCAAGACGGTTCCCCAGAACCGCCGGTTCCGATTGAACCGATGGTTCCATTTTGGTTCCGGGAACCTTGGAACCGTCTTTCTTTCTTGTTTTTATTTTTTTCAAAAATAAAATTAATATTTTTTGTTTAAACACATTATAATTCAATACCAAAATTAGAATATTATCTTAGATTATTTGAAGACTTTAAATTAAATAGAACAAAAAAGGAACATAAATGGCCTTGAACTTAATATTAATAATTAATATTAAGTCGCCTATTTATCCTCTTAGTATATAGTGGAATCAAAGCCCACATAGTTCTCTTTACGTTTTTACCATTATTTCTTATAGTAAGTGTAGGTTGTATTTCTTGTTGACTCGTTTCACCCTTAAATTTTAAATTATATTCATTATAAAGGTCATTATATTTGTTGGAACCGTCGAATCGTAACCGTGGGAACCGGCGGTTTGGAACCGTGGAATCGAACCTGAAGCGGGCGGAGTGGGCAAGGCGGTTCCACGGTTCTTCCAAAGGAGAAACAGAACCGATGAAGACCGGTTCCTTCACGGCTCTGTTCCTCTTTCTTGCCCGATTCCATTTGGCTCCGCCTACCCTTGGCCTCTCTTTGGAAAAGTTAAAGGTTCGAGCCCCCGAGACACAATGGTAAAACAATTGTTGGGATTACAACAAAATCAAAGGGATACATTGGAGGATAATTTGAACTAACCAACGCCTATTACAAGAAAAGCGAAAAAAAAGGCAAAAAACAAGTTGAGGCGAGCGAACTCTTTCTTTAAGACACTTGTTGCCCCGTCACAATGCTCACGGTTGCAAGCAATGAGTCTCCCAAGATATAATAACTTTGGTAAAGGATAGGAGCACCACATATTCTTCTACCTAAGAACCGAAATAAGTGAGGCCCCCGAGTGACGTCACACTCGACGTAACACCTATCGTGTGCATATATGAATTTTGAGTGACAGATTGTGTATCTTGTATGCACGAATTTTGCTGATTGTGAACGTGTTTTTGCACATCTTCCATGAATGGAGGGGTCTTTATTTATAGGAAAAACACAAGGATCCTCCAAAGGAAAGCCCTAATAATTTGGACTCAATAATGTACATAATTAATGATCAAATCCTTCCTTATTGATGGCTCAAAAGCTACTCTAGAAAACCATAGGCAAGTGCACTGTCGTTTTATAGTATAGATTATTGAGTACCGATTATCATTCCCACGAGGATTGTAAGTACTAATAATTACCGTTTTTTTGTTATCTAATCTAGCAATTTTCAGAGTTTTTGTTTGTTAAAAAATGGAAAAAATGAAAAATAAAGAAATTGAAATAATCAACTTACAATAGATCAAATAAAAGTAGATTATAGAATAAGAATTCAAGAGCTAGAAATGTGTTTGAATGTAAATCCCTCTAGAATGTTTTTGTGATTCAACAAAATAAAAATACAACCATAAGCCCTTAGCAAAAACCAACCTCTTTTAATAAAATCTCATGTTTCATGGACCGTAGAAATTCCCGATTTAAGTTAAACCTCTATCGAACGTGAATAACTCCTAACCTCAAGTTGATTAATCAAATCTCTTTCTAGTTAAAACCCTCAAGATTGCATTATAACGATCCGTGAATTCCCATATTCGATTTGACCCTAATCCGGAAGATTTATGTCGTCCTATATATAGGATTGCATGCAACTCTTTTCACTTATATAGGTTCTTTCTCACCATAAATCTCGATTATCCGATGAGGAATAGACATCAAATTAATATACCGGGAATATTAACTCGAATGAAATAAGCATGATATAAGTGAATCACACAAGACATGAGAATTTTATTAAAAACATACAAACCTTAATCACAAATTCATTCTAGAGTTCTTTATATTCAAACACTAGAAATTTAGTCTGCACATGGCTTTGATAAAAGAGTATACTACACAAGAAGAATTGAATTAATGAACATGGTGTACTTAGCTCTTATTCAAGACCAATACAAGACTTCCTCCTTGGTTGATTGCAATGATGTTGAGCTCCAAGTCTCCTCCTCTAATGCTCTTTAACTTCCAACTCGCTCTATTTTTTCCTCTCAATGTATTTTGCTTTGAAACTTAGAGTGAATGAATGAGTGAATTACAATGAATGAAATGTCTCCTCCAACCCAAACTCTTGGTTTTTATAGACATTGTTGTTGTGAAAGAACACATTAACAATGTCATCTTTTGACAAATAATTGCTCCACTTCCATAGTTGGGTTGTTGAATCCTTGTTTTCATATGATAATTGAGGGAATAATGGGACTTAATGCAAAGCAAAATGAGATGTAAAAATTGTACAAAAGTTGTCCAAAAGCAAAAAGAAAAAGTCCCCATAATTCCGCCAAAAGAATTGAGTTGGAGACAAAACACGGCCGTCTTCATAAGCACGGCCAGCCGTGTTTTCCATGCAAATTGGCAGGGTGTGCTTTAAACACGGTTTGGGCGTGTTTTCTTGTCGTCATCTTGAACATGATCGTGCTTTCAAAGCACGACCGGTCTGCTTTTTTCTACTTTTCTTGTTTTTCTTCTCTTTGAAGCATGACCATGTTTCCTAACACACTAGGGGTGTATTTTGCACGTGATTGAGTCTTCTTGCCTTCTTTTGATCGAGTGTTAGACTTCATTTTTGTTCGTATTTTCATACGAAATCTATATGAGTTTGCTTCAAGTCTCTACCTTCATCATTTAAAACAAGCCAATGCGATTTTCCTTGAATTTATTGTATTAAGCTAAAAAGTTAAAGAAATTATCGAAAAAGATTTATAAAAACGTGAACAAAAATGCACTTATCAAACCGCCTCCAACTTGGAAATTTTGCTTGTGCTCAAGCAATTTTAAAACAAAAAGTGGGGTTGAAAACAAAAAGAGGTATCTATTTTCACAATTTCGACAAGATTGAAGTAAATCGCTAACCTTTTTATTCCCAATTGAGCCAATCGATTCATTCTTTCAAGTCAACCAATTTGTTAAAAAGAGGGTGACTTGATGGTGGAATCGTTTAATCATCACGATTGTCATATCACGTAAATTGTTAATCATTCGCTTAGATCAAATACAAAAATATAATGATAAAAGGAGATGTCCAAAACTCGAGTTTTTTTATATCATGCATATAGTTATAAATTAGGATATTTTTGAGGCAAACTTCCACTAGGTTTAAATTTTGAATGACTTTCCAAAAGCTCTTAGGGTGGTGTCCCATACTCATATTTGTGCCGCCGTTTTACGTAAAATACAAACACGGGGCTCATGAATGCTCCTAATTACTAAGCGAACAACAAACAGAGGAGTATAACCTCGATTTGTCCTTTTTATAAAAATATGAACACAATTTTTTTTTGTTTTTTTATATATAAACCCGAATTATGATTTCTCCGGTGATCATGACACAAAGTATTTATATTTAAGCAAAATCCAAACTATTTTCAAGATATTAAACTCTTTTGGCCAAGTTCATCCTTTTACTAGAGTCACACGGTTTTAAAACATTTTGGCGAATTGAGTTCTAAAAAAAATGACTTTTTCGGGAGAAAAATGGCTATAACAAATTCACAACAACTTATCTAATTGTAAAAAAATATCTCATGTTTATTTGCAAGAGATTGATAAAGTGCATAAAAAAATAAAACATCCACAAAAATAACTAAAAACACGCAAATCTCACGCAAAGCTAAAGTAAGTCTAAAAATCCAAGCATGCTAACAAGTCTCACCACCTCCAACTTCAAGGGTCACATTGTCCCCAATGTGAAGAAAGAGATAGGATACTGATCACGAAATAAAAAAAAATCTTAAAATAAAAGAACAAATACGACCTTTATTGTGGTGGAGGTGGTGGAGGAAAATGTCCTTGCGAAATATGCCATTGGTGGATTTGATCCATCATGGAAAAATAGGATTTGTTGTTGGTCATATTGTTGTTGTTCTGCCGTTGAAGATTCATGAAAACTCGTTGTTGTTGTTCTTCAACTCGAGCAAAGTGTTGTGTCATTCTCTCCTCCTGGCAATCTAATATTGATCTTTGTTGCATTTGCTCCAATCGAATGGCTTGGAGGAGAGATCTAGTGTCATCGGGGGGGGTGGTCTTCTAGGTGGTTGAAAAGTGGTGGGACCTTCAACATCCGGATTCTCACCGTGATAAGCTTTCATGTCCGGCCGGTGGGATGGGTAGTTGTAAAGCATCCGGTCATTGCCGTGAGGATAAAGTATCTTCCAATTTTAGGATCCCGAATCGAAGTGCGAGAAGGGTCCGGAAATGGATGCGTGTAGTCGGTATGTTTGAATTTTAAGACATAACTCATACCGCTCCGTTGAATCATGCCCATGGCGATGCAAGACTCAAATTCAATCGGGTCGGTCCCCGGCTTGCTCGAGTCTGTGAGGTCATAACCGAAATGGGCAATGATAGGAGTAATAAGGCCACCAATGACGATTTTACCTCGATCTTTTTATTCGACTTTGAGAAAATGCTTTGCTAGATAGAGCCCGTGTCGCCTAAAGAGGAATACACCATAGACCATAGAAAATAGAGCTCATCAAGGCGGACGACCCATTCGCTTTTGCCCCGGCCAAATAGTGTGCTTGAGAGTACCGATGGACGAACGGAAGCATGGATAGACGATACACGAGGATTTTGATGAGGAAGGTTATATTCTAGCTCATGCGTAATAGCTTGCCAAAACTACCGATCACGGAACCCCAATGGCTTAATGCGTAGCCCATTTGTGGGCAAACCATAATAGTGTTGAAATCGCCAATGTGAGTTGGTGATCATTGTTGAAGAGCCAAAAGGTGATTTGCCCTTCAGGCGTGGCGGCCCGATGTGATCTCGGTGTTATAAGAACTAAGGAACTCCAATGTGAGACGGAGGTAGGTGGGCATGCATAAATTCATGAAATAGCCCCACCTAAGCCGCTCGAACATCCATTTCACATCCGTACAAAGCCCTAGTCCATCCAATGTAAAGTTGTCCGAGAATCGTGTGTTTAGAATTTGGCGTTGAGCTAGACGGTGATATTGGGCCTCATGATCGGCATCCCAGAAAAGAAATGCCATATGGGTTGGCGAGGAGCTGCCCAAGACGAGTCGGCCGGCGGCTCGCCGCCAAGGTGCGGGGGCGCGGAGGATGAAGCACCACCGACGATCGCATTTCGACCTGGGATTCCTATGTCAACAAAACTTACACCAGCGTGAAAAATCATTCTAAGAGACAAAGACAATATTCCAAGCAAACCCAAGCATGAAGAAGCACCAATATCGAAAATTCCACCATATCAACACAAGTATTCAATAAGAATGATAGCCAAAGATGAGCTTAGGTGAAAATTAACTTGTGTTCCCCAACAAAAATCCCCTTGCAACAACAATTCAAGAATGTCAATCTTCAACCACTATATATTTAGCATATGAACCAGGATCAATTCCTCAAATTCATTTCATGAATAACAAGAACAAATGACCAATTCCTTATCTTAGCAAAATGAACACAACAAGAACAATTTTCCACCATTATCACAATAATCAAGAAATTATTACAAACAAACCCAATTAAACTCACAAATAGCACAAGAAACGTGTCATAAAAGAGAATTCATGATTGTAGCATTGAACATCGTCATCTATCTAAATTTCAATTTCCTAATTGCAATTTCTAGGGCATGAAAAATTGATAATAAAAACTCATGAATTTCTTAAATACAACATTGAAGGACCTTCACAACAACACATTAAAGATAAAATCCACTAATTATAACAAGAAAAATTCAAAATTGAAAGCAAAATTGAAAAAGAAAAGAGAAGAGCAACAACACATACCTTGGTTGCATTATAGAGGAGAAAAGTGAGAACCTTGTGGCATGAAGGTGTGTGGTGTGGTGTGAGTGAAGATTTTGGAGAAGGAGAAGAAAGAATTTGGGATGTTAGGGGGGTTTGAGAAAGGGAAGATTGGGGAAGAAGAAGAAGGGTTTTGGGGGAGAAAAATGAAAAAAATCGCCCCCCTATTTTAGACGTCACCGAACACGGCCGTGCTTGAGAAACACGGCCAGCCGTGTTCTGACGCGTCTTGCCCAGGTTCAGCTTTTTTTTTTTTCGAATAAAAATACGGGCGTGTTTTCAAACACACCCGGCCCGTGTTTTGTACGCAAATTCACTGTTTTTATTTTTTTGAATAAAAAACACGGGCGTGTTTATTAACACGCCCGGCCGTGTTTCAGTGCGAAATTTCTTCCCATTTTTTTAAAACAAAAACATGGGCGTGTTGTTAAACACGCCTAGGCCATTTTTTCGTACGAAATTTGAAAACATGGCCCTGGATAGTTGAACACGGCCAAGGTGTGTTCGCAAAATATTTAACGAACAAGGTCGTGTTCGCAAGCACGACTGCACCGTTTTTTTAAAACAAAAAAAAACAAAATTAAAACAAAACATCCCCAAACAACCAAAAATAGGAAAAATTAAGCAAAAGAAAACACACACAAAATGTTGGGTTGCCTCCCGGTTAGCACTTCTTTAATGTCGTATAGCTGGATCGTTTTACCCAAATGTGGAGATTAGTCGGGTGGAGCCTTGGACTTATGAAAATCCTTTGAACATTCAAAGATAGCATTACCTCCAACTTCAAGCTTCAAAATGTGCTTTTTGACCTTCGGGTCATTTGTTTTGGAAATAAAGTCTCCTAAAGAGATTATTTTTCATGGGTTGGCCTCGCACTATGATCAAATTTTTCTCCAAGAGATTTTTAGTTTTCACATTACTCAAGGAAACCGAGTCGACAAAAGAACAAGTAGTATCCTTATCAATTTCAACATGAATTTTATAAATTACTTGTTCATGCCCCACTCTCAAAGTTAATTTTTCCTCATGCACATCAATGATAGATTTCGCCGTAGCAAGAAAGGATGCCCAAGAATTAGAGGAACATCAATATCATCATGCATATCAAGAATAACAAAATATATTGGGAATATGAATTTATCAATCTTGACTAACATATCATTAATAATACCTCTAGGATGTTTAATCGATTTATCGGCTAAGTGAATGTCCATCCTAGTAGGTTTGATTCACTTAATCCCATATGCTTGAATGTATCATAAGACATCACATTGATACTAGCTCCTAAGTCTGCTAGTGCCCTATCAAGCGGGTAAACCATCAATCGTACAAGGGATAATAAAGCTTCATGGATCATTAAATTTTTGTGGTAATTCATTGGAAGAACATTTATCATTCAATTGCACATTTGATAATTTATTAAGCTTATTTTCATTAGGAATTATGTTATTTATATCCTTAGCATGCTTTGAAGGAGGTTGAACAAATGGAATATTGGTATGTAATTGCTTGGAAGAATCAAGGTACTTACCAAATTTGTCCTCCCTTCTATATTCTTGATTAAACTCGGGTAAGGGATCTTGGGTTTGTATTACGCAACCACATATTTCTCGCATGGGAGTGTTATGCTCATGTGGAACATTGATGGTGATTGCCTTTAGGTGCTCTCTTGGGATTGGCTCGGTGTTTCTGGCAAACTTCCTTGTGGCCTTTCGGAAATCATTTTTGCAATCTGTCTATTTGGTTTTGCAAAGTATGGATAGATGGCTCTTGATTTCTCAAGGATGTTTCCACGCACTGGAATCGGTATCTGTTGATTGCACAAACTTTGTTATAAGTTCTTCCAAGTTAGGCTTACCTTGATTTGGCCGAGCTCCGGAGACGTGTGTAGATTAGGATTGGGATTAGGTCGTGGTTGACCTTGATTTCCCAACCGAAATTAGGATGTTGGCGCCACCCGAGGATTGTATGTGTTCTTTGTAAGGATTATTTGGGTAATTTTTGGCTTGATTCCCAACGTAATTGGCCTATTCAACTTTGCGGTATTGTGTGTGGGCATTCCCGATGATTATGCAATCCTCCGCAAGTTTCATAAGATAAAACGTGCGGTGGTGGTGGTTTAGGAGCCGCTAGATCGCCGATTTTTTGGGTCAAAGCTTCGACTGTGCATCTAGTGTAACCACCGCATCAGCATTGTATACACCCACCGTCTGTTAGGTTTACCTCGTGCACGGATTGCCATTGATAGCCATTCATGGCCATTCCTTCTATTAGATCTTGGCGAACGCTTCGGTGTTTTATTGTTCAATGTCCCCCCACCGCCGCATTAATCATTTGCCTCGTTGACGAGAGTAGCCCATTGTAAAATGTTTGGACTTGCATCCAAATAGGGAGGCAATGATGTGGGAATTTCCGCAATAACTCCTTGAATCTTTCCCAGTGTCGTCGACAAAGTTTCATCGTCTTCTTGAGCGAATGAAGAAATTTCATTCCAGTAGTGCATTTTTTTGCTAGTGGAAAATACTTCAAAAGGAACTTTTCACCATAATGCTCCATGTCGTGATTGTTCCTTTGGTAAAGTATTTAGCCACCGTTTAGCCCGCCCCCGAAGAGTAAATGGGAATAGGCGCAATCCGATGGCATCGTCGGAGACCCCATTGATTTTGAAGGTATCGCAAATGATAAGTGCATTTTTGTTCCGTTTTTATAACTCTTTTTCGATAATTTCTTTAACTTTTTAGTTTATTAATCAATAAATTCAAGAAAAATCACATTGGCTTGTTTTAAATGATGAAGGTAAAGACTTGAAGCAAACTCATATGGATTTCTTATTAAAATACGAACAAAATAAAGTCTAACACTCGATCAAAAGAGAGCAAGAAGACTTAATCTCGTGCAAAATAAACCCCTAGTGTGTTGGGAAACATGGCCATGCTTCAAAGAGAAGAAAAACAAGAAAAGGAAAAACACACCTGGGCCATGCTTTGAAAGCACGGCCGTGTTCAAGCATGATGACGACAAAAAACACCCCAAATCATGTTTAAAGCACACCGCCAATTTGCATGGAAAACACGGCCTGGCCGTGCTTATGGAAGCACGGCCGTGTTGTTCGTCATTTTTTATGAACACGGCCTGGCCGTGCTTTTAAGTACGGTCGTGTTTTGTCTCTAACTCAATTCTTTCTTTTGGCGGAAATTATGGGGACTTTTCCTTTTTGCTTTTGGACAACTTTTGTACAACTTTTACATCTCATTTTTGCATTAAGTCTTATTATTCCCTCAATTATCATATGAAAACAAGGATTCAACAACCCAACTATGGAAATGGAGCAATTATTTGTCAAAAGATGACATTGTTAATGTGTTCTTTCACAACAACAATGTCTATAAAAGCCAAGATTTGGGTTGGAAGAGGTATTCAAATCCATTCATTGTCATTCACTCATTCATTCACTCTAAGTTTCAAAGCAAAATACATTGAGAGGATAAAAAAGAGGTAGAGTTGGAAGTTGAAGAGCAATAGAGGAGAAGGCTTGAGCTCAACATCATTGCAATCGACCAATGAGGAAGTCTTGTATTGGTCTTGAATAAGAGCTAAATACACCATGTTCATTTTATTCAAATCTTCTTGTGTAGTATACTCTTTTGTCAAAGCCATGTGTATTTGAATTTCTAGTGTTTGAATGTAATGAACTCTAGAATGAATTTGTGATTAAGTGCTTGTATGTTTTTAATAAAATCTTCATGTTTTGTGTGATTCACTTATATTATGCTTTATTCATTCGAATTGGTATATGCGCAATATTGAATTGAAGTTTATTTTTCATCAGGAAATCGAGAGATTCATGGTGAAATAGAACCTATATAAGTGAAAAGAGTTGCATGCAATCCTAGATATAGAACGACATAAATCTTCCGGATTAGGGTCAAACCTAATATGGGAATTCACAAATCGTTATAATGTTGTCTTGGGGATTTTAACTAGAAAGAGATTTTAGTTAATCAACTTGAGGTTAGAAGTTATTCGCTCGATAGAGGGTTTAACTTAAATCGGGAATTTCTACGGTCCGTGAAACATGAGATTTTGTTAAAAGAGGTTGATTTTTGCTTAAGGGCTTATGGTTGTATTTTTATTTTGTTGGATCACAAAAACATTCTAGAGGAATTTACATTCAAACACATTTCTATGTCTTGATTTCTTATTCTACAATCTACTTTTATTTGATCTATTGTAAGTTGTGATTATTTTAAATTCTTTATTTTTTCATTTTTAAACCAACAAAACTCTGAAAATTGCTAGATTAGATAACAAAAAGACAATTATTACTAATACTTACAATCCTCGTGGGAATGACACTCGGTACTCAACAATCTATTCTATAAAATGATAGGTAATCGCCTAAGGTTTTAAAGGTAGCTATTGAGCCATCACCAAATTTCAAGGAAATTTGCGATATGGTTATTTGGATCTTGGTCCCATAGGCCGTCAAATTGAACAAAGCTGTTGCACCATTTGAATCACATTTAGTTTGATCTCAAAATTATTGGTGGCAACAGCGGGCCTTACGATACTTGTAGACGTGCCGTCCATAGATGGTTTGGCGTGAGTCATACATAGGGGTGGCAATTCGGGTCATCGGGTCGGGTTCGTGTTTGGCTTCGGGTTGATTTTGGGTTATGCTTAAAATACATCGAAAGTTAATGAAAATTTAAAATTACTATGTTTAGGCAAATTTGTAACATCGGTCGTGTTCGTGTTAGTCGGTTTCGGGTTTGGGTTTCTCTCGGTAACCGGGTTGGGTTCGTGTTCGGGTTTTGTGTCGGTCGGCATTGCCACACCTAGTCATACATGGTTCTTTGTTGTTCATCCGCCATATCTCATTCCTTGCTTTCGTTAATATCCTCCTCGTGGTCCGTATTAGTGTTTTCCTCTCGTGTAGCTACCCGGTCTCGCTTCCAAATTCGGTGATGAGTAGGCATGCAATCTTTTGTGGTAAATAAAGAGGATAAGTGTAATCCAAGACTTACGAAGATAAATAAGATGAAAGGCAATGGTAAAAAAATTGACCGATTAACAAAAATAGAGTGTTCTTAATATTACAATCCCCGCAACAACGGCGGCGCCAAAAACTTGATGGCTCAAAAGCTACTCTAGAAAATCGTAGGCAAGTGCACCTATCGTTTTATAGTATAGATTATTGAGTACCGAGTGTCATTCCCACGAGGATTATAAGTACTAATGATTACCGTCTTTTTGTTATCTAATCTAGCAATTTTGAGTTTTTGTTTGTTAAAAAATGGAAAAAATGAAAAATAAAGAAATTGAAATAATCACAACTTACAATAGATCAAATAAAAGTAGATTATAAAATAAGAAGTCAAGAGCTAGGAATGTGTTTGAATATAAATCTCTCTAGAATGTTTTTGTGATTCAACAAGATAAAAATACAACCATAAGCCTTTAAGCAAAAAACCAACCTCTTTTAATAAAATCTCATGTTTCATGGATAGTAAAAATTCGATTTAAGTTAAATCCCCTATCGAGCGCGAATAACTCCTAACCTCAAGTTGATTAACTCGAAATCTCTTTCTAGTTAAAACCCCCAAGATTGCATTATAACGATTTGTGAATTCTCATATTAGGTTTGACCCTAATCCAGGAAGATTTATGTCGCCCCTATATCTAGGATTGCATGCAACTCTTTTCACTTATATAGGTTCTTTCTCACCATAAATCTCTCGATTACCCGATGAGGAATAGATATCAAATTAATATACCGGAAATATTAACTCGAATGAAATAAGCATGATATAAGTGAATCATACAAGACATGAGAATTTTATTAAAAACATACAAACCTTAATTTAGCTACACATTGCTTTGATAAAAGAGTATACTACACAAGAAGAATTGAATAAAATGAACATGGTGTACTTAGCTCTTATTCAAGACCAATACAAGACTTCCTCCTTGGTTGATTGCAATGATGTTGAGCTCCAAGCCTCCTCCTCTAATGCTCTTTAACTTCCAACTCTACCTCTCTTTTTTCCTCTCAATGTATTTTGCTTTGAAACTTAGAGTGAATGAATGAGTGAATTACAATGAATGGAATGCCTCCTCCAACCCAAACTCTTGGTTTTTATAGACATTGTTCTGTGAAAGAACACGTTAACAATGTCATCTTTTGACAAATAATTGCTCCACTTCCATAGTTAGGTTGTTGAATCCTTATTTTCATATGATAATTGAGGGAATAATGGGACTTAATACAGCAAAATGAGATGTAAAAGTTGTACAAAAGTTGTCCAAAAGCAAAAAGGAAAAGTCCCCATAATTTCCGCCAAAAGAAAGAATTGAGTTGGAGACAAAACACGGCCGTGCTTCATATGCACGGCCAGGCCGTGTTTTCCACGCAAATTGGCGGTGTGCTTTAAAACGGTTTGGGCGTGTTCTTGTCATCATCTTGAACACGGTCGAATGTGATTTAAAACAAGCCAATGTGATTTTCTTGAATTTATTGATATTAAGCTAAAAAGTTAAAGAAATTATCGAAAAAGAATTATAAAAACGTGAACAAAAGTGCACTTATCACTTATCTTGATTGATTTGCGCAAAATCACCTCAATCGATTTAGGAATGATTTTGATGCACTCTTTTAAGATTCCATAAAATTGGTGATTTGAGTCAAAGTTGCCTATTTAAGAGAAAATCAAGCAACTTATCAAACACCGGATTTCGACCAATTTACCAACATTCCATATATGTTGGATATCTTTCCCACAAATATATCTTTCCAAGTGTACCCTTTATGCATTAATTTCTCACTCACCAATAAATGGTTTAGTGAAAATAAATACACCACTCGTTTCCAAAATTAGCGAGTCTCCACACTTGGAATTTTGGCTTTACTATTTATTTAGTGTGAGTTTTGCATGTATTTTGGACATGGTTTTGGCTAAAATGAGTTGATAAACATGCATTAACATAGTAATAAGGGTCGTGTTCTCAATATTTGGAAAAGATATTACGCTTTGCTCATTTTGCGGGAAAATAACAATGTTTAGAGCACTTTTGCGGCAATTTGGAGCTTTGCAAGAAAGTATATGACCATTGTGAATTATGCGATACGCAAAATATGGAGTGAACCGAGAAGAAATCGGAAGAACCGGCGAAAAATGGCCACGCACGGGTAGCTTGTGTGCATAGGCACAACCCGTGCGTGAGCAATACAAAGAAGGGGTGGATCTTCACATTGACGCACGACAACCCGTGCGCTTTGGCATGGCCTTTATCGTCGTGCGGTTTTGCGAGTTCTACTATGTATCAATATAGATTTGGTCCGATGAAGTTATAAATTGAGAGGAGGCGGACCCAAAAGAGAATACACATACTTTTACCCTACAAATAGACAAAGAGCATCCTTTTTCCGGTGGAATCGAGAGAAAGGTCAAGATCGCATCCATGCTTGAGGATTGAAGAATTATTGAGAGATCATCGATATCCCCGAGTTTTCTTTCTCCATTGTATTCTTATTTTCATCTAGTTTGATATGGATCGAATAATTTGTCTATGAATTCTTCTTTTCCCATGTCCGACTAAACATCTTGTGATTAGGGGCTTTGGGAGTAGGTTAATTAACTATTGTTTGATGTTTGATTATAATTGAAGTTATTATTTCGAACCCTATTCGAGTACTTTGCTTTATTGCTTGTTTTATCATATGAATAATGATTTAGCATGGTTGATGTGTTGATTCATAATTCGAGAGATGAGTTTCAATACTAGATCTTGAGTACTTGACATGAATATTTTGCATGATTGAGAAGTCGTGATTATTTGTGAGGATTTGTTGATCTTTTATGCTTTTGGGAGTTGATTAATTTATGTTGAGTAGAGATGCTAGCGTAGATAATTCAATCAACATGTTTATTGTGTCTCGAGAGAGAGAATAAATTACTTTTGTGATCATCTTATAAGGAAGATAGATAATAACTTTGGCTTGATTGATCGATAACAAGAGAGTGATTAATCGAAACCATAACCCTAGAATCCATTCATTTAGTTGATCTTTTCAATCGTGATTCTTTGCTTTGTTATTTTTATGGTAGAATATTTTCTTTGTTTTATAAATCAACAATCACAATTCGATCGTCTAAATAAAAACAGTGCTATTATAATTTCAATAATTAATACATTAATTTATTAGTCTATGTGGGATCGATCTTGCTTACCATATCTATTAACTACGCTGTTCACTAGTGGTGGAGCTAAGAAATTAGGCGAACAAGTTTTTGGCACCGTTGTCGGGGACTAATTAAATTTTAGTACTAATATTATGATAAATAGTGTTGTTTTTAATTTAGATATTTTTTCTTTTTATTTTATTTTGTTAGTTCTCTCCCTAGTGTTTGATGTGTTTCTTTTAATTGGTTCGGGTAGTGCATGAATGCTCGCTCCAAGCAAAGAGAATTAGAACCACTCATTAGGAAGTTGAAGCTTTCTCCGGCGAATAAGTGCAGCTACTAGACGAGTAGAAAGAAATATGGATTAGATTACGGAGGTTGTGAGCGAGAACAACGGGAATAACAACGAGAACAATGGGAACAACAATCAAGTACCTCATAAGTATAAGCGGTCGAAGAATGAGGCGATTTGCGATTACTTTAGCCCCTCGGACAAATCGCAATTATGATGGAATTTCCCATGTACCAATTAATGCTAATAACTTTGAGTTGAAACCGACATTGATTTCGATGATTCAAAATAACCAATTTAGGAGATTTGCAACCGAGAATCCCAATTCTCATCTTGCACACATCATGCAAATCAGAACACGATCAAGATGAATGGAGTGTCGGATGATGCTATATATCTGCGCCTATTCTTTTTCTCTTTAAGGGATACAACAAGAAGCTGGTTAGGCACATTGACTCAAGGGAGTGTTAATACTTAGGATGACTTGAGCAGAAATTCTTATTCAAATTTTTTCACCAAGCAAAAAACATGTAGTTCAAGAGCTTGATCACGTAGTTGAGACAATTTGACTACGAACCACTATACAAGGCCCGGAGAGATTCGAGAGATTTGTTGAGAAGGTGTCCGCAATATGGGTTCCCGGAGGATCAACAACTTTGTTTCTTTTACAATGGGTTGTTGGGACAAACAAGATCATTTGTGGATGTCGCGCCGAGGAGGAGCTTTATTAGCAAAAATACCACAAGTTGCATTTAATTTCCTTGATGAGATGGAGATGAACAACTATCGGTGGCCCTCCGAGAGGACAAACATCAAAAGGGTAGTTGAAGTTTCTCACTCGGACTCGATCAAAGCATTAACGGCTCGGATGATTGCGTTGACAAATCGGATAAGTGCTTTAACTCAAGGGCAGAGGCAAATGCAAGTGCAAATAATGGATGAGTTCAATAGGATCCTATGGAAGAGGCTCATTATGTCAATAACAGGAATTTCAGCAATTTCTAGAATAATTCGACTCCCACTCAATATCATCCAAGTTTGAGGAATCACGAAAATTTCTCTAGTGCAAATACAAAAAACATGATGGAACCACCACCAGGTTTGGTGTGACGAATGAAGTTATTAATGCGGAGGCTAAGTCATTTATGGAGGATGTTCTTGCTTCATTTATGAGTCAAACGAGTTCATTTATGAATGAAACGAGGAATCGATTTAATAAAGATGAGGCTAAGCTAGACAAGATTGAGGCACATGTCAGCAATTGGCTAACACTTTGGGCTCACAAATGAAAAACCTAGAAACTTAGATTGGCGATTAGCTACAATCGTAGGTAAGACGATGATCGAAGGGCCAATTTTTAAGCAACATTGAAGTCAACCCGAAGGAATAGTGTAACGTTATTCGCCTAAGGAGTGGTACAGAGTAAGAGGGGCGAAGATTCTAGGAAATCATGAAAAATCAAAGCCACGCATGAATCGTGCGTGTACGCATGAGCAACCCATGCGTGGTGCCGATCGAGATCGACCCCTGGAAAAAAGAAGACACCGTAGCAAATGGCGAAGTTGAGGTCGATAATGGAAACGAGGGCACAAAGATGAACAAAAAGGGGCTGAGAAGCTTAAATCTTTTTCTAACTCGATTTTCCAAAACTTTCTACTCCACTCCTTTTCCTCAATGCTTTCAAAAGAAAATGTTAGATGCCCAATTTGCAAAATTTCTTTACATCTTTAAGAAAGCGCACATAAACATATCTTTTGCGGATGCATTAGAGCAAATGCCCAACTATGTGAAGTTTTTAAAGGATGTGATGTCCAAGAAGAGAAATATGGCGAGTTCAAAACCGTTAACTTGACGGAGGAGTGCGGTGCCATCATTCAAAGAAAACTACCTCAAAAGCTCAAAGATCTACGGAGTTTCACTATCATTTGTGCAATATGGGTGTTTTCTTTAATAAAGTATTGTGTGATTTAGGTGCAAGTATTAACTTAATGCCCTTGTCCATTTTCGGAAGCTTGAATTGAGACGGTGAAGCCATCCACGGTCACATTTCAACTTGCGGATAGATCACTCACGTATCCTAAGGGAATCATAGAAGACGTGCTCGTGAAAGTCGATAAATTCATATTCCCAGTGGATTTCCTAGTGGTTGACATGGAGGAAGATCGTGACGTCCCAATGATACTTGGGCATCCATTCCTAGCTACCTAAAAATCCCTAATAGGTGTGCGAAGAAGGAGAGTTCACATTACGAGTTAATGATGAGCATGTTCTATTTTCTATCTATAAGGCTATAAAATCTCATGATAATGTAGAGAGCGCAATTCCTTGATAGTCGTTGATTCATGTATCAATGCTCAAAACTTGAGTGATTATGTGTGTGCCTTTGATCATGTGCAGGAATTACTGAGAAGTGAGACAAGAGAAGACACGAAGAAGGACATAGGAAAAATCAGCATCTCAGAAGCAAGCACGGACCGTGCGTGTATGCACGGTCAGCTCGTTCATGACCCGGATCAATCGACCGACCCCAGAACTCAAATCATTACCACGAGAACCTCAAATATGCATTCCTAGATGAAAACGATGAAAATCTAGCATATGACCTACGTGTCAAGCAGTAACTAGAGGCATTTAAAGGGGGTACTAGTTTATGTGAGTTGGAATGGCCGGTAGAAATGCATGAAGAGGTGGCATACATCACCTTGAGGGATCCATGATCGAGATATAGAGGCGTAAAGCTATAGATGTTAAATTTAGCGCTTGTTAGGAGGTAACCCAATGATTCGTTGTTTTTCGTTTTCCTTTTTCTTTTAGATAAGATTTACTTGTTTTTCTCTCTCTCTCTCTCTATATATATATATATATATTGGGAAAAAAATCCTTCGCATTGACGTACGGGTAGACCATGCATAAGCGCATGGCTCGTGCGCCTTTGCAAAGGTTGGTCTCGCTCACGACTTGACGACGCGGGCGGTTTGTGCGTAGGGCACGACCGTGCGTCTGTCGATTGAACTCAGTATAAGGATAGGATTGAGGGTTCCCACTTCTTTCAAAAACAAATTCTCACCCTAAATTCACAAAAACTCTCGACCCTTCCCCCTTTGCCAAATATTTTGAGTTTTTAATGATTTTCACTCCAAATCCTCACCCTCACCACACACAAATATATCTTTCCAAGTGTACCCTTTATGCATCGATTTCTCACTCATCAATAAATGATTTTGTGGAAATAAATATATCACTCATTTCCAAAATTAATGAGTCTCCACACTTGGAATTTTGGATTTACCAAAACCAATTTTTCCAACAACAATTAATACCGAGGTCTTCAATCGGCAATGTGGGAGGCTTCACTGGGAACGTGTGGTTGCATAGAGTGAAGTCTAGCATGAAGAATCATTTGGAGACGGCTCATTGTGCACGGTAGTTGAGGATATTAGGGACTTTGGAGCCATTGTGAATTTCTCACGGTTCATTGGAACGATTCAGGGGCATGATAGTTGAGGATATTAGGGACATTGGGCTATTGTGAATTTCGCGGTTTATGGGGGCGATTCTGAGGAACGGAGTCATTTTCCCAAAGACTTGTCATGTGGGAACATTGAACCTCGATTTAAAAAAATAATCTGTTCGAATTTGGTTGCAAAATGGGTGTTGACCTGATTTTGACAATATAATTAAGTGGTTTCCATTAGTGAAAAATGGAATAAAATTATTTGTAAAAGTTCTACTAAGAGAGTAGATGAGAATAGCATTTGGAATTTCTCAAAACCAATTCCATGTGAATGAGAAATTAATGCTAGAAGTCACCGCTTAAAACTAGAAAATGGTATGGGAAATGAAATATGTGGGGAAGGAAAAATGTTCCATCCCACATAGGAAGAGAACAGAGTTTGCTCACTTTATTTATCCCAGTTGGACTTGTGGGTTTGGGCCTTAGGGGCACCCAAGTTTTTAAAGGGTTGAGGACCTACATGCTTGTGGGTTTGGTTCAAAAGCACACGCATGCGCGCCGCTGCTTGCCGCACGGCTCGACCCCGAGTCCTGGTCGTGGGTCGTGGGTCGTGGGTCGGGGCCATGGGCCTGGGCTTGGGCTTCAAGGCCCTTATTCTTTTTGGACCAAAATTCTTTAAAATTAATAATTAATTAATTAACGGATTTCCAACCAAGTGCTTCGCATCCAAGCATGGGCGACGCACGGATTCCAAGTCAAGAGATTGAGATCATACTTCACGACTTAGTGTCGAAGGGATGAGATTCTAAATAAGTCATTTCAAGTGGCCGCAATAATCGAGAAATTGCCGCCATTGTGGAAGGATTTCAAGAATTACCTCAAGCACAAGCGCAAAGAGATGGGACTTGAGGATTTCAAGAATTACCTCAAGAATTGTACACATCAAGAAATTGCATATTCGGAGAGTAAACTAAGTAGGTGCACGAGTAACCCTAGTACGGATCATCTGGAAAGCCGTAACAAGGTTACTTAGATATTTAAATTAAAGTAGAGATAATTATTTTTAACCACCCCAACTTTACCCCTTTTTACACTTCACAACCTGGACTTTGATTCGTAACCTTTTGCATCTTGAACTATGAAAATAATTACACTTTGCACACTATGGACAATTTCGCCCCTAGATTTTACTCTTTAATAACAATAGTTCTAGTTATCCCTCTAAACTCTAATTTGTGGTAAATTACTACATAATAATAATTCTATTGCATTAATCAATAAACATAAAAAATTTACTCGATAATCAATTTATTTTTCGGATTTTTAGAAATAAGAACCTTTATTTTCTCGTAACTTATTTTGTTCGTGGCATTGTTACACCTACTTAGATCCAGTCTCTATTAAGAGGTTTTAATTGTATCATGTCAAGTTTCCGCCTATAAACTCAACAAGACATACTTCTATCAAGATCTTATTTCAAGTATTTATCCGTATACAAATTGGGTCTTTAGATCGAAAATGAAAGTAGTCCATTACGACCATATCGGACCAACATGCTTCCGTAAAATTAATAAATCACTTACAATTCATACCTTTTTTGATCGAAACAAAGACCGAGTGAGATGACTCGCAACACCACCAAATCGAGAAAATCAATGCCCCTAGACCGTTTGACAAAAGTTCACCTTTGTTCAACTTCAACCAACAGGGAAGATGATCTATAAGTTATCCAACTCCTTCAAAGAATTTCAAAGACAACCTTGGTTCGTTTCCTACTCTAGACATATAAAGTAATTCTTCAAAGGGATGAATTAATAGAACATTATGAACACATGTTGAACAAAAAGCCTTTATTTATTAAGAACTTATCGAAATATTTATTACATTAGTAATCTCCTTTTGGGAGGAGAATACTTGTTTAGCCTCTCATATATGAGGCCCGCACTCGTGGATACATAAAACTTAAAACTAAAACACTCAAAATATTACAAATTTTCCCTCGAAATTATTATAAGAAAACTAAGGAAATGTTCGATATCCTTAGCTTCCTTCATCCCTTGCCTTTTATAGACTTGAATTCGGACTTGAAAGAGCGGACTCAATCTCGTTGATGTATATGACGCGCACGCTCATACGTCATATCCGAATTATTGCCTCGCTAGTTGTTTTCCTTCTCTTCTGCGTGACTCATCCCATGTGAGGTTTGTCGGAGAATCTTTTAAAAATTTGGTTTGTGTGGTCCCCGAGGATAACGCGTCTTGTGAGTGGGCCCTTGTCCTTTCCGGTGTATGATCTTGTCGGTCGAGTTTGGGTCGAAATTCTTTTCCAAACTCGGGTTCTTTTGTTCGGGGCATGCTTGTGATCCGGTCGATCCAACGGCCAACATGCGCCATGTTACGAATTTTCGGTAAGTTTCTCTGCTAACCGGAATCTTATTTTCCCAGAGAGTTCTTTTCTTTGTCTCGAAAAGTTCCTCCGCAAATCTGTTGTTGACCCTATCATCGAATTGAAGGAAAGATCCATTTCTTTGAATTTTGAAAGAACTTGAATGGATATTTGACTTTGTCCATTTCCGTTAGACAAACCCAAAGACCTCATGCTCGTCATGTGAAGCTTCGTCTTCATAAATGGCTCTTACTAACAATGGTACCTCTTAGGTGAAGCTGCCTTAATATATTTTAAAGCATTTCCATCCAGTCTTCTTAGCTTGATGAAATGAAAAGCTTCATTAAAGCTTTTTTCTTTGGTTCGGGAGCTCGCACCGATAAAATACGAGTTCAAAATATCTCCTCACGGCCAAATGTGGATTGTTGGCCCAAGTCTCGTAAAATCGCTTCCCTAATCCATTTCGGTAATTTTAAAATTTCTAGGAATCAGGGTGATAAAGTATAAATTGAAGCTAAAGCTCCAAAAGTATACCATTCTTGTACTTCATTTGGATGACTTCCTGGTTTCATCCAAACTCGTGATACTTTATTTGAGATATCAACCATTATTTTTTAAGGTTAATACTTTTAGATAAATGTTTTTATCATGATTTTGATGATTATGTTCGATTTTGTTCAAATATGTTTTCAAACCAAAACTATGTCCCTAAATGTTGTCTAAATATTTCCGATCAACTTAAAATGTTTTTACTATTTTTAGGAGTATTTCTTGAAGTTTATTTTCAATAAAACATTGGACAACACATTTGTTTCAGAGCTCGACCGGTCGCCGCCTATAGGGCAACCCGCACTGAGTTGGTGAGAAACATAAAATGGGACGTAAGAAAACAGGCGGCAGGGCGGCCGGTCGACCAGGTGGGCGCGGCAGTGCGGTCGGCCGACCGGCCGGCGACAATTGCACTGCAAGTTGGATTTTTGTTCCGACTTCTCTATTTCGTAAAATCGTCTAGGGCAACCGGTCAGCTAAGAATGCGGACCGGTCGCACTCCCTTCTTCGACCGGTCCCCCCTGTGTAAAAATTCGCAGAGTTCAAATTCAATCTTATCTCTGCGCGACCGGTCGAACCCCATGTTTATCAGCAAACTATCCGTTGCGTTTTCAGACAACTTTTCCCTATTTTATGGGATTGATTTCTAACAGCTATATTGATCATTTTAAATGGTTTCTTTTGCAGCAAATCACTCCCCAAGGAGGAGCCAATGTCCGGAAATGAAATCCAAGTCCTCTCCTATAAATAGAGGCTTCATTCAAGCAACAAGATACAACAACACACAATATACAAGCAAAGAGCAATTGAGCAAACACTTTCATATATCTTGTTGTATTAGCCTAAGCACTTTCACTTGCACTTATTTGAGGTCTAGGCTTTCAATTCTTGATTACACTTGTACTCATATTGTATCAATCATTATTGAGTTGTAATCTTGATTTTGGTCATCATTCAACACAAGACATCCTTGTGAGTATTCTTGTGGTAAGAATACACTTGGGTGATCTAGGTGATAGGTGTTTGAAGATTGTGGTAATCTTCAAAGGTGTTGTAAGAGGGTTGTGGTAATCCTCAAGGTGGTGAAAGAGGGTTGTGGTAATCCTCAAGGTGTTGTATTAATTTTTGGTAAATTAATAAAACCTTTTTTTTAAAATCCATCCCGGAGATACTGGGGTGGTAGAGGATTAGGCCCTAGGTGGGTTGAACCTCTTTAAATCAACGAGTGTTGTTTATTTTCCGCATTTACATTTTTGCTATCTACTCGTTGTTTCGAAAAAGAGGGTAATTTGCGAAAAATCGGCATAATCTATTCACCCCTCTAGATTATTGTAGCCACTTGACTAACAAGTGGTATCAAAGCCAAACTCTTTGGCTAGCTCATTCGAGTAAAGAGGAAAGATCCATGGCTACTAATGATGCTCATCTCACCACGGCGCCTCCACCAATAAGCCACCACTATTCGACGCCAACAACTACGCATTTTGGAAAGACCGTATGGAGTGCTTCCTACAAGGGTGCGGGTTCGACATTTGGAATGTGGTCATTGAAGGAGTTGATCAACCAACAAAGAAATCGGAGGATGGCACCTTGGCTCCTAAACCTTTCAAGGAGTTTGATGAAAACGACAAAAAGGCTTTCTCTCTAAACGGTAAGGCCTTAAATATTTTGCATTGTTCTCTTACCGCCACCGAGTACAATCGCATAAGAGGAATAAGGCCGGCACATGAGGTTTGGGAAAAATTGGAGACAATCTATGAAGGGACTAAGAAAGTCAAGCAAGCAAGAAAGACCATGCTTGTTAAAGACTTGAAAACTTTAACATGTATGATGGCGAAAGCATCTCCAAGATGGTGGAAAGGCTTGACAATATTGTCAATCCTCTTGTGGCCCTCGGCAAAGTCATCTCCGAAGAAGACATGGTGACCAAGGTACTAAATGCACTTCCCGGCTCATGGTCCGAAAAAAAAGTAACGGCAATCACGAAGGCACAAAATCTTGAGACACTCAAGTTTGATGAGCTTATAGGAAACCTACTCATCTATGAAGTCTATCTCAAGGAGAGGAAAAATTCCAAACCATCCACAAATCAATCGGGTATGCAAATTATTCCTAAAGGTCTTGCTTCTTGTTCTAATAATGCATACTATGATAATGATGATGATGATGAGGAGATGGCCGCACTTGTTCGAAAGTTTGCAAAATTTGTGAATAAAAATAAAGCAAGAAAACCAAGAGATAATGCTTGCTTTAAATGCACGGAAAACCAGGCACTTCATTGCCGATTGCCCAAAGCTCGATGAAGAGGAGCAAAAGAAAAGGAAGCCTTTCACAAAAAGAAGGCTCTAAATGCGGAAGTCAAAACATGGGATGAACTACTCGAAACAACCGATGAGGAAGGAGAAACCGAACACGGTCTCATGGCTATAGACGATGAAAACAATGAGGTACACTCAAATTCTTCTACTTCCTCCATAGTTGATGACTTGCAATGTGATTTTGATGAATTGCAAATTGAGTTTCAAAATTTAATTGTTAAATACAAAAATTTGAAAAAGGAGCATAAGGAGATTAAGGTTGAAAAAGAAAAATTATTTGCCTCTTATGAATCTAGACAAAGCTCATGCTCTTACTCTTACTAGAATTCATTCTCTTGAAACCGAAAAGGAATTGCTCACAAAAGATATTGAATGTTTGAAAAATGATATGCATCGTTTCAACATAAGTACGGATAAAGTCACAAAAATTTTAGATGCACAAAGAAGTGAGCATTCCAAATCGGGACTTGGTTACAAGCCATTTCAAAGTGTTTTTAAGAAAAATAACCAAGGTCCGACTTTTGTACGTGCTAATAATTATAATACTCCTACTTGTTTTTATTGTGGCAAAGTTGGACATTATGCTAATAATTGCAAATTGAGAAATAGCTCAAGACATGTTTGGAGACCCAAAGGTCTCAAGACTAACCCCCATGGACCCCAAAATTATAGGGTACCTAAAAGAAATTCTTTTGTAGGTAATAGGGGCTATAACCACAATGGAAGATTCAAAATGGCTCGTGGACAGCGGATGTTCACGCCATATGACCGGGAGGAGAGAACTTTTTACCAACATCAAGTTCCAAGAAGAGGGTATGGTCATGTTCGGCAATGGCAAAGGAAAAATTCTTGGAAATGGAGAAATTGGTAACTCTTCTTTTCTCTTAGTAATGTTCTATTAGTTGAAGGGCTTAAGTTTAATTTGATAAGTGTTAGCCAACTTTGTGATTCAAAATATGATGTTTCCTTTAATAAAGAAAAATGCCTTATTCTTAAAAATGGTGAAATTATTTGTGAAGCAAATAGAAAAGGCAATCTTTACAAAATTTGTACAAGTGATTTGGTTAGTCAAAATGTTTCTTGTTTAGTCGCCAATAATGATTTAACTAGTTTATGACATAGGCGACTTGGACATGTTGGATACAAGAATTTGAAAAATATTTACAAAAACCAACATGTAAAAGGACTACCCAAATTGAATTTTGAAAATCTTGGCTTATGTGACACTTGTCAAAAGAACAAATTAGTTAAAAGTAGTTTTAAGCCCAAAATGAAATTTCCACAACCAAACCCCTACAAATGCTTCACCTTGATTTTACGGGGGATATTGGTACGGCTAGTCTAAGTGGAAAATATTACACTTTTGTTATAGTCGATGATTATTAGAGATATACTTGGGCTCTTTTTCTTACCAATAAAAACGATGCCGTTAATGAGTTTGTTAAGTTGTGTAGACTTATTGAGAATGAAAAAGAAGATACTATCAAGTCTATTCGAAGCGATCGAGGTGGAGAATTTGACGGTGAATTTAGAGTATTTTGTGAAACCAAAGGATATGCTCATAATTTCTCGGCTCCAAGGACACCTCAACAAAATGGAGTAGCCGAACGGAAAAATCGGACATTACAAGAAATGAGTCGGTCCATGCTCAATGAATTCTCACTTCCAAAGTATTTTTGGGCGAAGCCGTAAGTACCGCTTGCTATGTCATTAATCGAGTTTATATTCGTCCTAAAATGAATAAAACTCCATATGAGCTTTGGAAGGGTAGAACTCCAAATATTAGTTATTTCAAGATATTTGGTTGTAAATGCTTTATTTTGAATACCAAGGATCAATTGGACAAACTTGATCCTAAGGCCGATGAAGGGATATTTATGGGTTATTCAACTAAAAGCCAAGCATTTCGGGTTTACAATAAGACTAGTGAAGTTGTTGAAGAATCCATCCATGTTAAATTCAATGAAGCTTCGGGAGTTGAAAGAATTCCTAATGATGAAAGTGATGATGAGGATACTATTGAACAAATTGTTCAAATTGATGATCAACCGTCTACATCAAATGATCAACCGTCCACTTCAAATGGTCCTCAAGAAGATAGAGGTGATATCTCGGATCTTTCCGTTGCATTGAAATTTAAGGGAGATCACCCAAAAGATCTTATTATTGGTGATCCCCTTGACAAAGTAATGACACGGAGAAAATTTGCCGAGAAAGCTCTTATTTCTCAAAAAGAGCCTAAAAATGCTAAAGAAGCTATTGAGGATGAGGATTGGTTTCTAGAGATGCAAGAGGAGTTGAATCAATTTGAAAGAAATGATGTATGGGAATTGGTACCTTGTCCTCCTTCTCAAACCATTATTGGCACAAAATGGGTTTTCCGGAACAAACTTGATGATCAAGGCAACATTGTTCGAAATAAGGCAAGGTTAGTAGCTCAAGGGTATTGTCAAAAAGAAGGTATTGACTATGATGAAACTTTTGCACCGTAGCACGTTTAGAAGCTATTCGTTATTTTGCTTGCCTATTCTTGCTTAAAAATTTCAAACTTTACCAAATGGATGTTAAATCCGCCTTCTTTAATGGTATTATTCAAGAAGAAGTCTATGTAAAACAACCTCCAGGGGTTTGAAAACTTTTCTAGGCCTAATGATGTTTATAAACTTAAAAAGGCCTTGTATGGTTTAAAACAAGCACCCGTGCATGGTATGATAGACTTAGTTCTTTTCTTTTACAAAATGGTTTTATAAGAGGTATAGTTGATACAACTCTATTTGTTTTTGAAAAAGGGCAAGATTGTTTACTTGTGCAAATATATGTTGATGACATTATCTTTGGTGCTACTAATGATTCTTTGTGCAAGAAATTTTCTAAGTTAATGCAAGGAGAATTCAAGATGAGTATGATGGGGGAGCTTAACTTCTTTCTTGGACTTCAAATTAAGCAATGTCAAGAAGGTATTTATATTTCGCAATCAAAGTATACAAAAGAACTTTTGAAAAAGTTCGGCATTGAAGAAGGAAGAAACCGTCTCTCTACTCCTATGGCAACAAATGTCAAAATTGACAAAGATGAGAAAGGCAAGTCCGTGGATGAATCAAAGTATCGAGGTATGATTGGTAGCTTACTTTATTTAACCGCTAGTAGATAGGACATTCTTCATGTCGTATGCCTATGTGCTCATTTTCAAAGCAATCCCAAAGAATCTCACATGAGTGCCGTTAAAAGGATTTTTCGATATTTAAAAGGCACCATTCAATATGGTTTATTTTATCCAAAGAATGAAATTTTTTTCTTAAAGGTTATAGTGATTCGGACTATGCGGGAAATATTGATGATCGGAAAAGTACTTAGGATCATGTCAATTTTTAAGCGATTGCCTAGTTTCTTGGTTTTCAAAGAAGCAAAATCTGTGTTTCTCTTTCAACGGCCGGCCGAATATATTTCCGCCGCATTTTGTTGTACTCAACTTCTTTGGATGAAACAAACCTTAGCGGATTACAAATGCTCTTTTGAAAATGTACCTATCTTTTGTGATAATATATCCGCTATAAATATTGCTCAAAACCGGTTCATCATAACCGTACTAAACATATTGAGATTCGACATCATTTTCTAAGGGATTGTGTTTCAAAACGTAAAATTGAGATATCCTTTGTACCATCTCAAGATCAATTAGCGGATATTTTCACAAAACCGCTATCTTCCGACTTTTCTTCAATACGAGCTCGGTTAGGCATAATGCATATTGAATGAAGCTTACGTTTGCATTTTGCACGTTTTTAAAACTTAGGGGCGAAAAATCGGATTTTTGGTTGAAAATTCGGATTTTGGTAAAACCGACAAAACAATGGTTGAAGAAGTTGAGGGCAACCGGTCGCCCTCAACCTCGATCGGTCGCCCTCAACCTCGACTGGTCGCCTAAGCTATATTTTGGCTTTTTAAACGTTGTCTTGAGATTCTTCCTTTTAACAAATATTTGGCCATTTTTCGTCCCCTTTGCCAAATTCACTCAAATTTCATTCAAAAATGGATTTCATGCATATCTTACACAACATGGACATTATATAGCATGATCATCATCATTATGGCTCACTCTTTCCGATCAAATGGTAAGAATTTCGCTTCTTTTACTCAATTGGGTGGAACCCTTGAGTTTTCGAGTTTCTTGAAAAATTTTGATGTAATTTTCGTATGATCATGATGAGCTTGGTTGTTGTATTGTTATGTATGATGAGTGACTTGAATTGGTGTTGAAATTTTTTGGCTTGAACCATTTACAAAGGTTATATACAACCTCTTTTTTTTTTTTACCGCACACAAGGTGTTCGATGAAATGTCGCATTGAAAATTTCAACTTATACATGATTCTCTTGCTTTCAAAAGTTTTCTATACTTATTGGGATCATGTTTTGCTAATCAAAACAAGTGTATGACTTCTTTATATTACATTTCTCCCATTTTCCTTGGATTATGATGCTTTAATTGATCAACGGTTAATAAACCGTCCCTTTGGCGCACTTTGATATTATCGTATGGTGTTTTCACCATTCTAACATTCTTTTTGATGATTCCAAAGGGGAGAAACAGGATATTGGCTCGTTAGCTCAAGAGAAGCTAATAAAAGCTCGTAATAAGTATTGTGGACTCTAATACCTAGTCCATGGCTTGAACCTTGGACTCGAATGACATTGATTATAAGTCTTGTGACAGGGGAGCTTCTTAGCTCATGATGCAATCTATATAAGCTTGTTATAGCTTGTGCTTCTTACTTATAATTATCGTTTGTTAATATGCTTATAAATAGGGGAGCTTTGTATGAAATACTTCTAACGGATAGTTTACTTGTAAAACCAAAAATTTTATTTGGTTTTAAAATCGTCCTCAAGAAAATTGTTTTGGTTTGTAATCATCAAAAGGGGGAGTTTGTTAGATAAATGTTTTTATCATGATTTTGATGATTATGTTCGATTTTGTTCAAATATGTTTTCAAACCAAAACTATGTCCCTAAATGTTGTCTAAATATTTCCGATCAACTTAAAATGTTTTTACTATTTTTCGAGTATTTCTTGAAGTTTATTTTCAATAAAACATTGGACAACACATTTGTTTCGTGCTCGACGCGTGAGTTGGTGAGAAACAGAAAATGGGACGTAAGAAAAAAAGCAGGCGGCGGCCGGTCGACCAGGTGGGCGGTGGGCGTCGTCGCGGTCGGCCGGTCGGTCGGCCGGGCGACTATTGCACTGCAAGTTGGATTTTGTTCCGGACTTCTCTGTTTTCGTAAAATCGCTCAGTGGCAACCGGTCACGACTAAAGGCGACCGGTCGCACCCCCTTTGACGGTCCCCCTGTGTAAAAATTCGCAGAGTTCAAATTCAATCTTATCTCTGCTTGCGACCGGTCGAACCCCATGTTTATCAAACAAACTATCCGTTGCGTTTTGCTGACAACTTTTCCCTATTTTATGGGATTGATTTCTAACAAGACTATATTGATCATTTTAAATGGTTTCTTTTTAAAGCAAATCACTCCCCAAGGAGGAGCCAATGTGTCCGGAAATGAAAGCCAAGTCCTCTCCTATAAATAGAGGCTTCATTCAAGCAACAAGATACAACAACACACAATATACAAGCAAAGAGCAATTGAGCAAACACTTTCATATATCTTGTTGTATTAGCCTAAGCACTTTCACTTGCACTTATTTGAGGTCTAGGCTTTCAATTCTTGATTACACTTGTACTCATATTGTATCAATCATTATTGAGTTGTAATCTTGATTTTGGTCATCATTCAACACAAGACATCCTTGTGAGTATTCTTGTGGTAAGAATACACTGGGTGATCTAGGTGATAGGTGTTTGAAGATTGTGGTAATCTTCAAAGGTGTTGTAAGAGGGTTGTGGTAATCCTCAAGGTGGTGAAAGAGGGTTGTGGTAATCCTCAAGGTGTTGTATTAATTTTTGGTAAATTAATAAAATCTTTTTTTAAAATCCATCCCAGGAGATCTTTGGGGTGGTAGAGGATTAGGCCCTAGGTGGGTTGAACCTCTTTAAATCAACGAGTGTTGTTTATTTTCCGCATTTACATTTTTGCTATCTACTCGTTGTTTCGAAAAAAGGGTAATTTGCGAAAAATCGGCATAATCTATTCACCCCCTTCTAGATTATTGTAGCCACTTGGACTAACAAATACCTCTTCTTATAACCAATTTCTCCCATTGTCGTTGATATACCCGCATTGAGAAAATCTTAATCTCGTCGGTTTGAACCTTAGATTTGCCTTTCGTGGCCTAAGATTCAACTCTCCTTCTTTACCCCCAGGTCTTGGGTTGACTTGAAGACTCGAGGTTGTGACAGGAGCTTCAACATTCGTTACAATTTGTACACCCGGGGGATGCATCACAAAGAACACTTGTGATTATGGTATTTGAATCAATAACCTCCGGGTTAGAGCCCCATTCTCTAATCGCCCTTTTTGCATCGTAGGAGATCTTGCTCGGAGGAGAGGCCCTTGCGATAATAAGAACAATTGTCCTTGCGGGAACGGCATGCTCGTATTTGACTAGAAATGGATTTTGGTCACTGTTGAAGTCGCCCAAAGAACTTACGCATTGAGACATAACATCCAAAATCTCGCGTTCTAGACTCTCCAGGTTTTCCCGAGATGTCTTACTCGTTTAAGGACCTCATCAAAGAATGCGCCCTTCCATCTCGTGTCAAAAATCGCAAGAACATTTTCATGAGATTTTATAATGACAATATCATAATCATAATATTGACATTCAACTTGCCATCTAAGTAATCTAGCCTTTTCTCGGTTTTATTCAATTTTATTTTTGTAAAAGCCTTGACACTTGAATTATCAATTTTTAAAGTAAACTTTTAGCCAAGTAAAAATAGAGGCCATTTTTTGAAAGCCTTTTCGATCGCAAAGAATTCTTTCTCGTTGATGTGCCACCGATATGTTTCACTTGGTATGAATAATCCATCGCGAGATCGCATGGCACTTCTTCATTTAGTGTGGCCTTTGAAAGAATCGGTGTCCACCAATCGTCATCGGCATCCGTGTATAGAACCGATTCATCCTCGTCTTGTGGAATGGCAAGTTTTGGAAGCTTTTACAAACTTCCTTTAGTTGCTTTATCCCTTCTTGATGTTCATCTTCCCAAATATAGCATCTTTCTTGAGTAATGGGTGAACACCTTCTGTAATGGGCTACATTGTTTATGAACATTCCGGTAAAATTCACAACTCTAAGGAAACTTTGAAGTTGTTTATTGTCTTTCGTGTCAGGAAATCCTTATATTTTTTCCACAATATGGCTTTGTAAGACGATTCCGCATTCATCGATTTCAATTATAAGGAATTCAACTGTCTTGTAGCAATCATCGCTTCTTCTTCTCGAGTAAAGCACTAATCTTTCTTGTGGCAAACATCCGAAAATATTTTCAAATGTTTTAGATGTTCTTTCATGTGCTTTGAAGTAATAAGAATATCATCAATATATACGAACATGAAATCGAAATAATCCTTGAAGAGATTATCCATCTTGACCGATGTACTTAACGAATTGTACACGTCTAGACATTGCATATTCAGGTTAAGACGCCAAGTAGTTCACAAGTAACCCCGATTATGGATCACTAGAAAGCCAGGGACAAGGGTACTTAGATACGTAAAGTATACCATGAGCTATGGAATACTCTATACGAGATATCCAAAAATATTAGAAGGATCTTTGCGATGCCAATTGGATATCGGACACAAAAAGACTCCAAGTCCACAAGTGGATATGTTTTCATAATATGTGGAGGAGCGGTGTCGTGGAAGTCTTCTAAGCAGACGTGCATAGCTCGATCCACTATGGAATCCGAGTTCACCGCTTTAGATAAACCTGGGAGAAGAAGTAGAATGGCTTAAAAACTTCTTAGAGGATATTCCTTGTTGGAATAAGCTTGTGCCTCTTTGTTATGATACACTGCTTTGTGATAGTCAATTAGCAATTGGAAGGGCACAAAGTAGTATGTATAATGGTAAGTCTAGACATATATGTCGAAGACACAATACCATTAGGGGAGTTGATTTTGAATAGGGTTATTTCGGTTGACTACGTGAAGTCAAAGGAAAACCTTGTGGATCCGCTTACAAAAGGCATAAATCGAGATCAATTGTATAAATTGTTAAGGGGAATGAGTTTAAAATCCACAAACTAAAGAATGTTCATAGCGGTAACCCAACCTTGTAAATTGGAGATCCCAAGACCTTGGTTCAATGGGACAACTAAGTTATGAATGTTCAAATTTGAACACTTGGAAAATGTGTTAGCTCATTCCCGAAAGTTCCAAGTGAATGAAAAAATTGAATGTGGTGAGGTTAAGTTTAAGACTTTTAATGATTCTTATACCAAAAGGTGGAGTATGACGGGGATACTTTTCAATAGCGGATCACCTATATAAGTGAGAAGTAATGGCCGCTACAAAGTAACACTTATAAATCTAAAATATGGTTCAGGGGCGAAATAGACACGACGTGAGAACAATAAGTGTTAGAATTGTTATTGTGTAAGTATTGTTATCTCGGTTTACACAAACGACCGAGTAGTTCAAGACATCGTTGTGTCACTAAGCAACTAGTAAATCCGATAGTATTTTACTAAGGAAGTTTTAAAGCCACAAGCTACCTATCGATGCAATAACGGTTAAATTCGATAGTATTTTACCAAGGCCCTTCTTCTTTTTGGACGAGAAATCTTTAAAATAAATAATTAATTAATTTTAGTTAATTAATTAATGGATTTCAATCAAGTGATTTGCATCCGAAAGACAAAGTGACGCGGCCCGTGGCCCGTCGTCGTCGGCGTCAAGTCGAGATTTTGTCATTTCGTTTGCATCCGAAAGACGGCCATACGCGCCGCCGCCGTGCGCCAGGTCGCATCGATCGAAAGGTTGAACATATGCACTGTTCGATGTAAACATGTCTTTTCGAGCCAAAAGACATGATCTTTCCATACGGGCACTGATGCCTATAAAATAGAAGTCCCCTGCAGATGAAAAAGACACGACAAAAAAGTAAGATAATAATCGAATTATTTGCATTATCGGCATATTGATTTCCCCTGTTCAAAAGCTTGAAAGTTTCAAACACCCTATTGTTCGTTGTGATTTCCGGTTTGCAAGTGTTGTAAACTCGAGCACTCACGATCACAGGCGAAAAAAAAAAAAAACATTAGAGGGGAATTTAATAGTTATACAAAAAAATTAACTTTAGTAATTATATATATAAAAAAATTATATTAATTTAGAAAACTTATGACGTTTATGAAGGAGGCCGCCACCCCCTAGCTCCGTCCCTGGACTCAAGGCTTAGTAACTACTAATATAAACTAACATAAAAAGTAAGCATTAATACCCTCATTGTGTGTGTATGGGTGATATTTGAAATATAAGATTATCTATAGTCGGAATAGAAAATCTTGTGTGCACACACAGCTCCCACGACCTACTATTCTAGGCTTAATATAAACACAAGGTAGTTGTACTTGTATTTACACCTGTTTAAAAAGAATACGTATATAGACATGGAACAACTATTAATATTTTGTATATAATATATAAACAAGAAATTCCCAACCAAAAAGAAAAGGGGAATTTACACTCTGTGGGTTTGACCCACAATATTTTCATGATCTGTATAAAATGTTTGATGCAGTACAAACACTAGTGAGCAAAAACCCTAAAGCTATTTATTGAATGGGAAAACACCATCATTAAAGCAAAGGAAATCAAAATTGCTCAACAAGCAACTAATAAGGTTATTTCTCTATTCTCATCTTGTCTTTGCCTTTTTTTTTTTTTTTTACTTTCTTTCTTTTCCACACAACTTTTTTGCAATTTGGTCAAAGTCATGGTGTTAGCATCATTTGAACATCAACTACTACATGAAATTTCATATTATATGGTCTTCAACTCTTGAGTGGCCACCCTCATAATTATTACTTGCAATAGTAAAACCTAAAGCATGTGTATGTAATTTAATAACAATTTGTTTCATTATATAAAGCATGATTGTCATTGTAGATCATTTTTCTTGTAGTGATGGTATATTATTTTGTGATTTTCACTTCTTTTAGGTGATTAACATTCCTATAATATGTTCTCAAAAAAAAAGAAAAAGAAAAAAACATTGTCGGCAATATTTAGAACTTCTTCAATTAAGCATGAGGACTTGTTGTATTGGACTGGGTTGTCAGAAATTAGGCCATTCTCTTATTATGTGGGCATATAATAGAATGGGCTTAAAATGTGGCTAGTTAGAAATTGACTAACAACAATGCTTGGGGCACTTGTAATGGGCTCTGTCTGGACTATTCAAACTCACTAGGGTTTTGCATCTCTAATCCTGGTCCACAAATTTTCATTTTGAATATTAACATATAGAAAGATATTTTTGAGTTTTCTGAGGGCCTATTTGTTTATGTTTTCCATACCATTTTCGGTTTGAGTTGGAAATAGAATTTTGAGAATTTATTGGTTTTGTGTTGAAATTGGGATTGTGTTTGGATGAATGAATTGAAATGTGATTTATGTAGGGTTGGAAATGAGATTGTGTTTGGTTTGAGTAGTTTTGAAATATTATTTTATGTATATAATAATTGAAAAGTTGGTAGTGGTGGGGTCCACTTCAATATTTTAATTTGAATATATAATATTATATTTGTAAGATTAAGTTAGTGGGTCCCATTAGATAGTTATAATTTAAAAATAGTAATATTTTAAGTAGATAAAGTTGATAATGGTGGGTCCCACATATATAATTGGGTTAAAATATGAGAATAGTGATTGATAAGTAATGATGAGTGATGTAGGGTAGTGTATAGGTTTGAGATGTTGTTTTATGTGAAAAATAGAAAATGAAAATGATAATTTCCATTGGAAATTTTATGAACAAACATGATTCCACGTTTATGTATAGTTGGAAACCGGAAAAGAGCCATTGGAAACATAAACAAACAAGGCCATAGAAAGATAATTGGAACTTCGGACCTAGATCATGAGTGATTTTCTTGCTAAGTTTTGAATTCTCGAAGGTTAAGGAAAAATATCTTAATTTTTTGATACTTTAAAAGGATAAATATGTATCGAGTTTTTTTTTTCTTTTTAGAAGAATATGCATCAAGTTTAGCATATACTAGAACATGTAACACCGTGTATTACACTAAATTTGTCCAAAATTTAAATTTTAGCGTCACAAATTTATTTGTAATAATTATAAGAGATCCAAAATACTAATTAGAAATTTAAAAATGAAATTCAAAAATTAGAAGAGTATCGTGCAAATAGTTCACTTGGATTTCGAAAAAATTATATAAACTACACTATTTGTTCTATTTTCAAGTGTGTCGTCTTTGTCAGGGGTGTGCGGGACGGTTCGGAGATTTGGAAATCTCGCTCCGAAATTCGAGATTCTCGAAAATAAATCTCGAACCGAACCATAGAAAAAAAAAAATCTGCTCCGAACCGTCCCAAAAGTTCGGGATGGAGATTCGGTTCTAATGGTACGCGGTTTCGGATTTGGGATGGAGATTCGGAGATTAGCCATAATAAAACATACAAATTTGGAAAAAAAAAAAAAAAAAAAAAAAATCAATATAAAAATCACCAAACGAATATACTTGTAGAGTTCTAGTCTCTTTTAAGTGTGGTCTCAAAATAAAAACTAAAACTATAAACTTAATAGCCTCTATAATAATAGTCTATTATTTGGGCAATTGTCCTTTTATTGACATAGAACATATATAATTAACTAATAATTTTTATAAATTAACATGAAATAAAAACTTGTATAAATTTATAATTTCGATGTCTCATACTTAACAACTTAACATAATCAATAACATTATATTTATAATTTATGTGATGTGGTAAAAAAATTAAGATATGATCTTTTTTATATTGTTATAATATGGTACTAATACTTGTTTCTCTTTTAAGTGCAATTTACTAATCAGTTAACTAATTTCAATTTCAAATGATTTACTCTATTATTAATATCAAAGTTTTTTAAAATTTATAATAGTTGCGTAGATATGGTTTTTTTTAAATATGATTTATATTCAATTTAATTTCAAATAGCTTGTAGTTAACTCAATATCAAAATAAAAACAACATTGAAATAATGTACATATTTTTTTATAAAATCTTTAAAATCCGTTTTAATTTCGGGTCCTCGGTTCGGAGTGGTTGATGCGATTCTCGATGCGGGTATTTGAAAAATCTTTAACCGTACCATGAATATTTTTGTACGGTACAATTCGGAAAAAGTCAAAAAGTCAATGGATATTTTCGGTTCGAGAGATCTTTTGGTGGGATATCGGTTCGATTTTGGTAATCTTCAAGTCGTGCACATGCCCTATCTTTGTCACAACAAAGAATTTTCAAACCCCTTTTGCTCTTAACTTCCCGTCCGGCCACATAAAGTTGGCCAGTGAGATTGTGCTAAAATCCTTTAAATTTGGGATTATTTTTTTTGAGAGAATTTAAATTTGGGATTATAATTTATCTTTTAGAGTTGATATTGTGAGAAATTTCTTTATTGTGCTTTAGTATAATTGTATAATCACTATTCAACCTCATATTTATAATTGAATAAACTGATTTATTTTAATTTTATTTATCAAGTATATGCTCATTTATATCTATGATGAGCTTATTTAATTTGATTATAATTTGGATTGAATTATTTGGTTAATGTGAATATAATGGTTAGTGAGTCAAACTGGATTTAATAAGAGTAATTTAAAATATGCGTTGGAGTTATCATAAATTAGAAATTAAAAGGTGCATATAAACCAAATATATTTTTGAACGATAATAATTTTAAAACGATAGCGTAGATAAATCCTTGATAATATTAATTAGATTATTTCATATCTCTTAAAGTTGTTATTATCTTTTAAATTTGTAATCTTTTAAATTCAAAATTTTAAAAATATATTATCAATTCATTTTTAATTTGTAGATAGCAATGCCACATGAGTAATTAATGTCACAAGGATAATTATAAAGTAGACATATTTAAAAATATATTATCAATTCATTTTTAATTTGTACATAGTAATGCCACATGGGCTATTAATTTCACAAGGATAATTATAAAGTAGACATGTGGAATTGAGAGAATGAGGAGTTGGCACATGTCAAAATTAATGAGGTGATGGCATGTGTCAACTTTGTTTTCTCTTTTAGTATATAGGGTTGATTTTTGCATGTTAACTAAACACGAGAAAGATTTTTTTATTCACTTCAAACCTCAAAAGTAATAGAGTTAATTACAAAAAATACCTCTCAAATTTGGGATGTAGGTCCCAAGGGGTGTGAGTAAGGTTTAGAAGGGGGTTGAATAAACTTACCAACTTTTCGATTTTAGTCCTTTTAAAATATTACGAGTTAATTACAAACTAAGTCATTGATGGACAACTAAGTTAGTTAATCGTGAGAGTTAGCCACTCAACAGAATCGAAAGAGTTGTTGATAGAATAACTCTTTGTTTAAACTAAACCTTAACTTGGTTGTGATGAGATTTTAAGGAAGACTTAACACCCTTGAATTTGATTTAAGTTTGTTTTAACACTTGATTTTGGCACCTTGTAAATTATCAATGGATAACAAATTATCAGCAGATATAAAGTGATATGCGAGAAATAAAATGTTGAAATGTAAATGACACAATAATTTTTATAGAGGTTCAAGATGGGGTAATTCTTCTACTCCTCTCTTCTCCAACTCATGGAGGAATCCACTAAGTAATGATCGGTGTACAAAATGATTATCACCCAAATACAAGTCTTGATCACACGGTGACTTGCTCCTTTGGGACTCGATCTGGAGATGCCTTGATCACTCGCCTAGCTTCTCGTTCGACTCGGCTACTTTGGGCGGCCATCTTGCTACTTGACTAACTTTCTCAAGCTTCTTGGATTTGATCACGAAGCCCTCCAATAACTTGAGATTGGTTCGACCTTGAACCTTCCTACAATCCTCCTTAGAAAGTAGACCCTTTTGCTTCTTCAAAAGTTTTCTCTTCAACAGTTTGAAGTTGTCTTTCCTTCACATCTTAGTGTTGGATCGATTTCCTTCGAGATTTAGGCTTGAGGATTTGTTTGAATAACTTGAGAATATTTTGGAGGTTACTGATATGAATAATGCTCGTTATCTCGGGTATGCAAGGTTACCTTTTCTCAAAGTGATTCATCAGCCTTTTACTGATGAATTTTCAAAAATCGCCCGTTAAAGAGATAGGGTAATTTTAAAATCACTTGTGTTCGTTGGCTTGTCTTGTTGCGATCCTTGATGTTGACATTTTTCGTATTAAATGAACGTTGACTTTTGAGAATCGACACGAGGTGCGTCTTCCCATTGGTTTATTCCTTTTGCACGCTTCGGGATCGAGCACTTTAAGACATGGCAAAGCATGGAAGTATTACTTGTTTAAGTGAGTTTTCGACCACGGCAATGATTCTTTTCGATCGTCTTGACTTGATTGCGATCCTTTATTCCCAGGTGACTTTGAGTTAGCTTCCAATCAATGGATGACTCATCTGTCACTTCAACTTGAGACTTGGCTTCTTGAGTTGACTTGATTGACTCTTCATACGGTGTGTCTCGGTGATACTCCTTCGATCGAGTCCTTGATCTTCTTCTCTCGCCATACTCAAATTGTTTCCTCAATGAGTCTTCATTTCGATCTTTAGTTGACTTCTTGTATTCCCAGGCATAAGCGACTTGACTCAACTCATACAACCCTATCTATTACAATACAAATTACAAGGAAAATGGGGTGCCAACTTTCTAGTCTAAGTTTTACATGTCATTCATCAAAATCTAAGCAATAAATTTCCTAATAATTTCCCCCTTTTTGATGATGCCAAAACTTGAATACATACAAACAATATGTAAATAGCAAAGATACATACAAACAATGCGAGAAACAAAGAATGTATGTGTTAAATAGATCGTTTTATTGATCATATCATTCTTGTTCGTTACACATCCTGTTTACAATGTGTATCGAGCAATCGAGCATATACTATATCTACGCAAAATATAGATTTTTTATTAAATGTACATGAAGACTTACATACATAAGCATTTACAAAAGTAAAATACACGAAGGGGTTGACAAAGAACACTTCATCGCCATTTTCGCCGCCTCTTCTTTCTTCTTCTTCTTCTTCTTCGGCTCTCTTTTCTTCTTTTTCTTCTTCACCGCTTTCTTCTTCTTCGTAGGCTCTCTTGGCGGCCTTCATCTTTTCTTTTTCTTTCTGTCTCTCTTTGTGGTGAGAGTTTGCCTCTTATTTCTTCTTCGATTCTCTTGACATACTCAAAGATTTTTCCTTTCCACTTCCGCATTAGCTATAGTATCATATCCGATCAAAAGAGATCCTTCCTTTCTTGCCCGGATCTACATATTCAATGTTTTTGGGTAGAGGTCTAGGTATAAATCATCTACCTCCGCCACTTCTTCATCCTCCTCTCGGGCGTGTATTGAATCGAGTCTTTCTTACCCAGAGTGGATCTAGTAGTCTCCTTGCTTGTCGCCTTCTTCGCACTTGACTTGGACCTTTCTCCCAGTACAAGTCTCAGGCTTGGGCTATGGACGTGTTTTTGAAATATCCTTTGAACTCGAGCGTTTTGAATTCTTCAACAGATCGTGGCTCTTGTCCGTCATCGGGAATGGCATCCAGTATCTTTTCTTGCCGGAATGTCTCCGAATTGTTTCAACATCTCTTCAACACGGACATTCGAACTTTTATCGAAATCCTCCATCTCTCGCTTCTACAATCTTTTTCTTATGAGACATGGGCACAACAGAGTGATAGAGCGATAGAGTTACTGAGGAAGTTTTGATTATCTTTGCTGTGACATGACCTGCTAAGGGTTTCATCAAGCATTAAGGTCACATCCTTTGACCTTTCCCCTCAACAACTTTTCCCTTTTCTTTCCTCTTTCAACAAGCGGTTGATCTCGATTTTTCTCAATGCTCAAACTCTTTTGGTATTCCTCTTCCCCTTTTTTGGCATCATCAAAGAGAGAGGAACCCCCGAAACATCCCAACAAGCATGAAGTCCCGGTCGGCCGATCGAATTACGCTTGAGTCAATTTGTAGAGTATCTTTGTTCGAAACTCCGAGCGGGTGGCTTTGGACTCTGGCTGCCACAGTTTCATTTCAGCCATAAGAAGGGCTGAATTTGGCATTCATATTCTCCTCTACGCACGAAGTTCTTTGCGATGAAATTCACACAACAATTCCATCTAAGTTGTATGGGAGGCATGCAATCTCTCCATATAGGTTTGCATCCTTGCCTTCATGTCAAAGATTGTCGGCACCCGGACCAAAGATTCGGTTGTATAGTGCCTTGAAGTAGCGAACCCGCCGAGACGCATGGCACTCTTTGTTGAGACCATTCCCTTATTCTCGACCACCACTCCTCTCAAATCATGTTGTGAGAGTGACATCTCTATTGTCCTGGGCGCATGTCGAGAGAGGCTTGGTGCCGTTTAATCTTCTCAATCTCTTCACAAATCTTCTTGAAGATTTCACGCATCTCGGTTGTCGACTTGAGTCGCTCTATCGCCACTCGCATCAAAATTGAAATCAACGCGGCACAATTGAATCGGTAGGAATTACGGGATCTTCTTGGACGGTGTAGAGTTTCGTTTCTCTTGCGAGTCTCTTCTTTGAGCATGGGCAGCTCACGAGAAAAAAAGAAATACTTCTTCATAAGCATCGTCTCGCACTTGAGATATTGTGCGCGAGATGGTCTCTCCGGACTACGGAAGCCTGCTTGATTGATCGTGATTCAACTGGGGCCTTTGATGGTATTGACCCAATTTGGCCGAGCCTCACTGTCTTAATGCTTCTTCTTCTGTTGGTTTGTCTTTTGAGTTTGTTGTTCCTCGGCCATATCAATAGCGTCATCGAATATGATGAGACTTGGGGGTTTGACTCATCATCAAAATTGAACATATGTCGAGCGACTTTGAAGTCGGCTTACTCGCACTTGGAAGAACATCCTCATCTAAGTCTTTTTGATGTGCGGCGGGGGTGGACTCGGCTTCATCTTCGATCCGGAAAAGATATGTCACGGTTGTCTTGGGAATCATGAAGAGCACTTATGTCCTTCTCGGTTTCTTCAATGTAAACAGGAGGGATGTTCGCATTTGTCTCTCTTTACCCAGGGAAGTCTCAACCTCCCTTAGGCCTTCATTACCTCCTACGAGTCTCAATCGTAGTAGCAAGGCCTTGTACATTCCCTTCGACAGACGCAGATTGTCTTAGGGTCTTCTCGCATGGCATCCACATGAGTCTCAACTCCTTGGATTGCACTTTCATTGCCCCAGTGTTAACTCTCGGGGCAGATCCATCCGTGCCTTGATCGCATCAGCGGTGTCCTCACCGCAGCGGTTGGCACTTGAGACAGACTCAACTATCCGAGCCACAAGTGACAAATTGTTGTTGGTCTTTTTCTTTTTCCTTCTCCACTTAGCTTCCTTTCTCGCATTGTGGAGTCATCTGCAAACATCCTCCGACCTAGCTGCGGTGGAGTGAGTTTCCCTCGGTGGCGCACCGGTGAGTGACTTATGTTGGGGTCACTCGCTCCGGACTCCTCGCTATTTCCATTGATTGTTGGTAGTGGGGCTGGGTGGTAAGACACCTTCAATGGGGTTGGCTCAACTTGGGTGCCCAAGTTCCCGGTGTCATCGCCATGTCCCTTAGATGTCATCCGAGTGAATCGGGAAGTGGTTGCGGCAATAATCGTGGGCAATCTGCTATACCACTCCCAACGGATCAATCTCGGTGAGATTTAGAAGACTCTCTTTGTCCTTCCTCATTTGTTGCTCATGCATTAACTGGATTCCCGCATGGTTTCTTTGCATTTCCAACTTCTCCGTCATAAAAAGGGTTCCATGTCCTCATCACTATCCGAGATCATGTCAATGTGAGGATGAGTGTGGTCGCCGGTTCCAGTGAGAGTACAAATGCTAGCTTTCTCACGAGCCTCTCGCTTTCTCGTTGCTCTAGCCTTTTCTTGTTCCTTGCGAATTTGCAAGATATTAATACGATTATCCTCATCCAGGGCTTGCAAAGACGGTATCAACTTCAAGAAACCCGAAGAGTTCCTCTTCTTCTTCAATAAACTTTGGATGTTCAAATGCGCCTAGAGTGACTCGCCTTCCATTTCCTCCACACTCGCAGACGGCTCGGATGTCCGGGTACAAGGAGAGTACATAAATATGTCATCATCATCATTCTCCTCTTGTTGGCCTTCCTTCTCGGGAATAGAAGGTAGCAAATTTCGCCGCTCTTCACCTTCCGGCAAAGATCGGGGCAGGTAGAGACACAACTTTTTCGTCGGGAGATTTTGTTGTCTCTGTTGTCTCTCGCTTCCTCATTTGTTCTATCCACAATCGGTCTTCTTTTGCCTCTGTTGATCGCCGCTTGCAGACTTGGTTGTTTCATCAACAACTTCAGGAGATCGCATTTCTTGTGATCTTAGAGACTTTTTACAACCGAGTGGCGGACTGTTTGTCTTCTCAAGCTCAAAGCTTGGTGATTCTTCTCCTTCTCTTAGTTTTCACGAGAGGAATATCCGGTTCTACTTCCTCCGATTCCTTGAAGGTAAAGGCCTTCGGAGTGGCCTTAGAAGCGGTGCCCTTCTCGCCTTGGCGATCCTCTTCTTCTTTATCCCTGGAGAAGGTGTTAAGGGTTCCTTCTCCACCGCGGTGCGCAGGGGGGGAGACACTGTTTGTAGGGACAGGAGCGTCTTTCTTCTTTGCTATAGGAGCTTTGACTTTCTTCTTTGGTGCATGGGGCAGCTCTTTTTAGGAGGAGATGAAGCGGACTTTGTCGACGGGGTGGTGATTCTCCTCACTAGTGTCGACCCTTTTGGCATAGGCTCTCTTCTCGGGATCCAGGAGAGGTTTGCCGGAACATTTTCTTGTTGACATGAAATGGCTTTCCATGTCGAAAGGAACACCCTTCACCTCCATGGATGGCAATGACTAGGCCATAGCCAAGTGATCCTCCAAAGGAACCATCCTTCTTGAATGACTTGTTGCCAATATTCGGCAAAGTCTTTGTAAATGAATTCATCCCAATTGATCTTTTTCTCTTCCATGATCGCACCATGACGATCGGCTTGGTTTTGGACGAGTTGATTGAAGCGCCAAACTTCATGTCTACACACTTCGCGACGATATCCATTAATTTATGATAATCCTCCTTCAACAACTTCTTCTCACTTTGTGTAGACAACTTTTGCAAAAGACATTGGTTTGGCTACTTCCTTCCATGCAGCAGCCAAGTTGACATCGGCTTCATATATTTCCAAGATGCCCTCCGACGGCAATAGACAGAGTGCTCGCAAGGTCCTTTGCGATGATTAGAATGTCCTTGCGGTGGACGGAGGACTTAATCCCTTCGTCCTTCACTTCGGCATTGATGTAAAATCGGGCGACCTCCTCAACATACGCCATTTGATATTCCATGGTGAGGAATGGTTCCAATCCGATTTCGATTTTATCCGCTATCTTCTTCACAAGGGTTTCATCGAAACTGTTTTATCATCCCCTCAAAATCCACATTGATCCGGTGTGAATTTGCTTTGCGAGCTTAGCGAAATCATGTCTTGGTGCTATTTTTAGAGGAATTTACCGATCAAACCTTGATAAACTTGCTTTGAGAACTGGTAGGGTTTCGAGAGAGAAAAGGTCAAGCTTTCGTATGCTTGAAGATGAGCAGGTTTTTAAGTGTGAGAAAGAAAATCGAAGAAATGAGTATATAAGGGTTATGAAAGGAAGTGTTTTTGGTTTTGAATTTTGATCGGGATCAACGGCTCAAATTTAGCACGCCTCATTGCATTTAATTGCTCGCATTTAATGCGGCAAAGCATTTATATCCAATCATATGCTTCTTGTCGCGACTTTTGATGCAGTCATAATTACGCCGACGTCATCCTTAAAAATATTCCCGCTTATTAAAAACGACAGCGTTTTTGCCACTTAGCTCATAAATGACTCACTCACTACACAAATGACTCAACTCTTCTTCTCTCCTTGCATATAGTGACTGTTGTCGCCTAACTCGTCTGGTGACTTCCCGATCTGGTGATTCACTTGGGTGATTCATGAGACTTGTTCTATTTTCATCTTTACACATTTCATCTCTTGTAATTGAGTCTTGTGAGTGTCAACTCAGCTCAATTAACCCTAGCTCATGCTTAAGTTCTTCAAATCTTGATTCACATAGGGGTTTGGTGAATATGTCGCCTAATCGCTTATCGTTGAGATGTACTCCAAAGTGATGTCTTTCTTTTCAACATGATCTCTTATAAAATGATATCCGACATCAATGTGATTTGTTCTTGAATGCAACACGGATTTCGAGTGATTGCAATAGCACTTGTGTTATCACACATAATTGGAATCTCTTTTTCTTCAATTTCATAATCTCTCGTTGTTGTCTCATCCATAAGACTTGGGCACAACAAGCGCCCTTGATTATTATGTACTGCTTCATTTGTGGATGTGGCTATTGAATTTTGCTTCTTGCTAAACCAGGAAACTAGTCTGTTTCCAAGCATTTGACATGTACACCAAGTACTTTTCTGTCAACTCTACATCCAAAGATAGTCGAGTCCGAATAACCGATGAAGCTTGAATCCACCTTCCTTTGGATACCATAAGCCAACTTCTTGGCATCCCTTTAAATATCTTAGGATTCTCTTATTTTGCAATTATGTGACTTTCCTTTGGAGCAGATTGGAATCTTGCACATACTCCTACTACAAAGGTGATGTCCGCCTTCTTTGTTAGTTAGATAGAGCAGTTGATCCAATAAGTGCTCAGATCTTGTTTGATCCACAGGCTTGCCATCCGCATCCATGTCCATCTTGGTGATGTGTTCATTGGTATTTTCTGAAGACTTCTCTTCTATACCAAATTTATTCATTAAATCTCGGTGTACTTTGTTTGACTTATGAAAGTTCCATCCTTGTTTGTTTAACTTGAAGTCCTAAAAAGAATGTCGACTCTCCAATCATATTCATCTCAAATTTACCTTGCATGAGGTTTGAGATATCACACAACTATTTGTTTGTGGATCCAAAAATGATGTCATCCACATATATTTGAACAAGTAATATACTATCCCCATCTTGAATTCAAGAAGAGTGTTCTGTCCACTTTGCCTTTGGTGAATCCATTATCTGTCGAGAAATTGAGATAATGTATCATACCGAGCTCTTGGTGCTTGTTTCAATCCATATAGAGCTTTCTTGAGTTTGTACACTTTGTCTCCAAGAGTCTTCTCGCTCAAAGCCTGGAGGTTGCTCAACATAATATCCATTTAAAAATGCACTTTTCACATCCATTTAATATACAATAAAGTTCTTGTGTGCGGCATAGGCAAGAAACATCCTTATTGCTTCTAATCTTGCAACATGAGCAAATGTTTCATCAAAATCTATTCCTTCTTGTTGGCAATACCCTTTGGCTACCAATCTTGCTTTGTTTCTTACAATGTAACCTTCTTCATTCATCTTGTTTTTGAAAACCCATTTTGTGCCAATAACATTTTGATGGGTTGGTCTCGCACCAATTCCCATACTTTGTTCCTTTCAAATTGATTGACTCTTCGCATGGCTTGAATCCAGTGTGTGTCATCCAATGCTTGTGACACATCTTTTGGCTCTATTTGGGAAATAAAACAAGTGAACATTGCTTCTTGTTGAGCTCTAGATCTGGTTCTTACACCATCTCTTACATCTCCAATGACTAGCTCGGTGGATGGTCTCTCACCCATCTCACATCAAGGTTGGAGTAAATCATTTGGGTTCGATTGTCTTGGAGCGGCGTTGTCTTGAGCGACTCTTTCATCATCATTTAGCTTGATTTTCCAGTTTGTCTTTGAGACTCATCAGTCTCATCTTCATCTTGATTGATTGCTCAAGCTTCAACTTCAACATAAGGACTTCTTCGCATAGTTGGTGATTCAACTTATCGCCTAACTCTTCAATGTCTTCTTCATTTACATTAGGTTCATCAAAAACCACATGGATAGATTCTTATGTGACCATAGTCCTTTTGTTCAACACTCAGAGGCTTTACTTTCAAATTTGAGTATCCCAAAAGACACCTTCATCGCCTTTAGCATCAAAAGCCTTTGGATTATCCTCTTGCCATTGTTGTGGATGAAGCATTTACATCCAAATATTCTAAAATATGCAACATTTGGCTTTCTCCCCGTCCATATTTCATAGGAGTCTTTGTCATTTAATACGTTAATCATGCATCTATTTTGAGTATAACATGCAAAGTGTTGATGGCTTGACCCAAAATCTCTTTGGCAATCCACCTTGACTAACATAGTCCTTGCGGCTTCCTTGAGAGTTCTGTTTCTTCTTTCGCTACTCCATTCGCCGTGGAGTCATTCTTGCAGATAATTCATGAGCAATACCATTTTCAACATAATCTTGAGTTATTATCCCATTGACAAACTCGGTTCCTCTATCATACCTTATCTTTATAATGGTTTGACTCTTCTCATTTTGAACTCTTCTCATCACCGAGGTAACTTCGCAAGGTTTCCTTCTTTTTGCACATGAAGATTGTCCATGTATATCTTAAATAATCATCCACCACCACTAAAGTGTATTTATTTCCACTTATACTAGTGGCTCAATGGACCAAACAAATCCATATGCAATGAGATGCAATATTCTTGTTGAAGATGGACTAGACTTTTCTTTGAATGATGATTTGATCCGCTTTCCCATCCGGCATGCATCACATACACTTTCTTTCTTGTACATCGAGTGCGTTTCGGTCCATCCACAAGATGACTCCTTGCAAGCTTGTTAATTGTCTTGAAGTTCAAATTACTCAACTTTTGTGCCATAACCAACTTGATTCGGTTGTACTCTTTGCTAACAGACAAGTGCTTGGTATGGCGGTTGACCAATCTACCACATACATGTTCTTCATGCGGATCCTTGCAACACTACTTCATTTGATTGTGTGTCTTTAATTTGGCACACTCCCATATTGAATCCAACATTAAAGCCCTTGTCACGAGTTGGGCGATGCTTAACGGAGTTGAAGTTGAGGCCTTCAACATATGCAACATCCGTGATTTCTAATTCATTTTTCTTGATGGATCCAGTGCCTCTTATTTCCCTGGAGCTTCATTTCCTCCAAATATGAATTTTGCGCCTCTAATCTCCTTGAATTTTGACAGATTTTTCTTGTTTCTGTCATGTGTCGGAACATCCACTATCCATGTACCAGGTTCCTTGGCACTCGTTGTTCCTTGAACCGCAATCAAGGAAATTAGTTGTTAGGTATCCATACTTGCCTGGGTCTGAGGGGTTAGTGTTGTAAGATGATCCAACCAACCTATAGCCAAATGATCGACTCTAAGAGGTTGCCATCTATATGTGCCATAATCATAACTCACATTGGCAAATTGCTTGGGGCATTAGATTCATACAACCTTTGTCTCTTTTGTCTGTATGCCTGTGTGTGTGTCTTAGCAATTGCCTTCTTTGGGTAGCCGTGATATTTCGAGTGTAGTGCCTAGGTGCATTTGTGTCGATGATAGCTCTTTTGCCTTTGGAATGGCCTTTCTTTGAGTTCTAGGCCTTTGCCATTTAAGGGCTTATATTCCATAGGTCTTTCTTTGATATTTCACATTATTCCAATCATCTTGGCTTGGGTAGTTTCTACCATTCCCATCAAATGAGTTTCTTTAATGAAACTTCTCGGTTTTTGGTAGCTCTGTTTATTCTTCACAGAGTACTTCCTATTTGGAATTTCTTTGAGGAACTCTTTGGATTTCTTCTCAATTTGTCCTCTCAAAGATACTCAATCGGGTCATTTGTTTTCCTTTTCATTTATATCCAAGGCCGAGTATGTTTGTGGTTGTGCTTTGGAGTGAATGTGGGTGCGGCATTTGGCGTCTTGGATTTTTGAGATGTTTCATTACTTGAAGATCCTTTTTCCAAAATCACTGGGAGTTTGATTTGTGCACAAAGGAATTGAATCATATGCATGTCTTATCTCCACACTCTTTTTGGCTCAAAATAAGGTCATACAATGATTTAGATGCCTTTGTAAATGATGCAATCACATTTTTGAGATCATTTTCCCTCTTTTCTATAGAACTATCTCTGCTTATTAGTTTAGCATTCTCGGCCTTGACTCTTTGTTCTCATCACTACGTGACTTGGAGTACTCAACTCCTTAGTTAGTGTGAGTTTTGGCTTTGAGTGGCTATTTTCCTCGTTTAATAGTGTGTGTGAGGATTTAATGTGCTCAAAGTCTTTCATCATTTTGCCTAATGAATCATAAAGATCGAGTGGGTGATGAAGTGTGTGTGTCACAATCACTATCACTAGAACCGAGTGAGATGAGTTAGAGTGTACCTCATCTTCTTGGTCGGAGTTAATCTTGTTCTTTAGCCATTAGACATCAATGCTTCTTCTTGAGAATCACTTGAGTAGTCGCCTTCACTACTCTCAAGGTCCACTTGCTTCTTTGGACTTAGTTGTCTCAGAAAGTCTCTGCAGCCAACATGGCCTTTTTCTTTTCCTATCTTATTTCTCTGAAGACTCTTCTTTCTTCTTCATTCCGTATTTATTGACTACATGATATGGACAGTCAATAGAAAAGTGTCCTGGTTTCTACAGCCCAACACGGGTTCTCAACTCTTTGATCGACTCTTTCCATTCTTGGGTTATCGGCTCTACGATATTCAACCTTTTGATGTCCAACTCTCTTGGGTGGCTTATCTTCTCTTGACTTGGAGGGAGTTTGAATGTCTCCTGGAGGATTCACCCTTGTTTTTTTATAGTTCTTATTGAAGAACTTGTTGAATCTTTTAACCATAAGGGCAATCTCTTTTCGGTCAATGGTTTCTTGACTTTAGCTCTCTTCCCATCTTGACTATAAGTGCGAGTTGTTTGGGTACGAGTTGTCTCCTCTTGATCCTTTATTCTCACTCAAATTCATAAGCTTTGAGGTATGAGAATAACTCATGATTGGATGTTTTTGATAGGTCCATCGAGTGCCTTAGAGCCATGGTCTTCATTTCCCATTTAGCTGGGAGACTCCTTAGAATCTTCATACACATCTCCTTTTGTGTGTATTCATTTCCAAGTGCTGAGAGCTCATTTGTAATTTCAGTGAATCTAGCATCCAGTTGATCCATTGTCTCACCTGCAAGCATTTTAAAGTTTTCAAATTTTTGAACAACAACATATAATTTGTTTTCTTTAATTTGCTCTGATCCTTCACAAATTAAAGTTAATTTATCCCGATTTCTTTTTTTGTTTTGCATGACTTGACTTTATTGAACATTGCTTTGTCCAGTCTTGTAGAGAATATCCTTGGCCACATTATCCAGGTTGTATCTCTTTCTATCATCATTGGTCCATTCAATTCTTGGTTTTTCAACTAAAGTCGGTCTTGCTTGACCACAACTTCTTCTCCTTGGCAGAATCGCTCTCCTTGCGGCTGTGTTCACTTTCAATATTTGCAGTGGCCCATCCTCTATCACTAGCCACATTTCGTCATGTAAAGCAGATAGATGAGCCTGCATACGAATTTTCTAGTCATCAAACTCCTCAATAGTGAACATGGAAATGCGTGTCAAATTTGCTTCCATAATAATAACTTTGGAAAAAAAAAGCTTTTGAAAGAGCAAGTGTTAAAAACTTCTTTGAAAGATTGGAGATCTAGTTCAAGAACGAGTCGCGGAAGGCTCAATGAACCAACCGCTCCGATACCACTTGTAGGTCCCGAGGGATGTGAGTAAGGTTTAGAAGGGGGTTGAATAAACCTTACCAACTTTTCGATTTTAGTCCTTTTAAAATATTCTGAGAGTTAATTACACAACTAAGTCCTTGATGGACAACTAAGTTAGTTAATCAAACAGAGTTAGCCACTCATGACTCGAAAAGATTTGTTGATAGAATAACTCATCCTGTTTAGACTAAACCTTAACTTGGCCGTGATGGGATTTTAAGCGGAAGACTTAATACCCTTGAATTTGATTTAAGTTTGTTTTAACACTTGATTTTTGCACCTTGTAAATTATCAATTGGATAGCAAATTATCGTGAGATGTAAAGTGATATGCGAGAAATAAAATCTTTGAAATGTAAATGACACAATAATTTTTATAGATGTTCGAAGATGGGGTAATTCTTCTACTCCTCTCTTCTCCAACTCCTCGGAGGAATCCACTAAGTAATGATCGAGTGTACAAAGTGGTTATCACCCAAGTACAAGTCTTGATCACACGGTGACTTGCTCATTTGGGACTCGATCGGAGATGCATTGATCACTCGGTGGCTTCTCGTTTGACTCGGCTACTTCACGGGCGGTTGCCTTGCTACTTGGGGCACTAACTTTCTCAAGCTTCTTGGATTTGATCACGAAGCCCTCCAATAACTTGAGATTGGTTCGACCTTGAACCTTCCTACAATCCTCCTTGGAAAGTAGACCCCTTTGCTTCTTCAAAAGTTTCCTCTTCAATAATTTGAAGTTGTCTTTCCTTCACAGCTTGGTGTTGGATCGATTTCCTTCGAGATTTAGGCTTGAGGATTTGCTTGAATAACTTGAGAATATTTTGGAGGTTACGATTATGAATAATGCTCGTTATCTCGGGTATGCAAGGTTACCTTTTCTCAAAGTGATTCTCGGCCTTTTATAGTGAACTTTCAAAAATCGCCCATTGAAGAGATAGGTGATTTTTAAAAATCACTTGTGTTCGTTGGCTTGTCTTGTTGTTGTCCTTGATGTTGACATTTTCTCGTATTAAATGAACGTTCGACTTTTCGAGAATCGACACGAGGTGCAGTCTTCCCATTGGTTTATTCCTTTTGCACGCTTCGGGGATGAGCACTTTAAGACATGGCGGCATGGAAGTATTACTTGTTTAAGTAAGTTCCTTGACTTCGGCGTAACGGATTCTTTTGTCGTCTTGACTTGATTCGCAGACCCTTTATTCCTCATGTGACTTTGAGTTAGCTTCCAATCAATGGATGACTCATCTGTCACTTCAAATTGAGACTTGGCTTCTTGAGTTGACTTGATTGACTCTTCATACAGTGTGTCTCGGTGATACTCCTTGATCGAGTCCTTGATCTTCTTCTCTCGCCATACTCATTTGTTTCTCGGAGTCTTCATTCGATCTTTAGTTGACTTCTTGTATTCCCAGGCATAAGCGACTTGACTCAACTCATACAACCCTATCTATTACAATACAAATTACAAGGAAAATGGGGTGCCAACTTTCTAGTATAAGTTTCACATGGCATTCATCAAAATCTAAGCAATAAATTTCCCAACATGGGATAATTACAAAAACTCAACTAAGATTCACAATTACAAAAGGTACTCCTAAAGTTTGAGGGGCCATAGTAAAACTAACAAAATTTGTATAAAGTCGATAACGTTCCCATGAGAATTCCAAAAAGAAAAAAAGAGGTTGTAAGTACAAAAATGATGACGGACAAAATTACCCCAATCCATTTGGAAAACCCAAAGTTTTTTTTTTAACCTTTCTTTCTAATTTATGGAAAACCGGTGGGGTGAAAATTATTTATTCTTGGTAACCTTGTATATATGCGTATGATTGTTGAATCGAACAACTTTAGAGGGTGTTTGGTGAGCTTACAAGCTCTTAAAAACAACTTATAAGATGTTTAAGAGCTTATAAGCTCTCCTAAAATATGTTTGGTAATTCTTTTTCAAAAAAGCTTATAAGCTCCAAAAAAATGTTAGAGAGCTTATAAGCTCTAAAAAAAAGTACCTTCACCCCAATTTTTTTTTTTAAAGAGCTTATAAGCTCTTTGTTTTTAAACATTCAAAAAACAAAAATATCCTTAATAATTTTATAGTATCCCGAATTCACCTACCACACAATCAATCTCTCAAATCTTTCTTCATGTATGTTCAACCATATTATTTTATCCAAACACTCGACAACTTATTTTTAAAATAAGATCTAACATCTTATAAGCTCCTAAAATAGCTTATCGGATGTAGGAGCTTATAAGATGTTTTAAATAAGCTTAGCCAAACACCCTCTTAGTTGATAATTCCCGACAAAACTCGGGGGGAATGTTGAGTTTTATCGGTGGATGAATGATGTTTTTGTAAGTTCTAACAGTTAGCGGATATTTTCTTATAAGTTTTTGTGAACAATTCATAATCTATATACGGTGTTGCATGACATTTTTGAATTTTTGATGACGTCAACAAATTACATCGTAAATGTTAGAGGAAATCAAACCTCATAGTTAGTTGGGTCTTTTTGTAATTACCCAAAGCTCGTGATTACTCTTTGTAATTAACCCAAAGTATCACATAGAGAAAATAAGGGGTGTCAATTTCGGACCCGACACGAACCTAACACAAAATTAATGGGTATGAGTCCAGGCTTCATGGGTCCGGGTCAAAATTGGGTCGAACTCTAATAACTTTGCCAATTAAATAGGTATGGGTTGGGTCAACCTATTATGACTCATTTAACACATCTAACCACGTTTGTGAATTTAAAACAAAATTACGTAAATAATTGATTGTAAAAAAATAACAAACAAGACGTATCCTTAAAACTTGAATGATAAAATCTCTTTAATTATGTATTTGTTATTCTTATGCATGTCTTTTTGAATATTGTCCTTAAAATATTATTAGTATGTTATGTTATTTATGCAATTATGTTATTTCTTTTAGTATGTTGTGAATTGTGATATTTTTTATTGATCGAGTAATGTATAATAGTGATTGATTTTAAAAAATTAATTTATCCGATTAAAACTATTAAATGTATATAAAAATAATTTTATTAGACGGGTTAAGCGGTGGTCCAGGGTTACCCTGTGAAATGAGTAGGTCGGGTCCGAGTTCAAGATTTTGACACGAATAATTAAATAGGTCAGATCCTGGTCGGTTGTTTCGACACGTGAACCTCGCATATGAACCCTGACTCAACCCAAATTGACATCCTAGAGAAAACGAACTAGCAAAAATGCAAAATCCAACACAAGGGTCAATACTGTCATTTCATGGAATCCTGGGTTTAAAAGGTATTCCCCTCTTATTAGTTAAACCCTTTCTCTGGCCAAACCCCAAAACCCTAGTACATTCTCTTCAATTTTCTATTTGCTTTCTTGTTCTCCAGGAAAAGAAATGGCGAAGCGTTTGATACCACTATTGAACCGCGTATTGGTTGAGAAAATCACTCCACCGTCAAAAACCACCGCCGGAATTCTTCTCCTGAGAAAACCAGTAAGGTAATTTCATCAAACTGCCCTTGCATTGCATCCTCTTACTTTTGTTGTTTAAAGTATACATTTGTCTTTTAATCTTGATTCAGTTAAGTTACTTCTATTTCTGGTTTGGTTTGAAAATGTGAAACACGGTCGAAATGTTAATGTTATAAAGAGAGCTAAGCAAAATGCGTTGTTGGTCTATCTTTTCTTGTGCTATTGAACTAAAATTGAAGGCTGATGTAGTTAATCACTTAATCTTTTGTTTATATATGTATGTATTGGTGTAGCTTGTGAATTGCGTTGGTTTTTCCTTTTAGTTCGAAGTATCCTGACATGGGCTTTATAGCTATTTGCTTACATTTCATTTATCTAGTTAATTTGTTTACTTTCAACGTTTTGTTTTTTGAAGAATCTGTAGCATTATGAAATCTCGTTCTTGATTGTTGTTAACAATTTTTTCTTTTTAAGATTTATTTTTAGTTTTACTCTAAGTGTGTAAATACTGCCTAGTTTATAGTTGGCTCGCCAGAAAATAGTGAAAGAGCGAAAGCAAATGTTTGTTTCTCTTTTACGGTTTACCAGTAAAAGACCGAATCATATGTGCGACTGCATTATATTCATGGGTTGTATGTGACATTGTTTTAAAGAGAATGGCTTTAGCATAGTTTATTTTGCGGATGCGTTTGATTGTTTTCAGTTGGAGTTTGGTCTATGCACTAATGTAAACCGCAGAGAAAGTGGGAAGAAGGAACAAAATGAAATACAACCTCAATTAAAGACTATTTTTCGGGAACTTGTTTCTTTTAGTCTTTTGGCTATTAAATATGTTGGGGGTTTATCTCGTAAAGCTGAAACTTGTTCTTCTCTTCTTGAGTTGATCAGCTGTTATTGGTTATTGATATACTGAATAGTATCTTTGATACATATTATCAAGTTTGAGTGCAATGTGCTGAAGGTTTTATTTTAATGTTCTGAAATTTGATTACCAAACAATGATTCAGTTGAATTCTGGAAAAGTTGTTGCTGTTGGTCCCGGCTACCATGACAGGGAGGGCAAACTTGTTCCGTGAGTGTGAAGGAAGGAGAAACTGTTTTGCTGCCCGAGTATGGAGGAACCGAAGTGAAACTTGGTGAAAAAGAGTAAGTCTTGTATCTTGGTATTTTGCTTCTGATAAGGGATTTTTATATTTTGTTTCTTTGATGTGTGTTTTTATTCTTGTTTTATTAAGTAGATGAAGAAATCAACTTGTTACCAATCTACATTGAAAAAGATTAACTTGTTTAGCATAGTGAACTGCGGATTTTGTCCATTGACTTAGTGACTTTTTACCTCTTACAAACATCTTATTGTGCCTACCATGTCATCATTCATGGTTTACCTAATTTAGTAGTTGAAAAACTTTTAGCTTTTACTTTATAATTTCTTGCTAGTTATGTTCAATTCCAATGGCCTTAAGACATTTTCTGTGGCTTTAACCCTTTTTGTCCTGGTTTTGGGGTGATGCTACGAGCATGTGCACTTTCATCTTCTAAGGTCCCGTTCTCAATCATCCGTGCATCTTTAGGGACCTGATCGTGGACCACCCCTTTAGCGTTCTTTCTCGTTATTATGCCTGTGATCATTCCTCATCTTATCTGGCATCGGTTGTTGCCTACCGTTGATTTAATAGTGGCAGCATAGTCATGAATTACACGAAAGTAGCCCTTTTTAAGGATTGGATGGATCGGGCAGCCGTGCTGGACTTCGGGATGGAGCACCAAGAAAGGTAGGAGAGGCATATGGGGGATGGATCAGTAGAAGCCTAAGGCAGCCAGATCTTTGTCTTTCATTCGACATCCCCTCGTTGCAAATTTCAGTTTATCTGATTTCTGCAGTTCGGTACTGTTTCCGTAAAAGAAAACCATCCCCTTGGCGGCGGGTGGAAGTTCTTCTATTTTCGCTGAATTCTGTGCCTCTGTGACATATGCATATGACAAAAGAAGGCACCATTTAGATTGCCATTCTTCCTTTCTTTTTACCATTTTCCTTTTTCTATTTTGTTTTATTTGGGCGTGTGTGCATATATTTGGTGTGATTTGGGTTTTTGCTTAATGTGACTTCTCTGAAATGACAAATTTATTGGAGGGGTGTGAATTTCCTGTAAACTTATGAAACATCCTTATTAATTAATTAATGTTATGCATATCCTGTCAATATGCCATAGATAATACATATTCAAGCTGCGTTTTCCTTTTTTGTTTAATTATTATTATATTTAATCTCCAAGCTTTCTCTTTTGGTACATCGAGAGTAAAAACATCAAAACAAGGTGTTATTCTAGTGTAGCTACAAAGCTTGTTGCTGTGTTTGATCTTTTAAAGCCAAATTAATTTGACTATCTTCCTTTCTAATATCATTCTCAAGGAAGAATGATCAAACCTGAAGGCAGCCTTCAGTGCCTGGAAACTCGTGGACCACACAATAAAAATTCTTGTTTGCATTCTCTTGTCTCACAGCACACTTTAGAATCAGATATCTTATTTGCCTGTGCATCATTTTTCCTCAAAATGATGGGTTTTAATAAAATATGAACACTTTAATTTACATTTACCTGTAATGATTGTTCTACGATGTTTTTTCAACCTCTAGACTTATTATTTTGATGCTAATATGATGAATGATTCTATGATCAATGTTTCAGGTACCATCTTTACCGAGATGAGGACATTCTGGGAACATTGCATGACTAATTAGGTGTTGTTCTTATCGTGCCCAAGAATGCATTAATTATTAAGAACAATGCCTAGTTTAACCGTGTATCAGTTAGTGTTTCAACTGCGCTTTTGTTGCCATGGCTATCAATGGTTCCTTTTGATTGGAAATTTTTCCTCTGAGAATTATTGATTTCTGGAATTGAAGTGTTATATTCATGAGTCTGTTCATTTGTGGGTTTTCTATCTGTTCATTTGTGGGTTTTCGATCTGATACGAGTTAGCATGCTGATGTAGCTCAACTTTACCTGCATTCTATCAAGTCATCTAGATTTCACAACAGATGGAAAAGGCAAGTTGCTAAAAATCCATTTTCCACTACTTTTTTTTTTCTGGTAATGAGGGAAAGTACTTCTATTGCTGATTTATATCATGGAAAATGTGTGATTAACCAGTGTTATCCTTCTGATATTCACACGCTTGAACACTAGTATATGCTGAGCCATTAAAAAAAGGTCATTAAACTTACAGCCAAGAATATGGAAAGGTTTTGAGCTCAACTTTCTTTGGAGTCTGAATGTCTCATTTGTACAAATAGCAACTTATAGTTATGCAATTTGGGTCATTGAGTCGTGTTTGTGTTTAGTTTTCGGGCCAATTACGGGCTATGTTCAAAATACATCTAAAATTAAGTATAGTATCAGATAACTATATTTTAAGACAAACTGGTAACATCTGTTTGATTCTGTCAAATTCGTGTTCGTGTCGTATTCATGTTTCTCTCGAAGAACTTAGGGTAGAGTTCGTGTTTTATTATCTAGTCGTGTCAGGATAGCCACCCCTACATGCAGTATTCCATTTGTGGGTTAACAACTATTAAGTACTTTGATGCTCACTGGTGCAAGAAAATACCCTTTGAACCCTTTGCGTAGGGATTGCCACCCCTGCTAGTATTCTATTTGTGGGTTAACAACTATATGTACTTTGGTATTCACTGGCACAAAAAAATACCCTTGAACCCTATAAAATGTAAGTGCACCTTATTTCTCTCTTTCAAAGATTCGTAAAACCAAGAACCCATTTCATTCAAAAGCAATATCATCTGGCTACATAAGCCAATTAATTAGCAACTTCATTTATTGTCATCTGGTTCAGATGAGTCGAATAAGTGAATCCCTTGTCTTTGTTACGCCATTGACTCGCGGTAGCGGCTTCCCTCCAACGAACGAACCGAAAAGAACGAGCGATCTCTCTGGTTGAGAAAACGGTGCTTCATGTGAAGCTCCTCGTATAGTTGCAAATGATAGAAAGTCACCATAGACTTGTGTCCACCCAGCAACCTGCGAAACATAAATCTAACCATAGTTAATATCAAGCATTTATTATGAAATTTCGGGTTTAATTACAAAAACTGCCCCTGAGGTTTGGTCTAATTACAAAACACTACTTAGTAATCTTTCAAAACTACAAATACCTGTCTTCCCTCAAACCAAGCACTGTATGGCTGTGTTGTGTTCAATCCCATGTCTTTCGCGAGACCATTAACCAGCGTTCGAGTTCCAGTAAGCGGGATGACAGAATCTTGATCACCGCTATACAATTACAATATTTTTGCATAAGTTCAACATTAGTTGTCTGAAACTCAAAAGTAAAATTTTGAAGAATCAAGTTTGTGTACCTGTAAACTAAGACCCTAATGCCAGACTTGACAAGTGAACCCAGAATGCCAATAGTTGGTATCTCTAGATTTTGCATCTCATAATGCAGTATACTGTAACCAAGCAATGAAATAGAAACAGAGAGAATTTAGTGTATGTTGCAAAAATTAAGGTAATGCTAAAGCACTAGAAAGTTGATACAAACTCATAAGATGCAGATTTTCCTCAAAAAAAAAAAAAAAAAAAACTCATAAGATGCAGATAACCTTGCTGAGTTAATAGCTTAAGGTCGACCAATTAAGGGAGTGTTTGCAAATACTTAAAAAAGTGATTGTCAGGTTTTGCATGAAAAAAAAATTACTTTTTAGTGTTTTCAAACGTCAATTTATGTTTCTAATTCTATATATTTAATTCGGAATCTAAAAGCAGGCGAATGGTGCTTTAGATTTCTACTTCTACTTCTGGTTTAACTTGAAATAGTGAAAGCGTATTTACAACTTATTCACCAAACATTCTCTATTAACTTAATAAATCAGTTTACTTAAAAAAAAAAAAAACTTAATAAATCAGTTTCTATTGTTGGGACCCACGCAAAAAAAAGTTCAAAAAGGAGGTTCCAAATTACCACCTACCTCTTTGAAATTGGTACAATTCGGTGCCAATTTCTTCAATATAGGGGGAAAGAAATCGTGCGGTATTTCCTTCTTTGCACATGCCAAATCAAGGTCCTAACTCTACCTAATTCTCACGGCCAATGCACACCTGATTTCCTTCCCTCTACATTGAAGAAATTGGCATGAATTTTGCCAATTTCAAAAGAGGGAGGTGGGAGTTTGACACCTCCCATTTGACCTTTTTTTTTCATCTTTCGTAAAACGCGTAGGGCCAACATTGTGGTGGATCCCAACATCTATTTGCCAATACTATCAACTCTCGATTCTCAACCTGTTTTCACTTCTATTAGGATAAATCACTTCTTTCAAAAGTAGAAGTTTTTACAAACACTCCGAGTCCCTGACTAAACGTTCTGCTAATTGGTGATTTATGACTGAGAGATTGTGGTAAAACCAATGTTGGCTCTTTCAAAGATTTGAAAATCTGGTGCTGATTCAAATATTACAAAAGTTGTGATCTTTTTTCATGGGTATCTTTTGTGTGGCGCCTTGTCCTAAACTTGTCTATGCACATGACAATACTACCAACTTGAAATAAACTTATCTGTACCCTTTTTCCTTTGCTTCTAATCTTCAGTATGTAAAAAACTGTAACTTTAGTATATATTTTTTACAATTAAAAGCGAGGATGAAATTTACTCGCTGCATATGCTCCATCTCTTCACTCCAATAAGCCGAGCATGAAAAGCCTTCTGCACATCTTTTCGATTTAAGTACACGTTCGTTTCATCCTCAACGCATACATCTATCTTCGGTTCATCCTGCTAAAAAAAACAATTTTTTTTTTACAAAACAATCCAAATTAACATACAAACAAGACGAAAACAAAAACATAAGAAGTCGAAATGTGACTCTTAAAACTCACCAATTGATTTAGAACCTCAGATTGCTGTAAAACAGACGACAAACAAACATCGAGTGTAACATCATAGGTATCTACGAATCTGCTTATTTCCGATGAAACTTGTTTTATCACTCTTGAACAGTCTGGTGTTAAGGTTCCGATCTCAGCTTGCCTTCGAATTTGAGAATAATTGCAGACGAAAGTAAATTGGTTATACGCGGCATCGGATATTAGTCCATGTGACCATAAATACTCAGCCCTTGAGTTGAAATCTGTATTGAATTCCAGAAGAGGATTTCCAATCTGATTTCATAAGGGTTATGTGATTAGCTTACTTTTTCTGGAATAAAACATTTACATTTAAAATTGTGACACATTTTATTTTTGTTACTCACTGCAATTCCTTTGAGATTGAACTTTGCTTTAGATTGAATAATGAGATTTGCTAGCTGTGGTACATAATGCCCTGTTAACAAACAAGAAATTTTCAACTCCCACTAAGCTTAAGGGCGTGTTTGCAAACTCCGAAAAGAAAAGTGATGTAAAAGCTGAGAATCACTTTTTTTTAGAGGCTTTGCAAGTATGAAAAAAGGGATATTTTTACCTCCATAACTTTCTCCTGTGATGTAAAACTCTCTGCTCTTAAATTCTGGGAATTTTTCGAACCATTTCTCGAGGAAAATAAGGTTGTCTCTAGCTATACAACAACAAAAATTATTTAGATATTATGTCCTATAGATATACTGATTATATGAGTTCTAATTACATTAAATTGCAAAATAAATATTTTTGTGTCAAGTTAATTATACTATCACACCTGTGATTTCATCATTCACAGATTGGTAGAAAGATTTATTGGCAGAATAAGAGAAACCAACTCCAGCTGGTGATTCCAAGTACAACATGTTTGCCACTGTAAAAACATAAAATGCATAATTTTGTTTTATTTAACATAATTAAATTATCAAGAAAGGTAAAAAAAAAAAAAAAACACTATATCCCATGAATATATATACCTTTATTCCAGCTGTAATTATTTTTCACCAAAACATTCCCACTTGGTTGAAAAGGGCCATGCTCACTGAATGCCCCAGCTCCAATAGATGAGCAACCAGGTCCTGCATAAATTCAAAATTAAATTATTCTTTTTCTTATCCAAAAAGGTATAAATGCAATAAATTAAAGTGACTGCTTTTTTTTTTTTGGTGGTTATAAATAAATGCAAACTCCAAATTATGTACCTCCATTTAACCAAAGAACAAGAGGCTTTGAAGCAGGTTCATTTTCTGCCTCCACAAAGTAATAAAAATATGATCTTTTCTGTTTTTCATCAATGGTGATGTAACCTGAATATTGCTGGAAATTGACCTTTGGTTGACCAGGTAAACTTGCTATTTTGTCAGCTTCATAGTGGGATTTCACTTTTGTTATTACAGATATCTGCAATGCAAAGATTATTACCAAGATTGGCCATGGCTGAGATACCATGGCGCTGTGTGTGTGTGTGAGAGAGAGAGAGAGAGAGTGAGAGAGAGAGAGAGAGATGAGATGAGGTGATAGTGTGTGTGTAGAGTAGATAAGTCACTTTCTATTTTATGGCTAATCTACTTTTGAACCAAACTAATTGAGTGTTAAGCATTTCAAGATTAAATTATAGAAAATGTTTTTGTCCTGTTAATTTTTAGGGAAAATAAGATTTTTAGTCTGTAAGTTGGGACCTTTTGGAGGTGGTTCTCTAAATTGTCACATTCATTTTTAGTCTTTAACTTTCACATTTAGTTATTGGTCCTTTAACTTAACAATTTTATTTTTGGTCCTAAAACTTAACATATTTGAAATTTGGACCTATAACTTAATATATTTTAGAAAATTTAGTCCTATAACTTAGCAATAGTTAAATTTAACTATTTTATAGGACCAAATATAAAATAATTAAATTTCAATGTTTGGAAACTAATTAAATTATAAAAATAATTAAAATTAAATTAATTTAATTAATAAAAAAGTTTGAATAAATAGAAATTTCTAAAATAATTAATGAATTCTAGGAAAATTAAAATAATTACATCAAATTAGTAACTTAAGAATAATTTGTCATATTTATGGAATTAACCTTTGGTGAGGATAATTATCTCCAAGAAATGTAACTGTAGACTAGTGTACAAGATGCATTTAATTGAGGAAAGGTTTAAAAAATTAATGCTTAAATATTTTTTAAAAAATTAATTAAATTAAAAAATGATTAATTATTTTTTAAAAAAATTAATTGTTAATTAAAATCATTCAATTTGAAAAATAAAATTAATTTAGAAATAACCTTTTAATAAATTAATTAAATTTAACTATTGTTAAGTTATATTACTAAATTTCCCTAAAAAAAGGTTACAGGACCAAATTTCTAAAATATGTTAAGTTATAGGACCAAATTTACAAATATGTTACGTTATAGGACCAAAAATAAAATTGTTAAGTTAAAGGACTGAATATCTAGAAATTTGAAAGTTAAAGGACTAAAAAATGAATGTGACAATTTAGACTAATTCTAAAACACGTCCAACTTACACGACTAAAAATCTTATTTTCCTAATTTTTATATAAGTGATTATTCAGCAAATGCCCAAAAGGTGTGAAGGTGCTTTGAACTTTCTGCAACTAACATTTCAAATTTTGAAAATGAGAAATTTTGGCACACATATTCATGGTCTTTTTGTCTGGGACCATATGAAATATGATATTCAAGATTGTTTAGTTAAATTTAAAATAAAATAAAATCAAAATCCAGCAAAGTAGAAGACTCAGATTTTTATTTTAGGTGTATGATGTATGTATGACGTGAAAAGTATGTTGCAAAATATATATCATTCAATAATCATTCAATAATTCTATGTGATTAGTCTTTCCTAGTATCTTCAGTGATTGGATTACTATCGTTTAGCTGGTTGCAAGTACTGGGGAATTGAAAATTTCTGAAAATAAAATTGTTTGTACGAAACAAATTAGTAAGTTTAATCTAATTCAATCTTAATTTCATGGTATCCAATTAATTATATGATAAAACTTCATTTATTAATTGACTCATTCTTTTAATTTTGAAGTTTTGAATTACACAAAACATATATAATGTGGTATACAATGCAAGTGTCCATCCAAAAGGTATTGTTTATTTTAAATAATTTGTTTTTGAAAAATGTATATATTTTTATTTTAGACATTCACTCAGATGAGATTGAACTCGGGTCAATTACTTTGACAAAACAAATTTCTACCATTGAAGCACAAGGTTGAATAGTATGAGAGAAACTGATACCTTGACATAGGACGAAACCCTACTAGAAAATAATTCATGCGCAGCAAAAAATATTAAGGTTGACACTTGAGAATACATATATCTTCATCTTTTTTTTTAATTATAAATATCTCCACTTTTAATTCGCAATACATGACGTCGAAAAAATTGGATCTTTGTATGACACTGCTTCCACTTTTTCACATGTTCCCATCACTTATGTCCAGCAGCTGCTAGCCCAATGAGGTTTGGGCTCACAGTATAAGTGGTAAGGTTGGCCCAAAACCTCGCTATTTCACGAACTAATGCGGTAATGCCAATAAGGGGCCATTTGCTTTTGTGACCCATGAGATCAAACACTGAAACAAGTTTAAGTTAGGTTGTATGCACAGAGCTGTCAATTCTGGTCCGATCCATTCTTTTTATATATCCATGAGATCAAACATTGCAACAAGTTTAAATTAGGTTGTCGCATAGAGCTGTCAATTCCTACCCGGCCTGGTGGACTAGCCAGATTGGCCCAAATTTTATAGTGTAATTTCGTGGGCTGGGCCAAGGCGGGCTCCAAAATTAGCGAGTTGAACACTATTGGACCGACCCGATTTTTACTCGGTCCACCCCAGGCATTTTGGCAGCTCTATGTGCGCATATGGATTTTGATCCCTTCCTCCGATGTTAAATAAGGGGCCATTTGCTATTTCACGAACTAATGCCCAACGCTAGGCTCTCTTGGTTGCCATGTTTTTCTTGTCTAATCTTATTTACAACAAGCCTAACTCCGCCCACCGCCTAACGTTAATACAATGGTTCCAACTCTTATAAAGTGACAACTATTGAGGTGTTTTCCATTAAAAGTGGTTCAATTACAACAAAGAGAAAATTGTAATATTGGTCCCACAAGATTTGGAATGTTGCGATTGTAGTCCCTGATCAGTTTGTATTTTTTATCCCAAGGTTTTTTTTACACAAATATAGTTCCATAAGAATCTTAAATTGCATTTTTGGTATCATACCTGTGAAAAAACTAACAGAGATCATCATATGCCATTAAGTTGTTGACAAACATTTTAGTAATGGTCCTATAATAGTTAGACATTGCAATTTTATGGTCCTACATTTTTTCTTAATGTCCCATAATAATCTAAAATTATTTTTATAGTACTCTATTGGGATTTGACCTTCAGATGATAGTACATGCACAATTTTATAAAAAAAACATTATCTATTATTTATTAAGCATATTTGTACTATATTTTTTGTTGAACATATTATCTTAAAAAAAATTATGATAATGCACGCGCTAGCTTAAAGGAGAGCGTTAGAAGATGTTTATTTTGATATTTACTCAAACCGAGACTTGACCCGCTAAGACTATAATAGATCTAGACTCGCCCCTACTCATACTTGTGTTTTGCAGGTATGACCAACAATACTCATTCACTTCATATATTTGACCTTATTTGGTGTGCCTCATACTGCAATAAAAAGACTTTCACAAAACAAATAATATGGGAAATTGTAAAATTAGTTTCAACAAAAAGACGGTTGTTCGCCAAAAATATTTGGATCTCTATAATGCAAGTGTACAATGTAGTTTATAAAATAATGGCAAACAAGGTCGTATTCCTCAGGGATTGACTACGAAACACTTAGGCTATAATAACATCACATTCCAATTTTATTGAAGCGATCGAATCTCAAGTTTTATAAAAATCGAAAATAAAAGAAAAATAAATAAATATGCGAACCCCACAAGTATTTTCAACAACTACAGGAGCAACATTAGGCACATAATCTCAACATATTTCTTCAATATTAAAATCCAATTAAAGTTTCAAACCAATTCATGCGTTTCTATGTGTTCAATTCTTAAAATAGTTTATTCCCCCTCCCGGGTGGCGTATAAACAGTAGATTAATATAATTGAGGTCTCCCGATCCATCACCAACTATTATTAACTCCCAAAAAGATCTTTGAATTGAAATACTCCCCACAAATAGAAGTAGTCTCCCGATACATTACTCTGTTTATGTCTGAATTCGATTTTCGTCTTATTAGAACTCACCTCTCAGTTTATGAACTAACAAGTATGACATGCAAATTATTGATCAGATAATCGATAATTAAGAATAAGCACTCGAATTCATAAAATAGAACACATGAATCAATTAAGAAAGCAATTAATCAAGATTTAACATGAATCTACAATTTTAATTATGCCCTAAGATCAGGAAGATTAGCCAAACATTGATAACAAATTCATAGACAATTTGAAATCAATATTATGACATTGTTTAAGCACAAACAAGAGATCTAGACAAAGAAAGAAAACCCCTTCGTGTCAGGATGGATTCCCCTTTCAAAGCTTTCGAAGCTCTTGTGCTCCCGTAGATGCGAAAGGTCTTGTGGTGTTCTTCACGACCTAGCCCTCCTCTCTCAGAAGACCTTGGATCTTGTGTTCCTGTGTAATTTGATATGTAGCATGTGGTATGAATGTTGTTAGATGATGAAAATTCGTGCAAGCCTTGTTCCCTTTTATAGATGCTTGGAGAGATCACTTGTAGAGTTTGAGTGGGAAAAGGACACAAACCCGTCACACGGCCCAGTCGTGTAGCCTCACACGACTGTGTGGCTTTCACACAGTACACCTCACACGCCCGTGTGGCTCTCACATGGTCCGGTCGTGCGGCTTGTTTTGGTCCCCTGTTTCTTCCCTCACACGGACATGTCTTTTTTCACACGGGTACTTCACATAGCCGTGTGGCCCTCACACTGATCCAGTCGTGTGGCATGTTTTTTGTCCGAATTTGCTTCAGGGCGGTCGTATGAAGGTCTTTCTAAGAGTGATCACGGTGTGGTTCGGGCAAAGTGTTTTTCAATATTTTCAAATCGAATTGGTAAATGGGGTCCCACTATAAGTTTGATTTTATAGAATAAAACAAATATGCGATTTTGAACGGTTTTGGCGGTTTTGCGGTTTTAATGTACAATACAAGAATAATATATGGAACAATCAAATAAGAAAAAACAAACTTATAATTTGATAACTAAAACTTTAAGGATATGTTGTTGTCTTAGTTGAATGTTATAACAACTTCAATAACATATAATAGTGGAATCTAATAGATATAATTTCAACGTTTCAGTTGTAAAAAAAAAATTCAACATTTCAATCTCCAAGTTCACAAATTTCCTAGCATAAATCTCATAATATAATTTATATCCATAACTAAATGCAATTAAGGTCTAGGAAATACAACTCGATGAATAACAAAAAGAGTTGAGAGAAGACAACTTACTAACCTAGAGTTTTTCTTTACCTTTGATGTATTAAAGTATTAAGTAAATTGACTAATACACTCATAGTAAATTAGTGAAAATAATTAAATATGACTATACATAATTGTACACAAATATACTACAGTTTGAGAGAAATATATATAGTATTCTAATTGCCGCACGTCGATGCGGTTTGAGTCCTCAAATTGTAATTATACCATCCCATGTGGTGCAGTTTAGTTAGAAAAATATTGATCACGATTTTTCCATTGAAAAAGCAATTGCAGTGTGTAGTGCGGTTTGGTTCGGCCGATTTTAGCGATTTTGATTTTTCTTGATCAATCCTAGGTCTTGCAAAGAAAAATAGTCCCCTAATTGCATCAAAACCACAATATTCCTAATTTCGCCATAAATTAGGAATTTGGCCATAAATGAGGAATTTCAACATAAATTAAGAATTTCAACTACATGAGCGACACATGTAATTCGGTAAAATTATGACCAAAATTGAGTTTTTTTTATTTAGTTATAGGACTAAATTGCAAACCATGCATTTTACAAAATATTTTTTATAATCATCTATCAATTACATGACTCATTTTACAATTTTCTCAATTAATAAAGGAAATAATTATTTTAATTCATTTCAGAAGATTTTTTTTTGATCGAACATATACATAAAAATTACCATAAGAAAATAGTATTGTGTTATACTACTAAAATACACAAAGATATAAAACTTTAAGGAAAAATAATATCATCTTTGAATTTTGATATGATGTGAAGTTCAACTAAACATATTGATCTTACTATTTTTATCTTAATTAATTCTTTAAGATTTTTGACTAATGCTTTTGAACTTAAGTAAGAATTCAAATGACAACAAAGGAGAGAAATTAGTTTAGATTTATCTATTTTAATGTTCGATTTGAGTTAATTGCATTTTTCGCCACATAAGATAGGAAAACTTGCAGCTTCCATTCCAATTGCAAAGAAAATAACGACGAGACCAAAATTGCAAAAGAAATTAATGAAGAAATTATTGGTGGGACTAATTTTGCAACAAAACCATTCTAGTGGAGACTATTTTGAATCAATGAGAATAAAATTACAAACATTGACGTCCATGAGACTGTTTGTGGGGGAGCTCATTACTATTGATGGACCCAATACAAGCTCGAAATAATTGGTGAATATTGTGATGCCCTCTTCCGATCAGGTGCCGGATATCATGATGGATACTTTAGCCAATGATGATACCAATGTCTTAAACATTGAGGCAGCTAACCTTCAAAGTACTTAGGACAGGAATCTGAGGGAAGGTAGTACAGAGGAAATTGTGAGTGTGGATAACTTGTGGATATGATTAATGTTCCAATTCAATTCACAGCGTCAATGGATCCCCTTAAGACCCTGAAGGATACCAATGAAGTGAGCACTTCTTACCGTACGAGGAAAAAACTAGGGCGTCCACTCAAAAAATGGGAAGGAAAATAGAATAGGGATGTGTCAGCCATGGATATCTCTGTTAATTTATCCAAACAAGCTTGTGGGAAAAAATGGGGATTAGCTCTGGTGAATGAAGTTGAAGATCAACAACTTTGTAAGGTGAAGAAGTCGAAAGCTCAGATTAATGATGATGTTAAGACTGCTATTGTTGCAAAGGTGGAGGTGGCCATCGTAAATGGGCTCAAATAAATAAATGAAGACATGTCTGTGAAATTGTAGAGGGTTGGGAGGACCCTCTACAATATCCCAGCTGAAAGAGTCTTTTAGACTCTTCTTCCCAAACATCCTCTTTTTGTCTAAAACTAAAAAGAGAAAATCGTTTATTTCTACTATTTGTAAAAAGCTTAAAATGGAAGACCATTGGATGTGTGTTGATCCTGTGGATTTGAGTGGGGTTTTATTTGTGTAATGGTCTACAAATCTTAAAATCATTTCCTCTTCCTGTTCGCCCTTCTACATTTAATTGGAAGTTAGGTTTGTGTTTCATCAGTTAGATTTTGGGCCATTCTGATCATGCAAGTGTGGATAGTATTTTGAGAAAACAAGTGTGCAAAGATCAAGTGGGGTAAAGTTTGGTTCACTGGGGGAGATTTTAATGATATTATTTGCAATGGGGAGAAGAAATGGGGACGAACAAGACCATTTTCAAGTTTTCACCGGTCATCAGTTCACGTGGGCTAATAATAGGTTGGGAGGTCTTTGTCAAAGAAAGGCTTGACAGGGTTTTTGGCTCCCCGGATTGGTTGCTGAGTTTCCCAGATTCCAGAATTACTCACGTTGAAAAACAATCTTCGAATCATTGTTTGCTACTAATGAATACTTTAGCTGATGTTGGGCATAAATCTAGGAGGTTTTTCTTTGATAAAAGGTGGTTAAAATGTGAGGGTGTTGATGTTTGGTTGAGAAAAGTTGGAACTTACGTTATGGGTACCTCATTGTTCCAAATCCAAAAAGAATCAACAATTGCAGAGTGAAATTTGTAAAGTGAAGCAGATATAAATTCACCGACTACGCCAAAATTATTAGCAGATGCAAAGTTGGATGAGCTCAAGAGGCAGGAGGGATCCGAAATGGCATGAATGGAGATATTTGACTTATGTCCTTTCTAAAGCTTACAAAGAGGAGGAAACTTTTTGGAGCCAAAAAGCTAAGATTACTTGGTTAAGGGAGAGTGATCACAATTCAAAGTTCTTCCATGCTTGTACCATCCAAATGAGGTGTATTAACAACATTGAGAGATTGGTCGATCGGATGGATCGGTTTGTGAGTCTCCAAAGGCCATTGAAGCTGAAATCACTAACTTCTTTTCTCAGCTTTTTGGTTCCTCAAATCCAACCCTCGATCAATCCATTCTTGAAGGGATCGCAAGGACTATCGCTGCTACTATGAACCAAAATTTGACCAAACTTGTGGAGCAGGGGGAAATTAAGAGTGCACATTTTTAGCTCATCCCAAATAAAGCTCCATGTTTAGATGGTATGAGTCCTTTTTCCTTCCAGCACTTTATTTCTAATCATTTGTGTAGTGTTGTGCATAATTTTTTCTCCTTTGCTAAAATGTCTAAGGACATGAATCATAATCGCTATCACTCTTATTCCTATGATCAAAAACCCCATCGCTATGAGCCACTTGGACCAATTAGCTTTATATAGTGTGATCTACAAAGTGATTTCTAAAGTGATAAAAAATAGACTCAAGTCTGGTCCTCCATGAATACATCAACTGAATCGACCGCATTTTTTTCCTCGGTAGACAAATAATTGATAATATTGCTATTTCTCATGAATGTATTCACTACCTTAATGGCTTAAGAAAAGGCAAAAAACACTTTATGGCACTTAAAACTTGACATGTTCAAGGCCTATGATAGAGTCAAATGAAAATTTCTTGCTTCTGTGATGTGTAAAATGGGATTTGATGGTGTTTTCATTAATTGGATCTTCTCTTGGATCAATTTTTCTTCATTTTCTTTCAATGTCAATGGTAGAGTAACTAGCTATGTGGTTCCTTCTAGGGGTATTAGACAGGGAGACCCTATTTTCCCTTACCTTTTCTTGATTCTGTCTGAAGTGCTCTCTAATCTCATTAAGCAAGCCCAAAGTCAGTTTATTTTCCATGGTCTTAAAATCTGTAATGGATTTCCTGTGATTACCCATCTATTTTTTTGCTGATGATTCCATTATTTTCTGTGAAGCCACTACTTCTCAAGCCTTTGTGGTGCATTTTATTCTTAACAGATATAGTAATGCTTCAGGTCAGCTTGTCAATCTTGACAAGTCATCTGTGTTTTTCAGTAATAATACCCCTGAGGACCGGAAACAAGCTATATGTTCTATTTTGAATGGAATATCTGTGCAAAAAGCTCTAAATGTCTTGGTATGCCTTTAGTTATTGGGAGGTCTAAAAGAGAGGTATTTCAGTACATTATTGAGTGTGTCCAAAAAAAAAAATCACTGGTTGGAGTTTTAGATTTCTTTCTTCTACAGGTGAGAAATGTTGATTAAAGCTGTCATTAATGCTTTATCAACTTTTGTGATGTCTTGTTTTAAATTACCTGCTATCATTTGTAAGGAACTCTGTAAACTTACTACTAATTTTTGGTGGGGTAGGGCCTTAGCCTGGGATAAACAAAAGCTTCATTGGTCATTCTGGGAGAAACTTGCCCTTCCCAAGGATCTTGGTGGGATATGATTTCAAAATATTTTTCTGTTCAACAATGCCCTCATTGCTAAATAGTTGTGGAGAATTGTAACCCATCCTAACTTTCTCATCAGCAAACTCCGTAGAGCTAAATACTTCCCAAAAGGCCAATTGCTGTGTATTGTTCCTAAAGGTAGTGACTCTTGGATGTGGAAGAGTTGGTTGAAATCTAAAAGTACCTTGGAATGTGGTCTTAGATATAAGGTTGGGGATGGAAAGTCCATTAGAATTTGTGAGACCCCCTCGATCCCCCTTATTCCCTCTTTCAAACCATCATTATCTGGTCTTGTTGATCTGCAGGGTTGTTGGGTTAGGGAACTCATGGATGGGGAGGGTAAATGTTGGAATGAGGATCTTGTTTTTTCTGCATTTTCTTTGGCAGATGCTCAATGTATTTTGCAGCTTCCTATTTGTCAGAATGGATTAAGGGATATTCTTGTCTGGCACTTTGAAAAGAAGAGAGTTTACTCAGTTCATTCTGCCTACCAACACCTTATTCAGAAACAGATGAGAGCTTTAGACATCCCTGAAACTAGTGAGGGTTCCAAAGCAACTAATCTAATGTGGCATAGGGTGTGAGGCTTGCCAGTTAAAGAGAAAATCAAGCATTTTTTTATGGAGATGTATTCATAACATTCTTCCTACAGCAGATGAACTTGCAAAAAGAGGCACCGCAATCGGATCCTATTTGTTCGTGTGTGGGCTTGATGAGGAGACTCTATACACATCTTACTCCAATGCAACAAGGCCTACTGGCTTGGAAACTTGCTCATGTGGAATGGTCTGACACTATGAATCAGAATGGTTCTTTCTATGGTGGTGGAAAAATATTTGCACTTTGGGTGGGAGTAAGATTGCCATTGATAGAATTCAATTGTCGTCTATATATATCCTTTGGTGGCTTTGGGAAACTTGTAATTTATGGGTATTTCAAACCGTTCACACTTTTGAGTTTGATATTGTAGAAGGGCAATTAGTGAATGGAATGAATATTATCGAGGCACACTCCCTTGCTCATTCGGTGGGAATACATCCTCTTGTGGGTTGGTTGAATTTGTTGAAAAAGTTGTTGATAAAACTACAGTAGGTAACTTGTTTCAAGTTCAGTGCGACACTTGTATCGAATGGCGAAGCTGGTTTGGGTGGTTGGATTTTGGATGCTGGTGGTGGCATGATGCAGGCATGGTCCGTCTCTAGAGATGACACTAGGAGTCCAATGGAGGCAACCTTGCTTGGGATCGACACGTTGAGTGGTATTTTACAAATTGAAATTGGTCAGAAAAGTGTTGTTATCACAATAGATGATGAGGATATTGTCCATAAAATGAACTCCAAACTCCAAAGCTTCTTTTGAGAGGGAGTTATCAGCAATAGACAAAGACATCTTGTTGTTAGCTTATCTTTTTGACTTTTGTGATTTTGGTTTGTTGGATCATTCGAGCCTAGATCTATGTAATATGTTAGCTCTTATGGGACTTGATTGTGATTGTGATTGTGATTTGAATTGGTTTACCCAATTCCCCTCCTGGCTCATCTCATAGCTCTTGAGGAACTTAGCCGCAGAGACTATGATTGTAAAGTTCTTTGATTCGAGTTTTAATTTATGAAAGCTATCGTTTTAAGGGGAAAAAAAAGGAAGTGTAATAGGGAACGTGGAATAATAGATCTCATCCTATTTTCTCTACAACAAATGATAGGAAAGATTGAAATTAATAAATGGGATGATTACAAAAATCACCCTGAGGTTGGGCTAATTACAAAAAAACCCAGAGTTCTTTGAAAATTACAAAAAAACCCTTGAGGTTTGATTCTGTCTTACAATTTTTCCTCCATAGTCAAAAAACATTTCAAAAAAGCCCCTGGAATTTACAAACATATTACTATTATTCTCTTAAATTTAAGACAAATTGAAATCTGAAGGGGCTTTTTGTAATTTTGAACATCTCTAGGTTTTTTATTGTAATTAGCCCAAACCTGAGTGGTGTTTTTGCAATTATCCCTTAATAAATTGGAGCTCGCTTACTGAAATTCAAACAGAATATAACTCAGACTTCATGAGTATTTCCTTTGCCCCCGCCGCCGCCGGCACATCAAGATCCACCACCATTCTTCTCCATTTTCTCCTCTAGACGGCTGAAATCAAGTTCAAAAGAGTTAGGATTTTAAATTCCTCGTTTCTTCAAAACAGTTATATCCGTAGAACATGGATCCGGAGGCCGCACGAACTGCACGGGATTCGCTGGATTTAGTGTTTCACATGTCAAACATTCTCGAAACCGGCCTCGATCGCCACACGATTTCGATTCTCATCGCGCTTTGTGAAATGGGTCTCAATCCAGAATCGTTGGCCGCCGTGGTTAAGGAGCTCCGCAGAGAATCACCAGCTTCTTCCGCTTCCTCGGAAACAGGTGCAACGCCTCCTTAACTAGGTACTTGACGAATTTATTATGTTATTAGTCAATATTTAGTTTAATTCTGTTTATTTCTTTCGATGACATTATTAGGGTATAACTATTGTAGGGGAGTTGAGCCCCCAGAGACCCATTTGTTCTAGAGGCCCTTTTCTAGTATTGTTTCATGACAGAATTTTGTTTGTGGATATTTACTTTTATGCTTGATAATGTAAATGATGAGGTGACAAGGGAACAAAAGGATAAGAGTTTTTACTGGAGAGATCAGAGGTAAATGGAATGAAGTTTAACAATGTCAACATTATTCGTAGTATTGTTTCATTTCACACTTTCAACGTCAGTGTAAGTGATTTTGGTCCATTCCACTATTCTTATATGAAAGCAAAATTGTCCTCTCCGTCCTTCTGTTTGGTTTAATTTTGGGTTTATATGGATATTTCCTTTTCCGAAAATATCACGGATCTGTTCAAAACAATTCAATCTGTTTTTCATCGGGTCGTGGTTTTTTTTTTTTTTTTTCCAACTTAGTTGCTTCTATCATTTGTTTGTGTAGTTTCTTGCTGTGTTTTACGCAAGATCCTTACAGAATGAGGTGATAACTGTTTCATAATTTGCCGTGGCAGTGGATACTTGAAGCTATTTTACTATTGGCAGAAATATGATATAAAGATCTCTAGTTCTTTGTGTTTCACATACACAATGAATTCCTTGAAGAAATAAGATATTCCAAGAGTTTTTTACAGACTGTTGTGTAAATCAAAATCAATGAATGAAAATTCTCAAGCAATCAGAGGTAGTCCTAATTCTCAGGTTTATGTGCTGACCTACAGCCAGTTAGTTTAAGTACATTGTTCGTTTTTGTTATTGTAGAATTTTCATGTCTTAAGAATGTTGTGCTATAGTATAAGTGGAGAGTTAAGGTTGGGATAAAGATAAAGAAGAGTTTTGAAGTCCATTCTGGTTCTTAAAGATATAGTATTTGAGAATGTTCATCATCATCATCATCATCATCATCAACTGCACCTTATCCCACTATGTGGGGTCGGTGGTGTGAAGTTTATAGTATCAATTAATTGTCTAAAATTAATTAACACTACAAATTCACACAGAAAGCAAAGTGGCAAAGTTTTAGCCGGTTGCCCTTCCTGACGCAACCTTCATACGAAGGAGAAATGAGATGAAATTCCAAAACCATCATCATCATAGGTTTTTTCACTTGCATGGAAAATTAATTTGAGAATGTTCAGTGGTTCGAAATAAATTTCTAAACTCCGGGATTTTATTGACATTTAAGATAATTGTCCATTTTTGTTATTGTAGAATTTCCATGTTTTAAGAATGTTGTGCTATAGTAATAAGTAGAGAGTTAAGGTAGGATATAGATAACAAAGGGTTTTGAAGTCCATTCTGGTTCCTAAAGATATAATATGTTCAGTGGTTCGAAATAAATTTCTAAACTCTGGGATTTTGTTGGCATGAAATTCTTAGAAGAACCAAATCTTGGGATCTTGGCTCATTTTGGATGCATGGTATAAACTAAGAAAAGTTGTTTGACCGTTGTACATATTGTACACATTTTATATTTAGTACCACCATCTTAATGAGCTCTGACGACCTTGTCTTGCTTTATAAAAGCTTTAAATCTATTTATGCTTGAAGCAAAACATATATAAATGCTGAATGTTAGAAACTGCCATAGTTTCATTGATGATAACTGGATACGTATTGCCAAAATCACGTGAGGATCCATCTGTTGGCCGATCACCTGGGCAACAACAATCTTTTTTAAGACGTAATGCTTGTAAAACCTAACCATTGGCATTGTAAAAGATTTATTTGTGTCAGCATAGTGATAGGAGAACTGCTTGCTTGTTGATACAAAAATCGCTACTTAAGTTGAGATTGCTAAATTCAAATGGCATACTAACTTTAGTGGGGATAGATGTCAAACGATTGACGTAGCCGGTTATAGACACGGAAGGATCCCTTACTTTGTTCAATTTCTTAGAAAGATATCACTCATCTATTTTTCATGTTTTGTACTTGACTAACTATTTTTGTTATATTAAGGATATATATGTCTGACTTTAAGTCATGTGGTTTTATGTCCAAGTGCAGGAAATAAGAGGGATGGTCAATGGGCTACTACGAGGAATGAGATGATTCAAAGCCAAGTTTTCTGCTGCCTATGATTTAGCAGTGTTTTTTTTTTTTTTTGTGATGTAGCAATTATTAGAGATGAAAAAGATGAGTTTTTTTGTGCTTATGCCATGACATACTTGATTGGTTGTAAATACTCTCTAAAATTTACATAATTCTAAGTTCTTCGTTGCTAGGAACTCTTAGCTTTGCTACTACCCTGTTTGCTGTTATGTATTAGTTTCTGTGGAGGCTTTTCCTTCCACTAGAAACACCTTGCATTTTGTAAAAACTCTTAACCACTTTTAAGAAACAAAGAAATCTAGGAAAACTTGTAATCATTAGCAATTCAAAAGCCAGCATAGTGTCACACAGTTAGCCTTAACGACCCACTTTTCACCATCTGTCGGGACAAAGAGGCTCACTATTGTACGTAGTCCATCATCTAGAATCACATAACATGATTCTAGAATGATCTAGAATAGTGTAGAAGAATCTAGAATGTTCTAGAATATTCTATACTATCTATATCTATATCTATCTATATCTATAAAAGTATGAATGACTTGGAAGGTTTCTTGAAACTTTTGATTAGACAAAATTATCCTTCTAGCATAAATAATTATATGGGCATTCAAGTAATTTAATCTTGTATTTAGCTTTTATTTGTAAAGTTACAAGAAAAAAGTCTTTTTGTATTCCCATTTTTATCAAAAATTGAAAGTGTGTTTTATTTCTATTATAATTTTTTGTAATATTTTGTATTTTCAAATAATATTAATTTCATATTAAACTAGATTTTGAAAGCTTTTGAACGATATATCATAAGCATATATTGGGGATTTTTTAAGAGATGATACTAGCCATTTTAAGTTTAGTAATATGTAAAATTATAGAGGTATGATTTTTTTTTATTTTCTCAATTATTAAAATATATATCATAAGACAATAGAAAAATAAATGGTGAATTTATAGGGCGAGTGAAAAGAAAAAAAAAATCTAAGATTATGATGCTACATATAAAGAATACAAAATACTTATTCCCCTAACTCATCTAATTTGGTTACAAATATACCCTTGAATAACAAATACTTCATTTACTCCCTAAATAATAATACTTATTTAATTTACTCTTATTGAAATTATTTTTATTCTTTTAGTATAGTTTTAGTATTTTTGTACTTGAAAATTAATTTTAATTTATTTTTTAACTTGAAAAATATTTAAAAACTTAATTAATCTAAATTTTCAAAAAACAATCTAAAATAATAAATACAAAAATTGCTATATATTAAATTGATTGAGTTAAAAAAAAAGTGTTTTTGATTCCATGTAAATAAATTCTCTTTTATCCTCTAGTCTTTTATACATCTATGTTAAAATAATTTATAAGATTCTTCTCATTAATTTTAAAATAAAGCTCTGTTAAAAGTTAATTTTAATTTTTTATTATTATTTTATTATTTTATTTGAGTATAAGTCCTTTTGTATTATTTCCAATATGTTTACTTTTTGTAATTCAAGTTTAAATTTATTTTATCATATTGATTGAATAGCTTCAATCAAAAGAATATATATTTAAAAGAACTAAATTATTAATGGAATCTAGATTTGAATGTACAAGCTTCAAGACTATATAAGTTACTATAAAAAAGTTAATAAAGCTTCGTAATCCCAAAATATTTTTTATTCTAATTTTAATAATATCTTGTATTTTAATCTAAACAATTATTGTTTTTTGGTAAAAAATATATAAATGGCCACTAAATTATATATGGGCACAAAAATCACAAGAACTAACAAATGTACTATATACCCTTGAATATGATCTTTTGAAAAGTTTATCCCATTTATGTAATGAGTTGTAAATATATATATATATATATATATAATTTATTTATTTCACCCTTAATTTAATTTCATATATTTTAAATAATAAAATTTTCAGTTATAATTCTTTAAAAGTAAATGTAGTTTAAGAAATTAAAATTTTAAAAAAGAATTAAATAATGAGGGAAATTAATAAACATTAAGAAATATATTTTAATTATTTGAATATAAAACATGTTAACTTGTTTAACCTAAATCAAACAAGTAAGTATATATCTCCGTTATAGTGGTGTCCACACACACACATATATCGGTAATTTTTAAAAAAATTCAATAAGTCGAATTATTTGGCAAAAAATGCATATATTATTATATTAAATTAACATACATACACACATGGATATAATGTATCTTGATCAAATTTTCAAAAATATATCAATTCATTTTTATCGAAAAAGTTCAATATTTATTCTTATTATATATTTTTGCGTCGAAGCAGAAACACCTCTGAATTTTGGGAGAAATCGATTCAAACTATATATGAAACCGATAATGAAAATATAAAAAGGGAAGACAAGGGAGAAAATACCTTTGAAACCAAATAGAATAAACTTTGGAGAATCCTTTGAACCTTTTTGGATCCCTTTCGAACCGTTGATGAGGAATTTTCGGGAAACCCTCGAACTCTTTCAAAGAATTTTGGTGAACCTTTGAAACAACAGAGAATGGAGAGGCGTCCAACAAATCTGAAAAATAAAAGAGGGTCCAATAAAATCTTTCAAAGGTTTTGGGTGAACTCTGAAAAATGAAAGAGGGACTAAAAAATCTGTGAAGTGGCCGAAATTCTGGAGAATAAACCCTTGTAAATCTGTGAAAAATAAAAGAGGGTCAAAAGAGTGGTGAAGCGGACGAAATCTTTGGGATGAGATATGTTGTTTCCCTAATAATTCAAAATTTTCCTTTAAACATTGGTTATAAATTACCAAAATAAAGCTTTGACTTATCTAATTAATTATGATATTACTCAAATACCCTTCAGTATACCAAACCAACACCTACATAAAAAAAGATCAAGATACATCTTGACCATCCAAACAATAGATCAATAGTCCAGATTTGTCCCTACGGTCTTACCTGGGGACCCTCATTTGATGAGGTAAAAAAGTTATGTTTTTAATAATTATGAGTATGTATAAAATATAAGATACTACTAAACACTTGCATAAAAAAAATGGTATCAAAAGTTATTCCATTAGCTTTATATAATTTATTTCACAATGATGGTTATACCCTTTACCTTTCACATTCCACTTTAGATTAAATTTTACTTATTTTTAATGATATATTCATTTGATTAAATAATTTTTATAATTACAATAATAATAACTTAAGATTTAACAACAATATATATAAAAGAAAAGGTCTCTTGTGAGATCGACTCATGGGTCTCTATCCGTGAGACATGCTTGCTCGATCGTCAATATAAAATCCGTGGGTCAACAACGAATCCACGATTAACAAAAAGTCAACAGTCTGCCAAAATTCGCAGAGTAATAATTTTGATTTTTAGGCAAATAATACTTTTGAGTGAAAAAGTAATACTTTTTATTAAAAAAAATGATACAATATATTAAATATGGTGCTGAAACTGAGACCTTTATACAAATGTAAATGTAATCATTCAATTGAGGGTGGATCAGGGCTCCAATGAGCAAAATGTGATCGTGGATCTGACAAGGGAAGTAGAAAATCACATTCAACTATACAGAAGAAGCTAATGGCTCACGAGAGCGTGATACACCATTACTGGAGATTTTAAGTTTCCAATACGGATTTTTTTATTCTATTGGAATTTTGGTTTTGCCACGAAATGAATGGAAAATAAGAAAAAATCCAGAGAAAAATGAAGGAGAATACGAAGGGGAAAAAATAATAAAAAAGAGTAAAAAAAAATATCGCTGAAAACTGCCATTGAAAAGTATTACATTTTAACTAAAAAGTATTATAGTTGTAAGTAAAAAGTAATACAAATTTGAATTGAAGGTATTAAATTTTGAACTAAAAAATATTAGAGTTTTAAGTAAAAAGTATTACATGTTGAACTTAAAAGTATTATAGTTTTAAATGAAAAGTAAGACATGTTTAAGAGAAAATTATTACATGTTGAACTACAAAATATACATATTGAATTAATAAGTATTTGAATTTTAAATAAAAAGTCATTTAAGTGGAAAAGTATTACATGTATTAAATATTCAAGTGAAAAATATTATTTGTTGAACTATAAAATATCAATCATTTTCAGTACCATTTTTAACAACAAATATCAGTTTTTGTGTCAAAAGTATTACATGTTCCTAATTAAAGTATTATTTTATTGTTCAAAATTATTACTTGTCTTAAAAGTATTACCTCTTTCTCAAAAAGTATTTAACGAATATTTTTGGCGGGCAATTGACTTTTTGTTGACTCTCGCCTTGTTGACCCGCTGATTTTTTACTGGATTGACTGACCCGATTCATCTCACGGATAGAGATCCGTGAGACGGTCCTATATAAGTTTTTTGTCTATATAAGAATATTTATACATATACTTGAAATTAATGAAACGATACTTTAAAACTATTTTTTAGTTTGGAGTTTTAAGAATGTAAGTAAGAAGAATAAGAGAATATTTTATTTATTCTCAATGTATTTCTTGTCTCTCTTTTTTTTTTATTAAGTCTCATCTATAGGTTGAAAGTTATTTTTTTAATTAAGAAGAATGACAATGCAAGTCTAGAAAAATATTTTGAAATCTAAAAGAAGACGTCAAAATCACTTTTACATCTTAAGTATTAACTTCAATATCCTTTTTTAGTGTATATTGTAATATCAATTTTCTCTATTATTAATTATATAGCTATATGGGGGCATATTGTTGAAGTATTCTAAAAATAAGTTAACAATAGTAGAATTCATTTCAGCAAAATGAAAAATAGTACAAAACATAAAGAAATTTAAAAGAAATTAGAGTTTAAAAAAGTACATATGTTGTAATATTTGTAAGGAATTTAAAAATAAAATATAATAATTGCTATTTAATATGCATTGTTACAACAACACTAATTGGGTTCACTTTAAACTACACCTTTACAAAATCATCGAAATTGAGGCACCAAAAAAATAATATTTTCAATTGATGTGATTTCAATACTAAAACTTTAATCATTTTTTGATATTCTTATTTTAAAACAGGACTTTTGAATGAAATTTTAAATTATTTTCATATATTAGGTTAGAGTCTTTTATTTCGACATATAATTCTTTTTTTTTTGGGAGGGGGGGGGGGGTAAAATAAGTCAAAAGAGATGAACTCGGTTAACCTCAAGTTCATGTGTTGAAAAACCTTTTACCTCTTTTTCAATACTAAAACTTTAGTCATTATTTGATATTCTTAATTATTTTAAAACCTGACTCTTGAATGAAATTCCAGATTATTTTCATATATTAGGTTAGAATTTTTTATATTGATATACAATTTTTTTTGGTGGATAACTAAAAAGAGATGAATTCGGATAACCTCGAGTACATGTGGTACGATAAATCTTTTGCCTCTTTTTGATTAGATGAGATATAAAAGGAAATTGTATATTTGGTAGTTATTTTAAAATAGACTTTCAGAAAAGTGATTTGTTCTAGAAGTCTATTTTGGAGAAGTGCAAATATGTGACTTTCAGATTTCTTTTCTACACTTTTACAAAATGGGTTTTAAAATGTAATTTTACCAAACACTTTACATTACACATAAGCACTTTTTGAAAAAGACCATATGAAAAAGTCCATTTCATAAATGCACTTTCATTACAAAAGTATTCCCACATATCACTATATATTGCAACTTCTATTTGCCGTTATATTTCTTTATTGAGAAAAGTGAGAGAGAAATAGTAGAAAAAAATGAGCAAGTGAAGCAAGTAAATGTATAAGATTAACTTTTATGTGTTCTTTGAATTTAAGTGGTAATTACTAAGTGCAAGATTGAGAGTACTTTTGGAATAGAAGTCCATCTATGAAATGTAGTTCAATATGGATTTTTTTAAAAAAAAAAGTTGTTTGAGTTTTGTTAGGTGATTGGTGGAAATGCATTTTTATCGTCTATCCAACAGAAGTACAATAAATGAAATTCAAAAGCCATAACTTAGTACTTTTCTAAAATGACTCGTGGAAAAATGATTTTATAGTCGATTTCAATATAACCACCAAATACGTTAAATGAAATTCTATACCTAAAAGTCCATTTAAAATGGGTTCCCAAATATACATTAAAAGTATCACAATATTGTGCTTAATTTTGGTAAAAAGAAAAAAACAATTTAGTTTATTTTACGCATTGAATTAATGTAAATTTTTTTTTATCAATTTTTAGAAAGATTACTCGATTTGATCATCTATAAGCCCAATATAAAGAAAACTCACGAAGTCAAATATGAAAAAAGTTTTCCAACCATCAAAATCAGACAAGAGAATGATTAATGCAATCATAACTATAAAATTATTTATTTATATTACTATTCAAGTTTTCATATATCTAGCAGGAAGTTCTTCCAAAAGAAATTTAATCATTCAAAATTTTCTATAATAAAATATTTTACTATAACTCAAAATTTTTGTTTTAGTTAGTTATTTGTTTGATTTTTATTATTTATTTATAATACACCATACATTTACGTTAATCTTTCAATAAAATTAATAAATAATTTTTATAAAGTTATATGAATCACGCAATGCACGAATGCGTGCGTATTACTATAGAAGAGTCCGAAATGTTCTAGAATCATAGAGTAGTATAGAACTATATAGAAGATTGTAGACTAGAGTAGGGAATTATAGAATACTTGTGGAATATGTAGGAATTATGTGGAGAGTTCTAGAGAACTTCTCCAACCGTTAAATTTAATCAATCACCACCATCCATTAAGGAGGTGGAGTAGTATAAATAGGTGTAGGGACTCATTAGTAACTAATCAATCATTGTAACCAAGTATTCTTTCCCAACTATCTTGTGTGTTCTCTTCGTAGCCATCTTTCTTTCACACACAAACACTTGGGTGAGGCTAACTTAGCAATCGCAAGGGGTGATTGAAGGAGCTAAGGCCGCACGGTCATTGTTGAGAGAACAAGTCCATGACAACAGCTACTTTCAAACCTCGGTGCAAATCAAGGAAAAGTAAATCGAAAATCCAACAAGCAACAACTTTACTTAGGCTTTGTTTTTCTTTTTCTTGAAGTTGCAATATTGTGTATTCTTGGCAATCAACCTCACTATCTTCAAGATTTATCCCTACATTTGTGGATCTTAGAAAATTCTTGATTATTTTTGTGACCTTAGTTGCATTTGACGAATCGTCTAGTTGGACCATATTAAAATCAGTTTTCTTGGATGCTCTTCAAGAATAATCAACATCTTTCGAAATGGGAGAAGATGACGGACTTTGTATCTCTAGATTGAGTTAGCGATTAGACAAGAGCAAAGCAACTTTAGATGATGGAATGAAGATGAACCTCCGGTCGATCGGACTCGAAGGGACCTTTGAAAAGGTTTGATTAAAGTTCTCCGAAGGGACCTTTGAAAAGGTCCGATTTAAAGAAAGTTCCTCCGAAGGGACCTTTGAAAAGGTCCGATTCTGAGAAAGTTCTCTCGTGGCGTTCGGACATGATTTCTACTCATTGCTCTTATGTTTGTGAGGATGCAATGAGAACAATAAGTATGTTTGCATTGTGTTATGACGACATCCGTAGGCAAAAATAAGCATATTGGACATTTAGAGGCTTCTCCATCTTGTATTACGGAAAGCAATGCTTTTAGCTTCTAACAAAGCTGGATCGTTCTTTGCATCTGCAGTGCATAAAAACACAATATATGTAAAGGACCAGAGATGAAGATGAGAAAGACCACAAAAACACCAAAAAAATAAGATTATGCCCTAGTAACTAACTAGTATGTACAAAAACCAAATTTTGTCTCAATCAAAGAATAGAGAAATGAGATGAATTGGATTAAAATCATTCCGACTCACCAACTATTTTTAGCTGTGCATGTCACGCCCGCACGGGGATGCGCCGACAATCAATAACTTAAACGGAATTAAACCCAACAGTCTAGACAAATGATACAATATAACCCCAAGTGAAACAGAAGAGTCTAAAGCAAATGAAAAATAAAATACAAGTACGAATTACAACTTACAGTCCAACAATATCCAAGTACAACCCATCAGAAATATCCGAATTAAACTTATAGTCCAAAACTAAAATAAAGTACACAACATCACAAGCTTAAGTGTCAAAGGGTCCTACACCCTTATGTTACAGTCCAAAATAGAAAAGAGAAGCAGAATAAAAGGAAGTCCAACATCAGCTGAAGCACATGAAACGAGTACAATCAACAATAAATAGCAGCAAGTCCGACAGGCAGAGCACGGGAAATCAGTCCGTGGTAGATTCGACGTTTTCAACATAGTCCCCATCTAGCCTTTAGAAAACAGGAGGGGATGAGACATAAATCTCAGTGGATGGGGTGATCGTGGAAAGTGTGGCGATATATATAGTTAATAATGGGAAAAGCGTTATATGAAAAATGCGTGAGTTATGATGCGTGATTTCACATACAGTTCGCAAGAATCGTGGTATATATACTTAAAATGATATACTTATACGGTTTTGAAAAGAGTTCATTATCATACATGCACTATGTGATTCAGACAAGACAGGTAGAATTGCGTACGGAAAGTAACATCAATCCATGCAAGACAAATAGTGGTTGCGAACGGATTTGTAGCACCAACCAAACTGGTCCGATTAACTCCAGAATCGTGTGGATCGGACAGCGATTCCTTCGTTCTTCCTTGTAACTCCCCGAACAAGATGATCCAAGACCTGTCACCTTATCGCTCCATAGGTAAAGACAAATCCACAGTAGAGCTAGCTAGGCTTGGATTGTCATAATCATGATTATACCTCAAATACTACGACCCGCTTCCCTTGGACAAACTCCGTCCCTCAGTTGCGGGATTAGGACGATGGGGCCAGAGAGTGAAATAGCAGCCGAGCTGCCCGGTTCCATCCCCGATGTATCCACTCCGACTGTGAGCTCGACAAACCAAGTTGACTTAGGTAAAAAAATAATTACAAGTACATGATGTCAACCAGGCAGTCGAGTATATTGATTCAGGGAAGCAGTTCAGGAAAAGTTTTCGAAATCACGTGTGGCATTTAGGTGTTGGTGGAGTAATTTGGATGAAGATAATTATCGAGAGGATAAGTAATCTTCGATGTTTTGAAAAATTAGGTGGGACATAGGTCCCGTTATAGATTCGGAATAGCAAGACGAGGAAGTCGCCCCACGATCGTGTATTAATCGGTCAAAATGATCCGATAAGTCAAGGGATTTTTAAAAAATTAAAATATTTTAAATAATTATTAAAGTCAGAGGGTCCAGGGCTGTTTAAAAAGAACCAAATAATTTGAGTTAGGTCCTTGTTAAAAAACAATTTGCGATTAGCCCCGTTTTGTAAAAATCAATACTTTTGGGGTTAAAAATTAAATAATTAAATGTCCCGACCTTGAAACATTATGAGGTCAGATCCTAAATTCTCTAAATTGTTAATAGATTCAGGTTTTTAAAGTTTTCAGGTCAAGATTTTATAAAAATCTCACATTGGCCCTAAATTTATTGAAATTGTCATTTCGAGCCCTATGTTTAAAATAAATGGATTTCACAAACCGGAAGGGATTTTAATGTGACTCCAGTTGTAAAATGTCACTAAGGTCAGTGGGATATTGGGACAAAAGCATTTTTTAAAAGAAATAAGTATAGGTCCTTTAACTTTTGAAAATCTCATTTTTTGTCCAATTTTAAAATAATTGCCTTTAAGGCTTTTAGGGGTCCAATTGTTATGAAACTTGAACCTTGGGTCCAAAATATCATTAAGTTATAGTCAAATTAGTATTTCCAGGTACATGGACTGTAAGTCCTGAAAATTTCATTTTGGTCCTCAAGTTTAATATTTTACAATTTGGTCCCTCAATTTTTATAAAATTACTTTCCAAGCTCTAAACACTTGGATATTTAGAATACACTTAAAATATGTTATTTCCAGTCTTTTAAGAGTTAAAATTTCAAATTTTAAAATAGGGGTCTGGTACAGTTTCGAAAATCGCATTTTAACGCTTAAACTTCTAAAATTTTACAATCTAGTCCTTGGGCTTTTAAGGGTTGATTTTATCTATCTCAAAACTCTTAAAACTTTATTAAAATGTCCAAACATCATTTTTGAACCTGAGTACAGTCCCAAAATTCGAAAATTACAGAGGGGTCCCTTAAATTTTATTTTCTTGCAATTAAGTCCGCCAACTTGCCATTTTTGCATTTTAAGTCCAAAAATTCAAGTTTAATCAATTATGCTCGACTTGTCTAGGTTATAAGTCATATAAAACATGGATTTCAAGGATCATAAACTTGCATGTCCATTTCATACAATAATTCATCAAATACATCATTAAAGTGTACATGCATGCACCTAAATTTCAACAAATAATATTTTTGAGCAACACTTGATAATTTTTACAACTTGATACATGAAATCAACATGCAATACATAATATATATATATATATCAAGTGCTCAAGAACAAGATACGACATGCATTTAAGGAAAAACACCTAGAAGTTGGAAAGATTTTTCCACCCACCTTAAAATCGGTAGTTGTGAAATAAATTAAAGGTTAAATTTCACAACTTGATTGAAACTCACTTAGGTCAGTCCCTAAGTCAAGAAATACCAAAAATTAAGAGTTAGAAAATGAGGTTAAAAATTAAGGAGAAGAAGAAAGAGATGAAGAAATTGGTACAAACTACACTTACCTTGTGTAGTAGGTGAAATGAGACTAGTAGAGGTCTCAAAATGGGTCTCCCACTCTTAAACTAGCTCTTAAGGTCAGCCCCTAAAACTCCAAAAAATGAAAATGGAGTATCAAAATTTGGAAAATAGAAGGAGAAGGAGAAAATGTATTAGAAGTCTCAATTCTTACCTTGTAGTCCAAATTCTCTTCACAACCTTCAAGGTCTTGTTAAGATGATCACAAAGCTTGCATGTATCCAAGTAGTCTTCTAAGTACTCAAAATAAAAATCCAGACTTAAATTAATGAGTGAAAGTAGGTAGCTAGATGATATCAAGATGAATTGAAGAAGAAAATTCTTACCTTGTAGTAGGGGTTGAATTTTATGAAAGAAGTAAGAAGAATTCTTGTATTTTTGTTAAGTGTTTGAAGAAAGAAGAAAGTGTTTGAAGATATGAAGAAAGTGTGCTTGAAGATATGAAGAAAGTGTGTCACGCCCCAAACGTGACGCGACAACGATCAATCACTTAAACAGAATTAAATCAACAGTCTAAACCAAAGATACCAAACCCAAGTGAAATAGAGTCTAATGCAGCGGAATTAAAATAAACACGAGTACCAATTACAATCTTAAAGTCTGGCGGTATCCGAATACAACCCAAAAGATTATCCGAATTAACTTAAGTCTAAACAAAAATAAAATGAAGGAGTTCAACAACAAATAAAAGTAAAAGGAAATGTCGCTCCACATCACGGATAGGGATTCAATCTGCGGTAGGTTCGACGTCTTGGCGAACTCCTCATCTAAAGGTTAGAAAACGAGGAGGGAATGAGAGAAATCTCGGTGGATGGGGTGATCGTGTGCAAGTGTGGCGATATAAATAGTTAATGTGAGAAATTTAGTTGTATGAAAACGCGTGAGCGATGATGCATGATTTCACACCCAAATCCATAAGCGACGTGATAAATATATTAAGTAACATACTTATATATTTTAAGAAAATAGTTCGTGGTCACGCATGCACTATGGTTCAAGCAGAGGCGGGAGGATTGCGACGGATTTGTAACGCCAATCCTATGCAAGACAAGTAGCGGATTTGCGCACGGATTTGTAGCGCCAACCTATGCAATACAAGTAAGCGGTTGCGTGCACGGTTTGTAGCGCCAACCAAACGGGTCCGATTAACTCGGAATCGTGTGGATCGACAACGATTCCTTCGTTCTTCCTTGTAACTCCCGAGCAAGATGGTCCAAGACTGTCACCTTATCGCTCCATAGGCAAAGACAAAATCCAAAGTGGAGCTAGCAAGGCTCGGATTTGTCATAATCATGATTATACCTCAAGTACTACGACCCGCTTCCCTTGGACAAACTCCGTCCCTCGATTGCGGGATTAGGGCGATGGGGCGGAAGAGTGGAATAGCAGCCGAGCTGCCCGGTTCCATCCCCCCGACGTATCCATTCCGATCGTGAGCTCGACACACCAAGTTGACTCAAGCAGAAAGTAAACACAAGTTCATGTAGTCAACCAGCAATGAGTATTATTGATTCGGGAAGTTAGTTTCATGAAAAGTTTTCGAAAATTTGCATAAGGTAATTATGGCGTTGGTGGAGTTATTTGGATGAAGATGATTATCGGGAGGATAAGAAATCTTCGATATCTTGAACGATTAGGTGGAACATAAGTCCCGTTATAGATTCAAATCGCAAGACGAGGAAGTCGCCCGCGATCGGGTATTAATCGGTCAAGGCGATCCGATAAGTCAAGGGGTTTTTGAGAAATTAAAATATTTTAATTAAATATTAAAGTAAGAGAGTCCAGGGCTGTTTCTTTAAAAGAAAATAATTTGAGTTAGGTCCTTATAAAAATAAAATTTACAATTAGCCCCGTTTTGTCAAAACCAATACTTTTGGGGTTAAAAGTTAAATAAATAAATGTCCCGACCTTGAAAAATTATGAGGTCAGTTCCTAAATTCTCTAAATTGTTCAGAGATTCAGGTTTTTAAAGTTTTGAGGTCGATTTTTTATAAAATTCTCACATTGGCCCCAAAATTGTTAAAATTGTCATTTCGGGCCCTAAGTTTAAAATAATTGGAACTCACAAACCGGAAGGGCTTCTAATGTGATTCCAGTTGGAAAATGTCACTAAGGTTAGTGGGATATTGGGACAAAAGCAGTTTTAAAACGTCATAAGTATAGGTCCCTCAACTTTTGAAAATCTCATTTTTGTCCCATTTTGAAATAATTGCCTTTAAGGCTTTTAGGGGTCCAATTGTTATGAAATTTGAACCTTGGGTCCAAAATATAATTATGTTATAGGTAAATTAGTATTTCCAGGTACATGGGCTGTATAAGTCCTGGAAATTTCATTTGGGTCCTCAAGTTTAATCTTTTACAATTTGGTCCCTCAAGTTTTATAAAATTACTTTCCAAGCTCTAAACACTTGGATTTTTGGAATACACTTAAAATATGTTATTTCCAGTCCCTTAAGAGTTAAAATTTCAAATTTTAAATTTAGGGTCTGGTACAGTTTCGAAATTTGCAAAATAGCCCTTAAACTTCTCAAATTTTACAATCTAGTCCTTGGGCTTTTAAGGGTTGATTTTATTTATCTAAAAACTCTTAAAACTTTATTACAATGTCAAAACAACATTTTTGAACCTGAGTACAGTCCCAAAAATCGAAATTTACAGAGAGGTCCTTAAGTTTTATTTTCTTGCACTTAAGTCCACCAACTTTCCATTTTTGCATTTTAAGTCCAAAAATAGAAATTTAATCAATTATGCTCGACTTGTCCAGGTTATAGGCCATACAAAACATATATTTCAAGAGTCATAAACATACATATCCATCGCATACAAGGATTTATCAAATATGACAATAAAGTGTACATGTATGTCCTAATTTTCGGTAAATCGCATTTTGAGCAACACTTGAGAAATTTTTTCAACTTGATACAAGAAAATAGCATGCAATACATAATATATATCTCAAATGCTCAATAACAAAATACTACATGCATTTTTATGAATTAAAACACCTAGAAGTTGAAAGGATTTTTCCACCCACCTTGTTTGTTCGGTTGATTGGTGTAAAGTGGTGTCACAAGACCTTGAGGATTTAATCCTCACTTAAGGCAGCCCCTAAGTCCAATAATACAAGGAGTTTTGAGTTAGAAAAATGAAGATTTGAACCAAGGAGGGAAAAAGAGAAGGAATAGGTCAAAGGTACCACACTTACCTTGTGTAGTTGAAAGTTGTAGTCAAAAATTGATGGTCTCTTAAGAACTTGATCACCACTTAAACAAAGCTCCAAGGTCAGCCCCTAATCACCTCAAAATGATAATTTTGGTGTTAAAATTCGAAATTAATAGGGGAGAAGAAGAAGGTACCGAAAATCCCATTTCTTACCTTATTGTCCAAATTCTTCAAATTTCTTCAAGTCTAGAAGTCCTCTTCAAGGTGATGGTGAGACTCTTAGTATCTTCCAAGTCTTCTATGTAAACCTCAAAAATAAAAAATCCAAACTTACATTAGTAAGTGAGAGGAGATAGCTAGATGATACCAAGACAAGAAGAGGAACAAAATTTCTTACCTTGTGTAGTGAGGTGTTCGAATTTTTTTGTGATGGAGTAGAAGAAAAGTTTTGAATTTTTACTAAGTGTTTAAGAGAAGAAAAGAAAATTGTAGAGAGAGGTAGGAGGAATTTTAGAGAGAGGTAAGAAGATTCAAGGCTTGAAGAGATGAATGTTGGTGAAATGAAGTGATGAATGAAACTTGGACAAATTTCTTGCCCAACTAGGCCTCTTGGCCGTCCACATGGGGTGGGGAGGGGACAAAATTTTGTTTTGTTCTATGGCTTGAAAGGTGTAGCTTGCATGAGGGACAAGGACCTTGGTCAAGATGAGGTCTTGCATGGGAGGATGCAATTGCAAGGATAGAGATGAATGTTGGCATGGGGTGTTGGGAAGCCTCCAACATGTTGGATGATTTAATAATAAAGAATTGGTGTATAAGATATGTGTATAAGATTTGAATTAATGGTGTAAAAATACACAAGATGAATACGCAAGGTGTACATGTACAAGAGTTGGGAGATATTTCTACACCAAAATTCACCTCATGACCGTCCACCTAAGGGTATTAGTGGTATTTGCCATATTTTGTTTTATGTCCCAAAATTGATGATAATAGGTGAATAATATCAATCTCCAAATTAATTAGTGATTTCCTTGATCACTTATAAGTCTCATGATCACTTAATCTAAATCGAATTCTTAATTCTATAAGGTATAAATCTCTAAAATAAATAGTCTCCAAAAATTCTAAGGTGACTAATGAGATACGTGCAAATAACATTAATGATGATCAATCAAGTGATCATAAATGCGAAATAAAATTAATAAATGATTATGATCACAAGAAGTAAATAAGGAAATTTAAAGACGAAATATAGTTATCATTAATATTTACACGTCAAAGCGACGCGGTAGAATTGTCAAATAGTACAAAGACGATATGTGATATAAGTACATGTTCGAATAAAAATCGAGGGCTTCACAAAGTGTATGAAGATATGAAGAAAGTGTTTGAAGATATGAAGAAGTGTTTGAAGATATAAAGAAGAAGTTCTGAATATATGCTTAGAGAGATGTTGGGGATTTTAGAGAGATGTTGAGAAAATTGTACAAGAGTTGAAATGTGTTGGTGAAAAATAAAGTGCAAATTTTGCACAAATTTGGCCTAATGGCCGTGTACAAGGGAGAGAAAGGGAGATGAATTTTTTGTTCTAAGTCTTGTAACTTGCTTCTTGCATAGGAGACAAAAGAGGAGTCAAAGGTATGTGCATAAGATGGGTTTGAATGGAATTTGAGAGGAATGAGGGGAATGTTGGAGATAGTCGGGAATGTTGGGAGATTTAATGTTAAAAAATTGAGGTATAAGATATTGTATATAAGGTTTGTATTAATGGTGTAATTATACATAAGGTGTACGTGTACAAGAGTTGGATGGTATTTCTACACCAAAATCCCCCTCATTGCCGTCCACTTAAAGGGTAATTGTGGTATCCATATATTTTTTTGTCCCAAAATTGATGATAAAAGATTAATAATATCAATCTCCAAAATAAATAGTGATTTCTTTGATCACTTATAAGTCTCATGATCACTTATTCTAAATCAAATCTTAATTCTATAAACTATAAGTCTATAAAATAAATAGTCTCTTAAAATTCTAAGGTGACTAATAAATACACAAATAGTAATAATGATCAATCAAGTGATAATTAATGTGAAATAGAATTAATAAATACACAAATAGGGCTCCACACGCTCATCTTCACTGCGGATCACCAGATATATCTTGAAATACTTGGGTGGAAGACCACGTCTCCCTTGTTCTCCTCAATGAGATGTATGCCATGAGATTCTCGACAAAATACAAAGGATGAATTATTTGAAGACAGCAAAACATAGTACATTATGCTAATAGTGTAAAAATGTACATACCGCAATCGGAGCATACCACTCTTTATCGCTTTCGTGAGAGTGGATGTACAATTAGATCATGCCATAACAAAATGGCTCAAATTTCAAAAAGGCAATTAAAGAAAACAAAGCCAATGCGTTATTTTGTATGAACTCGCCGTGAATGACCCACCAATGTCCAACCTTGATTTTGTAATGGTCGCAACACTGCTTACTTTTGAAATTCTTAGTCACATGTGCTTCATCTATTATGACCGAATCGCCATAAAATGGGATGTAGCTAATTTACCATATGTTATCGTAACGATGTCATGCTTTCAAGCTCTTCGGATGAGATATTCGTGACATCGCTTAATACCTATACACTTTAAAACTACCAAAGACGTATGTGTTTTATTATGTGTAACCCATGACGAATATGCACTTCTTCGGACAAACAATCAATGCGATCCCCAAAAATTGACGGTGTACCATAAACACTAGATGGTTCCTCTATGTTTTCGAATTAACTTTTGTTTCTTCATCGAACCACTACTTTCTTTCCCTGGTTTCTCACCACACACATATCAAATGCTATTGATAGGTATTGCAATGAAACAAGATAAAAGGCATTGTGCGTAAATACATTATCAATGGAACAAGAGCGTAACTTTTTATGTATATCGATTTCTTGATGATTTCACAATGATGGTGACAACCTTAAATAGATCCTAAAGATCATTCTAGATACAATACAACCGTAATCTAATCACTAAACATCCAAGATGATCCAATGGTGTAAAATGAGTAGTACAATGGCATATAGGCCGATTCATGTTGCCACTACTCGCACAAAGACGAGGAATCAATACGGTTTGGATTACATCCCTTTGGTGTGATGTTTCTTGTGTTGCTTAGTGTGTTATCATGCCCCCTCAACTCGAGCGAGCTTCTAGAGCAAATGTTCATCTTATTACGGAGTCGAGCGAAGAGTTGACCACTTAATGGTTTGGTTAGGATGTCCGCTACTTGATCAATGACTGGAACATGTTGAACGGATATGGACTTATTAAGGACCTTTTCCCCGATGAAATGAAGGTCCAATTCGATGTGTTTGGTCCTTGAGTGATACATGTGTTTTGAGGATAATGACTTAGCTCCAATGTTGTCATCCATATTATGCTTGGCTTTGCAATTTTCATCCTAATTTCATTTAGAAGTGATCGTGACCAAATGACATCACCGGTGACATTGGCTATGCTCCCGTACTGCCTGCTTCCAGTAGAGGATCTTGACACGATTGGTTGTTTTTTTGAGCTCCAGGCAATCAAATTGTGTCCAAAATACACACAAGTTCCCGAAGTGGATTTTCTATCATCAACATCGACCCCAATCAAAGATAAGAGAATCCTTTAAGAATCATAGGTGACTTGGATGTGAAATGCAATCTAAAATCAATGGTTCCAAAAAGATATCTTAGGATTCTCTTCATGGCTTTCCAATGTGTACTTAATGGATTCTCGTATATATTGGCTTATCTTGTTGACACTGTAACAAACAAATATCCGGTCCGGATATTGTGGCATATTGCAATGCTCCTACCAAGCTTCTATAAAGAGATGCTTTAGTTATAACTTGGCCATCATATTTTGATAAACTTGACTCGAAACTATGGTGAACGAGTCCTTTTGCCCTCTCCATTCCAAACTCTCTTGAGTAGGTCCCCGATGTATTTTTCTTGAGTGAGTAACAAGCCATCGTTAGTGTAATGTATTTCTATGCCCGTAAAATAATTGATCGACCAAGATCCTTGAGAGAGAAAGCGTATGCAAACCATCAACTAATTTTTGAATTTTAAGTAGAACTTCCCGTGATTATAATATCATCCACATATGCAAGGACAAGGATGCATGCTCCATTTTGACTCATGTAGTAAAGGGAATTATCACTTTGGATGTGTTAAATCCAAAAGAATGCAACACTTGGGTTAATTTGGAGGACCATGCCATGGATGCTGTTTGAGACCATATAGGGACTTGTGAAGTTTGCAAACCAAGTGCGGCCATCCGAACTTTTGTGCTCAAAACCGGAACTTGTTGCATGTACAAACTTGTTTCTAATTCTCCATTTAAAAATGCATTATCAATATCAAGTCGAATAGCCCAAGAATTGGCAAGAGCCAAAGATAGAACCATCCCCGATTGTAACATGTTTAACCACAGGACTATATGTATCAAGATAATCAATTCCCGCTGTTGAGTAAATCCCCGTGCAACCAATCGAGCCTTATGTCTAGCAATCGAGCCATCGAATGTCTCTTCAATTTAAAAATCCACTTGCAAATCGATTATATTCTTAGTCTGGTGGCATATCAACAAGAGTCCGGTGTTGTTCTTGATCAATGCATCATATTGTCTTTTCATGGGTGTTCTCCATTCAGGTAATAAAAGAGCCTCGAGAGAGAGATTTAGGCTCTATAATGATTTTGAGAGCAAAGAACATAAGTTTTGGCCTTCGATGCGATTTAGATCTTGTGATCATGTGATGGCCACCGCAACATTCTCGAGTTTGGATTAGTAGTGGAAGCAGGTAAAGAGTTATTTTCTATTGGTAAATTTATAGTTATCCTACCACCAGGAATGTGTGTGTGATGTGGAATGGGAATGGGTGAGTGGTGTGGATGGAAGATATAGGAGAAGATGGAGCATGTGTGGAGTCGGGAGCTGGAATGGGGAGAATCAATGGATGAGTTGGATGAGTTGGAGTTGGAAGGAATGCACTGTAAATTGGTGGGAGGTTGATCATGAGTATTATGATTGTCATGATGCCTTGAAATGGAAAAATACATTCATCAAAGACAACATGCCTGGAAATGATGATTCTTTTATTGGGAAGAAGGATTTTATATCCTTTATATGCAGATCGTATCCAAGAAAAGTACTAGGTGTGCTTCTCAACTCTAATTTGTGCTTGTTATAGGGCCTCATATAAGGAAAACATAAGCATCCAAAGGGTTTTAGAAATTTATAGTCTGGTCTTTGACTGTTGCCACTTCCCAGGGGTTTTGAAATTGAGAATTTTGGTAGGGTCCTGTTAATGAGGAAAATAGCAAAGAGAAAATGCATCATCCCAATATTGTTGAGGTAAATGGGATTCAACAAGAAGCGCAAAGGGTTGTTTCAACAATGTGTCTATTTTTTCTTTTTCGCAACGCCATTTTTGCTCGGTGTATAGGGGCAAGATATTCTATGGGATATGCCATTCTCAAGAAAATAAGTGATAAGTGGTTTATATTTAGTTCCTCCATCACTTTGGACAATTTTGATTTTTCGTTAAACCGATTCTCAACAAGAGTTTTGAAATGAAGGAAAGCTTGAATGTGTTAGATTTCAGTTTTAAGAAATATAGCCAAGTAAACTCGAAAGGCCGATCAATGAATGACACATAGTAAGAATAGCCATTGGTGGATTTAATAGGAGATGGCCACCATAAATCGGTGTGTATAATATCTAACAATCCATGACACATTGATTCGAGGAAGAAGAAGGAAAGGAAGTTTATGGCTTTTGCCTTGTAAACAAAAAGAACAAAAGAATTTCTTATATTATCATCATAGGGAATATTACTGACTTTGAAGAGCTTTCTTAACATCATCAATATTGGCATGACCAAGTCTAGAATGCCACAATTCTAAACTATCCTTATTCGGAGCTCTAGAGAATCGATAATAGAGTTGTTGACAGGTTGACGGTGATCATTATGGGAAACATTTCTTCTGGATTTGGCAAGGTTGAAGACATATAGACCATTTCTAACGATCCCTTTGAGCAAAGCCTCCCCTGTGAGTTTGTCCTTCACAATACAAAAACTAGAGTGAAATTCAAAGTAAACATTGTTGTCTTTAGCAAATTGTGAGACACTAAGAAGATTCTTGGTGATTTTAGGGACATGCAATAGATTTTTGAGAATAAAACAATGGTTAGAATCAAGTATGTGGTGGTTTAACTATAGAAGAACCAATATGAAATATACTCAAACCTGTTCCATTACCCATTTGAACTCTCTGTCTTCTCCTTGATAATCGGAGGCTATGCTCAAATTATCGAGGTCGGGAGTAACATGATTGGTAGCTCTAATCCGGGAACCAATAGGTTTCTTGAAGAGATTCAACCGCATTATTGCCGCCATCAAAGTTTGCGTAAAGACCACCGCTTTGAAACCGCGAGAGTTATTGCCGGTGTTTTGTCCCAGGTGTGTGTAGTTAAGATCACCTGTAAAAGCACTTGTCTCTGTGTGTGGTTGTTTCTATGACAAACCGCAACCGCTCCTAGGAAATGAGTTTCTTCCTCTACCTCCGTTCATGTTCCTCTATAGTTGAATCTGTCTCCTCCGTTGTTGTTAGGGAATAGATGTTGCCTCTTCCTCTCTGTTGTTTCTTTGTTGTAGAAACCTCCTCCCCTTCTTACCGTCCCGACCTTGAGTAGCAAAGATTGATCGTGGGGTTTGATCCTTCCGTGCTAAATTGATTGTGATTAGCATCTCCATGCCCTTCTAATCCTGTTTTCATAACTCGTAAGTAATGCACGGGCTTCTCTTAAGGTACAAGGTTCGACTCTTGAAGTGATTGAGACAACAATGGCATCATATTCATTGCTTCAGGCCTCGTTAATATGTGCATGACTTGCTCTGTAATGTCGGTCACCTTTTGTCCAGTTAGAAACAATGGCATCACAACATGCCTTTACTTTGTTTAAATAGTCTCTCATAGACATGCTTCCTTTCTTCATTGTTGACAAATGCATTTTTGTGTTGCATAATCTTTGCTTGTGAACGATCGCAAAACAAGTTTCAATGGAATCCCTGATTTCTTTAGAGTCGCTTTAATCCAACTGTGGTGACAAGTATAGACTCGAGAGAGATGATAGTAACCATGAGGCAAGGAGTTGGTCTTGCCTTACTCCAAACTACATATTCGTGGATTTAAGATTTCATTCCCGAATCATCCGATGAAAATTGAGGAGGGATCTTTGGCTTTTCCATTAATGAAGGATTCCAATCCATAACCTTTGATGGTTGTCAACACTTGTTGCCTCCATATTAGATGGTTGCCTTCATTGAGTTTAATCAGAACTAGTTGTCCTTGAAGAGGGATATGATGAAAGTAATCAGAACGGATTTGTGGTCATGATCGGTTTTTTAGAGAATGTAAAATAGAAAAGGAATGTGGCCCCAGTCCAGGTTTATTCAACCTGGATCGATACCATGATAGGAATTGCAATGAAACAAAGATAAAAGGCATTTTGCGTAAATACATTATCAATGGAACAAAGACTTAACTTTTTATGTATATCGATTTCTTGATGATTTCACAATGATGGTGACAACCTTAAATAGATCCTAAAGATCATTCTAGATACAATACAAATTGTAATCTAATCACGAAACATCCAAGATGATCCAATGGTGTAAAATGAGTAGTACAATGGCATATAAGCCGATTCATGTTGCCACTACTACTCCGGTACAATACGAGGAATCAATACAACTGGATTACAACCCTTTGGTGTGATGTTTGTTGTGTTGCTTAGTGTGTTATCGCTATCAATGATAGCAAGGTGAGGGTTTTTCCCATGCCCATTTCGTCTAAAAAAATACCGCCTCTTATAGGCTCGGGTCTTTTACAAGACATGAATTTAGTAAGTTCATTTTTTTCATCCCAAATAGGAGGTAGCTCGATTAAGTTCTCCCTACTAACTAACCAAAGCAGTCCTTCCTTTTGATGGGGAAGGAGTTCTGATGTGATAATATTATGCTTTGATTCCCTTGAAATCCCAGTCTTCAAAAGTATCATCAACACTCTTGTCGGAAATAATTGAGGTTGATGGCACATCTCTTTCAGAACTCACCATTTGTAACCACATATAATATGTCCCCAGATTCTTCCTTCTTTGTAGTAAAGATATCAACCTCACACATAATCCGGTTTTCCAAATCATCACTATTTGGTTTTTTGAGATATCCTGTTACATAAACACCAATTTCAACAACAATAAATTGAACAATGGTCCGGCCAAAACTAATGCAAGACTTATACAGTTGGCTTCTTAATCTATTTGATATCAAAGTTAGATCCTTACAAACTACATACAAAGAGGATCTTACAAAGGTCCCCCAAAGCATACGAAAGGTGACAACATGTTTGCAATGAAGCAAGCAACTAACTGAGTTGTTCTCAAACATAAAAAACTAGAGATATGAATCCATTTGAACGTAAAAGAATGTGACCATCATGAGGTGGTGAATGAAATGGCACACCAGTCGGCCAAAAATGAATTTCTGAAAAATTCAAGATAAATAAAGTTGCATTATTTGATACAGATGCAAATTTTAAATTCTATAAAATCTGGTATTATAGCCAGAAAATTCAAAAAAAGAACAAATGAAAGTCTTGTTGCTAATAATTCCAAGCTTAGTGTTAATTCCAAAGATGGAGCTTCAATTATAAATAATGGAATTTCTTTAAAATCTTTATTTTTTTGTCGATTATATACGTCATGCGAGCTTATTTTAAGAACATCTTTTATAAATCTCATAACATCATATATTTTTGGTACAAATTCTTTCTCTTTCAAAACTAACCACAAAATATTACACTTTGATTTTCTTGAGAAATCTAAGACTATAAACCTTAATAACAAAGATATTCGATTCATAAAAATACCATCAATAATCTCATTCTCATAGAAAAAAATTCATTTAAAAAATGTTAGTCGTTTGCCGTGCGATGCACAACTATATATCTATGAGGGATCTGTTTTGTATTGTGACATGTGCATTTTCCTAATAGTTCTACGAATTCTATCTCCTGCATTATAATAATTTTAATATAGCATCAAACAATAAGCAGACAACAATATTTAATTTTTTTCTTGATAAGATCAAAAACAAAAAATATCATACCATGGAATCCTTAAAAAAAAATACATTCAAGCCTATGTATTTGTGTTCAATCTTTGAAAACTAATTTTTCATAAAATCGCACAGATGTACCTTCATCGCCCATTTTGTTTTAGTTATATTTAGATTCCTAATAAGTATGAAAATATGTGTCATACTTTGTTCTCAAGTGTTGTAGTAGTAAATTCGGATGCAAATCTATTTTTCAAAGTCGTCTCGTATCTGTAGAAGAACTAAGTATATTAGTTAACGACATAGAGACAAAGAAATATGGTTTTGGTAATATTATAGATTTTATTATATTTATTTTTTTGGGGATATTTTTATTTTTTGCGGATTTTGTCATGTATTTTATTTATTCACGTTGTTAATTCAATTTTTAAAATTTTGAAATTTCATTATGGGGATTCGTATTGTATTATTTGGATTTTTAAATTATTATGTTCTATTTGAGTTCTCATATTTGGTATTTAGAATTTTTAGTGACTACAAAAGTTAGAATTTCAATAAATAATTAAAATATAAAGATAATTAATTTAATTATAAATCATACTATTAAGTAATATAAAAATAAATTATTATAAACTATGAAAAAGACTTTTTAAATATAATATATTTGGTTGATAATAAATTTCGTGAATGTGAGTTGTATCTATATATTGAATATGTTTATCTATAAGAAAGTAAAGGTTTGGAAAAAAAATTAATTTCCAATATTGAATATTTAATGTATTATATTTCAATGCAATCAATAATAAAGTCATTTTAAATTCCAATATCTTTTTAGGGTTTAGAAATTTGAACAATTGTTAGAATTATTAAAGGAATTAAACAAAAATCATGTGTATATTTAGCAACATATTTTATGGGAAAATAAGATATTTCAAAAATAGAAACTATTTTATTTTATATATACAAAAAAATATTTTAAACATACAAATTCATATCTAATAGTCCAAATGTACAACTTTAAATGTTGAATATCAAAACACACTAATAAATATAAAAACAATAATTTCTATGAATATGAAAACTACGTTAAAAAATATAAAAGATAATTTATCATGTATAAAAACTATTATGAATATAGTTTTATATTAAATAAAAATTTAATTTCTTCTTAAATGAATATATCAAATGCTATGTATGGATATATTTAATATATATATGTGTAATATTTGGATACATAGTTTGAGATCTTTTCTTCAATTAAAAAGTAATTTTTTGATTGAATTTAATCAACTTAAATACAATTCTATATAATTATGAAGAAATGAGATAAACCCAATTAACAACTATACATATCGTAAATCGTAAATAACCAAAATACATGAATATACAAATTGATATTCAATAACTCGAATACATAATTTTTAAAGCACATTACAAATAATTAGAAAAACATATCTTTTTTATTTTCATCGTTATGTTTATTTTTATTGTATATATGCAATATTGATATCAAACCGAAGATCGTAAAAAGATGATTAATTTTATATATTATACGTAAAAAATGGATCTAAAACGAAAAAGATATTAAATTTTCAAAAAAGAAAAAGAAAAATATATATAATAATTAATGCAATATACACAAATTTGGAAACCTAACTTAAATAACTTTATTTTTATATAAATTTAAAAATTGATTTATGGAAAGAAAGTTGACTACCAAAAATAATGAAATCACAAATATTTATGATTTCTTATTTTTCCATAGATTTTATTACTTTTTTAAAAAAGATTTTCATTACTTTTTTTAGAAACCGAAAAATGGGCGGGAAAAACATGAGTTATTATTCTAAGAATAGTCCCTCCATATATATATATATATATTGATTAAAGAATGATATTTCATTTTAAAGAATAGAAAAACAATTAGAATAGAAAACAACATACTATTGATGAACTTTAATTATGAAGAAAGTTTTAATGAAAGAGAAATTCGACAAAAGTCAAATCAATTCAAAATATATATATATATATATATATAATAACCAAGTCACTTATAAATAGCAAAATAAATTTTTTCCGCCTAAACATGGCTTCCAAAATTAGTATATTATAAAAATCAATTTTCTCTTATTTCAGTTTTGTAATCTATTGAGTATGTTGCTTAAATTTATAAATAGTATGACTTCCATATATGACTTCCATATATAACTTTCAAAAATTGTTGTCAAGTATTCATGTGTATATATCTATTTAAAAATTAAATATCGGTTGTAATAGTGATGCTATTTTATACTTTGAAAGAAGACATAAATAGAATGTATATACTCAAAATAAACATAGCTAGTGAAATTAAATGTGAAAGTATATATTTATATATGAATAGATATCAAAAGTTTATTTATTAACTTTTATAAATATTTCCTTATCAAGGTATTGCACTCTAAATATTGCACACAACTCATACCCATTTACACTTCTTTCACAACATGGCAAGACTAAAATAAAAAGAGTTATAAATATTCTGAACAACAGCAAACACAACAATCAAAGAGAAGCATAGTAACGGGGTGCAGACATTAAAGAATCATGAGAAAGCTCCAAGGTTCGGTTGTTATAGGCAGCAAACACAAGAGAAATATCAACAATCAAGACGGTATAGTAATTTAATATAAAAAAAATTCATTTTTAAAACTTATATTCTGAATTTCATAGTTAATCAACTGTTAAATACGTAGAAAATGGTTTAGTGATTGACTTATCTATAAAGGAATTTTCTTTGAAATTTGTTCTTTTGCTTTTATTGTTCTTTTCATCTTGAAAGACAAAAAAATTATTGCTTAGTTTCTTAATCATAAAATAAGATTTCATGTTCTTTTAATGTAAAAGGAATAGCATAATATAGAGCTCGGTATCTTATCTTTTTGTGTGCTAATTTTTTTCATTTTTAGATGTCCGTCAACACCTTTTTGCATAACCTGAAAACAATATAAACACAACAAAGTCATAAGTATTATAATATCGGACATATAATTAAAATTATCACAAAGAAGTTGGCAAAATATTTTAATGTGTTTAATAGACCACATTTTTCTATCCTATTAAGTAGTAGAATAACCAAAACATGTTAATTGAATATTGCCAATAATTTAGTCGATTCTCTGTTTTTTTTAGAATAGACAATAATCTACTATGTATACATATATATGTATATATATATAATAAATTAATAATAAATAGCGTAACAACCATAAAAAATTGAAATATCGATAATCAATGCTTATAAATGTACCTAAATTGTTGATCTTCCAATTTTAAGAAATTATAGATCTCGAAAAAAAAAAATTGTACAATTTGTAGGAAAAATATTATAATAGTAAATATTTAAAAATAATAAATTAGACAATATTTGTAAGAAATTACCTTTTTTATCTACACCAATTTTTATCTGCCAAAAATAAAGAAATAAAGTCAGGAATAGTTTAGTAATATGATAAATAAAAATTAAAAAAAAAATATAATTCTTACCTTGGATTTCACCGGCGCCTTGAAGATGTTGGATCTGACTTTTTCCGGTTGAGTTTGTTCCAAAAAGTCTAGATCTGCCGCTATTTAACCCAGTTTTAATCCCACAAAAAAATTAATAAAAAAGGGCCTTAAATCGTTTAAATAATTAAAACACAATTTTTGACAGTGATAATCACCGGCATACGAGATTTGTTTTGCCGTTCGGTTTTATCCAGCCAGAAACATCAACAACAAAATGCATGATATGATTTTTTACTCAGATCCAGAACTAACAAAAAACATCTTTGTATTATATTTCAAAATCGTGAAAAAAAATAGTAAAAATAAGACCTCATTTTATCGAAAATCAGAGAGTTTTAAACTTTGAAAAAGCTAAAAAATTTAACTAATATTTTGATAAAAAACAAAACCCTATATGTTCGATTAAAAGTATTAAAATGCTCAAAAATGGAGGTTTGAACTCGAAAACCCCATTTTCCCCCTTTTTTATAAAAAATAAAATACTATGTGTTGAATCAAAAGTACTAATTCGAAAAAATGGAGGTTTGAACTCGAAAACCCCATTTTTTCGAAGAGTTTGGTCGAGTCTCTTATTTTTCTGGTTCGAGTGGGCAACAAAAATGGTAGATCTACAACTTTTGACTCGAATCTCGGTAAAAATACATGCAACTAGGAAGCTATTTTATTTACATTTAAATATATGTTATATATTTTCAAAAACTTGAAAAAACATAAAAATATGCATATAAATAACAATTTTGAAAGAAACAAATTGGGCTTGAAAAATTGAAAGTATACCAAAAATTTTTGATAAACAATTAAACCCTATATGTTCAATCAAAAGTACCAAACAATTCAAAAAATAGAGGTTTGAACTCGAAAACACCATTTTTCAAACATAATCAAAATTTTATATCGCCTCATTCCTAAATTTTCGATCAAAAATACTTAAGTTTTCAAATACCGGATGTTTGAACTCGAAAACACCAAAGATTTCGAACGTAAACGAAAATCGAGAAAAATATCAAATAAAAATCAATCGATTTCTCTCTCAAAAAGAAATAGAAAACCCTAAACCGGCGGCACATTTTTTTCTTTTGAGAGAAAATAGTAGGCAAGAATCGAGAAAATCTCTATCTTCTCTCTCAAGAAAAAAATACAAAACCCCAAGTAGCTTGAGAAATGGATTTGAAAAATGGAGAAGATGGATGACATGAGGCAGAGTGATGGATGGTTGTCTTGGAGATGGTGAGAAATGGAGGAGTGGTTTTGGGAGTGTGAGGCGCAAATGAGGGTTTGTACACAACCCTAGAAATGTGTTTGTTCTCTTTGGGATGAATACTTCCAATCACAAACCGTCCATTTCAGTAATTAGGACATGTGTCACGATCGTGGGTGTGTTAAAATCGATGTGTATAATTATGGGCTTTCTAAATAGAACTGTCTAATTTTTGGGGGTAATAATGTGGACTTTCTAAATACACAAATTCCTTAGTGGGCTTTGGTTTAATAAGATATGATATGATATATTGTATAAATGTATAAACTAAGAAAATGGTTTGAAGCCCATACAAATTTGGGGTCCAATAAGACATGTTATATATCGAAAATGGGTTGGGCTATTTTATTTTTTACCCCATTTTTAGTGTTCGTTGATAGGAATGTCAACCTATTTTAATGTGTATTTAGCAGAGTGTTGTAAAAATCGGCCTAGGCGCCCGCCTAGCGCTAGGCCCCTAGGCCGATCCGATTTTGCTAAAATCGCCGGAAAAAAATCGGTCGGCGAAAAATCGGGGCTAGGTGCCCGCCTAGGCGGGCTAGCGGCCTAGGCGGAAAAAATCGCCAAAAATAGTAAAAATTAAAAAAAAAAAAAAATAGAAAAGTAATGATATTTCTAGGCGCCCGCCAGGCGCCTAGGCGCTAGGCGCTCGTCCACCGCCTAACGAGCGCCTAGCGATTTCGCAACCTTGGTATTTAGACTATTATGATGTAGTTTTTTTTATTTAAAAAATTTTGTAATTGTTTTAAAAATTGTATTTTAATAATATAACATCATTAGAAAAAAATTTGTATTTTACAAAACTTATTTAAAATTTTTAAATTTATTCAAAACCGAAATTTATCTATAATTAAAAGATTAGTGATTACGAGGCTTGGCAAGCATGTACTTGAGTCTAAAATCTTAACTGGAGCCAATGTTGATCATAAGGTGTTGATTCCGCGAATGACACTAACTCCTTCGGACCTTAGGATACCATTCAAGTTTCAGCATAGACAGTTTCCTCTAATTGTTTCGTATGCAATGACCATTAACAAGATTCAAGGACAATCTCTCTCCAATGTGGGCCTATATTTGAAAAATCTCATTTTCAGTCATGGTAAATTATACGTTGTTGTCTCGCGAGTTACGAATCCTAAGGGGCTGAAAATATTAGTTTGTGGAGACGATAAATCGAAAAACAAACAGATGAATAATGTTGTGTACAAGGAAGTATTCCAAAATGTGTAATTATTGAATGTAGTTATTACCTTGATTTATTTTTCTCGAGTTTGTATTTTTCAATTATACATTCTTATTTATTTTAATCTTTATATATACACACAATTTACATTCAACAACATATTTCATCACATTTCGTGCGTCGCACGGGTCGAATACTAGTGAATCATAGAATTAGAATAACATTGTGGCTAGGTGATATGCCGATTTAACTAAAAATAACCCGTGTGTCGTAAATCTCCAAATCCTCTTGCCTTCTGGTAACCGATAGCTCAAAGGCATACTCAAAATGGTGTTTGATTCATCCTCAGTCAAGTTTTGCCTAATGATCTCATGTCTCCATCTCTTATTGTCATGGTCAATAAGCTCAGCTACCTTGGTATGTTGATCAATACTTGGTCCAACAAAACTAGGTTTAAGCCATTGCCCCGTACCTATCCATCTGCTCGTATGTATATCGACTTTCGCTCCGTTTCCAATTCGCCATGCAGTTCCTTCCGTTACGAGTGGTCTTGATTCACAAAGGCTTCGCCAAATATAGCTCGGTTGATATCCAACTTTTGCCGAATTAATCTGACTTTTGGGGAAATATTTGCACTTGAGAATTGTTGCCATCAGGGAGTTCGGATTATTTAGAATTCTCCAGTATTGCTTTGCAATCATTACCATGTTAAAACAATGGAATTCCCTAAAACCCAAGCCGCCCTTATTTTTTGGCTCTGCCATTTTACTCCAGTTAACCCAATGACATTTTCTCTCCCCTTGTTCGTACCCCCACCAGAATCTCGCCACTGCCTTTTTGATTTCTTGACATATTGAGGTTGGCAAGATGAAACAATTCATGACATACATTGGTAGAGCTTGTATCACCGATTTGATAAGTATCTCCTTTCCAGCCCACGACAATGATTTTTCTTTCCATGATTTGAGTTTACTATGACCCTTTTCGACGACGCTCTGAAACATGATTTTCTTGGATCGACCAAATAAGATAGGGAGCCCCAGATATTTTGTGTGATGCTCCACCTCTCTGACACCCAGTTTATTTCTGATTTGTTGGAATATTTCATTCGACACATTTTTACTCGCTGAAAGTTCGGATTTTTCCATATTGATTTTTGACGGATGCACGTTCATAGGCCTTAATGATTTTAGCGATTTTATCCCCTTCTTGAATAGTTGCTAAAAAACAATAGATATTTGTCATCCGCAAAAAGAGGTGCGATATCATTGGTGCCCTTTCTCGGCTACTTGAATTCCATGTATGTCACCCTTTGTCGGCTTGTCTCAAAGAGTGAGGAAAATGCCTCTGCACATATCAAGAACAAATATGGAGATAATGGGTCTCTCTTGGAGCCCCCGTGTGGCAAAAAAGTGTCGATCTTATGTCCATTTAATGAGAATAGAATATGACATTGTAGTAATGCATCTCCATATAAGATTTATACAAGTACTCCCTGGAAACCCATTTTTTCCATAATGGATTTTAGGAAGTGCCACTCAACTCTGTCATAGACTTTACTCATATCCAATTTTAATGCTAAATAACCGTTTTTCCCTCTTTTTCGTTTTTTCATTGAGTGAAAAATTTCAAAGGCTATCATAGCATTATCGTAATAAGGCGATCGGGACAAAAGCACTTTGAAAAGGCGAGATAATGTGGGGAGGGTTGATCGCGAAATTCTTACGCAGCGTACGGTGTCAAGTTTTAGTATAGGTTTTGAAATTAGGGTTATCGTCTCCACGGGGATTGTTATCGAATTTTATACTAAGTACTATAATTAAAATAGGTTAATTCTATCTAGAAATCGAAAAGAGATGATGATTTATTATACTAAAATTAAGCTAACAAATGGTTCGGACAATTTATCAAACACGTAGAAGATGAATTCTAAGAGGGTTGATTTCACCTAGTTATCCCCCCTATGTTTTCAATCCGGTTTATTAATCACAAGTTATCAATCTATAAGCCAATATTCCTATTGTTTATTACTTCCTCTCTCGAGTGCCAAGTGATTCTAGGTTCCAATTTTTGATTTCGATATCTCTATAAAAATCATAAATTAAACCCTAATTCGCTCAATGAATATTCTATCACGAGGCTTAAAAAGATTCATAAACCTCTCGGTTCTATGAAACCCTAGGTTGTGCTATTCTATGGCCGGACGTTCAATTACCTCTCTCGAGTGTCAAATCAAGCACACCAAAAATCTAAACTATTGATCGAGATAATTCGGATGCAATCAAATCAAATAGCACAAATAGATTAAATAACATGCGAATTTCATAAAGCGGAAATCAAAACATAGGTTCAAACGTAAGTTACATCAATCCCCTAGAAAGATGGGTTTAGCTCATATTGGATGTACAAAAACTCGTAATGAAATAATTATACATCTCAAGAAATCGACAAAGAAAAACAAAGAAAGAATTGAGAAGAAAAGAGAATGAATTCTCTTTGTGTCCAGGACGAGAAGTGCCTCCAATCGCCGTCCCGAACCCTAGCTATGTGTCTCTTGCCTTGCGTTGTGTTCAAAATAATGTCGACCCCTTGTTTGTACGTCGGCTCTTCTATTTCTGAGGCTTGAAACCCTCAAAAATCCATCCAAAAAAGGCCCAAAAATAACTCACGCACGCTCCAGGCCCATACGCTGCCGCAATGTGCCAGACGCGCGCGATGCTGCGTCGTCTCTCTTTGCCCGCTTGTCACGTACTACCTCGCTTCTTCCATGGCTGCTGCCGCTGCTCTTCATCTTTTTTCGTCCATGTTTGGTTGACGCGCGCGTTGCGGCGCATCATCATCATCCTTGGCGCCAGAAGCCCGAGTATCACCCGCCGCCTCACATCACGAATCTTTGCTTTTATTATTATTTGGCGCGCTGCGTCCCTTGCTATGGGCGGCTGCCGCAGCGCCTTCCTCTTCTTTGGTGATATATTTGGGCGTTAAGCACCCGTCTTCCCTTACGCCATTTGTACTATTTTCGATCCTCGCGTTGCGGCGCGGGGTTTTTAATCGATATGAGTATGATTAGTACCGAGTTGGCAAGGCGGATCAGGAATTTTGTATAATGGGGGCACAAAATAAATATAATTATAAACTACGTCACAAACAATTAATCGGAAACACTTTATTTTCGGGCATATGATTTTCTACTCCAAACCATGTATCATCTCGTGTTCCAAATATTATCTCTACACGACAAAGTATTGATGATATCATTAGTTTACACTTGGCGTGTATTTAAAATACTTACGAGATGAACCACAATTTGGAATAAATAATCCAGTCTCTTTCATTTTTTAATCTAATTAATTAATGGCTTTTAAAAATAAATAATTAAAATAAATAAATAATATTAATATATTAGAGACAATTAGTGGAGCGTATTTTATTTTCCTAAAATATAACTAAGAATCAATTTCCAAAACTAAATGCTAAATATTTAAAAGATAAATAAAAAGTTTATGGGGGCACGTGCCCCCACAATAGGTAGTGTACGTCCGTGTCTGCCAGTTGGGTCCTCGTCATTATTGAGGATACCTAGTGTTGTTTGCAAAACATCATGTTTCGTAATATTCCAAAATTTTTGAAAAAAAAGAAAGAAGGCATACCGTCGGGTCGGGTGCTTTGGAAGGGTGCATCGTTGGAGTGCCTTGAGGACTTCCTCCGCGGTGTAAGGTCGAGTAATAAAGTCCTCATTTCATCAGAAATTGCCGGTTTTATAGACTGCAGAATGCTATGAGCTTGACTTGGGGCAACAGATAAAAATAAATTCTGAAAAAATTTAACCAGGTATTTTGCGATCCCCTGCTGGTCTTCTATCCACTGTCCATCATCACCCTTTAGCCGCTCAATCGTATTTCTTTTTTTACGGGTTGATGCTTTCATGTGGAAAAAATTAGTGTTTCGGTCACCTTCTGTCAACCACAATATCCGTGATCTTTGCATCCATTTTATTTCGTTTAATCGGTGCAATTCGTTGAGCTCATTCTCAAGTATCTTGCTTCTCGCAATTATCGCTTGAGATTGCAGTTGGCTTAATATTTCTTGAAGCGAGGCAATTGTATCTTTGATTCTTCTCCCAATATTTCCAAATTCACGCCTACTCAAATTTATCATAGTTTCAAAGACACATTGTTTTGTTCTTTCAAATGAATAATAGTCCATTTGGATTCTTCGTCAACTTTCTTCCACCATTTTACCGTATTCGAGAATGTTGCAACCACATTTGTTCAAAATGAAACACACTTCTGCATAACCGCTTTGTTGCTTTCGGTCAATGGATTAATGTCGAAACAGTAACAATCGAGTTGTGGTCTGAGTTAATTCTGAAGAGATGGGTTATACGATGAAACGGGAAAATGTGCATCCATGCTTCGTTTGCCAATGACCGATCTAATCTTTCTTTTTGGCCATGTTGCATGTTTGTCCATGTGAATCTTGACCGCTATAGCCCAAGTCACTCAATTCACAACTATTAATTGTTTTTCGATCTAGGGTTTCGTATCCTTCATGAGGATGTCGCCGTCTCTTCCGGTAGAGTTTTGTCTTCTCCTTAATCTTAATTTTTTTTTGCTCAGTTTCCTTAATCTTTATCTTAATCTGTCTAGAGGTTTTCACATGTCTTGTTCTCACACACCACACATGTGTCAGTCCGGTCGTTTTTTCTTCTTTTCCTCAGTTAGTCTGGTAACTTTTCTCTTCTTTGTTCGTCTTTAGATCTGTCCCCTTTAGCTTAGTTTTTTTCTCAACAGTCTCACTTTTTCTCCCTGTTTTTCGTCTGTTTTCTTTGAGTCCTGTAGGAGTGTCTTGTTCTCTTTGTCTTCTCTTAGAGGTCGAATAATATAGCTTTCAGTGAATCAGAATTGTCTTGTTTTTATAGCTGAGCTAGATCTTTGGGCAGTGACTATGGCAACAGATAGATCCAATTCTGAGAATCGGGATTATGACGAGGAACCGCTGCAATTACAAGAGGTATCGAATGAAAAGGTTAATCTGAAAAAAATCATTATGCCTATTGGGCAAGGTCTGGACAATGAAATCTTTTAATACTTTTGCCCTGCTCGATATTATGAAGAAGGTATGGAAATCGGTAGGAGGCATGACAAAGCAAGGGAAATTGAAAAGAATCTTTTTTTCGGTTTAACCACAGAGAGAGATATAGACCGAATACTTTCACTAGAACCATGGCATTTCGATAAACAATTACTCATGTTGAAACAGATTCATCGGGGACGTACAACCATCACGGTAATTTTGACGACCCACCATTGCAGGTTCGTATCTACGATCTTACGTTAGCGGCAAGGACACCAAGCGCTCTTGAGCAATCGGAAACCGCATAGGTGAGTTTATGGAGGTGATGTCACAACTCACACATGTCTTTCATCCAACATATAGAATAGGAGTGGAATTGTGAAAGTGGAATAGGAGATCTCAACCCCGACCCAATCTTGTTGAGGGTCTAAATAGGAGCGTGAGGATTAGAGTCTCTCTAGACCCATCAAAACCGCCGACGTGGAACGCGGATCACTATTTCGAATGAAACGAGTTATGGATCTCCTTCAAATAAGAGAGGTTACCTATCTTCTCGCTTTTGATGCGGAAACTTGGGTCATATGCAAAGAGAATGTGACGAAGCGGAGGAAGAGGATAACTATGAAATCTTGTCGGAGGATAACCTCTTGTTTGGGAGTGGCTTAAGGCATCGCCTATGAAACACGCACAAGTAACGATGGAAGCTCACAAACGTCCCAATACACAGAGCCCACGAAGAGGTTTGTTTTATTAGAAAAAATTCATAGTGCCTAGAGATGAGACAGGGGCAAGCAATCCGGACAAAGCAAGGAAGTGGAGACGATGGGCTGCGAGAACTTGGAAAATACGGGTGGGACTAAACAACGAAGAAAACGCATCATTGTATACAAAATCTGAGTCGAAGAGTAAACCGAGGAGACCCAACTCCAATATCCCCACATACCATACCAAGCCCCCAAATAACCCCCACTACAAACGATAATTTAACCACCACAATTACTCTTTCCCGTACCCCAAAAACCAATGATGAATTCAAACCACTAAACCAAAAAGCCTTACAAAAAATTAATAACCCCAACCCAACCAATAACTCCCCTGCCAAAATGGATACTAAAGTACACCAACCCCATAAAGAACCAATGCCAAACTACCACCACAACCCCTCTAATTCAATAACACATATTAATACACCCACAACCTCGTAACCAAACCGGAACTCAACCCCAACAGACACAAACCCAATACAAACCACCCAACCACCAATGTACCCAAAAACCACACTGATAAATTTTGCCTCATCCCAAACCCTGCAATCTAACGGTAAAACAGTCAAAATTATTCGGCAAAAAGTGGACGCAAGAAAATGTAAAATGACAGAGAAGATACCATCAGCGGCAAAAAAAAGAGATAGTGAAAACATCATGTACTGTGAAATTGGAGATCACGGGAATAAGAGAAGGGCGATTGTAATGGACGACGACATGGATTGCATAAAATCAACGGCGGAGGTTGCGAGGCAACCCCTCCGACAACCATGATGTTGAATAAAGTAACCGGGTATGAATCAAACACGAAATAGAATTTGGAGAAAAACGAAAGATACGAGATTTTGGTATTACAACTTTGAAGGGAATACAACAAGTCTAAGGCGTGTTGGACACTTTCCTTAAAGTATTATTTGCCCCCACTACTTGCTAACCGAGTATATGGCAAATTACTTCTAGGATACAATAGACTAATGAAACAACCAACTAGCAAGTTTTTGGATTGTTTCTACAAGAAAATAAGAATGCTCAAAAGTTAGTTTTACATAGCCTTAATATCTTATTTATACAAACAAAGACGAGGTCGTTCGGTTTGCATGAAGAGACACCTTTTGCCATGCAACTCTCCAAGAAGACATTGGCCACTTCGGATTTAGTTTAAGACTTCAACCGACATCTTTCATTGAATCAGTTACTTGATCGGCCAAGCGGTGTGACTTGTTGAATGATGAGCCACAAATGAAAAGTTGTAACTTTCTCTCTAATTTGCACATTTGTGCACGTAGACAAATGCATGGCATTTTTGTTTCTTCATGCACCACTTATATTGTAAACTAAATACATATATATATATATAAACTATATATATAAATATCAACATTCCCCCACTTAGTTTGTAATATAATTTCAAACTAACATTCATAGATATCATGCATAAGAAAAGTAACTTTTGTTTTAAACTTTTCTTTAGTGTAAATAATTTACAAATCTAATTTAAGTAATTGGTGGCTAGGTTGCTTAAACCAATACTCAAAGTAGATTAGAAATATTTCACACATGAACCATCAATTGCATTCTTTCATTCACAAATAATTTTAGCACTATTAAGGCCATGTGCTCATCATAATTCTTAATCATGTACAAAAGATCACCCAAAGCTTTTGCTAGAAGCGGCACCACTTCTTATGATCATATAGGTGGATGTTACTTCAAGTTTTATTTAATTGGACATAAATAAAACACCAAGAAATAATTCCATTAAGAGTTTACTTCTCAACCCGCTCACTTAAGAGTAACAAATATGCACCTTATACTTGGAATGGTATACACTTAATTAGGTGCTTACAATCACTTATCAACTTGTTTTACCCTTTAAACCTTTCAATCTAGGGGTAGTACTAGAAGAAGGTTGGGTTACCATCACTAGTGATTATAGATCGGGGTTTTAATCTCGCCTTGGTTTTTCCAAGAAAGGCATGGGAGTCTTTGGGCATAAAGAAAAGATTGGCTGCTTCTAAAGTCATTCGATGTTGTCGAATTCACCAAATCCCTAGTTGAAGGTTTGCTCAACGGATCCGCTAAATTATTATAAGTTCTAACGAACACAATAGTGACAACATCACTATTAAGCATTTCTCTAATAAATGTGTGCCTTAGGCTTATATGTCTAGATTTACCATTGTACACTTTATTCAATGCTCTAGACATAGTAGCCTCACTATCACAATACAAAGTTGTTGGTGGCATTGGACGAGGCCACAGATCTATATCAAGTAATAAATCTCTAAGCTATTCTCGCCTCCTTATGTGAAGATAAAGCAATAAATTCAGCTTTCATGGTGGAATGTGTAATTCTTGTTTGTTTCTTTGAAGCCCAAGAAACTACACCACCACCAAGCATAAACACCCAACCACTAGTAGATTTTTGATCACTTATGCTAGTAATCCAACTAGCATCGAATAACCTTCTAGTACATTTGGAAAGTTATTATAGTAGAGTCCTAAATCTTTAGTCTTTTTAAGATATCTAAGAACTCTTGTCACAACTTTCCAATGATCTCTACCGGGTTTTTAGTATATCCGGCAAGTCTACAAAAGAATATGAAATATCCGGCCTTGTGCAACTCATTGCATACATCGGACTTCCAATTACACTAGCATACTCAAGCCGAGGTATTGGATTGCGAATTTTCATATAACTTAAAGTTAGGATCAAAGGAGTACTAACTTATTTAACATTTAAATGTTGATACTTCTTTAAGATTTTATCAACATAATGTGCTTGTGAAAGAGCGAAACCCCCACTATGTTTCTTAACTTTAATACCTAAGATTGTATCAACTTCACCAAGATCTTTCATTTTGAAATAGAAGAAAGATACTTCTTAGTATCTACTACACCTTTTAAAGTAGTACTTATAATAAGCATGTCATCCACATAAAGGCAAATAATCACACCATACTCTTCATTGAATTTAGAATAAATGCACTTGTCGCATTATTATACATAAATCCACTTGAGAGTAAGTATCTGATTCAAATTTTTCATGCCATTGTTTAGGAGCTTGTTTTAGTCCTTACAAAGACTTAACTAGCTTACACACTTATGTTCATTACCAGGTAGCACAAAGCCTTCTTGTTGTTCCATGTACACCTCCTCATCTAACTTACCATTTAGAAAAGTTGTTTTTACATCCATTTGATGTACATGCATATTATATATAGAAGCTAAAGCAAGAAGTACTCTAACCGAGGTAATTCTAGCAACCGACGCATAAGTGTCAAAGTAATCGGCTCATTCTTTTGTTTAAATCCCTTAGCTACTAGCCTTGCTTTATAAGTTAGAATAGTTCCATATGTGGCGTCTTCTCTACGAAATACCCATTTGCAGCCTATTGGTTTTTAACCTTGAGGTAAATCAACTAGAATCCAATCTTTGTTAGACAATATTGAATATATTTCATCATTTACCGCTTCTTTCCAAAATGCAAAGATCTCTAGATTTCATAGCCTCACTAAATATTTTAGGATCATCTCTACACTAAATAAACTGGTGTTTTATTAAGTAGAGTTCCTATTACCTTCTACAAGGAAGACAATAGCTTGAGAATGATATAAAATCGGAAGAAAGTTCTTTTCCTTCCTTTGTCTTTGACTTCTTCTAGGTTCAATAGGAGTGTCAATTTCTTTTCTTTTAAGTTCACTAGAAGGCTGCAGTTTGAGATGAACTAGGCACTTGTGATGGATTCACATTCACCATTGAATCTTTGAGAAACTTATCCTCAAAGAACTCAACATCTCTTTATTCAACTATTACCTTATAATCAAGATCTAGCAATTTATAAGCTTTTAGAATTTTCAAAGATAGCCAACAAAAACACTTTTAAGTGCTCTAGGTCCCAACTTAGTTCTTTTTTTATGCGGAACTCTATAATAGGCTATACAACCCCAAACTTTAAAGTATGACAAGTTTGGTTTTCTACCTTTCCAGAACTCATATGGGGACACTTTAGTCTTTAATGAAGGAATCCGATTATGAACATGACAAAGCGGCCAACAAAGCTTCACCCCACAATTTTTGGCAAACCCGAACTTAAGAGCATAGAATTCACCATATCTTGTAACGTTCTATTCTTTCTTTCAGCCAAACCAATTGTTGTGGTGTATATGGAGCACTAGTTTGGTGTACAATACCATTATCTTCACATAATTTAGAAAAATCACCGAGATAAGTATTCACCACCTCTATCACTCCTCAAAGTTTTGATTTTTCTACTTAATTGATTTTCTACAAGAGACTTATAAGCTTTGAACATACCAAATACTTCATCCTTAGATTTCATCAAATAAACATGCACAAATCTAGAGCAACCATCAATGAAAGTAACAAAGTATTTATTTCCACCTCTTGTTAGAAAACCATTAAGTTCACACACATCCGAATGCACAAGATCAAGCAATTGTGTGTTTTTTCAACTTTAGGAAAAGGTAATATTGTAATTTTTGCTTGAACACAAGTTTCACACTTCTTATTCACATAGTCATTATAGGAAATAAATCCATTTTTAGACATGTAATTCAAAACTCTATGACTAACATGTCCTAATCTACCATGCCACAAAGAATAAGAAGAATCAATCAAATAAAGAGAAACATTATTAACTTTATTGATACTTAGTTTAAAGCAGTCCTTTACAAGAATATACATTTCCAACAAATACATCATTCTTAGACAAGATTACATTATTAGACTCTAGTACAACCTTTAACCCCTTCTTATTAAGAATATCCCAGAGACAAGATTCTTCACAACATCCGGAACATGAAGCACATTAGTGAGTATCATCTTCTTGCTTAGGATGTGAAGTCCAAATGAACATCTCCTCTACCAAGCACCTTGACCCTTACACCATTTGCCATAACTACTTGTTGTCCATCCGAATTCAATAATTCTTGAATTGTTCCTTGTCATTGCAAACATGAATCGCAAGACAGGAATCATACCACCAATCCTTAGAAGAGGTTGGTGTAGCCAAGTGGAGTTTGATCCACAGTGCAAGAGATAACATTGCTATAATTTCAGTAGCATCTTCAACAAGATTAGCACTAGAAGCATTATCATTATTAACTTTTTGTTTCTTGTTCGATTTGCACTCGGCCTTATAATGGCATTTCTTACCACAATTATAGCAAACTCTATTTTTCTTTTTCTTGTCATAAGAATCAACATTTTCAGAATTCTTTATTTTATTCTTAAACTTTTTCTCATGAACCATATTCACTCTAGGATCACTATCAAATTCTTTCTTATGAAGAATCCTAGCACCTTCTTCAATTCTTAGATGTTTCAAAACACTAGATATGGTCAAAATTTCAGAAGTATGAAGTAATTTCTTTTGATAATCATTCCAAGAAGAAGGTAATTTAGCAATTATCGCACCTACTTGCATAGATTCTGAAATTTCCATACCATAATCTTTAAGTTTTGAAACGATCACTTGCAAATTATGAATTTGATCCATGAGAGAAGAAGAATCATCAAGCTTAAATTCAAAATTTTTTAATTAAAAACTTATTTGCTCCTTGCTATTGTGATGCATATTCATGTTCAATTTGTTGCCCAGATTTCTCTCGGACTCTTCACGGTGAATAAATCGTAAAGGGTGTCGACAAGGTGTTGAGAATATGACCCCTACACATCACTTCATCCTCTTGACGCTTCTCCCTTTGTTTCTTCACTTCATGATTCGCCATCTTTTGGTGGAGGGATTTTTGGAAGATCCAGGGTTGAGAACGTAGGCAACCTTCGCAGAGCGATTATGAAAAACATCAATTTGTCTTTCCAATGATTAAAGTTGGTGCATGCGCCATCTAGCCGTCCAACTTCACGAGTCTTGATTCATCACTTTGATTGCGATTCTTGAGTAGACTCCATGGAAACTCAAATAACTCTTTAAGATTATTGAATAAAGTAATCGGGTATAAATCAAACACGAAATAGAATTTGAGAAAAACGAAAGATACGAGATTTTGGTATTACAACTTTGAAGGGAATAAAACAAGTCTAAGGCGTGTTGGACACTTTTCTTAAAGTGTTATTTGCCCCCACTACTTGCTAACCGAATATATGGCAAATTACTTCTAGGATAGAATAGACTAATGAAACAACCAACTAAGCAAGTTTTTGGATTGTTTCTACAAGAAAATAAGAATGCTCAAAAGTTAGTTTTACATAGCCTTTAATATCTTATTTATACAAACAAAGACGAGGTCGTTCGGTTTGCATGAAGAGACACCGTTTGCCATGCAACTCTCTAAGACATTGGACATTTCGGATTTAGTTTAAGACTTCAACCGACATCTTTCATTGAATCGATTACTTGATCGGCCAAGCGGTGTGACTTGTTGAATGATGAGCCACAAATGAAAAGTTGTAACTTTCTCTCTAATTTGCACATTTGTGCACGTAGACAAATGCATGGCATTTTTGTTTCTTCATGCACCACTTATATTGCAACTAAATACATACATATATATATATATATAAACTATATATATATAAATATCAACACATGAGAATCTTTAGCTGGAATTATCGCGGGCTTGGGAACCAAGCGACAGTTTGGGATACAAAATGTTCATACAATCTGAAAATCCTGACATTGTATTTCATATGGAGACGAAGATGGACGTACATGTGGCATGTGGCACGCTTAAATAATCATCAATGGGGATTTTCAAGTTGTTTTCCGGTTGATGGTGTGGGAAAAAGTGGAGGTATATATCTTCTTTGGAGATCGAAGCATTACAAGTTAAATTGATATCCTTTTCAAAAAATGTAACACCGGGCAAACAAAAAGGTGTATTTAATTAGTTAGATAGTCCATTAGTGAATTATTATTATTATTGGATTTATTATCCAATTACATGGCCCATGAGGAATCTAAGGTGTTTAGGAAACTAGCTAGGGTAATTATATTAGAGTCTTTTATTATTAGGGTTTTATTATACCACATTAGAGAGGACCAAAAGGAAACACGTTCCGGATCTATTCTCTCCGCTCCACCACAGCCCCATCGTCTACCATACAACCTCGACGAAGTTTTTCTTCAACGCCGTGATCCTCAATTGTCTTCCCTATTTCAATCTCAACTCCTAAGGTAATGTTTTTATAAATTTCAAACCCAATCTATACTGTTCATAATTTTATGAAATTTTAATATGTTATTCTTCATGACGTTTTATAAATGACGTTTAAAATTTCATATTAATCCGATAAGTAATTTTGTAGTTATTGAATTTTCAAACTAAGATACCGTAATTTATGTTATTCCCGTTTTTGTTTTAGAAATTCCAAAATCCTACTTATACATATTCAAAATTCGTGAAATTTTAATATGTTATGTTATTATATGTTTACATTATGCAGTCAAAATTTCATATACTTTTGAGTTGTATTTTATTCTATATGAAATTTGTATTCACGCTTTCCAAATCTTGAATATACTCTTTTCGATTTATAAATTCTAAAAATCATGTATAACGACCTTCAAAATATCTAAATTTTGGATATGTTATTTATTATAATGTTTACTACCGTGTGGTAAATTTCAGATGAGTCCAACATATATTTAGTTATATATTAATTAGTTTCCAAGACGTTACGTTTTAGCAATGACAAACGTTTGGTTTATAAAATTCAAAACCTAAAGTTAACGAATTTAATATTTTATAATTTTGGATATGTTATAATATGATGTGTATATTATACGTTGTTAAAGTTTCAAATCATATAGTACTATATTTATATAAATATGATATTTCTGTTTGATACATGTTTTTATCTTAATTTTGATGATTTTATTTTGTCACCAAAACAATGCTTTTAAAGGTTGTCCAAATACTCCTAAATGATTTAAAATGTTTTTAATATTTTTCGGAGTATTTCCTCAAGTTTATTTTTGAAAATAATGGACAACACTTTTAATGATTTTATATCAATGGATTTTTCACTCCTAAACAAGGTTCCTAAATGTTGTCTAAATACTCTCGATTGGTTTAAAATGTTTTTACTAATTTTTTGAGTATTTCTTGGGTTTTATTTTCGACAAAAATTGGACAACATTTCTATCTGGTGGTCGACCGGTCGCCTCTATAGGCAACCCGTACTGAAGATGTTTTTAGAACGAAAAATGAGACGGAAGGAAAAACAAGCGGTCGACCCGCCGCATAAGGCGTCCGGTCGGTCGGCCAAGTGCCAATGATCGGCCGTGCACTGCAAGTTTCATTGTTGAAACAGACTTAACCCCTTCGTATTTTTGGTTAGGGGGGACCGGTTGAGAGGGGGTCGACCGGTCAAGCCTACGTCGACCGGTCGCCTGTTGTAATTTTCAAAGTGTTCTCATTTTCTCTTATTTCGTGCGACCGGCCGCTCGTGTATTGATGACAAAAAATATGACCGTTTGACACATGGACACATTTCCTTAAATTGTGGGATTGATTTCTAACAACTATATTCTTGATTTTAATTGTATTTTTCTGTAGATTTTCAATCCCCAAGAGGAGCCTATGCTTGATCAATCATCTCCTATAAATAGAGGAAGTTTTGGAGCAACCCATACAACAATTGAGATACAACACAACAAGATACACTTCAAGCAAACACTTGGTCTTTCATTGTTATTATTCTTGTTGTAAAATTGCATAGCTATTCACTTTCACATTCTTGAGGTCTAGGCTATTCTTGATTACACTTGCACTCAATTGTATTATTCAATTATCGAGTTGTAATCTTGAATTTGTGGTCGTCATTCAAACACAAGATATCATTGTGAGTGTTCTTGTGGTAAGAACACACTTGGGTGAACTAAGTGTTAGGTGTAAGAAGATTGTGGTAATCTTCTTGTTGAGGTGTTGAAGAGTGTGGTGCTCTTCAAGGTGAAGATTGTGGTAATCTTCACAAGGTGCCGCTTGAAGATTGTGGTAATCTTCAAGAAGAGATTGTGGTAATCTCAAAGGTGGTGTTGAAGAAGAGTGTGGTGCTCTTCAAGGTGTTGTAAGTTGAATTTGTATTAATTTTGGTAATTAATAAAATTCTTTTTCTTTTTGAAATCCATCCCAGGATATCTTTGGGGTGGTAGAGGATTAGGCCCTAGGTGGGTTGAACCTCTTTAAATCGACGTGTGTTGTTTATATTCCGCACCTTTATTATTGTATTTGAGCATTCGGTTTTAAAAAGAAGGCGAAATTGAAAAGATGGAGATAATCTATTCACCCCCTCTAGATTATCGTAGCCGCTTGGACTTACAAGTGGTATCGAGCCAAACTCTTTGGCAAGCTCGTTTCACATCGCGAGTGAAGAGAAACGATCGGCGGCTAACGAAGCTCATCTATCCGGCACCTCCACCACCAAGCCACCACTATTTGATTCCAAGAATTTTAATTTTTGGAAAGAAAGAATGGAATGCTATCTACAAGGTTGCGGGTTCGACATTTGGAACACCGTCATTAATGGAGAATCCATTCCGACGAAAGATACACTATACACCTCAAAAGGCTTCAAAAAGCTCAATGATGAAGAAAAGAAAATCATCTCCTTAAACGGTAAGGCTTTAAATATTTTGTATTGTTCATTTACTAATTTAGAATATGAACATATTGTAGGAATAAAGTCGGCACATGAAGTATGGCAAAAATTAGAAGCCATCTATGGAGTATTTGCAAATGAAAGGAGTCAAACAAAAACATCTACTTCTCAAGATCATACAAGCTCAAATCTAAGGAATAAGCCTCCTACAACTTCCAATTATGAAGAAGTTGAATATTGTTTTATGGGCATCAATGAAGAAAATGAGGTATGTCTTAAACCCTCTACTTCCTATGATATTGTCATTCAAAATGATTATAGTGATTTACAAAATGATTATGATGAACTTCAAAATGAATTCCAAAGCTTACTTGTTAGATACAAAAATTTGAAAAAGGAATTCAATATTTTGAAAAATGATAAGGATAGTTTATTTACTTCTTATGAATCACTATCATGTGCTCACACCACCACACCCGACAAGGTTAGAAACCTTGAAAAAGAAAATAGTACTCTTGTTGAGAATATTGATTGCATGAAAAAGGATTTATTAAAATCCAACTACCAATAAAATGTCCAATATTGTTGATATTCATAATTGTGATAAAGGACTTGGTCATAAGCCTAATGTTGTTAATCATATGAAAAAGGATCAAGTCACTATGCATATTGGTCATTATGCTCCTAAATTATTACTTGTTTTTATTGTGGCAAAAAGGGTCATACGGCTAATTCTTGTTATTTAGAAATAGCTCTAAATATTGTTGGAGACCTAAAAGTCTCAAAGCTAATCTTAAAGGACCCAAACACATGAGGGTACCACAAAACAATGTGCTATTAGGTACTCGGCAAAGCAAAAATCGGAGAAAATTCATGCCACCAAGAAAACATCAAATGAACGTTTCATTTGATCAAAGAAGGAGAAACTACTCTCAACAAAGCCAATTTCCAAGAAGAGCATATAATCAAAATGGGAAGAACACAATCCTTGGAAATGGCAAAGACATCATCAACAAGATGATTTTCAAAGAAGAAGAAACCATCAACCATGGGAAGGTAACCAAACTTGGAAATGGAGAAGTCATCATCAACAAAGTGACTTCTCAATGGGAAGATATCATCAACAATGGGAAAGATACAACCCATGGAAACGGCGTAATTGGTAAACCGTATCTCCCCATTTGTATATGCATTTTATTTTTAAATCTATGCATACTTTTAATTGTGTCTTAATTGCAAAATAAATCTTCAAGTATTTATTTTTAATATAGGTCTCTTATATTTTTATGAGTTTCAAATTTTTTAAAAAAGAGACCTTGCATGATTTTCTAAAACTCTTGAGAATTTTATTAGACTTATGTGGCTTATTATCTCTTATGAAATCTTATAGCATAAGCTCTTTTGATATCTCATATTACTTGCCTACACTTGTATTTTCTATGCAAATGTTGTCTAAGAATTGTGTAGGATACATATTTCATACTCATTGGCTATTACGTCATCAAGTTTCTTAAACCATCAAGTATGTCTACTCGTATTTTTCTTTAAACTCGATTTTATGCTTATGCACATATCTTTCAAGATATTTCATTTTGATCCCTTAAGTGTCCCTAATTGGTCTTACAAATATTTTCTTTTAAAAAAAAAAAAAAAGGCACTACGTGTTTAGTCTCGATTTTATGTTTTCCCAAAATCCATATTTGTTGGATATAGTCCAAACTTATATTTTTGCAAAGTTTTAAAACTTTTGGGGTGAAAAATCGAATTTTGGAAAACTCTGGGAGAAAGAAAAATCACTGGGGACGGTCAGCGGGCGACGGTCGCCTCTGCACCTCGACCGTCGCCCCTACCTCGACCGGTCGCCCAGGCCAATTTTTGCAACTTAAAACTTTCTGTCTTCGTTTCAAAACAGACGCAGATAAAATTCTCAAAACCCTTATCAGCGTAAATCATCCCCTTTTCTCTAGAATCTTCAATTCTTCATCATTTTTCACGATTCTTGTTGCTAATCTTCTTATTTTCACAAGAATCTTACATATATGGCTCCTCCAAGAAATTCCACCGATCAAAATCCCACTTCTAAGAGAAGAAAGGCGGAGAGGGTCTTCGAGAAATCGGCGAGACGGCCGAACAAAGGGATATTCGAGCCACTCAAAGAAACGTGGCCCAAGAAGGTGATGATGTTCAAAATCCCATTCTCTCTCGGGCCCAAATTACCGAAGCTTAGCGGAACAATTTCGCTCGAAAATTGCCGTTGGGCGAAAGGTAAAAATCTTTTGTTACTCAAGCTCCAAATTCTCGCAATGCTCTTAATTTCATCAATAAGTATGCGGAATGGTATTATGAGGACTCGGGGATGGGAGGTAAATCTATTGCTCGTACTAAAATGTGTCGTTTTAGCTCATTTACAAATGAGTATCCCACCATTAGGGGATTTTTTTTGAGGAACAAGGTTGGATGTATCTATGGGAGCATGCTTATGTTTTGTATGATGATGATATTATCCAACATTTTTATGCTAATATGTGGGTGCAATATGATAATGAAAGAAAGCCGATTGCCGTTAATTCGCTTATAAAGGGTCGTCATTTTAGATGGACTCCCAATGATATTTGGCTTTTACATGTTAGAGAAGGTGGTTGGGATTATTTCTCTTGTGGGACTTGGAATGATGAAATGTTGGGGTGTCGATGAAAGAAGTTAAGACGATATCTGGGAGTATGGCCAAAGTATTCTTTGTTGGCAATGACACTTGAGCATCGTATTTTATCGGTCATTGTCGCATATTGCATTTGTGGTAAGTCGGGAAAGATGCCTAGCAATATGGATTATTTTTGACTTATAAGATTGCTAGGAGGGAACCACTTAACTTTGGTGCCATACTTATTCAATGTCTAATCGAGTCCATTACTCAAGGTAATAAGAAGTTGGTTATGGGAAATTGGATTTGTAAACTTCTTATTCAATCGGGACTACCTTCGTCGGAGTGTAACTCGGAGGTATTTCAAAATGACTTCGACATTGATAATATCTCCCAAATAGTCACGATGCGCAAGAATATGGACATCCGACCAACCAAAATGGCTAGAGGAAGAGGTCAAGAGTCCCCCGATCCTAATGACTACTTTGATGACACCGAGGCCGCAAGATTGGCGGAAGAGGGTGAACCGAGCAATCCGGAGGGTAATACCGGTGCTCAACCGCCTAGGAGGTATACTCAAGCCGAATTTGATGAGATGAGGACTTTTCATGAGACGAGATATGAGGCTTTGGAGCAAAAGACCTCCAAAATGCAAAAGTCTATCGGCAAATTGAAGAAATTTATCAAGGATTTTATTCCGGATCTTGCTTCTCCTCGGATGAGGAATGATACCCCCACCCCTTTACTTTTCTAGAATTTTATTAATGATGTTTTGTATTTTTGATGAACTTTTGTAGAACTCATTTGTACTAATGATATTTGCTTGTTTTTCTTAAAGGGTTAAAATTGCAAGTTGATAATGACTTGTGAATGATCATGACTTTGATGGAGTATTTGATGGTAAAAATACTCTTAAGCATTGTTTGATAATTGGTATGAAGTACTTGATGGTAAAAGTGCTTCTCTTAATGTTTTGACCTTTATGCTTAATGGGTATGTTGGAATTTTTGACATTTGATACATATATTGTGTAAGGCATGACTTATTGCTTGGTAGATGTTCTATTTTTTTGGCATTTGTAATGCCTTGATCATTCTTAGCTTATCTCAATTGGGTTGAACCCTTGAGAATCTACTTTGAGCTTCTTAATTGATGAACAAATTGTTGCATATGGTGCATATGATTTTTTTTTTTTTTTTGGCTTTGAAATGAGGTTGATTGATGATATGAAAATTTTTGGATTGAACCATTTACAAAGGCTATATACAACTCCTTTTATTTTTCATGCCCACAATGTGTTCGATGAAATGTCACAATGAAAATTTCAACTTCTACATGATTCTCTAAGCTTCCAAAAAGTCTTATATACTCATTGAGATCATGTCTTGACTCTTAAACGAGCTTATGGATATCTAATGATACATTTCTCCCATTTTTTTCGGATTATAAGCTTATCTCCTCGAATGGTTGATAAATTGTCTCTTTGGCGCACTTTGATATACTTGTATGATGTTTTTATCATCCTAACATTCTTTTTGATGATTCCAAAGGGAGAAACAGGAAAATGGCTCGTTAGCTCAAAGAAGCTAATAAAAAGCTCGAAATAAAAGCTATAAGCTATGGCTCATAAAAGCCATAAGTTGTGATTTTTTAGTCCAACTGTTGCTTGATGAACTTGTTTGCATGGATAATAAAGTATTTGTGACAGGGGGAGCTTCTAAGCTCATGGATTTGTTGTTTATTTTGTAAAAGCTTGTGCTTCTAGCTTATGCAATATTTCTTATTGATATGCTTGTTGATAGGGGAGCTTGTGCTTATTATTGGAAAATATTTACTCCCTACTTGGTTGCTTTAATATTTTTGGAAATTTTGGTTGCTTCCAAACGGTCAAATGTTTTTACCGGAAAATCATTTCTAAAATTGCTCTCTTAGTTTGTGTAAAAATTGTTTTGGTTTGTAATCATCAAAAAGGGGGAGATTGTTTGATACATGTTTTTATCTTAATTTTGATGATTTTATTTTGTCACCAAAACAATGCTTTTAAAGGTTGTCCAAATACTCCTAAATGATTTAAAATGTTTTTAATATTTTTCGGAGTATTTCTCAAGTTTATTTTTGAAAATAATGGACAACACTTTTAATGATTTTATATCAATGGATTTTTCACTCCTAAACAAGGTTCCTAAATGTTGTCTAAATACTCGATTGGTTTAAAATGTTTTTACTAATTTTTCGGAGTATTTCTTGGGGTTTTATTTTCGACAAAAATTGGACAACATTTGTCTCCTCGTGTCGACAGGTGGCCGCCTCTATAGGGCAACCGTACTGAAGATGTTTTTAGAAACAGAAAATGAGACGGAAGAAAAAACAAGCAGTCGGAAAGTCATCAGGCGTCGGCCGGTCGCCGTGATCGGCCGACCCAGACTGCAAGTTTCATTGTTGAAACAGACTTAACCCCTTCGTATTTTTGGTTAGGGGGGCCCGGTTGAGGCAGTGGTCGACCGATCGAAGCCTACGTCGACCGGTCGCCTACTGTTGTAATTTTCAAAGTGTTCTCATTTTCTCTTATTTTGCGGCGACCGTCGCCTGTGTATTAATGACAAAAATATGACCGTTTTGACAAGAACCACATTTCCTTAAATTGTGGGATTGATTTCTATGACTATATTCTTGATTTTAATTGTATTTTTTCTCAGATTTTCAATCCCCAAGAGGAGCCTATGCTTGATCAATCATCTCCTATAAATAGAGGAAGTTTTGGAGCAACCCATACAACAATTGAGATACAACACAACAAGATACACTTCAAGCAAACACTTGGTCTTTCATTGTTATTATTCTTGTTGTAAAATTGCCTAGCTATTCACTTTCACATTCTTGAGGTCTAGGCTATTCTTGATTACACTTGCACTCAATTGTATTATTCAATTATCGAGTTGTAATCTTGAATTTGTGGTCGTCATTCAAACACAAGATATCCTTGTGAGTGTTCTTGTGGTAAGAACACACTTGGGTGAACTAAGTGTTAGGTGTAAGAAGATTGTGGTAATCTTCTTGTTGAGGTGTTGAAGAGTGTGGTGCTCTTCAAGGTGAAGATTGTGGTAATCTTCACAAGGTGCCGTTGAAGATTGTGGTAATCTTCAAGAAGAGATTGTGGTAATCTCAAAGGTGGTGTTGAAGAAGAGTGTGGTGCTCTCTTCAAGGTGTTGTAAGTTGAATTTGTATTAATTTTGGTAATTAATAAAATTCTTTTTCTTTGAAATCCATCCCGGATATCTTGGGGTGGTAGAGGATTAGGCCCCAGGTGGGTTGAACCTCTTTAAATCGACGTGTGTTGTTTATATTCCGCACCTTTATTATTGTATTTGAGCATTCGGTTTTAAAAAGAAGGCGAAATCGAAAAAGATGGAGATAATCTATTCACCCCCTCTAGATTATCGTAGCCGCTTGGACTTACAATTTCTCCCTTAGCTATGCGGGTTTTAATGTTACAACAATTTGAGTTTCACAAATTCAAAATTCATAGCTAAATATTTGAATCTTCTGAAATATTTATATGATATCTAGTTTTGAGTTTATTACCTACTATAAAAATACTAACTAATTCCAGTATATGATTTATGAGAAAATATTATTTGATCCCAACTACGCAGAGATTTAGTATTGTTCAAACCTACCAAGTTGAACACTAAACATTAGGAAAATACTGCGAGCTTCCAAGAATGTTATTTTAGTGCTTCCGATATTGAGGTCAATACTTAAGTTTTGACTTCTAGGAACTAAGATGTATATATATCTATGTTAGGCGACGAAGACGACGAGCTACGAAGTTCAATAGGGATATTGCATGAAATCATTCTACTATTTTTTAGAGCAAAGTTTCAAGGTGGGGTTTGTTTTCTAAACTTTATTGTCTTGTTAAATGTTTAGATTATTTTGCATGAATGTGTAGTACTGATTGCTTAGGCCCTATTGAGCCGAGGGGACTCAAGAGGTCCGGGGGTCGATGTATCCCTTAGGTGGAACCTGTAGTGCTACCTATTGTCTATGTCTACGGTTTTTCAAAAGATCTATGCTATGTTCTATTGGATTGTATTTGCATGCTTATGTGAAATATCTGTGTATTTAGCTTGGACAATTTATACTCCATTGAGTTGTGTCGCTCACCCCATATATAATCGATTTTTCGGGTTAAGGAGTCGGCGATGGTTATTGGTGGTGGATAATGGGTGGCCTATGAAACTACTTTTGGTGTAATGTTTTTTATTTTTAAATGTTATTTTTGATTAAATAAGGAATTATTGTACGAATTATAATTTTCTATGCAACTACTAGAGTGATGCCTTTTCTTTTCTAAATGTTAATTTTCGAATTGAGATAATAAATGATGAATTACTATGATTTTCTAAGTTTATTTATGTAAAGCAGACAAAAATGGATATTTCTTTTATATAAATTAGTAAATGTACGAATTTCTTAGAAATAAATGAATATATGAATTTTCTACACTTTATAATTTGTTTCATTTATTTGCTATTGAATTTTAAATGAAATATATTTATAGGCCTATTTTCTCTTATAAATAAAAGTATGCACGTGATACTTTTAAAAGTCTTTTCTTGTCAAATGGTCTTTTGAATTATATGTAGATGTCAAATTTTATTCAAATTATTTTATGCGATTATTTCTACTCTAATTATTGTTCTTTTGAAAATTAAATGGTTCGCTATAACGAGTTGTCTTTCTCATATTTCTTATGAAAAAATATATGGTAAAATCATCTCTCTTGCAAAATTGCAGCAAATTCGGAACAACACGACTGGATATTGACTGGGATCTATGGATGGCCGGAAGGGTCACAAAAATGGAGAACAAATCAACTCATAAGGGAGCTCAAACCAAAAAGTGGAAAAGCATGGCTTTGCACGGGCGACTTCAATGAAATTATGTGGTCGTTCGAGAAGTTAGGCGGCCGATTCAGATTTGATAACAAGATGGAGGAGTTTCGATCCTACTTTCGTTTTATATGTTATGAATTTAATTATATTTGTCGATCGAGATTATCCACCCATTAGGGTACAAACCAAACACTTCCTTGAAATTATTGGGTATTGGTCCTTTTTGGTCCTTAATCAAGGTTTGACCCAGCTAAGTACGTAGTGTGACAGTGATGATGGCTTTTATGAAGTTTGGTGATTTGTGTTTCGTTTTGCTTTGGGCACCAATTATTTGGCCCAATTTTAATATCATTTCTTTCTTTAAGTCCTGTTTCTTATTAAGCTCCACAAAGGGCCCAACTATATATATGTATTTATTTTAATGTGCTAGCAAATGGATTGTGTTTATTTAATGATTTGGATCACTTGATGAAGTTGGGCCGAGATAATAATTCCAATTTTGTCTTTCTGTCTCAAGTTCATAATTGCTGATGTGTTGGAAATGAAGTAGATTTAGAATTGTTTTTTTCTTAAAAGAAAATAAAAGGTTTATTCAAATTCTTTTGAATAAAATCAGATCAAGAAAAATATTTTTTCTTTCTTTGATTGTCAATGGTTCATATAGTTCCAAAAGGAAAAGATAAGAAGAGAGAGCAAAAATTCATGAAAATAAAGTTTTTGCATACTTTTCATTCTAACAAAAAATCAAGTAACAAGAAGGGGTATCTAAACGCAACAAAGATTTTTCCCTAGTATTTTATTTCATAAGCAAACTAATGAAAATGTCTATTGCCTTTTTTCTTTAAAATTCAAGACTTGCAGTGACAAATAAAACATAAAGAAAAGGTTTGTAAACATAACGAATAATCCTAACTACTAAGTTGTGTTATTTAATTTAGTTTAGACGACATTGGATGCAACATTTACTAAAAACTATGAACACTTTATATATTAAATGTTGAATGATACAATCGACGTGGTAAAGAATGGTTGGTAATAGGGATGATAATGGAGCGATTTGGCTAAACATGTGACCCGCTTCATCCCGACTCAAGACCCACCCACCCTGCCTTGCCCCCCTTTCGAAAACCCGTCGGGACGGGTCGGACCGCCAATATATTTTTTTAATTGTAATAAATTTTTATTTTTATGTGTTTGTAGCCAAATTTTCAAAAGCAATTCAATGTCAATAGGTGAAAAATAAATATAATTATGAAACTTATTTAACTACATTTTACAACTATTTAGCAACTATTAGGATTTTTTTCACACACACAAAAAAACTACTATTAGGATCTTGCAATAGTACTCAAATAATACTCAAAATAAATATTCAAAGTGCAATATTATAAGATTTTTTAAAAAATAAATTACAATATTACAAGATGTTATAGTAGTAAATCAAAATAAATATAACACTCAAATCTAAAAGTAAATAATGGAAAATATGTAAATACATATTAAAAAATATATTAAATATTAATGCGACAGAAGGCGGGTTCGGGAGGGTCCTATTGGACTGGGAGCCACCGGACCCGGTGATTTTGTAATTTTAGACCCAAAACCCGATCTCGGGACCCATTTAACTACCCGCCTCGATGGGGCGAGTTGATGCGGTGGCGGTTTTTAACTCGTCTCATTTTAATCCCTAGCGGGTGTCTGTGTTGACTCTAGTCTTGTGGTTTCGATTTGGAAGGGTGTTCGGTTGGAACATGTTTCAACCCTAGCTACTTCGTGATCCATCCCGTAATTCATCTCCTCTCTTGTGACAAGGGTCTCTAGTGTTAGCTAATCCAAGATTAGTCGGTGCAAACTCGGATATCCGGGTTATAAATATATATATTTTAATAACACGGTTTCTTTTCTTTATATTTTAAAATTTTAGTGGCTTGTCCTTGACTTTTGGCCAGCATTCAATTCAATGAATGTGAAGCTGTTTTCGAGTACTGTTTTTTATTATTATTTATTATGTTAACTAATATTATAGGATATAGACATAGACTTTCTCCAAAAGGCAAATGGGCAGTCTTGAGTCTGGACCTTTGATTTTTGACCAAAATTCCCAACAAATTTTTACTGCATTTCTGATGTTGAATGGTTCACAGGAACACTTGAATTTGACAAATACAATTTTCTTCCCAATATAAATTAACAAGAATATATTGTGCAGTTGACTTATAGGGCTGTGGAAAATTGTTGATGAATTGTGATGGTATATTTCTCCACCTTGTCATCATATGCATCGTCTGATAAAATCATGAATATTCAACTAATGATGCAGGTGAATATAATACGTGTAATCGCGTTAAAAATATATTTTGTAATTCCAGAGAAATATTAATTTATGATATTAACAAAACTATAAATTTTCCTTCAAAGAAAAAAACGCAACTATAGATTATATAAGTGTTTATTTAATAATTATTATCTTATTATTTTTATTGAAATTACTGATTAATTGGCCCAAGGTAGGATGTGTTATTAATTTATTAAGATTTTGCTATCTATTTATAAATATAAAGAAAGAGTAATCTTGGAATAATAACCTAAAGATTTTCCAGTCCATTAAGCTTTCTAAAAAATGGTAAAATTTTGGGGAAATTTTAATGATTAATATAATTAGTATATCGCACATGCAACGATACTGAGGAAGTATAATATAATGAAGTATTGTGTGATTCTAATATTAAAAAATTGATAGATTATAGGAACGACAATGGGGCGGGAGGGTTATCTCAAAACTCAAACTCGGTTTGTCCTTTGAATAGGGGAAGAAATTGTCGGTTGTGAGATCTTGACCCGAGCAAAATAAGGTAGGATTTATTAAATAATAATAATCATTATTAATATATATTATAATATATTATGTTAAATATTCAAAAATAAATTGAAAATTTAGAAAGAAAAAAGAAGCAAATTCATTATATATTTGGGGCAGGTTTGCACTCCTATTACAATTTACAACTACTTGTTTAGTTGTATAGAACTTTAAAAATTATATATTCACTTAATAATTTTTTATAACTAAATTAAATTAGAGCAATAGAGACATAGTTAAAATTTATACCAATAAATTACTATACAAGTTAATTTCATAAATAAAATGAAAGTGTCATTTGATTTCTCAATAATTGTTATATTATCTGAAATTTACAAACAATTATAGCATACGGAATAGACCACATGATATTATTTTTTATGTAATAAGTATTTACTTATTATATATACTAGATGAGGTCTTTCGTGCGATGCACATGCTATTCTAATAACCAGGTTAAAAGGGTGATAGGTCTTTGGTTCGTTGAGACAGGTGAGTGAGAGAATTGAGTCAAGCCATGTCGAAATTCCATTGGGCGGCTATTTTGAGACCCAACCCATAAAAATACACATGAAATGACCCGGTCGGCCAGGTTTTGGGCCACATAGATGCAATATTTTGGGCCTCCAAAATTACAACCAACCCTCGGCCCGAGCCCATTTTGACTCCTTTAATAATTAGATATTTGTATTCATATCAACCCGTATTGAATACCCTGTAATGATGGTGATCACTTCCACAAGAAGTTGCAATATCAATAATGGATAAGTTGTATTGACGGCGGGCATCGATTATTACCATATATATAGATTTGAATATAACATAAACATTGAACACGTTAAGATATATGGACTCATTATAGATCTATATATATTATAATACTATCAAAATATATAATTTTCAAATATAATAATTCATTAATATACTCTATATATCAAAGACACACTCAGAACATTTTTTCATTTGAAATAACATTATATTATTTTTCCATCATATATTATAAATAGAATCTTATCAAACAAAATAGATAAAATTATATATTATAATTACGAAGATCGAGCCAATAATGCATATTTGTTTTCTTATTTTTATTTAGATCTTTTGAAATTTATTTAATACAATATTTAATTAGTGATTAATCATATATGAATTAGATTGTTAGTGCATATCAAAATTTAAATTAATAAAATTAATGAAAATTACAATAATATCAGCCAAGAAACTATTTTTTAAAACATTTCCAAATTAAGGTATATATTATCTAATACTAATTAGACGTACCTAAATTAAAATGTCAATACATACCATAATTAAGATAAATAAAATTAATGATATAATTACAAAGATATTGGACATATATATTTTTCTTTTTGTTTTCAATAAAAAAATCATTTTATTTTTAGCAAGTGCTAAAAGGCGGAAAAACAAATTTGGAAATATGTTTGTTATTTATATATATATATATATGTGTATGTGTGTGTGTGTGTAGATTCAAAAAAGTATGTACAATATAATATTTAATATACATATATATACTTAAAAGAATCTCTTTACAAATATATATATTGGATCAAACAATAATTATGCTTTGGATTATTGTTTCAAATATAATACATGGATTGTGCTATTATATATGTATGTGTGTATGTCTAGAATTTTAATATTTCAGGCATTTCACATAATAAATATATGGTGTATTATTTTTAAAATATAATACACGTTATATGTTTTACTATATATCTATAACTTTGTATTCCATGTTGATTCGGAGTTGATTATTTTACTGATTTTGTTGTGTATTGTTTGGATTTTTCAAAATCATAATCATATATTTTGTATTTTCAGATTTTGGGTAAGAAAAAGACGAATGAATATATAATTATCCAACAATTGTTTTTAAGAAAATAAACAAAATAAAGGTAAAAGAAAATTAAATTAATAAATACCAAATTCGGATTAATTTGTTGAAAAACTTACCAATTACAAAAATATAAGCATTCATATTACTCTTTTACACATTGATCTTCATTAATTTTTTGGTGATGGGGATATATAATTGTTCATTTTAAATTATAAAAGATTTAATTTTGTGATCCGATTTATAGAAACTAAGAATTAATTTTTTAATTAAGAAAGTATAAAACTGTTGTCAAAATATTTTCTTGAAATAATGTTGAGAGTGAAAATCTATTTATTGAAAATAATAAATTACAATATTTTAAACTTGAAAAGTATATTCAACAATTAAAATAATATTACCTTAATCATTAAAATTTACCCAACATCTTAACATTTTTTTATTACATGTTGTTGACATAGTTAAATGATCATTTTGTTACTCAACATTTTCTTAAATAATAACTAAGCACCAGATTTAGAAATATAAAATGGGTGAGAAAATTTTAGGTTACTATTTTGAGAATAGTCTCTCTTTATATATATAGATATTATTTTAACACATGAATTATACTTTTCAAATTTAAAATATTGCAAATTGTTTTTAGTACAAATCTAGGATGGGAGGGGATTTATGGGAATTGAACCTCATACATCGGCATGAGTTGAGAGTCATTACTCGTTAACCACTACTATTTGATTCTCAATTTAATATTTTTGTAATTTGGATTTTCACCCTTAGCATAATTTGGGTAAGTCATAATTATTAAGGAAAATTTATTTTGATAATGATTTTTATAATTTCTTAATTTAAAAAATATTAAAATTCATTAATTTCACTAAATTAAATTTTCACAGAATTCATACTTTTCCAATTGAAAATAAAAAATAAGGTATTCCCATCTCCAAGAATTTATGAAGATTGTATAAAAAAGTGGAATACTTATATTTTTATAATTTGTAAGTTTTTCAAAGCATATTTTGCATTATGATATAATATTTACCAATTTAATTTTATTTTACCAAAATTATTATTTATTTTATTTATTTTCTTACCCCCAAAAAAAATCATAGACAATTATATGTTCGATTGTATTTTTTTCTACCAAAAAAAATTTGGAAAATACAAAATATCTTATTATAATTTTTGAAAATTCGACCTATACACTACAAAATCTATAAAAATAGTCAATATTCCATAAATCAACATGGAATACGAATTTGGACAACAAAATTAGAAATTAAAAATCATCTTATAGAAACATGAATAAATTACGTGTATAAATTTAATTGCACATATCTTGTATGATATCCGAAATATAATCGCCATGCAAATATTACATGAAAATGCGTAGATATATATATATATATATATGATTTAGATCGGTGAATCCATATAATTCAAACAAGTATATGAGACCAAATCCGGAGCGTTGACCTCTTCTTTTTAATGATGGAGATTTAATTGGTTTTTATTTTAGTTTATCTTTAATTAATGATTTTTAAGGATAAGTAGGTAATTTTGTTTGAATATCGAGTAAAAAAAATGGGAGTTATTTTGGTAGAGCGTGTTCACATCTCGGATTTTTTGAGATTTATTTGAAACCGTATTTCGACTTTATCATTGTGAGAAATATGTTCTTCTTGAAGACAAATATGTTCTTTATTGAAGACAAATATGTTGTTTTTTATGGATATGTTTCAAACCGTATCTCTGAAATTCTCTCTTTCCTTTCACATGTCAAACTTGCAATTATTATTAGCGCATTCCATGCGAAATATATTGTTTATTGAGGACAAATATGTTGCTTATTTAGGCGAGACAATGTTGCAACCATAAACTATTCCCTTCGATTTGTCTTTATATATATATATATGTAATTATGTTGCTTATTTATGTCAACTATGTTGTTTACCAAGGATAAATATGTTGCTTATTTGAGCAGATAATGTTGCTAAGTAAGTATGTTGTATTTTTATGTGAAATGTATTACTTATTGAAGACATTATAATTATACGTATTTATGTGCGCGCATGCACGCCTGCACGCGCCTACTCATAGATAAATTTATATTTTGGTCACTTAATTCATATCATAGGTATCGTATATTGACTAATAGTTTTTTTCCTATTCACATATCATTTTAAATAAACAAGTAATTTCTTCATAATAAACTTGCATATTTATACTTACACGTAGTAACTAATGAATTCCCTCATATGCTATCTATCTCACTAAATACTAAGTAGGCACATGGGTTTTGATAAAATGTTAAAGAAATTCATATTCCGGTTATATTTTCCCAACAAAGTGTAAAAATACTTTCTTTTTTTTAATAAGAGAAATAATTTTATTAATTAATTCAAACTAGCAATACATCGATAGAAAACAAAAACAAATCTATTAAAAAAACATAAAAGATAAAATCATAAAAAGATTCATAGCATTTACGTTAATAACAAAAACCGGCTTAGAGTCTACGGTTTTGAAAAATTTGTAATGTCTAGAATACTTATGATTCTAGATGTGCAACATTCACTACAAGAAAACAATCAAAAATTCCAACGAAATAAATCCAACGGAATAAAATTGCAATTTTCAAAATTCCAATGGAAATTCTAATGCTACATCATACCGTTTGAAAATTCCAATGAGGAAAGTCAACGATAAGCAAAACCATTTTATCTTGTTGGAATACTTTTTCCATAGGAATTTTCATTGGAATTTTTGTCATTCCAATGGTCATTATACCAATAGTCTTTTCCATTGGAATTTCATTTGGAATTGATAATTTCAATAGAAATTGGCCAAATACCAACAAATTTTTTCGTTGGAATTCCTTATTTTTTTGTAGTGATTTGAAAACCACAAACGATTACCTCTGTTTGATCGAGAACTTGTTTGTTTGAATCGCCCACACAAAAAACACTACAACAAAACGACAACAAACCAAAGCGAAATTACAAACAATAAAAACAAACAAACAACCTCAGATCTGCGTGAAAAACCACTTATTTAGAAAATAAAGATAAAAATATGTAGATAGGGTGATTTACGCCAAAAATGGCCATAAATTACCCCCTTAGCAATGAAAAGCAAAAAAAAAACAAAAGGAGAGAGTTTGAGAGAAAAGGGGCTAGGGTTTGAGTGAGAGTTTTTAATCCAACCCGTTGAAAATTACAAAAAAAGCATAAGAAATAAAGTGTAAAAATACTTTTTCCTTGAAAACATATTTTAGCTCACTAATTTGGAGAACTTTTTACAATAGATAATAATGCATCAATGCTTTTAGCAAATAGCAATCATGTTTTATCGTTTTATCATTATTATAGAATTCATACTTTTTGAAAGAATATTTTTCCATTCTCGATTTAATTACAGAAACATTCAAGAAATGTGAAAAGTAGTTGTGTTATTAAAAAAAAATCAGATACTTGGCTAATAGATTTCAAAATAAAAACAGAAGATTAAATAAATTTATTTCGGCTGAAACATAACAGTAGAAAAGATATATAGGATGAGGATCAGATCATGAGTCACCCATTACCTGGTGCAATAACGTATGCCAATAGGACACGTACCACACAAAAAATATTCTTTTATTTAAAAACGTGTCCTTTTATTAGCCAATTGTAATTGGAAATCCTTTAGACCAAAAGAAAAAAATCTTTTAGGCATTTTATTATAAAATAATTATCCACTTTCATAACACTATCCCCTCGAACCCCTCAGCACATTCTAATTTAGGTGTTTTTCTTTTCTTTTTTGTTTTTGTTTGAATTTCTTGGGTATTGAATAGTTTTCATCCCACCAAGTTTTTCCCCTTTTTGCTATTACTATTTGAGATATGCAAATAATATTTTTGTACTCCATTTTATTAGAAATTATTGAATTTTCAACTTTTCATTTTCCAATCTCAAACTTATATTATCAATTCTCACGTATATATACTCAACTTTCAATCTTATAACATCAATAGAACTTGAAACAACCGCCACATACTCAATTTTAATTTCATAATACATAAGTAAAACTCACTATTATCATATATCCACACCCACACAAATCCATTCCAAATTAAAATTTCAAAGTGGACAACACGACTAATAATTTATCCAATTATATATTATTATTTTTTCCAACGTCATAACCTATGTGAGGTCCTGCTACTTATACAACATATATATAAATTATCATCTAATCGGTGGCTTAATATGCCACCACACAAGCAATTGATTGTGGGATGGAGGTCGAGGTTCAAATCCCGCTCCATCAAATTGTTTGTGGGGTGGAGGTCGGCGGTTCATATCCCCTGCTCCATCAAATTGCTCCCGGGGCATATGCGAGTAGTGAAGATTTGGTGGGAACTCATCTTGAATAGCATCCGTGTGGGTTCGATTCGGGAGAGATCGTTATTAGTAGATTGGGGTCGAACATAATTGTTCTCTTTACTTGGGAGGATCGGTTGTACGTCGTGCCCCGTGGAGAACCGCCGGCCGGTCGTGCACATCCGCGGTTTACCTTGGCGCGAGAATGAGGAGCCGGAGTTGTTGTCTCGGGCATAGTCGGGCGTAAGCGCAGAAGGATTATCAAAAAAAAAAAAAAAAAAAAAAAATAAAAAAGAAATATAAATTATCATCTTTGCATTTTTAATAATAAAAAATATTAAACCAAACATATTCTCAAACTTTCATCCTATAAATTCTTTTTGTAACCAAACATATTTTTACTTTTGAATAAACTCAAACAAAAAAATTTAAAAACTAACTCAATAGGATGGAAAATGACTTTTTGCTTTGGAACAAAAACCATACAACCCATTTATATTTAATAGAGTACTTTTCAATGATATGGCACACAAGGTTTTGGCATTATAGAAGTAATTAAAATTTTCAAATAAATAAAATGTTTTGATAATTCAAGGTATTTAAAAGAAACCTTTGGATTTTTGGCCTTTACTCTATAAAAAAATATTTTTAGTCATTTTGAGTCAAATGTTTACTTTATCTTTTTTCCATTTAGGGACTGATAGGAGTTATGTGTCTCGATCTTGAGATAGGTGGCTCGTAACGAATTATATACCACATTAATTTTTGAAAAATGATCAAATACCTCACGTGAGAATCTTGCGAAGGGTATCTTTGCCCATCCGTTTTAAGTCAAATTGGCTAACAAAAATATGTTTTTGAGAAAAACATGAATATTTTTCATTTTCACAAAGCGTAAGTGGCCAATTTGGCCTATTACACTATTTAAAATGTGGATCGAGTAGAGTTATTAATGGTAAATGATTAGAGTAGGATTATTATAAATATTTATCTAGGTTAAATTATCATACCAGATTTTTTATGTTGAACATTTATATAGGTTTATATTCAATCTTAATCTTTTTTCTTTTTGATTGCGTATAGTTTAAAAAAATCTTGTTCATTTATTGTCAATAAAACCATTAGTCTTGTGTTGAAATAGAATATATATATTTGTGTGGAAAAGAAAAAGTGGTCATAGATGCGAACAATTTGCTTCAAACAACTCCACATTATTGGTTGCTATATGTACTTTGGATCTTAACTTTATATATGGAATGGACCGATATATATATATATTATTGCTGAAATATGGAGGAATCGAAATCTTATATCACATGCGTATAATTCCAATATATATTCTCTACAAATTGTCATGTGACTTTACATTTAACAAAATAGTATTTTTATGTTGTTGTAACTACATTATTTTAATCTCTTTATCGTTTTACAATCCTCCTCAAATGTTGAATATATGCATCTTCTATTTTAAAATTGCGTTTTATCCCTTATTCTCCGTACATGACCATTCCATAAATTTTGGCTTTTCTCATATGGGATGGAGTCTCACTCATTCCCCATATTTTCCAATTTTCATGTCAATTTTTAGTTTTAAGTGGCTAAAACATAGCATTAATTTCTCATTCACCAGGAATCGGTTTGAGAAATTCAAAATGTCAATCTCTTCTACTCACTTAGTAGACTTTTATATATCATATAATTTAATTCCATTTTTCACCAATGGAACCACTTAATTAATTGGTCAAAAATGGGTCAACACCCATTTCTTCAAACCAAATTCCAACAATCCCCACGATGAATGAAATTAATGCATGCATGTATGCAAATTCGTTTGAAAGTCTTGCGAACTGTTATTATTGTATCTCGGATAGGTAATTTGTGGCTTTGGACATTCCTTAGTAAAATACTATCGAATTTAATAGCGTTAGTGAAGCATTAATGTCTTGAACTACTCACTTTGTTTTGTGTAAACCGAGACAACAATATTTACACATTAACAATTTTAACAATTGTTGTTCTCACGTTGTGTCCATTGCGCCCTGGACCATATCTTAGATTTATAAGTCTTTCTTTGAAGCGGCAATTACTTCTCACTTATATGTGATCTTCTATTGTAGAGGATCCTACCATACTCCATATTTGGTATAGGTATCACTAAAAGTCTTAAACTTAATCTCACCACATTCAACGAGGTTTATATTTCACTTGGAAGTTTTGGGAATGAGCTAACACATTTTCCAAGTGTAAAATTTGAATATTCATAACTTAGTTGTCCTATTGAACCAAGATCTTGGAATCTCCAATTCACAAAGTTGGGTTATCGCTATAAACATTCTTTATTTTGTGGATTTTAAACCCATTCCCCCTTACAATTTATACAAATGATCTCGATTTATTCCTTTTGTCAGCGAATCCGCTAGGTTTTCCTTTGACTTCACGTATTCAACTGAAATAATCCCATTCAAAATTAATTGTCTAATGGTATTGTGACTTCGACGGATATGTCTAAACTTACCATTATACATACTACTTCTTGCCCTTCCCGATTCCGATGGACTATCACGATGTATCAAAACAAACTCGCTTTTGATTTGTTCCAACAAGGAATATCTTACGAGAAGTTTCTAAGTCATTCGCTTCTTCTCCGATTTTATCTAAAGCAATGAACTCGGATCCCATAGTGGATCGAGCTATACAACGTTTGCTTAGAAAAATTCCATGCTCATCCACCTGTTGTGAAACATATCCACTTGTAGACTTGGAGTCTTTTGTGTCTGATATCAATTGGCATCACAATATTCGTCTAATCTTTTCTTTGGATATCTCGTATAAAGTATTTTACGATTCGGGGTATACTTTAAGTATCTAAGTACCCTTGTCAAAGCTTTCGGTGGTTCTTACTCGGGTTCTTGTGAAGAACCTACTTAGCTTACTCGCTGAATAAGCTATATCCGACGCGTACAATTCATTAAGTACATCGTTTGCTAATTATCCTTGCATGTTCTCATTTGAGAAATTGGTTCCCCTATTCTTGGCCAAGTGTAGACTTAGATCTATAGGTGTCTTAGCCGGAGGACTATCAAAAGCATTAAACTTGCTAAGTATGCTTTCGTCATAATGGGATTGTGACAAGACAATTCCATCCAAGTTCTAGAGATTTTAATCCCTAATATAACATCGAGATAATCTCATATCTTTCATGATAAAGTTCTTTTTTAACATGTTCTTAGTATTCTTGATTAGATCATGACTCGCCCATAATCAACATATCATCTACATAAAAGCATAATATGACGTAATCATTTGTAGTACATTTAATGTAGACACACTTGTTACATTCATTTATTTTGAAACCATTTAACTTAATGGTCGAGTCAAACTTTTCATGTCATTGCTTAGGTGCTTGTTTTAGTTTATAAAGTGACTTAACAAGTTTACACACCTTTCTCTCTTGGCCAAGGGTGAAAGCGAACCTAGGGTTGTTCTACATAAATCTCCTCTCCAAGCTCACTATTCAAGAAGGCGATTTTCACATCCATTTGATATATCTCGAGGTTATGCAAAGTTGCAATAGCAATGAGGTCTCAAATGGACGTGATCTAGTAATATGAGAATATGTATCGAAAAGTCATATCCCTTCTTTTGTTTAAACCTTTTAGCTACCAAACGAGTCTTGTACTTATCTATAGATCCATCGCTTTATACCTCCTTTTAATGATCCATTTGCATCCCAAAGGTTTGCAACTCGGTGGGAGATAAACTAACTCCCAAGTATTATTTTGCATAATAAAATCTATTTCATTTTTAATAGCGTCTTTCCAGATAGGAGCTTTTGAACTAGATAAAGCTTCTTTCCAAGCCCTACGATGTTGGAAGTCGAAGAGTTCCCAATGAACAATTTTCTTCCATTTATCGAAGTGTATGAAGAAAATATCTCTTTGTTGGCACAAATGTGACCAGTAGCTCCAATATTCATCCACCATTCCCTTGGATTATCTACCATATTGGCTTCAAATACAACAACAGTGAGATCGAGCTCCAACATATCTATTGGAACAGACTTGTCCTCAGTCACATTGGCTTGTTGTTGGTTGCCATTTCGATTCCCCTTTTTCGGTGTCGGCAATCCTTGGTCATGTGATTCGGTTTGCCCACGATTTAGCAAGTCCTTTGAACTTCTTGGCCTTCTCCTTATCATTTCGAGAATGCTTTCGTTTCTTGCTAGTGCTTGATTCAACAAGATTGGCCTTGGCCTCCTTTCCATTTGTTTGACTTTAATTGATTTTCGGTTGTCTTCCTGAATCCGAGATCGAACAATCAGATCATGAAGCCCCATTTCTTTGCCCTTGTGCTTGAGGTAGTTCTTAAAATCTTCTATAATGGCGGTAATTTTTCAATTATTGCAGCCACTTGGAATGACCGTCCAAAATTATCCCTTTAGATTTAAGTCGCGAAGTATGATCTCGAATCTCTTGCACTTGGTGATCACCGTTTGGGTGTCAACCATCTTATAATCCAGAAATTTGCCAACAACAAATGTATTTGTGCCTAGGGATGGCAACGGAGGGCGGGCGGGCGAGTATCTTGATACCCGGACTCGTGTAGGGGACAGGCGGGCGCCGTGGTGATTTTTTTATTTTTTTATCTTAAATTTATATTATTAATAATTTTTAATATTATATTTTGTATTATAAATACATATTATTTATAAAATTTCACATTATATATGTTAAATATAATATTAAATACATAAAACTATATTATTTTATATAATATATATATATATAAAATATACATTAAATATATTAAAAAATAAATAAAAAATAGCACGGGCGGGGGGGCGGGTACCACGGGGCGGAGGTAAGGACCAGCCCCGCCTCAAGTCACGGGCGGGCGGGTCAAGCGGGCGGGCGGGACGGAGTGCCGGTGAGGCGGGCATTTTTTAGCATATTATGTTTAATTTATACTTCTTCTCTAAAGAATCCCACAACTCTTTGGATGTTTTGAGCTAACTATACACGTTATAGAGGTGTCTTCGGCCCGTTCAAAACATAGTTCATAAAGGAAATCGATGTTGTGCCAAGCATCTACAACGATCCTCATTTGGTTGTCGATTCTTCTTCGCAACGATCGGAGGGCCCTCTTTCGAGAAATTGTCACGGACCCAGTAGTGGATAAAAGAGCATCTCTGTTGCCATATTTTGAAGTCAACACCAGGAGAATTTTGCGGGTTTCTCGCCATGAGTAGGAGCATGGAGACATCGAAGTGAAACTAACGGATGCCATCATCTTGAAAACAACGAGAAATAATTCCGTCTTGCAATTGTTGTTTGGGTGGTCTTGTTTAAAAGAAAATGGCTAAGTGTTTGGAAAACAAAACGGGATGAGTTTAAAGTCGAGGCTAGTATTTGATACTATCTCTGCAAAGACGAAATTGCTCCGTTACAAAGTGCTTACGGTTCTAGCAATCGTCTCTAAGATATAACGATTTTTACGAGGTTCGACTTAGCGAAGACTTGCAAAAGTCGAACAAATAGCGAACAAAGAAGTGTTTGAACTTTTAAGCTTTTGGAAGAAAATAATTCAATATGCGGGTAATGCGGAATGACTCGATTTTATATGATTAAATTCGTATCTGTTTTCATAAGTAGGGGTTCATATTTATAGGTAGGTGCCAAATGAACCAAGCCGCTCGTGAGCTATTGAGCTTGATTCGATAAAAAGCTCGTTCGAGTTCGTTTAATGAGGCTCGTTAAAATAACGACCCAAACTCAAACTTAGAGATATTCGGTTCGTTAGCTCGTGAACAAGCTCGTTAGTAAGCTCATGAATAGGCTCGATAGTAAGCTCGTATAAATTGAACTAATAATTTGATTTTAATTTTAATTTTTTATATTTTTACTTAAGATAATATAAAAATATTTCAATAAAATTAATTTTTGAATAAAATTATAAGTTTTAATAAATATATTATGAATTTTAAATATAAATAATTTTATATTTGTAATAAATTGAAGAATATTTTAATTTTTAATTAATATTTACTAAGCTCGTTTAGGCTCGATAAGGCTCGAAAAAGTTCGTGAGCCATCAACATGTTCGATAAATTCGGGCTCGAGTTCGACTCGATAATGAATGAGTCAAACTCAAACACTCAAAAGCTCGGCTCGGTTCGGATGCGATTGCGGCCTATTTATAAGCATCTAAGTGCTTTTATGGAATGATCATGTCTTTTGATCCGAAAAAGACATGTCTACAACCAAAAAATGCGACTACTTGCTCGAGCAGTGCATCGATTCGAACCTGGCGGCCGTCATCTTTTTTTGCGCGTCAATTAAAAGTCTCTGCCTTTAATAATGCGTCGCGCGCCTTTGATGCGTTCTTGCACATTGCCCAAGTGCACACGACGATTGCACAACGTCGATCTGTGACGCGTATTGTCCAATACAATGAATGGGGTTCTGGTTTGGAACATGAATCATTAGGTAAAAGTTTCGGTTTTGGTTAGTTTTTTTATTTTTGACGAATCGAAACCAACGGTTTTGAACCATGGCAACCCGTGAATAGTAGCATGATTATGTGTTGGTTATGCATATGACTATTTCACCAATACCAGCTTTATTCTTATACGTTTCGATAACGTTGAAAAGTTGGCTCTTTCAATTTTTTTATTTTGGCTTTGTCTTACTTTATTTGAGAGTTTGTTAAGTAATTATTTAATTATAGGCACATGTCATTTTGGAGGCACCATTTCAGATGTTAAGAGCATATAATACATCCAAGAAGATAAAGACAACCAAAAAATTTCAGTGGTTACCAGTCAGCAACAAATTTCTTCGGCGAATTGTATATAATATATATAGATATACACATATATTAACTATTTATGTAGGTTACCCATCTCATTTAGACAAATTTTAATAGTGTAAACTGATTTGGTTTAAATATTTGACTTTTTAATTTTCAAATATGATCGATCCATTGAGACCCAGACTCAAAAACTCATTTTCCTACTCTAGTTCTATTACTTGGGTGGAGCCTCCGTCCTTTGTGGTCACCCACCTTGATAATATTGTATTCCTCATGTTGCTTAATAAAGCTTCCTTTCAAAAAAAAATTAATTATTTATAATAAATGTATTGATTTAGTACTTTTAATTGTAAGTCGCCATAACAATTATGATTTCGTTCTTATTAAATTTTGTCGAAAGGAGAGAAAATACGCGGTGATTGTATAAAAAATCACATGAGTTGTGACCAGGAGTAATTCAATAGGAGTAATTCAACTTATATATAATAAGGAATTATATTTTAAATTATATTTTTCCATTATAATCATGATTTTTAAAGTCCAATCTGAATAACAACAAAATTGATTTATCAAATGTTCTCAACATAAAATCTCAAACCATTTACTCTTTTGAATTAAAATTTTATTGATTTCACTTTGCATCCATGTATTTCATTTACCAAAGTTTTCATTCTTATCCACATCAGACTCCACTGTCCAATCTATCTTCCCCTGTTTGTCACTTACCTAATAATTTCATAATTGCAATAAAAAGCTTAACCAACCAACAATTGTTTGCATTTATTTCACCAAAATCCTTTTTTCAAACATGTCATAATTGGACATTGAAATATCATGGGAACAGCAGAGGTTTTTCTCTTGCATATGCTCATGCTTATCTCATAATTATTACAATAACACCAACCTATTTAAGTGTACACCGGTGATTTTATGTCCTAAATACACTGGATTATTCAAAAACAACTATGAAATTACCTTCCATATTTAATGTAATTAATTATATAGAATAACAATACTATTACAAGGTTATAGTTAGTAATTTCCATATATACTTACTTACAATCATGACCAAAATAAATAAGTAAATAAAACTGAAACCATATCCACACAAAAATGATATTATCAGCGAATATTTTAGTGATATTTAGTGTGAGAGAGCCATGGGTAATATTAGTACCCATTGTTAGTTGTTTGTCTCTTGCAATGGCCATAATAGCATTTTTTAGTACATGGAATTATATTTTTACATCAAAAAAAATATTTGTGTATGTATTTATTTATTTCAAAATTGTAGGTATAATATGTGAGCAATAAATTAACTGTTTAATGTTATTGAAACTAAGTTGAAAATAAAAAAATTGAATAGTGGGGTCCACAAAATGTGGGCCCATTATTTTAAGTTGGCAACCATTGATGGATCATGGTCTCATAATCTCCAATTTCAGGTCCGCGTGAAAAAGCGCGCCGACCCGAAGGCACAAAATCGGGTCGCCGAGTATTTGGAAACTCGTTTGTACGTAACAGACACAGACCAAAGGGGGGAGGGATGGCACGTGAATCTCGAGTCTCAATAACATGCCCTAAAGGCCAAAAGTCTTCTCAACAAACCCAATCCTCCCATTTTTATTTATTTATTATTTAATAGCATTTTCTATCTAAATTAAAAATTATATATATAACAATTGTAACAACTTTTTTTTTTTTTGAGTGTTTGTACCAACTTTTTAAGTCCACTGTAATTAAAAAAAAGTCCACTGTCAATTAAAAGAAGTAACTGCATAGCAGATTTAAGTGAGTGGAACAAAAAGGCAAAGCCTCTATTGAAACCCTAACCTCACGAGTCATATCCAAATCACAACTTACAAAATTAAGAACTACAAATATTCATTTTTATTATTGGGATTTTTATGATTTTTCGTAATTATTGGCCATATACGTACGTGGCGAATGTATTCCAATAAATTAAATTCTATTTTTAGGGATAATTACAAAAATGCCCCTAAGATTTAGCCTAATTACAAAGAACTTTAGTATACATTCAAAATTACAATTACCTCTTTATAGTATACAAACACCCCTTTTAAGGTTTATAGTTACTTTTTGTAAGAGCGAAATAAATATCATGGGTGTGTTTGTAATTTGAGGATTCTTTCGTAATTTGGTTAAACCTCAAGGGTTGATGTGTGTTTCTAATTATCATTTTTTAATCATCGCCATTCTTATCGTATTAGGTGTTCGATATGAAGATGTGCTAAATACAATATAAGATCTTTTCAAATGTGCTCGATACATAGATATGTTTAATATGACATAAGATATTTCTAATATGCCCGATACGATGTAGGATCATTCGACAAACAGACCATTCTAGGTAATGTGCTTGACTCGAAATGTGATAAAAAGAAATTATTTTCATTGTTACCAAAATATTAGAAAAAAAAACAAAACAATGAAATTAGCATATAATCAAATTTCATTCCATTTAATATGTTTATTTTCCAAAAATTAAAAGTCAAATCTAAGAATTTCACAATAAAAAGGAGCTTGAAAATTTTGGCAATCTAATCTAACCCTAATTACGTGCCAAGAAAAATAAATAAAATATAGTGTCTCCTTTCTCTGTGGGTAAATATTGAAAACCGGGCATGGGATTTGATATAAAAACCGGCTAGCTACAGACAAAAGAGTTGAACCTTCTCTGAACCCGTTTTCTTTGTGCCGATCACCTGCCCCTTTTCCTGTATTTCAATCTACCCCAAAAAAAAAAAAACTCAGAAAATAATTTGCCCTAAAATACAAAAATCTAAAATAAATTGTTTTCTCTCTTCTTCTTTACCAAGAATGAAAGAATGGTATTCTAGAGAGAGAAATATATCAGATAGAGAATATCTTTCATATTACTTTTTTTGACATATATTCTTCTCTGAATTTCCGTCAATAGGCGCATAAAACCTTTTTCTGCATTGATTTTCTGTGGAGTATATCAATTTGTTTATCATTTCAGTTCTTGAATACAACCCAGTTTAGATTATTACTTCTTTTCGGGGTTCTATAGCTTACAGATAGATTGTGGAACTTTTATTTATTATTTAGAAAATCTGGTTTAATTCCAACCCTGTTCACAGTTCTGTTCTTATCTGGTCATCTGAAAAGTTTTTAACTATTTGGTTTATATCTATTTTCTATCAGCCCATCTTAATTCTGTGTCTGAAACAGATAAACCATACTTTTTCAATAAGATTTTCCCCTGCGAGCTTTGATTTGCTGGGTATCATCAAGATCAAAGTTCTTGATTCTTATCCGTGATGATAGAATCGAATTCTTGATCTGGGCACTGATTAAATTAAATTTCCTATTTACACAAAGGCCTCGTGGATTGAATTAAGTTTTTTTTTTCACCATGGCCAACACTTCTTCGAGTCTTGATAAATGGAGGGAGTATTTCCGGAGTGCAAATTCCGACATTTTCGATATAATCGAGCACGCGATAATGGTGGCCGCCTCTGATTGTCCCTACGACTTCAAATTGAAAAGGGATCGAATAGCCGAGACGCTATTCGCGTGTAAAGTGACCAAATGTTTTGGCTGCGACAGAGTGGAATTAGCTGTGCCAAATGGTGATGGCTTAGACAAAAGTGAAGATAAGTATAAAAGTGGGATTGAGGCCGGTGGGAGTAAAGACACGAAAGAGAGCAAAGTGAATGATGATGACGACGATGATGATGATAATCATAGAGAAGTGATGGAGATGAATGTGAATCATGTTAGCAATGATAGTTATGGAGATGTTGAAGCATTGACTGATGAGATTGAGGAGGAGTCTCAGTTTTATGAAGAGGTTTTGAGGATCAAAGAAATTCTTGACAATTATGAAGAAGAGGTTTGTTTTTCTTTTTTTTTTTTAATTATTATTACTTACTGTTTAGCTGGATCCAAATTGACACAGTCTTTAATATGCTTAGTTATTTAGTTTGTGTGAATGAATTTGAAGTTATTTACCTGTTTTTAGATTGATTTAGTTGGTGTTTTAGGGATTGAGGCAAAAAATTATTATTCATTATTATCAGTTTTCACTTTTACAAGCTAAAGTTTGCAACTCTGTGTGTTAAATAGTTAATGATTCCCATATGTTTGTTTCTTTTTCTTTTTTGGATAGATTTAGGGAGTGTTGTTGTTTTCTTCTGATTGTATGTTTTATTTCCTTTAGCTGATTGCTATGTTAGTTTTGGTTTATGTCCATTTTTCTGGTTTTGATTGTTGCTTGTTTTTCTATTGACAGTCTGATTCATTGTTATTTGATTCTCTGAGGCGGCTTCAGCTTATGCCTTTGTCTGTGGAGACTCTCAAGGTTCAACTTGAATCCTTACCGTTTATAGATCATTTTGATCGGTTGTTTAAGTAGCAGTTCCACTAAGTCTCGTTCCACATTCATGATAACGGTTGTTATTCGTTTCTGTTTTCAGGCTACAGAGATTGGAAAATCTGTTAACGCTCTGCGTAAGCATGGATCAAAGGAAATTAGGAATCTTGTTAGGACATTAATTGAGTACGTGACTCTCATCTCGTAGCTCTACATTTATTGTGTTTCGAAGCCGAAGTTAATTTAAATTAATTATTTATTTGAGTTTGCCGAGATATACTACACGTGTAATCGTCACCGTGTTTCCACATTTTCTTGTTCCTTTATGTCTATTTTTTATGTTGGCCTAAAAAGAAAGAATTTGATGGCACTAACAAGTGCCAAACACGTCGCGTGGTGATTTAATGGCATCGATCGTTGTCGAACACGTTGCGTAGTGTAATTAAAGTTATTCGGTCTAGTTGTTGCTTTTCGGTCATGCAAAATCTCTTCTTTATTAGTGTAGCATTAAAATCATCTGTTGGATAATGTTAGTTTAATTATTACGGTTTGTGTAATAAGGTTATTAATGAAAAGAATGTTTTCTCTCCCATTTTGTTATTTCATTAAGTTCGAATTTCGAATCTACCGCGTGAGTATTTATCACGTCGTATGTTTATTTTCTTCTTTAGTTTTTCATTTCCAAGTGCCTGATTAACAACATTGATAATTAGTATAGCATTGCTTACAGTTTAAGCTGGTTGGTCTAAAATGCAGGGACTGGAAAATCATGGTCGATACATGGGTTGATGCTACAACCGCCATTGCAGGTAGTTTATCTTGAAGTTGTATTTACCAAACAACACATTCTAAAAATATTTGTTTTTATCTAAATTGAGGATTTAAAAAGAATTTCCGACATTTTACAGGTGCAGAAGTTGGAACAGAATCTGTAAAAACGTCTGTTGTTGAAGAAGAGGAAGGACTACCATCTCCACCACTGGATGAAGGAGCTTTCTTTGCTACTCCTACTTCAATGGAGCTGTCACAGGTGCAATATTTTTCTTTTTTTTTTTTTGTTAGAAAGTGTGCAATATAAATTGCTTTGCTTATGGACAGTGGACTGACTTACATTTGCTTATCTTGTGTTCCCCGACTGTGATCCGTGAAGTTCTTTGACGGCATGGATGATGATGGAAGTGAGTTTCTTCCCTGTCCATATGTTTTCATTTCTTTTTTGGGATAATTACATAAACAGTAAACTACCCCTGAGGTTTGGGTTGATTACAAAAAAAAAAAAAAAAACAGAGATGTTTGAAAATAACATAAATTCCCTTGAGGTTTGATTTTGTGTAAAATGTAAAGGGGATGTGTGAAATATTTTTGCTTATGAAGGGAGTAAAGTGTAATACTGATCAAACCTCCTTTTTTTTTTTTTTTTGTAATTATCCCTTCTTTTTTTGGCTTTTGCTATATGGTTCTTGGATTGAGTTTCCCACTAAAAGCGATTGATTTTGGATGTTGTTTCAGATCCTCGAAACAATTGGGAATTCAACAAGAACCGAGAAAGTGGCAGAAAGCCGACTCTTGAGAAAACCGACACCCATAAGTGGAAAATCGAGAGTCCCGAAGATACACGTCCAAAGGCTGAACCGAAGAGAAATCCCGAAGCTATGTTGAAAAAACAAGCCCCTCCTAAACCAAATAGGCCTCTCGTTGGTGAACGTGGACCAGGCGGACCAAAGCCTTCCAACTATGAATCTGGCCCAGGTAGACCAAAACCAGCCGTTAAACCAAAGGTTAACAACGAGGTTAAGGTCCAGCAAAAATCCGACAAGGGCACCATTCAGAAGAAACCAATGCCGCCTCAACAAGAGGTGAGTGTTGCAAGTAGAGAAATATCTATTTGTACAGTTGTGCTTGCTGCTTTGATGTAGGGAGTGTTTGCGATCACCAAAAAAAAAAGGTGTTTCTCAGCTTTTGGCTGTAAAAAATCACTTTGTAGTGTGTTTGCAAATGCCAACTTTTGCTTCTCATTCTGCTTCATTTATGCTTCACTTAATCAGAATCTAAAAGCAGGGAGATTGGTGTTTTAGTTTTCTGGTTTCACTTCTACAATTTTTTCCCCACTCGTAGTTACCGTGCTGCTTGTATTATTTTTTCTTATCAGAAGTTGAATTGTAACAATGAGGCTTCCGTTCGGATGAAATTAGAGGCCGCCAAGAGGAAACTGCAGGAACGCTATCAGGAAGCTGAGAATGGTTAGTCCCCCTCCCACTCTGAACTTTTAATAAATTCGAATTTTACCAGTACATCTACAGATGTTGATGACTAGCAATGAAATTCATGAACTATCATCGGCTTCATATTCTAATAGAGTAAACTACAAAAATTTACCCCCGAGGTTTAGCCTAATTACAAAAGACTCCTGTTATCTTTTAAAATTACAAATACCCCTTAAAGTATTACAAACGTTCCCTGAAGTTAGCATTTGCTGAACAAATGCCGTTTGGAAAATGATTGCTGGACTTTTTTAGTAATTAGACTGAACCTTTAGGGTATTTTTTGTTATTAGTCCTAATAATGTATCGGGCTATGGTTTTCATTTGATGGGAGTTTGTTATACGTCTTAACAGCCAAAAAGCAGAGAACGATACAAGTTGTGGAGTTGCGTGATCTTCCAAAGCAAAATGTTGCGCCAAGGAATCAGCACATGAGGCCCGGCAACCACAACAGGAACTGGGCAAACGGGCGACGATAGATTTTGTAATTACTGAATTTAGTTGTAATAATCTTGGAGTTTCTTACACCTTAATCACTCAACCTAGTGGAAGGACGTCGCTAACTAGCCGGTTTATTTTTAAGTCTCATGGAGCTCAAGAACCGGCGAGTTTTTGGCGTTTATCGGATGTAGAGTAGTCCTTTTAGCAGAACATTTAGGAAAAAGCATAGCAGATGTTGTTGGTCTGAACTTATCATTTAGCAAATAGGGACCATAAATTGTGTCCATTAAGTCCTGACTTTTTCTTTGGACATTTACTTTATATTTCCTTACGATAACTGGGGACACAATTTGGCGATGACAAACTACATTGCAATAGTTGTTTGTCCGAAAAATGAAATACAAAGTGGAATAAAAAGTTAAATTATATGTGGTTTGACTAGAGATATTTTTGTCTTATATTTTTCCATGTCTTTATAATTACAGTGCTGATTTGAAAATTTTCATGTCATTACTATGGGTAACAAAATTGATTATTAACCTTTTTTAATGCCAATCTTCAACATTTGCATTGTTAGTGGTAACAGTTGGAAAATGCCCAATGCAAATGCCTCTTAACGGCTTGAAAAATTCATTGATATAAGGATCATATCACTGCTTCAAAAGCTATATTTTCATTTATTTTAAATATAACGCCCTTTTTAGAAAAAACTATTAAAAAAATATGTTATATCTAGAAATAAATAAAATATGATTTTTGACCGTAAATGATGGTCTGATATGTTTCATATAACCGACTAAACGTAGTGGGATTAAAGGCTTAGTCTGTTGTTATTGTTGTTGTTGTTTTATTATGCTTTTATTAAGCCTATAAATGATCATTATGTTCTCCATTTCAAGTTCAGTACTCTTTTTTTAAATAATATTTTTTTTTGAAGATTTTCAAGTATGTTATGAATCTGTTAAATCATTACTTAGATAAAAAATAATTCAATCTTGATTTTTTTAAAAATCTAAAATGTCGTATGTAAACAAAATTGAACAATTATATCTGCCTTTCCCCAACGCACTCTTTTAGGCCATCTCCAACCATAATTCTATTTTAGTGCAACTTTTGCACTAAAATAATGCAATTTCTGCACCAAATTTAAAATTCAACTCCAACCCTTCAACTTCAAATTTCACTCTAAAAAGAATATTCTTGGAATATTCCTTATTATTCTATTTAATAACTATTTTATTTTATCAGATATTTATTAATATATTAACACAATTACATATCAAATTGTATTTTATATTTAGTTAATTTAGTAATATTTCATTTTAATAAAATATGATTTATGGTAAATTTAAAAATATACATAAAAAGATGGATAACAAATTTTAGTAATATATATACAATAATAATAACAATATAATTATCTATAATTAATTTTACAAAAATAAAAGCTTTAATATATGTTAAACATAAGACAAAAATGTTAAATCTGGAAATTGAAAAGCAAAAAAGGAAAAAAGTATAAAGGGGATAAGACACATGAATGAACAAGTGATAACACATGAATAGTGTTGCGCCAACTATGCACAACATCTTGTAGATATTTTTAAAATGGTGCAAGATATAGCGCGCGGTTGGACTTGAAAATTTGTTTCAATTTAACGTTTTAAGTGAGATAGCGTCACGGTTGGAGTTGCCCTTAGATAAAATCCTCTATTTTCTCTTTTGAGATATCTTAGAAAAATGTCTATATTTCAAACATGATGTATTTATGTACCGGTATCGGTGCTTCATATAATCTAACCCGTTCAACTCACAAACATAATTTCTTTTTTATTTTTTAAAATTTATTTTTGTACATATTCCCCATGCTTTATAAACGCAAGGGGGCCAAACAAAATGACAAGGCGAGAGCCCCCCCTAGCTTAGTTACGAAGGCAAATATTTCGAGTATCAAAGCATATAGCAAGATAACAAAGAATCTAAAGTCTAAGCAAATGGGCGGTGGGAAAACATTGACCGTGTCCATTTTGCCAAGAGAAAAAAATGGCTTCTAATTAAGGACCAAATAACTGAAATTATTTTCAAAAAAAAAAAAAAAACTAAATATTTCCTCATTACTATGTAAAATTTGACACAACTCGGTCCTTGTTGAACATTTTATGTCGGCTGATAGTCATAAAAACGTCTCAGATTTTTTTACCAAAACCTGTTTTTTTTTTTTTTTTTCTATTGTTATTCAACAGACGCTCCTTAATTAAGTCCACACGTAAAATTGGTCAATTCCAGTCCTGTATATTAATGTGCAAATATATATATAAATAAAAGAAAATTGCAAATGTTGTGACCAATCACCTACTTCCCCAAAATCACAGAACAATTAATGTGACCTATATTATTTTAAAATTCCACTTGTCATCACTAGATTATGCCTATTGGCTAAGGTCCCCATTATTTTTCTTTCTCTCTCTCTTTACTAAAGGCCTACCTCTTTTGACCCTCCTTTCTGCACATTTTTTTTCCCAGCACTTTTTAGTCTCTTCTCCCAAGTCCCACAAGCACTTATCTCACTGCAATTGGCCCACTTTACTAACCCTACTTTACGTGTTGCCCTATGTAGATTTACTTACATATATGCTCATCAATAAATATTTCAATAAATTTATATGAATATTTACATATTTGTGTCAAGTTATTGCACGGAAAGTTATAATACTGAAAACTCAACTTTACCGACAAAAATAATTTTGTCACTAAATTTTTACACTACCTACACAATATAAATATTGTTTTTCCCAGATTACATATACGACAAATCACTAGTAGTTTTAAATTTCTGATTTAAATATTGTAAGTATTTACCAATAATTTAGATTATATAGATATATATTTACCTACAATGATTTTACCTACATCAATTTTACCTAACTTAGCTACATATTTTTTTGTAGGTAAACTTAATTTTTCTTGAGTGTTATAATAATAAATTTGTAAGAAATTCTTGTTCAGATGGAATTTGAGGGGAACCCATATCAAGGGATAATTACAAATACGACTATTGAGGTTTATCCTAATAGAAAAAAGATATAGTCAGCTTTTAAAATAAAAATACATCATTGACATATATAATTATATATTACAAATTGCACCAATTGAGGGGATTGTATAACAAATACAAATCTCAAAGGAGTACTTGTAATGCCTCGAGAGGATATTTGTAATTTTATACCCGGTTTATTTTTGTATTTAGACTAAACCTCGTGAGTACTCTTTTTAATCCCCCAAATCAATCATAGTACAACTTGTAATGTGATTGTTTTAAGTTCATCAACATTCTTAAGCAAATCCATCTTCTTTTTTTGGTTTCAAATAATAATCATTCTTTGAGGTACCGGTTGTGACGTAAAGTTTCCAATAACGTTACCTCAAGAAAAGGTTTGACAATCAGAAAAATTATGGAAAAAATTGCATTCTTTGGTTGATGTCAAGACCATAAAGTCAAAGGGTGTTTAGGTTATTGTCTTTTTCTCTTCTTCTTTCTTTCTTTTTTATATATTTACTATCTCTAATTTGCAGGTTTGGTGGCCAAAAACTTTTGGTTGGTAACAATTTTTTTTTAAATAATTACACATCAAAGAATGAAGGGGATGAAAACAGCAAAACACAGAGTTGGTTGGAGATGTAATTGGTGTTTTAGGAGCAGAACAAGTAGTGGAAGCTAAGCCAATAACTTGTGAACAATAAGTTAGGTGCTTGTTTTCAAGATCTATGTACAAGTTGTGTAATTAATACATACTAGCTAGTAATCTTTTATTTCTAAATATTTAATTAAATTCCATGGGACACTACATGTTCATGATTTGAGAAACTAGGGTACGGTGCAATATGCATGGACTGGTAAACTATAAAAAATTGTGTTTAAGAAAAAAAATAGTTATTATTCAAAATTACAAATATTTCATTGACATTTGTTTATATTTTATAATTACACATAATGAAGAAGGTACTTGCATAATTGTAAATCAAAACATAAATGATCTCTTAGGTGCCTATAATAACTTAAGGGGTATGATCTGTATTTTAAAAATTAATTCTTTTATTTTTAGATGAGAGCGGTACTGTTTTTAGTTCACTTTAAAAGTAGGTAAAATATCAAAACATAAATTATTGTTTTGTTTCTAGTTCACTTTAAAATTCCAAAAAGTACCCATATTTTTTATGAAGACATTTGTATGTCATTTAGACATTTATTTACGTTTGGTTTTACTTTTGTATGCATAGCCTTTTAATCCTATGCTGCATTGGGTTAAATATTTTTATACGTTGTTTGTATGTTGTTTCTGTATTGTATGTGTTGTTTGTTTGTTGTTTCCTATACATAAAAAAACAGCTTAAAATTTTATGTAGTTTGTTACATTTCAAGCATCAATTAATTTTCTAAAAAAAAGCATCAATTAATTAGTATATCTATAAAATGTGTTACCAAATATGGTTTTCTTAAAAACCCTAAATCCGTAGGGGAAATCTATATATATATAATAGCAGAAGTCCGAAAATTATTTTTTCCGCTCTTTTTCTTATTATATTAGGAAATATTTGTAAAAATTATAAATGATAATTATTATAAATTCTTATATTAGGAATATATTATAAGAAGATCAAGCTAATTATATAAATTAGGAAAATATTGAATAGTATCAATGCTATATATATATATAATATATATATAAATTTTAAAATTTATAAATGGTATTCACCATTATTGTTGATAAAGCAAAACGTCAATTCTTTTGTTTTTCAAAAACTCTTCTTCAATTTTATTGTTTCGCAAACTTTAGTTATAAAATTATATATTTACCTTATTATATTATTTGTTTTAATTGAGAAACACATCTTTCACGCTATATTGATATTGTTTATATATATATATATATATATATATATATATATATAATAGCAGAAGTCCATAACTTTTATTTTTCGGCTCTTTTTGCTTATTATATTAGGAAACAATTGTAAATTATAAATGGTAATTATTATAAATTATTATATTAGGAATGTATTATAAGAAAATAATTGTAATTATATAAATTAGGAAAATATTAAATAGTATCAATTCTATATATATATATAATATATATATATATATATATAGATTTTAAAATTATAAATAGTATTTCACCATAATTGATATTGTATACGTCAGTTCTTCTTAAACATAGAGAAACATATCTTCATCAGTTATATTGTTTATTTATTTCAATGGATAAAATATATTTAGCTTATTATTTTATTTGTTTCAATGGAGAAACATATCTTTCAGGTCATATTGTTATTGTTTCTATATAATTTTATTTCTTTCAATGGAGAAACATATGTTTCACGCCAATTATATTTAGCTTATTATTTATGCTAAATCATCTCATATTTATATTACATAAATTACATTGGAGAAACACTTTCACATTGTTGATCCTAAATTCGAAGCATAAACACCAAATATGGCTTTATCTTCACGTTTTCCTCTATTTCCGTTTTTATCATGTGTCCCGCCAACACCAACGGTATTGAACTCAAATACTGCAATAAAGAAGATTTTTCATATACACCATATTGTAGATTTGTACGGACAAAATTTGGTAAGTTTCTTTTTTGATTATTCTTGATAGTTTTATTGTATTTTTTTAAGTTATTTTTCATACGTTTTTGTATGATTTGTTTATTTTTTTATTACTCCTTATACTAACATATTTTCTGTCAATATATTTTGTGTCAATATATATTTTCTGTTCATATATATAAATTTTTATCCCTACCTACATTTGTTTTTGGTTATTAGTTTTATATTTTTGATTCGGCAAATATAGTTTTGTTTTGATTCGACAATATTTTTTTTTTGGTTATTAGTTTTATAGTTTTGGTTTGGCTATAAACTTCTATCAACTTATTGTAGTGGCTTCTTATATTATTCAATTAGATTCATTACATATTGTAATTACATTAAATTTTTCGTGTCAGCGTCTTCCATGTAAATTCGACAGTTAATTTAATGGTCTTACACCATTAAATCGTGACATGCATAATGTGAATGGACATACTTGGACGGTCAACATGGTCAGCCACTATGGTGCATTCTATTTTACAGATGGATGGAGCAAATTCGTCCATGATAACGGAATTGCGTGTGATGGATTGTACTGGAAATGCTCTTTTTCTTTGTTAGGACAAGGATAATGTTGATTTGATAGACAAGAAAGCATATGAGATCAAATCAATTATTGTGAGTTTTGTTATTGGCTACCAAATTTTTATTATAATTTTTGACTTAATTGTTTTATAATATGTATCTTAAAATTAACTAATTTCTTATCAATCGATCTTAAGCAGGACATTGATCCTCAATATATTCCAACCGAGATTAAGGATTTGGTAGACAAAGAAGGTCCTATTCAAAGTGCGAGTAAAAGAGATCCAATTAACAATTTTAGAAAGCGTTTTTCGATCGTAAAGTTGACTATGGATTCAGAGTTCACGTCAAGATTTGAGTCAACTTTTAATGACAGTCAGGTACGAATAGTCCATTAATTTGCGATTGACTATAATGAGCAGGAAATTTATATTCAAATAGGTATCTTTTATTTTTATTATTTTGTCACAGGACTTGGAACTTAACTCTAGAGCCATTCATTCTGAATCAGTTGGTGATAAGGTATTAATTTTATATTGTTGATTGGATTTTAATACATTTCTTTTCTTTTATTTGAAATTTTTATAGATAGCAAATTAATGACGTAGTACTTTAACAAGATCATCTTATTTATCCGAGGAGGAAGTTTCTTCTCCTGACAAATCCAAACTAAAGAATATTAACTCTTTTCTGGATCTTGATAATGGCAATAATGTTAAAAGAAAGCTTGAGTGCAATTATCCGATCTGCAGGCTCTTTGAAGAAAACCAAGGCGAGTTATCAAGAAAGAAAATGATTAGAATGATATATGATTGATGTTTTTGAACTACTTATAGAATTTATTTATATTTTAATATTTTTGATGTCACTTTTTTATGGAGTGTTTCTATGAACAATATATTATTATTAATGAATTTTTTGTTTCTTATATCATGCTCTAGAACAAATATCAGAATATTTGTTTTGTATTGGTTCAATTGCAATTAGTATAATTTTGTTAAATTACTATTCTCGATTACATTTGTTTTTGGATTATACTTTTACTATATGTTCATAATGATATTATAATTTTTGAATAAAAAGTCTTATAACTTTTGGATAGTAAAAAGTCTTATCTCTTTTAAGAGGAAATTGCACTTTTGGTCCCGTAAGATTTGAAGTGTTGCAATTATAGTCCCACAACTTGCATATTTAGTCCCAATCTATACATTTCAGTTAAAATCAATGGTAATAGTGAAAAAATAAAAAAATCTATACATTTGAGCATAAACTGTCCCATAAGAAATCATGGATTGCATATTTAGTCCCACTCCGTCAAAAAATTAACGGAGCAACACAAATGTATGTTAGTTTAGTTAACTAGCAGCCTAACAACACCTTCGCTTCAATCCTATGTTGGGAACCCTCGCCTTCCCTTCTCATTCCTCTTTCACCTTTCAATCCTCACAAAATGCTTGCGCGCGCTGCTGTCGCCGAGCCGCCTCTGCCTCCGCTGCCGTCGCCATCGTGGACAGTAGGAGCCTCTAGGAGGTCCTCCGAGTCAAGCATAACGCGTCGCAGGTGGAGATCAAGACGGCATACCGTACGCTCGCCAAGTTGTACCATCCCGATGCGACGTCGCGGTTTATGGATTCGTCGATCGCTACGCTACCCTGTCCGATCCCAACGCGAGAGCGGTCTACGATTTTAATTTAAACGCTGGTTCGCAGTGCCGGTGGAGTACGGCCGGTGTTTCCGGGTTTCGAAGTTCGGATCGAGGGAGATTTTACCAGACCCGGAGGTGGGAAACGGATCAATGCTGGTGATATCATTTGTGGCGTAAATTAGCAACTCTAATGCATTTTGCCGAGTATTAATGTAGATTCCTTGCTCACCTTTCTTCTATTCTTTTTAATTAGTCTGATAAGTGTTTGGTTGGACAACCAGGCAACTAGGCAAGGAAGAAGACTACATGTGCATCATCAACTTTCAAGCTATCCAAGACAGATTGGAAAAAGAAAAAGTAGTTTTATGTTGATTTTGCTGTTAAAAATCTTTTGTTGTGCAAACAATTAATGGCACTATTTTGATGTAAATCGGATGCTAACGTCTGATGTTTAGACAATATGTTTTAACATTATATGATGTTTTGGTAATTTTTAATGCAAACATTTAATGGCATTATTTTGTTGTTGATGATTATTGTTTTCCTTCTTTTAGTACACTTGTTAATATTTGTATAGTTAATTGTAAAGTAATACACCACTTTCTCTGTTAGTGGGAATTGAACAATAATTGAGCAAAATAAATTAATCTAATTTGGATCACAATAAAAAAACTGCATTATCTTATTATATAGTAGATTAACACAATTATAACCATGGGTCCATAAGAGATGAATAATTAAAAGAAAAATAAAAAGTCCAAGAAATTTCCCTCCAAAATGGGATTTGACGGATTTGAGTTAGATGGACGGAGAATTGACGTTGGAACTAAAGTTGCAATAAAATCATTCTAATGGGATCATTTTAAAATCATGGGACTATAATTGCAACACATCGAATCTCTTGGGACTAAAAGTGCATTTTTCTCCTCTTTTTAATAACAAGTCCTATTCAATGCCAAATTGACATCAAACAGTATCAAAAGAGTTTACTCGAATAGTGAAGCCCAATAAGCCATAATACAAGTCAATCAGTTAAATTACATCATATTTTGTTTTCTTCTCTTTTCGAAATTCAACTTCGAACAATATTGTCTGCCAACATAAATATTGTAGGTATTAACTTTGTTGGTAAATATTTGCCTACAATGATTTTAACTACTCTTTAAAATAATTTTAATAAATGACCACTTAAGAAAAAAAGGGAAAAACGAAATTAAATAATCAAAAAAGGGGAAAACGAAATTAAATAAAGAAACAAAAAAGAGAAAAACGAAATTAAATAAAGAAAAAAAATCCCGCTCATTTTACTTCGTATATTCGGAAATACTTTATTGTACAATTCAAACCATTGATGTTACTTTGTTAAAATATTTTGTTTTGTATATATTAGAAAAATAATGTAAATTGTATTACTATTTATAATTTTACCAAAAGTTACCAAATAATAGTATTTTGCAACAATTAATTAATATTATTAATGATATTCCAACTTATTATTATACAAAAAGTTACCAAATGTTAGGATTTTGCAACAATTATTTAGGAAGAAATATATGTACCGATCTTGCATTCATTATTGTAAATCAGCGGCTCTAAAATTCAAAGTTTACCAAAAGATATGCTACTCATAATAATATATGCATCATTATCAATATTCCTATTATTTTAGACAACTATATACATTATGATTTTAAAAAAGTCATCATCATTATCAATATTTCTATGCATCATCATCATCATTAGGATTTTAAAAAAGAAACATAAAAATCAAATATTATATATAGTTTTTAATAGAAGTGAACGTGTATAGTTTTTAAAAACTATATATAGTCTTTGATTTTTATGTTTCAATTGGATGTTGACTTTTTTTTTGTATTCCTAAATTATATATGTATATAAATTAGGAAAATATTATAAATGGTATTAAACTAGGAAAATATCTTAAATGGTATTCTTATTTTATTTTATATATATATTTATAAAAATTTGGATTCCAAAACAAAAAAATTGCCGCTCTTTTTAATTCCTATATTCGGTAATATTTTAGATTAGGAAAATATTGTAAATGTTATGTAAATTAGGGTCAATTCAAACTTTCCTTATTACTCAATAATAATTAAAATATTCGATGGAATATTTATAGTTAAATATTTATAGTTAAAATAATAGTTAAAATATACGAATTATATTTGTGAATATTTATAGGAATATTTTATGTATCTTTTACCATTGATTTTTATGGAGATATTGCACATTGATTTTTTTTTGTATTCAATTCAATTAATCAAGTTTTAAAGTACTAATTTCTTTTTCTCTTAACTCCTCAAAGCATAATTATTTCTTTAATCTATACTACTTTGTATCGGTTTTACAATTTCTTTTGATTGATTAGTGATTCACATTGTTGATCAAAATGACAAAACTCACGGTCTACAATTATTGGAAATAAACGACCGAGAACAAACATAGAGAGCAATAGTACGATTTCTATTCTCTATTTCAAGTAGTATCATGTTTATATTCATAATTTTTAATTGTATTTATTGTTGTCTAATATAAGTTGTTTATCAAACCAACTTAAATATTGTATAAGATAGTCTCTTTTCTATGTCGTGAAACAATTACCGTAAAAAGTCACTGAGCAATTGTGATCATTGGTCAGTTGGCTAACCGAGAGCAAATTACAATTTAAAGTTGGCGCAAAGTAAACATTTTTTAATATGACTTTTAATCGGTTAACGTAATCTGCATAATGTCACTTAATAGTTTTACATTTTTACCGAGAGCAGATTACATTTTTCAATATGACATTATGCATATTACATTTTTCATTATTATTTCATTTGATATGCACGAAATAAGACCTGCGTGCTCATTACAATTTTTATCAGGAGCTTCTAAATTTTGTTAATGTTTTTTCTCAATATATAATGCTTCTCGAGCATGTCAATTCAAAAATGTTAAGAATTGAGGCCTGTCTTTTATTTGTAGACTTTTCTTATTGTTGGTTTTTTTATCATTGCTTTTTATAACGGGAGTTTAATAGAAATTGCTTAGTTGATTTTCTTATAATAGATTACATTCTAATTAAAATATGCGTATATGAATATTTGGAATGAAGTCTTTTAGGACATTTTGATAATAATTGTCAACTGTTTGGTACATATGTTAAAGTTTTGACATGCGCAAATTGCATCTTTTGAAATGAATTTTCAGAAAAGTGATTCAATTTAAAATTTTGTTAAAAAATAAAATACTAGCAAATACAATATTTTCATGTCTGAACTTTCATATCTCGAACGGGACCTAATATTTTCGTGTATGAAATTTCATATATTGACAATTAATTAACTTATTGATATCACAATAAGAACTAATAATAATTGAATGTATTTCATTTAGTTATTATTTTTGTCTTTTATATCATATGTAAAGTGTTGATACTTTGTATGTGTGCAGAAAAAATTGGATTATCAGGATCCACATTTACAGATCACGGCACTAAAAAGTCTGAGAAACATACAAATAGTGAAAATTTTGAATTGAGCACCGTAACCTATCCATTTTCAAGAACGCCTTTCTGTGATATTTGAAATGGTAATTTTCATAAGCAGAATCTTTTTAACTGTTGAAATTTATTTTGAAATTCATATTTTTTCATCTATATTTCTTACACATTGCAGTATCCATACCAAAGAATACGGTTCCAATTTTTTGTCGAGTTTAAATGAAAAAATGCGTCTACATGTTATCCAGTACACAAGCAAGGAATGTAGTTGGAATCTGGTATATACAGAAAACACCATCCAGAAAAAAGACAGCTACAACATATAATGTTCATAATAATATGTATAAATACCAACTCATTGTTAATAAATAGTTTCATTATAAATTATAATGTTAAAATACTAATACGCGTGCAACGCACGGATGGAATTACTAGTTATATATAAAAAAAGAAGTAAAATAGTCTTCTTTCCTTGTTGCTTTTCTTTACTTGTCACACCAAACCTTTTTCTCAAGCACAAAATTAAGTTGGTATCCAAACGTCAACTAGTCGGCCAATTATTGGAGGAATAGAATTTCTCTTCGGATATAGCATAAATCCTTTTCAGAAATAATTCACACAATTTCCCAAGGATTCAAGAGAACCTCTATTAATTTGTGTCGACATTATGAAAATTTTATCCCAACAGTTCAAAAGTTCTATTTATGTATTATAATTATGATTTATAAAAGTAGGCAACATTCAATTAATCATACCTTAGTCCAGAATTGGAACCCCCCCCCCCCCTCTCTCTCTCTCTCACACACACACACACACGCACACACAAAGAAGTCAAATATGAAAAGCTGCCGACTCAATATTTTACTTTTTTTTTTTTTTGAAAATACTCAATATTTTATTTTTGTTTTATTTTTAATTAATGTCAACTCAATTCATAACTTGGAGGATTATGATATTTAATTCCAATCCTTTAGTGAAAGTGTGTACTGTGTGGTAGTTGGCAATGGATTATTGCTCAGACTCGCTTTTGTTGCAAAATCTCCAGATAAGATTGCAAAGGATAAGGGACTTCTATTCCGTTTACAAGAAAAACAAATATTAATAACAAAAGATTAAATAATAATGTGTAAATTACAATTAGCAAATAATAATATGTTTTATAATATGTATTAGGCGACAAAATAATTATAAATATTATTATAATAACTAGTAACCATTATTTTTAGAGCAAGTCTCTTGTGAGACGGTCTCACGGATCTAAATCCGTGAGACGGACCTCCTAAGGGCTCCGTCTTGAGAACATGAACCATGAAAATAAATTTAAAAATAATAATGAACCATGAAGAAACAAAAATAAACCCTAAAAACATGAACCATGAAGAATAAACCCGAAAAACAAAAATAAACCCTAAAAAAAACTAAAAATCCTAAAAACCCAAATCAATTAAAAATAAACCCAAGAAACAAAATAAACCCTAAAAAAACAAATATAAACCCTAAGAAAAATAAAATCTGAAAAAAACCTTTAAAACTTTGTGTAAGGGCTCAGTCTCACGGATCTAAACAGTGAGACCGTCTCACGCAAATTTTTGCCTATTTTTATGTTTTTTTGAGTTACATATCCTTAGGAGGAGAGATGATGATGGGAATCGAAACCAAACCTTTAGTATATGTTTGAAGTCTCAACCATTCCACTAATTTCTTAACTAGTAACCATTCTATATAGTGACAAACCACTAGTGACATTAAATAATGGTTGCTTTACTTTGTGACAAAAAAAACATTATAAAGTAATTATTAATATTACAACTAAAACATAATTTTTGTCATTATGTAATTTATGAAAATTATCATTATAACAAAACAAAAATCTCCGATAGTACAAATTGTCAAAACAAATTTCAAAGAAATCGAAAGATCTGAGACCAAGAAACTAGAAAGATACAAAATTCAACTCGATTAATACCCTTATAAGGATGAGTGAGCATATTATAAGGGTGAGTGAGCATACCACTTGATCGCCTACAAGCTTGTGGTTAGGCAAAACAAACATATATATTAATAAAGCGTCACTTTAGATACGTCGGCCCAGGGTTTATCCGGCTTTCGAAGAGTAGCGGTGCGGGTTCCCGTCATAAAAAAAAAGGGTCACTTTAGAACTAACTTTTTATATATCAACGATATTTACTTTTATATTCTTTAACCAGGTGGCTTAGCCCATCCCGCCACCACAAGCAATTGTGGGGTGAAGGTCGGGGTTCAAATCCTGCTCCATCAAATTGTTTATGGGGTGGAAGTCGGGGTTCATATCCTGCTCCATCAAATTGCTCCCCGGGCATATGCGGAAATTGGTGAAGATTTGGTGGGAACTCATCTTGAATAAAGCATCCGTGTGGGTTCGATTCGGGAGAGATCGTTATTAGTAGATTGGGGTCGAACATAATTGTTCTCTTTACCGGGAGGATCTGGTTGTACGTCGGCCAATGACCGTGTAACACATCGTGCGTGCACATCCCGCGGTTTACCTTGGCGGCAAAGAATGAGAGCGGAGTTGTTGTCCTCAGGCGTAGTCGGGCGTGGCGCAGTTCAAAACCGAGCTTAAAAAAAAAAAAAAAAAATAGTTGTGGCACTATATTAAATCCACACACGCCCACGTGGTTTCTGTGTGTATGTGTGCCGGTGGAAGTTTAAATCAAGAAAGCAATAGTAAAAAACAACACATAATATAACTTGAAAAAAAAAAAACAACACATAATTGATGAAAAAGCATCCCCATAATACTTCCCATCAATAGTTCAATACTATAGTGCTCTATTTTGCTGTCTTCCATCATCACGAACAATGGCTTCATCTATTTTTACATGTTGGATTGAAAATGATAATTGATAGCTATTACATTATGATCTTGACATAGATTATGGGATAATTTTTGTAAATAAATCTTACAATGTTAACACACAAAATTTCTTCGTTCACAACATACTTTATCGTCATGTTATGTGACTTTATACGTGCACTAATAGTTGATTTCTCTTATGAAATATTTATGATCAAGTACACGGGATTCCTGTGAATAGTTATGGGATATCCTTCATATGCTCAAATCAGTATATAATTTCGTAAAAAAACATACTTTTATATTGAAAATTTGTACCTTGAAATAATAGAAGTTAGAGACATTTATACCAAAGGCTTCGGGTGTGATATTTCTGTGGTAGACACATAGAAACCGCTCGGCTATCCCGACCAAAAAATTTACCCCAACTATTTTTTTCCTTCATATAACTTTTTTATTTTTCCATAAGAAAAAAAAGGGATAAAAAGATTTGGGGTGCGGTCCGGCAACCCTTGGATCCGCCAAAGGCATAGATCATTTACCAATTTGTAAACCTATTACTTTTGAAATATTCATAATGGACCTACAAAATTAATCATTCGACTTCTTTGAATTTGGTATAAGTATTAGAAATTGTCAAGATTACCTTACTTATTGGAAAAATGCCACTTTTTTTCCGCTCAGTTCCTTTATGTATGCTCCTAGTTGTTTTTTCTTTTTTTATTTTGTTTACACTCCTATATATTTTTTTGGATATTTTTACGTTTTTTTCAATTTTTTGTTTCAGTATTGCTTTATATGTTATTTATGATATTTTGATGTTGTTTATATTTGTGTCCTGGTTGTCTCTAGGGATTGTCAACCTAGACCCGACCATCAAGAAAACATTAATACCCATACCCGCTCCAATCCACCTCATCATAGACCCATACACGCCCTGACCCACACACGTGTGTAGCGGGTAAGATCCTTAGACCCATTAGACCCACCAACTTCATATATTTGGCCAAATTTGTACGATTTTTACTCAAAATAGTGCACTCAAAACTTATGTCAAATGTAATATTTATATAATATTGTAGATATTATATGAATTATGAAATAAACACTAACAATATATATAAATCGAAAGTTCTTGAACAACAATATATACACTCTATATATAAAGTAAAAGAATAAAAAATAATAGTTGTATGAGTCGGGTCTCACTGTACCCATTACACGGCCCATGCCCATCCGAATATGAAAAATAATACTCATTACCCGTCCCATACCCATTTATTGGTCTCATACTCGCCCCAAATAAGGCCGGCCTGGTTCGATTTTGAGTCTTACCCAGACACATTGTCATCCCTTGTTGTTTATATGTTGCTTCGATGTTTCAGTAAAGCTTTTACACCTATTTTTTACGCTATTTTTTGTTCAAATGTTGTTTGATATATTGTTTATGATGCTTCAGGGTTGTTATATAATGTTTTTAATGTTGTTATCATATTTTTATGCTCGTTCCATGTAGTTTTCAATGTGTAATAGTTTTTACCTATTTTTAAACCTTTTTATTCATGTGGTGTTTTCTATATTGTTTAATTTGTTTCTGAGTTGTTTCTATACTAGTTTTTAATGTTGTTCAGATGTTTCTTTGTTGTTTTCATGTAGTTTTCGATGTTTAAATGCAGTTTTGACCTAGTTTTAAGTTCTTTTTATTCATATGGTATTTCTATATTGTTTCAAGTTTTTTTATATATAGTTTTTAATGTTGTTTTGTTGTTTCTTGACTGTTTCCATGTTTTTGACGTTTTCAATGTATTGAGTTAAAAATTGGATTGTGTTTTCTTATTTTATACTGAAATTTTATTAGATTAAACGTGTTTAAAACATATTCGAAATAACTTTGAAACAACAATGTAACAAAAACTAGGAAAAATTGGTTGAAATGTCCAAAAAAATGCGGGAATGTATAAAAGTCCAGAAAAAACTCCAGAGTAAAAAGATGTCATTTTTTTCTGGAACTTGGGAGTTGGGACAAATGTGTCATTAAACCTAGGTATTATAAGTTTACAACACATCTTGAGAAAACTTTAAGTCATCCCATGTCGACTCACGGGACCCAAGAAGCAAATGTAAATTTGTTATGACAGCCATTTTCAGAGTTTCTGCAATGAATACGTGTTCCACATGAAAAACGACTTTTAATGCATTTCATGATAACGTGAATAATGTGGATAATCCAAACAAAACATCGCTTTATTTCGTGTCTTCTAGTAATTATCATTTCATTTCATTCTTTGTTTTCCCTAAAAGAAAACAGAGAAACCCATATAAAAACTGAGTAATATAAAAGCTGGAAATTAAAAGCTAATGTATAAAAGTTACTGTTCTATTGCTTGAATTCGATGATTACAACTGAGGGAGATATCATCCTTTTATACACACCAATAGAGAAATCTAGAATCACCAATAAGCTGTCATCTGTTCATTGGATACAAAGGAATAAGAGAGGTGTTGGCTAATGATTGGATGACAAAGGGAATATACCAATAACCTGATGATTGGCATGATGATTTCTGAGTGCTCGTGAATGGTACTATGGTACTGATATATACCTTTGAAATCCAACAGGTATATGATTGGGGTAAATGTGTCTTTTATCCCCCATCAATTCGAACGAGGATGAGGAAGAACATTCAATTTGTTCCGCATCTGAATGAAGAATTGCCCTGACAGAGGCTTCATAAAAATATCTGCTGTCTGATCCAAGGAGGGTACATATTGAACACGGATTGAATTGTGTAGGACTTTTCGCGAAGAAAATGTAAGTCCAACTCGAAGTGTTTGGTACGGGGGAGTGATGAATAGGATTTTTAGCAAGGGATATGGCACTCTGATTGTCAACCCAAGCTATAGGCTGTTGTTGCAGGGGAATGTTTAATTCCTTAAATAAGGAAAGTAACCACAAGAGATCACAAACAGTATAAGCCAAACTCCGGTATTCAGCTTCAGTGCTAGAACGTGAAACTAAAGATTGTTTCTTTGAGCTCCAAGACACCAAATTTGGACCCATGAAAATGCAAAAACCAGATGTAGAACGTCTATCATCAGGATCCGACCCCCAATCCGCATCAGAAAAAGCAGATAAGTGAAATGATTTTGAAGAAACAAACAATAATCCAAGATGGAGAGTGCCAGCTAGGTAACGAAGAATACGTTTGACAGCCTTCCAATGTGTGTCCAGAGGAGATTGCATAAATTGACTCACCTTACTCACACTAAAACCGATTTCTGGCCTAGTAATTGTAGCATAATGAAGGCCTCCTACAATACTTCGATAAAGCGAGCATCTTCAATAGGTTGACCATTAAACTTGGAGAGAGGAGGATTACCAACCATAGGAGTAGTAAGACTTTTAGCATTTTGCATACCGGCTTTATTAAGGAGTTCTGAATGTATTTCCTCCGACTAAGAAAAATACCGAGAACTTGTGCGCTCAAACTTAATACCAAGGAAATAATGAATGTCCCCAGGTCCTTAATGGAGAAATATTGATTTAATTGGGCAAGAAGAGATCGAATATCACTGATTGGACCGGTAATTATCATATCATCAACATATGCGAGAATGAACATAGAAGAAGAACCATAATGCTTGTAGAAGATAGAAGAATCAGCTTTAGAAGTTGAAAAACCAAGGGTGTGAATAACATCGCCAAGCTTGCTAGACCAAGCTCTTGAAGCTTGTTTAAGCCGTAAAGTGATTTGGATAACCGCAAACCAAGTTCGCGGTCCGTAGATTGTGCAAAACCCGAAGGTTGCTCCATGAAAATTTCGATGTCGAGATCGCCATTAAGGAATGCATTATCGACGTCTAATTGTCGAATAGGCCAACCATGCGAAAAAGAGCTAAGGATAAAATTACTCGAACACTGGTGGGACGAACCTTTGGATCAACGTTTCATGAAAGTCAAAACCAGGGGATTGCGTATATCCTTTTGCAACGAGGCGAGCTTTGTATTTGGCCAGGGTGCCATCCGCATTGGTTTTGGTCTTATAAACCCATCGACAGCCTATAAGAGGCTTATCAGGAGGTAGAGTGCATAATGTCCATGTATTATTTTTGACAAGGGCATCATACTCTCGATCATACTTTGTTTCCAAGCGGGAGAAAGTAAAGCTTCTTTGTAGGATCTTGGTTCGGAAAAGAATACGAGCAAGGATCTTGGGCTTAAAAATTCAGATTTAGATCGAGTAACCATGTGATGACCACCGCATTGAAGCTCACGAATAGGATCATTAGTAGCAACAGGATTAGATAAATGACTTTGCTCAATAGGTAAATCGACAATAAGACGGCCTCCGCAATAGGAATGGGTGAAGAATGAGAAGAAGGACCAAAATCGGGAGGTGTAGATGAAGTAGTAGGAGGAGAAATTTGGTGTGGTATCATGAGAAGTAGAGGGTGTGGTTAATGGAAAGGAATGAGTGGAGATGGTGGTATAGGGATTACGGGCGGGGAAACAAAGAGGGAAGGGGTATATGAACTTGAGGCGGTTGGAGGTTCCGGATGAGTGGAAAGGGGCGAGGAGCAAAAGGAAACACTTTTTCATCAAAGAGGACATGTCTTGTGATGATGATTCGTTTATCGGGAGAAGAACCCTATAGCCCTTGTGTTTGGGACTATAACCAAGAAAAGTAGCAGCCACACTTTTAGGTTGGAGTTTATGAAGATTATAAGGTTTCATGTAAGGGAAACATAAACATCCAAAAATTTTAAGAAAATGGTAATCAAAGCTTATGACCCGTAAGAAGCTCGAATGGAGATTGATAATTGAGGACTTTTGAAGGTGTTCGTTGATGAGAAAGACAACACTGTAACAAAGATCATCCCAATGGACTTGTGGAAGATTGGGTGACTCAAGAGTGCAATAGCAATTTGAAGAATGTGTCTATGTTTGCGTTCAATAAGGCCGTTTTGTTGGGGGTGTATGGGCAAGAAAATCTATGATTAATGCCATGTTTGGAGAGATCTTGAGATAGACCAATGAACTCACCACCTCCATCACTTTGAACGCATTTAATTTTCTTATTAAACCGAGTTTCAACAAGACTTTTAAGGTGGATGAACGCTTGAGTGGTGTCGATTTCAATTTTAACAGATAAATCCATGTGTATCGTGTAGCTTGGTCAACAAAGCTTACATAATAAGTGAAACCAAGATAAGATTTAATGGGACTTGGTCCCCAAAGATCCGTATGAATAAGATCAAAGGGTTGAAATCCTTGACATACATGAAGTGGGAAAAGGTAATTTATGAAATTTAGATTTCATACAAGAATGACATAGAAACCGACTTTTATTAATAGCAAAAGGTATATTACAACCTTCTAGTGCTTTCTTAACAATATCATAGGAAGCATGTCCTAGTCTATAATGCCAAGTTTCCAAATCAAATTTGTTCTTGATTTACGATGTTGAGTTGATGGCGGTGATAAAGGTGAAAAAGATGATGATGCTGGTTGTAGCAGATTGAAGGAGTGTCCTTGAGAGTGGCTGTAGGGCTGGTAGTGACAAGGTTGAAGGTGTAAAGTCCATCTTTAAGAATTCCTTTGAGAAGAATTGTCCCTGTTGCAATACTCTTCACAAGACAAAAAGAGGGGTGAAATTCAAAAAACACATTATTATCTTGAGCAAATTGAGAAACACTCAAAAGATTCTTAGTGATTTTGGGAACATGTAAAAGATTGTTTAAAAGAAAGGAATGGGAATGTGTATTGCAGGAGGATTTTACTATAGAATTACCTATGTGAGCAATATCAATACCTGACCCTCCTGCTGTTTGCACTCTCTCAGGACCATGGAACTCAGATGCAATATTGAGATTGTTCATATCAAAGGTCACATGATTCGTGGCACCGCTATCGGATACCAACCGAGATCTTGTGTGGGTTCGTAGAGGATGTGTTAGCAATGTTAACATGAGGAGAGAAGTTAGAAGAACTTCCATAGCCATTAGTCGTCACGACATCTTTGTTCTTGAGTGAAATGGCCCCTATTTGGGCCATTATTTCTGGAACAAAGTTGAAATTAGCCCGGTAGAAACACTTGTCTGCCAGTATGTCCATTGTAATGGCAGATTTGACATCTTGGAGTATTGCCAAATCGACCTCCCGACTGAAGTTGTTGTTCCTTCCGTGCCTCTTCCTCTATTACCTTGAAACCGATAGAAACCTCCGCCTCTGTTATTTTGGTTTCCTCCACCTCTTCCGAATCCCGAGCTTGATCCATGAGTAGTCAAGTTCACGAGAAAAATTCTCTCCAAAGATTGGTTATTCCTTCACCGACTTCAAGCCTGTTTTCATAATCGAGCAAGATAGCATGGGCCTCTCTTAGATCTGCAGGGCTCCATTCTAGAGGTAATAGACACAATGACGGGTTATATTCTATCCCAAGTCCCGATAAAGCATGTAGAACTTGGTCCGATTCATCTATCCCATGTCTATTTGAAGCAAGGACATCACATAAGGATTTGACTTTGTTCAAATATTCCCTCACAGGCATACTTCCTTTCTTGAGTGTTTTGTTTGCAATTTGTATTGCATAACTTTGGCTCCATTTTGGTTAGCAAAACTTATATTTAAGGCCTCCCACACTGCCTTGGAGCTCTCTAATCCAACAAGTACTAACAAGTATGCTTTCACTTAATGAGGACAATAACCAAGACATCAACAATGATCTTGCCTAATCCAAGTGAATATCTTTGGATTGATTATGATATTCTCTTCTTCTTCATTAACAAAATATTGTTCGGTGGTGGTAGGGTTCCATCAAGAAGACCTCAGTCCATATCCTCGAGCAATTTGCAAGAACTTGTTGTTTCCATATCAAATAGTTATTATCGACAACTTAATAGTAGAAGTGCCCTTGGGGTTGAATAACTTGTATACCGGTGGATTATTTTCTTCATTATTCATCCTAGCATCCATTGGAAAGGATGTAAGATGAAGACATAAATGAAATATCGAGACAGGATCTAACCCTTTCGATACCATAAAAGAAAACAGAGAAACCCATATAAAAACCGAGTAATATAAAAGCTGAAAATTAAAAGCTAATGTATAAAAGTTATTGTTCTATTGCTTGAATTCGATGATTACAAGCGAGGGAGATATCATCCTTTTATACACACCAATAGAGAAATCTAGAATCACCAATAAGCTATCATCTGTTCATTGGATACACGAGAATAAGAGAGGTGTTGGCTAATGATTGGATGACAAAGGGAATATACCAATAACCGATGATTGGCATGATGATTTACGAGTGCTCGTGAATGGTACTATGGTATCGATATATTCCTTTGAAATCCAACGGGTATATGATTGGGGTAAATGTGTCTTTTATTCCCCTCTTCATACTCGTTTAGATTTCATGTTAGTACCGGAAAAAAGCTGGTTTTGGACGACAAAAAGTCGTCCCAAAAACTCAAGATCTTGCTAATAAACTATTTGCAACGCTGATTGTGGCAAAAATATTAACCCAAATTAAATATCAAGATGCAAAAAGTACATAGTTTTTGAGACACCATTAAGTGTCGTTGCAAAAAATGATATATTTCCATAATTATTGTCGTTGCAAAAAATGGTATATTTCTATAATTATTTGCAACGACATTGTCGCTGCAAATACCTCTTTTCTCCTCAATTGTACATTTTTTTAAAAATATGTTAATAAATAATTTAATGACATAACATATATGCACGTATACCAATCAAATATCAAACACATTATAAAACATGAATGCAATATTTATCCGCAAAATAGAAATCAAATATGAATAGTATACATGTATTGCAAAAAATTAAGTTCGAGTCTAAATGAAAAAGTCCTAATCATTATCTAAGTGCGCATCATCATCATGGATGGGAGGACCAGATGTCGCCGCTGGAATTGAAGCTGAAGTTGGAACACTAGAAGATGACGATGGTGGAGCACCATCATGTCCAAAGCTCGGTAGAGGGACATTTTGATGCAATCGAGCTATAATATCATGGAGGGCTTTGTAGGCGCTAGTTAACTAATCTAATCATCCAACCACCTGTTGATGCTCTCGTAAAGAAACTCCAACAGTAGCATCAGGGGGCCTCGGCCATGCTGCACGTGGTATGGTAGGTCTGACTCCATGAATATGTCCTTCCCGCTGACCCAACACCTCCTTCATAACAACTATCTCATCCTCGGTACCGAGTATTATCTGCGTGACTATCTCCTCCACGTTGCTACACATTTGAGAAGTGAAACTATATACTAATAAATGCAATTATGAAATTATTCACATTTATAATTACAACAAGAAATACTTACATAAGTCTCATTGGCTTGAGAATTCACCCAAGTTCCTGCTCGCATGTGCATATTTCTAAAATTCTGAATGGGAGGTTGAAGCCATGTGTCTTTAGGCTGGCCTAAGGCAAGGACAGGATGCATAAAAATCAGAAAAGGATTTATACATCCAGAATAAGGGATCTTGAGATTGTAGAGAAAGAAACGAGCATAATATGGATAGTAAAACAAGGCCATAAAGGAGCTTTACAGCCCAATCTCGTATAAATATTTCAAAATGGTTACTTATGATGCACATGCAATGCAGGTGGATATTTAATTAATGAATGACTAGTATATTTGAAACAAAATTATGCTAACAAGCATTAACAATTAATTGAAAAAGTAGTAGGCCTTTGATAAAAAATAGTTGTACTCTTTTTTTTTTTCTTTCTTCATCAGTTAATTAGATATGCACTCTTTTAGAACTAGGAAAATTCTTGGCCTAGGAATTTCTTATATTCTTTGTAAATTTTGAAACGATGCCTCAATTAGGCCTTAGATACTGTTAATCCTATGATGGAGAGAATATTTTGTAATTGTGATGCGAAGAATGAATTATGTGTATTGAAGATAACAACTTAGGATTATTGTTCGAGAAATTTTTACCACAAGTGTACGGTGTAAAATTTTAGTATAGATTAAAAAGTAGGGTTATCGTCTCCACAGGAATTAGTATCAAATTTTAAACTAAGTATTGTAATTATAATAGCTTACTTTAATCTAGATAATCGAAAAGATATGGATTTTGATTAAACTAAAATTTAAACTAACAAGTTCGTTCAGACAAATTATTAAACACTTAATAGATATGAATTCTAAATGGTTGATTCACCTAGTTATCCCCTATGTTCTCAATCAAGTTTATTCGTCACGCGTTAGTAATCTATAAGCCCAATATTTCTACCATTTATCACTTTCTCTCTCGAGTAACAGGTAATTCTAGGTTTCAATCCTGATTTCAATATCTCTATGAAAATCATAAATTAAACCCTAGTATGCTCGATGAATATTCTATTACGGGATTCAAAAGATTCATAAACTTCTCAATTCTATGAAATTCTAGATTGTGCTATTCTATGGCCAAGCGTTTAATTACCTCTCTTGAGTGTCAAATCAAACACGCCAAAAAATCTAAATTATTGATCAGATAATTCAGATGCAATCAATCCAAATAGCACAAATAGATTTAATAACATGTGAATCAAATAAACTGAAAATCAAAACATAGGTTCAAACGTAAGTTACATCAATCTCCTAGAAAAATAGGTTTAGCTCATAATGGATGTACAAACTCATGAAAAAGTAATTATACATCTCAAGGGTTCGACAAAAATAATGGAAAAACAATTCAGAAGAATCAAGGAAGGAATCCTCTCTGTTTTCAGAAGATAGATGCCTTCAAATCTCGTCCCAAACTATTTTTCCTTGCTCAAAGTCATCATGTATGCTCAATAGAATGTTCAACCCTTGTTCCGTACATCATTAGTTGTATTTATAGCCCCAAGACCATCAAAAGCCCAATAAGTAAATTATAATTTTTGGCTCAGTTATGCGCGCTGCAGCGCACCCTAGCAAGCGTTGTGGCTGCTATGCCGACTTCGTTTGACTGCTCCTCAACGCGTTGCGTTGAGCGTTTACGCCCGGTCTTTGCAGCGGTCCAATGCTGCTCTTTGTCCAATTTTTGACCCCCGTGTTGCGGCGCTGCATGCTATGTGATCTTTTCTCCATTTTTCTCTTTCTCAAATGCGATTTCTTCATTCCAAACACATTTTTCATCATTTTCCCGGCTACCATAACCTGTATCGACTCCCTAACAATACCTAACGAAATAAAATGGACCAAACGTCTCTAAAATACCCAAAAATAATGCAATCCTAGTCTAGAATACTCAATTCATTGATATAAAACCAACTTAACAAATACATAGTTTATATACAAGTATTGTAACTAACTATCTGTAACAGAAATAACAAAAATAACTGTCTAACAAAACTAAGCTAACTAATACAACTGCATTGTATACTCTAATAGCCCCCTTCAAACTTAAGGTTACATGAATCATGAACCTTAAGTTTGTCTCTCATTGAAATGAATGTTGCACTAGAGTTGCCTTTTGTAAAGATGTCAGCCAATTGATCAACAGCTGGAACATGTCTGATATCAACGAGTTTTTGTTGAACCTTCTCACGAACAAAATAAAGATCCAATTCAATATGTTTAGTTCGAGCATGAAGAAAACGATTAGCAGTCAGTTGAATGGCAGTCAAGTTATCACACCATAAAATAGGAGAAATAGTGATGGGCACTTATAACTCTTGTAGAAGACCTCTCACCCAATTGATTTCAGCCACTAAACTTGCCATACTCATGTACTCTGCCTCTGTGGAAGACTTGGAGATAGTATGCTGCTTTTTGGACTTACATGAAATGAGATTAGGACCTAAAAACAAGCAATATCCTGTAGTTGAACGTCAATCATCACAATTAGATACCCAATCAACATCAGAATACCCCACTATATTGAACTTCAGAGTATGATCAACTGTAAAATAGTATCACTGAGAAACCTGAGTATTTTCTTAACTGATTTCCAATGAGAATTCAATGGCATTGACTGCAAATAAAATTTCTGGCTGGGTGATTGTAACATATTGTAATGCTCCAACTGTACTCCTGTAAAGATGAGCATCAACCATCAAATTTGTTCCATAAGCTGACAGTTTCTCCCCAGATGTCATTGGTGAATTAATGGCCCTAGCATTTTGCATCTTAACCTTGTACAAGATATCCTTAATATACTTAGCTTGTGAAAGACATACAACATGATGAGTGTGTTGAACTTGAATTCCGAGGAAATAGTCAATATTACCAAGATTTCTTAAAGAAAAAGCAACATTGATTTTAGTGATGAAGTTTTGTACCTCCTAAGAACAACTTACTGTCAACTATCATCAACATAAACCAAAACATATAAGGTACCCACTGCATCATGCTTAACAAACAACGAATGATCAGACTTTGTGGAGTGCAAGCCAAATGAGGAGATGACCTGATACAACTTGTTAAACCATTCCCTAGGAGCTTGTTTTAAGCTAATAATGGATTTTTTAAGTTTTAAGACGTGTAGGATAATTAGGATCCTCAAATCTATAAGGCTGATGCATATACACCTCTTCTCTCAAATCACCATTGAGAAATGCATTAGCAAATAGCAATATCCAACTGTCTAATTTGACAGTTTCTACTAATTGCGAAAGTGAGAACAATTCTGATAGTAGTAGGCTTTAGACTAAATGTTTCTCTAAAATCAAAACATGCAATTTGACTGAAGCCCTTGGCCATTAATTTGGCCTTATACTTGTTGACAGTCCCATCCGAATTTTCTTTGACACGAAAAATCCATTTGCAACCAATAACATGCTTATGAGGGGGAAGAGAAACAAGTTCCTAGGTATTGTTTTTCATAAGGGCCAGATATTCATCTGTCATAGCCTTCTTCCACCTGTCATCTTGAATAGCACTGTGAGCATCAACTGGCTCCTTAGTAGCAATCAAGACTTTTGGCCTGAACACCCCATTCTTTGCACTAGTAATCATGGAATGGGTATTATGGGTAGTGAAAGAATGCCGCATGAGAGCACGCAAAGGACTAGAACCAGCATTATGAGCAGGAGATAAGGAATTAGAAACAATAATATTGGGCTCTGAATGAGCATGGGAATTAGCTGGGGACTAAATTGGTGGAAGGTGACCAGGGGTGAAAATGATATAGGATGAAGAACAGTAAGAGGAGTGGAAAATTGTGAAATAGAAATGGAAGGTATAGAGTAAGAATTATGAGATATGGAGAAAGGAAATTGTGTTTCATCAAATTACCTCTCTAGAAAGAATGATTTTACCATTGTTATCAAACATTTGTAGCCTTTGTGACTGAGGTTGTATCCCAAAAAGGTGCAGGGAGAAGATTTGTAGGAAAATTTATGTTGATTATAAATACGAAGATAGATGTAGCAGAGGCAGCCAAAGGTTTTGAGTAAATGATACTGAGGTTTGGTGTGGAAAAAGACTTCAAATGGACTTTTATAAGATAATAGAGGAGTTGGTCATCTATTAATAAGGAAGACAGAGGTTCTAAATGCCTCATCCCAAAATTTGAAAGATAAGGAAGCTTGAGCAAGAAGGGTTAAGCTATTATCAACAATGTGACGATGTTTGCATTAGGCTACACTATTTTGTTCATGTGTGTAAGGGCAAAGATGTTGATGAGTGGTTCCATGGGAATTAAGATAATCTGTGGAAGGTCTGTACTTCCTACCCCAGTCTAACTGCAACGCTTTTATTTTTAAGCATAGCTAAAGCTCAATGTGAGTTTTGAATGAGACAAAAGCATTAAAAGTCTCAGATTTGTGTCGTAATAGATAAAACCAAGTGTCTTGAGAAAACATCAATAAAATGGATGTAATACATATACCCATTTGTGGAAACCATGGAGGATGGTCCATATAAGTCTGGATATATAAATTGGAGGGGTGCAGAAATATAATGGATGAATTTGAAATGGAAATTTATGTACTTTAGCGAGACAACAAGATGCACAAACAGAATTGGAAGAATCTTTAATGGCTTTAATAGAAATTTGTGACAACACAGTATGAACAACTTTTGACTTGGATGCCCCAGCCTTTTGTGCCAAACATCAAATTATTAATAGTGGCTACATTACAAGTAGAAAACTTGAATGACTTATTACAGAGACTAGACTGAGAAACTGAAGGCTGGGTAGAGAAAAGATTGAGCTGGTGCTGAGGAAAGACATAGAGACCATGCTTGAGTTGGCCTCTTAACAAGACAATATGTGTGGCTAAGTCTTTGACAAGGTAATAATATGGATGAACTGAAAGTAGACATTATTGCCTTTGGAGAATCTTGACACACTAAGAAGATTCTTTGTAATATGAGGAACATGATGCATTTCAAATAGAGTAAGAGTACGATTATGAAGAGAGAGAGAGAAAAAAAGGTAGAAGAGCCAATATGTTGAATATGTAATCCCTTACCATTACTCATTTTAACTTGTTCAGGTCCATTATAGGTTGTCTGATGCATCAATTGTGAGAATCAGCTTTGATGTGGTTTTTGGCCCCTGAGTTTGGATACCACTCATTTTGAGGAGACTTCCAGTTGGATGATTGTTGGGGGCCAGAGAGAGGGCTGCTAAGACTGTTGAAATGTAGTGGATCCAGAGGTATAAGGACCATGGATATGAGCCAAATTTCCTTGAAAAGAGGGGCTTGGAGATGAGGAACGAGACTGAGGGTTGAGATTGCCATTTGTCAGCTGAGAGGGACCTTGAAAACTTTGATCAAACCTGAAATAACACTGAGGAGCTGTATGATTAGTTTTTCCACAAAATTGACACATAAGGAGATTGGAAGAGAAACCTCTGCCTCCTACGGGTTCCCTCACCGACCCAGTGACACACCCATGTAACGACTATTAGTGAATAAAAAGTGTTATTTGAAAGCGAGACGACAGTGGAGAAAGAAGAGGAGGGTTTTAGGCATTGAGATGACACAAATTGATTATTTTCTCGAAAATTATGAAATTGTCCTCGAAGTACAAAACCTCTACCCACGAGGATCCAAGAGAAACATCATGATTATTAGAACCAAAAAGCGTCCGAGAAGGAAGTATGAGGATGAGAGATAGCCAAATTTTCCATAGCTGAATCAACAGATTTAATTGATCTTTCAATGCGTGCCTCATGTGCAAGGAGAAGAGATTCAATTTTAGTCACTATGTAGGAATCATTTCTAGTGATTACAGAGAGAACAAAGGTTTCATACTCAGGTGACAGTCCTTCTAAAATAACATCAATATGATCATTCTCAGCAATAGGATTCCCCATTAAATTTAGCATATCAACACAGTGATGAATTTTGAGTACATATTCATTGATAGTAAGTGAACCTTTTTTGAGATTTTGAAGTTGTAATCGAAATTGAATGACTTTGGCTCGTACATATGCAGCAAAATAAATTTCCAAGGTATGCCAAGTAGAGGCTGAAGAATCGCAATGAACTAAACGAGTGAGGATATCATCACTAACAGATGCAAGGATCCAGGATAAAATCAGTTGATCTTGTTGCTCCCAATCCAAATAGGCCGGATTAACAATACTGCAACTATCATCAGAAGAAAAAAGAGTTCGAGATGGTGGGGCAACCTCATCAAAAAGAAAATTCTGAAGACGATGACTCCCCAAGGTAGCAAAAATTTGTTTCTTCCAGACCAAATAATTTTCATGAGTACGTTTGGATGAAGTCGGATGCGAAAAGTCACCGGAGTGAAAGAAAAAGACGAAGACGAAGCTCCATTCATAGTATCCATGGCGGAATCCCCTTACCTGCCTGATACCATGTTAATCTTATGCTAGAGAGAATATTTTATAATTATGCTGTGAAGAATGAATTATGTGTATTGAGGATAACAACCGAGATTACAGAGTTTATATACAAGTATTGTAACTAACTATTTGTAACAGAAGTAACTGTCTAACAAACTAACTGAAAGTTAACAACTAAGCTAACTAATACAACTGGAATGTATACTCTAATAGATACCATGTGGAAGACATTCATGAAAACACAAATCACAATCTACAACAATCCATCAGGTGCTCAGAAATCATATGGAAGAAAGAAAACTTACGCATGTACCATTACATGCAGTTAGAAACACTTTTTGACTTTCTTATAGGAAAATGGGGTCTTCTAATGCATAAAATATAAATAAGTTAACACTCAAGGTGGAAATAAAAAGGATTACGCATATACTTTTTGATTTGCTTATAGAAAAATAGATTGCAAGATGAGATGAAAATTTTATACCACTGAAGAAAATGTGTAAAAATGAAAAATTGCTAAAGTTGAGGCTAGTCTAGAGAAGAACATTAGCAGCAGAGATAAAATGGACTGGATGAGCTCTGTCTAGTTATGGAACTCTAATAATCATCACGATCCCGATTCGATTTTGACAACAAAAAACTTACAAATAATTCAATGGAGGGATTAATTGCTAGTTCGTGGCTTTCTTTGTACTCCTACAATCAAGAATTCAATGGGGGGATTAATAACTCTGTTGGTTTTAGCCTAAAATCCGATTCTTGCAGATCAAGATCATCTTTTGCAACTAATGTTCAATCAATTTTTAAGGTGGACATCGCCAGATCGCTAGGAAGCAAATGAGATCTTTGGTCACGAATTGAATTGCACCAGGTTTATCAATGCCTACTGCAGCCCGACTTGGGGGTGCTCAAGGTTTGAAATCAAAGATTTGCAACAGTTTATCAACTCTATATTCCCAAGAAAACAAGATTCAACTCTCAAGGTCATGTTTCAAGAATAATTAAATTAATGAATTATGTTCTGGTTTGAAAGTACCTTAATAATTCCCAACTAGTGGATCAAAAATTCCCCTTCATCAACACAAAGATCATCACGATAAAAGAAGAAAATTTTCATTTGCTTTTTCAGTATATGATTAATTTTTCATCCAAGAACTCCAACGAGCTCAATGCAGGAATAAACTCCTGTTTCAATAATGAGACTTCTCCATTTGACACCAAAGAATGATTACCAATGTAAAGGTAAATAAAACTAGCAGTCTTTATACTTTTTCAAAAGTCTCATCCATGCTCCCAAAACTTTCTTTTAAAAGAATAAACCCAAAGAATGATTATCTAATACTACATCGTGTTGATATACAGATAACAATTAAAAGATAAAAGGGAAAAGCGAAATCTAGGGCAATAGAAAACACACATTCATATGTATGGCAATTAATACATTCAGATTGATAGCCAAACAGTGGTGCGTATAGCTTGGATGAGGTTGAGATAAGTTTGAATGACAAACACACATTCAGATGCACACAAACATCTGATGCACAAGGAAAAAAGAGTAACAGAATTGTTACCAGTGACCTTGGAATTTAATGAAAGTCACGAAGTTGCAGCTGAGGTGGAACCTTAAAAGTAAATCATTAAGCCATCCCCAACCCATGACACCAAATATGGTGTGAAAATAACACCAAATTTGGTATTCTGGTGTAATTTTTCAAAAATCATCTCCAACCCATCGCACCAAATCTTACACCAAATGAGTATTTTATTACTTTCTTTTATTTTGTAATAACAAATTTATTTATTTGTGCAATTATTTCTTTTGCTTATATTTTATTACTATTAATGTACCCAAATAAAAACTTACATTTAACTAATATTGCAATATTAATTATATTGCAAAAAATATTAAAACTAATATCACAATAAATAAAATTACTACATGATAAAAAGGACAAAAATAACAATATATATATATATATATATATATATATATATATATATATTGTGAAACATAAAACAAATATTACCTTACTTGGTATTTGTTTTTAAACTTCCAGGTTTAATTTCAAGTTTGCTTGGTATTTCATATTTTTATGGCAGACTTTGATGCAAGTGAAAATCACACCAAACTTGGTATTTCATATTTTCACACCAAATTTGGTGTTTTTGTAATTTTTTGAAAAAATCATCTCCAACCCATCACACCAAATGATTATTTTATTGTTTTCTTTTAATTTGTAATAACAATTTTATATATTTGTACAATTATTTCTTTTGCTTATATTTTATTACTATTAATGTACTCAAATAATAACTTACATTTAACAAATATTACAATATTAATTATACTGCAAAGGAATATTACAACTAGGGGCGTTCGTTCGGCCAAACCGAACCAAACCAAAATTTTGGTTGGCCAAAAACCCAAACCAAAACTGAACCAAAATTAAATAATTTGGTTAAGTTAAAAACCAAACCGACCAAAATATTTGATGGGTGATAAAAAGCCTAAAAAAGCCCCCATCACATAATGCATTTGATGGGTGAAAAGAAAACAAACAGAAACAGAATTTGTCCCATACCTCACAAAAGTGCTCACATCATATAGTCCCATACTTTACAAAATTGCTCACATCAAATTTATACACAAATATTCTATAAATTTATACCCAAAAAATCTACAAATTTATATTTCTACAGATTACAAACCCTACAAATAGGAGTAAGAATTTGATCACAAACCCTATAAATTTATATTTCTACAAATTTATACCCAAATAATCTACAAATTTAAGGCTGTGAAATACATATATGTTCGAGATAGAGAGGCGAGAGGCGATAGGCGAGAGCGAGAGAGGCGTGAGAGAGAGGAAACCTATTCTAGGGATGTTCTCTGTTGTTTTCTTTTCACTGCACTGAGAGTAAGTAACTCAGGGTAAGTTACAAAAAAAATGTTACCTTGCTTGGTATTCGTATTTAAACTTCCAAGTTTAATTATAGTGCTTTTCAATTTCAGGTTGAATTTTAGGTTTGCTTGGTATTTCATATTTTTATAGCAGACTTTGATGCAAGTGAAAATCACACCAAACTTGGTATTTCATATTTTCACACCAAATTTGATGTTTTTGTAATTTTTCAAAAATCATCTCCAACCCATCACACCAAATGAGTATTTTATTGATTTCTTTTATTTTGCGATAAGAAATTTATTTGTTTGTGAAATTATATCTTTTGCTTATATTTTAACACTATTAATATACCCAAATAAAAACTTACATTTAACTAATACTACAATATTAATTATATTGCAAAAAAATATTACAACTAATATCACAATAAATAAAAATACTACATTATGCACGACAAACGATAAAAAAGACAAAAAATAACAATATATATATATATATATATATATATATATATTGACATGAACCTAAAAGAAATATTACCTTACGTGGTATTTAGTTTTAAACTTTCAGGTTTATTTACAGTGCTTTTAAATTTTGAGTTGAATTTTAGGTTTGCTTGATATTTCATAATTTTATAGCAGACTTTGATGCAAGTGAAAAATCACACCAAATTTGGTATTTCATATTTTCACACCAAATTTATTGTTATTGAAATTGTTCAAAAATCATCTCCAACCCATCATACCAAATGAGTATTTTATTATTTTCTTTTATTTTGTAATAATAAATTTATTTGTTTGTGCTATTATTTCTTTTTCTTATATTTTATTACTATTAATGTAATCAAATAAAAACTTACATTTAACAAATATTATAATATTAATTATATTGCAAAGAAATGTTATAACTAATATCAAAATAAAGAAAATTACTACATTATGCATGACACACGTCACACAATAAAAAAGACAAACATAACAATATATATAAGTATATATTGACAGGAAAAAAAACATATATTACCTTGCTTTGTATCGTTATCATATTATTATGTTATATTGAAAGAATAAACTGAACTCAACCCCTGTGATATTAGTGATTTAAATTAGAAATTAAAATGGATATGGAGTGATGGGGATTGCAACAATTTGGGTTAACACATAGTCAAACGATTTGGAGTTAACTTGTTAAGTTTTGCCAACTTCACTCCATTTGAACAAAGATACGCATTTTTCACTTTTACTTCCAACTAAAAAGTTGGACCAGTCCAATTGATATATGCCCACAATATGAACTCTCGTATTTTCTAACTCTATTATTCACAATTCTTTAATTTTTGGAAACTACAATTGTCTTTTAGATCCATTTCAATTAAACAAAATGATTGTGGTGCTATATTAATATATTTGGACAGTGGATTTCTGACATAATATAGTATTTCAACTAACAATTCCAATTCTCTCCTACAATTTGATAGTTCTTGTTTCTTATTTTCGATTTCAACTTCTTTATAACTTTGTTATGTAGATCATTTCATTTTCAGCTAAGTATCCCAATCAAGAGATCTTGGTTGTAGATAATTATGTACTTGGACTGTCTTGGTTGTGATTTTGTTTATGATCTACAATTTTTATATCTTTAAATGGATGTATGCTAAACTTGAACTAATATAACTCAAAACTTATGCTCCAGAGTCAAAGGTTGATTGACAAATACAACTTTATGAATGTTCTAATTTGTACGACACAAGAATTATGTGGTTTGGGTTTTAAAAATTTGATGTCGGAGATCATACAAGTATGCCAAATGATTTTTTGTACCCGAGTTTCTTCTGTGGCTTTTTATTTATGTTTAGTTGATTTCTGCATGTTTATTGTGGAAGATTTGGGGTTTAATGGATTACTACGTGTTATCTAATATACTAAAATGCATATTATTTTCTTTAAGTTTTGCTTTTCAAATTCAGAGGTATTTTTAGGTTGCTGGTATTATTTTTGTGTGAATTGGATGTGACAGGTGCATTATATATCCTTTGCAATACCCTGTGACAAAACATGGATGACATGTAAATTGATGAAAAGTGTAATCCAATGATCGCTACCAATTTTTGAGTACAACAGGTTCTGGAAGACTAGCTGATACTGGGACTATGGTTTTCATGCATAAAATAGAAGGTCTCGACATTGGCCACTTCCATAGCTCTCTCTTTATCACACTTGAATAATATACTACCATGTCTAATGGTAGATGCAGTAGGAAAGGCTGTGATTTATGTGCAGTTCGATGAATATTTGACGTCATATATTAATGAGCTCCAACATGGCAATACATTGACATGTATGAAACATAAAGTGTCTAGTGCAGATGGGAGTGAGGTTTCCTACTCCTTTGTGCCACCAGTATCCAGAGCGATGGTTAATATCTTTCATTATCGATATCCATCAAAAGAACTTATTAGTGATGGATCTCAAATTAGTGAACCTAGTCATTAAAGAAATAAGGGTGATGGTGATGAGAGTAGCTTACTGTGAGGCTTCACAAGGACTAAAATCGACGATTTCCAATTCCTTAGACGATTGCTTGAAAAACTATTCAATGAATCTAGTGGTCCAAAACGCCGAAAAATGCTTGACAGTCTTTTCAACGAGATGTTTAAATACCCGAAGTATTTTTTTCTTTTTTCCTTTTTTGTTGATTTTTTTTTTTAATTTGAAATTGAAATATTATTTTTGGAGGGGTATTGATCGATATCTGACTAATTATATTTCAATATTGCCTCCAATTGAAAGTCTCAACTTTATAAGAAAGTTAGTGGATATGTGAAGTATGGTAGAGGCTAATAGTAGACTTGATGGTGGATTTGATTTGGCAAAGAAACGTTTGATTTAATTCGAGACCGGATTAGTCGTCTTGATGCCAGCACGTTGTCACGAACTTATTCCATTAACAATGCATGTGCGGCCTTAGCTCCTTCAATCGCCTCTTGCAATTAGCTAAGTCAGCCTCTCCCAAATATTTGTGTGTGAAGAAGTAAAAGAAGTTGGCTAAGTAATAAGCACACAAGAAAGTTTGAAAATGAATACTCTCTCAAATCAACTTGTTTAGAAATGTTTGATTGTTTACAAATGAGTCTCATCACCTATTTATATTACTACACATCCTTAATGGATGGCGGTAATTCATTTGATCCAACGGTTGAGAGAAGTTCTCTAGAACATGTGTTAAAAATAGAACATAGTCTCACAATAATAATGAAATAAGAAGATGGGTTTTTGTAACTTATCTTTTGGAAAATTTGTACACCGAGCCTCTTGTGTATCAATAACCTGGAAAAGATTTAGAAAGAAAATTAGAATTTCATAAAATTTATATTTATTATAAAAACATATTCAATCAAACAAAAATTAAATCGAGTGTTCATAACCCGAAAACCATGAAATCTCATTTAGAGTAAAAACAAAAAGTGTACATAAAGATTTAATTAATATTACCTCTTATTATATATTTAATTTTAATTTGGGAATTTCAGTTCAATGTATTTTATTAAACATGCCAAAAATACAACTTTTTTTTTCAAACATGAATTAGTAAGGTGCTAGTATTTTTAAGGAAAAAAAAGTTGAAAACTTATTTTTTATAACTTAATCTTACGGTCTCCGAATCATCTCTCTTTTATATGTAAAAAGTTTAGATTTTTCATAGATAAATTTAATCTCCACAACTCAATCAAATTATACGCAAGAATAATAAAACTTTCATCTGCAATTGTTCATATTTGTGCTATATATATGGTATGGATTTATCAATTAAAATTCAAATGTATAGTACATAATGGTTTAAATAATTACATGATATTGTGTGAACAAAAATAATCAGACAACATATAAGAGAATCACATGTAAAAATTAAAATATATAAAGTTTTTTTTTTAAAAAGCTGGAAAGATAAATAAATATTATTATCTTTGCATTCACTATTTTTGTTCAAATAATAACATATGAAACATATTGATGCGCAAATACGAAAATATACATATTATTTTGCAAGACATATAAAAATTTGTAAAAATATTGATTATAAAATATAAAATTATACTTACTTTATGGATTGAAAGCCGTCTGGTGACTGCTGAAACAATTTCAATTTGGTTTTTTGACAATTAATAAATCCTTGATTGTTAAGAGGATTGTTTTGGGATTTTTTTGATGAAATAAATTTAATTGGTATTCGTGAATTGTTAATAGGATTGTTTTGGATCCTAAAAAGATGCTATGACCAAAATTAAGGGGTAGGAGATTTTTTTTGTCTTGTGATTTAATTATGGTAAAGGGATTAGTAGGTGAAATTTTAAATGGTGTAGGATAAAAAAAATATGAAATTGGTTCTTTCCTACCCTTATAGCCGAAAACTTAAGGTGTAGGATGATAAAAATTTATTTTCTCATCTTTTTACAAAATTAAGGGGAAATAAAATATATAAGTGTACATATATAAATATATAGGAGGTTAAAATAAGGATGTGAAATAATAAAATGTGTATTTTTCAAAATAGATAGGAAGTTGTTTGGAAATGTATTACAGAATAAGGTGAAATATTTGTATAAAGATTGGAATGTACTCCTAAAATTTTAAGGGGTCCAATATTATTACAATCAAAAATAATAGATCAAGAATTAATACATGAGGAATAAATATAATCGGTATGCTCGAAAGTAGAGAAGAAGTAATTGACATTGGAAGGAGTAAATAAATGAGTGTCACATTTTAATTATAATAGGTATTGCGACACTTAGCAAAAAGAAAATTGTCACTATACAACATCGTATAATATGTTAAAAAAAGTCGTGGCCTCACATGATGAATGAGCACTTGTGTTTGTTTCCAGGTCATCCAATTCCAATTAGATAATCAAGGCTAGCTTATAGAGACATTCTATATCAGGTATTCATTTATATGATAAACTCTTGTAATATGGCGATCTGGAAGTGAAAGTGGAGCCTTTCAATTACTGAGAATGTTTGATTTTCTTGTTTTGGACTTCATTTTTGTCTCTTTTTTATAGTCGAGTATACCAGTTTACTAACCATTGTTTTGGTTAGCTTCAAATTCTACGTCTATGTTCTATGATGCCTGCTAGCACAAACAAACTTATGTGTTTATGTTGGCTTTTGGAAGAAGATGGGGGCATGTCTCTATGCTTTGGAAAGATAAGATGTATAATGTAGGTTGATGAAACAATTTGGCTTTTATGATACTCTTTAATGCATCTTAGTCCTATGATGTTCTCCTTGCTGTAAGATTTTTTCCTTTTTTAGTGTAATTGGTTCACAATCTCAGGTTGTACGTACTATGAGTGCAGTTTTACAGAGTAAGTTTCTAGTATTATATAGTTTCTACAGAAGATATGAGCATTATTTATGTTATCTTTTCGTTGTGGCATGTACTGGTATCTATTTGCCCTATCTGACTTCGTGCTATTTCACTTGTTTCTTCTTCAGCCATAATAATGACATCTTGGATGCAAAGTTCTTGTATGGTTGCAAGGAGCCAACTATCGTTGCACTTTACCAGGTTCTGATTTACTTTAGCGCATATCAATAGTTGTGAATGCATGTATTGTCCTCTTGCTGTATTTTTCATACATATAGGAACATAATTTGCTTAAGCCATCGACTCTCTTTTTATACATAAAATCACATCTCGGACGAGGCATGTACATAACTTGTATGCATTATGTGATAATGTTTTCTATATTCATTGATCTATCTTTTAAGATAGTTCCAAGAAATGAGCCCCGTGCAGATTCTTTTACCATCCTTTACACAATATATGATATTTCTTGTTTTTTTCCAAGAAAAAAAATAAAAATATAATTTTTTTTATTCTTATTCATGTTGTTGGCCCTTTTCCTTAACATCCTCTTTCTTATCATTTATCATTGTGTTGATTAGATGGCTTCGGCCCTTCGTGGTCATGTGAAAACATATGAGATCGTGAACAAAAGATTCGTTCGGAGCTCATTACATTTAGAGAATCTTCAAGATGGCGCATATATGTTAATCCCATTGCCACATTCCGTTCCTAGTGTCCTAGTTGTTGGTGGAGGAACTATTGTGTATTGCCATGACGGTTGGGTTGACAAGAAAATCCAAATTAAACCTGTTGTATCTCCTGTTATTTATGAAGATGATCCTTGTTTAAGTCCTACCATAAAGTTGATTAGAAGAGCTTATCAGAAGGTTTATGCAAGGATTGATGGCTTCAACTACTTACTAGGAGACCATAGTGGGAACTTACACCAAGTTGTAATAAGCCATGAAAATGAGAGGTTTGCTTTCTCTTGTTCCGTTGTATCTTAAACTAAGTAAATTTCACCATTCTTTTCAATGTTTAGGTTTATATGCAACTCTGTAAAAAGTCTGAATTGAAGGTAATTCTTTTGTCAGTGTACGTAGACTCGAAGTTAAGAACCTGGGGCAAACGTCTATTGCATCGTCCATATCATATCTTGGTGACAATGTAGTCTTTATTGGCTCAAGTTATGGAGATTCACAGGCCTGAAATTTGTGAGTTGAAATTTGTTAATATGGAGTAATCTTTTAAATTAATGTCTGTGATTTATTGGCACTACTATGTGCTTTTTCGTTTTTCATCTGTCAGTTAATTTAATGTAGGACTGTTGAGTTTGGACTTGGATTGCACAACTTGTAACTAAATAAATGTGGCTACTAATTAAAGATAGTTACCGCTCTTAACTTGGATATTACTGTCTTTAGATTCATGATAACTTCTTATATTATTTTTACTTCATTTACATCCAGCTCATAAAGTTTAAGCTTAGAAAGCATTTCAATGATTCTTCTGTGGAAGTTCTGGAAAGTTATGCCAACTTGGGGCCAATATTTGACTTTTGTGTGTGTCCTTACAATTGGGGGATGTGCAAGCCCAAAGTCAGGTAGTTACATGTTCCAAGGCATATAAAAATGGTTGTCTGCAAGCGAAGATCATAACATCAATGGGATGTGGTCACTGAAATCAAATATTGGTGATCAATACCACATGTTTTTGGTTGTGAGCTTTGATAATGAGACTGGTGTTTGGAAAATGGAGGATGATTTGACTCTATATGTGATAGAGGAGTTCTGTTCAGATGCCAGGATATTCTTTTTGTAATAATATTTTGTATAATCAGTTTCAACAAATAGGTTGTTGCAACTTTAAAATTACTTTTAGTTTAGATGGTTGTGGTTAATTTTTAAGATGTAAATTAATCAAAGAGGTTACTCCAATAATATAATATATATATATATTATATAAATGGTTGTGGGCCTTGTGGCTAATGTTTGTGGAATAAAATCAACGATTCATAAATAAATAAAAAATGAAATAGAAATTTCCCATATGAACTTAGCTGAAGAAAAAAATCAGAATCGGGAATGAATGAGACTGCGTAAAGTCTGCGAGGGGCCACACAAGAGAAAAAAATTTAGATTAGGTTTTATTAATCAAATAATAAGATAAGGCATATGAATGTTTGTGGAATAAAATCAAGGATTCTTAAACAAAAAAAAAATGAAATAGAAATCCTCCATATTAACTTAAACCCGAATCAAGAATGAATGAGGATGCGTAAAGTCTGCGAACGCCACACAAGAGAAAAGATTTCAGATTACGTTTTATTAATCAAACAATAAGATAAGTTATATGAATGTTTGTGGAATAAAATCAACGATTCTTAAATATAAAAATGACAATATATATATATATATATATATATATATATATATATATATTACAGAAATATAAAACAAATATTACCTTACTTGGTATTTGTTTTTAAATTTCCAGGTTTAATTATAGTGCTTTTAAATTTCAGGTTGAATTTCATGTTTGATTGGTATTTCATATTTTCATGACATACTTTGATGCAAGTGAAAATCATAACAAACTTGGTATTTCATATTTTCACACTAAATTTGGTGTTTTTGTAATTTTGCTAAAATCATCTCCAACCAATCACACCAAATGAGTATTTTATTATTTTATTTTATTTTTAAATAACAAATTTATTTGTTTGTGCAATATTTATTTTGCTTATATTTTATTACTATTAATGTACCCAAATAAAAAATTACATTTAACTAATATTACAATATTAAATATATTGCAAAAAAGTATTACAACTAATTTCACAATAAATAAAATTACTATATTACGCACAACACAAGATAAAAAGACAAACATAACAATATATATGTATATATATATATATATTTATATTGACATGAACATAAAACAAATATTTCCTTGCTTGGTATTTATTTTTAAACTTCCAGATTTAATTATAGTGCTTTTAAATTTCAGGTTTGTTTGGTATTTCATAATTTGATATGATTTTGATGCAAGTGAAAATCACAACAAACTTGGTATTTCATATTTTCAAACAAAATTTGTTGTTTTTTTAATTGTTCAAAAATCATCTCCAGCCATTCACGTCAAATGAGTAATTATTATGCATGACACATGATAAAAAAAACATAATATATATATATATATATATATATATATATATATTTGACAGGAACATAAAACAAATATTACCTTACTTGGTATTTGTTTTTAAACTTTCAGTTTATTTACTGTGCTTTTAAATCTTGGGTTGAATTTCAGGTTTGCTTGGTATTTCATAATTTTATAATAGACTTTGATGCAAGTAAAAATCACACCAAATTTGATATTTTATATTTACAGCAAATTTGGTGTTTTTGTAATTGTTCAAAAATCATCTCCAACTCATCACACCAAATGAGTATTTTATTGTTTTCTTTTATTTTGTAATAACAAATTTATTTGTTTGTGCAATTATTTCTTTTGCTTATATTTTATTACTATTAATGTACTCAAATAAAAACTTACATTTAACAAATATTATAATATTAATTATATTGCAAAGAAATATTATAACTAATATCAAAATAAATAAAATTATACATTATGCACGAAATACTTTACATGATAAAAAAAAGACAAACATAACAATATATATATATATATATATATTGACAGGAACAAAAAAAACAAATATTACCTTGCTTGATATTTATTTTTAAACCTCTAGGTTTAATTATAGTGCTTTTAAATTTAAGGTTGAATTTCAGGTCTGCTTGATATTTCATATTTTTATGGTGGACTTTGATGCAAGTAATATTATATCTTTTTGATAAATTATAATTTAATTTGTTTCTTAATTATTTTAGTTTATAGAAAATTTTAAGTTTATATTATAATAATTTATTGCTAAATATTAGCTATTTGTTAGCTATTATAATTGTTCATCCAAAATAATTACTAAATTCCAAATTTAAATAACTAATAGTATGTTACGATTAATTATATATCAAATGTAGGATACAATTGGAATTTAATTTCTAAATTGAAGAAATTGGAGGGCAAAGAGGGAATATTTGTATTACACTAAATTTGGTGTAAGGTTTCGAGCTAGGTTAAAGAGAGTTTTTTTTATTTGGTGTAATGGATAAGATATAGAGTTGGGTTGGAGATGCCCTTAGCAGGTCTATAATTTGTGAATCAATGGGCAAATCATAAGAAATAACATCCTTGACTCATCATGTACTACTGTACAGACACACATATGCATAAAACCCTTCAAACAGCTATATATAAAACCACTTTTCTTTGACGATTTTTTAAAATCTTTTCGAAAATATCAAGTATGCTTTTGAGTAGGAGTACCTGTGGTGGCAATGGAAGCAAGGGGAAATTGACTCGTTGCTAATGTTAGGTTTTTTTTATACCACCATCGTTTGCTAAACAAGAATGGTATTTTTAGGGGCGTCGTTGTCGTCCCAAATTCCTCATTATTAGTGACCACAATTTCGATTATTTGATGCTATAAGTATTAGTCTCCAAGGATTTTAAAAATTATTGCGGAAATTATTAGCAATAACAAGGCGTTGCACATAATAATATTTAGCCGTTCTTTGAAAATACCATTGAAAAAGATCCTTTTTGGTGTAATACATTTATGTGTTAAATATATATAATTTATATAAAAATAATAAATATTTAAGAAAATATTTTATATTCTCAACGTGATATTTAATTTACCATGCAATTGCATGTTAAATTAAAATAAAAAAAATTGAATTCCAAAAATAGCCAGAAAATATAAAACTCAAAGTAAGTGGATATTATTAGTCATTTTCTGGCATTAATACATAGCTAAGAATTTAGTCACGATCATATTGGTTGGAAATCGAGATTTCAATGCACATTTTTTTGCTATTAATTTTTTTTTAAAGATGTGTTGCTATTTATCCTACAAAAATCTAAACATTCCAGGTTGAGGGATCCAAATCCAAATTTCTTGATACTCCAAGAGATGGAACCGGTCTGTAATAAGCAAACAATGTTAGAAGCTCCCTGGGATTGTCCGGGGAAGCCCCTCCGATGTTGAAATCAACGAAATGTAAATGTAGGAAGATAATCCAAAGGACAAAAGCTAATTAGCAATTGAAATGTACTTAATGAAACATTAACTAAGGAGGTGATACATGTAAAATATACGTGCATTTAAGGGTTTGTTTTGATATACATTTGATACATTTGTATGTATATTTAGTGTATTTTGGTTGGTTTCCTTTGTTGGGCATGATATTGCGTACTCTTGTATATTATACAGAAAATTGAGCTAAATTGGATAAAAAATAGCATGCTCAAAAGGATATGCCAAGAGCCAAGGTACGAGTAAATATGTGAAAGAAAGAAGCATGGACGGTCGAACAAAAGGGAATTACTTTCAAAACGTCCAAACACGCCAACAATTTTCAGCAGTAGTAGGGTTTAGTGTTTTGGCCATAACTTTCTTACAAAATGGATATTGAGATGATTCAAGTGGCAATGGAAAGCTAAGAGAAAGGGTTACAACTTGCATGAAGACCCAAGGAGCAAAATCACATGTTTACAGAGACAAAAACTGTCATGCCCCAAACGTGACGCGACAACGATCAATCACTTAAACAGAAATAAATCAATCAGCCTAAACCAAAGATACAAAACTCCAAGTAAAATAGAGTCTAATGCAATGGAATTAAAATAAACACGAGTACAAATTACATCTTAAAGTCGGCGGTATCCGAATACAACCCAAAAGATTTTTCAATTAACTTACAGATCCAATGAGAAATAAAATGAAGAGTCCAACAACAAATAAAAGTAAAAGGAAATGTCGCTCCTCATTCGATAGGGATTCAATCTGCATGAGGTTCGATGTCTTCGAACTCTTCATCTAAAGGTTAGAAAACAGGAGGGAATGAGACAGAAATCTCAGTGGATGGGGTGATCGTGTGCAAGTGTGGCGATATAAATAGTTAATGCGAGAAAACGGTTGTATGAAAACGCGTGAGGTATGATGCATGTGTTCACACATAGTCCACAAGCGTCGTGATAAATATATTAAGTAATATACTTATACAGTTTAAGAAAACAGTTCGTGGTCACGCAGGCATTATGGTTCAAGCAAGACATGGGGATTGCGTACCGATGTGTAGCGCCAATCCTATACAAGACAATTAGTGGTTGCGTCTTCGATATGTAGCGCCAACCCGTTAGTTCAACTCCGGAATCGTGTGGATGGGGCAGCGATTCCTTTGTTCTTCCTTGTAACTCCCGTTCATGATGGTCAAAGACCTGTCACCTTATCGCTCGTAGGCAAAGACAAAATCCACGTTGGAGCTAGCAAGGCTCGGATTCGTCTCGGATTCGTCATAATCATGATTATACCTCAAGTACTACGACCCGCTTCCCTTGGACAAACTCCGTCCCTCGATTTGCGGGATTAGGGCGATGGGTAGGAGAGTGGAATAGCGGCCGAGCTGCCGGTTCCATCCCCGACGTATCCATTTCATTTGTGTGAGCTCGACACATCAAGTTGACTCAGGCAGGAAATTAAGTACACGTTCAGGTAGTCAACCAGGCAGTCGAGTATTATTGATTCGGGAAGCAGTTCATGAAAAGTTCTCAAATTTTGCACAAAATAGTTTTGGCGTTGGTGGAGTTATTGGGATGAAGATAATTATCGGGAGGATAAGTAGTCTTCGATATCTTAAGGATTAGGAGGAACATAGGTCCGTTATAGATTCGAAATCGCGAGGCGAAGAAGTCGCCCCCGTGATCGGTTATTAATCGGTCAAGACGATCCGATAAGTCAAGGGATTTTTAAGAAAATAAAATATTTTAATTAAATATTAAAGTAAGAGGGTCCAGGGCTGTTTCTTTAAAAGAAAATAATTTGAGTTAGGTCCTTATAAAAATAAAATTTACAATTAGCCCCGCTTTGTAAAAACCAATACTTTTGGGGTTAAAAGTTAAATAAATAAATGTCCCGACCTTGAAAAATTATGAGGTCAGTTCCTAAATTCTCTAAATTGTTCATAGATTCAGGTTTTTAAAGTTTTGAGGTCGAGTTTTTATAAAATTCTCACATTGGCCCCAAATTTGTTAAAATTGTCATTTCGGGCCCTAAGTTTAAAATAATCGGAACTCACAAACCGGAAGGGCTTTTAATGTGATTCCAGATGGAAAATGTCACTAAGGTTAGTGGGATATTGGAACAAAAATAGTTTTAAAACTTCATAAGTATAGGTCCCTTAACTTTTGAAAATCTCATTTTTGTCCCATTTTGGAATAATTGCCTTTGAGGCTTTTAGGGGTCCAATTGTTATGAAATTTGAACCTTGGGTCCAAAATATAATTATGTTATAGGTAAATTAGTATTTCCAGGTGTATGGGCTGCATAAGTCCTGGAAATTTCATTTGGGTCCTCAAGTTAAATCTTTTACAATTTGGTCCCTCAAGTTTTATAAAATTACTTTCCAAACTCTAAACACTTGGATTTTGGAATACACTTAAAATATGTTATTTCCAGTCCCTTAAGAGTTAAAATTTCAAGTTTTAAATTAGGGTCTGGTACAGTTTCGAAATTTGCAAATTAGCCCTTAAACTTCTCAAATCTTACAATCTAGTCCTTGGGCTTTTAAGGGTTGATTTTTTTTTTATCTAAAAACTCTTAAAACTTTATTGAAATGTCAAAACATAATTTTTGAACCTGAGTACAGTCCCAAAAATCGAAAATTACAGAGGGGTCCCTTAAGTTTTATTTTCTTGCAATTAAGTCCACCAACTTTCCATTTTTGCATTTTAAGTCCAAAAATCGAAATTTAATCAATTATGCTCGACTTTTCCAGGTTATAAATCATTCAAAACATAGATTACAAGAGTCATAAATATACATATCCATTTCATGCAAGCATTCATCAAGTATAACAATAAAGTGTACATGTATGTCCTATTTTTCGATAAATCGCATTTTTGAGCAACACTTGAGAATTTTTCCACTAGATACAAGAAAATAGCATGCAATACATAATATATATCTCAAGTGCTCAATAACAAAATACTACATGCATATTTTCAATTTAAAAACCTAGAAGTTGAAAGGATTTTTCCACCCACCTCGTAGTAGTTTCTCGGGTTGATCTAAAATGTGGTCTTCTTCCTTGAATCAACTTCTTGACTCAAACTCTTGAAGATCAGCCCGTAAAAGGTATCCAAACCATATTTTGGTGTTAAAATTAAAGTCTCAAGTCTAAAGAAAATATACTAGTACCAAATGGTTACTACTCACCTTAATATCTTCAAGTAGTCTCAAAAATGGAAATTTTCCTTCAAGCCTCTAACCTCCACTTGAGATGATGTAGGTCAGCCCCTAAACTCCAAAAATTTATATTCTTGAGTCAAAAATTAATTCTTCATGTTGTCAAGAAAAATACTAAAACCTTAATTTTTTCACCTTAATAATATGTAATCTTGAATTTCCTCTTCAAGCTTGTAATCAAATCTAGGTCTCTAATTCTTCAAGAATTTTCTCTAGGAGTACCTCAACAAGAAGGATTCAACATTATTATATGGTGAAGGTATAAGGTTGAGGATTGGAGAAGAAAAATAGAGTTGGGAGAAATGAAGATATTATTACCTTATGCTTGAAGAATTTGATCCTTTAGAGAGGAAAATGGAAGCAAGTCTTGTGTTTTTATGATAATTATGAAATGAATAATATTGGTAGATAAAGAAAAAAATAACAAAATGATTGATTCCCCTAAGACAAGGAGCCAAAAGTTGGAGGGAATAATAATCATGGTGTTGGTATTTTTATTTATTAGAATTTGATGGAAAGAAAAGTTTGTCCATCCTTTAAGCATGTGACCAAAAGTTGAAAACAAAAATAATATATATATGTAAATATATATATATACATATATAATTGTAGGTCTTGAAAAGAATATGAAACAACCTCCCCATTTATGGTAATTTTCGAAATTTTTAAAAATATAAATAAAATATTTTTTTAAAAAAAAATTGATGGGAAATTGGTTGGGATGAATTATAGAATAAGATGAAATATTAGGATAAGGATTGGAATGTATTCCTAAATTGTTGGAGGTCTAATATTCCTAAAGTAGTAGTCATTCGATCAAGTATTAATACTAGAGGAAGAATATAAAATTGCTAAGCTCTAAAAATACGAAATGCGTAATTGACGTTGGAAGAAATAAATAAAAATAGAGTCGAGTTTCATTAATAATAGGTTTGTGATACATAGCGAATAATAATCACTACATAACACCGAATCTCACGTTCAAATTCGGGGTCTCACAAAAACCAATTGCACGGTCTTTCCATGTGAACAGTCACACGACCGTGTGAATGGTCCTGCGGTTGATTTTGTGTGCTAATCCCATCAGGACTTTATCATTAATCTCTCAAAGCACCTATATAAAGAAGACCAAACCCATGGATGAAAATATGAAGTCATTACATCTGAAAATACACTACAATACATTATGATTAAACAAATCAACAGTCTTTTGAGAGAGGAGGGCTAATTAACGAAAAGCATACCTTTCGCATCTACGGAAGCACAAGGGTTCGAAGGCTTGGAGAGAAGATCCATAATGACAAGAATGGTTCTTTATTTATTAGTTTAGATCTCTTGTTTGTACTTAAATGATGGCATACTATTTGATTTCAACTTTGTCTATGAATTTGTTATCAAATATGTTGGGCTAATTATTCTGATCCTAGGGCATAATCAAAACTATGGATTCATGTTAAATCCATGATGATTGTTTTCTTCATTGATTTAGGTGTTTTATTATATAAATTCGAATGCTTAATTGTTGTAGATTATCTAATCAATAATTTGCTGTCATATTTGTTAGTCCATAATTTGGGAGATGAGTTCTAACAAACGAAAATCAAATTTAGGCATAAATGAGTATAGAGTTGGAAGGCTTATAACTGTTTGTGGGGAGTACTTCAATTCAAAGATCTTTTAGAAGATAATATTAATTGTTGGGCAGGGATGCTAGCAATTGGTATTAATCAACTATTCATTTGTTAGGGTGGTGGAATAAACAAATATAGAAATTGAATCCATAGAAACATATAAATTGGTTTTGATAAACATTAATTGAGTTCTCTTACTTCAGCTTCAACATAAGGACTCTTCTGCATAGTTGGATGAGTCAACTTCTCGGCTAACTCTTCAATGTCTTCTTTATTCATATTTGGTTCATCAAAAACCACATGGATGGATTCTTTTGTGACCATAGTCCTTTTGTTCAGCACTATGTATGCTTTACTTTCAGCTGAGTATCCTAGAAAGATACTTTCATCAGTTTTGGCATCAAAGGCCTTCAAGTTGTCTTTTCCATTGTTGCGAATAAAGCATTTGGAACCAAATATTTTAAAGTATCCAACATTTGGCTTTTTCCCTGTCCAAATTTCATAAGGAGTTTTGGTCAGCTGTCTATTTATCATGCATCTATTTTGGGTGTAGCAAACTATATTTATGGCTTCAGCCCAAAATCTCTTTGGTAACCCAGTTCAGCTAACATGGTGCTAGCAGCTTCCTTGAGAGTCATGTTTCTTCTTTCAGCTACTCCATTCTGTTGTGGAGTTCTTGGTGCTAATAATTCATGAGCAATACCATTCTCCACACAATAATGAGTTATTATTCCGTTGACAAACTCAATTCCTCTGTCTGATCTTATTTTTATAATGGTTTGGTCTTTCTCATTTTGAACTCTCTTCATCAGTTGAGGTAACTTCTGTAGTGTTTCCTTCTTTTTACACATGAAGATTGTCCATGTATATCTTGAATAGTCATCCACTACTACCAGGATGTATTTCTTTCCACTTATGCTTGTTGGCTCAACTTAGAAGTGGCAACGGGGCGGATCGGGGGTGGATTTTGCTTTCCCTGCCCCCGACCCCGGTAGTATGTTTTAATCCCCGCCCCCGACCCAAACCCCGATGGGGAAAAATTAATAATCCCCATCCCCGCCCCAGATGGGGTCGGATTTCCCCGACCCCGATAACCCGATTTGAGTAATTTTTTTAAAAAAAATCTTAATTATGCTATATAGATCTAATTGATCTCTTAAATTCATCCAAATTAATTTTTAGATAACGTGCAAATCAAAAGCAGTGAATCTTACCTGTGTTTCTTTTTTATTCATATATGCTTCTTTTTTTATTTAATATTCAAGCATATATTAATATTTCAATAAAAACTAGAATAATAATCATGACTTGCATATATAGCAAAGTAGCAGTAGCAACTGTTTTGTCTCAAAAAAGCAAGAACAATTGAACAAACTTTTTTTCCTCAAAACATGGACAACAAAATAACATTAATTTGATCTCTAATATAGAAACCATCGCCCATCGGTTGGAAGAAGCAAAAGATTGCTCAATTGTATTGCTCGCTGCTTTGTGAAAATGAGGCAAACCCACTAATCACTTGAATTCTTCTCTTCATTTCTTCTCTTCAACCCAAAATAATCCATTTCAGGCAAAAAAGTAACAACATCTTATCAATATCCATATTAATCTATGATAGCTCCTACAATCATTATATATATAAGCATTAACTTCTATCCAAATATTTCAAATATAAATCTATAATTTATTTAGAAAAAAAATACATAGATAACAATAACTTTATTTAAATACCTTCACCATCTGAATCCATTTCATCATATATGGTGGCATAACCATCTGAACATAATACATCTCCATCTGAAAGATACATTAACACATGCATAAGTTGTGTGCAAAAATAATATAATCAATATAAGTGATAAATAAAATTAGGAGATGAATAATTGTACCTTTGTTTTCAGCAGCCCAAAGCCAACTTCTACTACACATCAGTGCCTCTAATGTCTTTGGATAAAGCCTACTACGATGTGGGCTCACAATCCTACCACTTGTACTGAAAGCGGATTCAGAAGCAACAGTAGACACGGGAATTGCCAATATATCTCTAGCAATGGCTCAAAGTGTAGGATATTTGACTCCGTTTATCTTCCACCATAACAAGATATAAACATCCCCAGTTCTTGGTAAGACATCTTCGTCTAGATAATTGTCTAACTTTGACTTAACACTTGAGGTTCGAGATCTTTTCTTTGACCTCCCAAATAAATCATAATCTGACAATTTATCTTTACCTCCATAAAAATGAGTAGCATCCACTCTTGTTGGATCATATTCACCCCCTCCAACATCAATTATCAATTGGTAGTCATTCACTAAATAATAACAAAGCTAACGTATATTCTCAATTTGGGCCGAAGAATCATTACCATAAACTTTAGGAAAATAGAACTCAAGTTATGTCATCTTATATCTTGGATCTAACACAACAACAACCCCCATTATCTCATGAATAACTCCCCAATATTTTTCAAATTTTACCAGCATTGTGGTTGCCATTTGAGAAATAATATCACTTTCACAAGCAAGCCACTCAGATAACTCTAACTGGATCTCACAAATATTAGGAAAATACATATTAGCAGTAGGATATTTAGTTCCATAAAACAATTCAGTCACATTATAGAAAAGCTCCAATCTCTCGCAAATTTCCTTGGCAAATTCCCAATCACTTTCACAAGGTAAAGTCTTATAGTGAGGTTCACGTTGTTTCAACGGAAAACACATCTTTGTATAAGATGTTTGATAAATGGTTTTATCATGATTTTGATGATTTTGTTTTTACACCAAAACAATGTTTTTAAAGGTTGTCCAAATACTCCTAAGTGATTTAAAATGGTTTTAATATTCTCAGGAGTATTTCTTCAAGTTTTGTTTTGATAAAATTGGACAAGACATTTAATGATTTTATGTCAATGGGTTTTACATGGAAACTTTGTTTCTAAATATTGTCCTAATACTCCCGATTGATCTAAAATGTTTTTACTATTTCTCGGAGTATTTATTGGAGTTTATATCGGACAACACTTTTGATTATTTTGTGTTTATGCGTTATTTTATCAAAACTATATTTCTAATGTTGTCCTAAATACTCCCGATCGGTTTAAAATGTTTTTACAAATTTTTGGAGTATTTATTGAGGTTTATTTTCGACAAAAATCGGACAACATTTCATTTTGGAGGTCGGCCGGTCGACCAAAGAGGCGATCGGTACTGGGAACGCATTGCACGAAAGCAGAACTCCCGAACTCCAAAAATAGGTCGGGGTGACCGGTCACAAGGGGGCGACGGTCGCACCTAGGCGACGATCGACCCCCTTAGGATCGGTCACCCTGTTGATTTTTTGCTGCGTTCTTTTCTTAACTTAATAGTGCGCGACCAGTGTCGCCTTAAGTTTGACAAAGACAAAAAATGTAACCGTTGTCAGCGTGAGACATCTTTTCCTTAATTTGTGGGATTGATTTCTAACAGACTCTTTTCTTCAATTGTCTTGCAATTTTTACGTAATTCATGTCCCCAATAGGAGCCTATTATGTACAAGACATCTTCTATAAATAGAGGAAGAATTGAAGCAACATAACAAGAGAGAAAACTACAACACAACAAGATACACTCAAGAATACACTTGTTCTTACATTGTCATATTTCTTGTTGTAATTTGCCTAGCTATTCACTTTCACATTCTTGAGGTCTAGGCTTTTCTTGATTACACTTGCACTCTATTGTATTATCAATTATCGAGTTGTAATCTTGAATTTGGGTAATCATTCAACACAAGATATCCTTGTGAGTGTTCTTGTGGTAAGAACACACTTGGGTGATCTAGGTGTTAGGTGTAAGAAAATTATGGTAATCTTCTTGTTGAGGTGTTGAAGAATTTGGTATTCTTCAAGGTTGAAGATTGTGGTAATCTTCACAAGGTGTCGTTGGAGATTGTGGTAATCTTCAAGTGAGATTGTGGTAATCTCAAAGGTGGTGTTGAAGAAGAGTGTGGTGCTCTTCAAGGTGTTGTTGTAAGTTGGTGTTGTATTAATTTGTGGTAAATTAATAAAATCTTTTTTTAAATCCATCCCAGGATATCTTGGGGTGGTAGAGGATTAGGCCCTAGGTGGGTTGAACCTCTATAAATCGGCGTGTGTTGTTTACATTCCGCACCTTTATTATTGTCTTTGAGCATTCGGTTCGAAAACGAGGGCGAAATCGAAAAGATGGAGATAATCTATTCACCCCCTCTAGATTATCGTAGCGCTTGGACTTACAAGTGGTATCGAGCCAAACTCTTTGGCAAGCTCGTTTCACATCGCGAGTGAAGAGAAACGATCGTCGGCTACAAACGAAGCTCATCTTTCGCACCTCCACCACCAAGCCACCTCGGTTTGATTCCAAAAATTTTATATTTTGGAAAGAAAGAATGGAATGCTATTTACAAGGTTGCGGGTTTGATATTTGGAACACCGTCATAAATGGAGAATCCATTAGATGAAAGATACACCACACACCTCCAAAGGCTTCAAAGAGCTCAATGATGAAGAAAAGAAAATCATCTCCTTAAACGGTAAAGCTCTCAATATTTTGTATTGTTCATTTACTAATTTGGAATATGAACATATTGTAGGAATTCGATCGGCACATGAAGTATGGCAAAAATTAGAAGCCATCTATGGAGTATTTGCAAATGATAGAGTCAAACAAAAGCATCTACTTCTCATTGGATACAAGCTCAAATCTAAGAAACAAGCCCTTACAACTTCCAACTATGAAGAAGTTGAATATTGTTTTATGGGCATCGAAGAAGAAAATGAGGTATGTCTTAAACCTCTACTTCCTATGATATTGTTATTCAAAATGATTATAGTGATTTGCAAAATGATTATGATGAACTTCAAAATGAATTCCAAAGCTTACTTGTTAAATACAAAAATTTGAAAAAGGAATTCAATGTAGACATGTCAAACGGGCGGGCTGGGCTAATAGCCCAGCCCACCTAGACCCGCCTTCCAAGCGGGGCGGTTCTTGACTCACCACTCGGGCGGGCGGGCGGGCTGAATAAAAATATAAAAGTGTAGGCCCAACTCGGCCCACTAGCCCCCGCCAGTGGGCCGGGCCTAAGCCACGAGCCATGTTTGGGCCAACGGGCCTGCTTTGTTTTTTTTTTTTTTTTTGTGTGTGTTCTTATGTTAAGTATAAATGAATCTAATATTTATATCAAAAATTGAGTTGCCAAGGTGGTAGGTTTTTACATCTCCTACCAAGAGGTCAAGAGTTCCAATCCCTTACAATACATTTATTAAATATTTTACACTTAATGTGGTACGCATTTTGCGAGTATATTTATTATGTTATAGTATTTTTCCAATATTAAGTAAACATACATTCCGGATATACTAATAAAAATTAAGTTGGCGTGATGGTTTGGCAACATGATTGTGTACTTGGAGGTTTGGTGTTCAAACCTCTACTACACCTCAACATAATTTTAAATCTTTTGAATCTATTTAAAAAAATAAAAATAAAAAAAGCATTGACCCATCCGGCCGGGTCTCAACCGATCCCGGCTCGGTGGGCTCGGGCCGGGCTGGTTCATATATTTGGGCCCAATTGGGGCCCGACTTATCTACTGGGGACTGCCCAGGGGACACCATTACTATTCATGGGCGGTCTGGGCGGCCAGAAGTGGGCCGGGCCGCTGGCCGAGCGCCAAGTGGGGGGGAGGCAGGCCGGGCCAGCCCCACCACTTGACACCTCTAATTCAATGTTTTGAAAAATGATAAGGATAGTTTATTTACTTCCTATGAATCACTATGCATATTGGCCATTATGCTCCTAGAATTATTACTTGTTTTTATTGCGGTAAAAGGGTCATACGGCTAATTCTTGTCGAGCTAGAAATAGCTCTAATTATTGTTGGAGACCTAAAAGTCTCAAGACTAATCCCAAAGGACCCAAACACATGAGGGTACCACAAAACAATGTCATATTAGGTAATCGGCGAAATAATGATCGAAGAGAATTCATACCGCAAGAAGGCATCAAATGACGCTTCATTTGATCAAAGAAGGAGAAATTATTCTCAACAAAGCCAATTTCAAGAAGAGGGTATAATCAAAAATGGGAAGAGCACAATCCTTGAAATGGCAAAGACATCATCAACAAGATGATTTTCAAAGAAAAAGAGACTTTCAACAATGGGAAGGCAACAAACCTTGGAAATGGAGTAATCAAAGAAGTCATCATCAACAAAGTGACTTCTCAAGGGGAAGATATCATCAACAATGGGAATGGCACAACCCATTGAAATGGCGTAATTGGTAACCCGTATCTCCTAGTTAAATATACATTTTATTTTGTTATTATGCATGCTTTTATTTGTGTCTTAATTGCAAAATGAGTTTTCAAGTATTTTGTTTAATTAAGGTCTTCAATATATATTTGTGCTTTTAAAATATTTTTGAAAAAGAAGACCTTATATGATGTTTTTAAAACTCTTGTGCATTGTTGTAGACTAAAGTGTGTCATCATCTCTTATGGATTTTTATGGCATGAGCTTACTTGCGATATCTCTTAGCCTACACTTTTATCAGTATGATTTGTGCTAGATTTGTTTTAAGAATTGTGTAGGATTTACATATTTTCACAAATGGCCATTTACGTCATTATTTGTCAAGAAAGGCATAAATTATCGAGGTACATTTACTTGTGTTATTCTTACTCTTATAGACTCGATATATGTATTGACATGTGCCTATGTGCTTGTTTTTCATAGTATTTCATACAAGTGCCATTAAGAGGATTTTTAGATTTTTTTAAAGGCACTATTCGATATTTGATTGCACATATTTGCTTTGTCAACTCTTGTTCAAATAATTCTTTTAAATGAGGTCTCAACTATATGCTATCGGATTTTCTAATTTCAAAAGAGACCTTTTATAGGTTTCTTAAGCTTATTTGAACTTGCATGATTTATAAGACTCTTGATGATATTCTAAATGCATAATATGTGTTTCTTGCTTCATGGTCTATATATATAGTGTCTATTTCTACTATGCTCTTATGCAAGATATGTTGTGATTGATGATTGAGGCATGTTATTACACTTGGGCTATTTTTTCTTGCTTATATAAGAAATGCCTTTAATGAGTTTGTTGAGTTGTGTAGAAAAGAAAATACTCCAAATATTTGGATGTAAATGTTCTATTATGAACACCTTAGATCATTTGGATGCCCAATAGTGATGAAGAAGACAAATTCCTCAATTGATGCTTCAAGATGAAGATTGGTTTTTAGAATTGCAAGAGGAGCTAAAAGGAAATGATACTTGGAAGTTGATGCCATGTCTTTCATCACAAACGATTATAAATGCAAAATTGGCACTCGGAACAAACTCGATGACCAAGGCAACATTGGTCGAACTAAGCCGAGGTTAGTAGCTCGAAGGTATTTTTAGGAAGAAGGTAATTGATTTTAATGTAACATTTGCACTCATAGCACATTTAGTAGCTATTTGCATTTTACTTGCCTATTCTTATTTTAAGAAAATTTCAAGCTTTACCAAATGGATGTTAAATCCATTTTTTTGGTTTTATTCAAGAAGAAGTCTATGTAAAACAACCTTCGGGGTTTAAAATTTTTCTAGGCCAAATGATTTTTTTTAAAAGGCCTTGTATGGTTCAAAACAAGTACCCCATGTATGGTATGATAGACTTAGCTATTTTTGCTAAATAATCTTACAAAAGGTAAAGTTGATACTACTCTCTTTGTTCTTTGAAAAAGGGCAAGATTGTTTGCTTGTGCATATTTATGAGAATATTTTTGGTGTTACTAATGAGTATTTGTGCGGGATATGTTTTTCTAAGTTGATACTAGATAAGCTTGAGATGAGCATGATGGGGAGCTCAATTTCTTACTTGGACAACAAATTATTCAATGCCAAGAAGATGGTTATATTTCAAAAGAACTCTTGAAGGAGTTAAGCATTGAAGAAAGAAAAACCATCTCAACCTCTATGGCTAAAGATTGACAAAGGTTGAGAAAGGCATATCGGTCTAAATTCGAGGTATGTTTTCTTGTTTATTCCAATAGACTCGACATTCAATATGCCTTATGTCTATATGCTCGATTTCAAAAACTATCCCAACGAATCTCATTAAAGTACCATTAAAAGAAATTTTCAAATATTGAAAGGTACTTCTTCTCATGACTTGTATATCCAAAGATTTAAAACGTTCCTATTTTTCGGGATAACAAGTTCGGTATTTATTATACGGTTATTCGTATTTAAAATATGGTTCGTCATAATCGAACTAAACATATTGAGATTGAAAAACTTTCTAAGGGATTGCGTTTTTATCAAAAACTTGAGATGTGTTTAATTAGTCTCAAAGTTAACTCGCGGACTTTTCAATCATTTACCGCCGAGTATTTTACCTCATTTCAAGCTTGATTATGACATAATGTATATTGAATGAGGTCTACGTTTGCATCTTGCACATTTTAAAACTTAGGGGCAAAAATCGGATTTTTGGATCAAACTTGGATTTTTCAAAGCGGAACTCAAATAGTGGGCTGATGGGGCAAGGCCGATCGGTCGCCCATGCCGTCGACCGATCACCCCTGCCCTGGACCGGTCGCCTTGATGATTTTCCTTGTTAAAAACGTTATGTTTTCGGACTTAGCCATTTTGGCTCTTTTGGTTCATTTTTCGTCCCCTTTGCAATTTTCACACACATTTCACTTCAAATGAGTTTTGATGTATGAATTATATATTTTGGGGACTACATAGCTCGGTTATCATCATTGTTGCTCGTCTTTACCAATCGAATGGTAAGAATTCTACTTCTTTAGCTCAATTGAGTTGAACCCTGAGTTTGTGGCTTATATGTATTTTTCTTGATGCAATTCATATATATTTGTGATGAGCTTATTGATTGTTGATGAATGATAATTGTTTAATTGTATTTGGTGATGAAAAACTTGGCTTGATTACATTTACAAGGGCTATATATATCATTTTCTAATTTTGACGCCCGCCAAGTGTTCGATAAAATGTTTCAATGAAAAATTCATCACCTACATGATTCTCTCGATTTCAAAAGTCTTATATATTTATAGAGATCATGTTTTGCTTATCAAATGATATTCCATAAGCTTCTTCAAGTCGTATGATTCGACTTTTCCCTCCTATTTGGTTTATAAGCTTCAATGTTCAAATAGCTCGGTACATCGGTTTTGTTGCGCACTTTGATATGAATATATGATGTATTTATCGTGCTAACATTCTTTTTGATGATTCCAAAGGGGGAGAAACAGGTTATAAGCTCTTTAGCTCAAAGAAGCTAAAATAAGCTTAACAAATAGAAGTTATAAGCTATGGCTTCCTAAAGCCATATGTTGTGTATGATTCTTGGTCCATTGGTTGTAGTATGGACGTATATATGTTTCTAATGATGTCTCTTTGACAGGGGGAGCTTTTTAAGTTATTGATACTTAAGCTCAATATCGAAAAGCTAAGATTTTAGCTTATATTTAAGTTCTTCTATATTACTATTGATGTGCATGTTGATAGGGGAGCATTTGCTATATGTATTTGAATATCTCTACTCACATTCTTGTGTTTTTATTGCATGGAATGTTGTCGCTCACAACGGATAGTTCTCTTTAACCGGTAAAATTGTTTTGTTTTCAAAATCGACCTCGTTAAAATTGTTTTGGTTTGTAATCATCAAAAAGGGGGAGATTGTTTGATAAATGGTTTTATCATGATTTTGATGATTTTGTTTTTACACCAAAACAATGTTTTTAAAGGTTGTCCAAATACTCCTAAATGATTTAAAATGGTTTTAATATTCTCCGGAGTATTTCTTCAAGTTTTGTTTTGATAAAACTGGACAACACATTTAATGATTTTATGTCAATGGGTTTTTACATGGAAACTTTGTTTCTAAATGTTGTCCTAATACTCCCGATTGATCTAAAATGTTTTTACTATTTCTCGGAGTATTTATTGGAGTTTATATCGGACAACACTTTTGATGATTTTGTGTTTATGTGTTATTTTATCAAAACCATATTTCTAATGTTGTCCTAAATACTCCCGATCGGTTTAAAATGTTTTTACGAATTTTTCGGAGTATTTCTTGAGGTTTATTTTCGACAAAAATCGGACAACATTTTATTTTGAGGTCGATAGGTCGACCAAAGAGGCGACCGTGCACTGGGAACGCATTGCACGAAAAGAACTCCCATAACTCCAAAAATAGGTCGGGGTGACCGGTCATCGTGGGGCGACCGGCCGCACCCTAGGCGACCGGTCGACCCCCCCAGACCGGTCACCTGTTGATTTTTTGTTGCGTTCTTTTCTTAACTTAATAGTCTTGTGGCCGCTTCTTAAGTTTTGACAAAAAAATGTAATCTGTTGTGCAAATGAGACATCTTTTCCTTAATTTGTGGGATTGATTTCTAATAGTTATTTTCTTCAATTGTCTTGCATTTTTTACAGAATTCATGTCCCCAAGAGGAGCCTATTATGTACAAGACATCTTCTATAAATAGAGGAAGAATTGAAGCAACATAACAAGAGAGAAAACTACAACACAACAAGATACACTCAAGAATACACTTGTTCTTACATTGTCATATTTCTTGTTGTAATTTGCCTAGTTATTCACTTTCACAATCTTGAGGTCAGGCTTTTCTTGATTACACTTGCACTCTATTATATTATCAATTATCGAGTTGTAATCTTGAATTTGGTAATCATTCAACACAAGATATCCTTGTGAGTGTTCTTGTGGTAAGAACACACTTGGCTGATCTAGGTGTTAGGTGTAAGAAGATTGTGGTAATCTTCTTGTTGAGGTGTTGAAGAATTTGGTATTCTTCAAGGTTGAAGATTGTGGTAATCTTCACAAGGTGCCGTTGAAGATTGTGGTAATCTTCAAGTGAGATTGTGGTAATCTCAAAGGTGGTGTTGAAGAAGAGTGTGGTGCTCTTCAAGGTGTTGTTGCAAGTTGGTGTTGTATTAATTTGTGGTAAATTAATAAAATCTTTTTTTTTGAAATCCATCCCGGATATCTTGGGGTGGTAGAGGATTAGGCCCTAGGTGAGTTGAACCTCTATAAATCGACGTGTGTTGTTTACATTCCGCACCTTTATTATTGTCTTTGAGCATTCGGTTCGAAAAAGAGGGTGAATCGAAAAGATGGAGATAATCTATTCACCCCCTCTAGATTATCGTAGCCGATTGGACTTACATAAGATGGCGGTTTGAAGCATCAAAAATGTGGAATTCCACCTAGTTGGACAATCAAGCCCCAACTTTTTAGTCATCGAATTCGCAATTGTCGTGGCTACTTCTCAAAATTTTCCATCCTTTTAGGAGTTGCAGTCCAATAAACCACACTTTCACGAATTTTTTCAATTCCATCTTTAATAATATCTAATCCATCTTTCACTATCAAGTTCAAAATATGTGCACAACACCGCATATCAAAGAACCTGATCTTTTCAAACTATTTCTATCCGATTTATCCTTAATTAAACCAATCAAAGAATCATTTGTAGAACAATTATCTACGGTAACAGTAGATAGTTTAGTATCAACACTCCAATCCATCAAACAATCTAGTAAAGTCTCACATAACACTTCACTTGTATGTGGAGAAGACACATATGTGAACCTAGACAATAAGAAAAAAATAATTCAATTAATATTCAAGTACCACTTATATAAAACAATGAGTAAAAAAACAAAAAGAATACTTTAATATTCGACTTTGGATCATCCAACAACTATCAATAAAATGAGCAGTGACAACCATAATGCCTCTTTTTTGGTTGCTTGATGTCCACATATCAGTTGTAATAGCCACCCTGCTGTCATTTCGTTCTAAAAGTTTCATTGTCTTTCCTCTTTCACAATCAAAAATCTTTATAATCTCACTCTTCACAGTATTTCTCGAAGGAACCTTGAATAAAGGTTGACGAGACATTGAATACCTCCTAAACCCAACGTGCTCCACTATAACAAGTGGATATTCATGCATCATAATCATGCTTGCAAGTTCTCGCCTCACAATAGCTTCTTCAAATGCATAAGGACTCACTTCTTTTTTCTGGAGATTATTCACTAATACTTTTTGTCTTAGATAGGTCTGATTACGATTCAGACACCGCCTAAGGTGTTCATGCAGATGCTTAGTTCCATTTTTGGAAGCGCCACCAATTAATTTTTTACAATAATTACATTTAGCTTTGGGTACTCCATTAACAATTTTTTTCTCAAAATGACTCCACACAATACTTTTAAGCCTTGAAATATTAGGCTCAACTTCCTTAGCTTCTATATTGGTTTGTGAAGGTGTCCCAGTTTGAGTTTGAGTGGGTAAATTTGGACCATCACCTTGTGTATTTTGTGGAGAACCATCAACTGATGTAGGTGGATTTGTATTATTTTCCATAGATATTGCAGATACTAAGAACTATTAACCTAGAAAAATTAAAATAATACAAGTATATTAGATTATTTTTCAACAAATTAAATGAAATCAGTAAAAATAAATCGATTTAGAAACCATTAAGAAACAATAAAATATTAATAGTTGTAATTTATGTTAAAGTCATAAATAAATAAAAAATAGTTTGGAGCACTGCATGAAGCCTAGCCATCAAGATACCCTGGCACTGCTATTATGCTAATTGTTGGTTATTTAAGAATAAAAAACATATTATATTGCTAAAAGAAATCATTAAAAAAATACACACAAACACACACATGTTCTAATGTTCATACGTTAACATAGCAGTAAAGTATTAAGTATAAATGATTTGAAGGAAAATAAAAAAAAAAAAAAAAAAAAACAAAAGGGATTCTTAGCATCAATTATTTAGTATATGAAAGTAAAATAACAAAACATTTCAGTTTGCACATTGGTGAAATATAAAATATTCATGGGCAAAAATAAAAGAACAGATTAACTCTTACCTAAGAAAAATATTGTTGTTTGTTGAGTGTTGACTCAAATTTTGTTGAGTTGGTTGGCTGCAAATTTTTTAGAAGAAACAGAATATAAGGTGAAAAGCTAGAATAAGAATAGAAGTTTTCTTCTTGTTTAAGTTCAATTAAAAGTTATAAATCAAAAGGGACGGCTGGATCATTGGGAAGGGAAAAAGATCAGAGATTTAATTAAATCAATTGAAAAAGAGAAATATGAAAGGTCATTATAAAGAAAAGAATAAATATAGTATTATAATCCCAATTAAATATAACCCACAAATCTCTCTCTATAATTATTCATTCCAATATATTTACATTTATACACTCTTATGATATATATATATATATATAGGGGGGTTATATAGGACCCCCCTATTATATGAGTACGTAGGACCAGATCCAAGCCACAAATATATTGATTCCAATGGCTGAGATTAATCCTGCTTAATGCTGATAATTTATTCGAAAAAGTCAATGGGAGGGTAAATTAGTCCATATAATAATAAGTTGTGGTAGCTAAATCTAGTAAATCCCACTAAAATAGGATGAGTTACAATCAAAGTCCACCAAATCTGTTATTGGAATAAATCGTCCACTTCATGTCACCTTCTCCACCGTGTTCTGCAACTGAGATATTCCCCTAATTCACAGAAAACTCTTCATTTGCAACGCTGAATCAAGAAAAAAAATGGATGACACATATGAAGATTGCTTCAATACTAATGAAGAACAAGGTAACACTTTTTCTTGTCTTCGAGATTGTTTACATTGTCCATTTTTTACTGAATCCCTTTAAAATTTGATTCGTAATTTTTCCTAAAATCAGTGATTCGATCAATCATTTTTATTTTTTTGTGTAATTGTCTCATCAATATGCTTATGCGTGTCATCATATTGCTTATGCCTGGAAAATAACATGCTTACAAATGTGAACATTTTGGTAGTCTAGAAAAAGACTTATCTTCGTCCCAATTTTTGTGTATGTTTACCCAGTAAGTTGCTTATTCATGATGATAAATGTGCGTTTAATTGCCTACGAATGTGCTTTTGAGTATCAACATTCTTTCGAACACCTAAAATTCAGTTTTCGTCCTCGTTTTTTTTTTTTCATAGTTACCCAGAAAGTTGCTTATTCGTATCAATAATATTGCTTATGGGTGAATACTAATATGCTTATAATTATGAACATATAGTGAGGCATGAAATTCAATTCTTCGTGTCCAATATTGAAGCCTGTCAAGGATCATAAAAGATCATAAAGAACAATTCTTTGAAGGATCAACAAAGCGATTCCGTTCGGTGAACAAACAAACATTGATCAAAGGATTCGTTGGGGACAAAATCCGACTAGGCATTGTAGTGTTGCCGCCAACACACAGGCCAAAAAAGGGGAGCGCGGTCGAGTCAAGAGCCGACTTCATAGTCAGAAGGAGAAAGCAATAAAGGCTGGCAGAAAATGAAGAGACGTTGTGGGAAATGCGGAGAAATAGGCTCGCACAATAGCAGAACGTGCGACAAGTAGTTGATGTTTTTTTTTTTTGGATTGCATGTTTGAGACTGCTTATTAAAGCATTTGATACTGCTTATTTATTCATATTTTGTCGCTTGTTTTTAGGTTTATTTTAGATTCTATAATTATTTCTTTCATAGACCTAAAATTTGTTCCTTGAAACTAAAAAAAATGGCATGTGCTCGATAATAAATATTGTGACTGCCTGTTTAATTTTTATTACCTTGCACTTTGCTTATTTACGAACAATATAAAATAACATGATATACATGCTTACAAAAACATTAAAATCGCTTGACAAAGATCTCGAATCATGCTTAAACACATTTGAATCTGCTATAAGTATGTGATACTTGATAAGTTGTAATATTTGAAATAGTGCTAACAAGTCAATTGACTTACCTTTGCGCATAACGTTTGAATATTGCTTACGAAATATTTGTATAATTGAAAAGATAAAACATTTGAATATTGCTTAAATGCGAGTTGATTTACGCTTACAAAGAAGAAGAACACTTCGCTTAAAAAATATTTGAAGTAATGCGAGAAACATTATAACATACTATGAAAATGATTGCTTACAATAGAGTAAAATTCGCATATTTACCACTTGAATTTCGCTTACATAAGCACTAATCAAAAAACATTCAAAACATCACTAAAAAGTACTTCAAAGACCAAGCAAATTTACCGTAATCGAAAAATCGCTAAAAAGTACTTCAAACATCACTAAAAAGTACAAAACAAATAAAACATTTTGGAGTGATCTTATTTCGTTTTGGCAAACTCCTTCACTCGTCCCATTACCGCCTCCTAAGATCATTCGTTGGGTATCTATCGCCTTCCTCTTCTTGCTCACTTTATCCAATGTTCCCTTACTCTTCTTGCTCTCCTTAGCCATTTCCAAAAGAAACACGACAAAAATAAGGTGGCAAATAGTCATTTATTTGAGTCATATTAACATAAAAAAAACTTAAGCATACTATATAAGATAAGTAAGCAAGATATAGAATGTGAGTAAGCATAATTATCAACACCAATAAGCATTACACGGAATGAACATGCAAAACTACCAGACTTGAAAAAAGGGTGGAAAATGCATAATTATCAAAGAACAAAAATGTATTTAAAAATATCATAAGAGCCGACTCTACCGGACTTCGTTTTTCCGGAAAATAAAGACAATTTAAAACAAAAACACAAAGAAAGTCCTAACCATTTCGTACATACTTGGATATATATAAGCATACTATGAAACATACATAAGCGATATTGTGGTCTCATTAAAGCGGACAACAACCAACACTTGTGAAAAACAAAGATGTGACCATGGTTATTGACAAACAATAGGCAATTTTACCTCAATAAAACAATCTCCCATAGTTAGAAAAACTAGGAAAATACTAATTTCCACCATCTCCTTATAAACATTATTTATAACAATCATAAGCATATTTAACAAAAAAATATGGAATGTTAAAAATCAAATCCACCAATAATTTAAAAATTCTACATAAAAAATGCAATAAAAATATAAAAACAAAAGACGAAATAAAACGAGATAAAATATTGCCCTACCTACACTGTTTTTGTTGACGGTCGAAAAAAAAACTTCACAAAATTTGGTGATTCTTCAAAGCGAAAATGAGGGTTCCAAAACGCTTCTTCCGGGAAAAACCACAATGTCGATTTTTCGCCAACGCGGAGTTTGATTCTCGACCAAAGATTTGGGAATTTTCGACGAGAAGGTTTGGGGTTTTTCACGAAGGGTTAAGTCGGATATGGTTATGACTTGGGACGGTTATTTCTCACTTTAAGGATGGTTATTTCACGATTTGCGAAGAAGAAATGGCGAGGTGATTAGCGCAAAAAAGGGGCGAACTTGTTTGCGGAGAGGAGAAGTGTAGAAGACGGGTAACAAGGATGGATATGACTCTTCATTTACCAAATAGAATAAGATATGCGAGATCTTGGATTCCACACGTCCATAACCGGTTACTATATTTTAGCCCACTACCAAATATAATTTCCTCCCAAAAATTGATTTATATTAAAATTGCCAAGATGTCCTTTTTTAAATTAAGTTACATATTAAATAATAGTAAAACCCGATTAATCTCAACTGTTTAAAAATTAAATTAATGACTCAGATTTGGTCTCGTGTACTCACCTAAGTTATGTGAACTCACGATCTAAATCCTATATATATATATATATATATATATATATATATATATTAGGCGGGACATGGGGGGGGCATACAAATACCATCCCCGCCCGCTCCCGATAAATACCGTTTCGGATTTCCCGAATCCGACACGACCCGGTCAAAGATAAAAAAACCCGCCCCAATCAGGGTGGGTACCCGCGGGTCCGGGTCCAATTGCCATCTCTAGCTCAACTAGGCCAAATAAATCCATGTGTAGCAGATGTAAAATCCTTGTTGAAGAATGATTTGTTTATCTCTTGAATGAGGATTTGATTTGCTTTTCCATGCATCACATACACTTTCTTTCTTGTAAACTGAGTTTGGCAGTCCTACTACAAGATGACTTCTGGAAAACTTATTAATTATCTTGAAATTCAAATGACTTAACTTCTTATGCCACAGCCAACTGGATTCGGCTGTGCTCTTTGCTAGTAAACATGTACTAGGTGTAGCAGTGGACTAGTCTACCACATACATGTTCTTTTGCCTTGTTCCTTGCAGCACAACTTCATTTGATTCAGTATCCTTTATTTGGCATATCCCCATGTTGAATCCAACATTGTAGCCTTTGTCATAGAGTTGGCTGATGCTGAGTAAGTTAAAGTTGAGTCCCTCAACATAAGCAATATCTGTGATTTCCAATCCATTTTTCTTAATGGATCATATTCCTTTAATCTTCCCTGGAGCTTCATTTCCTCCAAATATTACTTCAGCACCTTTAATCTCTTTGAACTTTGATAGATTTTTCTTGTTCCCTGTCATATGTCTGGAACAACCACTATCCATGTACCAGGTTCCTTGGCACTCAGCTGCTCCTTGAACCTGCAATCAAGGAAATTAATTTTTAGGTACTTATACTTGTCTGGGTCCTTGGGGATTAGTTCTATAAGATGTTCAAACCAACTTATAGCCAAAAGGGCTTACTCTAAGAGGCTGCCATCTATCAGTGCCATAATCAAAGTGTACTTTTGCAAATTGCTTAGGGGTTTTGGCAACATACAACTGTCTCTTTTTTCTGTATGTTCGTGTGTTTGTGTTAGCAATTGCTCCCTTAAAGTAATTGTGATTTTTTTGAGTGTAGTGCATGGGTGCATATGTGTGTTGATAGTAGCTCTTTTGTCTTGGGAATGATCTTTGCTGAGAATGATATCTTTGCCACTTGGGCTTGTTTCCAATGTTGTTTTGCTGATATTTCATATGACCATTCAAATCAGCTTGTGTAGGATAGTTTCTACCATTCCCCTCATGATAATTTCTTTGCTGAAATTTCTGGGATTTTTGGTAGCTCTGTTTATTTCTTACAGAGTGTTTCTAGCTAGTTTTGAGTTTGCTGAGGAACTTGACTGAACCTTTTCTAAGTTGTCCTCTCAGCATACTCCACTGGCTTCTTTCCTTTACCCTTGTAACCAAGTCCAGTAAGATTGTGATTGTGCATTTGAGTGAGTGTGGGTGCACCATTTGGTGTTTTGGGTATTTGGGATACTTCATTACTTGAAGATCCTTTTTCCAAAATCACTCTTGAAGGTTGACTATACACAAAGGAATTAAATCTTATGTCTGTCTTATCTCCACATTTCTTTTGACTCATAATTAGTTCATCCAATGATTTGGATGCTTTTGTAAATGAGACAATCACATTTTTAAGATCATTTTCTCTCTTTTCTGTAGCAGCTAGTTCTGCTATGATCCTTGAATTTTCAGCCTTTAGCTTGACATTCTCATCAGCTATATGATTAAGAGTACTCAACTCCTCAGTCAGCTGTGAGTTTTGGCTTTTAAGCCAACTGTTTTCCTTATTTAAGAGTGTGTGAGAGGTTTTGATGTGCTCAAAGTCTTTCATCATTTTTCCTAATGAATCATAAAGACTTGTGGGTGAAGAGGTGTGTGTGTGTGTGTGTGTGTCACAGTCACTATCACTAGTGTCTGAGTAAGCAGAGTTGGATTGTACCTCATCTTCGTGTTCATTTGCCATAAGACAAATTAGAGCATCTTCTTCTGAGTCACTTGAGTAGTCAGCTTCACTGTTGTCTGAGTCAGGTGGTTCTTTGCACTTGGCTGGCTCAGCTGTCTCTGCAGCTATCTTGTTTTCTTCTTTTCTTGTCTTCTTTCTTTTAAGACTTTCCTTTCTTCCTCATCTCTGTATTTGCTGACAGGTGGGTATTTGCAGTCAATGGCAAAGTGACCTGGTTGTCTCCAGTTCCAACAGAGGAATTCAGCTCACTGATCAGCTCTATCGCCCTTTTAACTATCAGCTTTCTGGTAGTCAGTTCTTTGATTTTCAGCTCTCATGGATGGCCTTTCCTTCCTTGTTTTGGAGGGTATTGAATGTCTTCTTGAGGTTTCACCCTTGTTTCTTTTATAGTTATTGTTAAAGAACTTATTGAATCACTTTACTAACAGGGTTATCTCCTCCTGGTCAATGGTCTTCTTTGATTTAGCTCTTTTCCCATCATTGGCCAATAGTGCAGCGGTCTTGGGCACAGTTGTTTCCTCTTGGTCTTTTCTTCGCAGCTCAAACTCATAAGCCTTAAGGTCTGAGAACAATTCATGATTGGATGTTTTTGAGAGATCCATTGAATGTCGCAAGGCCATAACTTTCATTTCCCATCCAATTGGGAGTGCTTTTAATATCTTCATACACATCTCCGTCTGTGTATATTCTTTTCCAAGTGTTGAAAGCTCATTTGTAATCTCAGTAAATCTGGCATCCGCTGATCCAAATTCTCTTGCAAACATTTTAAAGTTTTCAAATTTCTGGACAGCAACAGATAGTTTGTTCTCCTTGATTTGTTCTGATCCTTCACATATTAAGGTCAGTTTATCCCAAATTTGTTTTGCATATTTGCAAGATTTGACTTTATTGAACATGGCTTTGTCCAAAGTTTTGTAAAGAATGTCCTTGGCCACATTGTCCAAGTTGTATCTTTTTCTGTCATCATTTGTCCACTATGTCCTTGGTTTTTCAACCATAGCTGGTCTTGCTTCAGCAGCTTCTTCTCCTTCAGCTGCAGTTGTTTTTCTTACAGTCGTATTGACCTTAAGTATTTGCAATGGCCCATCTTCTATCACAAACCACATTTCATCATGCAATTCTGATAGGTGAGTCTGCATACGAATTTTCTAATCATCAAATTCTTCAATGGAGAACATAGGAATGCGAGTTAGATTTGCTTCCATGATAATAGTCTTGCTAAAGATGAAAAACATTGGAAAACACAAGTGTTAGGAATTTAAAAATATAGAGATCTAGTTCAGTAACCCGTGCAGAAGGCTCAATGAACCAACTGCTCTGATACCACTTGTAGGTCCCACAACGTATGAAGTAAGATTTAGAAGGGGGATTGAATAAACCTTACCAAATTTTTTGCAAAAATCCTTTTAAAAAATTGCAACAGAGTTGACTCAAATCAGCTTTGTCCAAAGGACATCTAGGTTGATTATTCAGATGAGTTTCCTATTTAACAGATTCAAGAGAGCTGTTGTTAGTGTAACTCGGTTGTATAACCCAAATGTTTAACTTAGTTGATTTGGTTTTAGAAGCGGAAGACTTAACACCCTTAATTAATTTAAAGTTAGTTTTAACATTTGTTAGCACTTAGCTTATTATCAGTTGGAATAGCAAATATAAGCTACTCAGCAGATATAAAATAAATATACAGGAAAGTAATCTTTGAAAGTAAATAGACACATATATTTTTATAGAGGTTCAAAGATGAGGTAATTCTTCTAATCCTCACTTCTCCAACTCCTGGAGGAATCCACTAAGTAATGATCAGTTTACAAAGTGGTGAACAGTCTGGAGATAGTCTTGATCACACGGTTGACTTCTCCTGCGACTCAGTCTGAGATGCATTGATATCACAATTGGCTTCTCTTTGCGACTCAGCTTCTTCACGAGGCGGCTGCTTTGCTACTATAGCTCACTTCGTCAAGTTCTTGGATTTGATCACAAAGCCCTCCAACAAACTTGATTCTTGGTTCAACCTTGAACCTTTCTACAATCCTTCACTTGGAAAGTAGACCCCTGGTTATTTTTCAAAAGTTCATCTTTAACTTTGTGATTTCTTCTGTCCTTCACAATGAGTGTTGGATTTTAAAATCTTGTAACTTGCTGGCTTGAGGATTAATGAATAATTTTCTTTTCAGCTTGAATGTGTATGCTTAGCAATTATCCTTGTATCATTGTTGTATCTTTATTGTATCTATTTTTATGTGTATGTTGCATACATCTTTATTTCTTTTGAATCCTCAGCCTTTTATATTATCATTTGAAAATTGTCCGTTGAAAAGATAGAAAGTTTCTCAAATAATATTTCAATGGACGTTGGCTTGTCCTGATATGCTTTCTCAGCGTGTGATAGTGACACTTCCTCGTATCCTTGAATGTTCCAGTTTATCAGGGTCTGACACCCACTTGGAATTCCCATTGGCTTATTTAATTCGCACCCTTTAGATTTGATCACTTTCAGGACCTGGCAGTATGGAGGCATTACTAATTTAAGTAATCCTCTTGATTTCTGCGCAACGGTTTACTATCGATTGGCTTGATCGCCACTTACGACTCGATTGTCTTGAGTCCGCTCTAATCACATGTTTAACTCTTTTGTCATTCTATCTTTATGGATTTGGCTTCTCAAGTTGACTTGGCTGGCCTTTCTCATAGCTGTTCCTCAGCTGATTTTCCTTCAGTCGAGTCATTGTCTTCTTTTATGTCATGCTCAGTTGACTCGCAGCAGAGTCTTCAACCTAGTCCATAGCTGACTTCTTGTAATGTTGACTTAGCTGACTTGATTCAGCTCTCTCCTAGTTTCAACTTTTACAACAGATCATTACAAGAAAAATTGGAGTGACAACTTCCTAATTTAAGTTTTACATGGTATCATCAAGATCTAACAAATAAATTTCCTAACATGAACAATTTGTTCCATCGGGTGACAATGATGGTGACACATCCGAGGAAGAAGATGGCGATCAAGAGTACAACATTGACAATGAACTAGTCCGTCGATTGATTTATGATCACTTAGGATTGGAAAAAGATGATTATTTTGTTCCCGATGACCGTGAACGGAATAATGTGAACAATGATATCATAATAGGAGACAATAATGAGCATGTTCTTTGGAATAGACGATTTCCAATCTATAAGGTACCTCATGTTGATGCCAACGAAGTAGATAATGGAACGCTGATCATACGGAGCTCCGGATGGTTAGGTCGAAATATGCTTCGATGGCTCTTGGAACGTCTTATCAGTATCCCGACCCTAATTCCATTCCATAAGAACCACCTAATATTGAGTGTAACTTATTCAAAGGTCCAGTGCTTGAAAGCAAGGAAGAAATGGTAACAAAGTTGGGCTTCTACCATCTACACTATCGTGTGGAGTATTGAAAAACCCGTTCTTCGACTTAACGTTATGAGGTTGTTTGCAAACATATAGGGTGATCAATCGGAGCATACCCTTCGAGGTCATGTATGCGTCTGAGTCGAAGTCCAGAAATGCCCCAAATGGCCTATTCCTAAACCCATCTAATTTGTCCGACTCTGTCAGCTCCTTTTTGATATCCTCTATCAAGTGACACTTGGTATACAAATTCAGTTTTTCTATCCAATTCTGAGAAGAACCCCATTTTCATCTCCAATTCTGTCAAAAAAACACCAAAATTGAGTTAACTGCTAGCTTACAGGTAACTCGAAATCGAGTTATATGTGACTCGAAATCAAGTCACTTTTTTAAAGTGACTTGATTTCGAGTCACATGTAACTTGATACAAAGTGACTCGCAAACCAAAAGTAACATTTAAACCTATAACTCGAAATTGAGTTACATGTGACTCGAAATCAAGTCACTCACAAACCAAAAGTAACATTTAAACTTGTAACTCAAAATCGAGTTACATGTAACTCGCAATCCAAAAGTAATTGGATTGTGAGTTACATGTAACTCGATTTTGAGTTACAGGTTCATGTAACTCGATTTCGAGTTACATATAACTCACAATCGAGTTATTTGTGGATTGCGAGCTATCCATCGTCTTCTTCGCCCAGCCTTTTTCTGCCATTAACATCTCAAGCTCACCAAAACCAACTATCACCATCTAAAACCTAGAATTTCTACAAAGCCTACAACAAATCCTAACCTAAAACAAGTATAGACAATCTAAAACAACAAAAATACATGAAAAAGGAAATAGGGTTCGAATTACATACCTGAGAAGAAGTCGAAGCACCCTCTATCTCCTCGCTAGTCGTTGTCGCACTATTCGTTGTTGCCGATTTCAAAATTAGGGAACCTACTATTTTGATTTCGAGTAACTAAGGAAATAGGTTTTCACTCGAAAATGGCTTGTAAAACTACTAAAGAGCAATTTTGGAATTTGATACCCTAAAATGGCCTAAAAATAGTATGTTTGAAAATATACCTAAAAAACATTTTCATTTGGCCAAAATGGCTATAAAAAAAAATAAAAAATAAAAAATAAAAAAACACTGTTAAGAAAAAAGCTTGGAACCTTTTCGCTAGCACTATCACCTAAAGTGCTTCTTTATACTTGTGCAATCAACTAAATTCTTAAATTCATAATATAAAAATGCTTTCCTAAAATATTTAAAGGGTTAATTACAAAAAAATATCCTTGAGATTTGATCTAATTACAAAAAAACCCAGTTATCTTTCAAAATTACAAAAGATACCCCCGAAGGTTTTATTTTGTCTAACATTTAAACCCTTCATAAGCAAAAAATATTTTAAAATCCCTCTTCATATTTATAGAAATATTACAGTTTACCCCTTAATTTTAACATTGAATCAAACCTCAGGGGTACTTTTTGTAATTTTAGAAATTTGCTGGATCTTTTTGTAATTAGGTGAAACCTCAGGGGCACTTTTTGTAATTATCCCAATATTTAAATGCTTCAAACTTGTGAGTCTTCTTTATTTATTCAGCTATATACAATAAGAACATGGAGAATTCTACTACTATGATCTCCATGTTTCTCGCACAATATGTGAACAATACTAGATAATTTACCAAAAATATATAAAAAGAAAAAAGAAAAATTATAAACACAAACATTTATTAGTGTTAAAAAAGTCCGAGCTCAATTTGTCAACATAACAAACCAAATATGAATAATTTTTTAATTAAGCGGAATACAAAGCTTGGCTCGAACTCGAATCAATTAAAAATACAAATATGTGTAAAACTATTAAAATAATTACATAAACTTTATTTTTATTCAACTCGACTAAAACTCATCCAAGCTCATTTCCTTTAATAATTAAATTAAACTCAAACACAGTTTTTCAAACTCGATAAAATTCATATAAGTTTTAACGGTCCTATGTTCGACCTACTCAAACACGATCTAATTGCTAATGCTTAAATATGAACATTTTTTTCCTTTATTTGAAGAAAACTCATCTTCTAGTGAGTCTTTACTAAAATAACTAGAGTGGACAATTTTAGCTCAGCCCAATGGCTGGCATAGACGACTCGACAATAAGGCAAGACTAGGCCCTAAATTTGGAGGGCCAAAAAATACCCGGCCTAATGGGTTCAGTGGCCTGGTCGGCCCACCTAGGCTGAAGCAAAATACACTACACGGATAAGATTGGGCCATGAAAATTGGTCCGCTAAATTCCGGGCCGTGTTGGTCTACCCTGATTTTTCTCTCTGACCCGCCTAATTGTCAGCTATACTAATAACCGAGCAGAAAACAATATTTGTGATTGATCTCTTATTACTATTTTGCTTCTATTTGAATTTTGTGTTTGCCAGGAAATCGATGCTAACTTGCGACTTACCTTTCTTGTTGCTCTCAGAAGAAGACATGTCTGTAAATGTTACGTGCAATAAATAAATACCCTTAAAAAGTCTTCCAACAGCAAGCTATGAAAATTATATTTAGAAGTCTATAAAATAATGTAACAATCATATAAAATTTACCTAGCCATGGTTTTGCTTCAACTATGAAAGCTGCTTTTAAGCGTTTAATTCTCTTCATTTTTTAATTATTTAGATTTCACAAAAAATATGTTGTCGTGCGTCTTTGATCAACAAGGAAAAATATCAAAAGACTATGACGTGGAAATTAGATAACTCTTGAGATAAATTTAAGGAAATGGCTAATTTTGCCTTTGTGTATTAAAATCCGAGCAGAGGATTTCACAAGTGTTTTTTTTTTTTATTATCTCTCCTGTCCTCTTACTAATCAGTGAAACCTATTTATACCCATGCAATTAGTGGGTTTTTAATCATCATTACACCTAGTTGTAGAGTGATTACAAGGAGACATGTGTCCTCTCTCAGACATGCATGTTGGCCATGCTTTTGGCATCTACTGACTCATCTTGTTAATTTGTTGACAAATAGCACCTTGACTTGCTAAATAAGGTATTGACCTTACTGAGCAAGATGGTTCTCTCCGGTTCCCTTGATGTTAGAGCATCAGGTCGCTATTCGAGCTCGCTCGGTTGCCACGTCACCAGCTCAGTCCACGTCATCCCGGTGGTCCCGTGTTATTTGTCAGCTGAACGGCCACGTGGACTGAGGGTATCATCAAAATATAATCTTAGATCATGAAATTCTTCACATATAAATCTATCTGATTATTCCCTCAAAAAGAAAAAGTCTATCTGATTATGGAATTATGCTATGCGTATATTGTGTGTAGATTTAATAAAGCAGGGCTGATAAGAAAATATTTATTATCAAATGAGCCAATTAATGAGAAGGTAACTATAATATGGGGAAATTACAAAAAAAATATCCAATGTCCGGTAAAAATACCACATAATAAACTTCTATCACTTTTGTACTCAGTTTTTTTCTTTCTGCATATTTTTTTATTATTTTTACGTTTTTTGGTTTTTTTTTGTTCTTATATTGCTTTATATGTTATGTATGTTGTTTAAATTTGTTTTTGTGTTGTTTCTATATTGTTTCTTTGTTCTTTCGATATTTCAAAACAACTTTTGTCTATTTTTTACAATTGTCTTTTGTTCATGTATTGTTTTGTACATTGTTTCTATTATTTCGTGGTGTTCTATATAATATTTCCAATGTTGTTCTAATAAATTTTGTTGTTGTTTTTCATGTAGTGTTCAATGTGTAAATATAGTTTTTACCTAATTTTAAGCTTCTTTTTGTTCATGTAGTGTTTTTAATATTTTTTACATTGTTTCCGGGGTTGTCTCCATCTTGTTTTTAATGTTGCTTTGATATTATTTTGTTGTTTTCACGTAGTTTTCGATACCACCCCATGACAAATATGCCCACCGGTAATTGTCCATGACAAATATACCATGCATCATCAGTATCACACACTTTGACTCCGCAACAAGAACCACTCCTCCCCTTCCCTCCACCGGATTCCGCCTTCTCCGTTTTCCCCGCCACCTCTTCCTCTCGCGGCCCTGTTCCGTCGTGCCGTCCTTCATCTTCATAGCAACTTACACCACCACCGGCGCCACCAAAGCCAAAGACGAGTAGTGTCTTTCTCTTTCTCATTAAGTATAATTATCTAAGTAGAACAAAATTAATATGGAGATTATTTTTCTTGTTTTTCTCAAGTGTGTGTGCATGCAAGAATATGGAGTTTTTGGAGTTATGGGTTGAGGTGGTGTTTAAGTAGAGAGGAGAGGGTAACAGTGTCGATCATGCATGAATTGTTGGTTCGGTGGCGGTTTGTAGCATAGACAGTTGTTTAAATTTGTTTCATTGTTGTTTCATTTTTTTTTCTTAGTTGTTTCTTTTGTTGTTTCAATGTTTCAAAACAACTTTTACCTATTTTTTATGCTATTGTTTATTCATGTATTGTTTTGTACATTTTTCTATTGTCTCTGTGTTGTTCTATAATATTTTAATGTTGTTGAATAATTCTTTTGTTGTTTTCATGTAGTTTTCAATGTGTAGATATAATTTTTACCTACGTTTAAGCTCTTTTTATTCATGTGGTATTTTTAATATTTTTTACGTTGTTTCCATACCGTTTTGGCAAAATTGCAAAATTGGTCCTGTAATTATAAAGCGATGGCAAAAAGGTCCTGTAAAAATTATGTTTTACAAAAAGGTCTGTAACTATATAAACGTTTCAATTTTGGTCTGCAAAGTGCAAACTTTACAAAATAGTCCTGTAACTATATGGAAATCTCAATTTTGGTACTAATTTCACTGAATTTTCAGTCGTGTGAGCGGCACATGTAGTTCCCAATTCCCTGTGAAATTAGGACCAAAATTGAGATTTTCATACAGTTTCAGGACTATTTTGCAAAATTTGCACTTTGCAGGACCAAAATTGAGACGTTTATATAGTTACAGGACCTTTTTGCAAAACGTGATTTTTACATGACCTTTTTGATATTGCTCTATAGTTATAGGATTAATTTTGTAATTTTACCTATCGTTTTTATTGTTGTTCTTATGTTTATTTGTTGTCTCCACGTAGTTTTCGATGTTTAAATACAATTTGTATCTATTTTTAAGCTATTTTTGCTCATATGGTGTGCTTTCTATATTGTTTCTAGTTTGTTTCTATATTGTTTCTTGGTTGTTTCTATGAAATTTATGTTTTCATGCATTAGATCAAAAATTGAATTTTATTTTTTTACTCATGTTGTTTCTATATTATTTTTCAAATTTGTTTGGTTTTAATATGAATTGTTTTATGTGTATATTTCTTGTGTTTTTAATAAGATTTTAAGTATAAAATGGATTATTTAACGGGGCAAAATTTATTTTTTTTTGAAATTTGATTAGAAGAAACATGTTTGAAACAACAAAGAAACCAACGTAAAAATGTCAGGAATTTTGGCGGGAGCGTATTTTTGTCCAAAAAATGAGAAAATCGTTTTTGTCAAAAATTACCGAAAATCTTAGATCATGAAATTCTTCACATATAAATCTATCGATTATTCCCTCAAAAAGAAAAAGTCTATCCGATTATGGAATTATGCTATGCGTATATTGTGTGTAGATTTAATAAAAAGCGGTGATAAGAAAATATTTATTATCAAATGAGCCAATTAATGAGAAGGTAACTATAATATGGGGAAATTACAAGACAAATATCCAATGTCCGGTAAAAATACCACATAATAAACTTCTATCACTTTGTACTTAGTTTTTTTCTTTCTACGCTCCTGCATATTTTTTGATTATTTTTACGTTTTTCGGTTTTTTTTTTTTTTTTGTTCTTGTATTGCTTTATATGTTATGTATGTTGTTTAAATTTGTTTTTGTGTTGTTTCTATATTGTTTCTTTGTTCTTTCGATATTTCAAAACAACTTTTGTCTATTTTTTACACTGTCTTTTGTTCATGTATTGTTTTGTACATTGTTTCTATTATTTCTGTGGTGTTCTATATAATATTTCCAATGTTGTTCTAATAAAAAAAATTTTGTTGTTTTCATGTAGTGTTCAATGTGTAAATATAGTTTTTACCTAATTTTAAGCTTCTTTTTATTCATGTAGTGTTTTTAATATTTTTTACATTATTTATGGGTTATTTCCATATTGTTTTTAATGTTGCTTTGATAACTTTTTTTTGTTTTCACGTAGTTTTCGATATCTAAATATAATTTTTACCCATTCTTAACTCTTTTTGCTCATATAGTGTTTTCTATATTGTTTTTTGTTTGTTTTTATATTGTTTTTTTGGTTGTTTCCATGTTTTTCATGTTTCCATACATTGGATTAAAAATTGAATTGTGATTTTTAATTCATGTTGTTTCTATAATATTTTTAATTTATTTGGTTTTAATGTGTATTATTTTATGTGTGTATTCTTTATTTTTTATAAGATTTCGAGTATAAGATGGATTATTTAATGACGGTAAAATTTATTTTTTCACTGAATTTTTTATTATTTGATGTTCGAAATAACAACGTAAAAAAGTCAGTAAAATTTGGCGGGAGCATAAATTTGTCCAGAAAAAAGGCAAAAACATAAATTTATCCAAAAAAGTATCGAAAAGCGTAAAAAACTGTTATTATTTCCTGAGGTGGCAATTGTGTATATTTCCCTATGTACTTGAGAAAATTACACAAAATACCTTTTATTTTGAAAAAATGACAAAAATACTACCCCATGACAAATATGCCCACCCGGTAATTGTCCATGACAAATATACCATGCATCTGTCTGTATCACACACTTTGACTCCTGCAACAAGAACCACTCCTCCCCTTCCCTCCACCGGATTCCGCCTTCTCTGTTTCCTCCCCGGCCACCTCTTCCTCTGCGGCCCTGTTCCCATCGTCGTCCTTCATCTTCATAGCAACTTACAGCCACCACCAGCGCCACCAAAGCCAGCATGAGTAGTGCCTTTCTCTTTCTCATTAAGTATAATTATCTCAGTAGAACAAAATTAATATGGAGATTATTTTTTCTTGTTTTTCTCAAGTGTGTGTGCATGCAAGAATATAGAGTTTTTGGAGTTATGGGTTGAGGTGGTGTTTAAGTAGAGAGGAGAGGGTAACAAGTGTCAGTCATGCATGAATTGTTGGTTCGGTGGCGGTTTGTAGTATAGACAGTTGTTTAAATTTGTTTCATTGTTGTTTCATTTTTTTTTTTCTTAGTTGTTTCTTTTGTTGTTTCGATGTTTCAAAACAACTTTTACCTATTTTTTATGCTATTTTTTATTCATGTATTGTTTTGTACATTTTTCTATTGTCTGTGTTGTTCTATAATATTTTAATGTTGTTCGAATAATTCTTTTGTTGTTTTCATGTAGTTTTCAATGTGTAGATATAATTTTTACCTACGTTTAAGCTCTTTTTATTCATGTGGTATTTTTAATATTTTTTACGTTGTTTCCATACCGTTTTGGCAAAATTGCAAAATTGGTCCTGTAATTATAAAGCGATGGCAAAAAGGTCCTGTAAAAATTATGTTTTACAAAAAGGTCTCAGAACTATATAACGTTTCAATTTTGGTCTGCAAAGTGCAAACTTTACAAAATAGTCCTGTAACTATATGGAAATCTCAATTTTGGTACTAATTTCATGAATTTTCGATCGTGTGAGCGGCACATGTAGTTCCCAATTTCTGTGAAATTAGGACCAAAATTGAGATTTTCATACGATTCAGGACTATTTTGCAAAATTTGCACGCTGCAGACCAAAATTGAGACGTTTATATAGTTACAGGATCTTTGCAAAACGTGATTTTTACATGACCTTTTTGCTATTGATCTATAGTTATAGGACTAATTTTGTAATTTTACCTATCGTTTTTAATGTTGTTCTTATGTTTATTTGTCGTCTACACGTAGTTTTCGATGTTTAAATACAATTTGTATCTATTTTTAAGCTATTTTTGCTCATATGGTGTGCTTTCTATATTGTTTCTAGTTTGTTTCTATATTGTTTCTTGGTTGTTTCTATGAAATTTATGTTTTCATGCATTAGATCAAAAATTGAATTTTATTTTTTTACTCATGTTGTTTCTATATTATTTTTCAAATTTGTTTGGTTTTAATATGAATTGTTTTATGTGTATATTTCTTGTGTTTTTAATAAGATTTTAAGTATAAAATGGATTATTTAACGGGGCAAAATTTATTTTTTTTTTTGAAATTTGATTAGAAGAAACATGTTTGAAACAACAAAGAAACCAACGTAAAAATGTCCGAATTTTGGCGGGAGCGTATTTTTGTCCAAAAAAATGAGAAAATCATTTTTGTCAAAAATTACCGAAAATCTTAGATCATGAAATTCTTCACATATAAATCTATCGATTATTCCCTCAAAAAGAAAAAGTCTATCGATTATGGAATTATGCTATGCGTATATTGTGTGTAGATTTAATAAAGCGGTGATAAGAAAATATTTATTATCAAATGAGCCAATTAATGAGAAGGTAACTATAATATGGGGAAATTACAAGACAAATATCCAATGTCGGTAAAAATACCACATAATAAACTTCTATCACTTTGTACTTAGTTTTTTTCTTTTACGCTCCTGCATATTTTTGATTATTTTTACGTTTTTCGGTTTTTTTTTTTTTGTATTGCTTTATATGTTATGTATGTTGTTTAAATTTGTTTTTGTGTTGTTTCTATATTGTTTCTTTGTTCTTTCGATATTTCAAAACAACTTTTGTCTATTTTTTTTACACTTTGTCTTTTGTTCATATATTGTTTTGTACATTGTTTTTATTATTTCGTGGTGTTCTATATAATATTTCCAATGTTGTTCTAATAATTTTTTTTGTTGTTTTCATGTGTAGTGTTCAATGTGTAAATATAGTTTTTACCTAACTTTAAGCTTCTTTTTATTCATGTAGTGTTTTTAATATTTTTTACATTGTTTTTGGGTTGTTTCCATATCTTGCTTTTTTAATGTTGCTTTGATATTTTTTGTTGTTTTCACGTAGTTTTCGATATCTAAATATAATTTTTACCCATTCTTAACTCTTTTTGCTCATATAGTGTTTTCTATATTGTTTTTTGTTTGTTTTTATATTGTTTTTTTGTTTGTTTCCATGTTTTTCATGTTTCCATACATTGGATTAAAAATTGAATTGTGATTTTTAATTCATGTTGTTTCTATAATATTTTTAATTTATTTGGTTTTAATGTGTATTATTTTATGTGTGTATTCTTTATTTTTTATAAGATTTCGAGTATAAGATGGATTATTTAATGGCGGTAAAATTTATTTTTTCATCGAATTTTTATTATTTGATATTCGAAATAACAACGTAAAAAAAGTCTCAGTAAAATTTGGCGGAGCATAAATTTGTCAGAAAAATGGCAAAAACATAAATTTATCCAAAAAGTATCGAAAAGCGTAAAAAAACTGTTATTATTTCTCCGAGGTGGCAATTGTGTATATTTCCTATGTACTTGAGAAAATTACACAAAATACCTTTTATTTTGAAAAATGACAAAAATATCACCCCATGACAAATATGCCCACCCGGTAATTGTCCATGACAAATATACCATGCATCCGTCTCAGTATCACACACTTTGACTCCTCGCAACAAGAACCACTCCTCCCCCTTCTCCCACCGGATTCCGCCTTCTCCGTTTTCTCCCCGCCACCTCTTCCTCTGCGGCCATGTTCCCGTCGTCCTTCATCTTCATAGCAACTTACACCACCACGGCGCCACCAAAGCCAGCGTGAGTAGTGCCTTTCTCTTTCTCATTAAGTATAATTATCTCAGTAGAACAAAATTAATATGGAGATTATTTTTTCTTGTTTTTCTCAAGTGTGTGTGCATGCAAGAATATAGAGTTTTTGGAGTTATGGGTTGAGGTGGTGTTTAAGTAGAGAGGAGAGGGTAACAAGTGTCAGTCATGCATGAATTGTTGGTTCGGTGGCGGTTTGTAGCATAGACAGTTGTTTAAATTTGTTTCATTGTTGTTTCATTTTTTTTTCTTAGTTGTTTCTTTTGTTGTTTCGATGTTTCAAAACAACTTTTACCTATTTTTTATGCTATTTTTTATTCATGTATTATTTTGTACATTTTTCTATTGTCTCTGTGTTGTTCTATAATATTTTTAATGTTGTTCGAATAATTCTTTTGTTGTTTTCATGTAGTTTTCAATGTGTAGATATAATTTTTACCTACGTTTAAGCTCTTTTTATTCATGTGGTATTTTTAATATCTTTTACGTTGTTTCCAAGTTGTTTCCATACCGTTTTGGCAAAATTGCAAAATTGGTCCTGTAATTATAAGGCGATAGCAAAAAGGTCTGTAAAAATTACGTTTTGCAAAAAGGTCTCAGAACTATATAAATGTTTCAATTTTGGTCTGCAAAGTGCAAACTTTACAAAATAGTCTGTAACTATATGAAAATCTCAATTTTGGTACTAATTTCATCAATTTTCGGTCATGTGAGCGGCACATGTAGTTCCCAATTCCCTGTGAAATTAGGACCAAAATTGAGATTTTCATACGATTCAGACTATTTTGCAAAATTTGCACTTTGCAGACCAAAATTGAGACGTTTATATTTCTGAGGACCTTTTGCAAAATGTGATTTTTACATGATCTTTTTGCTATTGCTCTATAGTTATAGGACTAATTTTGTAATTTTACCTATCGTTTTTAATGTTGTTCTTATGTTTATTTGTCGTCTCCACGTAGTTTTCGATGTTTAAATACAATTTGTATCTATTTTTAAGCTATTTTTGCTCATATGGTGTGCTTTCTATATTGTTTCTAGTTTGTTTCTATATTGTTTCTTGGTTGTTTCTATGTGTTTTATGTTTTCATGCATTGGATCAAAAATTGAATTTTGTTTTTTTACTCATGTTGTTTCTATATTATTTTTCAAATTTGTTTGGTTTTAATATGTATTGTTTTATGTGTATATTTCTTGTGTTTTTAATAAGATTTTAAGTATAAAATGGATTATTTAACGGGGGCAAAATTTATTTTTTTGACTGAAATTTGATTAGAATAAACATGTTTGAAACAAAAAATATGTTTGAAACAACAAAGAAACCAACGTAAAAAATGTCCGGAAATTTTGGCAGGAGCGTATTTTTGTCCAAAAAAAATGAGAAAATCGTATTTTTGTCAAAAATTACCGAAAAAGCATATTATTAGAAATGAACAGTAGATGGAACGTATATACAGGGATTAAGCTTGAAAAATTGGGTATTCATGTCTTTTTCCGATATACTTTGATCGGTCTCATATTATCGGTCTAATATTATATACTCTGATCGCACGCTTAGTTGGGTCTAGTAGGAGTCCATATTATATACCAATTGGGCCATTCCTCGATCCAGTCCAAGATGAAATCCATAAAGCAGGCCCGCTAAATAAATAAGTGAATTCATACTACAAGTATGAGGATGACATGCTAATTATAAGGGTGAATTACAAAAAGATTAACCCCCTTAACATTTGTTTAATTACTAAAAAATTAAAGAAATTTTTTGAATTATAAATATTCCTTATTATTTATTTATATTTTACAAACTACACCTATTGAGTAATATATTCGTAAAACAATAATAAACTTCAAGAAAGTATTTGTAATACCAATTGTTTTTAATAGTAAAATATAACCAAAGTCCTTTTATTAAGTTTAACTTATGAGATGATTTTTGTATTCCCCACGAATTGGAAAAGTATGCTAGGTTTGCAGTAAATATATTTCAATAATCTTACGGTTCAGAAATAGTCCTGGAATTATAAAATATACAACTCCAAAGAACACGGGATCGAATTGTTAAATTTTTTATGATGATTAAAGAATTCATTTTTCTTACTTATCCGTCTATTTTGCTGACATATTTTATCAAAATCTCCTTAGGGTGGCAATTTTATTTGACACAGCGACACGAAAATTATACGTTAATGGGTTAGTATTTAGCCTTATTGTGTTCGTGTCCTTATCGTGTCGACACGATAAGGGCACAAAACTTTCATGTTGTGTTCGTGTTGTGCTCGTATAACACGATAATGACACGTTTACCCTGTTAGTGACACGATCTGAACACGATAATGACATGTTTAATCTGTTAGTGACATGATAACCTGGTATTTTGTATGTTTGTATCGTGTACTATCGTGTAACTTGCTATTGTGTATTAACATATAAATTATTTTCTTTTTGTTTTTGACTTATTGTGTCACTATCGTGTCGTGTCGTGTCGTGTCGTGTCAGTATGAAAATTTTCGTGTTCATGTCGAAGTACATCATTATCGTGTCGTGTTCGTATTTGTCATTATCGTATCGTGTTCGTGTTGACACAAAACACGACACGATTATACAATTTGTCAGTACCCCTAATGGCCTAATTCTTCTTATCCCTTCATGGTAGATGCTTCAGGCTGAAAAAACTCATTTGAGTTCAGTTCTTTAATTTAATAAATTAAATATCAATACACTTTTTGTTTGGTAACATTCACAATTAGTAAAAGAAAAATATATGTTCAATATGTTCGAACTCAATTTGTGTTTTACTCGATTCAAAATCATTTAAACTCAATCAAAACAAGCTAAATTTTTAAAAAACTTGACAAAACTAACAAAAGTGTGAATAATAATATGAGGAAAAAATACTAAACCCCCAAACTATACGGTTTTTTGCACTTTGCCATATGAACTAATTTTCTTTACATTTTACCATACAAAATATACAAATTTTGCACTTTGTCCTATAGCGGTCATCGCCGGTGGAATATTCTCCGAATATTCCGGGACGTGTCCTCCACGTGAGGGCAAAACCATCTTTTCGTAAAATTCAAATAGAAGTAGTTACACTTTACCATCTGAAATTTGTTAAGAATTTCACTTTGCCATATGAACTTTGTACAATTTTCACTTTGCCATATCAATTTAAGAAAATTAAAAAAATTATGTGTATATACATTTATTTATCTTTTTTTTTAAATTTTTATTCGTAAAAGAAAATATATTTACTTTAGTAAAATATACTATCAATGGTATTATTTTAGGGTTTACGTTTATGATTAAGGTGCGTATACAAAATTACAAATGTCATTGATATCGATTTATTTTTGGTGGTTTAGACATCTTTGAATTGTTCTAAGGTTTAGACATTTTTATATTGATTTCATCCCAATTTTCTCATGTGATGTTTCTTTAGCTATGTACTTTCAATTCTTATTAAATTCTTAATTCCATATTCAAAACTTGATTATTGTGTTAAAGAATTATTTTTATTTTTTAGAAATTGAAATAATTACACGTTTGGCTAAAGTTTTCTTGTGAGACAACTTTGATCGATTACCATACTATATTGCTCTCGTATTCTTACCAAGTAGAGGTTAAACTCAATAGGTATTTAGTGAACGAACAAAAATCATAATTGAACAGAAAATTAGTTATGCATCGTGTACTGAATATTGTACCAAAATAATCAGTTCGACTCAAACTTTTTTACTATATTTTTTTGTACTTCGGTAAATAAATTTTTTAAAAAATAAAAACAAAAGAAAATAAATATTTTAATCATAATTATAATATATATTTAGTATTTTTTTAATTTTAGTATGCACAAAATAATTATAATATAAAAATAAGTAATATATACAAGAATTTATATAATATAAAAGTAAATTTTGTATATGCTAAATTTTCTATTTTGGTTCGCTCACAATATGGTTTAAACTTATTTTTGTGATTTTATGTATTAAATAAGATAAATAAATGTATATACATATAATTTTTTTTTTAATTTCTTAAATTGATATGGCAAAGTGAAAATTGTGCAAAGTTTAGATGGCAAAGTGAAATTCTTAACAAAGTTCATATGGTAAAGTGTAACTACTTCTGTTTGAATTTTAGCCAAAGACGATTTTGCCCTCACGTGGAGGGCACGTGTTGGAATATTCGGAGAATATTCCACCAGCGACCGCTATATGGCAAAGTGTGAAACTTATATAGTTAGTATGGTAAAGTGCAAAAAATCGCATAGTTTGGTGGGTTTAGTGTTTTTTCCTCTAATAATATTTCCGGCTTAACTTGATTCGTCCACACTTGAACAATATTGAAATTGTAATTGTAAGTATCGGATCAATCGAAAAATTCTGCTTAGCAAATAACCATATGGGAAACACAAATCTCACAAAAATTGAGCCTCGTTCTCATTTGACCATTCTTTAGCAACCAAGAATGAGACTTATATATGTCATCGATATAAAGATTCTCATTATAATCCAATCACAAATCTCACCATGATTCTCATTTTAATCACAGGGATTCACCAAAATGGAGTAGTGTACATTAACCAATTGCCAAGACAACAAAAATTACTAACTCCAATAAGCCATTTGAGTAAAAGTACCATAATTTGGCTCATATCTATTTTGCTACCTAAGTAAAGCCAGAACTTGCATTTGGGCTTCTCATTGTTCCAGCCACATAAACAAGATTTTCTGATTTTTTTAGAAATATTTACAAATTTAAGTAAAAGATAATAATTCTAAGGAAATTGTCTTTTTTTTTTTCCTCTTTTTGTTTCAAGAAGTAAGGGCGCAGGTTCTGGGCTTGGACTTGTCCAAAATAGACCACATAACCTGGACATCCTCGTAAGCACAAGCCATCACTTCGCCGTGCAAGTCCATTATACGTTGCTCTTGTCCTCCTGCACCCAACAATATATACTTATTAAACTCAAAGTAATAATTGCAAATATTAATTAGACTAATTACAAAACAATCCGGTTATCTTTCAAAATAACTCATGTTGCATGGACATATGTTTCCATTTACAAAATTCAACAACTGGATGGGGTGCTTTTAAAACAAACACAAACATCAAACTTCAAGGAGATATTTATAAGGTATAATTACAAAAACACCCCTGAGGTTTGGGCTAATTACAAAAAAATTCAGAAATGTTTCAAAATTATAAGAGGATGGTTGTAGTATTTTTATCCATAGATGTGTTAAATATAAGAGGATGGTTGTAGTATTTTTATAAATATCAGGTGGGTAATTTTGATATGTTTTATGCTTATGAAGGGGAAAAATGTAAGACCGAATCAAATCTCAAGGTTTTTTTTTGTAATTTTCAAATATCTCTGGGTTTTATTGTAATTAGCCCAAACCTCAGGGGTGTTTTTGTAATTATCCATATTTATAATTTTAAAAGATAACTGAACTTCTTGACTAAACATCAATGTAATTTATGAAATTATCCCTAATTATTGAAAAAACAAAATCATGGAATTTCAAGGATTTGGATTTATAAACCATTATGTAGATGGATTTGAAGGTGAATTAAAATCCACCATGACAATAGAAATGTAGATCTGTTAAATTTTTGAAACGCATTATCACAAACAAACCCAATAAATTCATTACATTATTATGGATTTGAAATCATTAACTCATTAATAAACCCAACTTTTGTAACTAAAAGCAAAATGGGATTTCAGATTTGGTAATTGCAATTTAGGAAGGTGTACCATACATGTACTATGAGAAGAAAAGAGGATAAAAAAAAGTACCTTGTTGGGACTTCTTGTCTCTATGGTGATTCTGATGGTTGAAGAAAGTACAAGCTTTTCTAAAAGGAGAAGTGATTGTTCGAACCCAAGAAGCCATTTTTCATTCTAATTGTCTTTGTCTCAACTGTTTTTGCTGGTTTATATAGGAATTTGTTAAAAGCTGTGGACTAAAGTGTAAGAAGTACGGTTGGAGGGTGTATGTGATAATGTACATCAAAGCCAAGGCAAGATCCGTAACATAAGCTGTGGGTTTAATCATCATGTAATAATGAAGCAATATAAATATAAAACATAATTTATATTAATTGTTATATATGTATGTATGTATGTATGTATGTATAAAGTGTGTGTGTGAACGACTGCGCCTTTGCACATGGCGCACGCTTCCCAAATGGGCCAAATGCATGTGAAGTTGCCCCATAACTCTTTGCTTACTATAAACGGGATTTATTGTCAACACTCCCCAATCGAACCGCCCTCCTCAAACTAATGAAAAAGGCATCTTTCTATCTATCTATCATCTATGGGAATGGAGCCAATATTGAGCACACATCAAGGAAGTCACAAGAATACATTATCTAGAGATAGAGTTGGCAAAACCTGCCCGGCTCATGATAAGGCCGGTCTGGGCTACAACAGGGCCGGGACTTGTCTTGTGACGGGGCCCTAGGCGAAATTCGAAAAATGGGCCCTCATAGTGACTATTTTTTTTATCTTTAAAATATTATTCTAAATCAAGGGTCGAGTAATTACTTTAGTAGGATGACACAACTAATTAAAAATAATAATATGCCCGCATGACAATAATAATGTATCAAATAACAAACTAATCAATGGCGAAGCTTAAATTTTTTCGGGGTAGGCCGGGTAGGCCGATTTAAAAACCAAAGAAAAACCTTATTAATATTAACTAATTTTTTCTTAAAAATTACATAGGAAGTTGGAGATTTGATAGTATTAGATATTACTTCATTCATGAAATGAGAACCACCATTTTCCTTTTATAAAATGAATTAAAAAGAAAATGAAACTAACTGTTGCTCATTTACAACTTGGAAGTTGGGGAAATATTAAAAAGGATTTGAGTTGGTGCACGTTGAGGCCTAAGGGCTGATGATGTTGGGCCCTTTCTTTTTTTTGATGCTATGTTGTTAAAGAAAAAAATAAAATGGGCCCCAAATGTTTTTTGGGCCCTAAGAGCAAATACCTTCGTCTTACCCTCGCGCCCGGCGCAGGCTACAATTTCTGATTTCATAAGTCGAAAAGAACCAACCTATTTGCCCGGACCATTGGCCAAATGGGTAACCCCGCCCCGGTTGGCTCGGTACAAATTCAACTATATTTTAAAATATGAGTTAGGGTAGACCCCAAAAGTGCGGCCCGAAGGAATTTCGGGTCGGGTTGATTTTGCTCTTTGGCCTATCAAGCTTGTTAATTTGTGCATTAACACTGGTGTAGCCACGGTTGGAATAATGCGGTTGACGAATTGCACTGGACTTGGAAGTGACCCTATTAAATTTGAGTTGGGTTGCACCGAAAATTCAACCTAAGATTCAACCAATATAAAAAATAGTTCCCAAAATTAGAATAAATGAATCAGCCATCATCGGTCGTTGCTCATCTTTTTTCTCTTTTGTATTTTGTGCAATGGGCTTTGTGAATGATAAGTTACGCAATTGAATGAGTGATGAGTGGATGATATATGTTGCAAAATTAATAATGAAGTAATTGTCAAGCGGTTTCGAAGTATGAAAACCACTATAAAAAATTGTTGTAAGGTATGACATTCAAATTTGTTTTGTTTATAGCAATATTTTCCATTTTTTAAAGTCCGATTGAACAATCGCTTCCGCCATAACCAAAAAATTATGACCATATTGACTAAGAATCCTGGTGCTACGCCCATGTGCATTACAGTTATATATCGAACAAATTAATTATTGGTCCATTCATACCGTACCATCAAGAAATTACAAGAACATATTTTCTCTTGGTCTTGCTATTTACTTGCATTACAATTATATCGAAAAAGATTATGTGGGTCCATTCATATACTGTAATAAGACACTACATTATTTTGTATAAATAGCTTATTCATAATAAAATTAATTAGAAATTTAAGTAGCTTACTTTTCCCACTTTGTCTATGTTAGTAGTGATACGGGGATTTCTAACAAATCTCAATCAGATCTCTGATATCAGAAGCTGTGGTCAGAGATTATGAGATCAAGTTTAGCATGAATTATGAGAAACTGTTCTACGCACATAATAACTCAATCTGTTATAAAATCCTTGTGTCACATTTTAACAAGTCAATTCAATTTATACACAAGTGTATAACATTCTACTATTTCATAACCAAATGGAAGAATGTGGAGCTAAGAGATGGGTTTTTTTCCAATGACTAGTTAAAAGATGCGATGTTACAAAGAATTTATGTGAAAAGTACGTACGGATAAGTAGAGATATCTATGGATGTCACATCACATATGTCTAAGGGATGGATCCGATCCAAACTTCCCCTTCTGAGCTCATAATGAATGCCACATTGATGCACATGCAGATTGTATCCATAGCACATGGCCTTATTTGATACAGAAAATATATATATATATATATATATACATGTTCACCACTGCACAAGAACATCAAGCACATGGCACTTTATATTTAACCTACTGACAAAAGTGGGGAAAGTGAGCAGACAAGAGCAAGATGCAGTATACATTGAACATTTTAGAAAAACCAAAATGAAGTTTTGGTAGAAAAATATATCTCCATTGGTTGAATCAAAATAATCAGCTGTAAGTTTATCTGACTTGTGACTAGTCACTTTCATTACGAGCCAATCACTTAACCAATTTTTATCCATATCACAAACCATGTAGCAAATCCTTATTACCAAAATGATATATTGACCAAAACGATATATTTGAGCACTGATGGCATAATCTGATTTTCCTTATGAAATAAGATCACCAGTTACATAAATGTATAACCAAGAGGGAATTTTACTACCTTACAGCAATTAACAACTCTCCTAGGAACTCTGTAGTTCAACAACACAACATGGCATATTTATGAACAATAAGTTGCATAAACACAAAACATTGACTACAAAATTAGGGAATACAATAACAACTTCCGAAATTAAAATTTAACAGAATCACGAGCTCCACGTGTACGAAACATTAATCACACTCTCCCCGACTATCATTTGGTTACTACTAATTGGGAAAACAATCAAAAAACTGAGCAGTTTTGAAATCTCCCAAAGCAGAAACATAACCAACACGACAACACGTACATAAGAATTTCCAAATTCCATACTCAAATGAAACACAGAAAAAACAAATATAAGGGAATTTGCAAAGGGCATTGGTATTTCCTCACATGTGCTCTTCTTCTTCCTCCTCCTCATCATACTCACCTTCATCGTCAGCAGTAGCATCCTGGTACTGCTGGTACTCAGAAACGAGATCGTTCATGTTGCTCTCAGCCTCAGTAAACTCCATCTCGTCCATACCTTCACCGGTATACCAATGCAAGAAAGCTTTTCGCCTGAACATGGCAGTAAACTGCTCACTCACTCTCCTGAACATTTCTTGGATGGAGGTTGAGTTCCCGATAAAGGTCGATGCCATAGACAACCCTCTTGGTGGGATGTCACAAACACTTGATTTCACATTGTTTGGAATCCACTCGACAAAGTACGAAGAGTTCTTGTTTTGAACATTGATCATCTGTTCGTCGACTTCCTTGGTGCTCATTTTGCCCCTGAACATGGCCGAGGCGGTGAGGTAACGTCCATGGCGTGGGTCAGCAGCACACATCATGTTTTTAGCGTCCCACATTTGTTGGGTCAGTTCTGGAACAGTAAGGGCGCGGTATTGCTGGGATCCACGGGATGTGAGGGGGGCAAATCCAACCATGAAAAAGTGTAGACGTGGGAATGGAATCAAGTTGACGGCGAGCTTTCGCAGATCGGAGTTGAGTTGACCAGGGAAGCGGAGGCAGCATGTAACCCCACTCATAGTTGCCGAGATTAAGTGGTTTAGATCACCAACTGGATCAAAAAAAAATGCAAAAATATAAGCAACTTTTTATGTTCTTAAGGATATAACCATAAGGTTTCGGTGTTTATTGAAAACAACAAAAGCCAATTTCAAGCTATTCTGGAATCGCATCGTGTGCCTGCTATTTACAATGTTAATGTTGAACAAGGGGGTCGTGTAACTAAAAAGGAAATATATAAACTTCAACAAGATAATGTGCAACCCACAGAAAGGACTTTGGTCATATAAGGTCTAACAAGAAATATAGAGTATGTATGGAATTGTTTTCAAATGGCATTTTCCAATTTCCAACTGTTCGAGAAACTGAATTTATGTTTGTTTAAGAAATTCTCAATAGAAATAAAGTCATTTTCAGTTTTCATTTTTATGGAAAAATTCTTTTGAAAATACAACCAAACAAGTTTTCACCACAATCACGCAAATCTATGTGAAAATACACCACAATCACGCAAAACGATGTCAAAAATACACTACAATCACGCAAATCTATGTCAAAAATACTATAACCAAACATATTTTCATTTCTAAAAGAAATTCAGATGAGACCAAACATATTCTCAATTCTCACACGAAAACCAATAAAGTTTGAAAATTCATTTTCCCAACACTAGAAACTGGAAATTGGATTTGGAAACACATCCATACATCCCCATAACTTTTGGGATAGTTCGGGAAAAGATTAACACAAATTTTGAAAATCCCGTAGGATAAGACCAGCTTTCTTACCACTAAATGGTGGTGTTGATCAAGAATTAATGCGAAGATATTGAAAATAAAACTGAATATATAAACATCAAAGACCCCAGCATATGAATTGTACCTAATGAAGTATCACATATTAATAGTTACACGTGCACTACAAATCCCAGTGCTTCAATGTGAAGGACATTGGCCCATAGCAGCAACAAGTTGATAAGTGCAAATAAGATTGAAGCACTGGGATTTATTTTGAGGCAAATTAAATGCAGAACTGATTTTTATCCTACGGCGTATTCCGAGAAGAACATAACACGACAAATGTATCCAAATCAAAAAATAATAGAACCCCGACAACGGATAATATACTTTGCAAAAGGCTAAAAAAAATTATCAATTTTTTGAGAAGCACATAAAGGGTCAGCAAAGGCAACAACAAAACCCGGAAGTTGATTAAAAACACTATCCAGGTAAGTCGTAACAATGTGTAAAAAATACGCATGGAGGTCCAGTAAATATACTCACAGCTAGGTGTGGTGAGTTTGAGTGTCCTGAAGCAAATATCATATAAAGCCTCATTGTCAAGCACCATGCATTCATCTGCATTCTCAACAAGCTGATGCACTGAAAGTGTGGCATTGTAAGGCTCAACCACTGTATCTGAAACCTTGGGAGAAGGGAACACGGAGAATGTAAGCATCATCCGATCAGGGTATTCTTCCCTGATCTTTGAGATCAGCAATGTACCCATCCCAGAACCAGTTCCTCCACCAAGAGAGTGGCAAACTTGAAAACCTAATAATGATTCAAAATCCAAACAATTAATGGAAAAATTGATAGTCTGGACACTTCAATTGAAAATCCAGAAACCAGAAAGTTCAATAATATATAATCAAGAAAGTAGAATCACCTAGTACATTGACTCAAGATAGTCATCTTGAAGTGGGTAAATTAATATATCCACAACTTAATCATGCTTCAAACTGACACAATTTACCTTGAAGGCAATCACAGTTCTCTGCCTCCTTCCTGACAACATCGAGAACTGAATCGATCAGCTCAGCACCCTCAGTGTAATGCCCTTTGGCCCAGTTGTTTCCAGCACCAGACTGACCAAAGACAAAGTTATCCGGCCTGAAGATCTGGCCATATGGACCAGTGCGGACACTGTCCATGGTTCCAGGTTCCAGATCCATGAGCACTGCACGAGGCACAAACCTACCACAAGATGCTTCATTGTAGTACACATTGACACGCTCCAATTGCAAATCAGATGTTCCAACATATCGTCCAGTTGGATCTATGCCATGCTCATCACAGACAACCTCCCAGAACTTAGAACCAATCTGGTTACCACATTGCCCTCCCTGAACGTGAAGGATTTCTCTCATTTTTCCTGCAATTAATGGAAAGTATTAGGAAAGAATACAGAATCATATGTCACATCACAATTTTTATGAGACGGGCGCCAACGAAATACAAATTCCTTTTTCTTTTTTATCTTTTTCTTGAAAACTCAACATTTCGAAAGTGATGAAAGATTCATATTACTTCAAATGAAACAGACAGCATAAATATCTCTCTAATTTGCCAACATTACATTTCATGTTATTTAATTGGAATAATTTCATGCTGGGTCAGAAAAGAAAAGAGAAAAAGAACCTCAAAACCCTCTATATCAAACTAAATCTAAGATAAATCCACAGAGTAACAACAAATATCTTTACATTTGCAGAAACTAAAATTAACTTAAGTTTCAATTCGTTACCAGAGTGACAATACAAGTTAGATTTTACTTAACATATACACCAGACCACAAATCATTAAAAATTACATTAAAAAATAATAATATTTCTCAGATCTTCACCAGATCCACAACATTATGAGACATTTGAACACAGAAATAAGTGTTGATATGATGAATATAATATCTTAAAAACTCCGAAAATTCTAAATTCATCTTGATCTACCCGAATTTGTATTTTCAACAAACTCGATCTACCAACAACTAGAGTTACAGTACGAAAAAACTAAATTAGTTTAAGAACATAATCAGAAATGTAAAATTGACGAAGCTGAAACCCAATTTCCACAATATTACAAATAAGCATCAACTGAAACAACAAAAAATTAAAGGAATGCAAACGTCATAAAAGAGATCTAAACATGGAAAAAAGATAAAGAGGAGGGAAATTACCTGTAAAATTGCGAGGAGGAACACGAAAAGTCGAGAAGATCGAGTGATAATATCTACTCGATCGACGGAGAGAGAGAGTGAGAGTGAACGAGAGCGTGTGGATAAACGTTAGCCCTAAACAGGGATTTTATATCTGAGGAAGAAGGAATCGACGGCTCGTATTGTTTCCCTCCTATTTCTAGTGCTGTATCGGTTGCCGTACGATTTCGAGAGTAGACGGTTGAGATGGAATTGGACTGTGGGGAAAAATGAGATTTGAATTCTTTTGAAAGTGTAAAGATAATTATTTGACGAATGTGCCCTTTGTTGAAAAGACAATATTATCCTTTGACGAATTACAGTGAAAGAGTCAAGACTGTCGGCCCGAACAGTGAAAATCTTTTATAATTCTAGAAATGGCCATGGGCAGTGAGACTGCAGTCCCTGAAATTCTGTTAGTCGTATGTTCATAATTTAAGAAATATTGATTGTTTTCTTTTTCTAATATTTTAACCTCATTAAGTCTTTTTTATTTTTTTTTGAAAACCCAAAATATTTTCACACTTCCTTCACACTATGGGAAGTCCGTTCAGGATGGTGTCTAATCTCCGGGGAAAAAGAGAGAGAAACTTCAATCCTCACTCCGCGATAGTCGAGTTTGACGTAACCGATAGTCAAGATTTGAACTCAAAACTTTGGTGCGATTCGCAACTTGGGCGCCACTGCTAGACCGACTCTTGGGGTTTTTAACCTCATTAATTCGCAAAACAATTATGAGGAACTATTTATAGTTGAAACTGTCTACCAAATCCTAGATTTATTTTTTCTCAAACTCTCTCCTCTTGCTTCTCTTGTTGTTCTTCATCATTAAGGGCTGATTTTGGCAATTTTGCCATGAAATCATTCCAGCTACATCGTTCTTATTAATTATTTTGAAATAAGTGTTGGAATTTGGTGTTTGATAAATGGATGTTGACCCGATTCGACCAAATAATTAAGTGGTTTCCATTAGTGAAAAATGGAATTAAATTATTTGTAAAAGTTTTACTAAGAGAGTAGATGAGAATAGCATTTAGAATTTCTCAAAACCGATTAAGGGTGAATGCGAAATTAATGCTAGAAGTTAGCCACTTAATACAAATAAATGGTATGGAAAATAGAAAATGTGGGGAATGAGAGATGATTCATCCCACATAGAAAAATGAGGATAAGTTTGCACACACTTAATATATCCCAAGTTGGACATATGGGTTTGGTCTGTTTGGACCCTTGGGGGCACCCAAGTTTTTAAAGGGGTGAGGATCTACATGCTTATGGGTTTGGTTCAAAGACACACGTGCGCCGCCGCAAGCCGCACACGATCCGGGTCGTGGGTCCGGGCTTGGGCTTGGGCTTCATGGCTCTTATTCTTTTGGACCAAAAACCTTTTAAAATAAATGTTTAATTAATTTTCGTAATTAATTAAATTATTTTCCAACCGGGAACGTTCGGACCGTGCGGTCGGGTCGTGCTTAGAGCTAGCAATGGGTCGGGCCGGGCCAACCCAAGCTCATCGGACCAATGCATAAAATCGGTCGGGTCGAGTTCGCCGGGCCTCGATTTTCTTAGCCCAACCCAACCCTACCACGGGCTCGGGCTATCGGGCCAAAAAAAGCCCAAGTTAAAATATTAAAAATATATATTCAAATTATTATAAAATAAAAAATGATACATGAATACACATTTTATAAAAAAAGAAAAATGACAAACAAAAATTTACATGGTACAGTGAGTGAAAATTAGTATTGTATATTAAATACAAAATGAAAAAAAAAAAAAGGTAAAATAGTAAATAACTAAAAAGTGAAACTGAAAAGCAGATATTGGGAGATAAGTGATAACATTACTACATGTCTACATTAGTGATACAGTGAGTTATGGGACGCTGGCTAAGGTATCAGATTATCAGGTATGCTCAGTTTTCTAGTATCGGGCCGGGCCAGCAAGCCCGATCAGCCTGGCGGGTCTATTGGGCCGAGCCAAAAATTCTGGCCTTTAAAAAGGCCCAGCCCAGCCCAGCCCAGTCCTAAATTCGGGTTGGCTGGGCCGCCCGCTCGGGCAGGTCCAATTTTGCCGGCTCTAGTCGTAGAGCATTTGCGAGAATGACGACAACAAGACGGCCCGTGCGTCGGGTCGTGCGCTGCCCGCCGAACGTTGGAGTTCAGCGCGACGCCCGTGCGTCTGTCGGTGCAAATGTGTCTTTTCGAGCCAAAAGACGCGATCTTTCCATACGAGGCACCTTGACGAGGCCTATATTACTTGACCTGCGGATGAAAAACGATAAGAAAAACATCGATATTAACTTGTCACATTGCATTTGAGCATATTGCCATTTATTTTCTCCTTCAAAGCTTGAAAGTCGAAAATATTTCATTGTTGTTATTTGTGATTCCGATTTTTGCAAGTCTTTGCTAAAGGAACTATAAAGTCGTTATATCTTAGAGACGAACGCTTTGGGTAGTAAGCACTTTGTATACGGGCGTATTTCGTCTTCATGGAGATCGAATTTAATCGGGCCTCGACTTAAGCCTATACACTTATTTCTAGTCATTTTCTTCCTAAACGTAAACCTCACTCTATATAATTTAACCCATCAATAAGTAGTTTTCCCATTGATGGCTCAAAAGCTACTCTAGAAAACCATAGGCAAGTGCACCTATCGTTTTGTAGTATAGATTATTAGTCACCGAGTGTCATTCCCACGAGGATTATAAGTACTAATAATTACCGTCTTTTTGTTATCTAATCTAGTAATTTTCGAGTTTTGTTTGTTAAAATGGAAAATGAAAAATAGAGAATTTAAGATAATTGCAACTTACAAAAAGAAATCAAATAAAAATAGATTGTAGAATGAGAAATCAAGAGATAGAAATGTGTTGAATGTAAATCCCTCTAGAATGGTTTTGTGATTCAATCAAGATAAAAATACAACCATAAGCCCTAAGCAAAAACCAACCTCTTTTAATAAAATCTCATGTTATGTGGACCGTAGAAATTCCCGATTTAAGTTAAACCCTTTCTCAAGGCGAAAAACTCCTAATCTCAAGTTGATTAATGAAATCTCTTTCTAGTTAAAACCCCCAAAATTGCATTATAACGATTTATGAATTCCCATATTAGGTTTGACCCTAATTCATAAGATTTATGTCGTCTATATCTAGGATTGCATGCAACTCTTTTCACTTATATAGGTTCTTTCTCACCATAAATCTCTCGATTACCGATGAGGAATAAATATCAAATTAATATACCGGAAATATCAACTTGAATGAAATAAACATGATATAAGTGAATCACACAAGACATGAGAATTTTATTGAAAACATACAAACCTTAATCACAAATCCATTCTAGAGTTCATTACATTCAAACACTAGTAGTTTAGCTACTCATGATTTTGACAAAAGAATAAATTACACAAGAAGATTTAAGTGTTGTAAATATGGTGTACTTATCTTTCTCAAAATCTCAATGACTTGTTCCTTTGATAGATGATGTTGATCCAAGCCTTCTTCTCCAATGTTGCTACAAGCTTACTCCTCCAAGACCTCTTGATCCCAATTCCACTCAAAATGTTAAACACTATGAATCTCTCTATGAATGAATATTACATGAATGATTTTCCAACTCAAACTCTTGGCTTTTATAAGCACCATCTTGTGAAATACCATATTAACAAATGCCCCATTTCCATGCTTGTTAGTTGAATCATTGTGTGCACATTCATGGTTGAGTTGGTTGAATCATTGTATACACATGATCATACTTCACTTCCATTGGTTGAGTTGGTTGAATCATTGTGTCCACATGCCAATTGAGGAGGAAATTGAGTTTTGGTGCAGCAAGATGAGGTGTGAAAGTTGCTCAAAGGTTGTCAAAAGCAAAAGTCTCCATTATTTCCGCCAAAAGAAGAAAATTTGTTGAGTGGAGGAAAACACGGCCGTGCTTTAAAAGCACGGCCGTGTTTTCTTCGCAAAATGGATTTTCTCCGGGTGTGCTTTTAAACACGGTTTGGGCGTGTTTTTGCGATTTGCGTGTGACCGGGCGTGTTTTTTGTTTTTCTTGTTTTTCTTCCTTTTGAAGCATGACCATGTTTTCCAACACACTAGGGGTGTGTTCGCACTTGCGAGATTGAGTCTTCTTGCCTTCTTTTAGACTTTGTTTACATTCGTATTTTCATTTGAAATCATACGAATTTGCTTCAAGTCTTAACCTTCATCATTCAAAACAAGCCAATGTGATTTTTCTTGATTTTATTGATTAATGAACTAAAAAGTTAGAAAAATTATCTAAAAAGGTTTAAGAAAATGTGAACAAAAATGCACTTATCACCCATCACTATTTTTTGTTTGTGATTTCGCCATATAATGCAGCGTTTGGATTGTCGTCGTCTTGGTGCTATATTTTTTCTTGTGCAAACAATTCAGACAAGCAAGTATTCGATTCGACAGATGTAACAAATCAGATTATGGTCTTCACCAGGTTGCAGACATGGAATCAAAAATATTCTAAACAATATAGAATTTTCAAAATTGTAAGCTTTAAAGCCGATTTTTGTTATTAACCTAGATGCTATGGATTTTATCATAGTTTCATCTTTTTATGGTTCTTAACTGATTTGTTTTTGTCTTCTATCATCGTATTGCTAGTTTAAATTAATTAATAAAATTATTTTTCTTGTCAAAAAAAATAGTTAAAATTGTATCCCATTAATTAATCACAAAAAAATATCAAACAACATCTAGAGTTACTAATATTTTAAAATATGTTATCAATTTGCCGGCTAAAGCATGCACTTTTAATAAATTTTCAATGAAAATTAGCATAGTACCATTCCACAAATATCATAAGCATATGTCATTTTATAAACAATAAAAAGTATTTGTTGATTGTTGTTTTTTGGCCCTCCTAAAATGATTAAAATGATTGGTTCAAGCACTTATCATCATATATTTGAATTGCAATTACTAATTACATCATGATGTGTAATATAATTTATAAATTTTAAGCCTGCAAGTTGACTCCTAAAATAAATTGAATCTAACCGATTTGAACCGTTTTATTTAAAAGATCGTACTATTTTATTTTATTTTTGAAACTAAAGATCGTACTATTTAGAGTTTAATACTTTATGAAACAAGATTTTTAGAGGATGTTTGGCTAAGGTTCTTTTTTTTCAGCACAATACCATGGAGGGTGGGTAGGTAAGCTCAACGGCGGAGTCAAGACACGAAAATGGGATGGATCGATCATAAACGTGGGTGGGCCGAATAGAAAATTCAAGAAAAAACATGCAAATTATTAAGTAAAAAATATTTTTAAAAAAAATTCTCACTAATTCTTTTTTTGAAAAAAAGAGGGACAAATTGCCCCTAGATCTGTCAGTGAGTAAGTTTATTTAAAAGATTTTATAAGCTCTTACACCGTTTTTAGTGCTCATTAGATTTCTATTTTTAGATAAGACAAAAAAATACTTATCGAGCACAAGTACTCTCTAAAGTAAAACATTTTCTAAAGTACAATTCTTTTTTTTAGTACAATGGGAGAACTTGGGGAGGGAACACACGCACTCGTATGGGATCAAACACGGGTCATTCACCCCTACAACACATGTCTCAACCACTAGAGCACATGATTGATCCCTTTCTAAAGTACAATTCCAATCATTGTAATCCTAATGCATTTTTCCCTATTACACTTCCTTAAATTGTACTATTGCAAGTATGTATCATTTCCTCATGAAAATCTAGTATTTCTACCAAAGGGTGTGAAACCAAACTTGAAGAGGGCCCCAACTAATATTAATATTAAAAATAAAATACAATATATTAAGTTAATGTATTAATTGATTACATCTTAATATTAAAAAATAACATAATAAAAATACATTAATATATCATAATATTTTGAAAATCGTTGCAATATACCAGATATTGTTAATATTTCTATAAGAAAATATTGGGGAAAAAGTACAAATTTTTTGCGGAGCTTAAAGAAAATGTACAAAATTTATCGGGAGCAAAAGGTAATGTACATCATTTTCAAAAAAGAGAAAAAAATTACGAAGACTCAAAGATTTTTCAAAATTAACAAATGAAAAGAAGAAAAGAATGAATGGATTATAGATTTGTTCCATTTTTCATATATTTTTATATTTTTTAAGGTTATAAAATAGATTACCAAAATACCCCTATTTTTTTAAAAAAAAGCGAGGAGGCCTAATGACCCCCTTGGCCCCCTCTAGGGCGTCACGATTTCTACTCTTGCTTCACCATGATTTCTACTCGAATCTAATTCCACAAGTTCATTTTATTCTACTAATGCTAGTCTAATTAATCCATCTTTCTTTGAAAATGATTTTGTTTCTTATAAACAGAGTGTTATTATTCCCTACATACGATAGCCCGAACCAGTCATAATTAGAGATGTTAAAAGGTTGGTCCTAGCCCTATATGGTTAGTCCCAACGGACTTGAGTTAAACGGGCCGGGCTAAATGGGCTAGCATATTGTGAACCTAAGTACCTAACCTAGCGGGCTTCGGGTTAAACGGGTCACTATCGGGATACAAGCCGAGAAATATTATTATTTTTTATTTAAACTAAATTACACAAATTTTATGTTGCATTACAAAGACAAGAATCTTAAAATTCAAAATACAAAAATTCAAATACAATTCAAGCATCATCATTATCGCCAAAGGCTTTGAGAGTTTAGTAGGATCTTTGCGACTACTGCAATAAGAGTTAAAACAAAAATATGTGCAAGTAAAACTCATTTCTAAAATGAAAATAGAAACAACAAACTACAATGAAGAATGATAAACACTCATGTAATAAATATTTGCTTAATACTTTTTAACTTTTGTCAAACAAATTAAATAAATATAAAGAATGATAAAATGTAATTTGATGTTCAATATTTGTGCGTGAGAGACATTGAATCTCAAAATTCAACAAATTCATCTTTATGATTATTTGCATAAAGTTTCAATTATCTGTCACATTTTAAGTCATGAAGTGCTTAACTATTTAGACTATAGTATTATATTTATTAGAGGGATATAAATTATATAACATTATAAGTCATCATAGTTGATCACATTTTAAGTTACTATAAAAATATCTTTCTTAGGAAATATTTAGTAAATTTTGTTATCTCTTAATTCACCAATCCTCTATTTTGAAAAATAAAATGCAAAAAAAAAAACAATATCGTCCAGGGCGGCCCGATTGACAGCGGGTTAAGCTGTGCAGGCAAAAAGGCCCAGATTTAAGCAAGGCAAGAAAAACATTCTCACCATTAACGGTTGACGGACAATCCTTATTCTTGTGCTCATACTCCCACACCTCAAACATTTACCCTGTTTCTGCCAGCACTCATCAACAGTATGTCCTGTCTTCTGACAATAAACACATGATTTACCATCTATCGGCTTCTTTCCCTTATCCATTTTTCCACCGTTATCCTTCTGGAATTTAGTAGGAGGCGCAGATGTTTGTCCCACAACTGGCCTCTTGAAGCCATTAGTTGGCCCTTTGTTAACATTCATGTTCTGTTGTAGCTATCCAATGCAGTTCATGCCACTCTCAAGGCGGGCATCTATATTGACTACGGCAGAGTAAATGTCCAAATCCACTGTCAGTAATTATTTTTGTAACTCAAGCCTCAAACCTCTAGTGAATTTGTACAGTTTGTCATTTTCAGTGCTGATGGAGCCTAAGGCATACTTAGACAGTCTATGAAATTCGGACTCATATTGGGCGACTGTCATGTTCCCTTGCCTTATACGATGAAATTCATCCCTTCGCGCCTCTCTAACAACTTGCGAGATGTACTGGTTCCTGAATTCTGACACAAAATTTGCCCATATCCGCATCCTCTTCTCCTGTCCCCATTTTCTGTCAACTGTCTTCCACCAGTCTCTTGCAGCAGATTCAAGTCGAAAAACACTGAGAATAACCTAATGTTCATCAGTATAGTGCAAGGCGGAAAATATGCTCTCCATTCTTTCGCGCCATTCCTCGGCCTTAACGTCATCTGGTTCACCATGGAAGGTGGGCGGATCAAACTGCAGGAACCATTCAAGGGTCCTGTCATGAGCCTCTGGGGGAGGTTCTTGCATATTCATGTTTGGCCTTGTCTGTTGTTGCATGAATAGCAAGATTTGTTGAAGGGCCTGTGTTAGATCCCCCCCCACCCGCTGGAGGAGGTGGTGGTAGTTCGGGCGATGGCGTCCTCTCTTGCGGAGGGTTAAGGTTCTCCCTGTCCACACTGTGTGGTCTTCCTCTATCTCTTTGTCCAGTCATCTGTGTTTAGAGTAATTAGCATCCACTTAACTTATGTAATTAAAATTATGAGCCATGGTACAACGAGCAATGATGTGTGATATTTAATTTAACGAAGCAATTATGTTGAATGTAAGAACAACCATGTTAAAACAAGTGCAAGAGTTGTATCACGATATATTGCAGTTGAATTACAATAATTAGGTCAAATGTCAAACAGTAGCATTACAATCCATTACACACGAAACTTCATGATTACATCGTTCATATGTAGAAAGTAAAGTACTACAAAGTAAAGCTAATGTAATCGACAATGGCGTCGTCACTATCGTCATCATATTATTTGCTAGAGATGGATCTTCCTACCATTCTTTCAGGTCTTGTGGAATGTCCATAGGGTCCATTTAAGGATCACCTTCTGGATCTCCTTCAATGTCCTATTCTGGATCCTCCTACGGATCTTCTTCAGGATCTTCTTTAAGATCCTCTTTTGGATCTTCTTCCGGTTCTTCTTCTATTTATGGGGCTATCTCCAGAGCAATATTAACGGCCTCCAAAACCCCTGTCCTAAGTAATTGGACCTTTAAAAATCATGCGGTTTAAGGGACGTTTGCTCTTCCTGGGTCTTTACTTGAATTTGTAGGGACATGACTTGGGTTTGTAATATTGCGCTTGTCCTATCCAAGTTGTTGATGGTTCCTAAGTGTTGTTGTATTTGTCCCTCGAAGTCCTATATCGTATCACGGTGATGATTAGCTAGGCGTTCAGATCGATCAATCATTTCCTGCAGTTCGTGGTTGACCAATAATAGCATTGAACTCAAATATTTTGACTTTTTTTTTTGGTGGTGACTCTTATAATTTGTATTTTAATAATAAGTGGTTAAAGTGTTTGGATAAAATAAGATGAAATAGCTTATAAAATCTTGTGATGATATTTTGTAATTAAAATAGTCAAAGTGAACGGAGGTAATTACAATAAGATCTTATTTTGAAAATAAAGAAGGATCCCGACAAACACTTTGATCAGATCACCTAAGGGGTCTTTTCCGTTAGACGGATACAACCTAGCACCGGTTTTTTTGGTAATTTCATATGTCGATGGTGCTTTTGTAATATTTGAGTTGGTATCATAGGATCTCTAGACCGGTGATATTTTTGTAATATTATGGGCAGCTAAATTAGTTTTTCCCCTGAAAAATATTAGTAGCACATCTGAAATGTATTAGTAATCCCCTTGAACAATATTTTTAGTAGCTCTCATGAAAAATATTGTTTTTTCCCCTCAAAAGTATTAGTAATTCACCTAAAATGTACTAATTTTCCCCTGAAAAGTATTAGTCACTGACGTAATATTAGCTAACCCTCAAAAGTATTAGTTTTTCCCGTGAAAAGTATCAATAGTCCTCGAGAAAAGTATTAGCAATACCATTGAATAGTTTTTTTAGTAATCCTCATGAAAAATATTATTTTGTCCATAAAAGTATCGTATTCCCTTTCAAACGTAATAAAATCTTATTGAAAAGTATTAGATTTTCCGATTAAAGGTGTTTTAGTATTTTTCCTGGAAAATATTAGTATTCGTCCTAAAAAAGTATTAGTAGACCTCTTAAAAAGTATTACCAGCGGATGTGGTTGTTGCAATGTTAGTGGTTATGCGGGTCAATGGGCGGATTGACCGCGGGCTGGATATTTGGATTTATCTAACGGATTAGATCCGTTAGACGATCTGACGTGACACTTACCCAGGGAACCCCACCTTTTTTAAAAAGAGCTTATAAACTTCTAAAATTTTATTTTCGGAGCTTATGAATTTTTTAAAAAAATATCAAATGCTTTTACATAGCTTACAAGCTCACCCAACACCCTCTGAGTTGAGTTTTTGACTTTTTGTCATAACATAACCCAAACCCTACTTGTCATAAGACCTTGAGAAAATCTCCAAAAGGAAGCCAATTTGATTTTAACCATAATAATAATAATAATAATAATAATAATAATAATAATAATAAATAAAAGAAAAAAAGCCATGGCCCATGAATATTCAGGCACTACAAAAAAATCGTGTTTAGTGACGCTAAAATTTTCACTTGGTGACGCTTATTAGCGTCGGTCATGAGTTGCGTTGTTAAATTTGATGTCACGAAAATATCCATGACGCAAGATCTATACGTAGGTAAATCTCATTTCCTAACGCTTTTATCAATCGTCATTATATGGTGACGCTATTTTTTTGTCACAATTAATAAAGATTTAATATTTTTTAAATGAATCTTTTGCTTACGCTAAACGCGTTGTTAAATTTAAGGACACTATTAAGCGTCTTTAAGTCGCGACGCTTTTGGAAATTGTGTCATTAAAACTATGACGAATTTTAAATTTCTAGCGTTTGTAAAATTTATTAATGATCAATTATTTATTAATTTTTTTAAAACTTTAAACTTAATATTTAATTTTTGACTCATTTTGAATATATTTGTTGTTAGTTAATTATACACCACATGGTCTCTATTTATTAACTCTCAAACTCACTCTCAACACTTTAATCTTTCGATGTGGGATATATGTTTCAATTTTTTACTTTGTGACGCTTTTTAATAAGTGTCGTCATTTTAATGACACAAACAATAAAAATGTAAGTAAATTTTAAAAATTTGGCGACAAATAAAAAAATGTGTAAGTAAAATAGAAAGTGTCAACAATTTTATGACACTTTTTAATACGTGTCTCCATTTTAATGAGACAAACAACAAAAGTGTAAGTAAATTTTAAAAATTTGGCAAAAATAAAAAAATCGGTTAGTAAATTAGAAAGTGTCATCGATTTTATGACGCTTTTTACTAAGCGTTGACATTTTTAAGGACATAAATAAAAAAGCGTAAGTAAATTCTATAATTATCGTGACACTTACAAAAAAGTTGGTAATTTTATTAAGATAATGACACTTCAATAAAAGTGTCATTAAATTTACTAAAATGCTAACGCTTTCTAATAAGTGTCGCTAATTTTTATAATTTGCAACGCTTTTTAAAAAGCGTCATTAAATATTTATTTATAATGACGTTTTTTTGTAGCGTCATTAAATTTGTGTTGGGATAGATCATTTTTCTTGTAGTGAGGGCAAGGTATTTATGCAGACATCCATGTGCAGTCTGCAGATGTAAAGTGCAAGAAAGAAAAGCATTACATTACATACATTAATGTTTCAAGTTCATATGTCCATAAAGTGTGCGCATTTTGTCCTACATTATTAATATACTCTATGCATTATGCCATTATCCACTCAAGAATGTTTTTAAAGTTTGTTGTCTTATTTTTGAGATCATTTCTAGTTGATTTTTCTTTCTGATGACACTTAAATATACTTGTTCAAATTTAGTTATCTAGTATTATTGTGCATAAAATCTTAGACGAAACTTGAACAATTTATTACTTAAAGTGAGTGAGACAGTTTTTATAGAAAATAATTTGACATGTGAAAAATGAAATCTTCATTTAGAATGCCTTTAAAAATAAAAATTATAATTTTGTTGCACTCAATTATATATATTCTAAGAGTAATTTCTTCCCCATCATCAAATCAACACATTGACGCCAATGGGGTACGTAAACAAGGACATATCACATGGTTTAGTATTGGCTACCTTTGAGTTGTGGGAAAGAATTGATCTATCTCTTAATCTCTTAACAAAGGGGTTTTCCAAACCCCGATCTTCCTAAACTCGACACTAAAACCCTTTATATATGTCCTCCACAACTTGGAAGTTCTCGGTCTCGGATGTACTTTTCATTGTTTTTCCCGTAGTTCTATCCTTCAACTCATCATGCGGATCATGTGGGAAGGCGATCTCTCGAGCATAAGGGATTTTCGGTGGCGCATCCCCTACGCAAGCACCACCCCAACGTCGCAAAGGCCCAAACCTTGTTGGGATAGTGTGAATTTCGACAAAAATGGATAGTTATCTCGATATAAAGTTACTAGTTTTTCTTTTCCATTTTGGCCAATATGAGTTTATCAGTATCGCAATTTTATCACCCAATGGATGCGGAATTGAGCTACCCGTGTCTTTGAACCCGTTGAGAGAAAATCATGGTCCAACGTGCTAATTGAATCATGTATCGACACGAAGATGCGACATTACTTAATTGGCAATACCATATACGTGGTGTCAAGAGAAATTTGTTTTAAGATGACGGCTCTTACTTACGTGTTGGGTTATCGAGAATAAAATCGAGCAAAGAAAATTCATTTTATTATTTTATCTGCATCTCTTCACTCCGCATATATCAAACACATGTGATGATTGAATTGACAACATCATTAATTTGCTCTAGGTTGCCAATACAAATAAGTTTTCTCGATGCTAAAATGATAATATTCTCAAAGCTAAAGCGATATTAAAATTAATGATTGACCTCCAAAAATTGTGTACATATGACCACGAGGCCATATAACTTGTAAAGATACATAATGGCCATATCACTGTGAGGTTATCCTGGTTTTCTAAATTGAAACAAACACATCGTGATTAAAATTTGTTTTAAGAGTGTAATGTTACATGCCATCTTGAGCCTCATGTTTGGGGGTGTATTTGTCTTTTTACTTGTTACAGTTTCTTAGATCCCCAAATAATGTTAGGGCAGTAAGGTCAATTCCAATGTACAGCCCTCTCTAAACCTGGGCAATCATTGCAGATTTTTTCTTTTTCTTATTAAGCGATATATTTAGTGGGTTTTTAGTCCAAGCAGATCTAATTTTCCTTATCACCTAAAATCTTCACCACAGTAACAAATAAGCGCCAGCATATGCACCTCCATATCACGCTCCGACTCTATTGGACGACGTTAGAAGTATGTCCACGCGGGAACTTCTGATTTGTTAATAAATTTCGGGTGCATCACAAGAAAAACAAAGGCGAGTGAACTGGGCAGATGGGGTTGGAAAGAAAGAGACAAAACTTGTCCAAGTATAAAGTATCAGCTCACATGAGAGAAAATTGTCGGCATGTGGCCGCCAGCCAATCTGAAAATAAATAATATGTAAGAAAATAATAATAAATAAATAAATAAAGCTCATTTGATCCAATTTCAATCTCATAAACTCAAATCATATTTCCAATTTTTTTAAATGAAATTTTCATAAGATATTTAGATTAATTATATTCCTATGCTACTTTATTTAATCTTAACTAAAATATATTTAGCTTAACATTTTTTACAACATATAAAATATATATTTGAAAATATATTGATATGCACATTTTCATATTTAAAATTTTTGCAAGAAAAAAATAAAACAAATTAAATAAATGCATTTTGAAAGTTCAAATGGTAAAAGTTGAGAATTTTATATTTGGAAACAAAATCAAACTGACAATGAGATCACGAGTTTATAGCTTAAGTGGTAAATGTTGAAAAGGGTTCGAACCTTGTATCTTTCAGTTTCTTTGAAATTCATCCACACCCCTCCAACCACTACTCTCAACTGATTAAAAAAATCAAACTGACAATATATGAGTCTTATTAATTCATTGTCACATGGATCTTATACAAAAAGGAAAAAAAAAATCATTTTCCTTCGCCCTAGTTTATAATTTGACCAAGGTAAGGTTTATGGTTAATCTGCTTTTCTTTGTAGCTTTGCTTTGTTTGGAATTTAAGCATCATGATCCGTCCTTTGGAAAATGAAATCTGAACTTAATCGAAAATTTTGCTTACAATATTATTTAGTCTCTCAACCAAAAAGTTTGTTGAATGTAATGATTTGAGATTAAGTGGATACGGATAGTTTAACCACTAGCAATTAGAAAAGGAGATGCACATATTTTATTTTGATATTGATAAAATGTGTTCACTTGTAAATTGTGCTACGTACATTAACTAATTAGATAAAAAAAAAAATCTAACTAACAAGTCTATTGAGCTAATGCTCTTATTACTAATTGATTTTAAGATGGAACTTCATCTGGATGGTTAGTACTCTCGTTCTAGTATTGGGTATGTGGCTCATACCAAATCCCCAAATTTAATGTACATAAGACGAGAAGTTTGGTGATAGATCAAGAATGAGTTTAAGTGTAGAAGAGGACACCATGTCTCAACATTTGTGTTTTTGATAAAAGGGGAACCCCCAGACATTATCATTTCATCATTTTGGTGCGTATTGGGTAAACCCTCGGGTTTAACATAATAGCATGCAAACCACGTCAATCAGATAAAACTCACTGGGCAAGTCATGTGCGCAAAGCCGATCCTATCAATTTTTTGGCCCAAGTTGAACTTTTAAATTGGACTCTCTTTTTTCATACAAACTTAAAGACAACATATAATTAGAAAAAAAAAACTAAATGTAATTGTTTTGTTAGTAATCAACAAGGTTATAAGGCCCAAGGAAATACAGACCTTTAAATAAATCACAAAATATTTTTTTAAAAAAAAAGTTGTCAAGGAGAATTGAACCTGAGTGGCTAAGGGTGCGATTGGATATACTTTCATTTTGAAAATTTTCCTTTCGCTAGAGAATAGTGAAAAAAATATGATAAAAGTTTTTGGAGAATTTTGAGAGTGTGAATGGATATGTAATGATGAAAGTTGATTTGATTTAAAAATGGTAAAATAATGATTGGATGTGATTGGTCGTTAGAAATGTGTGAGTGAGTGAATAGTGAAATTTGTGAGAGAATGTGTAATAATGATTAGTTTTTGTGAAAAAATGTGTAGATGTGATTGGTGAAAGAAAAAATGAGAAAAAGTGATAGTGAGATAATAGTATATTTTCTGAAAATTTTCATAAACAATCGCATGTTTGGTCAATAAAAATTCTCCAACGGAACGAAAATAAAATCTCGCTCATATCCAATCGCATCCTAAAATTTGAAGATTTTGAGATGGTAAGTATTAACCAATGTGGTACACTCATTTTTCATTATGTATCTTATTTATTTGTTATATGTATATATATAAAAGATATACAAAAAATTTGGACCCCTAAATTTTGAATTTTTTTGGGCTCGAGTCAGCCGACTCATTCGACTACCATAAGGAGCGGCCTGCATATATGATAGACTCGATCAAGTAATGCAAATATGGAGATTTAATCTTAAAACATTGGCGTCAAGAACAATCACATGAGTAGCTATCTTATCAACATTTTATTACGTGAATGGTGAAAATCTATAGAATATTTTGGGCTTTGGATTATGGCCCTTATGGGGGGTTTGCCCAATTATAAATGTAATAAACTCAATGACCTGTATTCTAGGCCATGGGGGATATATAAAGCCCGTTTGATTCATTTTCAATATGGTTTTCAGAATTTCAAGATTTTAAAAGTTGAAATATCACTAGATTTTTCGATCATCTATCTTTCTCTATAAATTATATAGATTAAAATCAAAATATTTATTTTATAATATTTTTGCATATAAACATAAAACTTTTTGTTAAAAAATAAACATACAAATGTTAGTGGGCCTGATAACATGCTCAGTATATTCATTTCCCTTCCAGATTTGACCAGAAATTTTCTCAAATGAAAATATGGCGTGTTTTTCTCTTTTTAATAAATATTGGTAAAATAAATACTTTTTCAAAGTTTCAAATGATTCTCCATAAGAATGAAACAAGTTGCTCCAAATAATTTCCCATGATAACCACCCACTTGATTGGGCACCTTAGCTTTATGTTTTTAAGTTCTTAGCCTCATTATTCTAAGAAAATTTTATTTTAAGGACCTGAAATGGCTTTTTACGAGTGTCTTTTATTTCCTTAAATTAAGGTACATGAACCATAATATAGTCCTGTCAATTGGCAGCATGATGGGTCTGAAATTAACCATGGGCCATAAGCCCAAACCTCAAACATCTTGAATTGGGCTGACAGCTTTATTTCATGGCTACTCAGCATTCCCAAACGTGCCGTTCAGATATTGCTCTCTTGATTCTTCCCCAGAGTTCTAGCAATCGGAATCCTCAGAAATCTTAAATTCTGAAATTAAGGCATTATTGATGCAAATTTCCTAGATGACCATAATACATATAGTCATAAATGTTTATTAGATAAAGTTTTTGAATGGGTTAATGAAAATAATTCAGTACATATATGATATATCATCAAATAACTAAAAAGACTATATATGGTGGAAATACCATTCATTTAGAAAGAAATAGTCAGATGTGACTATTAATTTTATCATTAAATAATTTAAGATAAACCAGTTTTTTTTGCTCAAAATTCTATACTATGAAATTATTACTGTTCTTACAAAAAAAAAAAAAAAAAACTCCATGGAGTCCACTTGATAAAAGAAATTAAAGAATCAAAAGAACCGTGTCATTCGGTAAGGCCACACTAAACTGGGCCATTTTTCAAAGCTCGCTTCTAAACGAGTGCTTGAATTTATTATGACTTTTGAGTTAAGTTTCATCATTTGGTTTTGGACCTTGTTTTTTTTTTTTTTTTTTTTTTATACAATGGCGGAAATAGGAGAGAGGGCACCGGGCACATACTTGTATGAGAGCAAATTTGGATCAATCGTCCTTATAGTATACGCTCAATCACTAAAGTGCAAGTTTGATCCTTGACCTTAGATATTCATACAACTGCAAATGAGTTTATTTTAACCACAAGTAAGCTATGATGAGTTGTAAAGTTGTAATATATTAGTTACGGGTATCTTAATATATAGTACTTATAAATTAAGTTGAATCTACTAGCGACTTACTAGTTTGTTAGAAAAATCGTATGGTTTCTGTTCCGAAAGAAAAATGGCTGGTGTTTAAAGTGTATGGCTAAGTCGAGGCCTGAATTATATTCAGTATTCGCAAGACGAAAGACTCCCCATATACAGAGTACTTACGGTTCCGTCGTTCGTCTCTAAGATACAACGACTTTTACTGTTTCGGTTAGCAGCACTAGCAAAATCAGAACTACAGTGAACAACAAGAGTTTGAACTTTCAAGCTTTTGAAGGAGAGAAGTCAATATGCTCGAATGCAATGACCGTTTTACTAATCTGATAATTTCATGTGTTCATTCAATCAGTAGGGATCGAATAATATAGGCCTCAAGTGTCTCGTGTGGAAAGATCATGTCTTTTGGCTCGAAAAGACACATTTTGCACTAAACAGACGCATCTGTTCATCGACGCACGACCTGGCGCACGACCCGTGCGCCTACCCGTGTGTGGATGCGAACCAAAATGGCAAAGCTACGGCTTGCCTTGCACGGCCGTCGTCGGCCCGTGCGTGGATACTGAAAACGAGGTTTGCTTGGCCGACGGGCGGTGCGTCACGCCCCCGTCTTTCGGGTGCGAACCTTTTTCCTAGTTGTATCCATTAATTAATTAACAAAAAAATAATTAACTATTTTATTTTAAAGGTTTTTGGTCCAAAAAGAATAAGGGCCCAAGCCCACGGCCCTCGACCGGACCCGAGGTTGGCGTGACCAGAGCTTGCCGGCCCGGCGGGGCGGACGCGGCAGCTTGCGCGGGCGTGTGTGCTTTGAACCAAACCCACAAGCATGTAGGTCCTCACCCCTTTAAAAACTTGGGTGCCCCAAGGGCCCAAACCCATAAGTCCAACTTGGGATATATTAAGTGTGCAAACTTTGCCTCATTTTCCTATGTGGGATAGAGCATTTCTCCTTCCCCATATTTTTCATTTTCCATACCATTTACTTGTATTAAGTGGCTAACATCTAGCATTAATTTTTCATTCACCCGGAATCAGTTTTGAGAAATTCCAAATGATATTCTCATCTACTCTCTTAGTAGAATTTTTACAAATAATTTAATTCCATTTTTCACTAATGGAATCCTCTTAATTATTTGGTCAAAATCAGGTCAACACCCATTTTACCAAACACAATTCCAACAATCCCCCACATGAATGAGATTAAAGCATGCGTGTATGCAGATTCGCTTGAAAGTCTCGGCGAATCGTTATTGCATCAGGATAGGTAGCTTGTGGCTTTGAACCTTCGTTAGTAAAGTACTATCGGATTTACTAGTTGTTTAGTGACACGATGTCTTGAACTACTCAGCCGTTTGTGTAAACCGACACAACAATACTTACACAATAACAACTCTAACACTTGTTGTTCTCACTTTGTGTCCATGTCGGTCCTGGACCATATCTTAGATTCATAAATGTTTCTTTGAAGCGACCATTACTTCTCATTTATATAGGTGATTTCCTATTGAAGAGTATCCTGCCATACTCCACCTTTCGGTATATGAATCATTAAAAGTCTTAAACTTAACCTCACAACATGCAGCAGGTTTTTCATTCACTTGGATGTTTCGAGAACGAGCTAACACATTTTCCAAGCGTTTAGCTGAACATTCATAACTTAGTTGTCTCATTGAACCAAGGTTTTGTGATCTCCAATTCACAAGGTTGGGTTACCGCTATGAACATTCTTTAAGTTGTGGATTTTAAACCCATTCCCTTTAACAATTTATACAATTGATCTCTATTTATGCATTTCGTAAGTGGATCCGCAAGGTTTTCCTTTAACTTCACGTAGTCAACCTAAATAACCCCATTCGAAATCAACTGTCTAATGGTATTGTGTCTCCGACGTATATGTCTAGACTTACCATTATACATACTACTTTGTGCCCTTCCAATTGTTGATTGACTATCACAATGTATCATAACAGCAGGCACATGCTTATTCCAATAAGGAATATCCTTTAAGAAGTTTCTAAGCCATTCAACTTCTTCTCCAGCTTTATCTAAAGAATGAACTCCGGATTCCATAGTGGATAGAGCTATGCACGTTTGCTTAGAAGACTTCCACAACACCGCTCCTCCACCTATTGTGAAAACAAATCCACTTGTGGACTTGGAGTCTTTTGTGTCAGATATCCAATCGGCATCACAATATCCTTCTAATACTGCGGGATATCTCGTATAAAGTATTCCATAGTTCATGGTATACTTTAAATATCTAAGTACCCTTGTCACACCTTTCTAGTGATCCGTACTCGGGTTACTTGTGAACCTACTTAGTTTACTCACTGAATATGCAATGTCTGGACATGTACAATTCATTATGTACATCAGACTGCCATTTACCCTTGCATATTCCAGCTGAGAAACTGGTTCGCCTCTATTCTTGGCCAAATGTTGACTTTGATCTATAGTGTCTTAGCCGGAGGACTATCAAAAGTATTAAACCTTCTAAGTATGCTTTCAATATAATGGGAATATGACAAGACAATTCCATCTGAAGTTCTAGAGATTTTAATCCCTAATATAACATCAGAAAATCATGTATCTTTCGTGTCAAAGTTCCCCTTTAACATGTTCTTAGTATTCATGATTAAATTTGTCATAACCCGAAAACATTGCATTTTTTTTATCATGATTTAAAATATTCATAAGCATAATTGCATGCATTTTTATACTTTCACCTTCATGTTAAAATACATAATATAAGAATAGATTAATTAAAGAGAGTAGAAAATAAAGTTTGATATATATATATATATATATATATATATATATATAAAAGGTGATAGTTTACTACATGAAATTAATGTGTGTTTTTTTTTAAAAAAGGTCTATAGTACACGTGCAACTATATGACTAATTATGTAAGATATGTATACTATGTTGTCATATATAATTATAAGTATAATATACATATATAAGGAAATAGTGGGGATTGTAATATACATCACCTTGTAGCTTCTATATATATATATATATATATATATACAATTCAATGGGACATGATTTAACAAAAACATACACGTAGGGTGCCTACGTGTTGAGCATATAATTTAGATCATTTACTTTTCCTAATTCAACACACTTAACCGTCTTTGGGATATCAGAGAATAAAAGGGTAGACAATATATATATATATATATATATATATATATATATATATAGATATTAGTTTATGATAGAAAAGCAGCAAAAGCAGAGAAATGCAAAAGCTAAAGAAAGCATTGTAAATAGCTTATGAATCTAATTGTATACTGATGATTGGTAAATTACATAGCAGTCAGGTATTCTCATTATATAGAGCACAGTACACACAGCAAAGGGAATATATTCTAACGGCATTTGTACTATCTTCTACCAAGATGATTACAAGTGTCACAATCTCCATATATGATGGAATATAAGTGCAGCTGGAGGAATATAAGTGCAGCTCCTTATTATGATCAAGATGATGACTTATCTTCTGATAAGGAAGGAATCTTTTCTCTAATATTCCCCCTCAATCCAAGCGAGCCTAAGGAAGTAACATGAAGTTTATTTCGGAGGCGAGCGAAGGATTGCAAGCTCAATGGTTTAGTAAATATGTCTGCAACCTGATCCAAGGAAGGGACATGTTGAATTTGGATATGTTGAGCAGCCATTTTTTCTCTCACAAAATGAATATCCAATTCAATATGCTTAGTTCGAGCATATAAAACCGGATTAGATGCAAGGGATATTGTGCTCAGATTATCCACCCAAATTACTGGAATTTTGGTGAAATGAAAATTCAATTCATGAAGCAATGAAGATAGCCAAGTCACTTCAGAAGTAGCCTGAGCAAGGCTCCTGTATTCAGCCTCAGTACTTGACTTAGAAACAGTGTGTTGCTTTTTAGAACTCCAAGATACAAGATTAGAGCCAAGATAGACACAAAATCCAGAAGTTGATCTTCTATCATCAAGATCAGCCGCCCAATCTGAGTCAGAAAAGGCAGTAAGATTAAGATCAGTAGCTGCAGTAAAATTTAAGCCAACATCTGGAGTTCCAGCCAAGTATCTCAATATTCTTTTCACAGCCTTCCAATGTGAATCTAGAGGATTGGCCTTGTAATTGTCACATACTGTAAAGCCCCAACAATGCTTCTATATGAAGTCCCATCAACAGAAGGATCACCAGTGAATTTAGATAATCTCAAGGAAGCAACCATAGGTGTAGGACATCCTTTAGCAGTGCACATATGAGCTCTTTGCAACAATTCTTTCACATGTGATCCTTAGCTCAAATGAAGCCCCTGAGGAGTTTTGTAGATTTCTATCCCCAAGAAATGATGTAATTCCCCAAGATCTTTAATGGAAAAGGCCTTTCCAAAATCAGTCACAAATTGCTGAATTTTAAGAGAATTAACACCTGTGACTAACATGTCATCAACATAGATAAGAACAAAGATATGTGACCCTTGATGAAAATTGTAAAATAAGGAATTATCTGCTCTAGAACATTGAAAACCAAAGCCTTGAAGAACATATTTAACTTTAAGAAACCATGACCTTGATGCCTGTTTAAGACCATAAATGGCCTTATTTAATTTGCAAACAAGAGGTGGAGAAGACTCAATCTCAAAACCTGGGGGCTGTTTCATAAAAATATCTTTTGATAAATCCCCATTCCAAAAGGCATTGTTGAGATCCAGTTGCTTAATAGGCCAAGAAAAAGTCACAGCAAGTGTGATGATCACCCTGATTGTGGTAGGTTTTACAACTGGGCTGAAGGTATCTTTAAAATCAAAGCCAGGTGCCTGAGAAAAGCCCTGAGCCACAAGCCTTGCCTTGTACTTTGCCACACTTCCATCAGCATGTTTCTTGATTTTGTATACCCATTTACATCCCGCAACATTTTTTCCCTGTGGCAGAGATGTGAGAATCCAAGTGTTATTTTTTAAAGTCTTTGTAAATTCCTCCTTCATTCTTTGTTAACCATTTTGGATCGGCCATTGCTTGATGTCTGACAGGTTTCAGATCATCCGAGGAAGTAACACTTATAGAGTTTAGCTTAAACACCCCCGCTTGATCCGTTACCATGGGGTGATTATTAGCGATAGTGGCCAAAGGCCGCTCTTCGAAAAACGGGTGACTCACGCGGTCATTTGAAGCACAACAGAGGGTGGAGATACATTAGACAATGGTGGTAATTCAACATACAAAGGTATGGTTTGAAAACTAGAAGAAGAATTAAGATTATTAGAAGAGTTTGTAGATGGAGAGTGGACAGGTGTGTGAAAATTAGTGGGAGTAGTGTGTGGAGGTGTAACAGGTGGTGGTAAATATGTGTGAGAAAAAGGAACAGAAGAGGAAGAAACAGAGATGTTACCTGGAGGAGAGGAAAGAGCAGATCCCTCAGGACTCTTGGCTGCAAAGGGAAACACTTTTTCATCAAAGATTACATGCCTAGTGATAATTATTTTGCCATCGGGTAAAAGAACTTTCTAGCCTTTGAACCGATTGTTGTAACCTATGAAGACACTTTGGAGAGGATCGAAATTCAAGTTTATGTTTGTTAAAAGGCCTAGTAAAAGGAAAACATAGACATCCAAAGACCTTGAGTTGGAAAGGGTCAGGTTTATGATGATAGAGAACTTCAAGAGGAGTTTTATAATTGAGAAGTTTAGATGGTGTTCTATTGATCAAATAGGTGGCTGTGGTAAAGGCATCATCCCAATATTTTAATGGAACCTTGGAATGAGCTAGCAAGGACAAACCAACCTCTACCACATGTCTGTGCTTTCTTTCAGCTGCCCCATTTTGTTGGGGAGTATATAGACAATATATTCTATGAATGATGCCATTATCTTGCAAGGTTTTAGTGAGCCCTTTGAATTCAGTTCCCCCATCAGTCTGAAGAATTTTTAACTTGGTATTTAATTGATTTTCAGCTTGAGTTTTGAAATGTTGGAATGCATTATAAAGATCAGATTTAAGTTTGAGAAGGTATAACCAAGTGAATTTACTATATTCATCAACAAAACAAGCATAGTACTTGAAACCATTAGCAGAAGGAACATAAAGGAGATTCTGTCTTTATTGAAAAAGTAACATTACAATCATTGAGAATTTTTTAACAATATCATAGCTAGCATGTCCCTAATCAGTAATGCCACAAATCTAGATCGGAATTCTAGTGGTTCTATGTAAGTAGCATAAACATGAGGCGAGAGGCAAAAGGTGGAGGTGTGTTGAAGAGGCCGAGAGGATCGAGAAGAAATTTCAGCTGCTGCTTGAAGAAGGTTGAATGCAGGCAAGTGGATCGATAAAGTCCATCTTTAAGTGTCCCTTTGAGCAAGATTTCTGAGTGACTTGATCCTTGACAAAACAAAACATAGGATGAAATTCAAAATAAACTTGATTGTCGGTGGCAAATTGAGAGACACTAATAAGATTCTTAGATATTTAGGAACATGTAGTAAATTTTTGAGAATGAAAGGTTTAGTCTTTGGAAGAAGTATGAAGAAGAGAATTACCAATATGTCTAATGCACTCACCTGCTCCATTACCCATAAACAACTGAGTCCCACCTTGATATTCAGAGGCGGAATTGAGATTGTTGAAGTTACTGGTGACATGATAGATGCACTAGTATCTGGATACCACCATGTATCAGCAATAGATTCAGGAGCAACAGTAGATGGAACCTGAGCAATGTTTAGAGATGGGGCTCTAGGCATGAATGGTTGATTAGGTGGAGGTGCAGTGGATCCATAGTCTTTGTCATACCTATGCCAAAGATTTATCGAGTTGTGTCCAGGCATTTGACACACTTGACAGATAGGTCTATTATTAGAAGTTCTTCCAGCTCGACCCCCTCTTCCTCTAAATCCTCTGCCACCTCTAGACTTATATCCCCTCTTCCTCTGGTAGGCTGTGAAGAGAAACCAGAATTGTTTCTAGGAAAGTTCTGAGTGACAGTATTTAAGGTGTGTTGTGAACCTTTAGTGTTAATTTCAGAGGTAAGAGAAACAGATGCCTCTAATCTGGATTCAAAACTTAAGAGTAGAGCTTGAACATCAGATAAACAGAAAGGCTCAACCCTTGAGGTGACAGACACCATGACAGGATTATATTCAGCACCAAGGCCAGATAAAATGTGGAGGATATGATCAGTTTCAGATATCTTATGTCCTGTGGAGGCTAGAACATCACAACAATTCTTCACTTTGTTTAAATATTCCCTCATACTTAAATCACCCTTTTTCAAGGTTTGAAGCTTCAGTTTGTACTGCATTAATTTTGCTTGGGACTGATTGGCAAAATTATTGATAATGTTGGACCAAATATCGAATGAGGTATTTAATCCAACCATCATGACTAGGATACTCTCTGTGAGGGAAGAAAGAATCCAAGAGGCAAGGATTTGATCCTGTCTTTGCCATAGAAGAAACTCAGGATTTTGGATTTTATCTGTGGTGCCTTCTCCAGCTATAAATTGAGCTGGCAAGGATATAGTCCCATTTATAAAACCCTCTAGGCCATAGCCTTTAATTGCTGTATAAATTTGTTGTTTCCATATGAGGAAATTGGATTCATCAAGCTTGATTGAGACAAGCTGATTTTGAGGGAAGATAAGTGTAGTCTGTGCAGCAGAGGCCACAGCAGATGTGACCTTGCTCACAGAACCTGGAGTTTTTGGTGTTTCCTCCATCTATAAATTTTAATAAAGAAGAAATAAGAAGAAGAGATACCAGAGCCAGGATTAAACCTTCTCTGATACCATGATAGAAAAGCAGCAAAAGCAGAGAAATGCAAAAGCTAAAGAAAGCATTGTAAATAGCTTATGAATCTAATTGTATATTGATGATTGGTAAATTACATAGCAGTCAGGTATTCTCATTATATAGAGCACAAAGACACACATCAAAGGGAATATATTCTAACGGCATTTGTACTATCTTCTACCAAGATGATTACAAGTGTCACAATCTACATATATGATGGAATATAAGTGCGGTGGAGGAATATAAGTGCGGCTCCTTATTATGATCAAGATGATGACTTATCTTCTGATAAGGAAGGAATCTTTTCTCTAATAGTTTATCATAAAGACATAGGTTGTTAAAACATAGAAGAGGTAATATGTCGAGATGAAGGCGGATATACGAAGGAGAAATCGGTAACCTTTATTGATCGTTTTTTTTATGCCTAATCTGCTAACATAAGAACTTTTAGATGTTGATGTCAATTTTCTTTTACATGATAAAAATTCTTTAGGTAGATGGCATATTAATAATTGATATGAAAATAATAAGAGGGTCTGAATCTATCTTTTTTTTGTTAGCTGGTTCTTTCTTAATTAAACATAATTAATTAAATGTCCATTTCGTCTTGGTGTATGCAGGGTGTGTAAGATATTAAGTTCATATATATGGAATTGGTGCTAAATTATTTATGTGAATATGACATATGTATTTATATAGCTACAGGTTTATATTTAATTAAAATGTCAATTTAAATTTATACTATATCTATATTGCTTAATGCAAATCTTGAAGGGAATAGACGAATGGAAATATATATGATAAATATATTTATAAGTGTAACATATATATATATATATATATTAAGAATTATGATAAAAAAAAATATAATTTAATTGAGATTTGCTTTAATTGTGTTAGGAATCATAACAAATAGAATTTCCTTACAGGAACACATTATGAATTGCATATACATGATATTATTAGTGTTAAATATATGATTTTGAACTTGGTTATGCATTTTAACATGCTAATAGGACAAAATCCTGATAAAGGAGAAAATCGTACTAGCTAGGAAATGTCATCGAGATAAGGGCACCCTTCATGTGAGTATAATCTTTTAGCTTGTTATTTGACTTGTGTGATTATATGATTAATGTGTTGGAATGAATTATTTACTTATTTGGCTACAATGATTAGTAGCTTGTCGTGCCCTGAATTGCATGATTCTCTATGAAGATATGGTGATGATATTGAGATATATGATCTCTATGTGATGACATTGAAATGGAATTGAGATACGTGATCTCCAATGATGTTATTGATATGGAAATGAAATGTGTGATTACGTAAATGCATTCATCGAGAGATTAATGGATTACGTTATGGCCACTAATAACTCTTGAATCACGAAATTACGGTCATCAATTTTCGGATTACTGAGTACCGTCACGGCCACCCGAGTTCTTTGAACTCTACGTGAAATAAAGAATTAGAGTGCCATGGCCATTTTCGTGATCACGATTTATTCTTGGTATTAGTTGGCTCATAACTTGATAAAAAGAAAATGATCAAGCACGTGCATTTATATGTTTATAAATGATATGATCAATTGATTGTGATAATGTGCTTGTGTGATGTTAAATAACTTGTTATTGGATTATCTTTTTGAGCTTGCAACTCACCAAATGCAATGTTGCCAATTTTTAGTTCTTTGTAGATAAAAGTTGATCCGTGAGGTGTGTGAGAAGTTGAAAGCATGGATCAAAGGTCGGCTAGTGGATTCTCATCCTTCTCCTCACCCTCATCATTTGCATATCATATAGGGAGTTTTATTTTGATATGTATATAAAAGGGCATGGTCGTTAATGTTGTGTAATATGGATGAATACACATATGTGAATGAGTCTTTGCTAAATCGTTTTGAGTAAATGCTTCCGCTTGAATCGAAAAGGTTATAACTGATGATTAATATATTAATCCCATGCGCAATGCAGCGGTGCTGCCTATGAATTATATTTTTATACGATATATATATATGTTACAAGGATAAGGGCGTTACAAAATCATGACTACTACCCATAATCAACATATCATCCACATAAAGGCATGCTATGACGTAATCATTTGTAGTACCTTTAATGTAGACACACTTGTCACATTCGTTGATCTTGAAACCGTTTGACTTCATAGTCGAGTCAAACTTTTCATGCCATTGCTTAGGTGCTTGTTTTAGTCCATAAAGTGACTTAACAAGTTTACACACCTTTCGCTCTTGACCGGGTGCAACGTACCCCGCGGGTTGTTCCATGTAAATCTCCTCTTCAAGTTCCCCATTCAAGAACGCAATTTTAACGTCCATTTGATGTATCTCAAAGTTATGCAAAGTTGCATTAGCAATGAGAACACGAATGGACGTAATCCTCGTGACAGGAGAATATGTATCGAAGAAGTCTCTATCCCGCCTTTTGTCTAAACCCTTTAGCTACCAAACGGGCTTTATACTTATCAATAGACTCATCTGCTTTATACTTTCTTTTAAGGATCCACTTGCATCCCAAAGGTTTTCAACCCGGTGGGAGATCAACGAACTCCCAAATGTGATTTTGCATGATAGAATCTATCGCATTATTGATAGCTTCTTTCCAGAGAGGAGATTCTGGACTAGACAATGCTTCTTGAATAGTTCTGGGTTCGTTTTCTAACATATAAGTTAGAAAATCAGGACCAAAAGCCTTAGCTACTTTTGTCCTTTTACTACGTCTTGGTTTCTCTTCATCATCACTTTGAGGTAACCTTGCAGTTTCATAAGTTCGTTTACTCAAACTTTCTTCTTTCCGATCTTTGTTCGAAAAGATATTCTCGAAGAATACAGCATTCCTTGATTCAATGATCATACCTTCATTTATATCAGAATTGCTGACTTGTGCACTAAGAAGCGATATGCACTACTATTGTTAACATATCCAATGAAAGCACAATCGATCATCTTCGGACCGATTCTAACTTGTTTCGGCTTAGGTACTTCAACTTTAGCCAAACACCCCCACACTTTCAGGTATTTATATGACGGTTTACGTCCCTTCCATAACTCATATGGAGTTTCGTTTTACCTTTGCGTGGGATCTTATTAAGAATGTAGTTTGCAGAAAGTATGGCTTTCCCCCACAAATTTTGGGTTAGGCCAGAACTTATCAACATCGCATTCATCATCTCCTTAAGAATACGATTTTTGTGTTCTGCAACACCATTTGATTGAGGTGAGTAAGGTGCAGTCGTTTGACGAATTATACCCGCTTCCGAGCAAAATTCTTCAAACAGAGCAATATACTCTCCGTCTCTATCACTTCGAATCGTCTTAATTTTCAAATTAAGCTGATTTTTAACTTCATTCTTATAAGTTTTAAAAGTTACTAAAGCTTCATCTTTGCTTTTCAAAAGATACACATAGCAATATCTAGTGCAATCGTCTATTAACGTTACGAAGTACTTTTTCCCACCTCGAGTTTGCACAAGTTTTAAATCACACACATCTATATGAATTAACTCGAGTGGTTTGGTACTTCTCGTTACCGAATGAAACGGTGTTTTGGCCAGCTTTACTTCAACACAAATTTCGCATTTGTCTTGTGAATCGGTTTTTTAAACGTAAGTATTAATTTCAGATTCACTAACCTTTTAATTGTGTTAAAGTTTACGTGTCCTAATCTATCATGCCATAAATTAGAATAATCCAACAAGTAAACTGAAGTAATAGTTTTATTCTTCGTCTCTTGGCGGAAAACAAACATTACAGACATCTTAAACATGCCCTTATTAAGGTAGCCCTTACAAAGAAACTAACCATTCTTGGTTATTACAAACTTGTCGGACTCAAACACTAGTCTAAACCCGACCTTACTAAGCAAAGGACCGAAAACCAAATTCTTGCGGATGTTCGAGACATGCAGCACATCTACAAGCGTAAGCTTCTTTCCCGAAGTCATCTTGAGCACAACTTTCCTAAGCCCCACGATGTTGGAAGTCGAAGAGTTCCTCATGAACAGTTTCCTTCCATTAATCAGAGTGTAGGAGGAGAACATCTCCTTGTCGGCACAAATATGACGAGTAGCCCCGATATCTATCCACCACTCCCTTGGATTATCCACCATATTGGCTTCAAACACAACGGTAGTGAGATCGAGCTCTGACATATCGATTGGAACTAATTTGTCCTCCGTCACATTGGCTTGTTGGTTGCCACCTTGATTGCCCTTTTTAGGGTATCGGTAATCCTTAGCCATGTGGTTCGGTTTGCCATAGTTGTAACAATTCCCCTTGAACTTTTTGGCTTTTTCTCTTTCTTTTCCAGAGTGCTTGTGTTTCTTGCTAGTGTTTGATTCAACAAGATTGGCCTTAGTCTGCATTCCAGACTTACTGGATTTCACCTCTGATTTTTGGTTGTTTTCTTCGATCCAAAGCCAAACAATCAGACCCTCAAGCCCCATCTCTTTTCGCTTGTACTTGAGGTAATTTTTGAAATTCTTCCACAATGGCGGCAACGTTTCGGTTATTGCAGCCACTTGAAAGGATTCATTCAAAATCATCCCTTCAGACACTAAGTCATGAAGTATGATTTGAATCTCTGAACTTGGCGATCACCGTCTTGGTGTCAACCATCTTGTACTTCGAGGAATTTGTCGACAACAAATTTCTTTGTGCCGACATCTTCCGTCTTGTACTTCTTCTCCAAAGAATCCCATAATTCCTTGGAAGTTTTAAACGTGCTATAGACATTGTAGAGGGTGTCGTCTAGCCCGTTCAAAATATAGTTTCGACACAGAAAATCGCTATTATGCTAAGCATCTACAGTGATTCTTCGGTTGTTGTCGATTTCTTCATCGCCTACGGAGGGGGGATCGTCCTTCAGAAAACGGGACAACCCGATGATGGTAAGGTAAAACAGCATCTTCTGTTGCCAACGTTTAAAGTCGGCGCCGGAGAACTTGGGCGGCTTTTCGCCGTGAGCGGGAGCAGCAACCATCGGTGTGAACGAGATTGAAGTTGATGCCATCGTCTTCAACAGAAACGAATCTTTTGTCTTGCCATTGTTAGAAAAATTGTATGGTTTCTGTTTCGAAAGAAAAATGGCTGTTGTTTGAAGTGTATGGCTAAGTCGATGCCTGAATTATATTCAGTCTCCGCAAGACGAAAGACGTCCCGTATACAGAGTGCTTACGGTTCCCGCGTTCGTCTCTAAGATACAACGACTTTTACTGTTCCGGTTAGTAGCATTAGCAAAACCGGAACTACAACGAACAACAAGAGTTTGAACTTTCAAGCTTTTGAATGAGGGAAGTCAATATGCTCGAATGCAATGACGTTTGATTAATCTGATGAATTTCGTGTGTTCATTCAATCAGTAGGGGTCGAATAATATAGGCCTCAGGTGCCTCGTGTGGAAAGATCGCGTCTTTTGGCTCGAAAAGACACATTTTGCACTGAACAGACGCATCTGTTCATCGACGACGACCCTGGCGCGACACGCACGTCACGCTGCCCGTGCGTGGATGCGAACCAAAATGGCAAAGCTACGGCTTGATGCGACCAGGCACGCACGGGTTACGGCCATCGTCAAGCCGTCAAGCAGATGCGAACAAAGTTTGCTTGCCTTACGACCAACGCACGGGCTATCGTCGCCGTGCTCAGTGCGAACCTTTTTCCCAGTTGTATCTATTAATTAATTAACAAAACATTAATGAACTATTTTATTTTAAAGGTTTTTTGTCCAAAAAGAATAAGGGTCTTGAAGCCCAAGCCCACGACCCGGCCGGCGCGCGCGCGTGTGTGCGCTTTGAACCAAACCCACAAGTAGGTCTTCACCCCTTTAAAACTTGGGTGCCCCCAAGAGCCCAAACTCGTAAGTCCAACTTGGGATATATTAAGTGTGCAAACTTTGCCTCCTTTTCCTATGTGGGATGGAGCATTTCTCCTTCCCCACCATTTACTTGTATTAAGTGACTAACTTCTACCATTAATTTCTCATTCACCCGGAATCGGTTTTGAGAAATTTCAAATGTTATTCTCATCTACTCTCTTAGTAGAATTTTAACAAATAATTTAATTCTATTTTTCACTAATGGAAACCACTTAATTATTTGGTCAAAATCGGGTCAGCACCCATTTTACCAAACACAATTCCAACACTAGTTTCAGCCCGATGCCAAATTTTGAAAATTGTTAAAAATAGATCTTTAGTGTTCATCATGTTCTGATTTCACAACCAATAATGCCGAACTATATGTTCCAAAGAAATAAACAGGTAAAAATGAGCAAACATATATTGGCCTAGGGTGTGAACATAGGGATTATTGAGTCACCGTAGAAAAAATAGCCCAAAAAATAAGCCTAAGCTTGGTATGGCCGCAATGAAGTTGCTAATTCTTGTAACTAAAAGCCCAAAATAAGGCCCTAACCTGCAAACCAAAACAAAAAAAAAAAAAAACACAAAAAAAAAACTAAACTAAACTAAACAAAAACCACAATGAACTCCTTTCACAATTTTATTATAGTAGAAAAATATAAAAAAATATATTGCCCCTCAAAAAAAAAAAATTGGATTAAATTCGTTTTTCCTTTCTACATTTTTCTCGGGAGAAATATAATATTCAGCGCAAAGGAAACATTAGCACACTTTTTGGTATAGCAATATGATTAGGTTGTCTGCGGCCTGCTGCTTTTTTATTATAAATTTGTCTATGCTCATATAAGTCATAAGTGGACAAATTAATGGGTTTGTTTCCTAGTCCAACTCATAAGCAACAAAATTAATGTGCTATTTTAAAATGATTGTACATATAAGTTACTACTTGCTTCATTGAATATTTGATAACCTGTCCTCAAAATTTATCATTTTTTATTTTAATTTTCCAATTCAAATAACTAACTAAGATATCTTGCAAAAATCAATGCTATCAACTTTTATTAAAATAAAACAAAACTACAATTTTAGCCATCACATAGAAGTACATTTTTATCAGCGAAGAATGGAGAAGCAAAGTGCAAGAAGAGATTAGATTTAAAAAAATGTGCCTTTTTTTAAAGAAATAATTAAAATGCATGAAGATAAAACAGTTCTGCAGATTGTCATAAAGACTAAGGAAAATAAAAGTATTTATTGACAATGATCATTAAGGTTAGTTACACCGTTTTTTGGGGGTAGTTGTACCGTGTACGTATGTCCAAATTTATTTGACTACATTTTCGGTACAACATTCAGTTAGTTTATACAAAAGGTAATGTATAATAATAACACATGAATAGATGATCAATATTATGCTATTGTCCAAAAAATGACAAAATAATGAAAAAATCAAGAAAGTACTTGACCTCACAATTTAGAGAATAGACGATACAAACAAGGTCCTAAGATATTAAAAATCCAACTACTAGACTTCGTCATTCGTACCCTACTAGAAAATGTAACAAATAAAACAGTTAAGAATTAATGGAGTGTTTGCAATTACTAAAAAAAATATTTTAGTTTTTGGCTGGAAAAAAATTATTTTTAATTTAGTGTTTGCAAATGTTAACTCTTGATTTTGATATAATCTAAAAGTATGGTGATGTGTGTTTTAGATTTATGATTCAGTTTCTGATTTGACACAACACAAATAAACACTTTTACAATTTTTTCACTAAACACTATCAATTTTTTATTCGAATTGCAAACACTAGGGGTGTCAATTTGGGTTGGGTATGGGTTCGTAGGTTCGCGGGTATGAATCTATCAACCCAAACCCGATCATTTCGCACTTAACCGAACTCAATCATTTAACCTGTTTAATAAAATTATTTTAATGTGCATTTAATAATTTAACTTGAATAAATTTATTTATTTTTAAAATCAATTAACTTGACACACTATTCAATTAATAAAAAAATTACAATTCACAACATGCAAAAATAAAAAAAAAACATAATTATATAATAACATAACATACTAATCATATTTGAGACAAGATATAAAATATTAGTTACATACATAATTGATGAGGTTTTAATTAATATTCAAGTTTTAATGATATGTCTTGTTTTTTTGTTTTTTCTTACAATTTATTATTTAATTATTTGTTAAAAATTCATAAACGGGTTATACGGGTTAAATGAGTCATAGCAGGCTGACCCGAACCCAACATGTTTAATTGAAGAGTTATTCGGGATTGTCCTAATTTCGACACATACCCATGAAGTAGGGTTGTAAAAGAATCGAATCGAATCGAATATTCACAATATTCGATTCGAATTCGACTAATATTCGTATTCGTATTCGTTTATTATTCGAATTGAAAAATATATTCGTATTCGATTCGACCAATATATTCGAATATATTCGATTCGATTCGAATATTCGTATTCGGATTTTTTTTAATTATTTTATATAGTTTTTTTCGTTAAATTGTGACTAATTTATAATATAAAATTAAAATCTGAATGATAAAAAACTTATCAAATAAGTACTAGTTGGTAATAAATTAAATTAACATAGGAATTATGAAATATATATACATATATATAATATCAATACTAATATATATGTATTTATAAGTAATATATAATATAAATATATATTATTCGAATATTCGATTCGAAATCGAATATTGTGTTATTCGAATTCGAATTCGAAAATAATACGAATCAAAAAACATATTCTTATTTGAATTCTTATTCGAATTTGTCGAATTCGAATCATGATATTCGAATTCGAATCGCGAATCGAATAAAGAATATTTGATTCTTTTACATCCCTACCATGAAGTATGAACTCCATACTCATTAATTTCATGTTAGGTTTGTGTCGGGTCTGAAATTGTCACCCATAGCAACCACTATCAATTTCTGATTTTCAACTATTTTTACTTTTGTTATAAGCCACTTCTCCCAAAAGAATTTTTTTTTTGGCCAGACCCTCTCTAATACGTATGGATCACAACACATTCAATTAATTATTTAATTTGAGCCTACGGCTATATATTATTTTTTCTTTGTTTTTCGGGTCCTACGTGCATGTGTGATTACAGGGGAGGGAGGAGGGTGTCCAAGTTCTTGCAATCTTACTCATACTGCCATACACAAGGTGCTTTGTCTTTTTTTTTTTTTTTTTTTTTTTTTTTTTGATAAGCTCAGAACTGCGCGCTTATCGACTACGCCGGAGGACAACAGCCTCCGGCTCCTCATTGCTGCGCCAAGGTAAACCGCGGGATGTGCACGATGGCGATGTTCGACGGGGTCCTGCTGACGTACAACCGAGATCCTAAAGGTAAAGAGAACAATTATGTTCGACTCCCCAATCTACTAATAACGATCTCTCCCGAATCGAACCCACACGGATGCTATTCAAGATGAGTTCCCACCAAATCTTCACTTCGCATATGCCGGGAGCAATTTGATGGAGCAAGGATAAAACCCCTCGACCTCCACCCCACAAACAATTTGATGGAGCAGGATTTGAACCCTCGACTTCCACCCACAATTCTTTGTGGTGGCAGTGAAATAATTTAAGCCACCTGGTTACAAGGTGCTTTGTCCTAACTACAGATTATTGAGATTTTGTTTTTGAGGTATCAGATTATTGAGATTAAGACACTATTGAAAATGATAGAAAATAGATAGTCCCCACCTCGATTTAGTTTAGATTCATGACTAATAATACTCCTACATAGTAAATGGTTCATGTGGTCATATCGATTTTCCAAAGGATTGCTTTTTGCATGTGATTTTATATACTTTATGACAGTGAGGGAGAAAATTAAGGGCTCCGTACTCTTATTTTAAAATGGTGTTATCTCATATTTCATCGAACATATATGATTGACACATGTGAGACTTAAAAATGAACCATGCTACTTTGTACTCGATTCAAGATCGATTGTTAAAAGTTCGTTTGAGCTTGGTTTGTTAACATAATGAACCAATCTTAAACACATTTTTATGTTTGATAAAAATTAAAGCTCAATCGAGCTTAACTCAACTAGTAAACAAAGAATAATATATGTGTAAAAATATCAAACTACACGAGCTCAATTCTTGATCGGTACTACTAAAGCTCATTCGAGCTCGATTCAATTAATTACCAAACTAAACTCAAGCATAATATATTAAGTTTGATTAAACAGTACTATCAACTATGTTCGGCTCGACCTGATTTGTTTACACCCCTAGCCACCCGTTTTTTTTTAGTGTTTATCACTTGCATTATAAAAATTAATCATTTATGCTTGAAAATTTGTATGGTACTTTTTATACATGTAGCAATTATTTGGACGATTGAATAGAAGATGAAATATAGTTTGAAATAGAAGATATAATTTGATTAATACAAGTACATGCAATATAAGGTCAAAAAGTAAATCGAATAATTATTTATCTTGAATCACACTTAGAATGATGTGTTAGGTGATGCACGAGCACCAAACCATACTGTATACAGATATTCATAAGAAATTTGCCAAGTTTGTATTGACTAATAACATTTTTGAATAATTAGAGGTGTAGGTAACTAGTATCGCCTCCCCGCCTAGCTCCATGAGCTGACCCTTTCTTTTGCAAGACTTAAAAAAGTCTCTCATGGCCCAATTATTATTTCCTGACACAAAGGAGGGGACACAACACTGGCGAAGTTGCCAGGGAAGAGGCCAATGCCTTGGGAGCAGCCAATTACCGAACAAAGATGGAATGCGAGCTTGTTCTCACGAAACTATGTCCTCAAGTCTATATAAATTAAAATTTGTTATAAAAATTTATTAAAATTTAAAATTTCACCCCTTTTTTATAGCTGAAAATATTTACTTATTGCCTTAAAAAAAACAAAAACTCAGATCGTGATTGTTTACGAGAATTTTTAATTTTCGTTCTGCTAGATAAATTATTTTAATTCAATAATATGAATGCTTGTGGAAATTTTCAGAAAAAAAAAAATTATTCACTCACTAGTTTTACTTTTTTCTCCCACAAATTAAATCACTTCTACTCATTTTTCAAAAAACTCATCAAATCATCAATCATTATTATATATTTTCGATCCCACAAATTCTAATATTCACCCACTCACACATTTTTAACTACCAATCATATTCAATCATTATTATACTATTTCTACATCAAATAACTTTGACAATTACTTTTCATCTCATATCCAATCTATCAAAATTCATTATTTTTCTTTCATTATTCTCTAACATAAATAAAATTTCCAAAATAAAAGCATATATATCCAATCGCACTCTCAATCTCAATCTCCAAAATTCTTTAGTCGTATATATTCATAATACAAAACCTACCCAAAACGTGATAATTAAAAGGATATGATACACCAATTAAAATGTGCTATTATACTAAAGGGGAAAAAATAATTGGGTTAAGGAAAAAATTTGGATTAGGACTAGTTGAGCCGGCTGACACGTCCCTGCAAAGGCAATATATCGGGAATGTCGATGCTACCCACTTGGGTAGCTACCCAAGTGAGTTCTATATCAATGGATCAACACACACCCATGTTGATGTGTGTGTGTATGTTGATCCAACGGTATATAACCCAGCATGGATGTGTATTGATCCAGCGGTATAGAATCCACTTGGGTACTTAGGTAGCATCTACTAGCCCCAATATATCAACCTCAATATCCCAGATAGTAGCTAATTTTAATATTTATACAAAATATTTCAGATAATTTACCTTAATATTAGTCCCACTGCCTAATCAAAATATCCGTGCAAATGGTAAGAAGTCTCAATCTATGCATGGTGGAATATATTTATTAGGAGTAACGAATTACAACCCTGATCCACCCAACATAAAGGCCCAAACAAACGGTTTAGTCCGGGCCCATTCAAATGGTAAGAGCGTGCTTTTTGTTTGGGCCCTACCATGTGATATGTTCAACAATATCAAGGTATCAAAATTGTATATCTGAAAATAATTTAAAATTGGCCGAAAAAGTTGTTCAAATTATGTTTTTTCAAGAATAACTCTGCTAACCCCATGGGTTGGCCAGTTGGCCTGTTGGTTGAGGGTTGCAATTGCAACCTGAGGTCACATGTTCAACTCCTGACTAACGCGAAGTTTTGGGGTTGGGTTTGCCCCTCCTCCCCGAGAGATTAGGACCATTCCTAGGAAGGACGGATGTCTCATAGTCCGAAAGAAGTGTGAGGTCTATGCCCCCGGCTGGTGTAGGGATACTCTGGGTCGAAAAAAAAAAGAATAACTCTGCTAAACCTACTATTGCAACTCATCAATTTGAATGAATTGTAGTATAAAAGCCTGGATGGTCCCCCCCTCATCCAACACTTATCCCCTTAAATAGGAAATTAATATTTAAGGAATTGCACAAAGACTCCTTTTATTTATAATTATGTAATATGTTTATATGTGTGTGTATGAACCAATTAGACCTTATCTTTTTGAAGTGATAGATTGGATTGCTCACAATTTTAAGCATGACTTAGTTGTTAAGATGACAATTTAATTTAAGTGTAATTTTTTTTAAGTAGCATGTTTACGAGCACTTGTGTAAAAGTCGATTCAGAAAATAGGTTTTTTAAAAAAGCGACTTTTCAAAAAGTCTTCATTGTTGACTTCTCTAACTAAAATGAACTTTTTATAGAAGTAATTTATCCAAAAATCAATACAAAATTAACCACCAAACATCAATTTTTTATAGAAATGTACTTTTAGATTAAAAAAAAATAGTGCTTTCAAATAAGATCTAAATGACCACACGGGTTAAAAAATGCAAATTTATAACTATTTAATAATTGATAAATTAAATAATTTATGACGAGAATATGAATTGTCTTCCACACAAACTAATGTCCATATAACGTGGATATTATTATCAAACCATGGATCTTTTTATAATATTTATTAGTTGAGACATTATTTGGGTGTGGGGTGGAATACATTTTAGTTTGATTGATTAGAGGGTGGATTGTGGCTTATATATATATAAGGATGAAATTCTTTTCTGCCGTGCAGATGCATTTTACAGATAAAATGGTGAGACTAACAAAGTGGACAATACATTTTGGGCGGATGCTCGATATCCCTGCCTCCAGAGGCGGAACTAAGTGGGGGCCACTGCCCCCCCAAAATTTTTCAAAATGTGATTTTTCTACTTGTTTTTTATTTTAAAAATATACCTATACTTATGAAAAATTGCATTTGGCCCCCCAAAATTTTGAAAAAAAATCATATATAGGTCTTCAAAATAGATTTCGCCCCCCCCCCCCCAAGTCCCGAATCCTGCGTCCGCCACTGTCTGCCTCGTTACATCAAAAATGTAATTTGTATTATAAATTATATTTCTACTTGGATATGATAAAATAAAATAAAATGCTATTTATATAATCCTATATTCACTCATTGATGTGATGCTTGCTAGTTATGCATCTTAGTCCCTTTAACTTTCAAAGAACAACGAAAGAAAGGGACATGAATGAAAACGTTGGGTCTTTGTTTCTTAAAAGACAATATTTTGATGTACATACAGTTAGTTAACTAAATAAAGATAAGAATATGAACTTGGTATATTTATAATGTAATAAGCAAAGTATTAATGCTAAACTTGACTTATAATAGTTAGTATCAGATCCACCCTAGTCCCTAAGTACCTTCCATGAATTTTGAAAATGATATATTATAATTTATTAATTAATTTCCAATGTTTATAATATTGTATTTTTAGTGGGGTGTCAATTTCAGACCCGACACGCAAACCCGACACGAACCTAATGAGTATGGGCCCAAGCTTCATGGGTCCGTGTCAAACCCGAATAACCTGTCAATTAAACATGTTGGGTTCGGGTCAATCTACTATGACTCATTTAACCCGTCTAACCCGTTTGTGAATTTAAAAGAAAACTAAGTAAATAACTAATTATAGAGGGGAAAAAATCAACACATGTTTTTAAAACTTAAATGCTAAAACCTACTTAATTATGTATGTTGTTATTATTTTGTATTTTTCTTGTATATTGTCCTCGAATTATGGTTAGTATATTATGTTATTTATGCAATTATGTTATTTTTTTTGTATGTTGTGAATTGTTATATTTTTTATTGATTGAATAGAATGTCATTGTAGTTGTTTTAAAAAATCTAAATTTATTCAGATGAAACTATTAAATGTACATAAAAATAATTTTATTAAACGGGTTAAATAGGTTGAGTCTAGGTTATCTATGAAATAAATAAGTCGGGGGTTCAAGATTCTGACACGAATAATTAAATGGATCAGGTCCGAATTGGCTTATTCTAACCCACGAACCGGACCCAACCCAAATTGGCACCCCTAATTTTTAAGTTATACTTTGATAGTTGGCCTTATCTCTAATCAGGGGCTGAGTCTTGTGAGGGGGGCCTGGCCCCACCAATATTTCTATTTTCTTTATTTTTTTATATATATGTATATTTTAGGATCAATTTCAATCTATTCTTGTGTCTTGATTTTGTAATTATTAATTAATGAGTTAAAATTAATATGATTATCAATGAAACCTAATCCAAGCCCTCGGTAGTATTAATATTTGTTTTCATATTTAATAATTATTGATTAGATATTTAGGTTGAAATGATCTTAGGTGAGACATTAGATTGGCCTAGACTATATTTTTTTTTTCTTTGTAGATCAAGCAAAAAAATATTGAAGCATTCTCATAGATTGTTATTAAGCAAATTGCACAAAAATTTAGATTAAGTTACTTATAGATGATTTTCATGATATTCAAGAGAGACGTTTTAAATTTTAATATATTAGAATTATAATTAAGTTAGGAATATTTAATGATGATCAATATTGACATTGTATTTGATGTAAATATGTATTTTAAATTTTATTATTATATAAAATAAATATTTGCTTCCAACTTTTGGCCCTGGAGTGGATTCCTGGTTCCGCCCCATGGGATAATTTTTTCTCAGGGTTAGTAATTAGCGTCATCTCTGAAAAGATTGTTAATATTACAACTTGCAATTTCTTAAAGTGACAACAATAATAAATACAAATGAAGAGCAATTAATTACCAACTTGGTAGTCACTTTTCTTGACCAATCTCTTGGGGTTGGAGTGGAATACAATTTATTTGGTGTTATTTATGTACGCTGAGAGGGAAATATTATTGAATTTTGTAAAATAAAAACGAGATTATGAAATTTGTCGAAATTTGTGGAGATTAAAAATACGTTGATATGAGTAAAAATTACTGATACCATATATTTTCGTCGAAAACACATTGAGATGGACCAATTTTTAATTGATAATTGCAATTTTTCTCGGTTAGAGTCTTGTTTTCATTGGGTGTACGCGTATCCATATTCGAGATAAGATGGAATCCTATTTCGATAACATTTATTAGAAATTTCTCATATCAACACTCTATTGAGATATGAATCTCTTCCAACGCTTAAAGTATGTGGCATATCACACGTTGATGGAAAAGAGAAAACAATCTAACTCCTGAATAATCCATCTATATTCTAATTTTTTTTTGAAATCAAGAAAATATAAATTACTATTAGTTATCAAAATATATTGATCAACTAAAAACAATTTTTTCTTTTTCAAAATAAAACAAAACATAACGTAAACTTCTCAAGATTCCAAGGTCACATCCTTCAAAATCCAATTGCGAAGCCCAACTACTATTTTTCTTTTGACAAAAAGCCCAACTACTAATTACTACTAATCATTAAAGGCATTAAGTTTTTGGTATGCCACCAATTAAGTGCTCCCCACCCCACATTTTATGTAAACTATGTCTAAAGTTATTCCTAATCTTTGTGACTTACCCAAATTTTGTCTACCTAACCATCATTAAGACAATGCAACATTAGCCCTACCACCCCTTCTAATTCCCTTTTAAGTGGACTTTTTTAATTAAAAATTAAAAAAAGGACCACATGGAACGATGTAATTGGATAGTGAACCACACGAACCATGTTTTATTAAATGCTAAAAAACCTCTTTGGTTGAGACTAATCATTAGAGGATAGAACCCAAAGTCATGAAAAAGGCTTCTATGTTTGTGTTTCCAACACCATTTTTTCACTTTCTAACTATTCCCAAAAATAAAATTATATTTATTTCAAAATATTTCACTAGAAATAAAGTCATTTCAAGTTTTCACTTTTTATGGAAAATATTCTTTTGAAAACACAACCAAACAAATTTTCATTTCAATTACGTAAACTTAGGTAAAAATACACTACAATCACGCAAACCTATGTCAAATACATTTGAAAAACTATAAGCAAATATATTCTCATTTTCAAACAGAAATTCAGACAACAAACCAAACATATTCTCAATTCTCACACGAAAATCAATAAAGTTTGAGAATTCATTTTCCAACACTAGAAACTGGAAATTGGACTTGAAAATACATCCATACAAGCCCAATAATTAGTTTTCTCCATTTGAGTTTCATAATTATATCTTGGCTTAGAAATTTATAATGTGATAAAACAATTATGGCTAATTGGCTATTAATAGTGCTTTTATGCAGTTTATAGTGATGTTGACATTTGATTTTTTTTAATGCATGAGGATCCGTTCTGGCTTTGAATTGCTATCACCAATGTATATGTTCGACTTCTTCAAATCTAATAGCAGTTGATCTATCCCGAATTGAACTATCCAAATGCTATTTAGTATGAATATTTGCCGAATTTTCACCAATTTACATATGCTCGGGGAGCAATTTGATGAAGTGTAAATTTGAACATGTAACCTCGGCTAAGCCCCTAGTTATCTTTTATTTTTCTTGATGAGTATAAAATATTGATGAGCGCATGTGAAGTGATTAGTACACAAATGTATTATACATAATTACGGTTTGTTAGACAATTGAAATGGATCAGAGTTAAAAATTTCATATTGAATTTTTTAGTTCAACATCCAATTTTTACTTCGATTTGGTTTTATCAAAAGAATATGATATTATTTGACATAAGTTATTTACTTTTGTATTATGTTTTATTTTATAATAAAAGTAATAATTAAAAAGTAAAATTCTGACTACACTAACTGTAAAATTTATTTTGTTTATATATTTTTATTTCTTAAAACCAATTAAAAAAATTATTTAATATTTCTTTTCATTATGTTTCAAGAAAAAAAAACATTATCATGGCATGTCATATTTCTTTCAACATCATCAAACCAAATAATTTAAGGAAAAAACACGGACGCACGTGTCAAGTCACGTGCTATAGTGGGCTATCTGTTCTCGGAGGCATCGAAGGCTGTCGTTAGGTCACCTAAAGGACAAAACGACGCAGCTAACTTTTGACGTAATGTGGATGGTGGCAATCTCGTAAATAACCCCAAAAATGGTGGTGGAATCTGAATGGCTGTCTAACCGCAAAATGCGGCCCGCCAAAATCGTTCGACCTGCCACCACGCGCATAACCTCACGCGCCATCGAACGCATCGATTATTGCGCTCTGCACGCTGTAAAGAAATGAAAGCGAGTGGGGACAGCGCGTGGGAGGTTTGAATGAAGAATGGTATTACTTTTTGCGCTTTTACAGTTCAGATCATGATTTTTAACTGAAATTACAACGACGACTTTCAACATAGGATCTTTCTTTTTTTTTTTTCAAAGGCTTGCTTGTAAATGTAACATGTGAATAGATATGGCTAGGGGCACTCCAGAATTAACTTTGGCACTCCCATTCATGGAAGTTTGACAATGTTATCCTTTTGTTATGGATTGGTTTCTCTCTCCTTTTCGATTTGAGTCCTATTTATGTTAACAGGAGAAGGGTTTGACAAGGTGTTTTGAAGAAATAATCACACTTTATTATTATAATTAATTAGCAGTGTTTGTAAACCCTAGAAAAGTGGTTCTGGTGTAATTTTTTCAACCTAGAAGTTCAAAATCATTTTTTTTAGTGCTTGCAAACACTTAGAGAGTATTCGAAATCACTAAAAAAAACACTTTTTAGTTCTTAGCTAAAAAACCACTTTGTAGTGTTTGCAAATGTGAACTTTTGCTTCTGATTCTGTTTCTATTTCATTTAATCCGAATCTAAATGTAGAGAAAAAAGTGCTTTAGATTTATACTTCTGCTTCTTGTTTGACTTTTTACAAACAAATATGCACTTTTCCAAATTTTGCACCAAACAATTTCAACTTCTAATTCTTAATTTTTGATTTTATTTTTAAACACTACTAATTGTGATTTTCAACTATTTTTACTTTTACTACAATTAGTCACCTCCTCTAAAAGTAAGAGTTTTTGCAAACACTTCCTTAGTGGGCTCACAAAAGTGATTATTGAGATTGAAGTAATCACACAATTATATATATATATATATATATATAGGGGAGGATCAAGTGAGACCATGTCTCTCAGGTGAGACACAATGGACTAATCTCAACCATCCCCCATTATTATTAATCAATGGGTATGATTTAATGAATAAAAAATATATTAAAATATTAATTTAATCAATATAAGGGTAGTAGGGTAAAATAACATAACAAGTTAGTTCAAAAATGGAATCAAATCTATTTCTCTCTCATACATCTCCTTTTCCCCAATCTCACGTCTCTCTTTTCTCTCTCTCATTCCACCATTAACGCAAATAAAGAAAAGCGTGAAGAACTCGAAAATTACAGAGAAAAACACGAAAAATCGGTGCAATATTACAGATAAATAACGAACAGTGAGTTCGAAAACTAAATATGCAACAAAACTCAACTAAATATGCATTATCTGAAAACTATCTATGCAGCGTAAAAAAACTAATATGTAGTACAGTATAACCAACTATGCAAGATGTCATAAATTATGCAACAAAATCAACTAACTATGTATTATCTAGAAACTATCTATGCATTGTGGAATAACTAAATATGCAGTACATTATGTAACATCTCATTTTTATAATTTCCAAAAGCAACATCCCATTTTCATAACTAAATATACATTATATTGAACCTATTTATGCAGTGTAGTATAACTACATATGCAGTACGTTATATTCAATTATGTCTTGTTTTCATAAAACAGTGCAACAAAATAACTAAATATGCATTATTTGATGTCTAATTATGCAGTAGAAGAACCCTAACTATGCTGTAAAATAAAAATATTTGGAAAGAAAATAGGTTCCTTAAATTCCGCCACAAAATCCGGCAGTGTCTATTTCACCTTAAAATCATTTGGGACCACTAATTTGAACCATAAAATCATTTGGGACCACTAATTTGAATTACAAAATTACAATCTTACCCTTAAAATCAAGCAAAAATTAGGAAATAATTAAAAAAACTGAATTAATCACATCCCTTCATTTTTAAGATCAATGGGTAAGATGAGTCCACATTGTCTCACCTAGGGAGGGTGATCTCATTTGAACCAAATCCTATATATATATATATATATATATATATATATATATAGGGGTTATATAGGACCCCCTATTATATGAGTACATAGGACCGGATCAAGCCGTAGATAAATTGATGTAGATGGTGAGATTAATCCTTTCTATTTTTGGTAATAATTCAAACTTGACCATATGGAGAGTACATTAGTCCATACCATAATAAATTATGGTAGTTAAATTTAGTAAATCCCACAAAAATAGGATTAGTTACAATCAAACTCCACCATATCTCATTATCAATTAAATCGTCCACTTCATTTCACCTTGTCCACCGTTCTTCTCTAACGTAGATAGTCTCCCAACTCACCGAAAATTCACCATTTGCGGCCCGACACGAGGAAGGAGGGAATGGACGACACATATGAAGAAAGCTTCAATACTAATGAAGAACAAGGTAACACTTTTTCTTGACTACGAAATTGTATTGATTTTTCCTTTTGTTACTCATTCTCCTTAATATTTGATTCGTAATTTTTCCTAAAATCAATGATTCGATCAATCATTTTCATTTTTACTTGTAATTATTACCCGTAAATATGCTTATGCGGGCACGAAAATCGCTTATTCCTTGAGAATAGTATGCTTACAAATGTGAACTTCTTAGTAGTCCATAAAAAAGCATATCTTCATGCCATTTTTTTTTTGTGTATATGTTTACCCGTTGAGTTGCTTGTTCGTTATGATAAATTTGCTTTCGATTTGCCTATAAATCGATTATGATTACCACTATACTTCCGAACACCTAAAATTTAGTTCCCGTCCACGTTCTTTTTCTTCATATTAACCGGATAATATGCTTATTAGTATCCATAATAATCTTTATATATTAATTCTAATATGCTTATAAGTATGAACATATATCCGAAGCATGAAATTTAATTATTCGTCCCCATTTTTTCTTTAAAAACGTATATGATATGATAGAAAACATGTTGCATAATAAACCGTATGTTGCACAATAACCGATCAGGTTAATTGATCATTATTTAGGTTGTATGAATGAAATTATTTGATTACAACGCCGGTTGTTTCGGTCATGTTCTTTGCTTATATGTCAAGATAGTATTGCTTATAAAAAGTGACCATTATGCTAACGTAGTTTCAAATCTTGCTTATTTATTTCTTTTGTTGAGACAGTTGTAATTGCAAGTGCTCAAGAACGGATTGAAATAACAACGGATTCGTCTGTGAATTGGATACCGAGAATGTGATGAACATCGACTCCAAAAGAAGGGTGATTTTTGATAATGTCAAGAGCGGAATACAATTCTACAAGGATTATGGGCGTGCCACCGGTTTGATGTGAGAATTAGTACAACCAAACGCCCACGGTGATATAATACACATGCAATACGTTGTTTGCAACCGCGAAGGGGTTCAAAAAGGTTGGCAACTCATCGCATCTCTGAAGAAGCGGAGCTAAATGATGACGAAGTCTCACAAGTGAGACACAGGGAAACCAACAAGGGTGGGATGCAAGGGCGCGTTGCATGTTCCAAGCCAGCTGAATCGGTTCTTACACAAGAAAGAGTTTTAAAATCCAAAGACACGCATTCATTGACGCTCGGGGTGTACGACACCTTCTAAAGGCGAATAGGAATTTAAATTTGGCTCACCAAAAATTCATACTAAGTCTGTATAAAAGCAAACATTGGGCCAACAAAAACTTATCGATTGTATAAGGAGATGGTTGAATGGTATTCGAATGTAGGCGCACTTTGCCAATCGACTTTAAAAATTTCAAGAGAGTGAAAGCTTATGTCGTGGAGCCGATCTGACTTATTATTGATAAGTTTTTGAAAAAGATTGAAGTTTGTCCAAATCTGACATTCAACTATAGCGTTGATGAAAATGACCAACTTACACGATTATTTTGGGCTGATCCAATGTGCAAGCAAAACTACGAGAATGTTCGGGGGATGTTATATCTTTCAATGCAACATACAACACTAGCAGTGCGAGTGCAATCACAATAGAATTCATGGTCCTTCATCTTTTTTTAAATTAGTCCCACGAATGTGCATAACAAAAAGGAAAAGAGTGCTTTACGAGTTCTTTCATCTTTGCATACGAAAAAATATAATTTTTAAAGAAAATGACCATTTCATTACAAACATGTATTGATGTGTGGATATGCATACGAATTTAACATAATATGCTTATATATTATTACAATGTTGCTTATGTATTATAAAAAAAAATTGCATGCGTCTAAACTTGAATGAAATTTCTTATCTTGTGAAAAATGAGAGTGACTTGTCACAACAAACCTAGGTACAAAATGATTTTCGCGCCGTTCCTTTGGTGTGGACAATCATCGAAGATGTGTTACGTTAGGTATGCGGGTTACTTCTAAAGGAAGATGAAGAATCGTATGTCGGCTATTCGAAAATTTCTTAAAAGGCAATGGGGCATGAGCAGCGTACATAGTTCTTGATCAAGATCCCGCAATGAAAAATGCTATTAAAAGGGTTTTCAAGAAACAGTATTCACCGATGTATGTATGTGGCATATCATGGAAAAGGTTGGTGCGAAAGTGGGGCATACTTTGCTTAAGGACGAGGAATTCATGGAAAGATTGAATCGCATTGTTTGGAGTAACTACATTGAACCTCGAATTTGAGAGAGATGGGCACGATTGATGAATGATTACCGGTGACTTCGCATTCATGGTTCAAACATATGTTTGAAATCGAGAAAATCGTGGAAACCCGCTTATTTTAAAAATGTGCAATTGAGCGGATTGCTCGAGAACCACATCAAGATCGGAAAGTGCTAACAATTTGGTTCGGGAGTTTCACCAACCCACATGTTAGTCTAGTGGAGTTTTTCATGCACTACGATAGCGCTATAAAAGCTCGACATGCCATAGACAAACCGAACAACGAGATGGAATCAACTTGCCCAAATGCAAAACACAATTGGAAATTGAGAAACATGCATCGAGTTGTGTATACTAGAATAGTGTTTTTCTTTGTGAGCGTAGAAATCGAATCATCTTGTTACAAGTGCGTGACAATGGAAATCAAAAGCGGGTGACACACGCACTTATAAAATCGGGACGTGGAAATAGGAGTCTTTACAAGTGGTTTCGTATATAAATGAAGATCTTTATGGAATGCGATTTGCAAAATGTTTCAATATCGGGCTTGTATGTCGTCATATTTTTTCGCTACTAAAAAGGCCGATAAAATCGACCAAATATATTCACAAAAGATGGACAAAAATGCATCCATGCTACGGTGTCCAAACAATGATTCGTTGAACAATTTCGGATCGGATATGCGTGTGATACAAAGATCCAGCAGTTGGTCCGACATTCACTATTGTTTGATTCTATCAAATGACGACAAATCAAGATTGAATACATCAAGCATCATAAAAGAACATAAAGAACAATTCTTTGAAGGATCAACAAATTGATTCGTGCGGTGAACAGACAAACATTGATCGAAGGGTTCGATTTGGAGACAAAACCCATCTAGGCATCGTAGTGTTGCCGCCAACACGAGCCAAAAATAAGGGAGCGGCGGTCGTGAGTCAGTGGCGACTTCAGTCGAGAAGGAAAAGCGATAAATTTGGATAGAAAATGAAGAGATGTTGTGGGAAATACGGAGAAATAGGTTCGCACAATAGCGGGACGATGCGACAAGTAGTTGATGATTTTATTTTTTGGAGTGCATGTTTGAGGACTCGCTTATTAAAGCATTTGATCGCTTATTTATTCATATTATATCGCTTATTTTTTAAGTTAATTTTTTTTATCTTGCACTTTGATTATTTTCTAACAATATAAAATAACATGATATACGTACCTACAAAAACATTAAAATCTGCTTGGACATCATTTAACTCATGCTAAAACACATTTGATTACAACTATATAGTATGACATACTTGATAAGTTATAATTTTTGAAATAATGCTAACAAGACAATTGCTTGTGCATCGTTTGAATTCTAACTTACGAAACATTTGTATACTTGAAGAAGTTAAAGCATTGTAATATTGCTTGCGGTGCGAGATTTACGCTTACGGTGAAAGAAGAACACCGCTTAAAAATATTTGAAGTAATCTAGAAACATTTTATCATATCATGAAAATAATTGCTTACAAATAGAGTTAAATCGCATATTAACCACTTGAATTACGCTTACATAGGCACTAGTCAAAAAAACATTCAAAACACCACTAAAAAGTACTTCAAAGACCAAGCGGGTTAACCAGGTATCGGAAGATCGCTAAAAAAGTACTTCAAATATCAATAAAAAGTACAAAACAAAGAAAATATCCGGGTTGATCTTAATTCTTTTTGGCAAACTCCTTCACTCGTCCCATTATCGCCTCCTAAGATCATTCGGTGAGTCTAAGCATATTGCGTGCGTCTTTTCTACGCATCATCAAAAGTTGCGCCTCGTCGTTCCCGGAGCCCGCTATCCTAATTTTTGATCCCACCTCCCATATAGGTCTCCATATGGCGCATTGCGAAGATACCACAATCAACTTTGTTATCCTTGTCCCTCCAGGACATACACAAACGAGATGCGTCGATTCTTTGGATCACACGAGCAATTATTTGGGGAAACCCTTCGTCGATAGGTATTGCGAAAATACTTGTCGTTGTCCATTAAAAAAATATATATTTGAATCAGTAAAACAATAAAGAATGAAAATATATCTTCAATCATCTATAGAGACGAACTGACCAATTTATCAGGAACGCCGTCGTATTTGAGGGTTTTGTTGCCGCCAACCGAAGAGTTGTCTAATACGTGGCAGAACTTTTTTTTAACGTCGAAGCATACCACGAAAAAATGTTCACTCTTTAATATTGGGAAGAAGAACTACACAATGGGTAACAAAAATGTTAGGTTCACGGACAAAAAAAAAATAAGCCTCACCATATCATACATACCAACTGGATCTCCTCCATCCTGCTCGCGCTGGAATCGCTAAACTCGACGTCGAAGCTTTCGCTGAATGTCTTAACCGTTCCACTCGTAACCGGCGCATTGCTGGGCATTGCAATTGTGAATGTCTGCAATAAAAATATGATTAAATTAGAAGTAATTAACCACTGGCAAGCAACGTTTAATGCATACATAAGCATTGTTCATAACTGACACAAGCAATCTATTATACATAAAGAAATAATGGGACGAATAACAATAAGCATTATGCATAACATTAATAAGCATAATTCAAACCCAACTTAAGCAAATTTATAATCCATGAATTCACGAACACTAGCATAATGGAAAGCATTCGGAAGCATATTTTGATATATCCATAAGCATAATATACAAAAACAGAGCATAATAATGGATACTATTAACAAAAAGCATATAAAAGTCAAAACTCACGCATCACAAAATTATCTACCAAGAAATGCGGGTGAAACATACGATGGGATATGTCGTGGCAAAGAATCTATGCGGAGAACTATCGACCCTCAACGATTCCTTGCGATTCAAGATAAACGACAGGTATCCACAATAGCCTATTTTGACGTCTTGTCCGCCCTTCAAAGTCTCCATATCTTGTCTTGTTATATCAAATTCACCACTACCAAATATGACTTCCTCCCGCATGTTCGTACAATTGCTCAAACTAAAAACTTCATAAAAAAGACATTTTTTAAAATAAACAAAATAAAAAAGAAACTTACGATTCACCGGCGGATTTTTAAAAATCGATTCGATACCATCATTTCAAGTTTTGAACATTCGGACAACACGTCAATCTGTAATGCATTCTCAATTTGCCTCTCCCTCCATCTCATCGACCTTTGTTAACCTCGTCTTCTTCGTTCCCACCTTCACCGCCGTCTTGTTCCAACTCGGCGTCACGGGATCCCCTCATCATCACTACTACTACCATCATCATCCTCGTCTTCGTCGCTCTTACCCTCATCCTCCCCTTGCTGTCATCCTCCTTGTCATCCTCGTCATCCTCGCCGCCATCCTTTGTCCCCGACACCGTCTCCGAGATTCACACCATCTCCGCCATGACATCACGTGCCCGCTAACCCCACCCTATTAATAAAACAAAAAAAAAAAAAAGCAACAACACACATCAAGACAATACGAAAACCAACATTCTATTCATAGTAAGCGGCGATATCCGGATGTTAAAAAATATGAAAAAAAAGCTCAAAAAATCTTACATCCCGCGCCACAATTTTAACGAGGCTCTTGGGTAACACCCAGACTGAAACTTGGCAAATCTTCCGCACCCTTTTCGTACTCTTCCCTACGACCAAGTGCAATCTCAACTTTTTCGACTGCAGCTATCGTCTCGGGATTATTCCAAAAAGCTTCATTCAGCTGCGTCTCGCTCATATCATCAGCATGGGGTCCGCCCGCGTCCAATGTATGCTTACTAGCTGAGCATATAAGCATCATCGCCGAATCTTGTAATTTGCAAAAGTCTGCGTCGCCTGTCATCTCTTTTGGAGCATTTTCAAGCAACGCGATTATGTCGACCACATATGTAGCAAGGCCTGACAACTTCTTCAGCAATCTCGATTTATACTCCTTTCCAAAAGTTATCAAACCAAAAATGTCAGTTACAGGAGAAATATTTAAATGACTACATATCATGATTTACACTTCATCATTATTTATAAGCATAATAAGCAACATATATAAGCATAATTTGCAAATCCATAAGCAGTCCAAAAACATTAGACAAGAATACCAAAAATAAAAATAATTAATACTTCATTATTCTGTAAGCATTATTAGCAACACATATAAGCATAATTGGAAACTATCATAAGCAAACCAAAACATTAGACAAAAAAAAATAGAAAAGTGCAAATAATTAAATACTTCATCGTTATGTAAGCATTATATGCAACACATATAAGCAGAATTGGCAAAACTCATAAGCAAGACAAAAAAATTAGACAAAATATACAAAAAACATCATTCTGTGAGCAATATTAGCACACCATATAAGATGAACTGTCATATGTCATAAAAAATATTCCAGCACATTTGAGGGAACCAAAAATTACAATAACAATTTGTAAGCATTTGAGCAACATATATAAGCACATTTGGGAAACATAATATGCATTATTAACTATAAGAGAATGCAAGGATTACAACAATCAAATTCTCCATCATTTATCTAATATAAGCAAAATTAACTACATGTATAAGCATATGTTTTATCTACCACAAGCATTAATCAAAATGGATTCAACCAACCAAACCGAACTAAAAATTTTACCTCGTGGCTCTCAATCCCGGACGACGTGCGGACGCCGCATTAATCGACTTCCTACCCCATTGATGTCGGTTTGCCCACGACCGCCGTTCAAAACCGCATGACGGAGCGGTTCCGCCAAATGACCCTGCCCAAATCCACCTTATTTCATCTCCTTGCGTACCCTTTTTCCGGATGATCTCGGAAGTCCAACCTCTAATACAGGGGGAGAGTTCTAGTCACGCCCCAAGTATAGAAAACAACCCCATCCAAATAAAAAACCTACACAAACAACAAAAATTAGAAAAGTATGCAATGTAGTGATACAAAAAATGTAAAATAATAATAATTTACCGCTTACCGATAAAAACAAAAAGGGGGCCATTGAACATTTTTGCTTCCCTTCTCCCAACGTGCATGGTTTGTCACCGGCGTATTAATCGTGTACTCGCGCTTTGACGAGGTTGCGAATATTACGAACATTCTCCAGGTTGTCCATCATGAGGGGGTTAACATAACCGATAGGGTTATTCGATAATCAAGCGATCCACCAGGGCAACAAAGTGCCTCTTGAACGATCACCTCCGTCCTCAAATTTTAACATCTCCGTAGCTACGTGTTTTGCCGTGATGTGGTTGTTAGGCTTATTAAAAATCTCTAGCCATTTTTTATAAAGTTCACATCCCCCGCTTTGTTCTTCCGTTCAATATTCACACTACCATTTGGGATTCCAAGAACCCGTTCCACATCCGTGGCGTCTACGTGAATTTTTGTCGCTTTAATATCACGAGTTCACAACTAATCGGGTTGAAAATTTTAACCCGACGGTAAGTTAAGCGTCGGTATTTCCACGATCTTCATGTGCATGATACCACCGAACCCAATCTCGTAACGGCGGTAAATGCGTGCGGGGTTCAATTTCTTAATAACTTTGGCGAACCTCCTCGGCGTTGATCTCGTACACGATGCAGGATATTTGGATTCTTCGTCACTCGAGCTACCGTCATCACTTTTTTACCTTTGTCCTTTCCCTTCTTTTTCTTACTCGCTCTGCAACAACATCAATATCTGCCGCCTTCCTCTTCTTGCTCCCTTTATCCAATGTACCCTTACTCTTTCTTGCTCTCCTCCCATCTCCAAAAGAAACACTAAAAAAATAAGGTAGCAAATAGTCATTCATTTGTCTAATAAAAAATGGTAACAAATTTAAAGCACACTACATAATATAGGTAAGCATGATATAAAATGTGAGCAAGCATAATTGTCAACACCAAAAAGCAGTACACATTATCAACATGCAAACTTACCAGACTTGGAAAAAAAGGTGGGGAATACAGAGTTATCAACAACAAAAATGTATGTAAAAACCACATAAGAGCTAACCCTAACGACTTAAGCATTATATATAAGATAAGTAAGCATTATATAGAGTAAGGGTAAGCATAGTTCGAACACAAATAAGCTTAATACATAAGTAAGTAAGCATTATATATAATGTGAGTAAGCATAATTCTAAACACAAATAAGCATTACAAGTCACCAACCTTCAAAACTACCAGACTTGGAAAAAAAAGGCAGGAAATACATAGATATCAACAACAAAAATGTATTTCAAAATCCCATAAGACCAACTCTACCAGACTTCAACTTTTCAAGATAATAAAGACAATTTAAACCAAAAACACAACAAATGTCCTAACCATAAAGCGATATTGTTTTCTCATTAAAGCAGACACTCAAGCGATTTGTAAAAAACAAAGATGGTTATTGACAAACAATAGGCAAATTTCGGCTATTGTTTGTCAAGCTGTCTCCCAATATTGATGACAAACTAGGAAAAATACTAATTTCCACCATTCCCATTATAAGCATTATTCGTGACAATCCTAAGCATATTTACGGGGACAAAATATAGGCAATATTAAAATCAAATCCACCAATAAAATAGAATACTACATAAAAAATGCAAAAAAAAAAAAAAAATTACGAAATTAAAATGGGAAAAAAGTTGACCTAACCTACACTGTTGCCGGGTCGCAATAAAAATTCACACAATTTGGTGTGTTCTTCAGCGAAAATTAGGGGTTCCAATGGGCTTCTTCTGGAAAAAACAACAATGTCTGATATTCGCCCTCAGGAGTTTGATTCTCGACCAGAAGATTTGGGGATTTTTCGACTGAAGAGATGGTGTTTTTCGCGAAAGGACTTCTGATTTTTGTTGGGTATGGTTAGGACTTCTGATTTTTGTTTCTCACTCTAATGGAGGTTGTTTCACGAAGATTGAAAGTGGAAGAAGGGTTACTTTTTTGCAGGGAAGTATGGTGGACGACAGTTGAAATTCGAGTTTGCAGAGACGGAGTGTGGGAGACGGTGGGATGGAGGAAGTGACTCTTCGTTTACTAGATCGTAAAGATATGCAATATCTTTGATTTACAAATCCATAACCTTAGGCCCCTAAAAATTAGCCCACTATCAAAAATAATTTCCCTCCCAAAAATTGATTTCAATTAAAATTACCAATAAGCCCTTTTATAAATTAAGTTACATATTAAATTATAGTAAAACCTGATTAATCTTAACCGTTTAAAAATTAAATCAATGACTCAGATTTGGTCTCGTGTACTCACCTAAGATATGTGGACTCACGTGATCTAAATCCTATATATATATATAAAATTTATTATAGTAAATACATCTTTCTAAATTCTCTTGCCAATTTTACTAACTCAACTCCTTTTTTCATTGAACATTGGATATCTCTATGAAACGAAGTATTATTGCCATGATAAAACACAGGAATCCTTTATTCTAAATTATATTCAATCTCATATTTCAATTATCATTAATACACGCCAAGTGTATTGATAACACCATCAATATATACATAGGTGTGTATTGATGATAATTGAAATAAGACATAAAACACAATCTCAATCAGAGAATCTTAATTGTAAGGATTGCAAACTAATATAAATTTGGTATTAATTATACACGTCAGTCTAAATATAATTTTTTCTTATTTAGTCAATATGAAATAATCCAAAATTTTGATGTTGGATTTAACAATAAAATATTAGGTCTCAGTTGTAGACACCAACAAATACCAAAAAAAAAAAAAGAAAGAGCAAGGACTTTTGCGTAAATTAGGGGAGTTTGAGAATAGTGTCAACAGTTCATTGACAGGGTGTAAATAAATAAAACTGGTAAAAATGGAGAAAAGAAGAAGAGGGGTTAAGAAAGAGGAGCAAGAATAAGAAAAGAATGGTGTCAGTGTACTGGTGTGGCGGGGAGTGAGAACTCTGAGAAGCTTTCTTTTCAGTTTGCTTTTCAAAAGCAGACAGACATTTTTCTCTGATTATTCTTATTAATTTTTTTTTCGGGTATAGATCTCTGATTTTTCTTCTACTTCGTCCTCACTTGTTTATATCACAATCCACATTTTTTTCTCTCTGTTTTTTCAAAATTGATTTTTGAGGAACAAAACAGTAAGGAATAGAATATGTTCCTTCTCTTCTTCTTGTAGTTATTATTTATATTGTCTTGTAATAATCTACAGTAAGTAGCATTTTTGTTCAACTTCAATTTTTTGAAGATCAGCTTTTTTGGTTTTAATTTTCGATTTTTATTTTCTTTTTGCTGGGTTTTGTTGTTGGAAGTGCAGTTTAGTCTTGCAAGATCTTCATAATTAAAGTTATAGAGTAAAAATTGTATTGCTCTGTTCACATGTGACAGATAGTACTCTCCTGAAGAATTCTTTTGTTATATCTTCTAAAAAAATGCTATAATTTGATTATTGATAGTGTTTTTTTTGCTTATTCTAAAAAAAAAAAAAGATAGTGTTGTTTTGCTTTATATTAGTGAAATATTTTGTTGTTTACTTCTTAATATATTTTCTTGTGGGCATGCAGTAAACAGATAATTAGTGAATGCACTTGGTAATTTGAGAGCAAGATTGTGGTATAGAAGTTGAAATTTTGTTCTGGTAAGTGGTTTCAACACTTTCAACAGCAGTTAGTCATTTCTTCAGCTCATTTCTTTGATTCTCTTTTTCTCTTTTTCTTTTTAAATTATAAAGTGTTTGTTTTGTTCTATAAATTGAACCTCATTACTGTTAACTGTATTGGTCACATTAAAACTTAATAAAAAGTTATCATTGTCTGCTCTGCCTATTAGCAGTAATCAAATTCTAGTGAACTTTTGTTTTGTTTGCATTATGATTAGGTACAATCCCATGTTATTCCTACTATGATGGCTATGCTCCCCTTTTAATTTGCATTTGAAAGCCTCTCTCTCTCTCTCTCTCTCTCTCTCTCTCTCTCTCTCTCTCTCTCTCTTTTCTTTCCAAATTTGATTCCTAGATTAATTTTTATTCTGGAGCTAAGATTTATCCCTTTTCCCAGTGTGGCTTATATATTCAGTAATTTTCATTGTGACACAACAACATTGTTAGGTCTCCTATTGCAAGCATAAGCTGGAAGTCAGTTAGATTGTCACTTTTCAGCTTACTTCTAATGTTAAATACTTGTTGTTCCATTAATAGGATGGATGAGTAATACAAATTGGCTCCTGATGTTTTTAGTGCTTATATTTTACATTTAAATTTAACAGAAATAAAGTTGGGCCAAATGACGAGGGTTAGTCCAGAATTTGGAGATGAGGTTCAAGCTGTTTGGACGGTGTCAGCTGATGTGAGCTTTCAGTCCGATCAGTTTCCCAAATATAAGTTAGGACCTAATAATGAAATTTTAGAGGAGATCAAAGAGGATAGCAAGGGTCCTCCCCTGAAGGAAGTTGTTGTTCAAGAAACAAATCAGCTAACCGAACAGCACAAGCGTCTGTCCGTTCGTGACCTGGCTAGCAAATTTGACAAGAATTTGGCTGCTGCGGCAAAGTTGTCCGAAGAGGTCGTTTTATTGCTACTAATCTGTTAATATTGTTGTTATGCCTTTTTAGTTATCATGCTGTGGATATTTTTTAGGGATAATTACCAAAAAAAAAACCCTGAGATTTGGACTAATAACAAAAAAATCTCGAGAGGTTTCAAAATTACATAAAGCCCCCTCAGATTTTATTTTGTCTTAAATTTAAGGTCGTAACTATAATGTTTTTATAAATATCAGGAGGGTATTTGAAATGTTTTTTTGCTTATGAAGGGGAAAATTGTGAGACGGTATCAAACTTCAAGGGTTTTTTCGTAATTTTCAGAAATCTCTAGTTTTTTTGTAATGATCCCGAACCTCAGTTTTTTTTTTTTTTTTTTTTTGTAATTATCCTTTTTTCTTATAAACTACACGTCAGTAATTGTATCAGTTACTCTTGTTTGAATTTTTGTGGTGGATTTCAGGCCAAACTTAAGGAGGTGGCATCTTTAGATGGACATGTGTTGCTGAAGAAGCTTAGGGATGCATTGGAATATTTGAAAGGAAGATTGGCGGGTCGAAACAAAGAAGATGTGGAGAAAGCTATTTCACTGGTCAGAAACTTATTGCTTTCATCTTTTCTTTCTTTTTTTTTTTTGCTTCTGCTTCCTATTCTTCATGTGCTTGATATTGTTTCGTTTCGCATTTTTGTGCTAAATCTACATTATAGTAATTTATTCTCGAGAGCTTCTTTTTATTATCTCAAATGTACGAAATGGATATAAATGGAAGAGGAGTCGCCGATTAGTTGGTTCATTAATTTTCTGGTGTATAGCCTCGGATCTGTATGGCTTTTTCCCGATTTACCTCACTGGACCTTGTCTGATAGATCACAAATTCCACCTAGGTACACTATGTTTACTGAACAATCAATCAAGCACAAAGAGAAGAAAGAACCACATAGGAATATAGGAAAATGCCAAAGAAATGTACTTGAGAAATTCCTTGGCAAATTAAGTCTGCTTATCAACACAGTTCGGCAATACATAGTAGCTACTGTATCGACAAAATTACCCAAGTTTTTAATACACAACTCTTCTATGAGAGGATATGGAAATCTTTCTTTCCTCAAACAGAGAAGCAAACCTATATTTTTACAACAATCAGCATATGAAATTTCATTGCTGTATGAGACAACCTTCATATTCATCTAGAATTAAAGAACGTTGAACAAACAAACGCTCTCAATGGATCCGCGTGACCTTTTTTTTTTTATCTGTTAGTTGCGGTGTGTGGTCATGTTCCATGATGTACATGTTGATTTTACTATATCAATTATGTAATGGGATATGACTAGAGCAACTACCTCAACTCATCGCCGTCTCATCGTATTTTCCATGCAAGTGGAAAAACTTATGATGATGATGGTTTTGGAATTTCATCTCATTTCTCCTTCGTATGAAGGTTGCGTCGGAAGGGCATCCGGCGTAAAACTTTGCCACTTTGCTTTTTGTGTGAATTTGTAGTGTTAACTAATTTTAGACAATTAATTGACACTATAAACTTCACACCACCGAATTCCCACATAGTGGGATAAGGTGCGATTGATGATGATGATGATTAGTTGCGGTGTAGTTTGAAGCAGGATCCATTTTTTTATTAATCTACTGTCTTCAAAATCTTGGATAATATTGTTTGTATTTTGGTTGCTACTTTGTCCAGGTGGAGGCTTTGGCAGTGAAATTGACTCAAAAAGAAGGAGAACTAATTCAAGAGAAGTTTGAAGTGAAAAAGCTAGTGAATTTTCTTAAGCAGGTTTTGAACTTAATCTCTTTCTCCGCATGTTTTTTCTGTCTCTATGAGTATACAAATGGGCTTATCCAAGTATCTCGTTCTTGCCACATATGGACTCAGCCAGTGAATATAGTTTGGGAATGATGGTAAGAGTTGGTACTATGCAACCTTCTGATCGTCTAGGTGTACCTTTGACACATATATGCAATATGATAGATTTTATTTGTAATATAATTCTTTATAAGGTCGATATAGCTGGTCCACGGGATCTCACATGTAGTATCCTTTTTTTTTCTTTCTCCCCTTTGTGGTCTTTGGATAACTAATTTTTTCCGCTTCTGCAGGCTTCTGAAGATGCTAAAAAATTGGTCAACCAAGAGAAATCTTTTGCTTGTGCTGAAATAGAGAGTGCAAGAGCAGTTGTGCAAAGGATTGGAGAGGCCCTTGAGGAACAAGAAAAAAATCAAAGCTCAGGGAAGCAGCAGGTAACATTGGATTTTTGAGCAATCGAAGCTTATATCCTCACAAAATAGTTTTGGAGAAAATGAGAAAACACGGCAAAAGCCAATGCTTTTATGTTTGGCTGTCTGTCTGTTAGTTAGTTAGTTTGTTTGTCTTGCTCATCAAGAGAACCCATCAGGAGAAGTTGAAAAGATTTTTTGAAAATCATTTTCATCACTGTTTTTTCTAGAAGATCGAGCTTTGAGATATCAGCTTCTCTATTTTCCTTGTTCCTTGATTATTATCTCATTGATTGCATAGTAGCTTCTCAGAATTAGCTGTAAGAAGAATTTGGACTAAAAATCCGAGTTAGTTCCCTTCCTAGACCGAACTGTTAATTGTAAGCGCAAGTAAGTTTAATTTTGCTTTTGAAAAATAAGGAACATTAGAGATACATTGATTTTCCTTTACTAACACAATCTCCATCATCAACTCTGTAAAGCACCCAATTAATTGAAGTATTCAACCGACCAAAGAGATTTCTTACAATCTCACTGAACATGTCGAAGAATTGAAGTTTCTTTTGTTTCTTTATGTAATTTAGTGGCATCAACATTCTGTAATATGATGTCTACTCATTTACAAGAACTGATGTGGATTCAAATAAGATGTCAAAACATTTTGGTATCGCTGCATGAGATCAGTTTCTATTATTTTTAATAACTTCTGTTTCCCAGGCCCTGTTTTATTCTGTGCTATTTATTCCATGGAAACAAAAGATTGTAGTACTTGTAAATGAAGGCTGCTCTTTTCTTATCCTACATGAAAGAACTTTGACTAAAGTTTTCATGCTTATAGGAATTGGAGGAACTAATCGAAGAGGTTCAAGAGGCCAGAAGAATAAAATTAATGCATCAGCCTAGGAAGGTGCGTCAAGATTGTTTTCTTATGTTTATTTCCATAATGCCTTTTGGAACTGCAACGTTTGGGATTCGTTTTCTTCATACTTTAGATCTGATGACCTGTGTTAGAGTATTATATTCTTGTTACGTTGACTTGATGAGTTATATATATAAATGTTATTCATATGCTGTGCCGAATTTCCTTATAGTTGGAATATAAATGTAGAACTCCTTTTCCAACAATCTGCAAACTTTTCTAACCTAAATCTGTGGTTGAGATTTTACCAAGCTTGTTTTGAGTTGCACTAGTTAATTGCCTTAGTGAATAGGCATGCACATTTAAATTATTTGCTATATTCCTTTTATATTCTGACTGTAATCAATTTAATTCTTGTTGCACTTTATTTGTTTATAAGAATAGCAACAGTACCTGTCTCTGCTATTTCAGGCAGCATTTTTGAGTTTTTTGTCTCTGTAATTTTACATTTCTTCGACTGCATTCTATTTGTTTGTAGGTTGTGGACATGGAACATGAACTTCGAGAACTGAGACTTCAAATCAGAGAGAAGTGTACAATTTCACTTAAGCTTCAAAACGAGGTTTTCTACTTTATAAATGTTTCATCAATTCATAGAGTTTTGACTTGTCATTCTTGGATATTTCTCTGTAGAGATGGTTTAGTTGAAGACTTGTGTCTTATTCTTTTTACAGCTGGCAAGGAGCATGAAAGCTGAGGATGTATCTCGAATTTATGAATTAAACGGCGCGGAGATGTTAGGTTCTATTTTACGGATTCAGTCCTGTTCGGAGGAAGCAATAGAGCTCGGAAAATGTTCAATCCAATGGTACCGTTTGTCATCTCAATGCAGCCGCAGGGAACCTATTTTAGGTATCAATTCTCATTATTTGTATTTTTGACGTACAGTTTAACACAGAATAATTCAGTGTTAGTTTCCTATATCGACAAGAGGGATTCTAATATGTTGCTTCCGAGAAACTGTTGGAGATTAATGCCAATTCTTCTGTCTATTTATTTATTTATTTATTTATGTATTATTGTTATTGTTATTATTATTATTGTTAGTATCATTAATTATTAATTTTTAATCTTGGAACCTTTTCCCAATTAGTTTCAATACTCAGTTTGTTTATTTCTAACCTTTTTGTGTAATTGTTCTTTCCTGTTATTTTTCTTGCTCATGCTATTTCTTTGATAATAATCGTATGAATGAGGAGTTTATGTCACAATTTCAATTGCATAAACTTATATACATCTATTCTTTATGATTGTTTTCAGTTGGTGATATCTAGCTTCGTAATTTTTACAAGTTTCTTCATTTCTTATCTTTGTACGTCCGCTATCTGATGCCAGGTGCCAACAAGTGTGTTTATGCTCCAGAGCCCATTGATGTAGGGCGAGTTCTGGAAGTTGATATAACTTCGAATGGCCTAAAGGTTACGCTTGCAACTGATGGCCCTGTTGAGCAAGGTTGGTCAATAATCCGTGTAAATTTTGTAAGATTAGAATTTGCTTTGTGATTCATTAAACTTTCTTATATAGTTCAATTTTTTGGAGCACTTTTGTAAGTATTATCTTGGAACATATAGCTACTCATGCTTGTTTTGTGTTATATATTTTTAGGGATTTTTACAAATGACCCCCTGATGTTTGGGTTAACTACAAAAAAACTTAGAGATGTTTCAAAATTTACAAATAACCCCTTAGGTTTGATTCTGTCTTAAATTTAAGGGGGTAACTGTAATATTTCTAGAAATATCAGGGGGGATTTTGAAATATTTTTTGCTTACGGTGGGGGTTTGTATAAGGGCTTTTTTGCAAATATCAAAAACTTTTGGATTTTGTTATAATTGGCCCGAACCTTATCGGTTTGTAATTATCCCCTTTTTTAATTATTGTAGAAATTATTGTAAGATTAGGAAGTGTAATTGAGTTATGCCTCTTATTTCTTCCTTTACAGGCTTGGACTTGGGGAGCTATCTAGAGACACTTTTGCGGAAACCAAACAACGACTTCAGTGTATGTCACCTTATTTCTCTAAAGCATGCCAATCATTCTTTATTTCATGCTTGACAGGAAGTATTATTATGTTTTGTTATTCTGAGTTCTGACAGCTTCACATCACTGATAAGTCATGTTAGTAATTTAAGGGATAATTACACCCCCGGGTTTGGTCTAATTACAATAAAAAAAACAAGAGATGTTTCAAAATTATAAAAGCCTCCTCAGATTTGATTTTGTTTTAAATATAGGGGGTAACTGTAATACTTCAGGGTATTTGAAATATTATTTTGCTTATGAAGGGGGAAAGTGTGAGAAGGAATCAAACCACAAGGTTTTTTTTTGCAATTTTCAAAAACTTCTAGGCTTTTTTCTAATTAGCCCAAACATCAATTTTTTTTTTTTTTTAATTATCCCATGTCTAATGCATTGGTTAAAGTTGTTAGGCTGTCACTAAAGTAAAAACCACTTGTTCACAAAGAAAACAGAAACAAACACAAAATTAGCCACATTGCATGAAAATTAATATCGGAAGAAGTTTACTTTGTGATCCTAGTAATTTCTATGTTACAGGTAGTTATCTCCCAAATGAATGGACGGAATTATTCATCGCATTCGGCGCACTTGTTTCACATCGGGAAAACAAAGATAAAGCTTAGCAGAGGATGGATCACAAAGGCCAGAGAATCATACTCTAAATCAATGCAGGTATTAGTTCTGTCTGGTCATCGTATCTCTACTATATATATAAACGATAAGAGTTATGCGACAAATTATAGGGCTTTCGGTTGCTGTACTATGATTAGGATGTGTCATCCGTGTGATGTCTCGTCCTTTTGTATAGATTATTATTATGAAAAATTGTTCTATCTTGGTCTTTAATGTCATCGTGTTGAAGTTTCTAGGAATTTTTTTTTTAATTATTCACTAAACTTGAGTTAACTTTGTCATAAGGTTTTGAAGAAGTTTGGGTTTTGCAAATTAATTACAGTTATTTTTCCATAATTTCATAATAATAATTAGGATAATTACAAAATCTACCCCTGAGGTTTGGGATAATTACAAAAAAAAATCAGGTTTTTGAAAATTACAAAAATTCCCTTGAGATTTGATTTTGTAATATACTTTACCTCATTCGTAAGCAAAAACATTTCAACCACCCTCTTTATATTTGTAAAAATATTACAGTTATCCCCTTACATTTAAGGCAAAATCAAACTTCATCTTTTTTTGGGTAATTTTGAAACCTCTCTGGGTCTTTTTATAATTACCCCAAACCTCAGGGTAGTTTTGTAATTATCCGTAATAATAATTATTGCTGTGAGACAGACAGTTTTTATCTGTATTTTTATCTCATGGATTGTGACATTCTATATTTTAGTATTTAGTAAATGGCATTCTGAAAAATTAAATTTGGTTTCAGCTATGTGGATTCAGAGGAGGTGGCAACTCTGCAGCTAAGTCACTATTTTGGCAAGCCCGAAAAGGACATTCATTCGTGCTCGTTTTTGAGTCCGAGCGAGAACGAAACGGAGCCCTGATTCTTGCCAGGAAATACGCTTTTGATTGCAATGTAAGTAGCTTTCTTTCTCAATCTTTTGCTACAACATATCAGGAAAAATGGAAAACTAAGGGGATGTATGGATGTGTTTCCAAGTCCAATTTCCAGTTTCTAGTGTTGGAAAATGAATTTTCAAACTTTATTGGTTTTCATGTGAGAATTGAGAATATGTTTGGTTTGTTGTCTGAATTTCTGTTTAGAAATGAAAATGTGTTTGGTTATATTATTTTTGACATAGATTTGCGTGATTGTAGTGTATTTTTGACATCGTTTTGCGTGATTGTAGTGTATTTTCACATAGATTTGCGTGATTGTGGTGAAAACTTGTTTGGATGTATTTTCAAAAGAATCTTTCCATAAATAATGAAAACTGAAAATGACTTTATTTCTATTGAGAATTTCTTAAACAAACATAAATTCAGTTTCTGGAACAGTTGGAAATTGGAAAATTGTATTTGGAAACAATTCCATACATACCCAAGTTACTTGTACAGATTTTGCTCCTTTGCACAGATTTTCTAAACTGAAAATGAAATGGCAGGTGTTGCTCGCCGGACCAGACGACGATGCTTTGCTGTAAAGTACTGACAACTTAGTTTACGACTAATGGTAGTAGTTTCCAGGTTTTTTCGAGTGTGTGCTTTCGGTTCGTGTTTGTGTGTGTGGAGATTGATATGATGTGTGTTTGTAATCCTAATATTGGTTTCTTATTTGTAGTTGCATCTGCTCTAGGCATGGTTTTTTGGTTTGCCTAAATCATCGGTTGTAACAACAATTTTATTTTTTGCTAATCATTCAATGGTTCGTTTTTCCTGATTTGCAATTGTGGCTTTACATGTTTGTTGACATTCTAACATTCTTTGAAAATCCCATTTGCTAGTGCAAATCTCATCTATCCTAGGCACAAGTTAAAAGGGAAAACAATGTTTTGCAACCTGAATTTTGGCCTTTTTTTACATGTTGCAACCTAAATTATATTTATTTGCATTTAACAACCTAAAACATGTGGATTTTTGCCGAAGTTGGAATATTCCGAGTTACATGGGTGAATATTCCTGGAATATTCTAATTACTGATAGTAAGCGGAGATTGTATAGTGAAAAACTCGCACAGATTAGGTTATTAGTTGTAAATAAAAATAATTTAGTTTGCAAACTATAAAAATAGTTGAGGTTGCAAAAATATATTTTCCCCAAGTTAAAATGACTTTTTGTTTCTTTGCGTGGACCTTAAAAATAATTTATGATACTAGTAATCATTCAAGTTTTATCAATATTGTTGGGTGCTATAGCCTAAAAAATATTGTTGGGTGCTATAGCCTAAAATGTTCAAGCCCACTTTGACATTGTGGTCTTACAAATTCCTTCGCTCTAACATGTAGTTTTTGTTTCAAAATGACATAACATATCTTTTTTTTTTTCTTTTTTCTTGTTCGGATAATAACAAAAAATTACCTCTCAGGTCTAGGTAAATTACCAAAGAAACCACAAGTTTCTGAAAATTACAAGCAACTCAGTTGGGTTTGAGTCTGCATTGCACTATACCCCTTCATAAGTAAAAATATTTCAAACATTCTCTTTAGATTTGTAAAAACATTGCAATTACCCTTTTACGTTTAACACAATCAAACCTCAAGGGAATTTTTTATAATTCTCAAACATCTTATACTTAACCCAAACCTCAAGTTTCTGTAACTAGGCCTGTGCATTTTATAATACCATATTGTATCGTACCAAAATTTCAGTACACCATTTTTCCTTATCGAATATTGAGTCGTCGATATAGAAAATTTAAATTGATATATGTAAAATATGGGTAAGGCGATGCTACCCACTTAGGTAGCTGCAAAGTGGGTTCTATCTAGTTGGATCAACATTACACACACACACACATCCACATGGGTATGTGTTAATGGGTAGCATCGACTAACACGTAAAATATTATTTTAAAATATTACTATATGTGTAATTTCTACTTTATCCTCTTGTACTCTTGTTGGATTGCACTTTAAGCCCTTTATTCTCTCAACTGTCTTACTTTACCCTTTGTACTTTTATTTTGTCTCATTTTACCCTCTTGTACTCTCATTATTAGAGTTGTCGAAATGGGCCGGCGGGGTGGGCCGGCCCGCCAAAAATTAAAAAAAAAATAAAAAATAAAAAAATTATTTTTTATTCATATTATTAATTTTAATGAATTAAATATACTAATGGATAACAAATACATATTTTATAAAAATATTATATACACTTTTATAAGAGAAAAAAATATAAAATATCAATTATACTATTTTTTTTTCTATTTTATCTAATTTTTCATTTTTTTCTTTTTTTTTTTTAATTCTGGCGGGCTAGCTCGCCGCCCCCCGTCGACCCGCCCGCAAGCCCGCGGCGGGCTAGCCCGTTAGGCCCACCCATTGACGGGCTACTAAATACTTAACCCACCCCTACCTTAGGCGGAGCGGGCGTCATTGTCGGGCTAACTTTGTTTTTGATGACTCTACTCATTATCTCATTTCCCCCTTAATACTCTCGTTTAATCTCACTTTACTCCCTCTACTTTCATTTACCTCCTTGTACTCTCATTATCTTATAAGCTTTTACATCTTATAAGATATTAGATCTTCATTTAAGAATTGAAGTGTTTGAATAAAATAAGACATTTCATTATTTTATTCATTAGTAATGACAAATTTATAATTAAAATAGTCAAAATTAAAGGAGGTTGTTTAAATAAGGTTTTATTTTGAAAAAAAAAGTTAGGATTTCTCATCTTTTTAAAAAACAACTTATAAGGCTGTGCTTGGATGTGGATTTTTTTTTGAAAATTTCATCCTGGAGAATTTATTTGGAGAGAAAGTGTGATTGGTTGAGGATTGATTTATAAATGTTTACTATTCATCATTGCCAAACTATCTAAATTCCTTTGGGAAAAAGAAAAAGAATCTGAAAAATATTAAAAAGGTTGACAAGCCTACAACACTCTAACTTAACTTTTCATTAAAAAAATATTACACACATAAAAATGCTATTTTACCCTCCATTTTTCTTTTCCTCTCAGTAGTTTCACCCCATTCGACCCCATCTATGGCCAATTCATCTAGAGTATATTAACAATTTGGCATTATTATTGTAGTTCTAATATCTATTTTTTTGTTTAATTAAATACGAATCAAAAACGCTTTAAAAATATATTATACAATATATTAGATAAAAAAATATATGCACCAACATTAATATGCTTAAGAATTAATAACGAAAGTATATTTTATCTCTGTTGTAAAAATCCCCGCCTAGCACCGATTACTCCTCCCCTAGACGCTAGGCCCCCTTGCTCGCCTACGATTTTTTTTCCGATTAGGCCCGCCTAATCCCACCCACGGCCCGTCTAACTCCACCTAGGCGCTAGACCCCCATCTGCCGCCTTACAAGCGCCTAGCGCTTTTTACAACATTGTTAATTTTATTATTTTACAAATCGATTTAACCAGAATTGAAGTATAATGTATAAAATGGATTCGTGGATGTGGTTCAATTCGCCGAAATTTGTAAGACATGTCAAATAGAATGAATATCATATTTATTACTAATCATAGATTAATTAATAAATATTAGATTAATTCATTCCCATAGGGTATAAACTTAATTAATAGAAATGCATGGGTTTATAAAACATGACCAATTATTTGAATGTACTCCCAAGCTACATTTAGACAATTAAAGGAAATATTAAAATTTAAAAACAAAAAAAAACCTAACACACAAAAATTCATACAAACAATCACAATCTTAAACAATAACTCAATCACATCAACTGTAATCATTACTTTTTTTTTCACAACCAATCACACTCTACATTTTCTCTTTCATCTCCCAAATAAATTTCTCTTCACTTTTCTATCAGAAAATGAAAATGAACGAAACGAAAACACAACCAATCACAGCCTAAAAGCTCCTAACATCTTATTTTAAAAGCTTATAAGATATTTTTTTAATAAAGTTTGCCAAACAAATATAAACGACTTATAATTTTGTCAAATATCTTATAAGTTGTTTTTCTTAAAAGCTTATAAGCTCACATAAAGACCTTCTAAGCACTTGGCTCATTTTGGTGGTTGTAGAATATTGTGGGTCAATTAGTAATTAGTAGAAATAATGTGGGCATATTAATACTTATTTGTTGTCTCTTGTTTTTCTTTGAGAACACGTTTTTTCTTCCGAGCTTCACTATAAAAGCTCTTCTCTTCCTCTTTGTATGTTCATTATGCGAGATATTATATGGAAATTAGAGTGTTGCTCTCTTTTATATCCCCAAAATACATATTATCAGTTTCTTCACATGGTATCCGGAGCTTGCAAAGTTGATTTGAATTCACCATGCCGCACAACGAGACATCTTCCTTGGAATGTTTTAGGCGACGACGGGAATCTAAGCGGAGCGATGCTCGAATGATGCTCGGAATCACTCCATTCGAGAAGACAAGCTATATCGACTTCAAAACTCGGATCATTTTGGCATGGTATTAGTATCAATCCACTCACATGTAACAATTACCTTTCCTGGGGCCGTGCGATGATTTTAGCTCTTGGAGCGAAGAATAGACTAGGATTTACTAATGACAAAATTGTTGCACACGATGAAAGTTCACGAGTATGATCAATGGAAGCGGCGGATTATATGGTCACGACTTGGATTTTAAATTCCTTATGCAAAGATATAGTTGATGCCTTCTTGTATGCTAAAACTGCTCACGATCTATGGGAGGACATTAACCAGAGGTTTGGAGAGAGTAATGGGCCACAGATCTATCAGTTACAAAAGGATATAGCAACAATTACCCAAGGAAATACTTCTGTAGCTTTGTATTTCACTAAATTGAAGAAGTTATGGGATGAGTATAGTGCTTAGTAGTTGTACCTTCTTTGTAAATATGATGGTTGCAAGTGTGATCTGAATCGAGCATTCAGTGAATTGGATACCAACACCAAACTGATGCAATTTTTGATGGGGCTGAATGAGTAATTTGACAGTGTGAGGAGTCAGGTGTTACTCATGGATCCACTTCCTTCAGTAAATAATGCTTATTCTCTGTTTCAGAGAGTGGAGAGACAAAGAGATATACACGTTAGTGTACCGAAGGAGTATGGATGGGATGGCTTTGTATACTCAAACCTCGAAAGTGCGGCACATAAATAGATTTGTTAGTACGGATGGAAGTAATTGGCGGACACATAGAGGAAAGGATAATGTAAGAAGAACAAAAGAAGAAAAGGCCAAGTTAATATGCGATCATTGTCACTTCCATGGTCATGAGATGAAGGAATGCTTCAAGTTGCATGGATATCCGGATTGGTACAAGACTTTTAAGGAGCAAAAATGCGGATCTGCGGCAAATATGGTTGATACCAATCGATTCCATCAAACCGATCCGGAAGAAGTATGGACAAGAAAAGCAGACACACGTGACATTCTTTGCTCTTGTACATGAGATCACCAAATATATGCCTTTGAACTCTTCACCTTTGAACTTTGGTATCTTGATTTTGCTCATTGTGTTGAGTATTCGGTATTCATCCCTTACGAGCATTATCTTGATTTATCTACCTTTGAACATATGAATGTGGAGTCATGGATATTAGATACTCGTGCAAGTAGGCATATGTGCACTTATTCCTCACAAATGCATAATCTCACCCTTCTATCTTCTCATGTTGTCGTTTTCCTACGATGGTTCTACAAAGTTTGTTACACGCGGTGGCCAAGTAACTCTTACACCTCATTTGACATTGTCGATGTCTTGTTGGTTCTAGTTTCAAATACAATCTCTTATCGATCGCCATGACTTTACGGACACATAATTTGACATGTGTATTTCTTCCTTCTCATTATCTTTTCCAGGACCTAAGAATGATAAGGTGATTGTAGTGGGCAAAGCTATGAGGCGGACTCATGTGTTGAATCCATCCTCACTTTCTCCTTCACATCCACACACTAAATCTTTTGATTCCTCCACAAGCTGTTGCCTCGGTGGCTTGTAACTCTTTACTTGCTAAGTGGCATGTTAAAAAGGACAGGACATGCGTGCCTCTTTGTTTTGGCTCATTTACCTTTCTTGAATTCCTTTTGTACTAATGATGATAAATCTTCTATTCAACAATGTGAAGTATCCACTCACAGGTAACAATTACCTTTCACGGAGCCGTGCGATGATTTTAGCTCTTGGAGCGAAGAATAGACTAGGATTTATTAATGGCAAAATTGTTGCACTGATGAAAGTTCACCTGAAAGTATGATCAATGGAAGCGGCGGATTATATGGTCATGACTTGGATTTTAAATTCCTTATGCAAAGATATAGTTGATGCCTTCTTGTATGCTATTTGCTCATGATCTATGGGAGGACATTAACCGGAGGTTTGGGAGAAAACGGGCCACAAATCTATCGATTACAAAAGGATATATCAACAATTACCCAAGGAAATATACGTAGCTGTGTATTTCACTAAATTGAAGAAGTTATGGGATGAGTATAGTGCCTTAGTAGTGTACCTTCTTTGTAAATGTGATGGTTGCAAGTGTGTTACGAATCGAGCATTGATGGTGAATTGGATACCAACACCAAAGCGATGCAATTTTGATGAAATTTGAATGAGTAATTTGATAGTGTGTGAGTCGGGTGTTACTCATGGATCCACTTCCTTCAGTAAACAAGGCTTATTCTCTGTTTCAGAGAGTGGAGAGACAAAGAGATATACACGTTAGTGTACCAGAGAGTATGGATGGGATGGCTTTGTATACTCAAACCTCGAAAGTGCAACACAGAAATAGATCTGTTGGTACGGATGGAAGTAATTGGCAGACACATAGAGGAAAGGATAATGTAAGAAGAACAAAAGAAGAAAAGGCCAAGTTAATATGCGATCATTGTCACTTCCATGGTCATGAGATGAAGGAATGCTTCAAGTTGCATGGATATCCGGATTGGTACAAGACTTTTAAGGAGCAAAAATCTGGATCTGCAGCAAATATGGTTGATACCAATCCTGATTCCATCAAACAGTCCGAGGAAGAAGTATGGACAAGAAAAGCGGACACGGACATTCTTTGCTCTTGTACATGAGATCACCAAATATATGCCTTGAACTCTTCACCTTTGAACTTTAGTATCACGATTTTGCTCATTGTGTTGAGTATTCGGTATTCATCCCTTACGAGCATTATCTTGATTTATCTAGCTTTGAACATATGAATGTGGAGTCATGGATATTAGATACTCGTGCAAGTAGGCACATGTGCACTTCTTCCTCACAAATGCATAATCTCACCCTTCTATCTTCTCATGTTGTCGTTTTCCTACCTGATGGTTCTACAAAGTACATTACACACGTGTGGCCAAGTAACTCTTACACCTCATTTGACATTGTCGATGTCTTGTTGGTTCTAGTTTCAAATACAATTTCTTATCGTCGCCACAACTTACGGACACATAATTTGACATGTGTATTTCTTCCTTCTCATTGTCTTTTCCAGGACCCTAAGAATGATAAGGTGATTGCAGTGGGCAAAGCAATGGGCAGACTCTATGTGTTGAATCCATCCTCACTTTCTCCTTCACATCCACACACTAAATCTTTTGATTCATCCACAACTGTTGCCTCAGTGGCTTGTAACTTTTTACTTGCTAAGTGGCATGTTAAACTGGGACATGCGTGCCCTGCTGTTTTGGCTCATTTACCTTTCTTGAATTCCTTTTGTACTAATGATGATAAATTTTCTATTCAACAATGTGAAGTATGTTGTAAGGCAAAGCAACACAGACTCCCTTTTCCTTTAAGTAAATCTACTGTTTCTTCTATTTTTGATCTTGTTCATATGGATGTATGGGGGCCTTACACTGCTCCTTCTTTTACTCATACACCATATATTCTGACTTTGATGGATGATTATAGTAGGGCCAATTGGGTGTAATTGATGAATCATAAGTCACATGTTCCTACCTTGTTAAAGATGTTTCTCACATTGGTAGAAACACAATTTCTTAAGAAGATAAAAGTGATTAGAAGTGACAATGGGACAGAATTTGTTAACAAAGATTGTAGGGATTTGTTTTTATCTCATGGGATAGAACATCAAAGAAGTTGTGCTTATACTCCTCAACAAAATGGGGTGGTTGAGAGGAAGCATAGACATTTATTGGAGGTGGCAAGGTCTCTTATGTTTCAAAGTGGCATTCCACAGTTTCTCTGGCCCTATTCTATTCTTGTTGCAGCTTATATTATCAATAGGTTGCCTATTCTATTCTTCAGTGGGTCACACCTTATGAAAAGTTATATAATCAATCTCAGATTATTCTCTCATCGGAGACCTTTTGGTTGTTTGGCTATGCCACCAATCTCAATCCTCACAAGTCTAAGTTTGATGAAAGGGCATTTAAGTGTGTGTTTTCTGGCTATGAACATGGTCAAAAGGGATTTAAGTTGTATAATCGGCGCCACTAAGAATTTGGTTGTTACGAGAGAAGTTAAATTCTTTGATGATCGAGTTCCATTTTTCGACTACAAACCTTTCTTCTCATTCCTCTCTGCTCTTCTCTTCCTATCATTCCTATTCTTTGAGCATTCTTACATTTCCTTCCTGCCGCATCATCTACTCCTCTACGGGGTCCAGGTAACTCCTATCCTATTGACATTTTTCCTTTCACCGTCTCTCCTTTGTTTGATCAGTCATATGTTGCTTTTCTTTCCCAAATATCTCATGTCCATGAACCTCATTCATATGCTCAAGCTAGCCAACACCCTGAAAGGGTGGAGGCTATGGATAAAAATTCTTTTGCTCTTGAAGCAAATCATACTTGGGAGTTAACTTCTCTACCTCCTGGGCTTATGGCTATCGGATGCAAATGGATTTTCAAAGTTAAGATGAAGGTTGATGGGTCAGTGGATCGATACAAAGCACGTTTGGTTGCTAAGGGATATAATCAGACTTATGGTGTTGATTATGTGGAGAGTTTCTCCCCTGTTGCAAAATTGGTTACGGTTCGAATGTTTGTGGCTTTAGCTACTATGGGGGATTGGGTGTTGTTTCAGTTGGACATTAACAATGCTCTTTTGCACGCAGTTATTTGGATGAAACAATCTATATGCAGCCTCATGAAGGATATGCCAAGGCTCAGCCCGGGCAAGTCTGTTTGTTGAAACGTAGTTTATATGGTTTAAAACAGGCCAGTCGTCAATGGAATGCTGAATTTTGTACTCAGTTGCTTGCATATGGATTTCAGCAATCTGCACATGATCATTGCCTTTTCACCAAGCAGACTTCTGGTTACTTTCTCGCTCTCCTGGTTTATGTGGATGACGTGTTGCTTACGGGGTCAGATGTTGATGCTTTGAATGCCCTTAAGCAATACTTGGATCAACTTTTTACTATTAAGGACTTGGGTACTGCAAAATATTTTTTGGGCCTCGAAATTGCTCGTAGCTCGGATGGGACTTATCTTAATCAACGGAAATACATCATTGATTTATTAGAAGATGTGAATATGTTGGAACATGCTTTGTTTCTACTCCTTTCCCTCGGGTCTCAAATTAAAGGCTTGCGATGGCACTCTTTGCCTCTCCCAGGCAGGTATCACGAGACTAGTGGGAGGCTTTATCTCAATTTAACTCGCCACGACATCACCTACTCCGTTCAACAACTCGGCCGGTTCATTAATGACCCATGCTCCACTCGGAGGATCTTTGCTATGCATCTCTTCGCTATCTCAAGAGTTGTCCCTCTCGTGGGTTATTCTACCCCTGCTTCTCTCTCGGATCTTGTTGCTTATAGTGATGCGGTGGGCTTCTTGTCCGATTCTCGCATGTCGTTGGTAGGTTTTGTGTCTTTCTTTGTGGTGCTCTCATCTCTGGAAGTCAAAGCGGAGACAACCATTTCTCGATCCTCACCGAGTACTGAGGCCCTTAGCTCCACCGTTTGTGAACTTTTCGGATTTCGTACATTTGCTGCGAGATCTTGACTCCTCTTGTTACTCCCATTCCTTTGTGGTGTGACAATTAGGCCGCTCTTTACATCACAACCAACCCGATTTTCCATGAGCGCACCAAACATCTCGAGATCGTCTGCCATTTGGTGCGCAATCAATTCAAGCTTGGTTTTGTCTCGCCTCAGAAAATTGCTTTTAAGTACCAGCTAGCTGATGTTTTCACTAAGTCGCTTGCTCTGCCTCCGTTTACTCTTCTTACATCCAAGTTGGGCCTTCAGGATTTTCTCTGTCGTCCCACTTGAGGGGGGGATGTAGAATATTGTGGGTCAATTAGTAATTAGTAGAAATAATGTGGGCATATTAATACTTAGCTGTTGTCTATTGTTCGAGTTAGTTAGCAAGTCGTTTTTTGCTGAGAACACGTTTTCTTCCAGAGCTTCACTATAAAAGCTCTTCTCTTCCTGTTGTATGTTCCTGTTGTATGTTCATTATGCAGATATTATATGGAAATTAGAGTGTTGCTCTATTTTATATCCCCAAAATACATATTATCAGTTTCTTCACAGTGGTTTTGCTTTTTGCTTGCGCCTTGCAGCTATCAAATTTTTTTCTGGTTATGAACTATATATATATATATATATATATATATCACGGGGATTTTCTTTATATTAATGGACTTAGGGTATAATGGTTCTTTGAATTCTGATAGAGTTTGTGGTATGGATCAAAGAGGGAAGAGATTGCAAACTTATTTTAGATGCAATCATAGAAATAATTTAGGAATGATTTTATTTTGATTGATTGTGTCAACTTCTCCGATTTCATGCTTTTATTCTCTTTCCTTATTTTGCTATGTAATAAACACTATAAATTGGTTGGCAATGTGAATATTCAGAAATTCCTAATTCCTATAATCTGTCTTTCTCAATCTCTTTCTGCACTATTCTCTTAATTTCTGGATAAGTTCTACATCAATTGGTATTGACCGAGTCAATTTTTGTTTCTCTGTTCTTTTGAGCCTACTGTTTTTTTCTTCCCGACAAAAGTTCGGCTTTCTCGACTTGAAGCCGGCTCCTTTCACTAAAGAGTAATTCCTGTGGCTACTAAGCTAACCCTAATAATTTACTTTTGAACTTATTGTGTTATTTTAGTATTAAAATAAAATATTCAGTACTGTGGGTTTTGACATGATTAATAGAGGTATTTCTGTTCCTCTAAAGGATAGGTGCACAATATGCAGACAGATGAAAGCAGCCTAATAATGAAATGGTCAGATGTTTTTATTGTTTGTGGATTTACACTGGCACTCAAAGTTAGTCCATGGTGAAAATAATGTAGATATTTATTAAATAGTTTAAAGGAGGACATTATTTTTCTTGACAAACCTACTGTGGTACTAATTAATAAATATTTAGTAGTTGCAAAAATGAGATCATACTAGAAATAATATTTCAAAAGTTGATGAGTAATAAAAGTATATTTTATGATAGGTGATTTTTTTTTTAAGTATAGAAGTTGAGATTATAGAGAGAGAGGAAGGGGAGGAAGAGAGACCCATAAGATTGTGGTTGATTGTCTTCTCATTTTGTCCACTTTTTTTTTCTAAGTGAATGATGGTGAATTTTTAAAAAAATAAAGTTGGATGTGTAGAGAAAAATAATAATTATGTTAGTGTGACGATTCTGATGTTGATTTTGTATAGAATTTTTGTGTGGAAATAATAGTGTAAAATATAATGCAAGAAAATTGAATAAAAAATAAAAAAATAGACAATATGGATAAATTAAAGAAATTATTGAAATTCTTTATATAAATATGAGGTGAACATTTAGTATGGTTGAGTATTGAGAAGTGAGAGAGAGATAGAAAATTGGGTTAATTTTAGAGAGACATTAGATTTCTTTAATAAAAATTATTGTTTCCATGAATAATCACACATTACACTTTTTTTTTTTTCCTCTCAAAGATGAAAATTTGGGAAATGCGATTACAATATTCAAAGCCTAAAGTGAATTATCAGTTTTGCTCTCGTTGAACTTGTTTTCAAGGTTTTCTTTTTCATTTTTTAGGCCTTATGTAAACGTATCATCATAGCACAAATAAACATTTAATATGATTTTTACAAATTAAACTTTAAATCTAATTTGTACATTTTATTTTTACATTTTGTTGGATCTTCAGGTTCCAAGTTGTTGATCAAAATAAATTTGGAAATGAGCACTCTATTTCATTTTCAATGAACGATATCGTTTGTCCACTCTCATTTCTTCTTGTCAATGTTATTGTTTTTTTTTTTTCCAAAACGATAGAAATATATTCATTACTCAAATAAACTTACACTGCTAGGTGGCAAATGGCCACCTTGAACATACATACATTGATACATGTCAAGGGAGAACTCGTCACGAGAGGTAAAACTAAAGTAATTCGAGGGAGCAAAACTAGAAACTACTAAAAAACAAATAAAAACTAAGAACTCCAAAGGAAACTAAACCACCTCCGAAAGGAGGACTAAGGCACTCATGAGAGACTACCAACTCGAACAAATCCAGGGCACGAGCTACTACACGAATCGCAAGCTGAAATTACCGACCGCCTACGAGTTTCGCAAATCAATAGGTAAAAAAAAGACAAAAAAAAAAAAAAAAAATAGAAAAATCGAAAAAAAAAAAGGAAAAGAAAAATGTCTCTCCCTCACCCGATCTTCAACGCAAGCAACCCATCACCTACCGGCTCCAACTCTCCTCTTTGTAGCTCCGACCTTCGACTTGCCTCCACTCTCGATCGGAAAAACCGATCACCTCAAGATAACATATGAGGATATACCTTCATTGGCTCCATCATGAAACATGGTTGGGGAGGGGAGGGGATAAAGGGAAGGATGAGGAGGAGAGGGAGGGGGAGGGGGGGGGGGAGGGGGGGAAGGGGGGGCGGTGGGATAGGTGAGGGAGGAAGAAGGAGAATATTAGGGTTTTTTCTTTTTGGGTAGAGAGAAGGGGAGAGAAGAAGAGAGAGAAAGGTTGAGTAACAGAGCCAGTGTCTTAAGTCAATGTTATTGTTGGAAACATGAAAAGTTGATTTGGGGCGAAAATTTGAGAATAATTTGGAATGTTATGTCTGCAAGCCCCCTTCAAACAGGAATCCATGAGGGATGGGTCTTAGAGATCCCCAAGGGCGTAGCTAGGGGGCATACTAGCCCCCCTCCCCCCTCTTTTAAAAAAAAGATTAAATTATAATTTATATGATTTTTATTAATTTTTTATTCGGTCCATCTCATTTTTGTTATTATGTTGCCTTTATATGATATCCTGACACCGTCATTGAAGATCTCTTCCTCCAACACGTGGCGTTCACTTCAAAGTATGTGGCGATATTCTGACAAATAATTTTGTTGCAATTGATTAATTTCCTTACACTTTTTTTAATGGCTTGACGTTAGTACCGATATGATCTCATCCATTAATTCCTTACACTTAGAATCGAAAAACTTTAATTAGTTTCAACAAATTCCGCCTTTTTATTTGGAAAACTACTCGAATTGGATCCTTTATATTTCTATATATTGAAGAATACATTTACAAATTTATTCCAATTTATTCCTTGGCCATTAATCTTAGGTTCTCACACTTGGAGAAATGAATTAATAATCCGGTTTAGCAAGCTCCATCGTGGATGTAATATTCAATTGACGATTTGTTTACTTATTTTACAAGTTCAAATTCGATATATAATGAGGATCTTGTATATTTTTTTCCAAATATGAGATGCACACATTTAAATCATGGTTTACTATTCAGTTCGCGAGTTCAAAATCGTCCAATAATATGTGTTCAATTCACAAGTTCAAAACCAGGTAACCTTGTAATTGTTTTTGGAAATAAGGTAACATTGTAAATTTGATTTTAATACCTTATACAATAATCAAGAATACTTGACCTATCCCAAGAATGATGGTTGTGAGTTTCCATATTAAAAAAAAAGGATACTTGACATTGTCAACAAGTTTAAGTATTCTAAAACTACTTGGAGTAAGGTAGCCACATGTATTACTCGCATGATAACGAGACCTAATTTAAGTATTCTAAAACTACTTGAAGTAGCCCAAGAGCCACATGTATTACTCGTAATAACGAGATCTAGTTTTGAATACATGTAATAACAAGGCCGAACTTTTAAAAAGTTGAGTATTATCGATTGACTAAATAAGTTATCACAAAAACTCTATCGGACCGTCTAACTGGTCCGATTTGTTAAACGGATCGACCCGCGGACCGGTGGCATTTCGTAATATTAGCAGTGGTGTTTAGTAATTTTCGGGGACCACCAAGATAATGCGATCCTTACGAAATGTATTAGTAAATCCTTCTAAAAAGTATTAGCGATTCTTACGAAATGTATTAGTAGTTTCTGAAGAGTTTTTTAGTATTTTCCTGAATATACTCCCAAAATGTATTAGTAGTCCCTCAAAAAGTATTAGTAGTTCCTCGAAAAAGTATTAGTAGTTCCTCGAAAAAGTATTAGTAGTTCCTTGAATATAATTAAATTTTTCTCTCGAAATGTATTAACAGTCTTACGAAAAGTATTAGTCGCCCTTCTAAAATGTATTAGCAGATTCTTCCGAAATGTATTAGTAGTTTTCCTTAATATAATCAATTTTTTCTCCCGAAATGTATTACATGATCTTCCGAAATGTATTAATGATCATTCTAAAAAGTATTAGCGATTCTTCCGAAATGTATTAGTAGTTCCTCGAGAGTATTTTAGTATTTCTCCGAATATATAGAAATGTATTGTGATCCTCAAAAAAGTATTAGTAGTTCTCGAAAAAGTATTAGTAGTTCATTGGAGAGTATTTTAATAGTTTCCCTAAATATAATTAAATTTTTCTCCCGAAATGTATTAGCTGTTCCTCGAAAAAGTATTAGTAGTTTTTCGAAAATGTATTAGTAATTTCAGCACCAAACACTAAGAATAACACCAAACAGATCTTGCACAAACCACAAATGAAACTCAACAAATTCCTAAAACACCATCGGCTATACATGAACTCCACTATAAAGTACATAAAAACTCTTCAACAAATTCAGATTCTGGTCGCAGATCCAAATATCATCGAAACCAACGTAGCAGCGCGGTAACGACATTTAACGACGGTGAAACAATTCAGTGGAAGACGCAGCGTCGGCGTCGGGGCGGAGCCTCTGCGCCGTGAGCTCCCAATGAGTGCGAAGATTGTCACTATCGCAAATGCAACCACCATAGCTACGGCTAAGACACCGCCATTACTCTTTTCTTTTCTCGTGTATTGGTGCGTGAGAGAGAATGAAGTGAATAATTTCTCAATGAGCTATACATAAATATACACACACGTATATTAGAGAGAGAGAGAGAGAGAGAGAGAGAGAGAGAGAGAGAGAGAGAGAGAGAGAGAGAGAGAGAGAGAGAGAGAGAGAGAGAGAGAGAGAGAGAGAGAGAGAGAGAGAGAGAGAGAGAGAGAGAGAGAGAGAGAGAGAGAGAGAGGTGTTTTTTGACGAGGTCGGGTTAGGAATCGGGTTGGGCGGTGGGTAGGATATATGACTGCGTCTAACGGATCTAGATCCAGATTAGGCGGTCTGACTTGAGAGCTTAAGCTCATAAGTTATTAATGTACCCAATTGACTGAAAAAAATTTTCTTATGAAGAAATTGACTAAATCGCTGATTCCACATGAGAATAAAGGTGTGGACGCTCGCATGGAATCATGGGGATATTAATAAATTATGTTATTAACCCAAGTCCCAAAAGTTGTAAGTTGTAACACAACGGTAACTATTCAGCAGTCTCAACGGCTAAAATCAGTAATGCTACATCACATTTAGGCTTATTTAGAAACGAAATCAATACCGTTGGATCCTCATTCATCGAACGGCTAAAAATTCAAAAAAATCAGACCGTTGGGGACAGAAGCGCCCCTTTCTTCAGCTTCAAAAAGGCGTCTCTTTCTACATTCTTCAAATCCCATGTGTTTTTCGTAGAGCCCTCACGGACAGAGGAGAAGAAGAAGAAGAAGAAGAAGAAGAAAAAGAAAAAGAAAAAAGAGGGTTTCAGATTTCTTTTTCCAAGGGTTTCAGCAATGGCTTCAAGACAAGTGGTTCAACAGCACAACGGAGGTATTTGAAAACACTCTACTGTGTGTTTGTACTTCAATGATGGGTTTTAATTTTAAAATTCCGCGATGATTAGATAATGGGTTATTGGGTTTTATTTTTTTTTAGGGTTTCTGGGATTTATTATGATGATCTTTGTATTCTTGTCTTTTTGTTGAATATGATCTGATTTTTCAAGAAGTGGGTCAGAGAGAAAATAATACATGAATATAGTTTTTATTTATTATGTTAATCGGATTTTATCTCGTTCTTGAATGTTCTTTCTTATTGTCTGATTATTGCTATCCGGCACGAAATTACCTACTAAATTTTCGATGGATTTTGTGAGGCTTTTAATGGATTTTCATTTATATTTCCATTACCCCTTTGACCTGCAATGGTGTTTGTTTTCTTCTTTAGGTTTATTTCTTAATAGCCTGAAAAATCTATTTTCTTTCATTTACTCTGAGCGCCCCTCACTTATGTTGCTGTCAATCTGTACATTTGTTTTTGTTGATTATTTATATGCTAACACAATTTATCATCAAGGTGATTGTTCTTGTTTCTTGGATTTGTTTCTTGATGAAAATTCCTCATCTAATTTGTATTTCTTCTGTTGTTGGGCTTAACTTAAAGGAGAGGCAGCCCCTGGGGCTAATAAGCAGAAAATTTTAGGGGCAGAAAAGAAGAATCGCCGTGCACTCGGTGACATAGGCAATCTTGTTACCGTTCGTGGGGTTGATGGCAAGCCAATGCCTCAAGTTTCTCGACCTGTTACTCGGTATTTAACAAACTCTGTTAGTTTTAATAAATTTAAAACTAATGAAAAAGATTGAACCTTGATTCTGTATTTGGTTGGTTAAGGTTTAATTATTTATTTGTTTGCGGTTTTAGGAGTTTCTGTGCTCAGTTACTGGCTAATGCACAAACCGCAGCAGCTGAAAGCAACAAGGTTCGTTTCTTGAAATTTGTATTCTTTTCTGTTATAGTCATTTTTTTTTTTTGGCTTCTTTAGTTGTATTTGTATTGAAATGCTTTTATTTTTGTTGAGTTGCAGAATTCCATGGCTGTGAATGCCAATGGAGTTGTTTTACTTGATGGAGACAAGAAAGCTGTGGCCCGTAAGCCAGCTCGAAAGAAAGCTACGATCAAACCTAAGCCAGAGGAGATAATCGAAATTAGTCCCGATACTGAAGAAGTTGTTACGGACAAGGAGAAGGCCGGAGAAAAGTCGTCGAAAAAGAAAGCTCCAACTCTTACTTCAACTCTCACTGCTAGAAGCCAGGTCACTTAAATTTCTCCTTCAACTTTTGGTGATTTTAAGTGGAATTTTTTTCTTACTGTTTTCCCTTTTTATTTATGATTATATTCAATTTTACAGGCTGCTTGTGGGCTGAGTAATAAACCAAAGGAGCAACAGACTGTGGATATTGATGCTGCCGATGTGGATAATGACTTGGCAGTTGTTGAATATGTTGAAGAAATGTACAAGTTTTATAAGTCAGCTGAGGTATAATTGAGTGTACAAATTTTTTTTTTTTTTTTTTTCTGTTGTTCTTATATAATTAAGTGTGCTAATTACAGTTGGTATTTTTTGTCGATGTAGAATGAGGGCCGTGCTCATAATTACATGGATACACAACCCGAGATAAATGAGAAAATGAGAGCAATTCTGATCGATTGGTTGGTTCAAGTTCACCACAAATTCGATCTTTCTCCCGAAACATTTTACCTGACGATCAACATCGTTGATCGATATCTTGCGGCTAAGACTACATCAAGAAGGAGTTACAGTTGGTAGGATTGAGTTCAATGCTAATAGCCTCCAAATATGAAGAAATATGGGCCCCTGAGGTAGTATACTTTAACTAATTTCACAGAACATTAACTCATATGAAAAGTTTAAGCAAAAGTATAAATTGACCTTTTTTACTTCTGCAGGTCAATGAGTTAGTGTGTATCTCAGACAGAACTTACTCTAATAATCAAGTATTGGTTATGGAGAAGAAGATACTAGGCGCATTGGAATGGAATTTAACCGTTCCAACTCCGTATGTTTTCCTTGTGCGCTTCATCAAAGCGTCTCTTACCGACTCGAATGTGAGTAATTAAGTTAATTTTGGCTAAGAATTATTCCTGAATTTATGAGAATAAACTAAATCTTGGCTGCCCTTTGTCTGTAGGTGGAGAACATGGTCTATTTTCTGGCCGAGCTTGGAATGATGAACTACGAAACGCTTATGTACTGCCCGTCAATGATTGCTGCCTCGGCAGTCTATGCAGCTAGGTGCACCTTAAATAAGGCCCCCTTTTGGAACGAAACGCTTAAATTGCACACGGGGTTTTCAGAATCACAGCTTTTGTAAGTGATTCTGAATTTTATAGTTGCATTTCTGTTCTTGGTTATTAATGTGTATTTGCTTATGTTGAATCATTTTTTTCCTTTTGTTAATAGGGATTGTGCTAAGCTACTGGTTTCGTTCCATTCGGTGGCGGCAGATCATAAGCTTAGGGGGATATTCAGAAAATACTCAAGTTCTGAACGAGGCGCGGTTGCACTCGTACCACCGGCGAAATCTCTTTCGGTTTTCACGTTGAGCAACTATTCATTATAAGGATAGGCATTTTGAATGATGTAGTAGCTATAACATCTTTTGGGGGCTTTAATCTTAAAAGTTCCTTTTGCTTTAGGAAGACTCTAATTGTTCATTCTTTGTTGTTTTGAAGCTTTTTGAAAGCAAGAAATTATTTGTGTACTCTATCAGATAGTGATGATGGTGTCAACAAAGAATTCTTTGATAAACTTTTACTTATCAGCAAACTTATGTAGTGTATGATGCCAACTGCATTATTGAATCAAAAACTGTGCTTAATGTGAAATTTCTTTTCTGTTCAACTCTTAGATGTTAACAGAAGTTAATATATATAGGGATAATTACAAAAGCCTCCTGAGGTTCGGGCTAATTAACAAAAAAAAAAACCAGAAGTTTCTGAATTTCATTTCTGTTCAACTCTTAGATGTTAACAGAAGTTAATATATAGGGATAATTACAAAAGCCTCCCTGAAGTTTGGGTTAATTACAAAAAAAAAGAGAAGTGCATAAATGGTCTCCGAATCATCTATGGTTTCTTCTTCCATTGCCCCTGCCTCCCTTGTCTCGGTACATTTTTTTGACATTTTCTCCGTCTCTTTTATTCTTTTCTCCGTTTAAGTGGTAATTATTTGTGCAGTAAATCAGATTTTGATGGTGCAACAAAGAATTCTTGATAAACTTATCTGCAAGCTTATGTAATAGTTTTTTGGAATGAACTTGATTAATCAATCAATCTATTTTACAATTGGACAGTTCTGAGGTCTCCCCAATGTTGAATAAAGTATGCCAAATGCATTATTCAATCAAATGTTGTGCTTAATGTTAAATTTCTTTTCTGGTCAACTATGATGGAGAAGTCTGCCTGCAATGATGGTCAATTTTCTTTGATGTTAACAGAAATTATATATAATTGTTTACTCCCAAAATTTACTCCTCCTCGCCGATCACCTTTTTAGTCGAAGACTACCACGAAACCCGCACAAAGGGGGCCGGAGGGGCTCGCGCACCCTCTCCGATCTTAAGTCAAGATTGTGAGAAGGAAGGCGGACTAGAGAGAGAAAAAAAGCAATGCAATAAAAATGAGATTAGATTAGAATAAACCTGGGCTTGGGCCTTTTATACCTTAGCTCGGATTAGGGTTTCCGTAAAATCAGGGATTCCGTTCGATTTGGTGTGTCAGTCATCATTAGGTTAGGATCGGATCTCATTAAAAACCCTAATTTCACGCTGTAATACCGGACCTCCGATCTCTCGAGCAGTCGGCTCTTTGTGTTGATACGAAACCTTTTAAATCTTACAAGGCATCTCGGCTTAATACACCTCATACGCCGAACCGACCTATTCTTCTAAGGTCATGCCCCATAATCAGAATCTGGCCCACAACAGTCGGCTCAACACATGCTAACTATATACAGTCGGCTCATCACAACTTGAACTTGGGCTCGACGCTGGCCGGCCCAAGTTTGCCAGGCCCTATACCAATCTCTTCTTTGTAAGCCTCCACGGATCGCCCATTACTTAACGCTTAACAAACAATCCTGGCAATTTATGGGCCTTATCATTTCGATCTAATGCCCGATATCACCAGATCGGCTAAACACTCCTGGACGTCAGCCCAATGTCTTGGTCTATCAGTGTCGGCCCATACCATCATTTGCCCTTATCAATTCCTCCCCCCAACTATGGGTTGGTCTACACCTCAACCATAGTTGCTCATAGCCGAACTGACCTAACATTTAGGGTTTGTGCTTTTCACTTTCCCCCCGACTCTTGGCTTTTCAAATTCCTGCCGCCCTTTGGCCTTTCAAGTACCTGACACGCGGATTTGATTGATAAGACATCATTTCGGCTTCCTGACGCCTCGTAGACCGTCCAATCATCATCTCGAAAATCGAGGCACCCCTTTGCCTTCTTTCTCCCCTTATAAAAGTCATCTTCCTCCTCCATTTCTCACTTTCCCACATTTCAAGTTTCAGAGCGCCCTTCCCAGCACACTCTTCTTCTCCGGCGAAATTCTCCGGACCGATAGGCTTCCGAGTTCCACATCCCGGACTACTTTTTCTTCCTTCAACCTCATATTTATATCCATAAGTGACCCTTTCCCTTCCATTTTTCTTTCCTTTTAATATGGCATCCTCTTCCTCTCACTCAACACCGCGGACGCGGTTGTCGCCGACTTAGAACGGTGGCGATGACGACGGGCTCCAAATCCCTCCGCCACTTTCCCTCACCGGTGTCCGCCATCGGACCCCGACGCGATCAATCTAGCTCCGATTCGGGTCGTGATTCCCGACACGATAGAGATCCGAGCTCCGTGCTCGGGTCCCTTACCCGTATATCCTCATGATTTTAAGGGGACCACCTTATCGGCCCCAATCTTCAAACCCTTAAAAGAACCGCCCAAATTCCGTCCTCTTTCAAACTCTATCTTCCTAGCGACTACGACCGACCTAACCGACCTCCACCAAATGCCCTATCCTTCTTCGTAGGTCGGATAGAGGGCGGCCTCCGATTTCCCATCCATCCATTCATGGGTGGGGTATCGGGAGTTCTCCGGTGCCTTTAAATCAACTAGCCCCGAACTCTTACGTATCTAGCGGCTTCATTATTTTGACCAAGTATTTAGACATAGAACCCACTTTAGATCTGTTCTTTGCCCTATTCCAAATAAAGAGTTCAAACACCAAGGGTTTTTCTACATCACCTCCCGAGGTGATGCTCGATTCTAAGCAAGTATCCTTCCTCCAACAAATTCGGAAGGACAAATATTTTTCATTTCCTCCCCGAGCTTGGGGTTCCTATTGCTTGGACTCGGACCCTTCCACTTCAACGCAAACACAACCCAGAGATCGGTCTCCGACCTCCGGCTCGGATAAATAAACTCACTTTGGTTAAATACGACCTCTCTCGCCTTATAACCCCTTCTCTTTATACTACTTTGGTGAGCCCCATCGTGGCTCCCTTACCTTGCGACATTGGTAATTGTCTTTTTGCGATTGATCTATTTTACTCTTTACTCATTGGCTAATCTTTCCTCTTTGTGCGAGATATGTTCATGGCACGGATGGTCACGAATTTGGATGATGAGGAGCAAGTCCTTGCTCCTGGTTCACAACCTCCTTCATCCGGTGTTGCCGCTCCACGCCCGGGAGGTCGGCCCTCCTCCACTTCGGCGACTGGACACAATTGCGCAGATGATGGCCGATCTTATCGGCCCCGGGGCTCAACCTTCTATCCGACCTCCTCCTTCCAAGAGACCATTTGTTGGCACTTTGTAGCGGAGGCGCCAAGAAGGCGAAGAACACCCCACCTCCTCGCCGCTCTTCCTCTCTCTCGCACTCCCATTCATACGCCCAACCAAACCTTTTCTTGGCAATTCCATCCGAAGAACAACGATGGAACCTTTTGTAAGTCAAGCGGCTACGATAATCTAGAGGGGGTGAATAGATTATCTCCATCTTTTCGATTTCGCCCTCTTTTTAAAACCGAATGCTCAAATACAATAATAAAGGTGCGGAATATAAACAACGACGTCGATTTAAAGAGGTTCAACCCACCTAGGGCCTAATCCTCTACCATCCCAAAGTATATCCAGGGATGGATTTCAAAAAAAAAGAAAAAGAATTTTATTAATTACCAAAATTAATACAAATTCAACTTACAACACCTTGAAGAGCACCACACTCTTCTTCAACACCACCTTTGGAGATTACCACAATCTCCCTTTGAAGATTACCACAATCTTCCTTCAACGGCACCTAGTGAAGATTACCACAATCTTCAACTTTGAAGAATACCAAATTCTTCAACACCTCAAGAAGATTACCACAATCTTCTTCACCTATCACCTAGATCATCCAAGTGTGTTCTTACCACTGAGAACACTCACAAGGATATCTTGTGTTTGAATGATAACCAAAAATCAAGATTACAACTCAATAATGAATATTACAATTTGAGTGCAAAGTGTAATCAAGAATAGCCTAGACCTCAAAGATGTGAAAGTGATAAGCTAGGCAATTTTACAACAAGAATAATAACAATGAAAGACCAAGTGTTTGCTTGAAGTGTATCTTGTTGTGTTGTATCTCAATTGTTGTATTGGTTGCTCCAAAACTTCCTCTATTTATAGGAGATGATTGATCAAGCATAGGCTCCTCTTGGGGATTGAAAATCTCTGAGAAAAATACAATTAAAATCAAGAATATAGCTGTTAGAAATCAATCCCACATTTTAAGGAAATATGTTTTTGTCAAACGGTCGAAATTTCTTTGTCATTCCAAAAGATAGGGCGACCGGCCGCACGAGAAATAGACGTTGGAAAAATACAAAGAAAATAACACGGGCGGCCGTCGCGTCTACCTCGGCCGGTCGACCATCACCCCAACCGGTCCCCCTCATGGTTTTTGCAAAGATCAAAAGTCTGTTTCAAAAATGAAACTTGCAGTGCCGGCCGCACACAGGGCGGCCGACCGACGGCCGTCGACGCATGAAGCGGCCGGTCGACCGCTTGTTTTCCTTCCGTCTCATTTTTCTCGTTTCTAAAAACATCTTCAGTCACGGGTTGCCTATGGGTAAGGTCGACCACGAGACGTGAAATATTGTCCAATTTTTGTCGAAAATAAAACTCAAGAAATACTCCGAAAATTTAGTAAAAACATTTTAAACCGATCGGAAGTATTAGGACAACATTTAGAAACATCGTTTGAGAGTGAAAACCCAATAACGTAAAATCATTAAAAGCGTTGTCCAATTTAGACGAAAATAAACTTGAGAAAATACTCCGGAAAATATTAAAACCATTTTAAATCATTTAGGAGTATTTGGACAACCTTTAAAAGCATTGTTTTGGTGATAAAATAAAATCATCAAAATTAAGATAAAAACATGTATCAAACAATCTCCCCCTTTTTGATGATTACAAACCAAAACAATTTTTACACAAACTAAGAGAGCAATTTAGAAATGATTTTCCGGTAAAAACATTTGACCGTTTGGAAGCAACCAAAATTTCCAAAAATATTAAAGCAACCAAGTAGGGAGTAAATATTTTCAATAATAAGCTCAAGCTCCCCTATCAACAAGCACATCAAGAATAATGTAAGAGCAATAATTCATAAGCTAAAAGCTTTAGCTTTTACAAATAGTTCAAGAGCTTATAAGCTCCCCTGTCACAAAACAATAATATGAGTCCATCAAGCAACAATTGGACTAAGAACAAATCACAACTTATGGCTTTTATGAGCCATAGCTTATAGCTTTTATGACAAGCTTTTATTAGCTTCTTTGAGCTAATGAGCCAATATCTGTTTCTCCCCTTTGGAATCATCAAAAAGAATGTTAGGATGGTGAAAACACCATACAATAATATTGAAGCGCTTAAAGGAGCGGTTTAATAGCCGTTGAGCAATTAAAGCATAATAATTCAAGGAAAATTGGATAATTGAAACATAAAAGATCCATAAGCTTATTAGTAAGCTAAAAACATGATTTCAAAAGGATTTTAAGACATTTTGAAGCAAGAGAATCATGTAGAAGTTGAAAGTTTCATTGCGACATTTTAACAAACACCTTGTGTGCGTGAAAAATAGAAGAGGTTGTATATAACCTTTGTAAATGGTTCAAGCAAAAAATTTCATAACATCAATCAACCTCATTTCAAAGCTCAAAAATCATATGCACCATATGCAATAATTTGTTCATCAATTAAGAAGCTCAAAGTAGATTCTCAAGGGTTCAACCCAATTGAGATAAGCTAAGAATGATCAAGGCATTTCAAATGCCAACAATTAGAGCATCCAACAAGTAATAAGTCATGCTTTCAACAATACATGTATCAAATGTCCCAACATATCCAACTAAGCATAATGAACAAAGCAATAAAAGAAGCACTTTTACCATCAAGTACTTCATACCAATTATCAAACAATGCTTTAGAGCATTTTTACCATCAAATACTCCATCAAAGTCATGATCATTCACAAGTCATTATCAACTTGCAATTTTAACCCTTTAAGAAAAACAAGCAAATATCATTAGTACAAATGAGTTTTACAAAAGTTCATAAAAGTACAAAGCAACTTAAATGAAAATGCTAGAAAGTAAAGGGGTGGGGTAACATCATTCCTCATCCGAGGAGAAGCAAGATCCGGAATTAAGTCCTTGATGAATTTCTTTAACTTGCCGATAGACTTTTTTTGCATTTTGGAGGTCTTTTGCTCCAAAGCCTCATACCTCGTCTCATGAAAAGCCCTCATCTCATCAAATTCGGCTTGAGTATACCTCTGGCGGTTGAGCACCGTATTACCCTCCGGATTGCTCGGTTCGCCCCTCTTCCACCAATCTTGCGGCCCCGTCATCATCAAAGAAGTCATTAGGATCGGGAGACTCTTGACCTCTTCCTCTTGCCATTTTTGTTGGTCGGATTTCCATGTTCTTGCGCATAGTGACTATTTGGGCGATGTTATCAATGTCAAAGTCGTTTTGAAATACCTCCGAGTTACACTCCGACGAAGGTAGTCCCGATTGAATAAGAAGTTTACAAATCCAATTTCCATAACCAACTTCTTATTACCTCGAGTAATGGACTCGATTAGACATTGAATAAGTATGGCACCAAAGTTAAGTGGTTCCTCCTAGCAATCTTATAAGTCAAAAATAATCCATATTGCTAGGCATCTTCCCGACTTACCACAAATGCAATATGCGACAATGACCGATAAAATACGATGCTCAAGTGTCATTGCCAACAAAGAATACTTTGGCCATACTCCCAAATACGTCTTAACTTCTTTCATCGACACCCCAACATTTCATCATTCCAAGTCCCACAAGAGAAATAATCCCAACCACCTTCTCTAACATGTAAAAGCCGGCAAATATCATTGGGAGTCCATCTAAAATGACGACCCTTTATAAGGGAATTAACGGCAATCGGCTTTCTTTCATTATCATATTGCACCCACATATTAGCATAAAAATGTTGGATAATATCATCATCATACAAAACATAAGCATGCTCCCATAGATACATCCAACCTTGTTCCTCAAAGAATCCCCTAATGGTGGGATACTCATTTGTAAATGAACTAAAACGACACATTTTAGTCCGAGCAATAGATTTACCTCCCATCCCCGAATCCTCATAGTACCATTCCACATACTTATTGATGAAATTAAGAGCATTGCGAGAATTTGGAGCTTGAGTAACAAGAGATTTTTTACCTTTCGCCCAACGGCAATTTTCGAGCGAAATTGTTCCGCGAAGCTCGGTAATTTGGGCCCGAGAGAGAATGGGATTTTGAACATCATCACCTTCTTGAGCCACGTTTCTTTGAGCGGCTCGAATATCCCTTTGTTCGGCTTCGTCTCGCCGATTTCTCAAGTACCCTCTCCGCCCTTTCTTCTCTTAGAAGTGGGATTTTGATCGGTGGAATTTCTTGGAGGAGCCATATATGTAAGATTCTTGTGAAAATAAGAAGATTAGCAACAAGAATCGTGAAAAATGATGAAGAATTGAAGATTTTGTAGAAAAGGGGAAAAAATTCGGCTGCTATAGGGTTTGGGGATTTTTGTTCGCTTTTCGAAAGTGAAGAACAGATCGTTTTAAGCTTGAAAAATAACCCTGGGCGACCGGTCGAGGTGGGGTGCGACCGGTCGAGGTGCAGGGCGACCGGTCGCCCCTGCTGTGACCGTCCCAGGTGATTTTTCTTTCTCCCAGAGTTTTCCAAAATTCGATTTTTCACCCCAAAAGTTTTAAAACTTTGCAAAAATATAGGTTTGGACTATATCCAACAAATATGGGTTTTAGGAAAACATATCAACGATAAAATCGAGACTAAACACGTAGTGCCTTTTTTTTGAGAAGATATTTGCAAGATCAATTAGGGGCACTTAAGGGGTCAAAATGAAATATCTTGAAAGATATGTGCATAAGCATAATATCGAGTAGACATACCTCGATGGTTTAAGAAACTTGATGACGTAATAGCCAATGAGTATGAAATATGTAACCTACACAATTCTTAGACAACATTTTCATAGAAAATTCAAGTGTAGGCAAATAATATGAGATAACAAAAAGAGCTTATGCTATAAGATATCATAAGAGATAATACGCCACATAAGTCTAATAAAATGCTCAAGAGTTTTAGAAAATCATGCATGGTCTCCTTTTTTTTAAAAAAATTTGAAACTTATAAATATATAAGAGACCTATTTTAAAAATAAATACTTGAAAATTCATTTAGCAATTAAGACACAATTAAAAGTATGCATACAAAAAAATGCATATACAAATGGGGAGATACGGTTTACCAATTACGCCGTTTCCATGGGTTGTGTCTTTCCCATTGTTGATGATATCTTCCCATTGAGAAGTCACTTTGTTGATGATGACTTCTCCATTTCCAAGTTTGGTTACCTTCCCATGGTTGATGGTTTCTTCTTCTTTGAAAATCATCTTGTTGATGATGTCTTTGCCATTTTCAAGGATTGTGTTCTACCCATTTTTGATTATACGCTCTTCTTGAAATTGGCTTTGTTGAGAGTAGTTTCTCCTTCTTTGATCAAATGAAACGTTCATTTGATGTTTTCTTGGTGGCATGAATTTTCTCCGATTTTTGCTTTGCGGGTACCTAATAGCACATTGTTTTGTGGTACCCTCATGTGTTTGGGTCCTTTAAGATTAGCTTTGAGACTTTTAGGTCTCCAACAATATTTAGAGCTATTTCTAGCCCGACAAGAATTAGCCGTATGACCCTTTTTGCCACAATAAAAACAAGTAATAATTCTAGGAGCATAATGACCAATATGCATAGTGACTTGATCCTTTTTCATATGATTAACAACATTAGGCTTATGATCAAGTCCTTTATCACAATTATGAATATCAACAATATTGGACATTTTATTGGTACTCAAGTTGGATTTTAATAAATCCTTTTTCATGCAATCAATATTCTCAACAAGAGTACTATTTTCTTTTTCAAGGTTTCTAACCTTGTCAAGTGTGGTGGTGTGAGCACATGATAGTGATTCATAAGTAAATAAACTATCCTTATCATTTTTCAAAATATTGAATTCCTTTTTCAAATTTTTGTATCTAACAAGTAAGCTTTGGAATTCATTTTGAAGTTCATCATAATCATTTTGTAAATCACTATAATCATTTTGAATGACAATATCATAGGAAGTAGAGGTTTAAGACATACCTCATTTTCTTCTTTGATGCCCATAAAACAATATTCAACTTCTTCATAATTGGAAGTTGTAGGAGGCTTATTCCTTAGAATTGAGCTTGTATGATCTTGAGAAGTAGATGCTTTTGTTTGACTCCTTTCATTTGCAAATACTCCATAGATGGCTTCTAATTTTTGCCATACTTCATGTGCGGACTTTATTCCTACAATATGTTCATATTCTAAATTAGTAAATGAACAATACAAAATATTTAAAGCCTTACCGTTTAAGGAGATGATTTTCTTTTCTTCATCATTGAGCTTTTTGAAGCCTTTTGAGGTGTATGGTGTATCTTTCGTCGGAATGGATTCTCCATTAATGACGGTGTTCCAAATGTCGAACCCGCAACCTTGTAGATAGCATTCCATTCTTTCTTTCCAAAAATTAAAATTCTTGGAATCAAATAGTGGTGGCTTGGTGGTGGAGGTGCTTCAGGATAGATGAGCTTCGTTCAGTAGCCATCGATCGTTTCTCTTCACTCGCGATGTGAAACGAGCTTGCCAAAGAGTTTGGCTCGATACCACTTGTAAGTCCAGCGGCTACGATAATCTAGAGGGGGTGAATAGATTATCTCCATCTTTTCGATTTCGCCCTCTTTTTAAAACCGAATGCTCAAATACAATAATAAAGGTGCGGAATATAAACAACGACGTCGATTTAAAGAGGTTCAACCCACCTAGGGCCTAATCCTCTACCATCCCGATATCAGGGATGGATTTCAAAAAAAAGAATTTTATTAATTATCAAAATTAATACAAATTCAACTTACAACACCTTGAAGAGCACCACACTCTTCTTCAACACCACCTTTGGAGATTACCACAATCTCCTTTGAAGATTACCACAATCTTCCTTCAACGGCACCTAGTGAAGATTACCACAATCTTCAACCTTGAAGAATACCAAATTCTTCAACACCTCAATAAGAAGATTACCACAATCTTCTTCACCTATCACCTAGATCATCCAAGTGTGTTCTTACCACAAGAACACTCACAAGGATATCTTGTGTTTGAATGATAACCAAAAATCAAGATTACAACTCAATAATGAATATTACAATTTGAGTGCAAAGTGTAATCAAGAATAGCCTAGACCTCAAAGATGTGAAAGTGATAAGCTAGGCAATTTTACAACAAGAATAATAACAATGAAAGACCAAGTGTTTGCTTGAAGTGTATCTTGTTGTGTTGTATCTCAATTGTTGTATTGGTTGCTCCAAAACTTCCTCTATTTATAGGAGATGATTGATCAAGCATAGGCTCCTCTTGGGGATTGAAAATCTACTGAGAAAAATACAATTAAAATCAAGAATATAGCTGTTAGAAATCAATCCCACATTTTAAGGAAATATGTTTCTTTGTCAAACGGTCGAGAAATTTCTTTGTCAAAAGATAGATGACGGCCGCACGTAAATAGACGTTGGAAAAATACACAACAAAATAACACAGGCGACGGTCGACGTCTACCTCGACGGTCGACCATCACCCCAACCGGTCCCCTCATGGTTTTTGCAAAGATCAAAAGTCTGTTTCAAAAATGAAACTTGCAGTCGCACGGTCGCACTGGCGGAGGGACGGTCGACGCCGTGATGCACGGCCGAGGTCGCTTGTTTTCCTTCCGTCTCATTTTTCTCGTTTCTAAAAACATCTTGGTCACGGGTTGCCCTATAGGGCGACAGGTCGACCACGAGGACGTAAATATTGTCCAATTTTTGTCGAAAAATAAAACTCAAGAAATACTCAGAAAATTTAGTAAAAACATTTTAAACCGATCGGAAGTATTAGGACAACATTTAGAAACATCGTTTGAGAGTGAAAACCCAATAACGTAAAATCATTAAAAGCGTTGTCCAATTTAGACGAAAATAAACTTGAGAAAATACTCGGAAAATATTAAAACCATTTTAAATCATTTAGGAGTATTTGGACAACCTTTAAAAGCATTGTTTTGGTGATAAAATAAAATCATCAAAATTAAGATAAAAACATGTATCAAACACCTTTGCCATCCAATATATTCAGTGGCAATTTGCAGAACCCCGACCGAACCGCCATGGAGAAACTCGGTGATTTGGTGGTGACTTCATTCGCCTCAACCAATCCAAGGCCGATGCCTGGGTTGTCGTGACCGATCTCCCGAGCTCGGGTTGGCTTTGCCGATCCTTCCCAAAGTGCCGAGCTCAACAATTCCAAGAAGGAGGTCATCCGGTGAAAGCTCGGGAGACTAAACTCCTAGAGGAAAATCGCCGGTATAAGGAGGGGAAGAGGTCAACAAGGCCACGCGGTGGCTTTCTCAGAGGCCAAAATAAAGGCTTTGGAGGCGATAATGCCGACTTTGAAGACCGAGCTAAGCGATCTCCGGCTCGGATGTCTTTGTCAATGTCGATCAAGCCCGAGCCGAGGTATAGAAGCTTGGTCGGCAAAGTTTCCTCACCTCCCGAGGGCTCTTCCATAGTTCGGGCCATTCGGGAGAGGGTGAAGCAAGCATTTTTAAGCTCAAGGAATTTATCGAGTTCTCTCTCAGATTCGCCATGGAGTACTATGGCTTTGCTTTTGACGGTGCCGAGCTTCAACTCGGGAACGCGGTATCACCATCGAGCCCTTCGATCGCCGAGGTCCCCGGAGGATTCTCGCCCGACCCTAAAGGCTTCGTGTTTTTCGACGAGGCGGAGCGTCTCAACCTTGCTCTCGTGGAGGAGTTCATAGAGTCCTTATCTCTGCTCCTTTTATCCTCCACCCCGCTCCTCCCGGCTCGGTCCTTCACAAGCTCCCGGAGCTCGATCATCCTCTCGACTTTTCCTCTGAGTCAAGTTCGGGATATCCCGGATGAGCGATCTCGAACTCGCTCTCATAGACGATGTGACCATCTCCATGGATGACCGAACACCGAAAAATGCTCCTCCCACTACTTAGGAGTTTAGTTCGCTTTTGTACTTTTCTATCATGTACTTGTATTTATTTTGGTGATCAATAAAGTTTCTTCGCACTTTCATTTCTCGATCTCTTGTCTATTATTCTTGTAATTGAATTTTTTTTTTTTTTTACAAAAAGATTAGCATATCGTGCTCCTCGTGGCCCTAAGTATTTGGAGATTAGCTCGAGTGAGCTCCAAATAGTTGTCAACCTTCAGGAAGGCGGCTCGAGCCGAGCTCCTCGCATGGCCTCGTGGCCCCAAGTATTTGGAGACTAGCTCGAGCCGAGCTCCGAATACTTGTCGTCTTCAAAAGAAGGTCGGCTCAGCCGAGCTCTTCACATGGCCTCGTGGCCCCAAGTATTTGGAGACTAGCTCGAGCTAAGCTCCAAATACTTGTCGATCTTCAAAGGAAGGCTGGCTCAAGCCGAGCTCTTGCATGGCCTCGTGGCCCCAAGTATTTGGAGACTAGCTCGAGCCGAGCTCCAAATACTTGTTAGTCTTCAAAGAAAGTTGGCTCGAGCCGAGCTCCTTGCATGGCCTCGTGGCCCCAAGTATTTGGAGACTAGCTCGAGCTGAGCTCCAAATACTTGTCAGTCTTCAAAGGAAGTTCGGCTCGAGCCGAGCTCCTTGCATGGCCTCGTGGCCCCAAGTATTTGGAGACTAGCTCGAGTGAGCTCCAAATACTTGTTAGTCTTCAAAGAAAGCGGCTCGAGCCGAGCTCCTTGCATGGCCTCGTGGCCCCAAGTATTTGAGACTAGCTCGAGCCGAGCTCCAAATACTTGTCGGTCTTCAAGGAAGGCGGCTCGAGCCGAGCTCCTTGCATGGCCTCGTGGCCCCAAGTATTTGGAGACTAGCTCGAGCTGAGCTCCAAATACTTGTTAGTCTTCAAAGAAAGCTGGCTCGAGCCGAGCTCCTTGCATGGCCTCGTGGCCCCAAGTATTTGGAGACTAGCTCGAGCCGAGCTCCAAATACTTGTCGATCTTCAAGGAAGCTAGCTCGAGCCGAGCTCCTTGCATGGCCTCGTGGCCCCAAGTATTTGGAGACTAGCTCGAGTGAGCTCCAAATACTTGTTAGTCTTCAATGAAAGTCGGCTCGAGCCGAGCTCCTTGCATGGCCTCGTGGCCCCAAGTATTTGGAGACTAGCTCTAGCCGAGCTCCAAATACTTGTCGATCTTCAAAGGAAGGCTCGGCTCGAGCCGAGCTCTTCACATGGCCTCGTGGCCCCAAGTATTTGGAGACTAGCTCGGTGAGCTCCAAATACTTGTCGATCTTCAAGGAAGGCGGCTCGAGCCGAGCTCTTCACATGGCCTCGTGGCCCCAAGTATTTGGAGACTAGCTCGAGTGAGCTCCAAATACTTGTCGGTCTTCAAAGGAAGGTCGGCTCGAGCCGAGCTCCTCACATGGCCTCGTGGCCCCAAGTATTTGGAGACTAGCTCGAGTGAGCTCCAAATACTTGTCGATCTTCAAGGAAGGCGGCTCGAGCCGAGCTCCTCGCATGGCCTCGTGGCCCCAAGTATTTGGAGACTAGCTCGAGCTGAGCTCCAAATACTTGTCAGTCTTCAAAGGAAGCTAGCTCGAGCCGAGCTCCTCGCATGGCCTCGTGGCCCCAAGTATTTGGAGACTAGCTCGAGCTGAGCTCCAAATACTTGTCGATCTTCAAGGAAGGCGGCTCGAGCCGAGCTCTTCACATGGCCTCGTGGCCCCAAGTATTTGGAGACTAGCTCGAGCTGAGCTCCAAATACTTGTCGGTTTTTGTCTTTTCCACTTTCCGAACTCATAATGTAGGGCAGCGTATCATTTCATTCAAAACGAGTAGATTGATTACATCGAATATTTCTCTATTCTAAGAATGATATTTCTTCAAATTACAACTGTTCCAAGCCCTCGGGAGTTTTCGACCTCCAATCTCTTCGGCTCGTGACGCCCCCTCCTGCTAATACCTTGACCACCCGAAGTGGCCCTTCCCAATTTGCATCCAATTTCCCTTTGTTTTTGCTAGCATCTGACCTTCTCAAAACTAGATCTCCGACCTGGAAGGCCCTTTTCTTTACTTTCTTGTCATAAGCCGCTTTAATCCTTCCTCGTGTCTTTTCCATCTGCAAAAATGCCATTTCCCTTTTCTCATTTATCGTATCCAATGCCTCTTGAATCAACGGCTCATTAATATTTTCCTCAAAATTCTCGAACTCGATGTGTTTCCATCTCGATCTCCGTATGACAAAGATCCATACCATACACCAGGTGACGGAGCCTCGCCCGGTGGCCTCTTTCGGATTAGTTCGATAAGCCCACAACACCGAATCGAGCTCCCGAACCCACGCTCCTCCCGCCTTCTCTAGCCGAGCTTTCAATCCTTGGACAAGAATTCTATTAGTCACTTCCACTCCGTCCATTAGCTGCGGGTGAGCCACCGAAGTGAAGTTTTGCTTGATCTTCATTTCTCACACCAAGCTTGGATTTACGCCCCGAATCTGCGTCCCATTATCTCGATATCAAGGAACGAGGCACTCCATACCGACACACTATATTTTGCCAAATAAATTTCATTATTGCATCTTCATTTATCTTAGCAAGAGGTTCTCGCTTCCACCCACTTGCTAAAATAGTCGATTGCCACAATCAAGAACTTCCTCCGACTCGGCGGAGGAAAAGGACCCACAATGTCAATTCCCCATTTTGCAAACGGACATGCCGAGCTCATCGTCATGAGTTCTTCCGCCGGTCGATGTACCAAAGGCGCATGGATCGACATTTTTCGCATGCTCTCACCAACTTCTCGCTTCTCCTTTCGAGGTAAGGCCAAAAAATACCCCGCCTAAGGACTTTTTCATCAAAATTCTCGCTCCCATGTGATTCCCACAACAACCTTCATGTATCTCTCTCGAGCACATATGTACCCTCTTCTCCACTCAAACACCTCAAAGAAAGGCACAGAGAAGCCTATCTTATATAACTTATCCCCGATAATACAAAACGCGTCGCTCGAATTTTCGATCCCGAGCCGCTTCACGCCTATCTGTTTGTAAGACCCCTTCTTTTAAGTAAGCTATGATAGCCGACCTCCAATCTTCTTTTTCCTCAATCTCTCCGACCTCCAACCCGGTCGTTTCTTTGCTACTGAGAAGTGTGATCTGTTTAGCTTGATTCTCAAGGCCGAATCGGCAATTTTGCCGAGAAAATCCGCTCTACCATTTTCTTCCCTCGGGACTGACATATCTTGATTTCCTTCACTCTTCCTTCTAAAGCTCGATATGCTTCGACATACCTCTTCATCCTTTCTTCCCTTACCTCGAACTCTCCCATAACTTGTTTATGGACGGCCGAGAGTCCATGTAAATTACCATCTTAATGACCCCCATCTCAATGGCCATTTGCATTCCTCTCGATGAATGCTTCATACTCGCCTCATTATTAGATAGCTTGAATTCCAACCTCACAAAGAAAGTCATTTTCGATCCCTTGCGGGTGATCAAAACAATACCAAAGCACCACATCCCGAACTCCCTCTTGAACCATCCACATAAATCACCCAAGCTCCTTCATCGCTATCATCTCTGGTTGATTCTTGAACAAAATCGCCAAAGCCTCGAGCTTTGATGGCCGATCTGTTCTCAAATCCAATATCATACTCACTCATTTCGATAGCCCACTTCACTAACCTCCCGCTACCTCAGGTTTGCTCATCACATTTCTCAACGGAAGATTAGTTCGAACGATTACCTTATGCGAAGGAAATACGGCCGAAGTCTTTACCATGATCACCACCAAGCCAAACTGTCTTCTCGATCTCCGCATATCGCAGACTCGGCATTCTCAAAACTTTACTTGACATAGTACACCGGCCTCGAACCGATCTCTCCTCCCGATCAAGACCGTGCTAACCCCTTGCTCTCCTACCGAAAGATAGAGGTATAGGGGCTCCCAGTGCAACGGCTTAGTTAGCAATGATAGATCGGCCAAGTAATTTTTCAAGTCCTCGAAAGCCTTCGACACTCTTCATCCCAAACAAACTTTTGGCTTTCCTCAAGACCTTAAAAAAGGGCAAACTTCTCTCTCGCAAGGCGTGAAATAAAGCGATTCAATCCGCTTAGCCGACCCGTTAAACATCGCACATCTTTGGCATCCCAGAGGTGGTGCCATCTCTCTAATGGCCCCGACCTTTTCCGGGTTGGCCTCTATTCCTTTCTCCGTTACCATGTACCCCCTTTAAACTTTCCCGACCCGACCCCAAAGGCACACTTGGGGTTCACCTTCATCCTATACTTCCTCAGGGTGTCAAACGTTTCGGCGGATCATGCACATGATTCACGACTTTTATACTTTTGACCAACATATCGTCTCACGTACACTTCCATGTTCCTGCCGAGCTGCTCCCCAAACATCTTATCTACCAACCTTTGGTATGTGGCTCCGCATTCTTTATTCCGAATGGCATTACTACATAGCGAGAATGTACCAAAAGAGGTGGTGAAGCATACTCTTTTTTTGGTCTTCTTACGCTAGCTTTGATGACCGATGATATCCCGTGATGCATCCATCATGCTAAGCGATTCACATCCCGACGTCGAATCCACCAAATTTGATCAATCGGGGCAATGGGTAATAATCTTTAGGGCAAGCACGATTCAAATCCCTAAAGTCCACACACATGCGACAATCGTCCTCCGTTTTGAACCAATCGCATTAGATAGCCATTCGGAAATGGATTTCTTTAATGTGCCTGCTTTCAACAACTTTTGCACCTCCTCCCTAATTATAGCATCCTTCTTAGGACCGAAGTTCTCTTCTTTTGCTTTACAGGCTTATATGATGGATTAACATTAAGCTATGTTCGGCCGATGCTTGGATCTATTCCCACTAGGTCTTCCGCCTGTCCAAGCAAATACATCCACATTATTCTTAAGAACTCTACCAACTCATCCCTTAATTCATCATCAACTCTTTTCCGACCTTAGTGACCTTATCGGGGTCACTGGAACTAGCTCGACCATCATCATTTCATCATTGGGTGGACATGCTCCACTTTGGTTCGCCCAACCTAACCAACTTGTCTTTGTTTCTATCATCATCAAAAGCACTCCCCATCGCGCTTTCTCGAATACTTTCTACGTATAATTTTCTAGCCATATCTTGATCACCATCGACTTCCCCTACTTTCTCTCCCACAGAAATTTCATTTTTAGATGGTATACCGACACCTTTGCTTGGAAGGCATTTAGTGCGGTCTACCCAACATGACATTATAAGAGGACGGTGCCTCGACTATCAAAAACCGAATCATTCTAGTTTTACGATTAGGCTCCTTACCCAAAGAGACAGCAAAGTAATCATACCTATTGGTTGGATCATCCCTCCGGCGAATCCGACCAATGCCGTGTCCACGTCTCAAGCCGACACGGAGATCCATCTTCCTATAGCAATCATAGAATAGAATATCCGCTGAACTCCCAAAGTATCCACAAATACCCGCTGCACATCATAATTAGAGATCGTCATTTGTGATCACAAGGGCATCGCCGTGAGGTGTCACAATACCCGCAACCCTCCGGTCCAAATTGGATATTCGCCCTTGACCGACTGTTCCACCTTCAATCGCTCTTGCACTCGATCCGTCCGCCACTCTTACATAATTTTTCCGAGCTCGCCTCGAATCTCCTTCCGCCCGCCTCCAACAATCATCTGGATGACCTCACGCGAGGTGGGGCGGAGGTGGAGGCAGCTCCTCCTCTCCCCTACGCTCGGCTCCGCCGAGGTTGATGATATCCCCGGTTATCCCTCTTATACTCCCCTTTTTTCTCCTTTTTGTCAATGTACACAAATTCCCTGAGGTGACCTGCTTGAATGAGCCGTTCGATCTCATCCCTCAGGTGTGTGCACCGATCTGTTGTGTGCCCATACTCATTGTGGAATCTACAAAACTCCTTACATTTCGCCTTTACTGGTGCCTCTGCGTGCGCCTTTGGCCATCTCAGGTCGGGATGCCTCTCAATAGCTATAAGCACTTCGCCCGAGGAATGACCAAAGGCGTATACTTCTCAAACCTCGGCCTTCCCCGGTGCCTCGGACCTCGGCTTCTTCCGAGGTACTTTGTCTTCCGATCTTCTCTTCTCTCCTTCCTCTCTTTTCATTTTTCTCGCCTCTTCCAAGTTTATATATTTCTCGCCCGAGCTAACGGCTACTCGTCAAATGTCTTAGCAGGCTCTATCACTAATGATTCAAAGAACTCCCCATCCCTCAGGCCCTGAGCTAGGGCATTGGCCAAAATTTCTGGACTAGCTGACGGCACCTCCAACTTTGCCGCTGTAAACCTCTGGATATAACTCCGAAGTCCTTCCCCTTCTCTCTGTTTGATACTAAACAAAGTCAGGGGCGCCTTTTGGTACTTACGGCAACTCGTGAATTGGTTAAGGAAAGCCGAACTAAAGTCATCAAAATTTCGAATGGAGCCCGGGGCCAGCTGACTAAACCACTGCTGAGCCGATTTCGTCAAAGTGGTAGGAAAAACTCTACACATCACGCCGTCCGTGAATCTGTGTAGTAGAGCGGCGTTCTCAAAACGGCAAAGATGGTCCCACGGATCTGTGGTACCATCATATTCAAGCTTCGAGCTCGGTATGAGGCCGGAAGCTAAATGCCATTACCTCTTCCGAGAAGGGCGTTCCCATCTCACCCGACCGCCGCCGCTCCTGGTACTCCAGCCACTCTCCGACGAATATCTCGCACCTCACGGTGAAGGTCATCCATCCGTTCCGACCAATCTTGGTCCTCAGTAGACACATGTTCCGCCCTTGATGAATGTACTTCCTCCGCCATAGTCGGCCGCCGACCTCTTTCTCCTACCTCCGGAGGGACCACAGGAGGGGGGACCACGGGAGGAGGAGGAACCACCGGAGGGGGACCACCGGTGGAGCGGTGGTGGAAGCATCTCCCAAGCGCCTCTCCACCGTCGCTCCACGACTCTAGTGATGAAGCCACCCAATTGTTCAAAACATTGGGCTCAAATCTATACTCCCCAGGACATAGGCGTCTGTCCATCCGCTCCCGTCCTCTCGCACTCCGCCGCCTCCACCGTTCACCGGGGTAGTGGGGGCGGAGGTGCAACATCCTCTGCGTGACTACGCCCTAGGAGTATCTCCCGGCGGCGCACGGTTCAAATCATCTTCCAAACTTCTCCTAACCTCTTCCATAGCCAAAATCCGAATCTCACGTCACGCTTTCAATGATTCCCACAGACGGCGCCACTTGTTTACTCCCAAAATTTACTCCTCCTCGCCGATCACCTTTTTAGTCGAAGACCACCACGAAACTCCGCACAAAGGGGGCGGAGGGGCTCCGGCGTACCCCTCTCCGATGCTTAAGTCGGTATTGTGAGAAGGAAGGCGGTAGAGAGAGAAAAAAGCAATGCAACAGTAAAAATGAGATTAGATTAGAATAAACACGGGCTTGGGCCTTTTATACCTTAGCTCGGATTAGGGTTTCCGTAAAATCCGGGATTCCGTTACGATTTGGTGTCGAGTCATCATTAGGTTAGGATCGGATCTCATTAAAAACCCTAATTTCACGCGCTGAATATGCGGACCTCCGATCTCTCGAGCAATTCGGCTCTTTTGTGTTGATACGAAACCTTTTAAATCTTACAAGGCATCTCCACTTAATACACCTCATACGCCGAACCGACCTATTCTTCTAAGGTCATGCCCAATCAGTAACCCCGTCCACAACAGTCGGCTCAACACTGCTAACTCTATACAATGTCGGCTCATCACAACTTGAACTTGGGCTGATGACCGGCCCAAGTTAGCGTGCCCTATACCAATCTCTTGATGTAAGCCTCCACGGATCGGCCCATTACTTAACGCTTAACAAACAATCCTAAGGCTATGGGCCTTATCATTTCGATCTAATGCCCGATATCACCAGATCGGCCAAACACTCCTGGACCCGTCAGTCGCCCAATATCTTGGGCCTATCAGTCGCCCATACCATCATTTGCCCTTATCAATAATAATATGAAACAGAAGCATCTAGGAAAATGCATATTTTCGTTATAAATGATGGTTGGAATGTAACCAATCAAAATTATTAAATAATGACTGAGATGCCAAAGTCTTGTTTTCCCTTGATGAAGAGTGATCAATGGAGATTATTTTTCAGTGTGAAACATTGTAAATGTGTAAGAGTGTGTTCCCAACAGAACAAAGAGACGTCGGTTTCCATTAAAGGCTGTGATATCTATTGAACCATCATTTTGTGTTAATTTCTTTTTGATCATCTGAGCACACAAGGGGAAATTCAAAAGGTACATCTTTCGAAATCATCTTGTTACTGTAACTTTTTATGTTTTTTTATCGTAGCAATATGCTTTGCCTTGTGCGCATCTCTTTCAGTTTTAGGGCCTCGCTTTTCTTCTTTGGATGGGAAAATGAAAAAAAAAATATGACTTGAAAAACATTTGTAGTTGATGAAAAGAATATATATATATATATAAATATGGTTGTTGTTAGAGGCGATCTTTATTCTTTCAAAGTGAATTTGAGCAAAAGAATAAAAAAAATATTGGTTAGGCTGAGAAGTAAGAAGTGAGAGTTACAAAAAGATTATTGAAATCATAGCAAATCAACTGTTGTTAGCATATTGATGGCACAACAATCAAACATATTCCTGCTATTCCTAGATACCATAATATGCTCATGAAATAATTTAATTTTTCATTAGTTTGTATATTAACTGATGACTTTGTTCTGTAATATTAGTGTTTTTTTGTCCCAGGCAGCAACACTAGATTCTGCAAATATTAGCAATATATGCAAACGTTGATTGACTAATTTGTAATTCAAATAAATGCTTGACATAAAAAATGTAAGTTGTAAAATCTGAGAATGGAAGAAAAAATGTACTGATTATATGGCGTACGTTTTGGATTTATTTGCAGGTTGTGAGTACTGAGTTTGTGTTTTAAGCACCATTGACCTTTTCTTTATTCGATCATATTACATATATTTTGACGTTATTGGAACAGAGATGGCGAGGAGAATATACGATAACTGGCAGAGGTTGGTCGAAGCTGTGTTACGAAGAGAACAGATGTTGGAAATTTTTCATGCACAATCAAGAACCCCAAGCATCAGCTCCATAGCATCAGATACAAGCTCTAGTTCCAGTTTCGATCTATCTTTCAATGATGCTTTTTCTCGGACTGTGAAATCTAATGAGAAGCTTGAATCGAGGAAAAATGTTGAGGAAGAAATCCTGGCAGCTCTGCTGCATGGCGATGTTGATACGATAGGCATTTTTGGGGTTGGAGGAATTGGAAAGACAAGAATGGCCAAAAGAATTGGAGAAATTTTTAAGAAAGAACAAATATTTGATGAAATTATCGTGGCAGTTGTCGGTCAACAATCGGATATTGAAAAGATCCAAAGTGATATAGCTGAGGTTTTAGGTCTGAAGTTTGAAGAGAAAAATTTGCAAGTGAGAGCAAGTCAATTACATAGTTTAATGAAGGATTTGAGTAACATCCTCATAATCCTTGATGATGTTTGGACGAGTCTAACATTGACGATATAGGAATTCCGTCTTGCAGTAGCGATAAAATGTGCAAAATCATGTTAACGTCTCAAAACAAAGATGTATTAGAGGAAATGCGAGTTGAAAAAGTTTTTCAAGTGCAGGTCTTATGTGATGACGAAGCTTGGATTCTTTTCAAAAGAGAGTTGGCAAAAAAGCCGAGGATCTCGATTTTCAGCCCTTAGCTAAATTATTTGCAAAAGAATGCAAAGTGCCGCTTGCTCTTGAAATCCTTGGTTCGGTGCTAAAAGAAAAAGAGAAGCCTTTTTGGGACGATGCGCTTGTGGAGTTGAGAAATTGTGCTCCTAACTATGTTTACCAGCCATTGAAGCTAAGTTACACGTGGTTGAGTGATGAAACAAAATCTCTCTTGCTACTTTGCAGCCTGTTTAAAGAAAATTCTGATATTTTTCTTGAAGATCAGGTTAGATTCGGAATGGGTCTAGACATGTTTGATAGCATAGCAAGTTTAGAAGCAGCAAGAAGTAGAGTGTGCGATTTGACTAAAATACTGAAAGATCGTTTTCTCTTACAAGAAGGCTGTGATCAAGTAACTGTAAAAATGCATCATGTTGTCCGAAGTGTGGTCATTTCGATTGCATCAGAGGCTAACCATGATGCAAAGTTAATAAGTTGGGCCGAGAAAATCTCTTACACGCATATTTCGTTGACTTCAACAGAATCAGTCGAGTTTCCAGAGGGGCTAGTATGTCCAAATCGTCACTTCCTAATGTTGCAATGCAATTTGAATGTAAATCTAGTTCCAGATAACCTTTTTGATGGGATGAGGGAGCTAAATGTACTTGTTTTGTCGGACATTAATATCAAATCAGTGTCGTCTTCATTTCATTTATTAATAAAGCTTCAGACATTGCATCTGCATTCTTGCAGTGTGAAAAGGATATCCATGGTTGGCCAGCTAGTGAATCTTGAAATCCTTAGTGTTTACGATTGTCATGGGATTGAGGTTTTACCAGCAGAGATAGGGCTTTTGAGTCGTCTTAGGTTGCTCGAATTGTACCAGTGCAAAAATCTCAAGAAAATCGCACCAGGGGTGATTTCAAGTTTGTTTCTAATGGAAGAACTGAAAATGCGAGGAAGCTTTGCTCAATGGCAAGCATCAGAGAAAGGACAGGAAAAAACTAATGCTGCTCTAAGCGAACTTCAGTTTTTGTCACGTCTGGTAAATTTAGAAATCGAAATAGAAGATCCGAATGTTATTACAACGGATATACAGCCTTTTCTCTTTGTGACAAAATTTTGCATAAAAATAGGAACCTCAGATTGCAACATTGAAGTACCACATCCGTACAAGATAATCAACCATCAGCAATATTTGCATCTGTCTCTGCCAAAAGAAACTACTCCTGGAAATTGGATTCATGAATTTCTCAGAAGGACTGAAGACTTGACTTTAATAGGAAATGGTTTGACCAATTTGGCTTTTCAAAAATTTGAAAAGGTGAAGAAACTCAGATTACATCATTGTGCCTCAATAAGCCATTTTCTTGATCATTCATCAAACGAAGGTGTTTTTCGTTTCTTGGAGTCACTTGATCTTCAAGACGTCACGAATTTACAAGAGCTTTGCCACGGTCCACTTCCAGTCGGATCTTTTTCGAATCTAAGAGATGTGAAGCTATACGAAATGCCCACTTTGCTGCATTTGTGGAAAAATCCAGAACAGACCTCTCCACTTATCAACCTGAAATCAATTGATATTAGAAACTGTAAAATCCTGTGTTATCTGTTTACATTGCCGGTTGCCAGGAGTTTGGTGCATCTTGAAGAGCTACGAATATTATTTTGTGGGATGATGAAAGAAGTACTGTTTAACGACCTGAACAGTGAAGTGACTGGTAGTATTGCCTTCCCGAGATTGAAGAAGCTCATACTAAATTCTCTATCAAGCCTTATGTTTTTCTGCAGAGGAATTGAAAGCATGCAGTTTCCTCAGCTAGAATTTTTCTCAATCCGGAATTTGCCAAAGCTCCAAGGCCTTCTTCCTGGAGATGGTTCTTTTCCTGGGTTTTTTAACCCCACGGTACGTTTTTGTGTTATTATAAATTGTAGCATAGTACTGATCTGGATCTTAGTTCAAAGCAAGTGTCATGTGTCTTTAACTTTGTTTGCAAACACTTACAAAAGTGATAATTGACATATGAAAACACTTCAAAGTAAAAACCATATGTCAATTTCTACTTATGACTTTGTATAAGGATAATTACAAAAAAACCCACGAGGTTCAGGCTAATTACAAAAAAAACTAAGGCTCCATTGGATTTGGAGCGAAGGATTTCAAATCCATAATATCAAATTCATTGAGTATGTTTGGATTAAGTCATTCTATAATGGATTTCAAATTCTTGAAAGTTATTTTTGGAGGATTTCAAATCCTTGTTATTTGGAATTATTTGAAATCTCCCCAAATCCAAATCCTCCCATCCAAATGCAACCTAATGGTTTTAGAAAATTGCAAGAAAAAGAACAAGAAATCTTGAGGTTTGATTCCGTCTTACATTTCCCTCTTCCTAAGCATAAAATATTTCAAACCCCTTGATATTTCTAAAAATGTTACAATTATCCCCTTAAATTTTAGACATAATCAAGCATGAGGGGTCTTTTGTAAGTTTGAATCATCTTTGGGGTTTTTGTAATTAGCCCAAACCTTAGGGGTCTTTTGTAACCATCCCTTTATATAATTTAATGAGAATCTAAAAGTTTTGCATGGGAGGGGGGTGATTTATATTTCTGATTCAGTTTCTAGTTTCATTTTATAATGCGCAAAAATACTTTTACAAAGTATTTACCGAACACTTTCTATTAATTTGATCAACTTTCAGCTACTATTTGCAAACACTACCAACTTCTCTTATTTTGATTCTCAAGTGTTTTTCACTACTCTCCATTACTCTACAGTTTAAGGAACTTGCCTAATTTATACTGTTATACTCCATTATTCATCTACATATGTAGTTGAAAACCAGAGAACTAGATAAAGTTCACTTTTTATATCTTCTGCAGGTAGGATTTGATAGCTTAAAGGAGGTGTGTTTGCATGGACTGGACGACACTATTAGCCAAATATGGTCTCTGAAAATCCCAACAAGTCACTTTAGCCAACTTCAGAAACTGCAAATTTGTGCATGCAACAAATTGAAAAACTTATTCTCGCCTTCGACTGCAAGAGCTCTTGTAAATCTCAAGGAGCTAGACATAAAAGACAGCTTGATGATGATGCAAGTAACAATGAATGTTTCAAAAGAAACTGAAAAAACATTGTTTCCTAGTCTGGAGAGAATTGTGCTTTGGCGACTACGCTCGTTGAGAAGCTTTTGCCAAATGGAAACAAGATTTAGAGTTGCCATCTTTAAGACATGTGAATATCTGCATGTGCCCTGAAATGCAGATTTTCTCTCTGGGATTTATGAGCACACCAAAGCTTCAACATTTGGAAGTCGATAATGAACTCGTTGAGATCAAAGACTTTAATGGCGCCATAGGTCGAAATTTTAGAGCAAAGGTTTTCTTTCTTATCAATTTTTTTAGCATTTGATATGATTTATCAGAAAGTTTAGTAGTATTTTCTGGGGCAAAATTACAAAATCGGTCCTGTAATATAGGGCGGTAACAAAAACTCATGTAAGATTCACGTTTTGCAAACAAAATTCTGTAATTATAGAAAACTCTCGATTTTGGTTATCGAAAATGCAGGATTTGCAAAATAGTCTTGTAATTTTATGCAAATCTCAGTTTGGTACTATTTTCACTGGATTTCAATTAGATGTGATGTAATTTCCAATTTCCGTGAAATTAGGACCAGAAAATTGAGATTTTCATACATTTACAACTCACAAAACTATTTTGCAAATCGTGCATTTTGTAAGACCAAAATTGAGATATTTATATAGTTACATGATTTTTTTCTGCAAAACATGATTTTTACATGACCTTTGCTACCGACTATAGTTATAGGACTAATTTTGCAATTTTACCTTATTTTGGTGGTGATTGAATATTTCATTCGTATTCATATTTGCTATATGACCTTCACGTTTTAGTCATGTACTTAAATCCGAATTATTTGTATCTTTCAGCTTGAACATGGGACGTCGTCATCATCTAATGCAAGCAAAAGAACAGGAAAGGAGAAAGTTAGAAGATGAATTGAGGATGATGTTTTGAATTTGAGTTACTTTCTGAGCTACAAATTGGTTTGTTTGTGTGTGCCTGTTCTTGTGAGATATTCAATTTGATTTTCTCTGTATGTAAAATGATACTTAGTGTAATCTTTAACTCTGCATGTTTTGATAAAGTACTATTTTTTAAAATATGGACAAATTTGATTGATTTATTGATTTCGGAATCTTTGAAGAAGAAAAAGAATCGTCCACGAAATTATAAATTTACATCTGATGGATAAGTAAAAGTGAATTGCAACTAATATGTCGTTATAAGAAATCCTTATAAATTTGAATTGTAACTAAGAATGAGACTGTTTATGCGATGATTTTTATACCAAGTGTTGTATCTATATGACCAACTGAAAACTTGACTTCCATTCACCAAATTTGATGCAATTTATTCAAAGTTGACCGCATTATCTAAGATTTTGCAATTTCATTTAAGTTATTTTTACCCAAGTGTGATGTTTATGGAAATTGATGTTCTTGATGTTTATGGAAACTGGATGTGATCTCATATTCTCCAACACGATTTTTACCACTTTATAAGTTATCATAATAATTTTGTAGCATAAATTAAGTGGCAAACATGTGGGTTTCTAATTTGATAATTTTTCTTTAAAAAATGATAATTCATATACACCTAACAATAATTAGTGCAATGGAATAGGACCCTATTGAAACATAAGATCTCATCTGGTTTACCCACACAATTTGTTAAAGACAAAAACTCCTATCGATGGTCTAATGGGTCAAAATTCGTTAAACGAATCCCTAAAATTGCCTTTAGTATTGTAATATTGCGGTGATATAGAATCAAAAGCATTAGTTTTTTCCGAAAAGTATTAGCAATATCGAAAATGTATTAGTAGTTCCCCAAGTATTTTTAGTAGTCATCGAATAGTATTATTTTTTGGGTGAATTTCATAATAGGGTCCAAATTGAAGAAAATCTATCATTTTAAGACTCAAAATTTCAACCTTCTCAAATCAAGATCCAATTTTTTTTTTTCTCAAATTGGGCTTTCCCTCAAATTTTGGTTCTCACTTCAAGACCCAAAATTTCAACCTTCTCAAATCAAGACTCAATTTTTTTCTTAAACATGGCCCTCCCCCAAATTTTGGGTTCTCCATCAACTTTTAGAATTTAACAAAAAGAGAAATATTAGTGTAACCTATCACGTTAACCACAAAAATATTTTTCTTTCGCTTTTTTTTTCCGCTCATTCTTTTTTACCTTATCTATACTTATTATCAATTTTGTTAACGTGTAGATACCAAGATCTATAAATATAAATATATGTAGCTAACAAGATAAAAAAGCCGTACAATATTTATCGGTTACTAAGAACAATAAGATAATTACCCAATTATGGATGAAAAAGAAGTAGTAAAATATTTTTTAGTTACAAAAAAATAAGATACCCAAATTATAATTGAATTTTACAGTTTAATCAAGTATCGATTAGGGAAAAAGGAATGAGCAAAAAATATAAGAAAAAGAAAATTAATTTTTGTGGCGGTGTGATAGATTACATTAATATTTCTATTTTTGTTAAATTTTAAAACTCGAATTGAGAGCCCAAAATTTGGGGGAGGGCCTGATTTGAGAAAAAAATAAAAATTGGGTCTTTATTTGAGAATGTTGAAATTGTGGGTCTTGAAATGATAGGTTTTCTTAAATTTAGATCCTATTATGAAATTTCCCTTTTTTTCCCTCAAAAGTATTAGTAAGCCTCCAAAAATGTATTAGTGACCCCGAAAAGTAATAGATTTTACCTTTAAAGGTATTTAGTAATTCCTTGAAAAGTATTAGTTTTTCTTATAAAAATATTAGTGATTCGGTAAAAGTATTAGGTTTTCCCTAAAAAGTATTAGTATTCCCACGAAAAATATTTAGTAGTCTCATCTAAAAGTATTAGTTTTTATCCCTTGAAATGTATTAGTCATTCTATTGAAAAGTATTAGTAGTCTTTATAAAAATATTAGTTCCCTGAAATGTGTCATAATTGATTTACACAAATCAACAAACACTTGGATACCATGGATGGATATATATTTGAAAAATAATGGATGAATGAGTTTACACCAAATTGAAAGCAAAAGGAAAAGATAGGTGGCCAAGAAACAAAAATGCCAAAAATATAAGAACTTTATGACTTTAAAAGTTTTGAATTGATTATCACCTTTTGCCCACAACACTCACCGATTTCAAATCACAAGCCTTTGAATGGAGAATAAATAATTAAAAAAATACTAAAAGAAAACTAGAAAATTTGCAAAACCAAATGCATTTTTGTTCCTCTTCTCGTTGTTCATGCGTCGACAAATCGGATGTGTCAGTTGGCAATTGATTGGGATTTACGCCAAATGATTGTTGGGCATAAGGGGGTGTGGGTTAGGCATGGAAGAGGTTGTCAAATACATAAATTATAACTTTTGTGTATGTGTGTGTGTTTTGTTAGTTTGGATCGGATCTTTTCTTGGGGCTTCGTCGACAAATCGATTGTTAGACAAAGATGAGGCCAACTCAATGATAGTGTTACGCCCTCGATTAACCAATAAATGTTTATATTCGAAAATACACCTTTGAGCAAGTGAAAGCTCCTTAACACAAAGAAATCGAAATAATAATCATCATAATAATTCTTATCCTCGCTCTTGAATATATTCGTCACGTAAAAACATGATTCCTCCCCAATTGCATATTCCCGACACTTTGCCATCTCTCTCTCTATCTAATTATCCTCTATAGCCGACTTCACTCCATGATGTAATCTTTATGCCACGTTGGCGCTCTTCGGCACGTGTCGGACCCTAATGGATTCTTAATTTGCATAGCGATTGGGCCTGTATGTTGGGTTGGGCTACTATGTTAGTTTGGGGTGTATCACTCCCCTCCCCTTCAAGAACCACATTGTCCTCAAGGTGAAGATCAGAAACTTGAGTTGCTCACTTCGATAAATTCTCCCAAGTCGAATTTTTCGGAGGAACCCCCGGCCATTGTCACGAAGTACTTGTTGCACCGACTTTCCTTGACAAAAGACAACCCTTGTCGAACAAAACGCAAACGGTTTCAAGATTGGATGGTTATCAAAATCTTGATCGGTAGAGGTAATGCATCAATTTATTGGTGAAAAACCGGATGAATTCTACTTGTGGTGGAAGTTCAAACCTATAGGCAATCGCCTCAATTTGCTCAATCACCTTAAATGGACCGAAGTAACGTTGTGCAAGTTTTCGAAAATTCCTTTTGGCAATGTGAGTTTGTCGGTAAGGTTGTAATTTAACAAGAACATAATCACCAATTGGGAACTGAACCTCCTTCTTTTCGCATCCGTTTTTCGCTTCATACGTTGTCGTGCCCTCTCTAAATTACTCTTCAACACCCTTAATAGCTCCTCACATCCCGTCAATAATTCATCCCGGTCACCAACCTCCAGAAGAATTAGGTTGATACGCAGGTATACTTGGGGGTTCGTCCATAAAGCGCTGAAACGGAGTCACATGCAAAGGCACTATGGTAACTCGTGTTATAACAAAAAGATATTGACCCATGGTAGACAACGAACCCACTCCCTTGGCTTTTCTTGTGTAAACGCCCTTAAATATTGCTCTAGTCCTCTGTTCACCACTTCCGTTTGGCCATCGGTTTGAGGATGATAAGTGGTGCTATAATGAAGGGTGGTACTGCTGAGCTCGAATAGATGCTTCCAACACGAACTAAGAAATCTTGAATCCCGATCGTAAATAATAGAGTTCGAAACCCACGCAACTTAACCACCATCGAAACAAATAATTTAGTGACTTTCAAGGTGTGTAAGATGTCGGAAGCACCCCAAAATGAGCCATCTTGGTTAATCGATCGACCACCACCAAGATCGATCCCATGCCATGGACGATGGGTAGTCCATTAAAATAATCCATGGTAACTTCACTCCATACAATAGAAGGAATCGGTAAGGGCTACAAAGTGCCCGATGGAGGTTGTGTCGAATATTTTGTTTGTTGACACACCAAACAATCTCTCACAATCTTCTCCACATCTTGTCTCATTTTGGCCAGTAAAATAAAGATGCTAACTTAACTAAAGTGCATTTAACACCCACATGACCAGCCATAGGAGTAACGTGAAACTCCGTTAATAACACATTACGCAATGTTGGATCTGTCCCAACAACAATTCTATTATGGTAGTACAGGAACTCACCTTTTGCAATATATCCTGGTGGTAATTTTCCTTGTCATTCAACTGATGTAAGTGAATCAACTCGGGATCTTTCGAGTTAGCCTCCTTCAACTTCTGTTCCAAATCACATTCAGGATAACTGACAAAAGTAGCAAACATGGCCACATGCCCTTCTTCTAATTTAAAATTTGACCACATCTTTTATAGATAAATTTAAGTTTTTACCCGATCAAAACTAAAACCTCGATTCTCCCCACCCCGAAAAAAAAAAAAAAAAAGAAGAAGAAAGAAGTCAAAGAAATAACCCGGTATTCAAAAAAAAAAAAAAGAAATACCCCGCCCAATTATTACCTAACAATCTTTTATAAACCCTTAGGGTTTAAACCAACTCCATCAGACTGTACAACCCTCGTCTTCTCTTCACCATCTCACTCTCCGTCGCGAAAATGCCTTCCAAGAAAAAGAACTCAAAAACACCTTCTAAAGCCACCAATTCCGACCAATACAACGAGTTCTCTTCATCTTCGGCCGTTTCTTCTTCAATGTCCACTCTTTTCGCGCCGAGTAACGAACAGCTATTGTCCTCCCTCGATGAAGCTTCAGCAAGATTCCCGCCCCTCATTTCTAGAGCAGCTTTCATCGGCACAGTTGTGGACGACGCCGTTTCCGACTCCAGAGGCTGCAAAATTGGGCTTTCGGAATCAGCTATGCTTTCTTCATCCATTGCCCCTGGCTCCCTTGTCTCGGTACGAGTTTTTTTAACATTGTCAATAATGTTTTCGTTTTTTCTTTAGTTCCCTTTCTTTTTTACAACATTTATCCTTATTTTTTTCTTCTTCGATTCTGACATTGATTCTTCAGTAGCTTTCATAGTGTTATAGTTCAAACTCTGTTTTCAATTTTTGGTGGAGATCCGTATTTTTGAAATGTTAGCATTTTTTGTGCATTAATTTATCGCTGCTGTCTAAAGTTTCATAATGTTGCCGAACAATTGTGCTATCCTATGGAAAAACATCCTTATTCATGTATATTGATAGGTCTCCCTTTCTTCTTTGGGCAATGTACTGAGCGGCTTTCCATTGAGTCCGCTATCCGGTGAATGTGCAAGACGCTTTGGGTTTGACTTGGCAGATAATTTGGCTGATGAAGCTGGAAATTTCTTTGCCCTGGCTACAGTATTCCCATCTTGTAAGGTTTGGTTATAACTTTGGTTTTTCTATACTATGTTGCTGTTTCCAACTTTCTCCTTGGTAGGGGAATTGAATGTTTGGGAATGCTCTGTTTGTTAGGATATCTCATTGCAAGGCAATTTCGCCCTGTGAAGGGTTAAATCCTGTTTAAGTGTCACGTCTTGGGGCTATCAATTTTTAAGTAGTAACATTTTTGTAAGGTTTAATTACTGGTGAAATTCTCACAAGACCATTTCGGTGTTATTGGTATAGATTTTATATTTTGTCCACCTCGTTTATTATTTTCTCCGTTTAGGTAGTAATTCAATTAGTCTCAAAAATGCAATCTATGCCCAAATCCTGAATAATGTGGGTTTAAGAAACCATGACCTATCAACTTAGTAAATGGGAAACAACACTTCATTGAACCTTTTGACGAGGTTAAGTCATTATGGATGCTATCTTTGTTAGTATCTTAATTCTGTTAGAGAATACTAGAGTCATAAATCTTATAGAAGCAGCAGGGGTTGAACAACAATAAATGGTTTAAACATGGCGCCAACGCAGGTGACATCCAGATATCTGCGCATTTAACCGAGCCAATAAGGGCAAAACTATTGATTAGAAAATAACCATTTTATGTGATGCAATATGGACTAATTGTTGTTATAACTAGCCCTATAATATATTTCTTGTGCAGCGATGATAAATAAACTTCTAGTTATTTTTTTCCCATCCCTTTTTTTTTTTCCTCTCTTTTAGTTCATCATAAATTTGCTTTACATACAGGTCTTGAAGAATGGAGTGCGCATGTCGTCAAACCTCTCGTATACTCTGGGTTCTCCGGCTTCAGGCAGGATCATTTTTGTTTATCCTGTTAAGTGTCTCCCTCGGGTGAGTATGGAAAGCAATGTGTCCTTGCAACTAATGGTGTCTCATTAGAAAACTGCAAGGAGTTTTATTTATCTCCGTATGTTTGAAGGGTAAAGTTGAAATGGAGGATGCTATATCATCTCACGACTTATCCAGGGAAGACACATATGGTCAAGTTGAAAATAGCAAAATTTCATCCCCAAAGACACCATCTGTTTCAGAGTCTAAAGTTAGCTCTCCTTGCTCAACACAGTCTCATACATCAAATTACGACAAGGCCGCATCGAAGACAATTTATTTGTCTCGTGCATCTACTAACATACTTGACGTGGAGGAAGTTTTAGGGGATGATTCTTCAAGGAAACTTCTAGAGACCTGTACTGCATCGTGGTTGAGTTCACGACGATTACTCCCTGGTAATTTGGTTGTAGTCCCAGTACTTTCAGGGCTATGTGTTTTCCAGGTTGTAGGTTCTAATAGTGAAATTCAGAATAGTAATAGTCATGATGTCCCTGCTCGAGACCCAGATATAGGAAGAAAGGATGTCGTGTCTGCTTTTTTTCTGAATTGGGGAACAAGAATTCGTTTGCTGTCACCAGGAAATCCTATGGTTGAAACTTCAGTGAAAAACTCGTTGGCACATCCAGATCTTGGGCAAGGGTCTATCAAAGATATTGTAGGAGTCAATTTTTCAAAGTTGGGAGGCCTTTCCAAGGAATTTGCAGTTTTAAAAGATATTATGGTTTCATCAGCAGTGCAAGCTACAGTTGCAAGGTATATATCATGACCTTCTTTGTTATTTACTTTTAATATTGGATCCAATTTTGTTATTTTGCCCTTAGGTTCAAAGTATTGGACTTCATCTGGCTATAAGGTGTGCAGGGAGATTTTACAACTATATCCTTTAGTATGTATCGTGTAACAATTTTCAAGTTATTCAATATAATGCATAAATCCAAGCCCAGAATCCTGTGTAATAATAGTGCTGGGGAACTGTGGTTTCAATTCTGAGGAAGCCATGTTGTAACTGAAAAGTATATTAGAAGTAGTGCATAGTATTTGGCAATTTTTCATGTATGAGTTGTTCACATGTACACTGAATTATTTATATTTTTAATTTCTTTCTGAACCTATCCGTGATGCCGTCCTAGTGACTTTGTGAGAAAGGCACTAATGTCTATCTGCGATTGACGTAATAAGCGAGGTGGGGCGCACTGATTATGGCCTCAAAAAATGTCTATCAGTTTACCTCGATTTACAAGCTAATACATATTAAATTATTGACTTGAAGATGTAAAAGGAATCGATATTGAAAATGAAATCTATATCTTTTTCCCTTTTCAACTAGATGATTATTGCTGTTACTTTTTTAGCTTTGGTTTACGGCCTAGAAAGGGAGTGCTTCTGCATGGACCACCAGGAACTGGAAAGACTACTTTGGCTCGATTATGTGCACATGATGCTGGTGTTAAAATGTTTTTAGTGAATGGGCCTGAAATTATTCGTCCATACCATGAAGAAACTGAACAAGCGTTGCATGAAGTGTTCGACAATGCCAGCAAGGCTTCACCTGCTGTGGTAAGTTTCTTGCCTTACAAAATTACATATTTTTAGTTTCAAGTCCTAATTTTTCAGTTACAGATTGTAACTTGATTCCTACGCCATAGACTAGAACAAAAACCGTCTGCCGGGACTGTGAATTCATTTTGTGTGCAAGTTCTGACTGGAGTACTTATTCAACTTACAATATTGCTTATAAGCTATAAATCTCTGTTTAGAGTCATCACAACCATGCTTGATAAAGCAATGACTTACAAATACAAGGGAGCATGCAGAGAATGTTGGAAAGTTAAATCTGACTTATCATCACATGGGAAAATGTAACACATAATTTGATGATCCAGAATCAACAATCTGGGTTGACACATCTGCTCGAGTTGCTGTTCTTATTAATTCAACTTAGTCATTAACTTCGGGATGAAAATCTTAGGCTTTTGGGTTTGGTTACCAGATGCTTGGACCAATTTATAGATATTGTGGAAGTGGTTGCCTGATTTTGGGCCAAACTAACTGTGTTGATTTTATTATGAGGAGTTGAAGCTTTTTCCACATTACGTAAGGTCGTTCGTCAATGCTCTCAACATTTTGGATGGATACTCTTTCATCCTCAAACTATAGTTTCTCTCTTTAGTATGATGGGCAAAGTGTTATTCTGATAAATCTGTATCAACCTTCGTTATTGAAGTGAACTTTGTAAAATGCACATATCATGGCTAGAAAAAGGTGTTGATGTTCTGACATGCATATTTTCCTCAAAGAGTTGGGTTCGAAATACTTTATGTTGTCATGTGCAGGTTTTCATAGATGAGTTGGATGCCATCGCACCTGCACATACAGATGGAGGAGACGGGCTATCTCAAAGAATGGTTACCACTCTCTTGAGTTTGATGGATGGGATTAGTAGAACTGATGGGATACTAATTATTGCCGCAACAAACCGCCCTGACAGTATTCACCCTTCACTTAGAAAGACTGGAAGACTTGACAGAGAAATAGAAATAGGTAGTTTAACAATTTTTTTCGTTGGATTTTGTGATAATTGCCTTCATTTTTTCATTAACTCTTACCTGGTTTCATGAATCAAATAAAAAGAATCCTATGGATATTTTCTTAGAGCATATACCAGTTTCTGTATGCCACTCGCATATCAATGGATGATAATCACAGTGCATTAGTCTTGGCTTTGAGCTTCACCATATCTATTTATAATTAGCGACTGATTATGAGAGAGCCGATAAAATCTCTTACTATTTTGTTATATATATAGGTGTTCCATCTCCTCGACAACGTCATGAAATATTACTTGCACTTCTTAGTGAGATGGAGCATTCACTTTCGGACAAGGATATTCAAAATCTTGCAATGGCTACACATGGTTTTGTTGGAGCTGATTTAGCTTCTCTCTGCAATGAGGCAGCCATGGTTCGTATTCGCAGTATGCTAAATCTAATATTAGTCATGGTGATTTAGATTTTAATTTGCAAGTGCTGCATTTGATTCAGTTCACCAAACATCAAGGCTGTCACAAGATTGTTACCCAGGTGGTGATTTGGATACCCCTCAAAGTTTAGGAGATTCTCTAAAAGGTAATTTGGAGGCTGCTTTTTCTTGCTCTTCGGAAACACAAAACTCATCAGACTTTATGGATGGGATTGTAGTGAACAGGACTTGTGCTCCAAAGGAGATCTCGAGAGTTACTTCAGATGACTTTGAGAAGGCTAGAGTTAAAGTAAGGCCAAGTGCCATGAGAGAGGTAAATGTACCCACTTTTGGTTGGCAACATCTTCATACTACACCCATTGTTAAGGAGTATTGCATGAAGCTTTTTCCCAACAGCTTGGTCATAGCTTAGTGTTTTTTTTTTGAGGAAAAGAGCTTAGTGTTAAGCTTGTTTCCTATAGCTCTTGGCAATTCTATCTATTCATTTTCCATTCTATTCATCATTGCTATAAAGTTGGAAACTGGCAACTTGGGAGTCACCAGCATCAACATTAAAGTCCCTTTTATTCAATGCATCTATCTATTTAGTTTGTTTTCTTTTCTGTGTGATTTAAAAGGTGGTGAATGATATTTGTTAGGTCTCCATTGATTCAGGATGAGTCTGTTATACGCCATTTAAAGCCTCCAACCTTCAGTTGGTTAAGTTTGTTTGTTATTAGATAAAATATTTTCATCTACAAGAATAAATGCGTCCTAGTTCCTTCAGTTTACTGTTGGGCTATGTTATACTTTAGGAATATGATTCAGTTCATTATTAAATGCAAAGTGTTGCCAACATTCTTTTAGATGTTGTCTTCTATTCTAGCTTGACTTGTTTGCTTGCTACAATCAGATAATTCTTGAAATTCCTAAAGTTGGCTGGGAAGATGTTGGTGGTCAGACAGAGGTTAAGGTACAATTGATGGAAGCTGTGCAATGGCCTCAAAAGCACAAAGATGCTTTCGAGCGCATTGGAACCCGACCCCCCACTGGAATACTGTTGTTTGGTCCTCCAGGATGCAGCAAAACTCTTTTAGCCCGTGCAGTAGCTTCTGAAGCAGGGTTGAATTTTCTTGCAGTAAAGGGTCCTGAGCTTTTCAGCAAATGGGTTGGTGAATCTGAAAAAGCAGTGCGTTCTTTGTTCGCAAAGGCAAGGGCAAATGCTCCTTCAATTATATTTTTTGATGAAATTGATGGTCTTGCTATAATTCGTGGAAAAGAAAGTGATGGAGTTTCAGTTGGTGACCGGGTTATCAGTCAGCTACTTGTTGAATTGGATGGTAACTAACATTACGAACCATTTCTAGTTTAACTTTTTTATTTCCGAAGTATATATTTATTGTTGTAATTGTTGGAAACAGTAAAAATAATTTTGTATCGGTCTTAAAAGTAAATATCTGATGATAGGTTTGCAAGAAAGAGGTAGTGTAACGGTTATAGCTACGAATCGGCCAGATAAGATTGATCCTGCTCTTCTCAGACCAGGTAACTTCCCAGCTGTGCTGTCATGGCTTTGTGTTTATTATCTCTACACAACTTTTTTTTTTCTTTTTTATTTAGCACAAATTCGATTCACTGCCTAATATATCGAAACTTGTTAGGACGTTTTGATCGATTGCTTTACGTGGGACCACCAAATAGAAAAGATCGAGAAGATATATTCCGTGTCCATTTGCAGCGGATGCCATGTAGTTCTGATGTATGCATCAGTGAGCTCTCTTTTCTCACTGAAGGATGTACAGGTGCTGATATATCTCTTATATGCCGCGGAGCAGGCATTGCAGCTCTGGAAGTAAAAGCACTATCTCAAAATAAATATTATTTGCTGTCTTATTCCAACTTCAACTCTTTAATAAATTACTTTTGTTATTACCTATCAGGAGAACCTTTCTGCCTCAGAAATCACAATGAAACACTTGAAAGTTGGAATTGAGAAAGTACAGCCAACTGATGTTCGGATATATGAGAAGCTGTCAACAAAGTTTCAGAGACTTGTTCATTCAACTGCTAAGGAAGATGATTTGGGATCCGAACCTTGCTCGAGTAAACTAAGTCACATAGCTCTTTGGTAAGTCACTTGTCCGTTTCTGTGGCTTATTTGATCAGATGATTTACATTTCCATTTTAATGGGTGTTTCAGATGATTTTTTCATAGATATGTATGTTCCGGAATAAATAGAATGCTGAAATAATTGAAACTTTTGTACTTTCCTCTTATTGGATAGCTCTCTTGTTTCTTGGCTTTCTCAAAATGAATGGCCTCTTATCAAATGTTCAAAACATTTCTTCACCTCAATATCTAAAATACCTTCAAAAAATCAATATTCTGAACTCTGTATTTTGTTCACGAAAAATGCCATAGCTAATGAGCTTTAATCCAAGAGGGAATTATTTTTTCAAGGCTGTCATTGAAACTTTAGCATACTAAACCGGCTCGCTTAGACTTGTCTTTAATGAGGTTAGTGAATAAGGGTAGTGTAATTAAGAGCTATTTGGGGTATGATTCTGGAAATTCTGAGTGATGTATGTTTTGTTTCTATATATATAAATTTATTTCTCATCACTTTCAAGATGTGTTTTTGCAATCAAATTTCGTATCTTTGTGTCCATTAATTCAAATAGCTGATACTATTTTTATGTAACTTTGGTGAGCAGGTCCAGAATAAGATCTGCCGTGCTTTTTCTTTTTCGGCTTCCACAGTTCATTTTACGGCCAGATTCTTCTTGAAGCAGGTACATATGAATTATACATTTTTTTCAACCTGCACCAGATTTTGTGCTGCAATATTAATTCCATCAGAGATGAATGCTATATTATTTTGCTACCACTGGGAGGGGAAGAATTTCCAGTACACCATAGCTACAAGAACTTATGCTATTCATGATTATTAATTTATTACCAAATCTTGTACAGCTGTAAGAAATGAGTTACTTTAAATGCCAACACAATAGTTTTATAGACCATTCATTTGATAAGCCAAAATAGTGTATGATGAAGATTATGACTAAATAATATTGCACATCCAATATGTGATATTTTGATGTTTAGTGTGTCTGAAAATTGTATTCATTGTTTCCCTGTTGTGGATAAGCAATGCGATAATAGGTGCAAAAAAGTTGGCCACCCCAAGATATTATTGTCAAATGTCAAGTCAGTGGATTAAATATGGCAATAACTTTTGACAGATTAGCAATTGAGGAGAATATGATTTTTCACCCTCCTTTTACCATATTGGTTCGCTTTTCTAAAACTATTCTAATCTTGTCTAGCTTACTTGTCTTTGCATGCATACAGCATATCTTTTTATATCTCAGAATCAAATGGAAAGCGAGAAAAAATGGCATTACAGTCTCAATTTGCAAAAATAACATTAAAGATTTAAATTTTATTTATCTTTTGTGCTCCCTAAGTTTCTTTAGGTATCTTACAACTTGTATTCTTTTTCCGTTAACAAATAAGTAGATAATTATTTGCGTTCTTGCTGACAAATAATATTTTCAATCAAAGTCAAAATAAAAGAAATATTTTCTGAAATAAATGCAATGAACCCACCAATATTTTCCATGAAACACATAATGATAAATGTACTATCTCTTATTTCTAAATAGCCAACAGTGGAGGAGTATTTTCTCTTAAATTCATTTCTCAATTTATAGATTTAAAATTCATAAAAATTAAAATCCATTTGGTTGTTTGGATGAGTTATTTTATATGGATTTCAAATCATTTTCATTTTGGAGGATTTAAAATCTTTCTATTTTTCATTTGAAATCATTCCCTAAATTCTCTCCCAAAATCCCAATCCTCCCATCCAAATTTAAGTTTATCAATATAATTTATTTAGAATCCAAAAGAGCCTACATATTTCTTTCTTTCCATTTCTTTTTGGTTTTCATTTCACAATACTTTTTTTTTGTCTTTCTGAAAGTAATTCGCCGCAACATTGAATTATCTTTAAGTTTCCAATACTTTTAAATTAAACAACCTAAGATTCCATCACTTTTCCTTTGGATTTAATTTTCAGACCATCTCACCTAATTGATAGAAAGGCCCTTAACTAACCAAAAACACTGGCTATCTATCTATCTGCATAAACAAATAAGTTAAGATATGTGGGATGGACATTAACCTCAGTTTGTTTTCCATCAAATTTTTGTTTGTTTGGATTTTCTATTTTCATATCCCTTTCCATCAAATTGCTCCGGGGCTTAAGTGAAGATTTGGTGGGAACTCATCAAGAATAGCATAGTGTGGGTTCGATTCGGGATAGATCGTTAATAAATAATATCGAACATAATTGTTCTCTTTATGATCAACTATGATCTCGTTGATGCAGCACCTAACAGTTTATATATGCTAAATCCCGGTTTATGATAAGACAAATGACAAAAAATAATATGTAGTATAATATTTATGCATTCACTTCATATGATGTGAGTTATCAATAAAAAAAAAAAAAAATAGAAAGGCCCTTAACTTGTAGCCACAACTAAATTAAGGTATTTCAGAAATCAAAGTCAATTACCATTACAATCAATCAACCACTAATCACATCGAGCACCCCAAAAATATTCCCTACTACTGACAGCAAAAACACTATCCTATCTATCTATCTGCATAAGCAAATAAGTTAAGATATCCTCACATTCACATTAACCTAGTTTTTTTTTTATTAATTTTTGTTTTAATTTTCTATTTTCCCACACAGGTTCATGAATAATATCTTAAGTCATCTCTGATCCGATGGCCCCAAGACACATAGACGTGCATTGAACGTATACAAGAATAAATAATATTAATATGCAGCACCTAATGGTTTATATATGCTAAATATATATGTTATGATAAGACAATTAAAAAAAAAGAATATGTAGTATAATATTTATGCATTCAGTTCATATGATGTGGGTTATCAATAATCATCATTCTTTTTAGGAAAAGCTTTAAAAATATGTAATATTTAACTTATGTGAAAGGGATGGACACAAATATCTTTACATGTTTTAGCATGAATAGCTTCAGCAATTATAATCCAATTTGAGTGATACGATAAGTCAACATATTAAGGCCTCGTTTGTTTTTCATTTCAAAGACATCTTTTCAATTACACTATTCCGAAATCTAATATCATGTTTGTTTAATCTTGTTTTTCACTAACAATTTTTACATCTATAATTTTCAAAATTTACAAAACTAATACATAATTATTACACCTAAACTCTAAAATAAATACATGGTCATTACACATAATTCAATATAGTTATTAGACATTCATTTCATTACACACCATCTTGTTGCATTTTAATATTTGAACATGTGTCCACCACGGACAAATATAAATGATTTAATGATCTAGAATCTTTAAAACAACATATTTTCAACATAAAATCAACCACAAATTTTTTTATATCCAAACATATTCCATTTCACAAAAACCAATAAAATTACATTGAAAATACCAAAAATAAATCTTGAAAACAAAACCAAAGAAGCCCTAAAATTCCCACAAGAAAAACAAAAAAAAAGGTTCATTTGATTCCCACATCAACAACAAACCCAAAAAGAAATCCCCAAAGAGGGACCTAACTTTACATTTTTCTTTACACTTTCCCTTCTCCCACCTTTTTCCCACTTCTGAAAAAAATAAAATATTTCTAATCCCAATCACATACACCCTCAGACAAGTACAACCACAAAACCCCATCAAACTATGTAATCACCAAAAAGCCCACTTTCACCCAAACCCCCACCAAGATGCGTGCATTACAATCGCCATTTTCAAATAAAAGAAAACAAGAAGAAAAAAATAAAGCTATAAAAAGAAAATCTTTGTTCCATGTCCTTTATTTCTTCCTATTTCTCAGACCCAAAAAATCTATCAGATCTTGACTTCATCTTTAAATTTTCCATACAAAATCACCTGACCACCTGATTGGATTGTTCTGGGCCAATACCAATCCACCGTGCCATGCACGCTCCAAGACATATATAAAAGGTTCTATCTTCATTACACATATCTGTATGTATGTATATATTTATATACACACATATAAAACAAAGTATCATCAAAGAATTATTGAAATGAAAAAAACAAAACCCTTTTTTCTTTTTTTGTGACACAAACCCCCAAAGAACTGAAAAACTCAAAAAGTATATAAAAAAAGAGACTTAAAAAGACCCCTAAATCCTGGAAAAAAGAAAAAAGAAAAATAGAGCACCACCACAACACACATAAAAATCATAAGAAAAAAGCATCACCAAACAGTAACCTTAACAACAGCTGAAAAAAGAAGAAAACAAGATCCACCTCGATCACCCCTCCCAAACACACCATCCCTCTTCTTCCTCCCACACACACACACACACACACCTCTTTCTCTCTCTAGAATTTCATCTATCTTTCTTGATTCAGAGAGAGAGAGAGAAAGAGGAATTATAAGTTTATTACAACCCCAAAAATCAAAAATTTCATCAGCCCAAGAAAATCATTTGTTTCTGTCTTAATCTCTCACACACCCACCAAAAAAAATGAATACTTGGATATAAATTTCGTTGTTTTCTGTGCAAAAAGATCTTGAAACTCTAAAAAGGAAGAATTTTTTTTTGGGTGACTGACTGTATATCCAAGAGTGAGGCTGAAAAAGTGAAAAAAAAAGGGTAAGAAAATGAGGGAAGATGATTCAAATTGGTTTTCCAAATGGGAAGACGAATTGCCATCGCCAGAGGAGCTTATGCCCTTATCCCAGACCCTAATAACTCCTGATCTAGCTCTAGCTTTCAACATTCCAAACCCTCACCAACAACCTCTCCACAACCACCACCACACGCCGCCTCCGCCGCCGCCGCAATCCGCCGCGCTCTCCTCCCAACCCAATTCCTCCGCCGAATTCGACTCGCCGGAGCTGAGCGGCGCCGCTGGAGGAGGCAGCGGAGGAGCCGGTGGGTCCGACGAGCCGGCGCGGACTATCAAGCGTCCCCGCCTAGTGTGGACCCCACAGCTTCACAAGAGGTTCGTCGACGCGGTGGCGCATTTAGGGATTAAGAACGCCGTCCCGAAGACGATAATGCAGCTCATGAGCGTCGACGGGCTCACGAGGGAGAACGTCGCAAGCCATTTGCAGAAATACCGTCTCTATTTGAAGCGGATGCAGGGGATTTCGAGCAACGGCGGCGGCAATAGCCCTGCGGCGCTGTCTGGTTCCGGCATGGACGCCGCCACGGACCATTTGTTTGCCAGCTCACCTGTGCCTCCGCATTTCCTGCATCCGGGCAGGTCGAACTCAGAGCATTTCTTACCGTTTGTGCCTGTGGCGGCGACAATGCAGCAGCACCACCACCACCAGATGGCGGTGGTGCCGCCTCCACCGCACCACCACCACCACCAACAGATGCAACAGCAGTTTAGGCATTTCGGGAGCTCTCCTCCAAATGGGCAGTTTGAGCATCCGTTTATTAGGCAATCGCAACAGGCGCAGGTGCAGAGGATCGGAGCGCCGGTCCGTGGTAGTAACGGTGTGGTGCCGCCTCCCTATGCCGACGATTTGGAACCGGCGAATGGAAGAAAAGTCCTCACCCTTTTTCCAACTGGGGATGATTGAGCATTACCCAATTTCTTGGCATTTTAAAAATGCAGTCTTTGCGGTACAAATTTAGCTTTTTTCCAGTCAATTCGGTGTTTCTAATCTGTTCTTGATGCTTTAGATTAATTAAGTTATTGGCATTTAGATGTCATAAATGATTGCTATTTTAACTTATCTTTGTTGTTCATGTGGAACTTAGTTTGTTGTTGGTAGAATTTTAGTGGTTTCTCAGTCCACAAGTGTAATTAAGGATTTTCAGTAGCATTGTGCTGTCTAGGATTAAATTTTACGATGTTGGAGAATCAGACAGTGGTCGAGTGGTTAAGACTTTCAAATCCAGACCAGAGGTCCAGGATATGTACTCAAAAACAAAGAACTAGTGACGGAAGTTAACCATGATGTCACTTAGAGAGGTGATTAAATCGTGTTAAATTGTTGTCGGGCTAGAGACCTCAAGACATGGAGTGACCAATTAGTAAAAATAATGCTTACAATGATCACAATGCTGCGATTTTCTCAAGAAGTTGGAGATGGTGATAAAGTATCCACGGACTGCGCCAAATATAGTACTGGATTTTTTTTTTCTTGTTGATTTGTGGCGATATCCTTATAGCGGTGTTGTTATGTTGTTTCTTGTTTAGTATAATGTAGAGGTCAATAGTTGTTGTAAATGGTGTGATTTCTTAACGGACGTTTAAAAGCTTCATATTTGGGCATTTTAATTAGAGAAATAATAACAATTCTAATGTTCTCTCAATTGCTTTTGGTAATCTTCACATGAATATGTTTATTTTCCAGTATTATTGCAGCAAATTGTAAGCCAATTCTTGATAACCTATAGATGCATCGATATATAATACATTGTTGACAATATACGTCTTAAATCTTATGATGCTCCTGTTTTCCTTGTTCCATATTGATATCTTCGACTCTGTTTTTCATTTCTTTTTTACTTTTGTGTGCACGAACGGGCATTCATCATAATTTTTCTGCCTCCATATCGTATCCATGATGCATATGTTTTCAGTCATTTAAAAATTGAATGGTATGATTTCACTTTTATGATCTCCATCTTTTTCCTTAGTCCTTTTTCAGCCAGTGAATAATTACTCTCTGCTATGCTGCTATAACTTTTTTGGGGTGAATGATTTTCAGGAATATTCTCTATCAAAGTAGGTTTCTTTACGATGAAATACGACTTCTTCTTTTTTTTTTTCTCGTGATTTTGTTGTGGTACTTTAGAGTTAATGATGAAACAATGATGTAGGTAATTGTCAAATGGACTTACTGTAGGCTAAAACAAAACTGAAGTAGTAGAAATTAAGTTCTAATATAATGACATCAGTAAGCTTATTGGATGACAAACTGACGTGTAGAATTTCTGAAATTTGAATAATTTCATAAGATAGGAAGATTAGATATGACTTACAAATGTATTACTAAATTTGGTCTCGGTTTTACCAGTTTCAAATTTTTTTACCTTATAGCATCTCAATTTCCTGCATGAATATGATGGCTTGCATATCATGAATGGTACATTAGCTTCCTATGAAGTTTCAGATAATTCAACCCAAGCTGTAGTTATCTGATTATAGTATTTAGGGCCCTTAATTCTACAAGTGCATAGTATCACATGCCCTTGCTTTATCTCAACTATATAAATTCAACTCTGCACATGCCAATACTTTGTTTGATTATTGGGATAATCACAGAAAAAAAACCCTAAGGTTTGGGGTATTTATGAAAAAACCCATGGAAGTTTCAAAATTACAGAAACACATTGGGTTTGATTCTTTCTTAAATGTTAGGGGTAATTGTAATATTTTCTATAAATGTAAAAGAGGCCTTTGAAATATTTTTGCTTATGAAGGGGGTAAAATGTAAGGCGGAATCAAAGTTCAATGGTGTTCATGATATTTTGAAACTTGTCGGGTTTTTCTGTAATACCCCAAAAAGTTCAAGGTTCTTTTTGTAATTATCCCTTGATTATTTGCTCAAGTTAGTAGTTACTGCTTGATGAATGTTGTGCTCTTTTTGGGTTTAAAATTGTTGGTTGGTTTTAACTGCTGAAGGACTTATGTTAAGGTTCCAAAATGGCATATTGTATAAAAAATAAAAATCAAGATATAATATTACCTACTTTATTTTTATATATATATATATATATATTTCCTACTGTATAATGAGCTTGGGTATAACAAAAAGATCTTCCATTAAGTATTTCATCTGGTGGTTGTATTACTAAAACTCAAAATGTAATGTTTGAACTACGATGAAAATTTAAAGATTTGAATTATAACATTGGTAGTTAGAATAATCTTTTTTGCATTATATGTGTGTTTATTTGTGTTTCGAAGAGAGAATGAGAGAGGAGGGAAAAAAAAAAAAGACAATTGAGAAATTCCCCAAGAAAAAGCCGATTTTCATCGTACGAGACATGTAAATATATTGGTGAAGGGATCTTTGTGTGCCCACTATGTAATATATAAATTTATATATAATTGATTTGGGGACGTTCAACTTTGGGGGCATTACTTCGCCCAAGTTGGTATTATTAATTTATATTTACAACTCCAATAGCAAAAAAAGGCACCTTACAATTAATTTAATTTCCAATGGACCACCTTAACAAATTAGATAGAGCCCCTTTCTCTCATTCTTTAGTACTTGCATTTGAGCCATTCAAATTTCAGTACAATCCATAATTGTTTTGTGGGCTGATTTGATCAAGTATTATTACAAGTCTCTGCCATAGTGACGTTTTGTGTGATCAATAATTTTTCAAAAAGAGTAACCTTTGACATTTTCAAGACTAAGAAACACAGGTTTTTCCAAAATTTTAATTGCGTTTATACCTATTAATTCATCTAGTAAATATAATATTTATTATGTATTATTTTTCAATTAACATTAGCTAAGGATATATTGGGTACTTTAACATGTTTCTTAATATGTGTAATTTTTTCTAAAACCACACTTACTATGAACTGAAGACCAGAGAGAGTAAAATTTATTAAATACTAAATGGAACTGTGAATAATAATCAAAATATGAAACCACAAATTTTGAGACATAATGAATTAAATTAGAAAGTACGGATGTAAGGAAGAGTTGACTCGCACCAACTGTTGTTATAAGGATGATGTGTTGTATTATGATCCTTATAAAATGTATGAATATTATAAATGTTTTTCTTACATCATTCAAATATTCGATGAGTTATAAATTATATTTGTTTGTATTATTCTTTAAATAATATCGTGCTACCCGCCTACACGACCGGCACGATTCAAGGTTGTCATAATTTATAATCCAAACAGATCCGATCTGTTAATCACTTATTACCTCATCAAACAAGATACTATACAATCTAAATAATTAATAAATAAATTAATACAAATATATAAATAAGGAAAGAAGTGGATTTCCCATATTGATTTTGTCGGAAGGGGAACTTCATTCATTGTTTGACAGTTCATACTCAGATCAATCCAAAATGCAATCCTTAGTTTGTATGGAAATCATAAAACAACTCCATTATCCATCAACTCTTTTAGTTTTATAAATTCAAGAAAAAAGGATTATAAAAAATTTATAGAATATGATGATATCAAGCTGGCACTGAATATTCTCAACACATCATTTGCCTTTTTTAAAAATAAAATAAAATAAAATAAACCCAGCCATGGCCTCCTACCTTGAACCCATGTCCTTTGAAACTTATTATTTTTTAGGATTATTACAAAAACCTCCCTGAGGTTCACACTAATTACAGAAAAGTCCAGAAGCTTATAAAAGTTACAAAAATTCCTTGAGGTTTGACTCCGTTTTTTCCTTTCATATGAAAAATAAAAATAAAAATCCCTAACATTTATAAGAATATAACAATTACCCCTTAAATTTAACATAGAATCAAACCTAAGGGGGCTTTTTGTGATTGTAAAACATCTTTGAATTTTTTTGTAGTTAACCCGAACCCCAGGGGTGTTTTTGTAATTATCATTTTTTTCAATAAAAGGAAAAAGGATAAAACAAAATCTCAAGATGTGTTCTGGTCACTGACCTTGAAGTATGGTACAAGCCTTTTGCCAGAAGGAGAGACAACATGGCTTTTAATTTCTAAATATAACTAGAGTGGCATCTTTTGATTGAAGTAAAGTGCCATTATGTACTAAATCAAGTAATTATTCCCAATATATTTTAATGAAGAAATACTTCTACAGCTGCTTGTGTTGACATTATTTTGTACAAGACATAAATATAGATTTTCCGATTGCAATAACTTTCGTTTTCCTTTTTTTAAGTTAAACTAGTAAAGTACACGTGCAACACACGTGGTCCATATAAAATTTCTAAATTAATTTAAAATTAAAATCCTAATTAACTGAAAGAACTATTGAATATTTTTTTTTGTATGCATTTTAAATGATGTTTATACCATAAAATGTAATTTGGTCTTAAAATAAATTTCACAAGATAAAATTAGAATTTATAGATTGTTTGAAGATATAAATAAGTTAATCCATTAAATCAATAAACTAATCAATTAAAATTGAAAAGATAAATTAAAGAGATGAAGATATGACCTTTCAAATAATAAAAAAAAGATAAAGATATGTGAGTCAAATAGTAGTCGAGTGGTTAAGATTCTGAAGCCCAGATCAGAGATCTGGGGTTCGATTCCCATCATCATTCCTCTCTGAAAATATGTTAAAAAAATCATGATATGAATAAGCTAACTTGAAAACACAGGTTAAAAAATTAGTGAGTACTATAACTAAAAGAAGTTCTTCCATGAATTCAAAAGTTCTTCTAATGCTTTATTTTAGTGATTGTAATTGTTTTTTTCTCGTGTGACTCATGTGACTTGGATAATTTCTTCATATATTTGTTTTAAAGATTTGAAGTTAATCTTCAGTATCAATTGAAATTCAGATCTCACTATTGGCCGATGTATTTGTTGTCTTCACTTCCAAAGGTCAAAGAAAACATGCAATTGATTGGGCGAATTATTTTTTCGAAATTGGATAGTGTTATCTGAGAAGTAAACAACTTAAACAATTCATCGAGAACTTCAAATGATACACGTTTAATTTTTTCATTATCACAACAAAACGTTGAAGGCTCATACTCAAATCTTATAACAACATAATGTATTCAATTAGGCATATTTTCAACTAATGTGTCTCCAAACAAAAAGGCTTAATAACTATTGAACCTAAAAAACGGAAAAATAATAATCTAAATTAGTTTAGCAAAATAAAAAACTACTTTAATATTGATGTTGAAAGATTTAAATTACTGACCCGAGGCACCATGAATTGGATCTATAAAAAGACATGTAACATGTGAATTTGGTTTCTTCTTATACTTCTTAACAAAATCTATATATTCATGTCTCTTGTGAGGTATTGGTGATGATAAATTTGTTGACAGTCTTCGATGCATTTGTTATTTCAAAAGAAATATGAACTTTGAATTATTGGGAAATACTTCTTATCTGAAAGTAAAAAAATATCATATATCAACGCATAACCATCAACTCAAGATGAGAAAATAGCTTCGTGTGCCTCTAACACAAATGGATATGTGTTCAACACATTTTAGAACACATAGCTTAACCCAAATGTATATTTCTAAAAAGCTCTACCTCATTGATATGAAACCCCTAATTGAAATGTATATTTTAACATGTTGTACCCGTTAATAAGAAAATCCTCGCAGCCCTTTAATTGATAATGCATCTATAAATTTGTATGATTGCATATGTGTAACACAATGCAATGTGTCCCACCACATCTGATGCATATTATTGAACAAAGGGAGAAACAATGTTAAGCCTAAACCAAGCCAACGAAGCTAAGTAGAGCAGCATTCAGTGGAACCTTATATATTAACATATTGAAGTACTACAATTCCATTGACTTGGATGTTGAACAGATAAAAAGAGTATATTCGATAATTGCACGAAAGAATTGTATTTAACAAATATAGGATCAAATATCATCATGTATAAAGGCACATGTTGCTGATAAGCTATGAATTTCCAGTTTTTAATCAAACGCTACTTGTTATAATGATGGAGACTAAGGACTACATCGGAAAATATATTCCAATAACTTGTTTCCAGTTTTTCCCAAAGTCTAGATTTCTAAGAAAATCATATTCACATATATATGACCATTTGATCCCATTAGATCACATAAGCATTTATAAAATATGAGAATTCCCAAAAAGGAGAAACAACTTTCGAAAATAATGCCATTTGGAAATTAAAAGAGCAGATGCCAAATTGAGAATGCTATCATGTGCAGATTATACTAAGAGAACCCACTAACATATCAAGAGAGCGTAAGAGCAAAGGCACACGTTGATTCTAATTTCTGAAAAGGAAGAGTGTATTTTGATTAACATAAGTAAAGAATAATGATATGTTTCCAGCAACAATTCCTCTATTTTGGATGAAATCTCGGAAAAACACGAGTAAGATCCATGTCCAATGCCAATATGCCATACAGAAACAAAATGAAAATTAACCCCTACCAGTAAATCGACAATGCGATAAACTACCAACTTACCAATGAATCATGATAAGGCACAAAATATAAGTAAATATTAAATCCAATGTTAGAAATCAACACGAAAAACACCCATGTGAATTATGAACATATTCAATCAGCAACCTCATATGAAAGAGAGGTTGAAACTCTTAAGGAGACAATTTAGTACCTGTAGTTTTTTTAGCAGAAGCATTATACACAAATGAACCGTTTCAGTTTATGTTTTCATTTCTCTGCATTGTATTTGTTAAAAATTTAAAATACCAAGACACCAGCGAAATTAAGAAGAATGAGGGATGGGCACCAATTAAGAGGAACTGTTTCAAGAACCATTTCTCCATTATTAATTGGGTAAATGTCGTTTCAGTTTCAGTTTCATTTCTCTTTATTATTCTGCAGGAAAATAAGTATCAGTTTCAGTTTCATTTCTCTTTATTATTCCGCAGGAAAATAAAAATTTGTTAAAAGACCGAACTGCCAGCAAAAATGAAAATAATCAGGGACATTTTAGTCCATCCCATTTTTAGCAGAAACATTCATGCTTTTATGATAACATTCCGCAGGAAAATAAAAATTTGTTAAAAGACCGAAATGCCAGCAAAAATGAAAATAATCAGGGACATTTTAGTCCATCCCATTTTAAGCAGAAACATTCATGCTTTTATGATAACATAGATTTAAACCAATAAAAGAGATTATAGGGAGGGCTAAAGTTTGAACCATTGATCTCACATCGATTTCACATCTAATAGGTGAGACCAATGCAAATAACTTTTGTTTTAGTAGCGCATTTAAATATTTAATACGCATTTGACAACCATAAAGAGGTTAAGTGTTAACCTTTGGGTGTTAAAATGATGTTTTTTCTTCTATTCATTTAGTACAAGTGATTGTCACACATATAACAATTATCATATTAATTTTCAAGCATCTTGATTGATTATCGAAAGTGTTTATTTTGATTTATCTCTTGACTTATAAAAACCCATATAAATATTTCAAAAACAAAGAGATGCAATAATAGTTTCATTTATCCAATTACAAATTTTTAGCTATTAATAATTTTTTTGACTTTTGTCCATGGCGTTTTATCTTGAAATTCCTATTCTAGGAATGGACATGGGTCCAAGCAAGATCCGGACCCGATCACCCCATTAAAGCGAGTGAACTCGCTGACTTTTAATCCTCACTTTTGAATTTGTCATCTTCTTGCCGGCCGCCCGGCAGATAGCAGGAGCTAACCGGTTGGAGACCTAGGAATGTCAATGGGTCGGGTCCACCTGGGCCGGAGATCCGATCCATTAAGAATATATAATACTCATACCCATCCCGACTCATACATGTGTCTAGCTGGTAAGACCCGTTAGACCTATTAGACCCGTCAACTTCATATATTTGGCCAAATTTGTAGGATTTTTACTCAAAATAATGCAGTCAAAACTTATGTCAAATGTGATATTTATATAATTTGTAGACATTATATGAATTATGAAATAGACACCAACAACATATATAGATCAAGAGTTTTTCAACAACAATATATAAACTAAAAATAAAGGATGAACCCCATTCCTGAAGGCTCCCACTGTCCTTGCTCTTAGGCTTTGTAGATGAGGTGAATCGCGGGATATGCCTCAACAACTCAGACACCTGAGCTGCCATAGATTGAGTCACCACACAAGAAATCCTCTTTCATCATGTTATCAAGGAAATTCAAACCTCCACACTGTGGTGCCATCAAGCAGCACTTAGGATGGAGAAGTTCTATCATACCTATTACCCGACTCATACCAACCCAGGTCCAAAAATCAATACTCCTTACCCGATCCATACCCATTTATTGGTCTCATACCCACCCCAAATGAGGCGAGTCTAGGTTTGGTCCGGGTCTTACCTGGAATCATTACCACCTCTCAGATCCGACATCGACCTACTCGTTTATTATTTAAATTTTTATCGTACTTACGAAATATATGTTAATAGCTTTGTTAGTTAAATATGGGACGAGAAAAGTTCGTTATTAGTACATACGAGTATATTAGGAATATTTTTGAAAGTTATGGCGAAAAAATCAGCAAAAAATATGAAAATATTTAATATACGGATCAATAGACGTACAGATTTAATACGAATATAATATAATTGTTCGGGAGTAATAATACAGCTTATTTTAACATTATATTTATATAGATTGTAATTCATACTTATGTTTAGATTATATTAAGATTAATTTTAGATACTTTATTAATTTACATTAAATTATAACACAAATTGAAAATAAGTATTTAATAATAGTTAGTGAGTTTTTAAGTGAATTGTATTAATACTTAGATTATATAAAACTTAATCTATAGTTTTTTATTGTATTAAATTATAACTTAACATAAATCCACGATAATTATTTAATAATAATTACAATATTTATATTATTAATATTGTTATTTATTATTTTATAATATTATAATTATACTTATAAATGATTTTTAATGAATTTTGATTTATTTAAATATTATAAAAATATTAAAATTTGTTCGCCAGGTATTATAATTTATACGGATAACTATAATACGAGTATTAAACGTTTTACTTGAAAAGTACGGAGTATTTAACGCCGCTTTAAAATGTGTACGGGAAATAAAAGTATTTTTCAATTATTTGTGCATACGAATACTATACGGGTTTGATCGCGTATTAACTAAAAAAGATTAATAGTACTTTATAAAAATATTATTTTTAAACCAGGTCTAGTGGTGTCAGTGATGGGTACCCATCGAATCGAGTCTAGATTTTTAAAATCTTAGCAGGTAAAATCTCCGAGTGCTGACCCGATCCATGGTCGCCCCTACCCTTTTCGAACTTCGAACAAACATTTTCGTACCGACATAAAGCTTGCACAAAATAATTTTCTAATTCCCTCATGACAATAGAAATCGCAAACAGCAAACAGGCATGAGGCATATAGGCATGGTCTTGCAAACATATAATAATAAAAATAACAACAATAATAATAAGTCCATAGAAAAGATTTTCACCAACTTAACAATCAAAAGTAAAAAGTGAAAACAAGCTAATAAAAATCCAAAAAAGTTCAACTGTCTTCCAACAATCAACCTAAATCAGGACAATCCTACAGAATACAGACATTCCCGAGTAAATATTCTGGCTGTCATCGATGGTTCTGGGAGTAATCAAAACTCAGAGGCTGCTGACAAAAAGGGGCCTACACAAACATTACGGAAGTTCATTAGATATATCCGAAATAAATGAGGAATATGTAAAATGGATAAGATACGATAGCACATATATGGCACAAAGAATCTAACTACATGCCTGTCTGATTTAACTGACCTCTGTGCAGTTGTGCTAATGATGGATTTGTCATGGTTTAGATAATAAGCAGTGATGTTATTTGTTGCTTATAACGTCCATTTTAAATTGGTTTTCACTTACAAATGTGTATTACAAGTGAATGATGGTCTTCATGGTGAATTTGAGTTTTAGAAAGATACTTCGAATCAATTTAGAGGGTGTTTGGCTAAAAGTTTATAAGCTCTTCAAAATATCTTATAGACTCTCTAAAAGTGTTTGATAGCCTTTTTAAAAAATGATCTTATAAGTCACGGGGTTAATAAGCTACTTCTGAAAAAGTGGGGAATCCCAATTTTTTTTCGAAATAATCTCTTATTTAACAACCTCCTACCTCCTTTAGTTTTCGACTATTTAATTACAAAACTGCCATTAACATCTTAAAAGCTTCATCATCGTTTTTCATCCAAACACTTTAACAACTTATTTTCAAAATAAAACCTATCATCTTATAAGCTCTAAAAACATCTTATAATATGTAATAGCTTATAAGATATTATAAATAAGCTCGGCCAAACACCCTCTTAACAAATGAACAATTTAGGAACTAGAAGAGGTGGTATATCTATTTATTTTTTCAACTTAATAGAGTTATAGTCTCGAACTCACATCTACTATTTCAAAATTAATAAGTTTGATTAACTTAAAAGATGCTAAATGCCAAATATGGCACAGTTTTAAGAGTTAAATGAATAAATGAGAATAGAAAAAGGTATACAAACAAAATAATACCACAGAGTAAGAGTAATATAAAAAGACTAACATACTTACCTATATTATTCACAATTAGTTCAAAGGGGGTAGGCTACTGAAAAAGAGCAACAGAAAGAGAACCTGGTACCTACCTGAACAAAGCCATGTCTTAGTTGATCATATGACTGAGCATACATCATTGACTGGGTCGGCCACTGCATATATAAAGCATCCCCAGAATTCTGATTTAATCCCACGGCACAATACGGGCTCATCACTTGGGTCCGGTAGTTAACAGAAGCTTGAGGAGAAGGCATCTGACCCAGTTGTGGGAAAACAGAATCATATTGGATGAATGGAGGCTGAAATTTCTGCATATTAAAAGGTGCCATGGCGAAAGTTTGAGTGCTTGGGATGCTCCTAACATATCTGCATCATACGAGAAAAGAAAAAGAATATGAGAATTAGTTCCTATACCAATTGCAAGCATATACTGCTAGAGTGAGGACTGATGGACTTGAGAATTGACAAGTTCAGCCAAAGTGACATGATCATCAGCTTAATCTATTCCGTCCTATTTATTTAGTAAATTCCGACCAAAACATATATCTTTCTAAAACATAACAACATACATTATATTACTCGTAACATAACATTCAGAAAGCCTATGGTCATTAGAATTGAGATAGTACTAAATCATGATTTTAAAAGAGTTCCTAAGAGTTAAGCAAAGGGTCAAGCAGTGCAGTAGCTAGAGAAAGAACTATACCTTCTTAAGCTAATAACAGGGCAACCAGACACTAAATAGCCCCAGCCAATCAGAGAACAATGGGCAATTCAAGCAAATCAGGGTTCGTTCTTAAGACTTCAATAACAATTGACCAAATTTTGTACAGCCAAAAGAGTCAAAGACAGAAAAAGATGAATTAACAAGCTAGGCAGAATCAAAATTTACATGAAACCTTTTAAGGAGTATACGAGTCCTAATTCGTAACATCTTCCACAGAGGTATATGCATATGTTTGCATGCTGAGATGTATAAAAGAGACAAGAAATAAAAAAGTTTTTAACATGAAATACAAGGCATATCAAATAGACATAGTAATAATTCCAGAATATATCACTATTACTTTTCTATTCCAAACTCATCTGAGCATACCTGTCATAACTGCGATCATAATCAGGGTCAGTGCGATCCTTCTCCCTGTCTCTAAAAATTGCTACTCTAGAGGAATTACCAATTTCCCTGCAGAGGTTTCTGTCCCAATCCACACCCAAGTTCCTCGAAACTTCATTATCATCTACATTCAAATTCGTCCCATCAGAAGCAGCCCGAGCCGATGCATCTTCTGATTCAGAGTTACTAGGACTACGGAAAATACGAGCTCGTGCTCTGTCATACTCCTCCTTCCTCTCTTCCACAGATCTTACTTGACTGTTTTTAAGCCCCAGTCCATTGGCATCACTAGAGGAAGCTTTAGGCCTTGGTCTAATGACAATCTTGATTTGATCAAGCCTGTCATTTTCTGACTCTTTAGCCGGAACATCTTTTAAGCAGACAGCAGGGAACTTACTCTCTGGCTTCTTTATTACCAAAATCCGGATTCCTTGTCCATCCACAACGTCCTGAACCATGGTCTGCAAACCATAGTGTTGAGCAACACGGTGTGCTGCTAGACGAAGGTATGAAGTAGGGAAGTGTGGAAATTCGAACTGCTGCAGATCAGGATTCTGCAACAACTTCTGTATATCGAGTTCCATCCGAAGAACTGATACAATCAAGCAAAAGAGACGTATGTCACAACCTATTATAAAAACTAAATTAAAAAATTAAAGGATATATCCAAAATAAATTTCCAAAAAGTGAAACAGAAATGAGTCAATTATCTTTGACAATTTACCACATTCAGATGTCAACAGCCAAACAGAAGGACTCAAACAAAAACGTGACAATTTTGAAGATTGTTTGGCAGTATAAACATTTGTTAGTAGGTTTAAACAATCTTAATTTTCCCCAGTCTAACAGTCATGCTTATGTAGAATCTAGATGCAATTTTCAGTTTTCTCTTTCAGTAAGTGGGACATGCATATCAGTTTACTAAAACACAAGTATTCAAACAAAAGCTGCCAGATATGAATCACAACAATATCATCAGCAAAAATTGCCGTCAACACATCAAATGATCATAAAGAAAAAAAAAACATTCCACGAATGTCCACATATCCAGCATGGCATATCACAAGATTGTAAAGAACATCAAAACATCATGACCTTAAAGAATTGGAAGAAGAGAGCAAAGCTATGGAAAATAATACTAATTTCAAAACATCACAAACTATTGTTAAAGCATGGCCTGGACAGCCTCTTGATTAAACTGGTGCAACAACCAACAGTGAATCCAGAGAGGATTCATTGTCGGATAATTTTTCGTTTGAATCCACTATTGTCCCCATGCTAATTTACAAAATTCAAATAAAATGTTTCATAGGACCATACCAATTTCACTATCTTGACCTCCACTCTTCATATTTTACTATAGATCCCTGTTTTTTTTTTCTTTTTTCCCTTATTTGCTTTTTCCCTTTTCCCTTCCCATTTGGATAAGCACCATGAATGGACTCCAACTCATTCCCACTGCATAATGTGCCAACTCCAACCAACTAATAATGAGATATTTGATTATTCCAACCCATCAAAATCTTCTTTTATAAATTAAGTATAAGAACTGATGGGCATAGTCAGAAGAAGAAAGAAACAGAAAGAAACTAATCAAGAACTATTGCAATTCATATATTCCCTTTTTAAATTAAATCAACCAAGTGTAGCTTCCGCTTCTCATAATATGTGAGCTTCTTAAACACTTCAGACCCCCACCTAGGTCAGCGATAACATATCCAACCACACAGATTGCCTCTATCATGATTTCCATTAACCCAACTCTCACAATAATATTGATCAAGCCACAATACACCATATTCATGAGTCCTGACCCATACAGGATAATTTTTCAGTTTAGTATCTGGCACTACCGGCTATAGTTGTTCTATTATTATATACTTATAAATATTTGAAAAAGTTTTTCAGTGCCTATCAGCATTATGACCTCTGCATCAACCACCTTTTAATTGCATCTATTTCCACATGATGTACTAGTTGCCACTAGAAGAGGTCCAATCAGTTCTCCATCAGGATAAGTAATGAGAATAGAGCATGCTTCTGTTTGCGTTTGTTTCTCAATCAGTCTGGATTTCCAACCAGCAATGGAGAGACAATGAGTACCTCTACAAGATTAAGCATACAACGTAAACTATAATCTTGACAACACATTCTGCCATGAATAACCTGTACTACAAGTATTCTCAGTTCACAACTCATAACTATTGTAAGTACTAAATTCAAAGTTCAAACATCAAAAAATAACTAGGTCATGCAATTCTGCACACTGCTGTAAGATTCTGGTATGCAATAGTATCTCAGAAAGAAATAATTCTCTTATGTTCTTCGACGTTTAAGAGAAAAATCGAGCTAATTCACGAACCAATTCAGCGTCACCAATCCAGATCCACCTCAATTCAATACCACGACAAAGACAGACAAAATAGAAGCCCATTATATAACTCAGAGCAAAACCTTGCATCTCAACTACACACAAAAACAATAAATAAATGAAAAAAACAATAGCAAATCTCTCAACTATAACAAAGAACAAACCAAATTATCAAACTGAGAGCAAATTACACACAAGCACCACAAAAAACCATCCAAGAACAAAGATAATAATAACAATAATCGAAAAGAACTAACTGGTTAGACGGTGACGAGGGTTTTGAAGAGCCTCAACGAGGAACGGATCCACCATAGACACATACGTCGGCGGCGACTGATTCTCCTTCCCCTCCAATACGGCGCTGCACTCACTCGCCTCAACAGGTACTCGAGAAGTCAAATCCATATTCCAACAATAACAGAAGAAAAAAAACAATACAAAACTAAGAACGTACAAAGGGTATATATAACAGATAAAATCCTAAGTATGAATGGTGACACACTCCTCCTGTGTAAAGGAGCAGCGAGAAGGGGGAATTGAGAAAAGGGTAACCCCTTTCTCCAAATTCCTTTGGGTTTATCTATCCCTTCCACCACTCGAAGAGAGTGATGGACTAGAATTAGGATTTGGATTTATATGGGATGTTTTTTTTCATGGAGATTTTTTTCTTTTTTCTTTTCTTGTCAAACTTTATGGACGGAGTGAAGAAGATGAAAAGTCCTAAAAGGACAATGGGTAGCCAAGCGAGTCTTTAGGAATCGGGAATATCTATCAATCCAGTGGATGTGGTGTATGGGCGGAAGGGAGGAGGATTACCAATAACAGAGTGCCGCGTGTATGTTGATTATGTGGCGGGATGTTAGTGGTTAGGATTTTAAAGTATCCTGTTTTAATGAAACGGTTTTGGGCCGTGGTTTTGGGCTGTTGATCCATTCAATTGAAAGAAGAATTTCATTTATTTCGATCAGGCCCAATTCAACCGATTAGATGCCTAGAAGTTAGAATAAAACATCGAGCCCAGACCATTGAATGAAGTAAATGATAAAGTAGTACTATTGTAAAAGTTCATTTACAAAAATAGATTTCTTAATAAGTAGCATTTCAAAGAATCTTTATTCTGACTCCTCTAACGGATTTTATAGATAAGTAACTCATCCAAAAATTTATTCTAAATTAACCTTCAAACAATTATTTAGATCTAAAGTCTATATCAAAAATGTACCCAAACAAGCGAAAAATGAAACCTTCAATAGAAATACGGGTGCTAGATGTATTGGTTTTTGGTTAATTACAATTTACGAAGGAATAGCCCAAACCATTGAATGAAGTAAATAAAATCAATAAAATTAAAGTACTCATTCCATTTGGTTCACAAACATATCTATTTTTTTTTATGTGAGTCTGAAATCCAGCTCAGACCGTGCTTGAAAATCGATCTACTTTCATTTGGTAATTTGGCCGAAATTCCTTGCCTCCTCGATACTCAATCAAATCCTCTTTTTGACGATTGATCAATATCTGGTTTCTTCACACGATTATTTTATAAAGGATGAAACTTCATTTTAATTCAGATATTTACTTTTCCTAAAGTTCACACTATTTTATAAAAACGAAATTAAAAAAAGAAGAAAAAAAGGTTATTCACTTTGTATTCCTTACAGGCTTACAGTTAGGTACCCACTGTACCATATGAATGACCAAACTAAAATGCACCATATCTTGATCTTCCACTAAAAGTATGGGCAAATTGTTTGATTCTCAAAAGGAAAAAAAAGGAATGGACAAATTCTCTAGTTTAATTTTTAGTAAAAGTTAAATGTTTATTCATTATTTCTAGTACTTAGTTGTTGCTTTTAAATTGTTTGTACATTGATAATTGGGTTAAGGACAAAAAATACCCAACATTCTAGAAAAAATGACACATTTAGCTCTCGGTTTTTTTCCGGACATTTGTATGCTCCCACTTTTTCCGGACATTTTTATGCTCCCGTCAATGTTTCCGAATTTTTTACGTTGTTGTTTCATCTAGAAAATTTCAGTGAAAAAAATCATTTTTTCCCATTAAATAATCAGTTTTATACTCGAAATATTATAAAAATCGAGAAATAATGAAATATACACATAAACAACACATATTAGAACAACACATTGAAAATATTATAGAAACAACACATGTAGTGAAAAACACAATACTATGTTTGATCCAGTCCTTGAAAACGCATAAAACACATAGAAATAACCAAGAAACAACAAAACAACATTAAAAACTATATAAAAATAATCTCGAAATAATATAAAAACAACACAAAAACAAAAAAAAACTTAAAAATATGTATAAGAAAATATATTGAAACATTGAATACGTACATGGTAACAATAAAGAAACATTATAACAACATTAAAAACAGTATAGAAACAACCCAGAAACAGCAGGAACAATATAGAAAACATCACATCAATAAAAAGAGTTTAAAAATAGGTAAAATTTGCGTTAATACATTGAAAACTACATGGAAAAAGCTGAGAAACATCATAACAACATTAATGATGCTATTGAAACAACTCAGAAACAATATATAAAACAACACATGAACAAAAAAGAGTATAAAAAATAATAAAAGTTGTATTGAAACATCGAAACAAGAATGAAACAACATAGAAACAACCAAGAAATAAATAGAAACAAATTCTCAAAAAAAAAAAAAATAGAAACAACATCTAAACAACAGAAATCTATATATATATATATATAAAGAGAAAATATTCTCAAAATAGTAACCTTAAAATTTTTCCGCCCATTTTTTTATTCCTATAAAAAGTAATAAAAGTCTGGAAAAATAAAATATAAAAAATATTTTTAATTCTATGGTTTCCAAATCTGTGTACTCCATTGATTGGTTTTCCAAATATGTGTGTGTAGTGCATTAATTATTATATTTGTCCTTTTATTTTTCTTTTAAAAATTAATAATTTTTTTCGTTTTTGATTTGTTTTTTATGTATAATATATTAAATTAATCAAGTGTTTATGACATTCAATTTGATACCCATATTGCACGTATAAAATAAAAAATAAATATAATAAATTAAAAAGATATATTTACTCAAAATTTATTTTATAGTGGGTTTTAAATATTATGCATTAGCACTATTGAACAATTTGTATATTCATGTATTTTTACTGTTGTAATTTCTTATATTCAATAAATCGAGTTTTCACCCTCCATGTAATTTGATAAGTTCTGATTATTAATGTGAAATTAAGTTAACAACAACTTTTATACTTTCTTAACTTATAAAAATACAAATTTCTTAGTTTCATTAAATCGAATTTTCGCATAATTCATACTTTCCTAATTTAAAATAAATAATTTTATATTTTCATCTTTGAAAAATAATGAAGATCATTGTATAAAAAAAGTGATATGAATACTTATGTTTTTTTATAACTGGTATGATTTCGGCATATTCTGAACCATGATTTAATATTTACAATTTGGAAATACTAAATATGAGAACCCGAATAGAACATAATAATTGAAAATTCCAAATAATACAATACAAATTCCTAAACTAAATTTTTTGAAATTTAAAAATTGATTAAACAACGTGAATAAATAATATACATGACAAAATCCGCAAAAGTAAAAATATCTCCAAGAAATAAATATAATAAAATTAATAATATTGCCTAAACTATGTATTATTGCCTCCTATTTTCTTAATTAATATACTTAGTTCTCTTACACATGCACAATATTCAAAAATAATTTTGCATCTGAATATACTACTACAACCTTGAAAAAAAATATGACGCATACTTTCACACTTATTAGGAATCTAAACACGACTATAACGAAATGGATGATGAGGCACACTTATGTGGTTTTATGAAAAATCAGTTTTCAAAGATCGAACACAAATACATAGACTTGAATGTATTTTTTTAATGATTTTGAGGTATGATATTTTTCGTTTTGACTTTATCAATAAAAAAATTAAACATGTCAATTATTTGATGTTATATTAAATCATTACAATGTATGAGATATAATTCGTAAAACTATTAGAAATACTGAAATGTCACAGTACAAAACGAACGCCTCACATATATATACTCGTGCATTGCACGGGCCAAAGACTAGTAACATATAAAGGAATATATGAACAAAAAAGTAAAAAAAATAACAAAAAATAATGGATAAGCGTAAAAAAAGTCAAAAAAATTCAACCAAAAGGTAAAAACGGGAATGAAGCGTAAATAGTGAGGATTTTTTAAAAAAGGAGAGTGTATGGTGGAATTTCCCTTGATAATTTGTGGTCTTAGACTTTTAGTGTAATGGTCAAGTACATATGTACATATTCTAAGAACAACTCCAACAGGGTTGCAAATTAGCGCTCAACGCCAAATTTCCATCTCCAGCTGTGCGCCAATTGTAGGCGCTATTTTGCATTTTGCTATGGCGCTACACTGTAGCAGCGCTATTCTTCTCTCTTTTTTTTTTCATTTTTTGTTAATTTTTTTTATGTTTATCATAATTTTAAATATTGTTATTAATCTTATATTTCAATTATCTAATAAATCTAAAATTATTCAATTATATGTGATATTTTTTTTTGAAACCGTATGTGATTATTTTTTTGTATTATGAATTGTTATCTTAATTTTATATTAATTTCATTCAATAATGTATTATTTTGAATTTGATTAATTTTTTAAAAATAAAAAAACTAATAAATACTAAATTAACTAAAATCACATATGTGATATATTTATCAATTATAAAGTACTAAAAATAAATATTAAATGAATAAAATAAGGAATCTTATGGAATATTCTTTTTTAGTGAAAAAATAGTGCAAACTGCTGGAGATGTGATATAGATTTTGCACTAAAATAGTGCAGATTTTGCACTAAATTGGTGCAAGCTACTGGAGATGGTCAAAAAAAAAAAGGTACATATGTACATCAAAAATACCATTCAACTAATTAACGATGACCATAGATTCATCTATGACCAAACAACGACCATTCAAATATCAACAATTAATTAGTTATAAACTATAATAAAATAAAATAAATAGACAAATATTCACATTTAAAGCGGAACTCCAATCCAACTATAAGTTTTCGAATCTTCATTTTATTTTTTAAACGCAAGTTAATTGCAAAAATGGTACCACAAGAATTTGCATATTGCAAATTTAGTCCATATAGAGCAAAATATTCCATTGAGATTCATTTTGTTGCAAAAATATTTCCGGAAACCTAATTTTGCCATTTTGGTCCCCTTTTCTTACTTTTTACAATTTTGGTCTCAAATATTAGTTTTATTTCTACTTGTATACTCAATTTGCCTTATATACTGTTGATATAAAATTGTATCAAAGAATACCAAAAGCAGGATCAAGTTGACAAGGACCACAAAAGACGTATTTTCATCATGGACCACAAATCTAAAAAAGAAAAGATTCCCCGGCAAAAATAAAAGAGACATGTGAACGAGGCTCTGCCAAAATAAAAAGGCACCAACTGACAGAAGGACAATAGTGTAAGCCAAGACATAAGCAATGACGTCTTAAAATTTCAAGAAGCTGGGGAAGTCTGAATTTGAAGTCCGGTCTATAAATACATGATTTGAAGGAAGTTGAAGGCATCGATCATCCTCTCCAATTTTCTTAAAAATAAAAAGAGTTGTAACATTTCCAGTCTATGTGTGTGAGTTCTGAAACTACAGTAAGTAGCTAAAGAAGTAATCTCCTTCTCTAATTAGAGTGGCTACTAACGTAATAAAATTTATTATGTCTAAATAACCTCCATGTTTTTTTTCATCTTTCTCTGAAACTTTGTTAAAATTTTACCAAAAATAGTATTGTGCGCCTTGAGGTAAAAAACAAAACAAGGTTGTGTTGATCGCTAGCTTAGGTGTCTTTGATGAAGGAATACGTGACTGGAACTATTGATTGCGATCGTGTGGTTGAACTGCAAGGAATTGTTCATAAAATCCAACAGATACAACCCGACATTATTCCGGTCAAGAATTTACGAAATATGGTTTAATTTTAGTAAATACGCGGAAACATGATGGACTTGATATGGTTGTAATGGACTATTTTATTTTGTTAGTGGACTTAAGCAAATTGAAACTAAGTTTACATATTAGTGACACCTTTGCAGAAGTAAACCCTATTAAATTTATCAGCTAGAAATCTAGCATGATCTCTAAACCTTATAATATGAGGTTGGCCTAAGCAGATATAACAATTTCACGAACAAAATATATGACAGAAAACGAAGGTGATCATGTAATTTGGAGCACAATTGGACATAATATGGTAATTTAGGACTCTTACTGCAACTTTTATAAACTTTTATTAACAAATTGTCCTGGCGTATTGGGGACAAAAATTATATTTCATAATTTAATTAAATATAATTCTTTTTATATTTTGTTTATTTGATATTAATTTTTCAATAGGCTCTTGATAATTAAACTAGCCCAAAGGAGTCCGGATTGGCCCAAGCGGTCGTTTTCTCCTACGTGGACTCGCTCATAAGCCAAATTCTCATACACGGCCCATGGGACCAATCTTCCAGGTATTAAAAGGTCTCTCATATTAACTGCAAGTAATTAACTTATAATTAATTATGGGACCGGCGAATCAGACGATACTGTAAGCTCGTTTTCACTTTCTTCTCCATGTATAGATGGCTGAGAAGGGAGGACCAATTGTTTCGGAGTCTGTGCTAAAGAAACAGAAGAGAAGTGAGGAATGTGCTTTGCCAAAAAGCAGGAGCTTCCGCTTTGAAGGAGAAGAATTTGCGAACAGGAAGGCGATTTTTAACAGAGCTCAGCAATATGCTAAGGAATACGCGGAGTAGGAAAAGGAGCTGATTCAGCTGAAGCGTGAGGCAAGGTTGAAAGGAGGATTTTATGTGAATCCTGAAGCTACGTTGCTATTCATCATTCGCATTCGCGGTATTAATGCCATGCACCCAACGACGAAGAAGATTTTGCAGCTGCTGCGTCTTCGGCAGATTTTTAACGACGTGTTCCTAAACGTTAACAAGGCAACTGTGAATATGTTGCACAGGGTTGAGCCGTGCGTGACTTTTGGGTACCCCAACTTGAAGAGTGTGAAAGAATTGATATACAAGAGGGGCTATGGCAAGGTCAATAAGCAGCGTATTGCTTGGACAGATAACGCAATCATTGAACAGACTCTGGGTAAACATGGTATTATCTGCATGGAAGATCTTATTCACGAGATCATGACTGTGGGACCTCACTTTAAGGAGGCGAATAACTTTCTCTGGCCGTTCCAACTTAAGGCACCGTTGGGTGGTCCGAAGAAGAAGAGAAATCACTATGTTGAAGGTGGAGATGCTGGAAATCGTGAAGACTATATCAACGAGCTTATCAGAAGAATGAACTAGATTTTGTTACCTTAGTAATTTTGGAAATTTGAGATTCTACTGTTAAAACTTCAAGATTGTGGAAAATCTTTTGCCAGTGTTGTTTTTTTGCTTATACTGAATTGTTTCTTCTTTCTGGTACAATATCAAGATTGTTAATGACAATTTTGTGTTATGATTTATATTAGTTTCATTCTGGTTCGTTTCAGAACCACCATAAAAAAAACTTATAATTAATTATTCTCCTACACATTCAATATTCATTTATTGTCTTAATTTCTCTCTCGTTCACCGTGCTGACTTGAGCGTCGGAGGGGCTTCCTTGGGACAACCTCCAGGGCCCTCTAACGTTTGCGCGTGTGTGCATGCAAGTTCCCAAACGAAGGAGTTAGCAGTTCTAGGAGCAGAAGACGAGAAGACTTCCCCCTCGGGAAGAGACTAGCCTGAAGACTTCCCTCTCGGGAAGAGGATTTTGGTCAACTCACTTGACGTAGGTGATCTGCTCTAAAAAGTAGCATCATTTTGGCGCCGCCTGTGGGAATAGTCAAAGTGCACGAAGATGCAAACTCAATTGCTAACACGTGACGGCGGATCTCAAATTGCAGGCTGAGGCGCCGGAGACCAACAAGAAGAGCGATCGCCTGTAAGACGGGGAGCCAATGCTCCTCATCCCCTCTTCCGTTTGCAAAAGGGGCGCCACCCCCTCCTTCTGAGGGGGCTCCGTCCGCTGAAGAAATTCACTTGACTCGAGAGGCCTTGAAAGTTTTGTTGGAAGAGACTGTCCAGAAAACAATCCAAGACATATTAAGACATCAAGCCGCAGCAGATGCTTCAGAAAGACCAATGCGGGCTCCGCCCACCGCTGAAGACCCTAATCGACGCGATCAGAATGATAGAGAAGAAGGTCGCAATAAGAATCAAAATCGTGAAGAGCCACCACCGGTTGAAGAATCTCAAGCAGTACATCTTAGCTAAGCCAACTCACGAGCTACGACATTAATGAAGATGAGCCCATTGGCTCCTCTGGTCTTATTTGAACTATCGCCACCAGGAATCAAGACCTCCAATCTCCCGAAGTATGATAGAACTGGAGACCCGCAGGAACACTTGGACTAATTCTATGCCAAGGTGGATCATATCACATGGATGCCTCATCTTTGTAAGGTGTTTTGCACTACTCGACCAGCAGTGCATCGACATGGTTCAATCAGCTCCCGATGGGATCGACAGGATGGACAAGCTCACAGAAGCATTTATGCATCAGTTCTCCATCAGCAGAAAGTGTCCCAAGACCATCTCTCACCTCTTTTAGGTGAAGCAGAAGGAAAGAGAAACATTGCGGGAATTCATGAAACGGTTCGTGGAAGCTGTCAACGAAGTTACCAACGTCCAACATGAGACCTTGGTTGGGATATTGCAGCAGAACCTACGCCAAGGGCGTCTGAAAGAGTCTCTGGCCGGAAAGCCTCCATCCAACATGGATGAGCTATTGAACCGAGTAGGGAATCATATTCGAGTGGAGGAGTCCACCAAGCTTGAACCCAGAATCAAGCGCAAGTCCCGGGAAGAAGAAGAAAAACCAAGCCCCAAGAGAAACAACCAAAAGGACCCAAGGGGAAGAAAAGTCAAATGTAAACACACCCCTTTGAATGCACCCCTAATCGAAGTCATGTACGCAACCCAACGACAGGGAATCATAGAGCCTCCCAAAGGGATGAGGGACAGTCCCAAACGAGCTCAATCCAATGAATATTGCCGCTTCCATCAAGATAAAGGTCACGCTACGGATAGGTGTTTCCATTTGAAAATGAGATCGAGCGACTCATCCATGCGGGCCACCTCAAGGATTATATGGATCAGATCAAGTGTCATCGTGATCCAAAGCAGCACGAAGCAAAATGCAGCAGCCAAGGCCAGAAATGAGTGGAGTTCAAACTCCACCACTCTCTAGCCTTCAGTACGCCTAGGACCCGTCCGTGGCGTTTCAATATTTCATTTATTTGTTTTTATTTAAAGTCTCATAAGATGCTAGTCTACTTATTTTGTGTTTATGGCCTAAGAGTCGAGTATCTACGTATTTTTTCTCTGCCAAGGTAATCGAATTATGAATAAAGTACTTGTTTTCTATCCAAACATGTGCAACACACTTACATGGATGGTGACTAATAACTTATGAACAGGGACTTTCCTGAATCTAAGTAGCAGACATTCAAGTCAGAACGACTCTAAGGGTTACCCATAGTGAGATAGCTTCATGCTATCCAGGGTTCCCGGGGGATATCCATAGTGAGGTAGCTTCGCGCTATCCAGGGTTCCCAAAGGTCTCCCATAGTGAGGTAGTTTTGCGCTGTCCAGGCTTCTCATTAAACCCATAGTGAGGTAGCTTAGTGCTATCCAGGGTTCCCGGGAGATGCCCATAGTAAGGTAGCTTAGCGCTATCAAGGGTTCCCGTAGATTGCCCAAAGTGAGGTAGTTTAATGCTTTCCAGGGCTACAGAGGTCGCCCATAGTGAGGTAGCTTCACGCTATCCATGGCCCCTCATTCAAACCCATAACAAGGTAGCTTAATGCTATCCAGGGTTCCCGAGGGATGCCCGTAGTGAGGTAGCTTAGCGCTACCCATGGTTCCTGGGGGTTGCCCATGTAAGGTAGCTTAGTACTACCCAAGGCTACAGAGGTCGTCCATAGTGAGGTAGCTTCACGCTACCCAGATCCCCTCATTAAAACCCATAGTGATGTAGTTTAATGTTATTCAGGATTTTCGGGGAATGCCGCTAGTGAGGTAGCATCATGCTATCCAGGGACCTCAACATATTAACCTTCCGGCTAAGACCCCGAATGGGAGGTCCTAGTAATTTACCTCCCCTCGCTAAGACCCCGGAGGGGATGGCCTTACCCGGCTAAGACCCTGGGTGTGATGACCCCTTTTGGCTAAGACCCCAAATGGGAGTGGCCTCCTCATAAGAGGTCCTGGTAATTAACTTCATCCGATTAAGACTTCAGAGGGGATAACCTCACTTAACTAAGTTCCCAGGTGGGATGATCCACTTCGACTAAAACCACAGATAGGAGGGGCCTCCTCACAAGGAGGTCCTAGTAAAATTTCTTTGCCCTCCAGCTAAGACCCCGGAGGAAGGGGCCTCTTCACAAGAGACTCGGTGAATCCTTCTCCATGATGAAAATGTGCAAGAAAAAAAAGGAGGTGAAAAATGCTAACACATATGGAGAAGAGATCAAAAGTCTAAAACAAAAATTATGGTGGAAGCTCCAGAAAAGATCCCCTTCCAAGCTTAGGAAATATGCCCCACGAACTTTGAGAGGGCGCCCACTCCGAGCTCAGGAAGGACATCCTTCAAAATATTACTCCCCAGCGAAAAGAAGAAAGAAAGATTCTAACACATGGGGAAGACATCAAAAGCAAGGCCAGAGAAGAGTTCCAGAAGAAAGCCCCTTCCAAACCCCGTAAGGGCGCCCATTAGGCTTCGGAAGGGCGCCCTCAAGAACTCATAGGATGGCGCACATTAAACTTAAACACGAGTACTCTCGGCTATTCCGAAAGAATCAAGACTTCCTTGCGAAGGAAAGATCCACCTCAACGTGGAAAGCAAAAAAGGCTTCTACAAAAAAAAAATTATATCAGATTATTACGCTAAATAATGACTTGGGGAAAAACCTAAAGGAGCGCCCTCCTCCGAGCTCCGAAAAGGCGCCCCGGGAGCCCCAAGGGGGCGCCCTCCTCCGAGTTTCGGAAGGGATCCCCTTGATGTTAAAATGTAATACAAAGTCTAATCTCCCGCAAGAAGTTATACGCAAATATCACAAGTAAAATGTGACTCCAGGAAGCTAATAGACATAAAGAAAATGGAGGAATCATCCAGCCCCATCAGGCAAACAAACATCTCAAGGTTAAGAGGATGGAGAAATATTCAAGTGCATAAAAGAAAATATCCAAATGCGTAAAGCAAGCCCTAAACAGGTGGGCATGAAGAAAAGATTATCACTACTCAAGCGGGAGGCACCTCATCTCCATCAGCAACATCTCTATCGCCACCAACATCGTCGGGAAGATCCGCCAAAGCCTCATCCTCCTCCTCGGAAACACCACAATCTAGGATGACGATCAGCTCCCTAGAAGCCTTTCCACTCTACTGTAGAAGTTTCTGGCAGCGGCGCACCATCTTGTCATAATAAGTGCAAGACTCTCTCATCATGTCGGAACGATAGGACAAGGAGCCTCTGTAAGCTTCAACAGAACTAGACCTCTTCTTAACCAGCAACTCAACTCCAGAGGGAGACTGGAAGAACAACTCACCCGTCTTGGCCTCATGGGCAAGCTGACACTTTGCCCGGGCGCATTGCTTCGACAAATATGACATCTCGCACTTGTGATGGCTAGCTGCGGACTTGAGTGCATTCACCTCACCTCGAAGCCGTTGATTCTCTGCCTCGGTCACCTCGCCTAGATGGTTCGAAGCCTCTGCAAGGTTTAGGGCCTACAACATAATTTTTACAAGTCTTGGCCAAGTAAAGAGAACAAAGCATGAAAGGTGGAAATGTGAAGAAATTATGGAAGCTTACCCGAGCAAGGTCCCCGCAAAGGTGAGTCTCCATGTCCTTGAAGGACAAAGACCCAAGGCGGGACTGGTCATCAGATGATATAACTTATCGAGTACTGGTGTAGCCAAAGCCAGAATCAGTATAGTCCCAATAGGACTGGATCCCCTCGCGAAGGTTCACTCCACCAGAGAAGAGAGCTCAGGGACCAACACTCTCAGAAGCAACAACGCTAGGCTCCATCCTCGGCCTCTTCCCTCCGGAGGGCCTACAGAAGGACGCGAAGCTGGAGCGACATTAGCACAATCAATGGAGCGTGAGCCAAGACGTCTCTCACCCTCTTGATGAGAAGGGCGCCTCTCACTCTCCTAGTGATAAGGGTCGGGGACTATCACTCCGAGGCGAGACACTCGAGCTCCCGCCAGCAGCAGACTTCTCCTTAGCCTTCTCCTTCTTTTTGAAAGCAATCAACTCTGCAATATGATCTAACTCTCCTTACCTGAAAAGCATGTAGAAGCAACATCAGAAAAGAGAAATCTAGGAATACCCAAATGCATAAAGCAAGCCTAAACATGTGTGCAGGAGTCAAGGCCATCTGGGCTGAAAATAACTATCACTGCTCCAGAAAGGTGCTCTCTCCAAGCTCCAGAAGGGTACTCCCTCCAAGCTCAAGAAGGATGACCCATAAAATTGTTCCAGAAGGGTACTCTCTCCAAGCTCCAGAAGGGTACTCCCTCCAAGCTCCAGAATGGGAAAACTGCCACAAAATTGCATCCGCATGAGCTGACAGGCTTTGTTCGCGATGACTTGCCGATGACTTATTTGGGTGTCCCTTTGTTCAAGGGGCGAATGACGAAAGAGCTCTTCCTCCCGGTGATTCGAGAGGATGTTGGATAGAGTTGTTGGGTGGTCGATCGACATCTCTCCTTTGGTGGTAGGCTCGCTCTTATTCGAGCACGCTAATGGCCACCCCGTTGCATATTCTTGGTCATGCGGCCGCCAAAGACGATTCTACAGTTAGATTGGAGCAGATCATGGCTAGATTCTTCCGGGGGTCCTATGCGGGATAGAAGAAGATTCATTGGATCGATTGGGATATTATCCGCCATCCTATTTCGAGGGTGGGTGGGGTTGCGCCGACTTTCGGATATTCGACGCCTTGATTACAAGTTGTGGTGGAGGTTAACGCGAGGGCCATTCGTTGTGGGCTCAATTTTTATCGCAAATCGTTACAACGGGCCGGTCTCCTGTAGAGCCTCGTAACACATAATCATAGTCATCGTGGAGGCGCTTGAGGCGGATCGGTATTCGAGCCCGGGAGCGGATTTTTCGGTCTATTGGCGGTGATAGCCGTGTTAGTTTCGGGATGATACTTGGTTTGGGCATCGGTCGCTATGCGGATCATTGTTTGGATCGGTCGTTGGGTCATATGATGGTTGATTGGTTCATTTGCGATGGTATGTGGGATAGAGATAGATTGTATCGGTCATGGTCTCCGGATATGGGCTTCCGAGAGTCTCATTGAGGATATATCCGGGGTTCCGATTCTCTTTGGGTCCGAGGATATCATGCGGTGGATGTTTACCTCTCATGGTGGGTTCTCTATGTCTTTCGCTTGGGATTCTCTCCGGGGTAGAAATGCTCGTAACCTTCGTATGGTGCCATTTGGAACGATGCTCTTATTCCTACTATCTCTATATTCCTTTGGCACCTCCTTCGTAATCGTCTTCCTGTGGATATCAAGCTTCAGGCATGTGGCACTTCCCTTGCCTCACGTTGTTGTTGTTGCTTGAATAATCCACATTCATCTCCTCAGTCGAATCTATCCCTCACCTCTTTTCGATGAATGATAATCTTGTTGATCCGTGTGGAATCACTTTATTCCTTGGTTTGACACTACACTTCCACACACCACCGATATGATATTGTTCCTTTCATTTTGGAGGAATTGCACACACGGATCACACACGAGGCACTTGAGTTTCTTGGTTCCCTGCTTGATTTTATGGTTTGTCTGGACGGAAAGGAATTGTGTCAAGCATCGACACCTTCCTTTCCTGGCATCTCACATTATTTGGCAAGGTGGAGCGGTATCTCCGGATTCTTGTTTGGTCGGCGTCTCGAACCCGTGATTGGTCCGGATGCTTCCCTCTTTGTTGGTTTTTTGGGAGTGCTCCACCACGGGTTCCACGCAAGTCGAGGATTGTGATTTGGCAAGCCCCTCGTCTCCTCGGATCAAGTGAACACGAATGATTCGTTTGATAGGGACACTTTGATTCTTTGGAGGAGGGGATTAATTCGAGATCATTCGAGGCGGACTTATGTTGGCTTTTCATTATTCTCTCCGGCGGTGTCTAGCTTTCATGCCGAGCTTCTAGCGCTATAGATGGGGCTCGGCATGCCCGTCTTTTTCTCTTCATATTTGGATCGAGTTGGATGCAGCGGTGGTCACCACGATCACTTCCGGTGGCCTTCAGCTCTTGGCGAGTTCAAGACACCCCGATTCGCATTCGGAACATCTTTGAGGACCTTGATTCGATTTCCCACATACACAAAGAAGGGAATCGACCGGCAGATCACCTTGCGAGTTGGGAGTGCTGCGCCTTGGCGATCACATTGTTGATGAGGGCACGACTTCTCACCACCTCCTAGCGCTCATTCGGATGGACCATTTGGGATATCCGAGCTTCAGATTTTTATAGATCATTGGTTCTCATTTTATTTTGAGATATCTCATTATGATAGTCTTTCTAGATATCGTAGTGATAGGTTATTTGTTATTTGATTTTCTCCCACCTTGACGGACATGACATTGTATGACATTTTGATTATTTGATATACAGGTAGGGGATCACGCCTCAATCCCCCACCCCCCGGGGTGTTATTCTGCAAAAAAAAAAAACTTACAAGAAGATAGAGGAACGCAGGAATGAAGAAAGGTCAGAATCCGAGATTTGGCTCGAAACGGGAAAAAACTTGGGGAAAAAATGAAGAAAATACAAGGAATTAAGGACCAGGGGGCTTGGGCCGCCCTCCGAAAGGGCGCCCTCCTCCACGCAAAAGGGCGCATGAAATGTAGGAAAAGTTCATTGCATGATTATGTGAGAAGCTACATGGAAATGATTATATGAGCAGCAACAAGATAAATTGTTAATGAGCTAAGAAAGGTTAATGGGCTAAGAAAGCTCAAATCTTGGAGGAAATATCAACCCATTTGGTGAGGGCGCCTTTCAGTGCTCCCCACAAGGACGCCTATGGGGTGCCCTTGTCCGCCCCGAGGAAGCGTTCCGAAGCAATTTCCATCCTCATCTCACCTCTCACCTCAACTTTCAAGAAATTTCCTATGTCTTTTACAAGGCAAAAAATTTCAAAGTTGAGAGGTGGGGAGAGAAAATTTATTTTTGGAAGACATGGTCAAAGGCTCTCATCTCAAGCGTCCTCGTGCACATGGATGTAGCCAGGATTTTCAGTCAATGCGGTCAAATATTTTTTTCATTTTAACGGGGCGAGTGTCGAGCCAATATTTTAATAAATAGAAAATAAAATACATTGCAATAAAAACACATATTTAAAAGTCGTACCCTACAATAATTCTTTGCGTGTTTTCATACTTTGAAACCGCTTTACAATGACATCATTATCAAGTTTGTGACATACATCTCTTTCTGCATAACAAACAAGACAATCATTTATCCATTCATCACTCATTCGGTTGCGTAATTTATCCTTCACAAAGCCCATCGCAGAAAACACTCTTTCAACCGTAGCGGTGGCAACCGGTAGAATTAACGACAAAAAGTCAAAAGCTTATAAACAAAATGGTATATCTTATTTTTCTTTGTCTCAACTAACTTCTCTGCAAGATCACTCAAGACTTTCAACTCTTTAAATGCGTTGTTAGAACACATATCAAAAATATAAGTATCAAGTTGATCATGAAGCTTATTAATATTTGTTCTTGAAAAATCTTGTGGGTAAAACTCGGCAAGTTAAATCAATCTCTTCTTATCAAACGCACAAAACAAATCTTGTGGACACAAACAAGCTACACAAAGCAATAACTCCGTGCTTACCTCCGAGAATCGGTCATTCAACTCTTGTAGTTGCAAATCGACCACAACATAGAATAAATCCACACGATAGTGATGTAAATTTGTTAGCTTTCGTGCATTACGTTGTGGACGACCACGGATATCATTGCACATATACATATCATCCATTTTGAGAACATCAATGTCATGCTTTTGACAGAAATTACAAACATCATCTAAAAATGAATCCCACCCATCTTCTTTCAACATTTGAAGACGGCGCTTGCCAACTTTCCCAAATCCATTGCATTCACAATATCCTGATCTTTCAACTGTAGTGCCTGTGACAACTCACTTGAAATTCCTAATACAATTCTCATCATGTGTAAATTGAATGCAGAATCAAAAGAATGTATCGACTTTGACAAATTAAATGTCTCTAACTTCTGATCAGAAGAAGAAGAATCGTCTTCATAAATCATTTCAAGAACATCACCCACAACAGAAAGCATGGAAAGCAAGCTGATCAAAGAATTATAATGAGAACCCCAATGTGTATCTCCAGCACGCCGAAGACTACTTTCTTGATTAAGTCCCCGACCACTTGAAACCTCACCTGTTTCAATCCTTCAATAATAAAGTTTGAATGTTTTTCTCGAAGGAGATCAGAACGTTTACAAGATCCTCCAACAACATTTACCACATCAGTAACAACACGAAAAAATTCAGCAACTGGAATACTTTTCTTTGCCACGACCACAAGAGCTAGTTGAAGTTGATGAGCAAAACAATATATATAATAAGCACATGAGTTCTCCTTTAAAATAAGTGCTTTTAAACCATTCAACTTCCCTTGCATATTACTAGCCCCATCATATCCTTGCCCTCTCAGTCTTGATATGCTCAAATTATATCTAGAAAATATCTTATCAATGGCAGCCTTAAGTGAGATTGACGTGGTACTAGTGACATGTTCAATCCCTATGAAACATTCATTTATATGTCCACTTTTGTCTACATAACATAAGATAATTGACATTTGCTCATTTGTCGACACATCACGAGATTCATCAACTAGAATGGAAAATAATGAATCACCAAGATCTTTCAAGATAACATTTATTGTTTCAGCAGCACAAGCACTAACTAAATCCTTCTGAATATCAGGTGATGTTAACTTGTTGTTTTTAGGAGCATTTTCCAATGTCACACCTTTAATAACATCATTATGATCACCCAAAAATTTCAACAGAACATGAAAATTACCTGGATTGCGTGAACTCTCTGATTCATCGCTACCCCAAAAAGCTAATCCTTGTTGCAACAAAAGTCGAGTACAATCTAGCGATGCATACAAGCGATTTCGATAATGATCCTTTGCCTGTTTTGATTGCTTGTGAAAAATTATTTGAATATGTTGATCTTGGTTCATTAATGCTTCACACTTCATTTCGGCTTGATTGTGCTCACTATCATGATGCCCAATATGAGTTGTAAGTCTTTCTTTATTTTTCCAATAAGTGAATCCCTCGCTAACAAATGTGTCGCCTCCTGATTGTTTTCCTTTATTTGTTTTAAACAAATAACAAGAGAGACAATAAGCGGCATCTTTTGATATACTATACTCCAACCAATCACCAAATTCAGAAAACCATGAAGAGTTGAATCTTTTGTATATGCTTTCTCCAAATTTACGTTTTGGGAATGCATGATCTGTAGGTTGGCAAGGACCTTTTTGCAAATATACTCTTCGAACTTGATCTCTAATTTTAGGACTGTAGTTTGCAATTGGAATCCTAAGTCCAGGATCATAGGGAAGTTGTGCGGCATCGAATTCAACAAGCATACTTGAGCTTTTCTCAATTGTGTTTGAACCATCCTTAACTCTATTTGTAGCCTCGGATGCATTGTTTATACTTTTCGAAATTCTATTTGTGCTTTCTATAGTTATACTTTCTTCAAGAGATCTTTTTCTAAAATATCTCTCCATAATCAACAAAATCCAACAAGAATAATAAATTAAACATAAATTCCAAGGATATGGTTATCCACTAAATCAAATTGAAATTATCCCAAACCTGACACTTTCTAATTAATTGCTTGTGAAATGTATAAATTTTTAGTTAACATATTTGCTTTTACAATCACCAATTTTGCCTATTGGATCCCAAAAAATAAACTATCCACTAAATCACAAACACCAATTTGGCCATGTTATTAATACAAAAATTAACTATAAAATAAATCAAATTGAAATTCCCGAAAAAAAAGAAACAAGGAAGAAAAACAATATAATTATGAAATCATATAAAAAGGGCTTTACAAATTTAAAGCTAAAAATAACAGTTTACCAACCAATTGAAGTCTAAACTAAACAAATTAGGGCTTTACAAATTAAAAGTTAAAAATGATAGTTTACCACATACAAAATCTTCAATTCTTAGGGTTAAATGAGCTTCCGATCGTCCGTCGTTGACAGCAAACAAGAAAAAGCTTTCGGTCGGTCGGCGGCTTCCATCCACTAACCCCAGGTTTTATTTTCTTTCTGTCGAGGTTTGTGAACTGTGCGTGTGTTTTTCTTTTATTTTATCTCACTTTGTGTTTCAAATTATTTGCAGATTAGTTGGGTTTTTTAGTATTTTTTTTATAGGGATGGGGTTATTAGTTTTACTAATGGGCTGGACCAATTTTGAGTGTGGTCCAGCCCAAAACTTAACAGGGCTTATTTAAAAAATTTTGGGATAAAAAAATTATTTTAGCTTGGCCCAAAATTTCAGTGCGGTCCAATGACCGCACTGGGCCTGAGTAAGCTACGTCTTTGGGCCTCCCTAGGACAATCCGGGGCCTTCTAACGTTTGCTCGTGTGTGAAGCCAAGTTCCCAAACGAAGGAGTTAGCAGTTCTAGGAGCAGAAGATGGGAAGACTTCCCCCTTAGGAAGAAGACTAGCTTGAAGACTTCTCTCTTGGGAGCAGCATGACAAAATCAATCTGATTCTCAAGATGCACACATAATTGCATACCTCCAAAGAATGACGAAAATGAGTATTATGGACTTTTGATAGATGACTTTCATTTGGTGCATCAGTCATCATAATATATGAATCATAGGACCCATATGAGCCCATAATTTTGGTTAAATAGAGCATCCAGACATAGCTCAACTGGTAAAAGATATGAGTGATGTGATGTCTGCTTCGATGATACCCCCAACATGGAGGTTTGCTGATAATAGATTGGATGTAGATTTCTTGTGTGGTGACTTAATGTAAAATAGCTTAGGACTTTGACTCGTTGAAGTATATCCCTCAATTCACATCATCCATGAAACTCTAGAGGGGACAGTGGGGATCTCAGAAATGAGATTCATCCGTTTGGAGGTTCATCCTTTTGGTTAAATAGACAACTCTTTAAGATGCTTAACAATGTATGTATAGCCAACACATACACCAAATCTGCACGTCGCAAACCAATTATACTGAAATTTCTGGCACTCATTAGTGAGACGATATTTGTAATATTTTAATCAATTAATAAATAAATAAAATGAAGGTTAAGTAGTAGAAGGTAAGCAACCTAAATCTGTGAAATAATATAAAAAGCTCCAAACAGAAAGTTGAGGATAAGAAGATTACAAAAACAATATTTAGGTAATAAAAAAAAAACACATCATCATCTCACGTTTTCGTAAAAGCAAAGTGTACAACTTAAGTCAAAAGCAAAGGAAGTTTCGGGATAAGGGGATGGGCGGGCCTTAAACCCTATATTTAGTTAAAATTACTTCCCCGCCATCGCACCTTTCAATCTTTGTCTTTCACGCGCTCGCCAATTAATTTTGTTATTACATTTACGTGTAATAAAATAATCTTGTAATCTTTTATGATAGTGTTTGTAATTTGCTACTTGATTTGATAAATTAAGTTAATCTGATTTCTTGTACATTTGACTTGATCTGGGTTCTGAAATATAATAGACTACTTTATTTTTGAGATCACTATTTTACTATAATAAGTGGAGAAAAAGACAGGTTTTCGAATCAAGATTTTTTTTTGAGTACAATCCTCAATTTATTGTATTGTATTTTTACTCTCAATACGGTACCTTGTTATCCTTATATTATATTTAGTGAAATAAATTTTAAAATATTTTATAATTAATAGACTTATGTTATTTTTGTATAATATTTTTTTCAATTTGATCAACTAATACTTACTATTAATTAAATCATTTAAAAGTTTATTGTATTTTAGTGTTTATTTATTCATATAATGTAAATACAGGTCTAGTATTTTAATTAGTTTTATAAGAATTATACTAAAAATATATGCAAATATAATTATGTTATTTTTAAGAATATACAGGGCAAAGTGATGAAATAACGGCATGATTGGTATGAATGAATGAAATTAGGTTGGAATGGAATGAATTTTGGAATGGAATAACATTAGGAATGGAATGATGTAGTATTACTATTCTTATGATTGGTATGTACAAGGAATGGAGAAATGAATGGATGACGATATTTTACTTGATTTAAATATCTTGATTAGTAATTATAAATTAATGATAGTAATTGAGAAAAATAATTTTAAAGTATCAAATTCTCTTAAATAAGATTTTTAAAATAAATTTTATGAAATATGTTATTCGTAAATTGATATAAGATTATTTTAATGTGTGATAACTATATATATATAGATTTATATCGATGATATCAAAAATATTCTATATAATATTCTTTAGGGATAATTACAAAAACACCCCTGGGATTTGGGCTAATTACAAAAAAATCCAGAGTTATTTTAAAATTACAAAAAATCACATCAGGTTTGATTATGTGTTAAATTTAAGGGGGTAACTATAGTATTTTTATAAATATCAGGGGGGTTTTGATATTTTTTTTTTACTTATGAAGGGGAAAAATGTAAGACAGAATCAAACCTCAAGGTTTTTTTTTGAAATTTTAAATAATCTCTGGGTTTTATGTAATTATCCCAAACCTCAGAGGTATTTTTGTAATTATCTCTATTTTTTAATATAAAAAATCAACAAAAGAACTCTATATCAAAATTTTGATTTAACTATTGAATATTGATAGAAATAGACTATGATTTATTAAATTATTAAATATAACTTATATTTAAATTATAAATAATTTTTTTATTTGTAACACTACTTTTCGAAAATATAGATTATATCCAACATTTTTAGTCATTATAGAAAGATAATTTTATTAAAAATAAAATTTGAGTCATTCTTGATGATTGGAAATAGCTAAACCCATGGGGGAGAGGAGGAATGACCATTCCCTTACTTTTGGGAATAGGGATTCCCATGGGAATGAGTATTCCCATTACTAAAGCATATCAAACATGTGAATGGGAATGAAACAAGGAATGCTCATTCCATTTCTACCCCATTCTCACATACCAATCATGCCGTAAGAGTGTAATTGGATAAAGTGAGACAAATCAAACAACTTTTTCTAAAACAAAATTAAACCAATTTGATAACGTAAGAATTTAGGCTCCATTTGGATGAAAGGATATGAGCTATGTATTTCAAATTAATAATAATAAATTCATTGGGATTGTTAGGATTAGAGATGATAAACCGGCCGCGACCCGTTAGCCCGGACCGTTTAAACCGGGAAAAAATAGAGTTAGGGCCGAATTATTTTGGACTGTTTAAATTCGGGTATTTTTTGGCCCGGACCATTTAGCCCGAGGCCTGTTAGAGCTAGCCCGCTAGCCCGCCAATTGTGTTTTCTAAAAAATAAATATAATTCTAATATTATAAATCTATTTTATTACATATTACCTATTACTAAATATATTTTTTCAAGCTCACATCTCCTCATCTTTAATAGGTTTAAATATATAATTCTTAAAACTATGACCTATAGTCAAAATAATATTTTTTTTTCATTTTATATGAGTATATATATATATATATTATATAATGCTATCTTTTATTATTATAGTTTTATTTAAAAAATTAGATCATGGAATATTTAACTTTTATAATTCTGTTAATGCAATATAATTATAAACTATGCAAGATTTTTTTATAATGAATATTTTAACTTAACGTTTAAACTTAAATGTTATATATGACAGAGTTTAAAATTTTAGATTTAAATATATAATTTTTTATTTTTTTGACTTATAGTACGATAGTGACCCGTTTAGCTAAAGCTCTTTACAGATCGACCCTAGGGTATTTGCCAGGCCAACCCATTTAACATCTATAGTTAGGATGAAGTCATTTTATAATGAATTTCAAATCGTTGGAAGCTATTTTTTTAGAGTTATTTTGGAGGATTACAAATCCTTCCTATTTGGAGTAATTTGAAATCATTCCCTAAATCCTCTCCCCAAATCCAAATCCCCTCATCCGAATGCAACATGAGTTAATTCTAACATAATAAATATGTTCTGTTAAAAGAGAAATTGATTGACAAATTATTGTAATTAGATACTATCCATATAATACTAATTTGGACTACCCTAAAAAAAAAAAAACTAATTTGGACAAATAGTATTAATAAAGGTAAAGAATGTTTAGATTTAGGGAATTACTCGTAATCTAATACTTATGAAAAATTTCCATAAATGATAAGGATGCTGTTTTCCTGAAATAAAAAATCTTATTGGATTTTCAAAGATAAGACTAGCAAACTTAAGTGAGTTATCACAACATCCCAATAATAAAATGCAATATGATTGCAATAATATAACATATTATCTCCATCAATTCTTTCTCTATTTTTTCTACTTATATTTCTCCTTACACAATTTTTTATTTCATGATATATTTCAAATGTAAATTTTATGTAGAAAAATCAAAACAGTATTATATGCACAGGGTTACATTTTTCCATCATGGTTTAGGTCCAAAAAGAATTGCCATTAGCCCATTACTATATTCAAGTTCATCTAAAGCAAAATTATTTTCCTTTTTTTTTTCCCCTTGAAGTTATGCAAAGTAATTCATGACAGTTGACTAAAGTGATTAAATGAATGAAAAATTCACCCAATCCACACACAAAAAAATCGTGCGATTCACGACCCCCTTAAGTGCGTGTAATATCATCGAGTCACAGACGTTAGACCCTCCCTTCCCCTTTCTAAAACCCGAAAAATTCTTCTCCTTTGAAGAAACTCAACGTCTTTCTAGGCACAGTTTTCTCATTTCCCCATCTCACATACAAAATCACACACGCAGAATAAATGGCTGAGTCGACGGTGGTCGCCGTCGATCCACCACCACAACAGCCGCCTCAAACCGGTGAGCTTGATGCCGGCCTCCCTGTTCCACCTCTTGACACCGCCTTCTTTTCCCAGCACCTTTTTGATGGTGATGGTGCCCCAGGCGACAATAGAAACGACGTCGTCATCGAAGACCTCGATTTTGATTTCTCCTTCGATGATCTCTGTCTCCCTTCCTCCGACGACCTCGACAACCTCCTTAACCCCACACTACTTCAAGAATCCGATCCCCAACCCGGACCAGATTCCAATCTCTCCCAATACACACCGAATTTCGATCAATTGCATGCCGTTTTCAAATCAACGTCGCCGGAATTGCGTCATCTTTCCGGAGACGGCGATCTACCAGGCGATCACAGCTGGGATGGCTCCGGGGTTCTGAGTTCCGGTTCCCCGGAATTGGAATCTCAACAGATTTCTGGCTATCTGAACATGCCGTCGCCTGAATCGAACGGATCGAATCGCGATAGCGATGAAAATTGCGATGGTGATGCCAAGGTGTTGAATTGCCCTTCGCCAGATTCTCAGGGTTCTGGGAATTTCGAGTCTAATGTGTCCGAAGACTCGAACAATTGCGCCACCAGATCGGTAAGTTCTTCACCTAATTCGAGTAACAGTTCGGTTAGGACTGGAGTTGTTGATCAGAAAATTAAGTTAGAGGAGTCGGCTAATAATAACGGCAATAATTCTTTGCTAAAAAGGAAAAAGGAGGGCGAAGATTTGATGAATAATAATGTAGAGTCCAGGATTAACAAATATAGAAAATCTAATTGTAGTGCAGAGAATAACATTAGTAGCAATAATAGTGGAGACTGTGGAGGGTCGAGTGAAGAGGAAGAGAAAAGAAAGGCAAGGTTGTTGAGGAATAGGGAGAGTGCCCAATTATCTAGACAGAGGAAGAAACATTACGTAGAGGAGTTGGAGGATAAGGTGAGGACCATGCATTCAACTATTCAAGACTTGAATTCGAAGATTTCATACTTTATGGCTGAGAATGCAACTTTGCGGCAACAAATGGGCGGTGGTGGTGGTGCCGCTGCCACCGGCCCTGCAGTTCCACCTCCTTCAATGGCGCCCCCGCCTCCTGGCATGTACCCGCATCCAGCCATGATGTATCCATGGATGCCATGTCCTCCACCTTATATGATGAAACCGCAAGGGTCTCAAGTGCCTTTGGTGCCCATTCCAAGGTTGAAACCACAGCAGCCAGCTCAGGCACCAAAGACGAATAAGAAGGCAGAAAGTAAGAAGAATGAGGGGCCAAAGAAGAATGAGGGGCCAAAGACCAAGAAGGTTGCAAGTGTTAGTTTTCTTGGTTTGCTGTTTTTCATAATGTTGTTTGGAGGCTTGGTTCCAATGGTTAACGTGAGATATGGAGGAATTAGGGAAGCATTTACAGGTGGAGATAGTTATATTGTAGGTGGGTTTAGCGAGAAACATCATGGGAGAGTCTTGATGGTGAATGGTACTGAGTATGGTGAGAAACATGGTGGTAGAAGAGATTCTAGTAGTAATAGTAGTGTACATTGTGGTCAAAGAGGTCATGGTAGTGGAGCGGAGCCAAGTCCAGATGAATTTGTTCGACCGGGCAATGAGAGCGAACCGCTTGCAGCATCGTTGTATGTTCCTAGGAATGATAAGCTTGTTAAGATAGACGGAAATTTGATTATCCACTCGGTCTTGGCAACTGAGAAAGCTATGGCATCTCATGGGAAGAGAAGTGGTGAGACTGGTCTGGTAGTTCCTGGAGATTTAGCTCCTGCAATTCCTGTCCCAGGTGTGGGAAGAAATGGTGCTAGACATCCCCAGTTAAGGGCTCTTGGTTCTGGTTCTTCGGACAAGGATAGTATGAAGTCAACAACTAGTGATGGAAGGCTGCAGCAATGGTTCCGTGAAGGACTTGCAGGTAATCATAGTTGTTTTTTGCATGTGATTCTTTGTTTTATACAGTTGTTCTATGATGGTAATTGTCTAGTTAAATTTGGGTCGAAATCAAAACATTGCAACATCATGTGTTTTCTTAGATTTTGATACTCACCTGAATGCAAAAACAAGGACATGCCTTGTGAATAGAATTACTGTAGTTTTTCTGGGGAGCATATTTGATAAAAGCTGTGTGTAAATGTTTGCATGCTGTTGTTCATTGTCCAGGCTTGTTTCGTGTAACTCTTTTGGCTTCGATTTCCAAATGTTCTATGAAGGTTTTGATGCCCTACTTGTCTGTTTTGCAATTGTATTATTAAATTATTGTGACATTAGTTAAGAGTACAAGTGAAATATGAAAAAAAATCTGAAAACACCAACCTACGAAATTAAGAATAGCAAAAAAAATCATTAAATATGTACATATATAAAAATAGCAAATCACATATCATGATTTAAACAAAGGAGGAAAAGAAAAAAGAATCTGACTTCCTTATGGGAAGGAGAAAATTTATTCTCATCTAGTTCACAAGGGCCAATTGTCTAATATGTGTGTGTATTTATTTTCTTGCTCTTGATTTTTTTCAAGGGGAGTAACAACCAGCCAATTAAACTGCATAGGGAGTTTTCAGCTTTTTCTCACATCTCACTAGGGAAAAATGTTATTCACCTCATTTAGAACTTAAAAATGCTGATTATCAATCAACCTTGCACTTTGTATTCATCATTTCATTGTACTGCCATTAATTGCTTTATCCCACATTCTATTTTTGCAGCATATGCTTTGTATTCTAACATTGCCTGCCTGCTGTTTCCAGGGCCAATGTTAAGCGCCGGCTTGTGCACTGAGGTTTTCCAGTTTGACGTATCATCTGCAGCAGGAGCCATAATTCCAGCTCCCACTAAAAGAAATATATCCGAAGAGCAGAATCAGAATTCGACACACCTTAACAAGGGAAGAAATAGGAGGATCCTCCATCCCGTCCCACTTCCTGAATCCACTCGTAATATCTCCAGAGAACACGCTGGAAGAAATTCAGAGAAGGAGAAGTTGAATGGAAATAATAATTCATCTTCGATGGTGGTGTCTGTGCTCTTCGATCCTAGAGAGGCAGGTGATGCTGACGTGGATGGCGTGATGGGTACGAAGTCCCTCTCGCGAATATTTGTTGTTGTATTAATCGACAGTGTCAAGTATGTCACCTACTCGTGTATGCTTCCGTTCACGGGATCTGCTGCTCCTCATCTAGTGACTGCATGAGGGTGGAGGGGTAGAAGTGTATGGTGAATCAGTTTTGTAGATAATGAAGGTATGAGTCTTTAGAGCTTACAGTAACTTATACACTCCTATGTAACGGGAACTTGTTAACCATGTCAAACTTTGAAATGTAGTAACTGTAGAACTTGTCAACCAAGTCGACTTTGAAATGTAGACTTGAAGATGCTATGCAGTAATAAAAAAAATTAAGTTCGTTTTAACTTTTTTGTGATGTTTATCGTTTAAGTTTATGTTTGGCTGTATCTTTGTCTTGGGAAATTCCTGACTTCATTATCTGACTGCACCTGTCTATGGTTCTGTCTGGTTTTGTTGATGGGATTGTGTATTATATAATGTTGTGTATATTGTGTTTGGGGTTTGGGGATTGAGTTATTTATTTTTCAAGATTGTTATGCAGTTCTTTGTTTTACATTTAATATGACTATGTAGGATAATATCTTGAAATCACTAAATTACCCCTACATTTTTTTCAAACAATAACGCATCATGATTTAGGACAAAACAAGGTATTGGATTTGGAATGGGTTCAAAGGGCAGAAATGATAATTGATGTTGCTGGAAATCAAGGTATCAGGTAGGGGTGTGATACTTTATCAAATGACAGTGTGATTTTTTTAATTGGCCGGACATCCTATACTGGGCGGTAATGAGCAATCCCAAACAAGAAAAAATGTAGGACAAAAGGCTTAAACGCATCTTATGCATATAGTAAAACAGAATCATCATTTCCTAAAAAAACAAAAAACAGAATCATCATCATCGGAGGTGGCATTACTGAGTCCTGAGATAATTTCAATTCTAAACAGAACTAATCTTTTTTGAGATAGTATTTTTTTCCAGATTTGTGGTCCTCCCTGTTAGAGCATAATTTTTTTTTTAATAAATGTTAGAGCATACCTAGTCTCCAGTCTCGACACTATATTTATAGTCCGATGGGATCTTCTATTCAAAAAGGATATTTCATCTCTTATTCTACCGCACAGACGATCATCATATGTAATTCTCATATTAATTTTAAAACATAAATTAAGCCTTAGGAACTGAAAATATTATTTCTAACCCGTTTACTCTAGGAACGGAGAACCGGGGATTATGGACCTATAATTATAAGCTCCAATAAATCGAATAAATAATTAACTCTTTAATTAATTTATTCGACTTATTAATTCGATATTACTCCACTATAAAAAATTAAGATGAATTGCACTCTTATAATTATAGAATATCTTACTTAGAAACGAAATGAGTAGTCCACCGATATAATCATTACATATAGATTAATCCTCCATAGACAATCACGCAAATCAAAATTGAAGCTACTAAACTAGGTAGTATCCTTTAAACCTCTTCAATTACTTCTTATCCTCATTTACCATTAATTCACTAGTTTGAATGGTTAATTTATAATCTTGATTTTTTATAAATTAGAGATCTCAAACCATTCAGCTTTTTTCTCACTAGGGGAAAAATGTTATTAACAAATGAGAGAATCGTCTTTCTACTTCTGCACTTTGTAGAATTGAATGGATTCCATATTCGTGAATTTATATTCAGCATATGTTATTTAATTCAAATGTGAATCTAAAATGCAAGTATTGGGAATGTCGTAGGACATACTTAAACGAGAAAATTAAGAATCACTACTAAAAGAAATAAACATGAAGTCATAATCACTCAAATTTATCCATATATGATCATCTAGTGATAATTTGATTTTTATTTCTACAACGGAATTTGTATGAAAAATTCAAATTAAATCATGTCCAAGTCTATATGATCAAATCATATATAAATGCCCCCACTAAGATGTCTCCGGATTTTTGTTGGATAAGGACAGTGTTCACATTCAAAATGTTTTGGGCGCTCCTCATTAATGATGTTTTAATTAAAGATCCCATACTTTAATTAATTTCATCTTTAGGACTTAATTTTAGTTTATTATCCATAATCTTAATCCTCTCGTATATAACTCTTATATACTAAGATTATGGTTACAATAATAAATGTAGGGATTTTCATGATGTTCAAAAAATACATACAATATGGGTTTTTTAGTTAAAATAAATGTCGCATTCATTAATAATAAAAAACAATTCACTGAATTGCTTTCTGTTTGGTTTTGTTATCCCTAACAATCTCCCATTGTGTTTGGGGTTTGGGGATTGAGTTATTTATTTTTTTTAAAGCATATGGGACATGTCTCTTTGTCTAAATTATTTAAATGCCTCTCAAATACATTTTTTTTTCAAACAAGGCAATTGAAGTGAATGGATCGAAGTGATAAGGATGCACATTGACCCATATATTGACTTTTCAAAGTATCATTTTAACTAGAAGCCGGACATCATATTGTAGTTGTCTATTTTAAGGTCATCATCTAAATAGACAAACATTTTATTCTCAAACGAATTTGAGAAGGTTCGTTTGACTATTATCTAATAAAATATTTCAGGATTAGATTAAAATCGTTTGGCTATCCATATCGCATATCAAATATCGACCAAATTTACCTAACATAGCATACATAAGACATTTGCTCCTATTCCATCGCAGAGGCATAGGGACAACGTCTCATATTAATTCCTCTAAATTTATGTTTTTTCCCGAAGGTGTCTTAGACACCGCTCATTTTGGAAGAACGACTCCATATGGAGTTGGTAGGTAACCCTTCTTGGAATCTTGCATTCTATAATGCAACTGCATCTTATCGATATAAGAAGCTTGAAACAATGTCAATAATTTGTTCTTGCGATCTCGAATGATTCGAATTCCAAGAACATAATTCGCTTCTCTCAAATCTTTCATTTGGAATTGCTTGACAAACCAACCTTTAATCGTAGTTAGCATCTCTTCATCATTCCCAATGAGTAGAATGTCATCTATGTAAAACACTAAAATTGCCACTTTACCATCATTGATCTACGTGTATACACAAGGCTCATCAACACTTTGGTCAAAACCAAGACTTGATCATCTCCTCAAATCTATGATTCCATGACCTTGAGGCTTGCTTTAACACATAAATGGATCTAAGCAATTTGCAGACTTTCTGCTCTTGACCTTCGGCTACAAAACCCTATGGTTCGAATCCATTTCTTGGTTCATAGCTTTAAGCCGCCTCTCTTTATCAGGATCCTCCATCACTTGTCGAAAAGACAATGGATCATCGTCTACCCCATCGGAGACTGCAACATTTGCCTCTTCGATTTGACGATAGCGGATTGGTGGTCTAATCACCCTCCCACTGCGTCGAGATGTCATGACATTCTAATCAGGTATAGTGGTATTTTTAGTGATTTCCCCAACAACTCTTGTTGGTCGTGGTCTGATCTCATCAGAATGTAACTCCTCGAGTACAACTTTACTTCGTGGTTGGAAGTTTTCTATATAATCATTCTCAAGAAAGATAGCATTAGTCGAAACTATTACTTTCTTTTGTTGCGGATCATAAAACAAACCTCCTCTCGTCCCTTTGGGATATCCAACGAACAAATACATAGTAGGCTAGAATTTTTTTTCAACCCAAATCTGATCTATTTAATAAAGGAAAAATTCCAGAAAATACCCACTTTTTGGGAAAAATGGCTCTTGTACACTTCTTTTGACTTTCGTACACCCAGGGCTAATTTTTTCCGACTTTTTCACGCTTTTCTATTTTCTCTTTCCGTCTTTCTGTTACGGAACAATTAGAATTAATTATGAAATAAGTTAGAAACAATTGTGAAACAATATATATATACACATTACTTTTAATTTGTAATTTATTAGTGATTTTATTTTCTTATAATATTTTTTTAGTCCAATTCCTTGTTCACAGCCTATACTATCTTGATGAGTTCTTGGCTTCTTTTCCGATTCTTTTTTTTTGTTTGCCTTATTATTTAGGAAGAAGTTCAAGTATGGACATAGATACTGTTGTGAATTTAGAATTTGATATGTTTGGTTGTTTTTCCATTATTGCTTATGTGTTCTTACTGTTTTTTTTTTCCCTCGTTTGCAACATATTGATGTTTTGTTTCATATTATTTATTTGAGGAAGAAGTTCAAATATGACTATAATATTGTGAATTTAGAAATATGATGTTTGTAGTTTAGTATTTAATTATATAGAGGTTAGTCTATTTTGAGATTCCAACTTATCGCACAAACATTGAACCTCAAATCTAATCATTATTTATATTTATTTTATTTGTTTAAATATCCAAAGGTATTAAGAAATTATTCATTATATAGTGTTTGACAACCGCCAATACCACACCCGATGGCCGTTGCTAATACATTTTAGGACGGTTACTAATACTTTTCAAAGGGAAAACTAATATTTTTAAAGGTGGCTACTAGATGTTTTTCAGGATGATTGTTGATACTTTTAGGGAGAGAACTGATACTTTAATGAGGAACTACTAATAATGTTTATGAGAAAAACTAGTACTTTTTAGGAGGAATACTAAAATATCTTTAATCGGAAAACATAATACTTTTAAATAAGACTACTAATATGTTTAGGTAAGAATACTAATACTCTTGATGGAAAAATTCAATACTTTTCATGAGGATTACTAAAATAAATGTTCGATAGGATTACTAATACATTTCAGTGGCACTACTAATATTTTTTAGCAGTGTTCTAAAAAGTGCTAGGCGCTAGTCGGACGGCGGCACAGGTGGGTCCTAGCGCCTCGCGGGGTTAGCGGGAGATCAGGCGAGACCTAAGCGGGGTTAGGTGGGGCCTAATCAAAAGAAAAATTTAGGTGGATAAGGGAAGCCTAGCGTCTAGGAAGGGACTAATCGGGGATTTTTAGAACATTGCTTTTTAGAGAAAAAACAAATACTTTTAACAAGCTATACGTGAAATAATATATATATATATACATTATTTTAATATTACTAAAATGTTTTAGCTCGGTTATACTATGCTACCACCCCCATAATATTACAAAATATCACCGCGTTCAAAATCACAAAAATACCACCACCTCTTTAGAATTACAAAAATGCCATCGCCTATTGTTAGCGGGTCGGTTTGGGATCCGTCTAACGGATTTAAACCCGTTAGACGGTCTAGTAGAAGTTTTTGTCATTATATAGGGTTTAGAAAAACTACAAGAAGCATGAGAAACATAAAAGAAATATGAGATTCCCTAATTTAATACGAAGGTTTAAAAAACTATGTATAATAGTGTTGCAATGAATAAGAAATAATTATAAAATAATCCTGGAACATGTTTGAATGATGTTTGAAACAACTTCAGAAATTAATAAAAGACGTAACAAAATTGTATTAGCGAAACATGTTCGAAGCAACTCTGAAACAATCAGTTGAAGAAACTTTTGGTAAAGCTTGAAATTTTTAACAAGAATAAGCAAGTAAAATTCGAATAGCTTCTAAACGTGCTACGGGTGTAAATATTTCATCATAGTCAATACATTCTTCTTGACAATACCCTTGAGCAACTAACCTTGCCTTGTTTCGAACGATGTTACCTTGGTCATCAAGTTTGTTTCAGAATACTCATTTTGTACCAATAATCGTTTGTGATGGAGGACAAGGTACCAATTTCCAAACATCATTCCTTCCGAATTGATTCAAATCTTCTTGCATTTGAAGAAACCAATCTTCATCTTCAATTGCTTCCTTTGTATTTTTTGGCTCTTTTTGAGAAATAAGAGCTTTCTCGGCAAATTTCCTTCTAGTCATAACCTTGTATATAGGATCCCAAATTATGAGATCTTTTGAATGATCTCCTTTAATTTTTAATGCAACGGGAAGATTCGAGTTATCACCTTTGTCTTCTTGTGGAACATTGGAAGTTGAAGGTTGATCATTTGATGTGGAAGGTTGATCACTTTGAGTATCATTTGGAACAATTAGTTCAATTTCATCTTCTTCATTACTTTTATCATTAAGTATCCTTTCAATACCCGAGACTTCATTGAATTTGACATGAATAGACTCCCCCACCATCATGCTTGATTTGTTATAAACCCGATATGCCTTACTCTAAGTCGAACACCCCATAAAAATTCCTTCATCGGTCTTAGGATCAAGTTTGTTTAATTGATACTTGGTATTCAAAATAAAACACTTGCAACCAAATATTTTGAAAATATTAATATTTGGAGTTCTTCCTTTCCAAAGCTCATAAGGTGTTTTATTTAACTTAGGACGAATATATACCTGGTTTATGACATAGCAAGCAGTATTGACGGCTTCACCCCAAAAATATTTTAGAAGTGAGAATTCATTTAGCGTGGACCGACACATTTCTTGAAGAGTTCGGTTTTTTCTTTCGGCAATACCATTTTGTTGTGGAGTTCTTGGAGCCAAAAAGTTATGTTCATACCCCTTGGTTTCACACAATATTCTAAAGTCGCCATCAAATTCTCCTTCTCGGTCATTCCTTATAGACTTAATTGTAGATCTTGTTTGTGAAAGTTTTATTTTTGGCTTAAAACTACTTTTAACTAATTTGTTTTTTTGACAAGTGTCACATAAGCCAAGGTTTTCAAAATTTAATTTGGATAGTCCTTTTACATGTTGGTTTTTGTAAATTTTTTGCAAATTTTTGTATCCAATATATCCAAGTCACCTATGCCATAAACTTATTAAATCATTATTGGCGACAAGACAAGAAACATTTTGACTAACCAAATTACTTATGCAAATTTTATAAATATTGCCTTTTCTACTTGCTTCACAAATAATTTTATCATTTTTGAGAATAAGGTATTTTCCTTTATTAAAAATAACATCATAGTTAGAATCACAAAGTTGGCTAACACTTATCAAATATAACTTAAGCCCTTCAACTAATAAAACAATACTAGTAGAGAAAGAAGAGTTATCAATTTCTCCATTTCCAAGATTTTTTCATTTGCCATTCCCGAACATGACCATGCCTTCTTCGTGGAGCTTGATGTTGGTAAAAAGTTTTCTCCATCCGGTCATATGACATGAACACTCACTGCCGATGAGCCATTTTGAATCTTCCGAAATTGTTATAGCCCCTAGCACCTACAAATAAATTATTTTTAGGTACCCTATAATTTTGGGGTTCATGAGGGTTAGTCTTGAGACCTTTGGGTCTCCAAAAATGACTAAAGCTATTTTTTAATTTACAATCATTTGCTTAATGTCCATTTTTACCACAATAAAAACAAGTAATAATGTTGGGACTACTAGCACGTATGAAAGTCGGAGATTGGTCATTCTTCTTAGAAACATTTTGAAAAGGTTTTGTAACCAAGTCCTAGTTTTGAATGCTCAATTCTTTGTGCACCAAGAATTTTTGTAACTTTATCCGTACTTAAATTAGAACGTTGCATATCCTTTTCCAAACTTTCAATTTCTTTTGTGAGAATTTGTTTTTTCGGAATCGAGGGTATGAACTTTTTCAAGAGTAATAACATGAGCATGAACAAGTGATTCATAAGAATATTTTCTAATTTAAGCTCTTTATACTCCTTTTTCAAAAGTTTGTACTTGTAAATCATATCTCTAAATTCATTTTTCAACTCATCATAATCATATTGTAATTCATCAATTAAAGAAGAAGAAAGAGTTAGAGCGTAACTCATTGTTTTTATCGTCTATGACCATAAGACCATGTTCGACTTCTTCATCGGATGTAGCAAGGAGTTCATTCCATGTTTTTGCTTCCGCATTTGGAGCTTTCTTCTTGGAAAAAAGGCTTTTTCTTCTTTTGCTCCTGAACCGCTAATTTCGGGCAATCGACTATGTAGTGCTCGAGTTTCACGCATTTGAAACACGAGTTGTCTCTAGACTTTCTTGCCTTATTTTTATTTACGAACTTGGCAAATTTTCGGACAAGGGCGGCCGTCTCCTCATCATCTTCATCGTTACCATAATATATATTATTAGAAGAAGATGTTAATCCTTTAGGAATAGATTGCATACCCAATAGAGAGGTGGATGGTTTGGAATTATTCATCTCCTTGAGATATACTTCGTAGATGAGAAGATTTCCAATGAGCTCGTCAAACTTGAAAGTTTCAAGATTTTGAGCTTCCGTAATCGCTGTTACCATTTTGGACCAAGAACTGGGGAGAGCATTTAAGACCTTTGTTACCTTGTCTTCTTCAGAGACGACTTTCCCAAGTGCCACAAGAGAATTGACTATGTTGTCAAGACTTTCCACCATTTTTGAAATGCTTTCATCCTCAAGTATGATGAAGTTTTCAAAACCTTTAACAAACATGGTTTTTCTTGCTTGTTTTACTTTCTTTGTGCCTTCATAGATAGTTTCCAATTTTCTCCATTCTTCATGTGCGGACCTTAATCCTCTAATTCAATTATACTAGGTAGGGGTAAGAGAATAATGCAAAATATTCAAGGCTTTATCGTTTATAGAAAAAGACTTCTTGTCATTATCATCAAATTCTTTGAGGCTCTTGAGGACCGTGGTTCTATCCTCCAATTTCTTGGTTGGTTGAGCTATCCCTTTAGTAACCGCATTCCAAATATCGAACCCGTACCCTTGTAGAAAGCACTCTATTTGGTCTTTCCAAAAAGCATAGTTGTTGGATCGAATAGTGGTGGCTTGTTGGTGGAGGCACCGATGGTGAGGTAGCCTTCGCTTGTAGCCATGGATATCCTTTTTACTCGCAAAGATTAAACGAGCTTCCCAAATAGTTTCGCTTAGGTACCACTTGTTAGTCTAAGTGGCTACGATAATCTAGAGGGGGGATGAATAGATTATCTCGATTTTCTGATTTTCGCCCTCTTTTTCGAATAAGTAGATGATGACCAAAAATAAATGTGTAGAAATATAAACAACACTTGATGATTTATAGAGGTTCAATCCACCTAGGGCCTAATCCTCTACCACCCCGGTATGTCCGGGATGAAGTTCAAAAATTACAACCTTTACCTTGAAGAGCACCTCACTCTTCTTACAACACCAACTACGAAGATTACCACTATCTTCTTATGCCATTGAAGAGTACCACACTCTTCAACACCTAAAATCACTCAAGTGTGTTCTTACCACAAGAACACTAACAAGGATGTCTTATTTTGGATGATTGAAAATAATTCAAGATTACAAACTCAAATGAAGTATACAACTTTGAAGTGCAAGTGTAATCAAGAATAAAGCCTCAAAGCACTCAAGATGTGCAAGTGAAAAACTTAAAGCTAAATCGGTGTTCTAAAACTCGCTGGCGGTTGTCGGTGCCGAGACAAGAGCCTAGGGCCTAGAGCGCTAGGCGGGGACTAAGCGGCGCAGGCGGGGCCTAGAATTAAGGCATAATTATATGGTTTTTTATTTTTATTAAAATTAAAACATTATTAACAAAAGTAAACCATTAGAAAATATGATCAAATAAACTAAAAAAGTAAAAATATTGGATATGAAATAATCATAATCCATATGTATTGTATATTTTAACCATTGATGGCTCTCATATATTTTTTTTTCCAATCAAGACAAAATACAATTTTTATTCGGAAAAAGTTTTTAGAAAAAAATCAAAAAATTTAAAAAAACAACTCATGTATGATAAATTAATAATGAGATTCAAAGAGTGATCAAGATAATCATACCATTTCCATAGTGGATTGAGATTGATCTCCTAAACTTGAAATGATTCAAATGAATACCCTTTCAACCAAAAAAAAAAGTCTCATTCGCGATTTGGGTGGTAGGGTTTTAGGTTTTAGCTACTACGGGAGGTTGGGGTTTTTGAAAGATTAGGCTTATTATTAAAAAAAAGTGATTTTTTTAAAAAAAGAACCAAAACGACGTCGTTTTGATGAGCAATTTTGTTTTTAAAAAAGAACACATCTCGGCGCCTAGCGGCGACTTGAGCGCCTAGGCACCGACTTGACCGACTAGGCGCCGACTTGACCGATTAGACGCCGACTTGAGCGCCCGCCCGATTTATTGGCCGATTTGCAAGTTTTCTCCTCGGTTAGGTGGCGCCAGCGCCAGGCGCCCGCCTAGCCCGAGTTTTAGAACACTGCGCTAAATACAACAAGAATATGAAAGTGAAGAACAAGAAGTTTGCTTGTGTTTGTATTGCTTGTGTTGTTGTGTCTTGTTGCTTCAAGCCTTCATCTATTTATAGGAGAGGTCTTGGATTTGAATCCCAGCCATAGGCTCCTCCTTGGAGATTGAAATTTGTAAAAAAAATTGCAAATCAAATGGAGAATATAGCTGTCATAAACCAATCCCTTAATTTCATGAAAAGCTGTCTGTTATGCAACAGATAATTAGTTGATAAAACCTTAGGTCAACCGATTGACCTCTAATATATAAATCGGATTAAAAATTGAAATACCCTTGAAAAACACAAGGGTGTACTGGTCTAATAGGGGTTGGACAGGTCATCCAAGGGTTCGACCAGTCGCCCCTAGCTTGGACCGGTCACCATTTTCCAAATTTGAGTCAGAAGCAATTTTGCATAAATTACAACACTTAGGGACCTGGCGACCGGTCCAAATTCTCTTTGATTTTGTTTTTGTTTTAGTTTTCAATCTTCAGGCACTGGTTGCCCTCTAGTGCGACTGGTTGACCACAAAATAGAAGTGTTGTCCAATTTTTGTCAAAAATAAACCTCAACAAATACTCCAAAAAATTAGAAAAAATCATTTAAATCGATTTGGAGTATTTGGACAACATTTGAGGATATTGTTTTGGTGAAAAACTTAGTTTTATGAAATCATCAAAATTATGATAAAAATATTTATCTAACAAAGAGAGAGACCATTGGGGATGGGATCACATTTGGAGAAGTTATAACAACTTTTGGGGGGACCATGGGCATGTTAACCACCAAATGAGAGGGCTGCAACCCCTTAGACGATCGAAACACAAGGGTTGACGTCCCCCTGTTGGAATTGTTTGGTAAAATAGGTGTTGACCCAATTTTGACCAAATATTTAAGTGGTTTCCATAAGTGAAATATGGAATTAAATTATTTGTAAAAATTCTACTAAGAGAGTAGATGAGAATAGCATTTGGAATTTCTCAAAACCAATTCCGGTGAATGAGAAATTAATACTAGAAGTTAGCCACTTAATACTAGAAAATGGTATGGAAAATGAAAAATGTGGGGAAGGAGAAATGCTCAATCCCACATAGGAAAAGGAGGAAAAGTTTGCTGACTTAATTAATCCCAAGTTGGACTTATGGCTTTGGGCCCTTAGGGGCACCCAAGTTTTTAAAGAGGTGATGACCTACATGCTTATGGGTATGGTTCAAAAGCATACACGCGCGCGTCGCCTTCTGCCCGCCGACTGGCTCAGCTCAGCCCGATCCGAGTTTGGGTCGTGGGTCGTAGGCCGTGGGCTTGGGCTTCAAAGGCCCTTATTCTTTTTGGACAAAAAATCTTTAAAATATATAAATAATTAATTTTTAATTAATTAAAGTTTCCAACTAGAAAGTGTTCGCATCCGAGCATGGGCGGACGCACGGCCCATGCATCAAGTTGAGACTTTGTCATTCCGTTCACATCCAAGCACGGGCACATGCACATGCCGTGCGCCAGGTTATGCGTCAATGCGAAAGGCTGAACAGATGCACTTGTTCGCTGTAAACATGTCTTTTCGAGCCAAAAAATATGATCTTTCTATACGGCACCGATGCCTATATAATAGAAGTCCCCTGCAGATGAAAAACATACGAATAACACAAGATAATAAAGCGGTCATTGCATCCAAACACTTAGCCATATCCTTAAACATTAAACCTTTAATTTTTACCAAACAATCGCAAGACAAAAAATAAAATACATTTTACATTCAAGACGACGGCTTGTTTCGTTCACTCGATGGTCATTCGCACTCCGCTCACGCGAGAAATCAGCGAAATTCTCCGGGGTCGACTTCAAGATATGGCAACAAAAGATACTGTTCTACCTGACGACTTTGGGTCTGTCCCGTTTTCTGAAGGAAGACCCCCCTACCGTTGGTAATGAAGAATCCGACAACCAAAGAAGGATCGCTGTGGATGCTTGGCATAACAGTGATTTCCTGTATCAGAATTATATTTTGAACGGTCTAGACGACACCCTCTACAACGTCTATAGTTCGTTCAAAATGTCCAAAGAGTTGTGAGACTCTTTGGAGAATAAATATAAAACAAAAGATGCCAGTACAAAGAAATTTGTTGTCGGTAAGTTTCTGGATTATAAGATGGTTGACACCAAGATGGTGATTAGCCAAGTGCAAGAAATTCAGATCATACTTCACGACTTAGTATCTGAAAGAATGATTCTGAGTGAGTCGTTCCAAGTGGCTGCGATTATCGAAAAATTGCCGCGATTGTGGAATGATTTTAAGAACTACCTAAAGCACAAGCGAAAGAAAATGAGGCTTGAGGATTTGATAGTTCGACTTCGGATTAAGGAAGACAACTGGGATTTTGAATGGAAATCGGCAAATATAGGGTGTGACCACACTTTACGGAACACCAGTAGAGTTTCTGTTGTATTTTTAAATGTAACAGAAGGTGTTGCCAAAAGTGTTGTGGGACCAAAGCCACAATTGCATGAAGTGTTGCCCAAAGTATTGTAACACTAGAGGTAGACACACTATCAAGTTAAATCTGAAGTGTTACGAAAGATGTGATACCACCGAAGGTTACACATGTGTTGGGACTAAGGTCCGAAGTCTATTAGAACGAGATTCTAACTGGATTTTTAGGACAATGTTCTAACAAATAAAACAAAGTGGCTAAGAGCCATAAGAGTTCTGGATAATCTTGCGTTAAACAAGGATACCAAAAGTTGGAAGGGAAGCTTTACTTTAGCAAACCACATAAAGGATAATACCTTGAACTGTGGGGGTGCTTTGACTAAAGTAGAAGCACCCAAGAAATTAAATTCGACATTCATGATATAAATAATGGTACGATCATTAAATCAAGAAATGTTGTATTTATTAAAGGTGTATTTTCTTGAAAGGAAAGAGGTAAGTCTGGACATTTTTTGTCAAAGACATAATACCAATAAACAATTAATTTTGAAATGACGTTATTTCGGTTGACTACTGTTCGCCTTATTTTTAGCTTCACCGCAAGTGTATGGTGCATTTTATAGAATGGGGTTAGCAAGGTCGAATCCACAGAGACTAATAAATTAATGTACTAAGTATTGGGATTGTAATAGTCTTATTTTGATCCAGACGATAGAAATTTAGTGATTTGGTTTTGTAAAAGTAAGACAAGAATTTATCCTAAAAAGATAAAGTAAGAGTTGATTGAAAGATCAAGCAGATGAATGGATTCCTGGGTTATCATTTCAGTTAATATCCCCTTTTGTTATTAGATTAATCACAAACAAAGTTATTATTATTCTTCCCTATAAGACAATCACGAAAGTATTTACCCTATCTCTTGAGATGTATGTAAAAACGTTGATTGGAGTATCTATGCTAGCATCTCTACTCAACATGAGATATCCAACTCCCAAAAGCACAAAAGATTATAAATCCTCACAAATATTTACAAACTTCTCAATCTTGCAAATATTCATGTCAAGTACTCACAAATCTAGTATTGAATCTCATCTCTCAAATTATGAATCAATACATCAAAGCAAGTTAAACCAATGGCCATTTGATAAAACAAGTAATAAAGCAAAGTACTCAAATAGGGTCTGATAATAATAACTTCAATTGCAATTAAACATCAACAAAAATATCCATTAACCTAATCCCAAACCCGGGAATCACAAGATGTTTAGCCAGACATGGTAAGTAAATAATTCATATACAAATTATTCAAGTTCATATCTAACTAATCGAAAATAAACGATACTATGGAATGAGCAAACTCAGGGATGTCGATGATCTCTCGATCTATCTTCAATCATCAATCGTGTGGTTGCAACCTCGATCAATCTCTCGAATCCTCCGGTAGAAGTTTGCTCTTTTCTCTTCTTTCTAGGGTAAAAATCAGTGTGTCCTCGTTTGGGTCCGCTTCATCTCTATTTATACTTCGTATGGGTCAAAACCTAATTAGAATCTGTCAAACCTCTATTTTCCAGCACAGACGCACGGGCCGTGCGCCTCGCACACGACCAGTCCGTGCGTCAGGCCGTAGGATTGCTCTTTCCTTGAAGGGACGCACGGGCCGTGCGCTCCACGCACTATCAGCCCATGCGTCAGGCCGTGGACTGATTCTCCTTTGGCTATGCGCAAGTGTCGTGTTATGGACGCACGCCTAACCCGTGCCACCTGCTGCAGCTGAGTCTTGTTCGTTTCTTTCCATTTCTCGCTCAGTTTGGTGGTCCTTTACCGTAATGCTCGAATTGTCGCCAAAATGCTACAAATATCAATCAATTCCTACAAAACGAACAAAGCGTAATACCTTTTCCACTTTATAGAAATAAAGCCCATTTCACTCAAGTAATGCATGCATATCAACTTTTTCTAACCAAAAATCAAGCCCAAGATACATGCAAAATACATACCAATCAACTACGTGAAGTCAAAAGAAAACCTCACGGATCCGCTTACAAAAGACATAAATCGAGATCAATTGTATAAATTGTTAAGGGGAATGAGTTTAAAATCCACAAACTAAAGTATGTTCATAGCGGTAACCCAACCTTGTGAATTGGAGATCCCAAGACCTTGGTTCAATGGGACAACTAAGTTATGAATGTTCAAATTTGAACACTTGGAAAATGTGTTAGCTCATTCCTAAAACTTCAAGTGAATGAAAACCTCTTGAATGTGGTGAGGTTAAGTTTAAGACTTTTAATGATTCCTATCCGAAAGGTGGAGTATGACATGATACTATTCAATAGGAGATCACCTATATAAAGAGAACTAATGACCACTTCAAAGAAACGCTTATGAATCTAAGATATGGTCCAGGGCCAAAATGGACACAACGTGAGAACAACAAGTGTTAGAATTGTTATTGTGTAAGTATTGTTGTCTCGGTTTACATAAATGGCTGAGTAGTTCAAGACATTCGTCACTAAGTAAATCCGATAATATTTTACTAAGAAAGGTTCAAAGCCACAAACTACCTATCCCGATGCAATAACGATTCACCGAGACTTTCAAGCGAACCGCATAAATGCATGCATTAATTTCATTCATGTGGGGGATTGTTGGAATTGCTTGGTAAAATGGGTGTTGACCTGATTTTGACCAAATATTGAAGTGGTTTCCATTAGTGAAAAATAGAATTAAATTATTTGTAAAAATTCTACTAAGAGAGTGGATGAGAATAATATTTGGAATATCTCAAAATCAATTCCGGATGAATGGGAAATTAATGCTAGAAGCTAGCCACTTAAGACTAGAAAATGGTATGAAAAATGAAAAATGTGGGGAATGAGAAATGCTCCGTCGCACATAGGAAAATGAGGCAAAGTTTGCTCACTTGATAAATCCCAAATTGGACTTATAGGTTTGGGCCCTTGTGGGCACCCAAGTTTTTAAAGGGGTGATGACCTACATGCTTGTGGGTTTGGTTCAAAAGCACACACGTGCGCACGCCGCCGCCTGCCGGCCGGCCGGCCCAGCTCGGTCCGAGTCGTAGGTCACGGGCCGTGGGCTTGGGCTTCAAGGCCCTTATTCTTTTGGACCAAAAACCTTTAAAATAAATAATTAATTAATTTTTAATTAATTAAAGTTTCCAACTAGAAAGTGTTCGCATCCGAGCATGGGCGGACGCACTGCTCGTGCGTCGGGTCGTGCGTAAAGTCAAGACTTTGTCATTTCGTTCGCATCCAAGCACGGGCATACGCAAGGGCCGTGCGCCAGGTCGTGCGTCGATGCGAAAGGCTGAACAGATGCACCTGTTCAATGTAAACATGTCTTTTCGAGTCAAAAGACATGATCTTTCCATACGAGCACCTAATGCTTATATAATAGAAGTCCCTGCAGATGAAAAACGTACATAATAATACAAGATAATAAACGGGTCATTGCATTCGAGCATATTGACATTCCTTCCCATTCAAAAGCTTGAAAGTCTGAAACACTTTTTGTGAGGCCCGAATTTTAACAACGTGAGATACGGTGTTATGTAGTGCTTATTTATTTGGCTATGTACCACAAACCTATTATTAATGAAACGCGCGACTCGACTTTTATTTATTTCTTCCAATGTCAATTACGACTTCCTTATTTTTGAGCGTAATGATTTTTATATTCTCCTCTAGTACTAATACTTGGTCGATTAACTACGATTTTAGAAATATTGGACCCTCAATAATTTAGGAGTACATTCCAATCCGTATCCAAATATTTCGCCCTATTCTATAATACATTTCCAAAAAAAAAAAAAAAACTTCCTATTTATTTAAAAAAATACACATTTTGTTATTTCACATCCTTATTTTAACCTCATATATATTTATATATGTATACTTATACATGCTATTTTCCCTCAATTTTATAAAATACAAGAAAACCAAAAATTTTATCCTCCTACACTAGTCTTTTCGGCCATTAAGAGAAATTAGGGGGAAATCACTTTTTTTTTTCTTCCAACAACTTTACACAATTATTAAAGAAAAAATAGATACCATCCTCCTACAAGACCCATAATTTTCGGCCATAAAGGGGGTAGGAGGAATCAAACTATAATTTTTATCCTATCCTACAATATTTAAATACACCAAATGACCCCATACAATAATGAAACACAAAAAAAAAAAAAAACAAGATTCTTTCTCACCCATATCTTGCTTTCGGCTATATTGATTCTAAGGGGAGAATCAAATATTTTTTTTATTATTCTATCTCCCAACAAGACCATATTATTGGACAAAAAAAAAACAATTCTCCCCCCACCACAATCAAAATTTTCGGCCATTAGCCAAAAAGAGGAGAAAATTTTGTTTTGTTCTCTATACTCCTCCATTACTCTTTCACTTGGACAAAAAAATCTCCCAACACTTAAGACACAATCATCTCCAAAATAAAACACCAAAAACTCCTCCACCTTGAAGCATAGGATCGGAATTTCAATGAAACAAGGTGAGAAAGTTTTACTTCTTTCAACTCCATTATTTTTTTCTCTTCTTAAAACCTCAAGCCTATTCCTTCATCTTCTAACTTGATGATCTTTCTTGTTGAGTTACTACTAGAAGAATTTTTCTTGAAGAATTAGAGACTTAGATTTGACTATGAGCTTGAAGAGGAAATTCAAGACTACACATTATTAAGGTGAGAAAATTATGGTTTTAGTATTTTCCTCTTGATAACATGAAGAATTAAAATTTTGACTCAAGAATATTAATTTTTGGAGTTTAGGAGCTGACCTACCTCATCTCAAGTTGAAGTTAGAGGCTTGAAGAAAAATTTCAATTTTTGGGACTACATTTTAGATCAACCCGAGAAACTACTACGAGGTGGGTGGAAAAATCCTTTCAACTTCTAGGTGTTTTACTTAAAAATGCATGTAGTATTTTAATTTTGAGCACTTGAGATATATATTATGTATTTCATGCTATTTTCTTGTATCAAGTTGGAAAAATTCTCAAGTGTTGCTCAAAAATGCGATTTATCGAAAATTAAGACATACATGTACACTTTATTGTTATATTTGATGAATTCATGTAAGAGATGGTCATGTATGTGTATGACTCTTGAAATATATGTTTTGTATGAATTATAACCTGGAAAAGTCGAGCATAATTGATTAAATTTCAATATTTGGACTTAAAATGCAAAAATGGAAAGTTGGTGGACTTAATTGCAAGAAAATAAAACTTAAGGGACCCCTCTGTAATTTTCGATTTTTGGGACTGTACTCAGGTTCAAAAATTATGTTTTGACATTTTAATAAAGTTTTAAGAGTTTTTAGATAAATAAAATCAACCCTTAAAAGCCCAAGGACTAGATTGTAAAATTTGAGAAGTTTAAGGGCTAATTTGCAAATTTCGAAAATGTACCAGACCCTAATTGAAAACTTGAAATTTTAACTCTTAATGGACTGGAAATAACATATTTTAAGTGTATTCTAAAAATCCAAGTGTTTAGAGCTTGGAAAGTAACTTTATAAAACTTGAGGACCAAATTGTAAAAGATTTAACTTGATGACCCAAATGAAATTTCCAGGACTTATGCAGCCCATGCACCTGGAAATACTAATTTATCTATAACATAATTATATTTTGGACCCAAGGTTCAAATTTCATAACAATTGGACCCTAAAAGCCTTAAAGGCAATTATTTCAAAATGGGACAAAAATGAGATTTTCAAAAGTTAAGGGACCTATACTTATGACGTTTTAAAACTGTTTTTGTTCCAATATCCCACTAACCTTAGTGACATTTTCCAACTGGAATCACATTAAAAGCCCTCCCGGTTTGTGAGTTCCGATTATTTTAAACTTAAGGCCCGAAATGACAATTTTAACAAATTTGGGGCCAATGTGAGAATTTTATAAAAACTCGACCTCAAAACTTTAAAAACCTGAATCTCTGAACAATTTAGAGATTTTAGGAACTGACCTCATAATTTTTCAAGGTCGGGATATTTATTTATTCAATTTTTAACCCCAAAAGTATTGGTTTGTACAAAATGGGGCTAATTGTAAATTTTTCTTTTTATCAAGGACCTAACTTCAGCCCTGGACCCTCGACTTTAATTATTAATTAAAATATTTTATTTTCTCAAAACCTACTTGACTTATCGGATCGTCTTGACCGATTAAAACCCGATCGCGGGCGACTTCCTCGTGTTGCGATTTCGAATCTATAACGGACTTATGTTCCACCTAATCTTTCAAGATATCGAAGATTGCTTATCCTCCCGATAATCATCTTCATCCAAATAACTCCACCAACGCCATAATTACTTTATGCAAATTTTCGAAAACTTTTTATGAATCGCTTCCCGAATCAATATACTGATTGCTGGTTGACTACCCGAACGTGTACTTAATTTATTGCTGAGTCAACTTGGTGTGTCGAGCTCACGATCTCGGAATGGATACGTCGGGGATGGAACAAGGCAGCTGATTTGCTATTCCACTCTTCCGCCCCATCGTCCTAATCCGCATGGCGAGGGACGGAGTTTGTCCGGGAAACGGGTCGTAGTACTTGAGGTATAATCATGATTATGACGAATCCGAGCCTTGCTAGCTCCAACGTGGATTTTGTCTTTGCCTATGGAGCGATAAGGTGACAGGTCTTGGACCATCATGAACGGGAGTTACAAGGAAGAACAAAGGAATCGTTGCTCCGATCCACACGATTCCGGAGTTGAACGGAACGTTTGGTTGGCGCTACACTTGAGACGCAACCGCTACTTGTAATGCATGGGTTGGCGCTACACTTGACGCAACCACTAATTGTCTTGCATGCATGCCCAAATTGATTCTATTCATGCCACTTTGGAATTATGCTTGTCTAATATTTTATATCCGCACCACAAGAAAGTTGGAGCTTGAAGTTATGTACAAAGTTCAAGTCCAGTTATGAAGATGCTAAAGCGATGAAATTGCATGTACAAAGTTACGCAAAGGAACAAACCTCAAGGGCGGGTATGCTATTTTATTTATTTATTTATTTTTAAAGTAAATGCATGTACCTCGATTTGTTATATATTGTTGCAATCACTCACATGTTTCATTTCTTGTTGTCGTATTTTTGGATCTATATGCAACATGACGTTATTATCAATGAATTTCTTTCACATAGTTCTATTATCTTCTTTGTCTTTTTTTTTTTTATAGTGTAACTAGATACTTTGTCTAGTAAATATAGTGCAGCTTAAGCAATCACTTGATCTCTGGTTGCTGCAATAGATGTACAATTTTTGACCTATTCGTTCTGACTTTAATTTTCAGATTCCAATATTAATGGCATGAAATCAAGAGGGGAAAGAGTTAGAATGTGCTTCTTGGTTATTAAATAATTTTCGATTATCCTTGGAATATTATTCTCCTAAAAGGGAACTACTCATGGCCTAAAATCATTTCTGAAGTGTATATTGAACACTTAATTTGTGGTATTGCTTCTCTCTCTCATTTTTGTTTTCGTTTTGTTTTACTTCACATCAAGAGCTTTTCATACATTGTGGTTGTATACTTGTATTTTGTTGTTACAGGCAAACATTTGTGAAGTCCTTGGAGTAGTTCATAAATTGGCTAGAAGAGGCAGAGAAGAAGCATAAGTTGTTGATCCGGTTGTCTGGATGGTAATGTGGGACACTCGACTTCTGATGTACTTTGCGGCAAAGGCAACGGTACTATCACAATGCCTTGTCGATTGTAGCCTACGTTCGAGAAAATAGTGATCTTCTCCAGTTCTCAACTGATCTCTTTCCCTTTTAGTTTCTTTCTTTTAATCTTTCAGTTTTTTTCGGTGAGTTTGGGGTGGACAACAGGATGTGGTCGGGAGGCCCGGAGGTGGCGATGTAGGGAAAACATCCTACATGTATTTTGTATTTATCAGAAAATTGTTCGATAATGCTTCAAAATCTGTTTCAGTTAGGAGATATTGTATTATGTCTTGAACAAAGGCCTTTGAAGAATATAATATGTTGATGTAATTTATCAAAAAGAAGTGATTGGAGGAATGATGCTGCAGTCCTATAATCTATAGTTACTATACCAAGTTAGTTAGAAACTAGAGCTGCAGTTCTAGATTCCGAAATTTTGGTTGGAAATAACTTTGTTGTTGTTGTATAAGATTATCCCGCTGCAGCGCTAAAACGTAGATTGTTTAAAATTTAATTTCCCCTCTTAATTTGTTTCTTGAATTAATGTGTTTTTTCTTAGTTTACCATTTAAGAAAACAATCTACCTATGGGTTATATTTGGTTGAGTATTTTTAAATGATGGTTCTTATATAGTTGATTGTTCTTACAATATTGGTATTTTCTGGATTTTCTTGTAGGTTGATTTATAAAGAAGAATCCAAACTACCAAGTTGGCATATGGTATTTTGAAGCAACTAAGTTATCTTGTATTCATCACCTTGTATATTGTGTTGAAAGGATTTTATATATTGTATTGTAGAACATTATGATCCGTTTTATTGTTAAATGATTGATTTAATATTGCAATTTGTTGTATTATTAGTATATGGCGTTTTTGTTTCATTATTGTCCTATTGTTGGTATATGGTGTTTTGGTTTATTATTGTTGTATTGATGTTGGGTTGTGAGACAGCGTATTGTTTTAATATTTATATATATAGGTGCTGGCAGGGTGTATTGTACTGTAAAATCTGAAAAAAGAAAACAAGTTTTACATCGGTTGTTATAGAAACCGATGTAGAATGTCATCTTCCTACATCGGTTCTATTAAAAACCGATGTACAGTTTTTGGAATTCATCACTCTTTTCATAGCATTCTACATCGGTTAACAATGAAACCGATGTAGAATGTGATTTTCTACATCGGTTATATAACCGATGTAGAAATATCATATTTTCCACTACGCCTGATTCTACATCGGTTCGAAAACCGATGTAGAATGTGCCCCAGAACCGATGTAAAAGAGGTATTTTGTAGTAGTGATGGGATTGGCGCTACACATCGACGCAATCCTCCCGTCTGCTTGAACCATAGTGCTTGTGTGACCACGAACTATTTCTTAAATCGTAAAAATATATTACTTAATATATATTTATCACGATGCTTGTGGGCTATGTGTGAAATCATGCATCATACCTCACGCGTTTTCATACAATGCTTTTTTCGCGTTAACTATATATATCGCCACACTTGCACACGATCACCCCATCCACCGAGATTTTTGTCTCACTCTCCTCGCATTTTCTAACCTTTAGTTGAAGAATACGTTGAAGACGTCGAACCTACCACAGATTGAATTCCTTAGTTGATGTGGAGTGACACTCCTTTTACTTTTATTGTTGTTGGATTTCTTCATTTTGTTTCTATTTGGTGTAAGTTAAATTCGGATAATCTATTGGGTTGTATTCGGATTCCGCCATATCTTAAGATGTAATTTGTACTTGGGTTTATTTTAATTCATTGCATTGATTGGACTCTTTTCACTTGAAGTTTAGTATCATGGGTTTAGACTATTGGGTTATTTGTTTAAGTGATTGATCGTCGTCGCGTCGCGTTTGGGCGTGACACTTTTAGTTCGTTGTAGTTCCGACTTTGGCAAGTGTTGCTAAGCCGGAATAGTTAAAAGTACTCGTTGTATCTTAGGGATGAACGCGTGAACCGTAAACACTAAGTATACGAGGCGTTTTTCGTCTTACGGAGACTGGATCTAATTCAGGCCTCGACTCAATCCAAACACTTAGCCATCTCCTTAAACAGTAAACCTTCAATTTTTACCAAACACCCCCATAGAAGACAAAGTATCATGTGGAGGGGTTGAAGAAATTTTCGGGCAGAAATCGTTGTCATGTGAAAGACCGGAAGAACTTGCCGGAAAACCAGTCCTTATCATCAAAAGTTGACATCAAGGAGAGGATATGAAAGAGAAGAGAGCATATTTTTAGAGAGTGAAATTTCCAAACCCTAGTTTTCTACTGGAGGCGTATCTAGGTGTTCTGGTGGCCATTAGAACCACTTAATAATACATCATCTTTGTCCGATGGCCTTACAGATAAATTACTTTACATCTTTGTGAATCATTCTTACTTACAACCTATTCAAATTTTATATGTGTGAATGTTTTAAAATAATTTTAACTAATATGGGTTAAAATCGAAATAAAAACTCATCTTATTTACGAGGCTAAAATTGATTCCTTTTTTTTTTTTCAAATGTTTATACTAAAAAAATGCCCTCAGGGAAGATTTAAGATTTTATGAGGTTTTTTTTTGGACTCACGGGTTGTAACTTATATGAAATGGGACCGTGAAATCTTTTTGAGTCATGCAAGGACAGAGTTATTGTATGTGTCTCATCATTCAAATTTCAATCATCAGTTAGTGAGTTTTTACGTAAGCAAAGATGTCACCAAAATCAGCAGTTTGTATGCGAATTATTATACTACCCCGACAAAATACTACCTTCAATTCATGCAGCAATTATAAAGGATGCGACTTTATGCCACCCTCTCATTGAATTTGGATTTACAGCATCTTGATATTTTCCTCAGTTTTGTGAATCTATATGGGAAAAATGCAAAAATGGTCTTCTAATTTTTTGTAAAGGGGTTGTTTGAAATGTTTTTACTTATAAAGGAGTAAAGTGTAATATAGAATCAAACTCATGGAATTTTTTGTATTTTTAATTTTCAGAAACTTGTGGAATTTTTTCAATTAACCCAAACCTTAGGGGTAGTTTTTGTAATTATCTCTTGTTATATATACATGCTTATCCCATCCATGTATTAACAACTGCACATGTTAAAGTGCCTTTTTTTCTTCTTCTTTTTCTATGCATTGGCTCATAAATTCTAATGTATACAGATGATAAGATACATATACACACATATCCAATCTTCTTGATTGAAATTCTGCAAAAAATAATAACACCTTTTGTCACAACATAATCTACATTATGATTTCCAATAAAAAAAGAACCTCTACAAAGTGATTGCACATATTTTATTAGAGACAAGCATATCACATGAATGCCAATATAGAGTCAAATATGTCCCCACCAATCACTGTGGTTTATTCTTCACTATCTCTTCTTTCACAAAAGAAAAAGAAAAAATTAAAAAAAAATTATGTCCACACACATCTTATAAATACTGATATATATCCTTGTGTATATTTTGCATCTCACACATGAACATGGAGAAGTTTGAGTTAGAAAACAAGATTTCTGAAAATGGTGATGAACAAAAGAAACAAGATTTTAAAGACAAGAAAAAGAAGCTTGGAGGTGTCAGAACAATGCCATTCATCCTTGGTGAGCCCACCTCATCTTTTTCTACAATTTTTCCTAAATCATATGCACTCTGTTTTCCAATTATTGTGTGTGTGTGTTTTTAATGGCAGAAACTCAATGTGTATGTGTTTTGTAACTTTTGTTGGTAAGTGAATAGATTTAGTGTCATTCTAAAAAAAGAAAAAGAATAGATTTAGTGTGTTAAAAAAACCAGTTATCTTTCAAAATTACAAGTAGTGCATTGATATTTATTTTGGGTATTTGTTAAGTAAATACAAACTTAAATGAGTATATTTTTAATACCTTAAAGGGTATTTATAATTTTAAAATATAATTGGATTTTGTTTTTGTAATTAGACCAAACCAATCAATAGTAGTTTATTTGAATATTTCTTAAAGTAAAATGAAGAATGGTATTATAGAGTGTTAGGAAATTTTTGCAGTGCTTAGCGTTTGTTTTCTTGGATTTGTGATCGAATTTGTACTAATTTTGCATCTAATAACTTATACACAAAATAGAAGCACTTGCAATGCACACACAAACACACACATTCGACTCACCCCACTTTTGTTAGCACACACGTGCATTTGCGACTTACATGACCCTTGATTTGAACTGAGGAGAGTGAGTTTTTTTTTTTTATAAATTGGGAGTAGTGGTTGGAAGGAGAACGTAAAATTCATCCGAACCCTGATCAACACCCTTACAAAGGAGTAAGCGTTGGTAACTCAGGAGAGTGAATGAGATCACAGGAGATCAATAAGGATATTTTTTAATTAAATTTCACTTTAGCTTTTCAACAAAAAGGCCTTTCCCTTCCTGGGATCGATCTCACATCAATGTTTTGTTTAACTCACATTGTGTTTACTACAAGAAATCAGTAAAAATTTGGCATTTATTTAATTAATCAACGGGTGAAAATAGGACGGCACATGTTTAGTGGCAATTTAAAAAATCGAAAAAAAAAAGAAAAAAAGGCAGCTTCATCATCGTACTGAATTATACAACGTTGTTAATTAAAAAAATTCCCATAATTATAAAATATTGCAGAGAGGACATATTTGTACACTAATAAATGTATTTTTCGGAATCTTTACAGCAAATGAAATATGCGACAGATTTGCGGGTGCTGGTTTTCATGCCAACATGATAACATACCTCACACAGGTCCTCAATTTGCCCCTTGTCAAGGCCTCAAATACAATTTCCAATTTTGGTGGAACTTCCAGTTTTACCCCTCTTATTGGTGCTTTTCTTGCTGATTCTTTTGCTGGTCGATTTTGGACAATCATCATCGGTACCATTATTTACTTGCTGGTTTGTCCCTCCATCTCCTAATATCCATCAAACAAATAATAATAAAAAAACTTTTCTTGAAAAGATTAATAATGTATATGAGAAGAAAAAACAGATGATATGAAAATAAACTTATGTATAATTTGGATGTGTACTTTGTCACAGGGAATGGTTACAATCACAATATCGGCCGTTCTGCCTCAGCTCCGTCCTCCTCCATGTCCAAGTCAGGTGAACATAATGACAAATCTCGAATTCAGGAATAATTCACTACCCCTTAAAATTCATATAAAGGGTTTTATTCCGGATAAAGTAAGATTTTATTTGATAATAGTTCGATTGTACAATAAAATTCGTCTTTATAATGGTTAATCCGGGTATGGTTGATGAAAATGTTTGATTATTCTATAGAAAACTACACATTTAATTTTTACAGGAAGATTCTAATAAATTATTCTCAAATATTATATTTTTCAATAAAATTACATAAAATTACAAAAAATAAATTAATGTAGTATAATACCATGATATTGTAGCTCATGTGGTACCCTTTACAAGGGAAATGTTGATCAGAATTTGAATTTGAGTCTTTGAGTTTATTTTATCTCCTCTCCTCCACTCCTCTCACCTTATTAAAAGAATTAATGTAGTATGATAAAATTAAAACTTGAATACAAAAACAAGATTAATTCGATTTTGTCACATCAAAAGTGATGTAAAATTGGCCTAGGCGGCTGTCCTAGGCCAAACCAATTTTGCCCAATTCATTGAAAAAATTGTTTCAACCAAATATCGACCTACGCATCTGCCTAGCCGGCCAAAAATCGGTCAAAATAAAAAAAAAATAAAAATTAGTATTATTCCTAGGCGCTAGGCATACTATGACCTAGCGATTTCTGCAACCTTGCACATTATTATTTATGAACCATTTATATACAGGATTTTTCAACATCGTATGAAAATATCGTCCTTCATTCGAGTTATTTCAAAAAATTCGAGAATTTTGTTACAATGCAGGTGAACTGCAAGGAAGCCTCCAATTCACAGCTATGGGTTCTCTACCTTGCTCTTCTCTTAACGTCGTTAGGCACCGGCGGAATCCGACCGTAAGTCGTCACGTTCGCAGCAGACCAATTCGACATGAGCAAACTGAAAACAGAGTCCAGGAGTTGGAACTTTTTCAACTGGTACTATTTCTGCATGGGGATGGCATCTTTGCTTGCTCTAACCATTGTGGTTTACATTCAAGACAACATAAGTTGGGGTTGGGGTCTTGGGATTCCAACAATTGCAATGGGAATATCTCTTGCAGCTTTTATTTTGGGATCCTCTTTGTACAAGAAGATTAAGCCTGGTGGGAGTCCATATGTTAGAGTGGCACAAGTGATTGTTGCAGCTGTTAAGAAAAGAAAAGTGGATGTCCCAAGTGACCATAGTGCATTGTATGAAAACAGACAGCTTGATGCTGGGATCTCTACCAATGGGAGGCTTATGCATTCAAATCAGTTCAAGTAAGCTAATTTTCTTACAAACTTAGTTTTGGAGTATGAAACTAGAGAGTAGAGGGTACATTGCAATTTTAGTCACATAACTGTAGGGTGTGGCGAAATTAGTCCTTTTAAATTACATTTGCATATACTTTGTATCTTTAAAAACTATTTGGTTTAGTCCTATTTTGCCAGAAATTTCACAATAGCTCGGAAAATCTCACGTAAATTGCACGTGAACACAAAAATTGAGAATATTTGGTCAAATATTAGTGTTACCGGCCTACTTTATTTTCTCCAACGCTTATTCAACAAATACATCAACAAAAACTTTAATTTTTGTTTGGAAATTCGAAAATCCTTTCTTTTTTTTTTTTTTTTTGGGGGTCACATGTAACCCACTTGAGATTTTTGTATAAAAATGAAATTTTTGGCAAATTAAAAACTAAATCCGAGAGTTTTTAAAGATATAAGGTGATTTCGAAAAGGACAACTTTGCCTCACCTCTACAATTACATGTTACAATTTACCTAAACTAAAGCTATATAGGAGACCTAGAGGTGGCAATCCTGGCTCAACCTGAATCTCGGGCCAGGTTGGGACAAGGAATTTTAGGCCCTAAAAGGATGAGCCTCTTTTGACCAGGGTAAAATAAACTACATGAGCCGTGGGTGGTGAAAAATCAGCATGATGGAATTTCGGCCTGCCCGACCCGCCCAATTTCTCCCTCCGGCCCGACGGCCGGGTACACCAGTCGGCTCCGACCGAACTGCTATTTGCCACCTCTAAGAAGACTTAGGGGATGTTTGGAAATATTTAGAAAAACGATCGCCAACTTTTCTTTGAAAATAAGTCGTTTTTAGTGTTTACAAATATCAAATTTTGATTTTGATTACTTATGGTTTGACCGTAACACACAAATAAAGTATTTATACAGCTTATTCACATAACACTCCATTTTGACTTATTAAAATTTCAGTATCAATTTTCAAACACTTTCAATTTCTAATTTTTAACTATTTTGCACTTGTCTTGCAATAAATCACTTCTTCGTTGTTAAAAGTTTTTACAAATACTCCCTTAACTAGAACGATTATTATTGCTTTATACATTTGTCCTAAAATTTCCTCTTCCACACGAGTAAACTCATACTTACCTTTCTTGCATCATGAAGGTGGTTCGATCGTGCCGCCGTACAATCCGACTCCGACATTAAAGAACCAAACAAACCAAACCTATGGCGACTAGCAACAGTCCACGAGTCGAAGAACTAAAAACCGTCGTCCGACTACTCCCAATACGGGCCGCAGCCATATTACTCGTCGCCTCACACTCCCATCTCCACAGTTTCACCATCCAACAAGCCCGAACCATGGACCGACACTTATCCCCCTCCTTCCAAATCCCACCCGCCACCATGTCCATATTCTCCACCCTAACCGTCCTAACCGCCCTTCCCCTATACGAACGTCTCTTCGTCCCATTCGCCCGACGTTTCACCAAGAATCCCGTCGGGATCACGTGCCTGCAGAGAATGGGGATCGGATATTCGATCAACATTCTCGCAAGCATCGTTTCTGCGTTTATCGAAATTAAACGGAAAAACCTGGCTAGACAACGCAACCTTCTTGATAGACCGACCGATGTCATACCTATAAGTGTGTTCTGGTTGGTTCCTCAGTATTGTCTGCATGGATTGGCTGAGGTTTTTATGTCCGTTGGTCATTTGGAGTTTCTTTACGACCAATCGCCGGAGAGCATGAGGAGCACGGCGGCGGCGCTTTATTGGATAGCTATAGCGATGGGGAATTATGTGAGTACATTAATGGTGAGTTTGGTTCATAAGTACAGTGGTAAGAAGAGTAACTGGCTACCGGATAGGAATTTGAATAGGGGGAGATTGGAGAATTATTATTGGCTTGTGACAGGTTTACAAGTTGTAAATTTGGTGTATTATGTGATATGTGCATGGTTTTATACTTACAAGCCGGTGGATGAGGTTACTGAGATTGAAAGTGGTGATGAGGATGTTGAGTCTGACAATAATACAAAACCATTGTCAAAGTGATGGTAACATTAGACATGTTTGGATTCTTGATAAGAGTAGTTTTGTGTAAATTGGGTTGTGGGAAGTCCACAATATTAGTCAAGATGTCATTGTCTCTTATGTGTGAATAGAGGACTTATTATTTTTTTTTTTTTGTCTTGAGAAACTGTAAGTTGTCTCCATTAGGGAATGGAATATATGAGCAAGTTGCACCAAGCATTTTGCAAATGCTGATGATTTATATTTATCGACAAATGATTTTGTATTTCAAACTATGTATTATCTCGTGTTCCAAATATGATTCATACACGCCAAGATATCTTGATGATGTTATTAAAATTACACTTGACGTGTGTTTTGTTAGTAATAATTTGGAATTTCAGATTATGTCTTTGCAGAAGTGTGTGAAAGACGTCATATTAGTTGACTGCAACTTTTAAGTTCATGAATCTAGCTAGAGTTAATGGAGAAGAGTAGAGAATGTTCTAGATTGTTTTAGATGCATGTACGTGGATGAGTCCATTGATTTAGTACATTAAATTAGTTAGTTTGAAAGGTCTTTTATGCATCTATAAATACCCATTTGTCCTTATAATTTTGCAAGACATCAAGTTAATAAAATTCTTCTTCCTCCTAAAATTGTCTTTTATTTTATGTAGTTCATTTTTCTAACATATTTATAATGCTTGGAATACGCGATAAAATGCACCTTGGTATAAAGAACCGAGATTCATTGATCATATATATTTTTCATAACGAGATTTCGGAAAAGTCCGACATTGCATTTGTAGAATCTCGAGTTAGTTTGAATAAATAAAAGGGTTAATTACAAGAAAGGTTTAGCCTAATTACAAGAAAGTATATATATATATATATATATATATATATAGGGATTAGTTCAAATGAGACCAATTTTTAGGTTAGTCCATAAGAACACTTATGGACTCTTGATTTAAAATTTTAGATGGTGTAGATCATTTTAGTTAATTTAGGCATATAAGGGTATAATTGTACTTTTATATTTAATTAGTTATGTTAATTGGAAAGTTATTAGCTATTTTTAAGGAAACATAATCCTACCTTTTCGATTTATCCGATTTTTAGGGAGGAAAATTATCAACTTCAAGTATTTTTTCAAAATTGATACTTATTTCCGCCATATTTGTGAACAATCGTTTCATTGTATAATTAGTTCGGTGGACTTGTATACTTAGTCATGTTTTATTGTATATTTAGTTCGGTGGATTTGTATATTTGGTTGGTGGAATCGTATCCTTAGTTATATAGGTAGTTTAGTAAATTTGTATACCTAGTTACGTGGATTTGTATACTTAGTTCAATGGAATTGTATACTTAGTTATATAAGTAATTGATGTAATTGTATACTTAGTTAAATATGTATATATACTTAGTATTATTCTAATGTATAGTTAGTTCAATGTAATTGTATACTTAGTTAAATATTTACGTATACTTAGTAAAGTTTTAATGTACATGTAGTTTAGTGTAATTGTATACTTAGTTAATTGTTTATGTATACTTAGTAATGTTTTAATGTATAGTTAGTTTAGTGTAATTGTATATTTTTAAACCTAATAATATTCTCAATATATGCATTTCAATTAAACATATTCTCAATTTCAAATAAACACCAGTACAACTCAAAAATCTCAATGGAAATAGTGAAAATAAAAATCTCAATGAAAACATAACCATACCAGCACGTAATAGCTCATTTAGTTTAAAAAGTTGAGAAAACACCCACCTCATTTAAGTCCTCAAGATATTATTAATAATCCATAAAAACCATATTTGTACAAGGAGAAAATACCAAACAATAAACATACAAAACAATAGAAAATAAACCTCTATAAAACAAGGACTCAACATGAACCCTTATCATATCATTACAACCTATAATACCACACAAGATTAAATAACTTAAACTAATAACATTCACACAATCCTCTCCTTCACTTTCACTGGTAAACCACCCTTCATCCTCAATGTCAAAGACAACAAATACTCAGGACACTTACCCTTCTCCATCACCACATCCATTCCAAACCTTTCCAAAACAGAGGCAGCTATGGATTTCATTTGAATAAAGGCCATATCTTTACCAAGACACATCCTCGGCCCGGCATGAAAAACCGGATACTTAAACGGGCTTTCTTGTTTCCAAATCCCATTTTCAATCCACCTCTCAGGCTTATACTCACAACAATCTTTCCCCCAAACACTCTCCATTCTCCCCATAGCAAATGTTAGATATGAAATAAACCAGTTTTTCCCAATAAAAGTTCCATCAGGCAATATGTCATCTTTATTACAAGCTTTTGTGTCAATTGGAACTGGTGGATAAAGCCTCATGGCCTCTGTAATTGATGCCTGAAGATAATGCATTTCGCGTAGTTCGTCGAAACTATACGTATCGCCTATTGTTTTCCGTTTTGAAGTCGAATGTTTTCCAATTCTTGGAGGATTTTTAGCTCCACTTCTGGTTTTGAAGACAATAACCAGAAGAACCAAGAAAGGGCAGACGACGTCGAATCCCGCCCGGCTAAAATGAAACTAATTACAATGTCTCTGAGAAATTCAGCTGAATTTTCAGTGTTTGCTATGAATCTTGATAATAAATCTTCATCTTTTTTCTCACTTCTCTCTTCCATTCTTGTTCTTATTATCTTATCAGCAAATTCATGCACTTTAGCAATAGATTTTCGCAGTTTTTTTCTCCGAGCCCAGATTGAGAAACTTTTTGATTATAAATGAACTTGTAAGAGCATACATGAATCTACCTGAACTGAGATTTGCAGCGTCCTCAAAAGCTCGCATGAATTCGCCACCTACAGTTCCATCTCCACCGAGACAACCTGGATCGACATTAAACGCGACTTTACAGATGTTATCGAAAGCAAACCTCTCGAGAATGTCCTGGAAGTCCAAAACGGTGTCGTTTCGCGCCGAATTCTCGAGGATTGGGATTAATCGCGTTTTCAGCTCGAACGCGACGTTTTCCATGACGAAATTACGAAGGGATTTCGTGTTGAACTCGTAGCTCGCCGTTTTGCGCTGGATTTTCCAGAGGTCGCCGTCGGAGTTGAAAATGCCCTCTCCGAGAAAATCCTTTAGTAGGGTTCTGGAACGGACGCCTTTGGGAAAGTTGTCGAAGTTGGATTTCAGCATGTGTTCGACGATTTGGGGGTTGGCTGTGATGACGCCGTGGATTTTACCGGGGCGGCGGAAGACGGCGGTGTTGTTGGGGCAGCGGGAGAGGATTGCGGTGGTCCAGTCGAGGAAGCGGTGGCGGTTGAGAAGGAAATCGGGGAGAGTACCGACGAGTGGGTAGCTTTTGAAGCCGTGAGTGGCGGTTTTGTTGAGTTTACGGCGCAGCAAGAAGATGTAAACGTAGAAAGAAATGAAGGAGATGAAGAGGAGGAGGGTTTGCAGAGAGGCGACCTCCATTTTTACGTCGTTTTGTGGTGGAAGATGATATTATCAGGTACAGTGGCGAAGGGGATTTTTTTTTTTCACAAAAACTTCTGTCAGATCCATTAGACGGTCTGACCCGCGACCCGGATCCGCGGCTCAGTAGTGGTATTTTTGTAATTTCGGCTGGTAGTGGCATTTTTGTAATTTCCGATCGCGTAGTGGCAATTTTGTGATTTGAACGTGTCTTTTCAATTTCAGCGGGCAAATCACTGAATCGTCATTACTTGGATAGGTGAACGTGACTTCTCATTTCTTTTTTTTTTTTCTCAAACGATAGGATTTTATTAATAAATTCAACAAGAAACATCACAACTGAAATCGAAGCCCACTGACTTAGGACCTACATGGCTAAACATGGAGCCAAGAGGGAATTGGTTAACCCAATTCAAATCATTAATAGAGTCAAAAGCCAAGTGAGCTAGTCTATTACAACAAGAAATTCTCACTTGGTCTAACGGTACGAAATTACAAGAATAAAAGAGGTAACATAATAAATAGATGTCTTCGGCTATTGGCGACACATCAAATCCGAACGGGAGTTTGTTGTTTAGTTTGAGCGCAATATCCTTGTCATCTACTCGTATGGCAACATTCTTGATTCCACTTTTCTGAACCACGCACATTGCTTTCCGAACACCCACAAGAGAAGCCTCCACTGGATTCACAATATCCTCCCTAGACGCCGCCCAAACATGAGTAATACCATTTCTATCCCCAGAAATCCATCCCCCTGCTGCACTTACCATTAATCCAAGTACGCAGATCGATCACATCAAAATGTGACCCTACAAAGAACCTGAATTTTTGGATTAAGCGTAGCTTGGGTGCAAGAAGTCGAAGAGAAGCGGAGACCTCAATACCTCATGCCTTTACCACAGTTAATTGAAATTCATTCCATTCCTCATTTCTCTTTCCACAATCACGAGATCTGTAATTCGATTTTTGGAACACCCATGGGTTCCGAAGTTTTCCAAAGCCACCACAACATGTAAACCGATAGTTGAATCGGTCTTGAGAAATTTGAGTTTTATCCAAATTGCAAATGTTGTACCACCAATCTTTCATCGAAAAAGTTTCAACTGAGTATTATTCCATGAGACGGTGAGAGTTTCCAAACTTGTTGTGCACGCGAACATTGGAAGAACAGTGCACCTTAGTTTCTCGCTTCCTCTCCACACATCTCACAAAAGCCATGGTGCTTAATGCCCCCCTCCTGGTGATCGTGATTGGCAAGATGTTGTTGATACACCTCCAAAAGAAGTGATTTACCTTGCCTTTAATCTCAAGCCCCCAACATTTTTTCCAAATTTTCTCCCCCGCTCCACTGTAACTACTTGTTTTAGGTCTATCTTTTTTCTCTTTTTTAACTGCAAGCAGCTGCTTATATGTAGAGCTTACAGAGAATTTTCCATGTTTCTCCATGTGCCAAACAAAGGTATCTCTGCCTCCCTCCGGGGGGATATTGATCTGTAATATGTTAGTACAATCGAGAGGGCAAAAATACTCAGCCAAAAGTTCAACATTCCAAGAAGTACCTTCCAAGTTCATAAGATCCCTAACCCACAAAGAAAAGTCGGAAGAAGGGGAAGTGAAACGGGTTTAAAAGAGGATTTTTTGGGATCCAAGGAGATTCCCACACTCTAATTCCTTTACCATCCCCCACCCTACATCTAATTCTAATGATAAGGCTCGTCTAGCCTTGAGCCAACATTTCTAAAGCCACGAGTCATTATTTTTGCCCACCGTGTGAAGGAGCCCCCCCTTTGGAAAATACTTCGCTTTAAGAAGCTTACAAGAAAGCAAATTGGGTTTGGGTGATTAACCTCCAAAGTTGTTTAGCAAGAAGAGTTTCGTTAAAGGGAAATATCATGAAAACCCAACCCCCCCTCAAATTTAGGTTTAACCATTTTATCCCAAGAGGCCCAATCAATCTTCCTATCCAAACTACCCCACCTCCCCACCAAAAAGAAGCGAGTTAAGCGGCAAATACTTTTGCAAATATTCACGGGAGTTTAAAACAAGACATGACATAGTTGGGAAGGGCGTTAATGACGACTTTGATAAGCACTTCTCTCCCCGCAAAAGAAAGGTACCTATTACTCCATCCAAGCACCCTTTTTCTCACACACTCAAGCACATAGCCAAAGACTTCCCTCTTAGACCTACCAATAACCAAAGGCAAACCAAGATATTTAACATTGTTCTTAACACTCACCCCTGCAAGATAGAACAAATCGACTCGTAAGATCACAATGAGAATTCTTGCTAAAAAGACCGAGGATTTATATAAATTAACAAGTTGGACCGAGACTCTACAATATTTATCTAAAATAACATGAACCACCCATGCTTGATTAATAGAGGCTTCACAAAAATAATAGAATCATCTGCAAAGAATAAATGTGTAAACATAGGGCCATTTTTGCAGATCTTAATGCCATTAAAAGAGATTTACCACAGACTCCATGAATCAAATTCGAGAAAGCTTAGGATAAAATGATGAATAGATAAGGAGAAAAGAGGCTCCCCTGTCTAATCCCTCGGGAAGGGACCACAAATCCTGTCACTGTCCATTAAGATTAAAGGATAAAGAAGAAGAGAGAAACACAAGTAATAATCCATTTCACAAAAATCCAATTAAAGCCCATTTTGCAAAGAATAGAAGCCAAGAATTTCCATTCCACCCTGTCGTAAGCTTTAGAAATGTCCAATTTAAGAGCCATAAAAGCTTTTTTCCCTTGTCTAAGACCATTTAAAAAACGAATGCATTCATGAGGGATGACAACATTATTAAGAATTTGTCTCCCTGGAATAAAAGCCGATTGATTAGCACTAATGCAATTGTATAAAACAGGTTGAAGTCTATTGGCAAGCAGCTTAGAAATGATTTTATACACAACATTGGATAGACTAATAGGCCTATAGTGACACATAGAAGTGGGGTTTTTGATTTTGGGAATGAGAGTGATAACAGTATGATTAACACTTTTAAGCATTTTTGAGCATTGAAAAAAATTCTTGGCAAAGCACAAATGAGGGAAACAATGGGCCAAAATCGTTGAAAGAAAATGGGGCTCAAACCATCAATTCCGGGAGCTTTGTTCGGGCGAGTTCGAAAAGCGCCTTTTTAATCTCCTGGTCCTCTACGAGCTTGATGAGATCTTGATTCACCGAGGTGAGATCGAATGCTTAATGCCATCAAGAAGATCGAGGCTCAATTTGGGGATGAGAAGAACTAAAAATCTTTTTATAGAATTCCGAGATTTCCCATTCCAGAGTTTCAGTAGAATCACAAATGTTGCCATCCTCCCTAATCAATCTCTCAATTCCATTAGTCCTCCGTCTTTGCAACATATAAGCGTGAAATTGTTTTGAATTCTGTCTCATTCTTTAAGCCAATTGACCCTAGCTTTTGGCTCCAAAACGTTCCTCATCTTTATAGGCTTTGTCCAAAACATTTACGAGGATCGCCATTCTTTCCAATTTCCCCTACCTTCCTGAGATTTCAGTTGAGAGAGTTTTTGCTTACATGTTTGGATAACTTTAACTGAGTTTGAGTGATGTCCCTTACTCCAGCTAAGTAGAGCCACTCTGCAACTTCCAATCTTTTTCTGCAGTTGGAATAAAGGCGTTCCCCAAAACTGCTTATTCCAAGCATTTTCAACCACACACTCCACGTCTTCTCTTCCCAACCATCTTTTATCAAAGAAAAACCTACTTTTGAGCTTAAGTTTGGAAGGGCTGCTCTCAAGAAAAAGCAAATAGTGGTTTGATGCTTGCTTTACCATGTGATGAACACGAGCGTGGGGAAATTGGAGGAGCCAATCTGGAGACCCAAAAATTCTGTCAATCCTTTCTTCCACGAAGCCTTCCCCTTCTCTATATTCACCCAAGTAAAAGGGTGCCCATAAAAAGGACCTCTCCCATTTCCATATTTGCAATGAAATACTTAAAGCCCAATAAACTATTTAAAGACCTCGGTCTCCCACCCTTCTTATCCTCACTATCCACAATGTCATTAAAGTCCCCCGAGAACGTTAGTCAGTGGCTACGATAATCTAGAGGGGGTGAATAGATTATCTCGGTTTTTGATTTTGCCCTCTTTTTTGAAAAATCAAGCAAAGATGAAATGTTAAGTGCGAGAAAATAAATAGCACACTTCGATTTAAAGAGGTTCAACCCACCTAGGGCCTAATCCTCTACCACCCAAAGATATCAGGGATGAATTTCAAAAAGAAAAAAAGATTTTATTAATTACCAAAATTAATAATACAATACCTTGAGGATTACCACAACCCTCTTGCAACACCTTGAGGATTACCAAAACCCTCTTACAACACCTTTGAGATTACCACAACCTTCAAACACCTATCACTTAGATCATCCAAGTGTATTCTTACCACAAGAATACTTACAAGGATGTCTTTTTTGAATGATGACCAAAAATCAAGATTACAACTCAATGATGAATGATACAATATGAGTACAAGTGTAATCAAGAATTGAAAGCCTAGACCTCAAATGTGTGCAAGTGAAAGTGCTTAGGCTAATACAACAAGATATATGAAAGTGTTTGCTTGTTTGTTCTTTACTTGTATAGAGTGTTGTATCTTGTTGCTTGAATGAAGCCTCTATTTATAGGAGAGGTCTTGGCTTTCATTTCAGGACATAGGCTCCTCCTTAGGGAGTGATTTTCTGCAAAAGAAACTATTTAAAATCATCAATATAGTGTTAGAAATCAATCCCTCAAAATAGGGAAAAGTCATTCGAAAATGCAACGGATAGTTTCTTTGATAAAACAAAGGTGCGGCCGTGGTCCGCGAGAGATAAGATTGGAATTGAATTTTGCGATTTTTACACGGGGACCGGTCGGAGGGGGTGCGACCGATCGCCCTAAACCATGACCGGTTGGGGTGTTGAAAATATGAAATGGAGAAGACAGAGGCTTCAAGAGGGCACTCCCAGTACCGTCGCCCGAGGGGTCGACCGGTCCGCCTCACCGGTCGACCACTGGTCGACCGGCCGCCTCCTCATTTTTTCTACGTCCCTTTTCTGTTTCAAAACTCAACTCAGTACGGGTTGCCCTATAGGGCGGGTCGAACTGAAATAAATGTGTACTCCAATTTTGTATCGAAAATAAACTCCAAAAATACTCGAAAAATAGTAAAAACATTTTAAATCGATCGGAAGTATTTAGATAACATTTAGGGACATTGTTTTGGTTTAAAAACTCATTTGAACAAAATCATCAAAATCATGATAAAAACATTTATCTAACATACTCCCCCTTTTTGATGATTACAAACCAAAATAATTTTCTCGAGGACGATTTTGAAAACAAATTAATTTTCCGGTTTACGAGTGAACTATCCGTTAAAAAATATTTCATACAAAGCTCCCCTATGTATAAGCACACCAACACAAAGCTCCCCTATTTATAGGTATATCAACAAGAGATATTGCATAAGCTAGAAGCACAAGCTATTACAAGCTTTTATAAGATGCACATAAACATCATAAGCTAAGAAGCTCCCCTGTCAAAATACTTATAATCTATTGCAATTAAGTCCATAATACAAGCCATGGACTAGGTATACTTGGCTTTAGGAAGCCATAGCTTATAGCTTTTAGAACAAGTTTTTATTAGCTTCTTTGAGCTAACGAGCCAATATCCTATTTCTCCCCTTTGGAATCATCAAAAGGAATGTTAGGATGATAAAAACATCATACAATTAAATCAAAGTGCGCAAAGAAACGGTTTATCAACCATTGAACAATTTAGGCTTAAAATCCAAGGAAAATGGGAGAAATGTATCATGAAGAGTTCATAAGCTTGTTTTATTTGTCAAGACATGATCTCAATAAGTATATAAGACTTTTGGAAGCAATAGAATCATGTAGAAGTTGAAATTTTCATTGTGACATTTCATCGAACACTTTGTGGGCGTAAAAATTAAAAGAAGTTGTAGAGAGCCCTTGTAAATGAATCAAGCCAAAACATTTCATCACCAAATCATACCAAGCATCATACAATACAATATAACAACTAAGCTCATCATGAACATAAAATAATTTCATCAAGAAATGTACAAGAAAGCCACAAGCTCGAGGTTCAACCCAATTGAGCAAAGAAGGAAAATTCTTACCATTTGATCGGTAAAGATGAGCGATGATGATGATAAACATGCTATATAAGGTCCAATATATGAATTGAATGCATGAAAACAAATTTTGAGTGAAATTGTGTTAATTTGGCAAAGGGGACGAAAAAATGGCAAAAAGAAGTTAAAATAACGAATATTGAAGACGAGCGGTTTTAATCCAAAATTTGGCTTATGGCGACCGGTCGTGGTTGAGCGACCGGTCGGCGTTGAGGATGACCGATTGACCTCAACCTCATCGCCCCACCTGTCTTGCGTTTTAATAAAATCCGAATTTTCAACCAAAAATCCGATTTTCCCCCTTTAAGTTTTAAAAACATGCAAAATGCAAACGTAAACCTCATTCAATATGCATTATGCCTAACCGAGCTCGTATGGACGCAAAAGTATCGAAAGATAGTGGTTTTGTAAAAATGTCGCCAATTGATCTTGAGATGGTACAAAAGATATCTCAATTTTTCGTTTAGAAACACAATCCCTTAGAAAATGATGTCGAATCTCAATATGTTTAGTACTTATGATGAACCGGGTTTTGAGCAATATTTATAGCGGATATATTGTCACAAAAGATAGGAACGTTGAGTACAACAAAAAGTCGGATATATATTTGGCCCGGCCGTTGAAGTTGGAAACACAATTTTGCTTCTTTGAAAACCAAGAAACTAGGCAATCGCCCAAAAATTGACATGATCGGAAATACTTTTCCGATCATCAATATTTCCCGCATAATCCAAATAACTATAACCTTTAAGAGAAAAATTTTCATTCTTTGGATAGAATAAACCATATTGAATAGTGCCTTTCAAATATCGAAAAATCCTTTTAACGGCACTCATATGAGATTCTTTGGGATTACTTTGAAAACGAGCACATAGGCATACGGCATGAAGAATGTCCGGTCTACTAGCGGTTAAATAAAGTAAACTACCAATCATACTCGATACTTTGATTCATCCACGGACTTGCCTTTTTCATCTTTGTCAATTTTGACATTAGTTGCCATAGGAGTAGACACGGTTTTTCTTTCTTCAATACCGAACTTTTTCAAAAGTTCTTTTGTATACTTAGATTGCGAAATGTAAATACCTTCTTGGCATTGCTTAATTTGGAGTCCAAGAAAGAAGTTGAGCTCCCCATCATACTCATCTCAAATTCACCTTGCATCAACTTAGAGAATTTCTTGCACAAAGAATCATTAGTAGCACCAAAGATAATATCATCAACATAAATTTGCACAAGTAAGCAATCTTCCCTTTTTCAAAAACAAAGAGAGTTGTATCAACTTTACCTCTTATAAAACCATTTTGCAAAAGAAAAGAGCTAAGTCTATCATACCATGCACGGGGTGCTTGCTTTAAACCATACAAGGCCTTTTAAGTTTATAAACACCATTAGGCCTAGAAAAATTTTCAAACCTCGGAGGTTGTTTTACATAGACTTCTTCTTGAATAATACCATTTAAGAAAGCGGATTTAACATCCATTTGGTAAAGTTTGAAATTTTTATAACAAGAATAGGCAAGTAAAATACGAATAGCTTCTAAACGTTCTACGGTGCAAAAGTTTCATCATAGTCAATACCTTCTTCTTGACAATACTCTTGAGCTACTAACCTTGCCTTATTTCAAACAATGTTGCCTTGATCATCAAGTTTGTTAGGAATACCCATTTTGTACCAATAATAGTTTGAGATGGAGGACAAGGTACCAATTCCCATACACCATTTCTTTCAAATTGATTCAACTCCTCTTGCATCTCTAAGAACCAATCCTCATCCTCAATAGTCTCCTTAGCATTTTTAGGCTCTTTTTGAGAAGTAAGAGCTTTCTCGGCAAATTTTCTTGGTCATTACTTTGTCAAGGGGATCACCAATAATAAGATCTTTTGGGTGATCTCCTTTAAATTTCAATGCAACGGGAAGATCCAAGTATCACCTCTATCTCCTTTAGGACCATTTGAAGTGGACGGTTGATCATTTCATGTAGACGGTTGATCATCAACTTGAACAATTGGTTCAATAATATCCTCTTCATCACTTTCATCATTAGGTATTCTTTCAACACCCGAAGCTTCATTGAATTTGACATGGATGGATTCTTCAACAACCCCACTAGTCTTATTGTAAACCCGATATGCTTTGCTTTTTGTTGAATATCCCATAAATATCCCTTCATCGGCCTTAGGATCAAGTTTGTCCAATTGATCCTTGGTATTCAAAATAAAGCATTTACAACCAAATATCTTGAAATAACTAATATTTGGAGTTCTACATTTCAAAGCTCATATGGAGTTTTATTCATTTTAGGACGAATATAAACTCGATTAATAACATAGCAAGCGTACTTACGGCCGGCCCAAAAATATTTTGGAAGTGAAAATTCATTGAGCATGGACCGACTCATCTCTTGTAGTGTCCGATTTTTCCTTTTGGCTACTCCATTTTGTTGAGGAGTCCTTGGAGCCGAAAAATTATGAGCATGTCCCCTAGTTTCACAAAAGACTCTAAATTCACCATCAAATTCTCCACCTCGATCGCTTCGGATGGACTTAATAGTATCTTCCTTTTCATTCTCAATAAGTCTACACAACTTAACAAACTCATTAACGGCATCGCTTTTATTGGTAAGAAAAATAGCCCAAGTATATCTAGAAAAATCATCGACAATAACGAAAGTGTAATATTTTCCACTTAGACTTGCCGTACCAATATCCCCATACAAATCAAGGTGAAGCAATTGTAGGGGTTTGGTTGTGGAAATTTCATTTTTGGGCTTAAAACTACTTTTAACTAATTTGTTCTTTTGACAAGTGTCACATAAGCCAAGATTTTCAAAATTCAATTTGGGTAGTCCTTTCACATGTTGGTTTTTGTAAATGTTTTTCAAATTCTTGTATCCAACATGTCCAAGTCGCCTATGCCATAAACTAGTTAAATCATTATTGATGACTAAATAAGAAACATTTTGACTAACCAAATCACTTGTACAAATTTTGTAAAGATTGCCTTTTCTATTTGTTTCACAAATAATTTCACCATTTTTAAGTATAAGACATTTTTCTTTATTGAAGGAAACATCATAATTTGAATCACAAAGTTGGCTAACACTTATCAAATTAAACTTAAGCCTTCTACTAAAAGAACATTACTAAGAGAGAAAGAAGAGTTACCAATTTCTCCATTTCCAAGAATTCTTTTTTTGCCATTGCCGAACATGACCATACCCTCTTCTTGGAGCTTGATGTTGGTAAAAAGTTCTCTCCTCCCAGTCATATGGCGTGAACATCCGCTGTCCACGAGCCATTTTGAATCTTCCATTGTTGTTATAGCCCCTATTACCTACAAAAGAATTTCTTTTAGGTACCCTATAATTTTGGGGTCCATGGGGGTTAGTCTTGAGACCTTTGGGTCTCCAAACATGTCTAGAGCTATTTCTCAATTTGCAATTATTAGCATAATGTCCAACTTTGCCACAATAAAAACAAGTAGGAGTATTAGAACTACTAGCACGTACAAAAGTCGGACCTTGGTTATTTTTCTTAAAAACACTTTGAAATAGCTTATAACCAAGTCCCAATTTGGAATGCTCACCTCTTTGTGCATCTAAAATTTTTGTGACTTTATCCGTGCTTATGTTGAAACGATGCACATCATTTTTCAAACATTCAATATCTTTTGTGAGCAATTCCTTTTCGGTTTCAAGAGAGTGAACTCTAGTAAGAGTAAGTGTATGAGCTTTGTCTAGAGATTCATAAGAGGTAAATAATTTTTCTTTTTCAACCTTAAGCTCCTTATGCTCATTTTTCAAATTTTTGTATTTAACAATTAAATTTTGAAACGCAATTTGCAATTCATCAACTATGGAGGAAGTAGAAGAATTAGAGCGTACCTCATTATTTTCATCGTCTATGGCCATGAGACCATGTTCGGTCTCTCCTTTCTCGGTTGTTTTGAGTAGTTCATCCCACGTTTTGACCTCCGCATTTAGAGCCTTCTTTTTCGTGAAAGACTTTTTTTCTTTTGTTCCTCTTTATCGAGTTTTGGGCAATCGGCAATGAAGTGCCCGGGTTTTCCGCATTTAAAGCAAGCATTATCTCTCGGTTTTCTTGCCTTATTTTTATTCACAAATTTTGCAAATTTTCGAACAAGTGCGGCCGTCTCTTCATCATCATCATCATTATCATAGTATGCATTATTAGAAGAAGAAGCAAGACCTTTAGGAATATGTTGCATACCCGATTGATTGATGGTTGGTTTGAAATTTTTTCTCTCCTTGAGATAGACTTCATATATGAGGAGGTTCCGATGAGCTTATCAAATTTGAGTGTCTCAAGATTTTGTGCCTCCGTGATTGCCGTCACCTTTTCGGACCATGAGCCGGGAAGAGCATTCAATACCTTAGTCACCTTGTCTTCTTCGGAGATGACTTTACCGAGGGCCACAAGAGGATTGACAATATTGTCAAGCCTTTCCACCATCTTGGAGATGCTTTCACCATCATGCATGTTAAAGTTTTCAAAGTCTTTAACAAGCATGGTCTTTCTTGCTTGCTTGACCTTCTTGGTCCCTTCATAGATTGTCTCCAATTTTCCCAAACCTCATGTGCCGATCTTATGCCTCTTATGCGATTGTACTCGGTGGCGGTAAGAGAACAATGCAAAATATTTAAGGCCTTACCGTTTAGAGAGAAAGCCATTTTGTCGTTTTCATCGAACTCCTTGAAAGGTTTAGGAGCCAAGGTGCCATCCTCCGATTTCTTGGTTGGTTGATCAACTCCTTCAATGACCACATTCCAAATGTCGAACCCGCACCCTTGTAGGAAGCACTCCATACGGTCTTTCCAAAATGTGTAGTTGTTGGCGTCGAATAGTGGTGGCTTCTGGTGGAGGCGCCGGTGGTGAGATAAGCATCATTTGTAGCCATGGATCTTTCCTCTTTACTCGGAACGAGCTAGCCAAAGAGTATGGCTCGATACCACTTGTTAGTCAGTGGCTACGATAATCTAGAGGGGGTGGATAGATTATCTCGGTTTTTCAGATTTTGCCCTCTTTTTCGAAAAATCAAGCAAAGACGAAATGCTAAGTGTGGAAAATAAATAGCACACTTCGATTTAAAGAGGTTCAACCCACCTAGGGCCTAATCCTCTACCACCCCAAAGATATCCAGGGATGGATTTCAAAAAAAAAAAGATTTTATTAATTACCAAAATTAATAATACAACACCTTGAGGATTACCACAACCCTCTTGCAACACCTTGAGGATTACCACAACCCTCTTACACCACCTTGAGGATTACCACAACCCTCTTACAACACCTTTGAAGATTACCACAACCTTCAAACACCTATCACCTAGATCACCCAAGTGTATTCTTACCACAAGAATACTCACAAGGATGCCTTGTGTTGAATGATGACCAAAAATCAAGATTACAACTCAATGATGAATGATACAATATGAGTACAAGTGTAATCAAGAATGAAAGCCTAGACCATAAATGTGTGCAAGTGAAAGTGCTTAGGCTAATACAACAAGATATATGAAAGTGTTTGCTTGTTTGCTCTTTGCTTGTATAGAGTGTTCTATCTTGTTGATTGAATGAAGCCTCTATTTATAGGAGAGGTCTTGGCTTTGATTTCCAGACATAGGCTCCTCCTTGGGGAGTGATTTGCTGCAAAAGAAACCATTTAAAATCATCAATATAGCTATTAGAAATTAATCCCTCAAAATAGGGAAAAGTCATTCATGCGAAAATGCAATGAGATAGTTTTTGATAAAAAGGGCGTGCGCCAGTCACAGAGATAAGATTGAAATTGAATTTCGTGATTTTTACACGGGGGACCGGTCGGAGGGGGTGCGACCGATCGCCTAGACCATGACCGGTTGGGGATGTTTAAAATACGAAACAGAGAAGACAGGCTTCAAGAGGGCACTCCCAGTGCCGGTCGCCCGGGGTCGACCGGTCACCCTCACCGGTTGACCACCTAGTCGACGGCCGCCCTCCCTCATTTTTTCTACGTCCCTTTTCTGTTTCAAAACTCAACTCAGTACGGGTTGCCCTATAGGGGCGACCGGTCGAACTGAAACAAATGTGTAGTCCAATTTTTATCGAAAATAAACTCCAAAAATACTCCAAAAAATAGTAAAAATATTTTAAATCGATCGGAAGTATTTAGATAACATTTAAGGACATTGTTTTGGTTTAAAAACTCATTTGAACAAAATCATCAAAATCATGATAAAAACATTTATCTAAGAGAAGCCATTTCTGTCCCCATTTATCTTTTGCATTTAAGAGAAAATCCCACTCATGAGTTCTAGTCCGCGATTAGTGCTTCCATACACAAATATGGCCCAGAATTTTTCCTCACAGTCAGCAAACTGGCACTCCATTTCCACGCAAAATTCAGACAACAAATACTGATGAACTACAATCTTCTTAGACCAGCAAACGCACAACCCACCACTCAAGCCAACCGGGTCAACACACAACCATCTATCATCCATTTTAAGCTTTTTACACACCGACTGAACAAATGCCCTTTTTTTCTTAGTTTCACAAAGGAATACCAAATCCGGAAGGTGGAGTCTCAACGACTCCTTAAGCTGGGAAATTGTACAGGGTCCTCCCAATCCTATACAATTCCACACACAAGCATTCATTGATCAATTTGGGCCCATTTTAGGTGGCCACCTCCACCTTATCCAAAAGACCCCAATCCATAGACCCATCTTCCTCAATTTTAGATTTCTTATTTCTCCAATCTTAAAAGTCATCTCTTCATCAAGTAATTCAAGAGGCCTTTTAGTGAGCCTCTTCCTTTTTCCTCCGGTAGGATACCAGCCATGGGGCCCACTTGGACTTGTTCTTATCACCTTTAAGGGGACCACACCGCCTGTTTTGGCCGCATTTTGGTGTGTTTTTTTGGCGGTGATTCGTCTAAAATTTACGAAAGGGGACTCTACTCTTTCCCAAATTCACGGGCCTATCTGCAAGATTTTGATTTTCAATAAGTACTTTCATTCTTCTTGTTGGACCCTATTTTAATAAGCTGCAAATTCCTCCTAGACTTCCTTCCCTCCACTAAATTCCCAATGTCAGAATCTATTGGAAGATTGTTATGAACACATGGGTTCAAAGAATTCCCAATTTCCAAGCATAACTCATTCTCCTCAAGATTCTTTTCGGTGGTAGTGGTGTCATGTTGAGATTTCCCGCCATTAACATCTTTATAATTCGATGAATCTTCCCCTTCCTTAGGTTTAGTCGACCCGACCGATCGTTGGCCTTGTCTTTCAAGTCAACACCTCTTTGCTCTCTTATAACGGTCTACTAACCGAGAAATTGGTGCCCGGATCCAATCCCCAAATTGACCCTCCTTAAACAAATTACGTTGTATGTCAGTTTTCCTAGCCGTGCAATTTCTTTCAAGGTGGCCAACCATACCACAATAGAAGCGAGAATCCATGGAGATTCTCATATCGAAAATCACCTGAGCAAGTTTCAAGTCCCGACTAACAAACGTACCCCATGAGAAGAGGCTTATCCAGAACACCTCAACCAAGATCTTAATATGCCTCCCTCTAGAACTACCAGTTTCGAGGATCAAAATATCTGTGCCGACCCAAACTTCGACCAATTTTCCTACCTGTCTCTACGCTAATCCGGTGGTATGGGATGTTCCAAATTTGAATCCAAAGCTGTTGTGTTAATCAACTCCATTTTTTGAGAATATCTTCGGACCAATTGCGGAGTAGAAGATATTGGTTTCGAAGGACCAGGTTTGCCCCATAAGCACTTTGTCCTTATCATCATGAGATCCAAAATAAATCGAAAGAGGTTCGACCCTATTTCCCCGGCGAGAAGGGTTCCTTGTGTGCCAAATGCTACTGATAGTGTTCTTGAGCCCGGAGAAATTGATTTTTCCCCATATATTTTCCCTACCAAGCTTCTCTCACATTCTTCCCGGTTCTAGCAATGTCCACTTCTTCGAGCAGGATTTCATTTTTTCCTCCGCGGTAAGAGTGAACTCTTTCGCTTTTTCAATAAGATCTTTATCCATAGTAATGAGAAGATCTAAGCCATCGATTCAACCTCGGTGAATAATATAAGATCTCGCCACCATTAGATCAGGTGAGAAAATAAAGGGCCACACCAAGGAAACAAGAAAATGATTAAAGGTAAGATGAAAAAGAAAAAAAGGGGGGGACAATGAAGCAAGAATGACACGAAGAGTTAGGTGAAAAAACCACTATGAGAAGCAACATTAAAAAAATAATGAAGTTTTTAATGCTCATTTTAAAATATTTTATTTGAAAGATTTGCTCTTTTGACTTTGAACAAGGTCTATCCGACAAAAACATGGGAGGTCCATGAACCAGGCCCCTAAAGTGGACATTTGTCTCATTAAAGCTTAGTAATGTTGGAATGTTCATTCATGGTGGACACAATGATGGCGGCCGAGAAGGAAAACACAAAAGAAAAAAAAAGAGCGGGGTGAAAAGCAAAGAAAGGTAACAAACTAGGGTTAAATCAGAGAGAGAAAATTCCCACTCCACTCAAAGGAGACTTAGTGACTTCTCATTTCTCAACTTCTCAATTCTCAACATTGCAAAAACTCTTAGACAGAGTTCGTTCGAATCGGAAAGAGTGCGTGCGTTTGTGGCATTGGTCGTGAAGTTTTGAAATCTTGTAGCATTTTCGTTCATTTTCGTTTGAGTTTACTTGAGAAGACCACATTTCCTTCGCGGTTTTGAAGTTCGAGTTTGATATCGTTCGTGTTTGTCAAATAAGGTAATGTTTGATTCATGCTATGGTTTTAAGATCTCGAACTTTGAAAACGGTAGTTTCATCCAGTTTAAATGTGTAGGGTTTAAAGTTTTGTGGTGATTTATTTGATATTTTTGAATTCCAATCCCTATTTTTACGGTTTTTGGTAGGTTTTTTTTGTTATTTTCTGTTTGTTTATGTGTTTTTGTTATGAACATTTAAGTTATACAAACATTTTCTTAAATGTATTAGTAGTTAGTTCATATTGTATTAGTTTTTATCACGTAAAGTATTAGCAATGATGTATATGTTTTCTTGATTTGTCAAGTTTTTGCCTTTTTTTTATGTTGGAGGTTTTTTGTATTTTGTATTACTTGTTATTCTCAATTGTATTAGTTGTTACACTCAAACGTATTAGTGCAAAACCACGATTCCTCGCTTTTTTGATGTTGTTCTATTTTTCTTTAAATGTATTAGTAGTTTGTTTGAATAGTATTCTTTGTTTATGTAAAGTTTTAGTAATGATTTTCTTTTTTAAGGTATGTAGTAAAGTGTATATTATTGGTGGTTTTTTGTATTTTGTATTAATTGTTACTCTCAATTGTATTAGTTGTTACATCGAAATGTATTATTCCAAAACCATAGTGTCCGCTTATGTCTTTGTTGTTCTGGTTTTCTTTTAAATGTATTAGTAGTTAGTTTGAATAGTATTTGTGTTTATTATGTAAAGTGTTAGTAATGATTTCTCTCTTTTTTATGGCATGTACTAAAGTGTATATTATTGGTGGTTTTTTGTATTTTGTATTAGTTGTTACTCTCAATTGTATTAGTTGTTACAATGAAATGTATTAGTCCAAAACCATAGTGTCCTGCTTATGTGCTCTTTGCATTCGGTTTTCTTTTAAATGTATTAGTAGTTAGTTTGAATAGTATTTGTGTTTATTATGTAAAGTGTTAGTAATGATTTCTCTCTTTTTTATGACATGTACTAAAGTGTATATTATTGGTAGTTTTTGTTTTTGTATTAGTTGTTACTCTCAATTGTATTAGTTGTTACACTGAAATGTATTAGTCCAAAACCATAGTGTCCTGCTTATGTGCTGCTGTTCTGGTTTTCTTTTAAATGTATTACTTACTCTGAATAGTATTAGGCATTACACTGAAATGTATTGATTACTCTGAATAGTATGAATAGTGCTAGTTTTTGTTTTTGTGGTGTTTTATGTTGTTGGTGTTTGCGAGAACAAAATGGCGCGTATGAAGAGACCGGTGAAGAGGTCTAAAAGGATGATATCCCTCCATTGGCTCGGTTCCATACGAGGACCCATCCTCCTCAAGTGAGGAATATATTCCACCAAGAAGAAACTGCAAGAGAAAAATGTTGCTTTGAAAAGAAAAAGAGCTAACATGTACTATACTCTTTTTAACAGTTTTTAGTGTTTGCAATTTAAAGTATATGCACTAACCTTTTTTTCCATATTTTTGTAGTGATTTTGTCACACAATGTAGACCACGTGTCTGTGTGAAGTCATATCCAATCTTATCATGTTGCTCAAAAAAGAAAGACGTTGAAGCCATTGGTTTTGGAGGATCGCTAAAGATGTCTGGGGTGAATGAAATCCAAACAAAAATTTTGAGGTGGTTAATTAGCAATTTCAATGGTACAAGCCGCCTTCTTAGGATTGATCAAAATATGAGTTTTGTTGTGACGGCGGAGGATATTTGTGATTGTTTCCTTCTCGCGAACGAAGGTTGTGACGTTTTAAAAATAATGAGAGTTTATCTCTAATGACTGATTGGAACGCTAGGTATAAGGTTAAGGCGCGAAGTTAGTTTGAAGTCTTTTAGGTCTATTATGGAGAGTATGGTGGACGGTGGTGATGACTTTAAGCGTTTTTTTTTTTTTATTTTCATTGTCTTCATTCTTAACACCAAGTGCCAATAGGAACATGGACTTTGGTGTTCTACGTTCGATTGTTGAGGTGGAAAAAAAAAACAGTTGGATTGGTGCACACATGTTCTTAATATCTTTGTGTGTTGCCGTTAACAAGTACAAATCGTGAGTGTTAAGAATGTGAGCTACTGCATTTTGGTTCTCGCAGATCTTGTATTTTCATCGGTTGAAATGGCAAGGTCGTGCGGAACCCACAACCCTACCATTGATACAACATTGGAACACAGACAAAATCAAGAAAAAGGTTGTGGAAGAAGTTGCAACCGGTGAATTCAGACAGGAGAGTTCTGGAGACATATATCCCGTGTCTCACAAGAAAGGGCAGATTGGGAAGAAAACTCTTGGCAAGGAAAACGTTGGTGAGGAAGAAGAGCTAGTAAAAGATGGGTAGGACGGGAAGAAAGGGCAGACAGAGGAGAGAAAAAAACATGAATGTCATATTTCACGCGCACATGGAAAGGGTTAGGAAGCTGTAGGAACAATTCACTGAAAAAGAGACTTCATTGTCTCCAGCTGTTGAGTTGTCTGATACTCAACAGTTTTTTTCAAGTGCAAAGCTGCATGAATATGTTGACGAGGTTGTCAGCAAATTTGAAAAACTGAAGAGATTCATTGACCCTTTCCGAATCTAGCTATTTCTTATTTCTTACCGAGAAGTGAGCTGAAGTAGCAAGGCAGCTGCCCTGTGAAGAAGCTGAGTCACAAGAGAAGCCAACTGTGTGATCAAGGTGTCTCCCGGATCGATAATCGCTTTGTAAACTGATCTGTTACATAGTGGATTCCCCCAGAAGTTAGAGAAGAGAGGATTAAAAGAATTACCCCATCTTCGAACCTCTATAAAATATTTGTGTCATTTACTTTCAACAAATTTACTTTCCTGCATATTTGCTTTATATCTGTTGTTAGTATTTTATTTGCTATCCAACTCATAAATAACCAAGTACTAAAAATCAAGTGTTAAAAACAAGCTTAAAACAAATCAAAGGGTGTTAAGTCTTCCGCTGTTAAAAACCAAACCACCCAAGTTAAGTATTTGGCTTAAGCAGCCGAGTTATACTATCAACATCTCTATCGAAGTCTGTTGAGTGGGTAACTTAAATTTGTCCCCCAAGAACACTGTTGTTTGAGTCAACTCGTTGAATATTTTAAAAGGACTAAAATTGAAAATTTGGTAAGATTTATTCAACCCCCTTCTAAACCTTACACCACACCCCTTGGGACCTACATCTTTTTATTTGTCGTGATTAAAATTATATCTATACTACAGTCCCTATTGCTTTAGTTTTGATACACTAACAAATGAAACAATAATTTGACTTAAATACACTGTGATAAAAAATCACGACATAAAACAATATACAAATCAGAATTAACAATGAAACATCATATTTTATAATACCCTCTGCATGTATTATGAAACATATCATAAGTGCATGTTCGTAATACATAAGTTAATTTATGTCTAGCATTCTTATATTAATGGAGATCCTTAAGCATATATAAATTCCGAGGTTTCAGTTAAAGCTACCCATATATGGCTTAGAAAAAAATTAAATTAACTCATTCTAATTTCTAAGTCCGTTGATCATTAAGTATATATAAATTCTAATTTATTTGGCATTTTTTATTCAACTATCGTGGATAAATTATTTTGCAGAAAATTTTGATTTTCAATATTGTAGTGGTGAAGGTTCTATGAAAGTCTATATATCCGACATCAATTTCCTATTTGTCTAATACACAAACAATATTATATTTTTTATTCATAATTCTTGATTATTTTATTGTATATACTGATATACTTCAAATAATAAATAATACTTATTTTGCAGGAAACACATCATTAACTTACGAGAAATTATCATTTTTCGCGATTTTCTTGATTAAAGCCCAAGTAGTGCCTCTACGATTGTTTCTTGACGGAATGTCAAGATTATCCTAACTCTTCTAAATTTGGTGTCGTACAAAACAATAGAATACATTTAGATAAAAAGCCAATGATAAATTCAATGTAGAAAACTTGTTTTATTGTCATTTTATATTATTATGTTGTTATATTTTATTAATGTACAACTCCATGATTAAATTTCTCGTTTATTTAAAGATAGTTTATTTGTTTTTTTTTTTGTTAAAAAGTTTTTTGTTGTGTATGTATTATTATTGTTATTTAATCCATATTTATTATAATATTTACTCCGTACAAGTTCATCGACCAATATATGTTGTATTAAAGAAGTGTTTTTCAAAACTTATTTGTGTTCATTCATTTTTACCGCTTTATGCCAGGAGTAAACAAGACCGATTTAATCGTAAGTTGCATCCTTCTTCCGCCATTGGGAATGGAACAACTCTCAACTTGCAAGTTCTTGGATTTGATCACGAATCCCTCCAACAAACTTGATCATGGTTCGACCTTGAACCTTTCTACAATCCCGACTTGGAAAGTAGACCCATTTGCTTCTTCAAAAGTTTCATCTTCAATCAAGTTGCGATTATCTCTCCTTCACTGACTTGTGTTGGATCGAGTTTCTTCGAGTTTGAGGCTTGAGGATTTGCTTGAATTGCTATGACAATATTGCGGGTTAATTGCTTTGAATAATGCTTGCTCTTGCTTGGTTCGGTGTAATCAAGGTCGCTCTTCTCAATAGCTTCCTCGCCTTTTATAGTGCCCATTTGAAATTTTGCCGTTGAAGAGATAGGCTAATTTCAAATGTCACTTTGTGTTCATGGCTTGTCTTTTCTTGGTCCGCAACCTTGGTGATGTTGACCTTTTCGTATTAATGGCATTTGCGGTGTCCGACACAAGGTGTAGTGTTTCCCATTGGCTCGTTCCTTTTGCACAATTCTGGGAAGACCACTTTTAGACCTGGCAGCCTGACATATTACTATATGGAGTAATATTCTTGGCTTTAATCAACGTATCTAAGTCAGTTGTCTTGACTTGACTGTTGCCTTTACCCCAGGTGACTTGAGTCTCCTCCAATCATTGGATTGACTCGCGTCACTTCAACTCGTAGACTTGGCTTCTTGAGTTGACTTGACTGACACTTCTCACAACTGTTCTTCAGCTGACTCTCCATCAGTTGAGTCCTTGTCTTGTATTAGTTGTGATACTAATACTTTACACTATAATGTATTAGTTGTTATTCTATTAGTTATTAGTTGGTTGTTGCATTGAACTGTATTTAGTTTTACTCTATTAGGTATTAGTTGGTGCAATTGTAATGTATTAGTTGTTACACTATAATGTATTAGTTGTGATATTAATACTTTACCATTTGTTTTGTGGAAACAATTTGAACGGTGGCCCATCCGTGTGAAGAAAGCTTTCGGTGTTCATTTATGAAAAATCACAAAGCAAGAATTTTTTGGTGTTGTGTTGTCAAGAAAGCAAAAGGATGTGGTTGATTCTTGTTTCTTCAATCATAAAAGAAAGAAAGAGTAAGTAATGTTTTCAACTACAGTTCTTATTATGTTATTTGAATAATACGATACTGAGATATATAGAAGCGTCGGTATATTTGTTTTTCATTATTAAGCGATATAAGTTATTTTTTGATCGAGATGAACCAATTTTTGCACATGGTGGGTTTTCTTACGTGTCGTTGGCTGATATGCGCACGTTGAACGATGAAAGTCTGATCCACATCAGTATAATTGATGCATGTGCATTGCTCCTCAATAGAAGAATCGTGGATGCAAAGAGGAAGAAATGCTTTTATTTCTATGCTCGCGATCTCGTAAGCAAACAATGTTGTTTTATTTGATGTATTGTCATGCTCTACATTAAGTAATGGCATGTTTAACATTGTGTTTTATTTTCAACAGTTATACATAGGAAACATGGCTGAAGAAATCCCTGGCAGAGATTGGGGAAAAAAATTGATAGATTGTTGGATGCACTGGATGAGAGCAGTTAAGTGTGATGGATTTGAGCGGGTTTGACTTGGTAAGAAATCATTTTTATTTCTAATGTATTTGCATCTGTATTGTAAAGTATTAGTTGTTACTATAAGGTATTAGTTGGTAAATTTAAATGTATTAGCTAAATATTATTATTTTTGTTGAAAGCGTAGATTTTCTTCCCAATTTGCTTCAAAGCCCATTTTGTGGGCTGTTGTCATTAATTTTGTTGATGGAAAGGTCCAATATCGGACAATTTGATCCGCCATGAAATTTCTTTGGTGAAAAGTACAAGAAACTTGGGATTTGTTTGTGGTAAGTATTAGTTGTTACCTTTGAAATGTATTAGTTTTTACACCGCAATGTATTAGCTAGTATATTTTAAAGTATTAGTTGTTACACAATTAGTTAATGTTCTTATGGTTTTTTTTTCACTTGATCCATCAAAATAATTTTTCTCAATCAAGCGAAAGAACTAAGACATCCACAAGTCCAGGAGGTTGAGCGTTTTCCCGGGAAAATGTTCCTTCACGGTGGCAAGCCCTCGCGAACAACGTGGATGTGGTGTATTTTTAATGCACCACATGGGAAATTTTATTGGCCAAGTCTACTCAAAGCCGATTTGAAATCGGTATGATTCTTCTTTAAAACAAATATTGCTTATATTCATCCCTTCCCTGTAGGATTTTTTTCATGCATTTCTTTTTTGTGTTGTTTTTGTAGCGCAATGCAATACGACGTGCTTTAAGGGCATCTTTCTGTTCTAGAATTTGTTGAACTCGTTGAATGAGAAACGAGTTCAACTTTAGAAAGATGTTCTTGATTTTGTGAGAGAGATGAAGTAAACAAGTAAGATTTTATTGAACCTAGAATCAATTTTATTAGTTTAACAAATGATATTTTTGTTAACATAATGTTTTTATGATGTACGGAGTTTCAAGAATGTTTGGGTGTTTGTGATGTAGAGAATGGTTGGTACTGGGGATTGTGTTAAATTTGGATTTTTTGAATGTTACAAAAAATAATTTGAATATTTTAGGCAAGTATTAGTATTTATGTGCAAATGTATTATCATGTAATGTAAAAAGTATTAATTTGCTTTTAGTAGTTTCGTGTAAATGTATGAAAAGATGGTTGGTACAAAGGATTATTAGAAGTACGACTAACGAATTAGTATTGAAACTTGAAAATATATGTATGTTTTTTCATGTGTTTGTCTTAAAAAAACATTTTCCGTATACATGTATTAGTTGTTGAAAAGAAAAGTATTAGATGTGAAACATAAAAGTATTAACATAAACGAGTAATGTTTTTATGCGGACTTCTTTTTGAGGGCTATTTTACAAGCGATTGCAATTATTATAGGTTCATGTATGTGTTTTACGATGCATTAAGTCAAATGAATAAACAATCCCGATAATAAACATGAGATATGTTAAAAAGTATCACACACAAATAAGAAATGTATCGAGATATGTTCAAATATTAGTCCCCCGATCAAAGTATTAAGTGTTCAATAACAAATAATTCACGAACAATAAAGAAGAGATAAGTTAAAAGTATCACACACGTAGAAAACAAATGTATCAAGAACGTTACAATGAATTAGTCCCCACGATCAAGTATTATAGTGTTCAATAATAAATAATAAAACATGAAATATGTTAAAAAGTATCACACACAAATAAGAAATGTATCGCCAGATACGTTACAATGTATTAGTCCCCGATCAAGTATTACGAGTGTTTAACAAATAATCCCTAAACAATAAAAATGAGATATGTTAAAAAGTATCACACACAAATAACAAATGTATCAAAGATATACATTGAAAAGTATTAGTCCCCCGATCAAGTATTCTTGTGTTCAATAACAAATAATCCTGAACAATAAAATGAGATATGTTAAAAAGTATCACACACAAATAACAAATGTATCGCCAGATACATTGAAAAGTATTAGTCCCGTGATCAAGTATTACAATGTTCAATAACAAATAATCCCCGAACAATAAAGCGAGATATGTTAGAAAGTATCACACACAAATAACAAAAGTATCAGAGATAAGTTACAATGTATTACGAGAGATTTGAGTATAAATAATCAAACATTCTAAAACACTCTCTCGATATATTCTAAAACAGTCTAGGATTAGGAGTTTTGGACCCGAACTCCTTGATGTGTTTGTGTTTGATGTGTCGGACTCTTCTTTTTCTTGTTTTTTTCAAAATGCCCTTTCGCTCTTTTGTTTTACGCCTTTGTAACGAACGAGTAGGATCTAGGATACTAGTAGAAGAACTAGAAATCTCGGTTTCAATGTAGAATTCATTGTAGCGACCATCAATTCATCAATTGCCATAGAATCCCGGTTATAACCATCTTCAAGGATTCTTCTTGCATCCTCATTTTCTTGGCATTTCAATACAGATTATAATATTTGCACGCCATTTCATGACGCCTTGAGGATGCAATCCTTGAGAAGCTTGTTACTCAGTCCATTCCTCTATCTAATCTATCCCATAAGTCCTTTTTGCAAACTTTGTCCACCTTTTTGATATAACAATTTTGTATTTGATCACCGAATTCACATGAAGGACCCGTAACGAATGACAACACAGTAAACCACATTCCTCAAATCTCTTGCAAGAGCAACTTATCAATTTAGTTGCACTACAAAATGTCACTATATGTGAACCAACTCCATCATCATTCGATACAGTATAAAACATAATGTCGCTCTCAAAATGTAACATTGTACAAGAAGTGGAAATTGACTTTAAAAATTCATCTTCAAAATCTTTAACAAGTCTCAATGTGTATACCTCAGAAGCATGCTTCAATAGTCCAGTCAATGGCAATACAGATGTAGAAGCCGCTCTTGAACACTGAAATTCATCCTTTGCTTCATTGAAAATCCCATAAAAGTCAGTCAAACTGGTTGTTTTCTTCGCATTAAATCCAATGGCATAGTTTGTACTTTCACTTCGTTGTGACGACAATATTCCAGCTGAGAAAAAGTCTTTGTTAAATGTTGTACACCACTTCTCTCTTAAATCGAATAACCTCTTAAACCATGAATGGCTTTCTAATCCATTTCTTGTAATCATTTTATCCAAACAGATCCCCGAATTCAGCCTCGATTTTGCTTGTGCACCCCGATAAAAATTGGTAAATGCGTCATTGAAGCATTTGTCGCCTTTCAACCTCCCGAACCGCTTAAAATATTTTGGTAGAGGTGCCATAAGCATAACCTATGCGCGTTCTGGGAAAACCTACACAAAAAAAAACAAAAAGATTAAAAGTATTATATATAACAATGAATGTATTAGTATTAAGAAAGAAAAGTGTTACATATAAAAGAAAAATGTATTTTTGAATATAAATCAAGTCCGGTCAAGTTTTAAGAACAGAGCACGATTGAAGATTACACATGACATTGAAAAGTATTGCACACGACATTATAATGTATTACCATTAACAAAGAAAAGTATTACACATTAACTGAAGTGCAAATTGTACTGTATTTTCTTTTACCTTTTCAATTGAATTTCCAATTGCTAGATCTTGATCTATGAAGATTGATATAGGGCATTGACCTTCCATTGATTTTTTAAAAACTTCAAAAAGCCAATCGAATGATTCAGTTTTTTCATCCGTTATGAAGGCACAACCAAACATCACATTTTTCCAATGATTATTAATCCCAATAAAAGGGGCATAAATCAAATTATACCGATTTGTTCGATATCTTGTATCAAATACAGCAACATCACCGTATATCTTGTAATATTCCTTCATCATTGAGTCCCTCCAAAACAGATTACACAATTTTCCCATATCATCTAATTCAACTCTGAAAAAGAAGTCTTGATCTTCAATCAGCGTTTGTGCATCGCCTGCCTCAATTGCATTCATTTTGAAACGATTCACGAAATTCAAGTGGTCCTTCATTGTATGACCAATGCATTCTTCACCCCCTACATCTTGCGCCATGTATCGGAAAGATTCAGTGGCTCTCATTCCAGAAGAAATCATCTCCCCAATAGCATTAGCCTTTTCAGTGGTAATCACCCTTTCAGAACGATGCGAATGACTCCACTCTTTTCTAGTGAGTTTGTGGTTGTGCAACATACTATGGTCAACAATTTCATAAACACCATCACTTTGTTCAATTTTATCCTCAATGATGCCCTACACCGTTCGTGTATTATAAATTTTTTTTTCTCAATGTTGTTTCGGATCTTGTAGATCCTCGAGAACATACAAAATATTTTTCCATCACAACATCAACATCATTGCATCTCGTAGTTGTTTTACGAATACTAAATCCAAGTCATCGAGCATGATTGCGTCGGTGTATATATTTCTTTAACACTATTCCTCTTCATTCCAATAAGACAACGATCAAGTCTTTTGTTATAATTAATAGAAGAAAATAATCAATAGGGAAGAAATGTATTAGTTGTTACACTTTCGCAATGTATTAATAGTTATCTTGAAATGTATTAGTTGTTACATTGCAATGTATTAGTTGTTGTATCGACTTTTTACCTTTGACCTCTGTTGTTGGAATAATGTTGTCCTCCTGTCCGTGTCATTATTTCCTTCTTCATGATCATCATTTGGAATCTGTTAGTGTTATTACACTTAAAAGTAATATAAGTTAGGAACAATTAAGAAATAACACAGATTTATTTCTTATCCACAAATTTAAGCCATACACGAACTGTAAAAGTCGATACATTTATTTGATACATGTAATACATTAGAATGCAATGTGTAATACTTATGCACAAATTTAAGCCATTTAAGAATAAAACAGAGACTTACACGAAGGTGTAAAGTCGATACATTTTTCTAATACATTTAATACATTGAAATGCAATGTCTAGTACTAATACACAAATTTAAGATTTTTAATCATAAAAAAGTAGGGTGGCAAATCGGGTGGGTCGTGCCAAGTTATTGGGGTGGCCCGATAAGAGCACGACCCGATAAGCACTAACCCGAACACGGCCCGATAAGCTTAACGGGCCGAAAATGGTAACCCGAACACGACACGATAAAAACCCGATAGCCCAGGCACGACCCGTTAAGCCCGATAAGCAAATTTATTTATATTTTTTAATTAATTATTATTAATTTTTGGCTCATTTGGACAATTTAGAGCATTTGACTCGTTAAGCCATTTACTAATATAGTATAATATTATTTTTTTCTTCAAATATTTATCACATATAAAGTCCTTAAGGAAGTTAGAATGAGAAAAAATTGTGTAAAAAAAATTATTATTTGTGTTATCGGGTCTTATCGGGTTTAAGGGGCTTATCGGGTTGGCCCGATATGGACCCGATTTGTTATCGTTCTTATCGGGTTGGCCCGATAACGGCCCGAACCCGATAACACTTGGCCCAAACCCTATAATTTCGGCCGTGTTCGGTCGTGCTATCGTGTTGTGCCTCAAATTGCCACCCCTATAAAACAGAGACTTACACGAAGGTGTAAAGTCGATACATTTTTCTAATACATTTAATACATTGAAATGCAATGTCTAATACTAATACACAAATTTAAGCTTTTTAATTATAAAACAGAGACTTTTCAACCAAGTCAGAAAGTCTAATACGTCTAATACATTTTTTTAATACAAGTAATACATTCGAATGCGACGCGTAATACTTTTTAATATTATCAAATTAAAAATACACGACATTCACCTCTGTCATTCTTCAAGTTGCCTCCGGCCTCCATTGTCTCACCTTCTTAAGCTTTTTGCCCAATGTAGATTTAACTACTAAGTAGCTGGAATATAGACACAAACTAATACGTATTAGGCTCGACGCGAACACATAAATTGATGGTTGTGCAACGGAGGTGATGGTCGACGGAGGTGGTGGTGTCAATTTGCGAGAGATGGCGGAAAGGGGAAATATCACATATTGTAGGTGCGCACGGTTGGTGCGCCGCGATGTGTTGTTTTTACGCCCCCTTCGTGTTGTTTTTCGCCACCGTTGTGGTTGTTTTTACGGGGATGTGGCTCGCGGTGCGGTGGTTGTGTTGAAGGAGGAGGAGCTGGGATTAGGGCTCCAAATCGCGAGAATGTCCGAACGGGGCTTGTTTTTTTTTTTTTTTTTTTGGCGGATCGGGTCACCGAAATGGATAGGATAGTTTGACCGTCTAATGATCTAGATCCGTTAGAAGGTCCGATAGGCGACTAGCTCTTTTTTTTTGTTGGTCGAGCAACAAGGGGATATAAATAGGGTAGAAATAGGTCGGGCTATCCAACAAGGGGGCATATGACCCGACCTACTAAAGGTCCGACTTGGCTTAACCTATTTAATAATTGGATAAGTGCTTACATATAATATTATATATAATACATATATAATATATAGAAATAAATAATATTATATATAATACATGTATGTATTATATTATAAATATATTTTGAAGATATAAATTATATAAAATATATTACATATATCTTATATATAATATAAAATTAGAACACTAATCACCACTTATTGTGTACTTGGATTTGTTATTGTTATGGACTCATTGTATTGTATCATCATATTTATATTCTATCATCATATTTATATTCTTTGGAGATGTAGCGTAATGGATTTTCTTGTCATGCATTTTGATATTTTTATTATGTATCTTGTATTGACTATCGTGAAATTATTGTGTGTGTTTTTGTAGTTTAAAATTAATATTTTTTAAATTGACTTTGATAGGCTAAAACATGCTTTAAATAGGCTTAGACTTGACCTTTTTACTCAAAAAAAGGGCCTGTAAAAAAAACCCTATCTATATCTATATATATAATAACAAACCTTTTGCTAAATTTGTTTTCCGCCCATAATCTTTGTTTCCAAATTTGTTAAACATATTTTATGATGTATTAAATAAAAACGTGTTGTTTAACTTAATAAAAAGGTTTGAAATTTTAAAAAATGGAAAGCCAATTATTTCGTTGCTGGCAATATTTAATATGTTACTAAATTAGTTAATCCTATATTGTAAATATAAGGAAAGATTATCTACAAAATTCGTATCCAAATTGAATATGGTCGAGTATCAAATTGTCAACCTTCCTTATTTTCAATTTTTCAAAGCAAATTAACGAGATACAGTAAATTTTCCATTTATAAAATTATTAACTTTCCTTATATTTGTCAATTATAATTATATAATATTTTAATATTATTACCAACCATAAATACATTAAGGCAGATAATTATGAAATTAATATCGATAATAATTACGAAATTTGGTTAATTGTGGCGCTAGTAAAATAAATATGGCAACAAAATTAAATTGATAATCTAATTACCATTCTAAATTTACATTCATACAAAATTAACAATACTAACTTAATAACAATAATACAATCTTCGAATTGTTGACCAAGAAAATAATTAATAATGAGAAAAAAGTGTACACATAATCATTGACTTTCCATTTACAATTTTATTGCGCTAATTTCAACTCATAATCTTACAGAATCTATATAATCCAAAAACAATTTAAATGGTAATTTAATTAATTCGATTATAAAAAATTGCTATAATAAAATCAAAAAATAATATTTAATTTTTTTGTTAAAATTCTAAATTTGTAAAACACGTTTATATTAACTTTCCAAATGAACAGAGAAACAAAAATAAAATCTTCCGAATTGTTGACCAAGAAAATAATTAAAATAAGCAAAAAAAAATGTACACATAATAATTGACTTTCCAAATACAATTTCATTGCGTTTAATTCAGCTCATAATTTTGCATAATCTATATAATCAAAAATGATTATAATGGTTATTTAATTAATTTAATTATAAAAACTAATTGCTATAATAAAATCCAAAAATACGATTTATTCGTTTTTTGTTAAAATTCTATTTTAATGGCGAAACTCAATGTGTATGTGTGTTTTGTTAAGCAAATACAAACTTGGGGTATTTACAATTTTAAAATATAATTGGATTTTATTTTGAAATTATAGGCCAGACTCAATAGTAGTTTATCTAATTATTTCTTAAAGTATAATGAAGAATGGTAATATAAAGTGTTAGGAAATGTTTGCAGTGCTTCCTCCTGGTGAGGTTATGCATGTGAGAGGACGTTCTCAAAATAAGTTTAATAAACCCGGTAATAATAACAACCAGAAATTTGCTAAGAAGAAGAAAGGAAAGAGTAAGTCAGTTCAAGTCCAGGCCTAATAATCGGAAATGCTATGAATGTGGTCAAAGTGGTCATTATGTTAGGGAATGCCCTAATAAAAGAAGAAATCAGAATTTTAAACAAAATGAGCATGCTAATACGGCTTCTACGAGTGAAATTGTGCTCGATGTCTTTATGGTTTATGAAAATTGTCTTGATGTGAATTCTGTGCATTCAATTCGTGTGTGTGAAACTGAATGGCTTGTTGATTAAGTTGCACTTTTCATATGACACCATTTAAAAGGGCGTTTTCTAATTATAAAGAAGTGTTGCATGGTTCGTGTCCTTGGCTAATAAAAAACACAGTGTAATATTGTTGGAATTGGTGATGTTTGTTTAAAATTTGATTCGGCTATTTTTGACTTTGAAAAATGTGAGGCATGTGCCCGATTTGTGTAGCAATCTGATTTCGTGTCTTTGCTCTTGAGGATGATGGTTTAGAGGGGAAATGGGGAAAAGACTTAATGAAAATTTTAAAGGGTAACTTGGTAATTTTCAAAGTCAATTAAAAGGAGGAATCTTTATGTTTGTTTGTTGAACTTGAATCTAGCTTGCAAAATTATGTGAATCTTTGTGTGTGGCTCGAAAATGACAAAACCGAATTATGGCATAAACATTTGGGTCATATGAGTGCTAAAGGTCTTGAAATTTTGCGAGAAAAATGGCTATTTTAGAAAAGATAAATTGTCTTGTATGCCATTTTGTGACTCTTGTGTTGGCAAACATTCTAAAGTTATATTTCATGTTTCCTCTTCTCCGAATAAATTTGCATGTTATGAAATTCTTGAGTATTTGCATGCCGATGTGTGGGGTTCTGCGAGTGTTACTACTCATGGTGGTTCTAGGTATTTTCTTTTGTTATTGACGATTTTTCAAGAAAAGTTTGGGTGTTTTTGTTGAAAAACAAATCGATGTGTTTAAACAATGGAAAACTTTAATTGAAAATCAAACAGCAAGAAAATTAAAATCCTAAGAACCGATAACGGACTTGAATTTTGTAACCAATTTTGTTTGATAATTTGTGTGTTGAATCTGGTTTAAAATGGCATAAAAACAAGTCCGTATACACGCATGACAAAAAACGGTGTAGCGGAGCGAATGAATCGAACTTTACTTGAAAGGGTGAGAAGTATGCTTGCTTGTTCGGACTTTCAAAATTTTTTTTTTGGGGTGAAGCTATTTTAATCTGCGCCTATGTGATTAATCGATCTCCTTCTCGTGCCTTTAAGTGGTAAAATACCCGAACTGTGTTTACGGGTAAGGAAATTGATTTTTCTAACTTGAAAGTGTTTGGATGTTATGCGTTTGCACATCAAAAACTTGATAAACTTGAACCTGGGCATGTGAAATATGTTTTTCTTGGTTACCCTGAAGGTGTTAAAGGTTATAAGTCGTGGTTAAAATCTCAACCTGGTTTTAAAGTTTTAATTAGTAGGGACGTGACATTTAATGAATCAAATGCCGTGCTTATCTATGCTTGACTGATTCTGAAAATGGTACACCTAATAAGGTGGAGCATGTTCTAGTGTGGATATTTTTCCCGATGTTGTTGTGCATGAAAATCATGAAAATATGCTTGAAACGGAACTGTTATGCCTGAAATCAACCGATTTGTATGATTTTGAACTGTTTTGCACGAAAATCATGATGATGTTCTTTGTGCATGATGAAATCATTGAAGAAATGAATCAGCAAATGAAAATATGCATGATTATCAACTTGTTAGAGATAGGCAAGACGAAACATTAGGCGACTGCTAGGTTTGATGATTTTCATATGACTTCATTTGTTTTTAGTGTGTTTGACTCTATTGATAATTCGAGCCTAAATCTTATGAAGAAACTTTAAAATCTAAAAATTTGCATTTGAGTGGTTAAATGCTATGAATGAGGAAATGAATTCTTCGCATGTTAACAATACTTGGATTCTTGTGTCTAAACCTGGAAATTGTTCTATTGTGGACTATAAATGGTTGTTTAAGGTGAAGAATGAATGTGAATCTGTTAGATTTAAAGCTAGGTTAGTGGCTAAGGGATTTACTCAAAAAGAGGGGATAGATTATACATAAATCTTTGCTCCATTTGTGAAGTTTACTCTTTTGTCCGAATTATGCTTGCCTTGTGTGCTCAGTTTAATTGGGAATTAAAACAAATGGATGTCAAAACTGCGTTTTTGCATGGTGATTTGAATGAAAAAAATCTATATGCGTCGGCTATTGGTTTTGTTGATAAAAAGAATCCCGATTTTGTTTGTTTACTTAAAAATCCTTGTATGGCTTGAAACAGTCTCTAGATGTCGGAACAAGAAATTTGATGATTGCATGTTGTCTTTGAAATTTAAACGAAGTTCTTATGATCATTGTTTGTATTTTAAAGAAGATGCTAAAGTGCTGTTTTCTTGTTGATTTGTGTTGATGACATGTTGTTAATTAGCCCCTGTGTTAAAATTGTTGAGCATGTTAAAACTGTCTAAGTGCTAAGTTTGACATGAAATACTTGGGAGATTCTAAAAGGATTTTAGGAATGAACATTTTTAGAGATAGAAAAACTCGTGATTTTTCTAAATCGATTTCTTATGTTGAAAAGATTCTAAGTAAATTTTCTATGGTTGATTCTAAACCTATGAATGTTCCTTTGGCTGGTCATTTTTTTGAGTAAAGAACAATGTCCTAAAAGCGACCATGATGTTAATTCTATGAAGAATGTGCCATATTCCAATGCTACGGGTTCGTGATGTATCTTATGGTTAGCACTAGACCCGATATCACTTATTTTGTGAATTACTTGAGTAGATACATGTCTAATCCTAGAATTATACATTGGAATCTTTGTTAAATGGGTTTTGCGATATTTGAAACATTCTTTGAATTATAGTCTTAAATTTGCTAAGTGCAAAAATGGGGTTAAATTGAAAGGTTATGTGGATTCTAATTATGCAAATGATAGGGATAAGTAAAATCAACAACATCTTATGTGTTCACTTTGTGTGGTTCATGTGTTAGTTGGAAATCACAATTACAACTTGTTGTTGCATTGTCTACGCCCGAAACTGAGGATATTGTCAGAACTAAAGTGTTTAAAAAGCCGTTTGGCTTAAAGGCTTGATTTCAAATTGGTTTTCTTGATGGTAATGTTGTTGTGTTTTCTCGATCAATCCGGTATTCAATTGTGTAAGAATCCTATTTTTTCTGATAAAACTAAGCATATCGATGTGAGGTTCCATTATATTCGTGATATTGTTGCGAAGGGCATAGTCTGTCTTGAAAAAATACTGTCTGAATTTAATCCTGCTGATATGGGAACTAAATGCTTGCATGTGAGTAAATTTTTGACATGTCTAAAAATTTTGAATTTTGATACAGGTGATTAAGCAGGAACTGTACTTGTTGGTTTTCTGTTTATAACTTGCTATGTGCTTGTTATAAACTGTTTCGTAGCACTGTGTGCAATAAATGAAAAATGAAAAAAAAAGGCGATGATGATTATGTGTGTATGTCCCGAGTCGTAGGAACCAGAATTGTGCCAAGGTGGAGAATGTTGGAATGTGGCCCAATTTGTTTGGGAGCCCATACCTCATTTGTCCAATCCTATTGATGAAGAAGCCCAAAGCAACCAGCCCTTGTTTGCCCGGGTCAGTTTTTTGACCCGATCGGACACACGGATCCTTTACTTTAAATCGACCCTTGGATTTAGGTATTTGATCTTGGCCCTACATTTGCCCAATAAACCAAACCCCTCAAACCCTAATCACTTAACCTCTCATTTTACGGCTCTCTCACTTTTTCTCAACAGATTGCTCCCATCTCTCTTCTTTGAAAAATCTATGTCGCTCTTCTATTCTTTGTGAATCAATGTGAGTTTTGGTGAGGTTTTTACGTGGGTTTTTTCGATCATCTTCTCCGGTGAGGATTCGGTTTTGGGTGTTCGAGTTTGTGGGTTTCGAGGGGCTTGGTCCTTTGAGGGGTCCTGTTTTCAGTGGGTCTCGTCCGGTGGTCGTTCTCTTTGTGGGTTCTCCGCGATTCGGGAAAAATCGGGGCGTTGGAAGGCTATAGGGCTTCGGGTATCTTTGTGGCTACCTTAGGCGCGTTCGGTTTCGTACGACAGTGAAGGGGCCTCTACACACGATCTGAGCTTTTTCTTTGAGCCCCGTCCAATTCGCTTCACAAAGAAAGCGGTGATATCCTTTCTTTATTTTCTTTTCGATTTTAGTCTTATTCTATAGCTTTTTCGATTTGTTTACCCGTTTTTGTGGCGTGATTCGCGTTCTTCAAGCCCGTTTTCAGTCCGGCTCCGGCGGTCAAAAGGGTTTAGAGTTCTCTTTAGTTTTTTAGGCTTTTGTAGCCTTTAGCTTCTGCCTTTTGTTCTTGCTTCTTTGCTTTGGCTTGAATGGGAAAGTGCCTTCCCTTGTGCGTGTGCATCACACGGCTTTGTTTTCTAGTTTATTGCTTTTATAGAAAAAGGCCTGTGATCCCTAATCCCTATCCCATAGGCTGCATCTTGTAATAGTTAAGTCTGTTAGAGTATTGGAGAATGACTATGGCGTATGGGCTCGACAGCGGGGTCGATGCCCAACACTATGAAAATATTGTCTTTTATTCATGTTTTCAAAAACTTGAGAAATTTTCTTACAATTCAGGTGATTAAGCCTGGTGGGAGCCCATATGTTAGAGTGGCACAAGTGATTGTTGCAGTTGTTAAGAAAAGAAAAGTGGATGTCCCAAGTGATTCTGGTGCCTTATATGAAAACAGACAGCTTGATGTTGGGATCTCTACCAATGGGAGGCTTATGCATTCAAATCAGTTCAAGTAAGTTACTTGTCTTACAAACTTGGTTTTGGAGTATGAAACTAGAGGGTACATTGCAATTTTGGTCACGTAACTATAGGGTGCGGCAAAATTAGTCTTTTTAAATTACATTTGAATAATTTCTTTGTATCTTTAAAAACTATCGGGTTTAGTCCTCATTTTGTCGGAAATTTTAAAGTAGCTCGGAAAATCTCACATAAATTGAACTTTAATACATTTTTGAATTTCCGGTCAAATATTAGTGTTACCCGACTCTTTACTTTCAACCAAATTGAGACTTTTCCCAACGCTTACTCAACAAATACATCGAAAACTTTAATTCTTTCAACCTCCTTCTATCGACATCGACGGACTCGAGTTTTTTATTTGGAGTTTGAAGGAGGGGAGTATGTGACACCCTACACTTGATTAATTCAGAATTTAATTTGGTGTAATTTTAATTTATGTTTTAGTATTTTATTTCTTGAAATTTAGTAATATCTATTTAGTTAACATATATTTTATTATTTATGTGACTTTATGAATATATATGTAAGAGTAGACTTTTTTATTTGATTATGTGTATAATATAATATATAATTATTTGGATTAACAATATTAAATTTAATATTATTGTAAATTTTATATTTCCTCCATATCTATTTTTGGACTAGAATATTTAGATATCGAGGGTCTTGCCAAACCCGCCTAGTTACCATCCATAGATATTTTAACTTTTACTATAGTAAATCATTTTTTCTAACAACATAAGTTTTTTGAGACACTCCCTTAGCAAGAACAATTATTATTGCTTTATACATTTGCCCTAAAATTTCCTCTTCCACACGAGAAAACTCATACTTACAATTCTTGCAACATGAAGGTTGTTGGATCGTCGTGCCGCCGTACAATCCGACTCGACATGAAAGAACCAAACAAACCAAAACCTATGGCGACTAAGAAGCAACACCACGCAGAGTTGAAGAACTAAAAATCGTCGTCCGACTACTCCCAACGGGCGCGGACCATATTACTCTCGCCTCTCACACTCCCATCTCCACAGTTTCACCATCCAACAAGCCCGAACCATGGACCGACACTTATCCCCTCCTTCCAAATCCCACATTTGTTAAAATATAATTTGCAATGGGCACTTGGCATTCTACAAATTCACTTCAACAACCCACATACAAAAGGAATGGTTGTAGAGAAATGTCACCAAACCCACTTATGTTAGTGATGTATTTTTAATTATCAAATAGTTAAGTCTTAGGCCTATAAATAGACATTATGTGAAACATTTAAGAGCATCCCAAATTGGGATCAAAGACATCCCGAGAGGGATCAAAAGAGGGTAATTCCCAAGAGGGATCAAGTGAGCATCACAGTGTAAAACAATCTGTGAGCGATCACATAAAAAGAATAAAACCGATATTTCCTTCAATTTATTTCTCAATGTCTCTCACATTTTCACACTTACACCCGTATACCCAACAATTTTGGTATCGAGCCATCCTGGCACGATAACTCCTCCAATTTAAAAATATGGCTTGACCAACAATAGTGAAATTACATTCACATTTATCCAACAAAGTATTTCTATCTTTGTTGAAGAACGTTACTCAAATGAGAACGTTGTCCGTGTCCCATGAACTTTGGGATATCGTTGAAGAGAGAGTATATCACATATACTCCGAAGGAGGAAGAAGCGCTAACTAAAAAATAGCATAAAGAGAACAAGACCAAAGATGCAAGAGTTTTGTCCTTTATGCACCAAGGGATAGTTCGATCAATTCTTCCGCAAATTATGGATGTAAAAATATCCAAAAGATGCATTGAAGATTTAAAAAAAAAAAAAAGAAAGAGAGGATAAAAAAAAGGTCACCATCATTTATGACGAGATTCACAACAAGGTGCGAGAGATGATATCGTGACAGAAACAAAAACTTCCAAGCACAAAGCAAGCTTAGTTGCAAAAGAATATTCTCAACAATTCAGAGTTGGAGCAACCTCGAAAGAATGTCCTAATTACAAATTAAGAGGGGGTATTAAAATATAATTTGCAATGGGCACTTGGCATTCTACAAATTCACTTCAACAACCCACATACAAAAGGAATGGTTGTAGAGAAATGTCACCAAACCCACTTATGTTAGTGATGTATTTTTAATTATCAAATAGTTAAGTCTTAGGCCTATAAATAGACATTATGTGAAACATTTAAGAGCATCCCAAATTGGGATCAAAGACATCCCGAGAGGGATCAAAAGAGGGTAATTCCCAAGAGGGATCAAGTGAGCATCAAAACGGTGAAAGAATCGTGAGCTATCACATAAAAAGAATAAAACCGATATTTCCTTCAATTTATTTCTCAATGTCTCTCACATTTTCACACTTACACCCGTATACCCAACAATTGCCACCATGTCCATATTCTCCACCCTAACCGTCCTAACCGCCCTTCCCCTATACGAACGTCTCTTCGTCCCATTCGCCCAACGTTTCACCAAGAATCCCGTCGGGATCACGTGCCTGCAGAGAATGGGGATCGGATATTCGATCAACATTCTCGCAAGCATCGTTTTTGCGTTTATCGAAATTAAACGGAAAAACCTGGCTAGACAACACAACCTTCTTGATAGACCGACCGATGTCATACCTATAAGTGTGTTCGGTTGGTTCCTCGTATTATCGCATGGATTGGCTGAGGTATTTATGTCCGTTGGTCATTTGGAGTTTCTTACGACCAATCGCCAGAGAGCATGAGGAGCACGGCGGCGCGGCGCTTTATTGGATAGCTATAGCGATGGGGAATTATGTGAGTACATTAATGGTGAGTTTGGTTCATAAGTACAGTGGTAAGAAGAGTAACTGGCTACCAGATAGGAATTTGAATAGGGGAGATTGGAGAATTATTATTGGCTTGTGACAGGTTTACAAGTTGTAAATTTGGTGTATTATGTGATATGTGCATGGTTTTATACTTACAAGCCGGTGGATGAGGTTACTGAGATTGAAAGTGGTGATGAGGATGTTGAGTCTGACAATAATACAAAACCATTGTCAAAGTGATGGTAACATTAGACATGTTTGGATTCTTGATAAGAGTAGTTTTGTGTAAATTGGGTTGTGGGAAGTCCACAATATTAGTCAAGATGTCATTGTCTCTTAAGTGTGAATAGAGGACTTATTTTTCTTTTTCTTTTTTTTTTTTTTTGTCTTGAGAAACTGTAAGTTGTCTCCATTAGGGAATGGAATATATGAGCAAGTTGCACCAAGCATTTTGCAAATGCTGATGATTTATATTTATCGACAAATGATTTTGTATTTCAAACTATGTATTATCTCGTGTTCCAAATATGATTCAAATATGATTCATACACGCCAAGTGTACTGATGATGTTATTAATTTACACTTGACGTGTGTTTTGTTAGTAATAATTTGAAATTTCCAGATTATGTCTTTGCACGGCTGAGTGTGAAAGACACGTCATATTAGTTGACTGCAACTTTTAAGTTCATGAATCTAGCTAGAGTTAATGGAGAAGAGTAGAGAATGTTCTAGATTGTTTTAGATACATGTACGTGGATGAGTCCATTGATTTAGTACATTAAATTAGTTAGTTTGAAAGGTCTTTTATGCATCTATAAATACCCATTTGTACTTATAATTTTGCAAGACATCAAGTTAATAAAATTCCTCTTCCTTCTAGAATTGTCTTTTATTTTATGTAGTTCATTTTTCTAACATATTTATAATGCTTGGAATACGCGATAAAATGCACCTTGGTATAAAGAACCGAGATTCATTGATCATATATATTTTTAATAACGAGATTTCAAGAAAAGTCCGACATTGCATTTGTAGAATCTCAGTTAGTTTGAATAAATAAAAGGGTTAATTACAAGAAAGGTTTAGCCTAATTACAAGAAAGTATATATATATATATATTTCAAAATTACAAATACTGATTGATATTTATTTACTTTTATAAATTGCACCCTCAAAATGGGGTATTTGTTATGTAAAGACAAACCTAAAAAGGGGTATTTGTAACACTTTAAAAGGAGGTATTTGCAATTTTATATTTTCGAAACACCTCCAAACATATTTTTATTTCTATCTCTTACTTTCGTGCAAAAAAAATCATAGTAAAAATACTCTACCATACATCATCTCATTTTTAAACCTAATAATATTCTCAATATATGCATTTCAATTAAACATATTTTCAATTAAACATATTCTCAATTTCAAATAAACACCAGTACAACTCAAAAATCTCAATGGAAATAGTGAAAATAAAAAATCTCAATGAAAACATAACCATACCAGCACGTAATAGCTCATTTAGTTTAAAAAGTTGAGAAAACACCCACCTCATTTAAGTCCACAAGGTATTATTAATAATCCATAAAAACCATATTTGTACAAGGAGAAAATACCAAACAATAAACATACAAAACAATAGAAAATAAACCTCTATAAAACAAGGACTCAACATGAACCCTTATCATATCATTACAACCTATAATACCACACAAGATTAAATAACTTAAACTAATAACATTCACACAATCCTCTCCTTCGCTTTCACTGGTAAACCACCCTTCATCCTCAATGTCAAAGACAACAAATACTCAGGACACTTACCCTTCTCCATCACCACATCCATTCCAAACCTTTCCAAAACAGAGGCAGCTATGGATTTCATTTGAATAAAGGCCATATCTTTACCAAGACACATCCTCGCCCCGGCATGAAAAACCGGATACTTAAACGGGCTTTCTTGTTTCCAAATCCCATTTTCAATCCACCTCTCAGGCTTATACTCACAACAATCTTTCCCCCAAACACTTTCCATTCTCCCCATAGCAAATGTTAGATATGAAATAAACCAGTTTTTCCCAATAAAAGTTCCATCAGGCAATATGTCATCTTTATTACAAGCTTTTGTGTCAATTGGAACTGGTGGATAAAGCCTCATGGCCTCTGTAATTGATGCCTGAAGATAATGCATTTCGCGTAGTTCGTCGAAACTATACGTATCGCCTATTGTTTTCCCGTTTTGAAGTCGAATGTTTTCCAATTCTTGGAGGATTTTTAGCTCCACTTCTGGTTTTGAAGACAATAACCAGAAGAACCAAGAAAGGGCAGACGACGTCTAATCCCGCCCGGCTAAAATGAAACTAATTACAATGTCTCTGAGAAATTCAGCTGAATTTTCAGTGTTTGCTATGAATCTTGATAATAAATCTTCATCTTTTTTCTCACTTCTCTCTTCCATTCTTGTTCTTATTATCTTATCAGCAAATTCATGCACTTTAGCAATAGATTTTCGCAGTTTTTCTCCGAGCCCAGATTGAGAAACTTTTTGATTATAAATGAACTTGTAAGAGCATACATGAATCTACCTGAACTGAGATTTGCAGCGTCCTCAAAAGCTCGCATGAATTCGCCACCTACAGTTCCATCTCCGCCGAGACAACCTGGATCGACATTAAACGCGACTTTACAGATGTTATCGAAAGCAAACCTCTCGAGAATGTCCTGGAAGTCCAAAACGGTGTCATTTCGCGCCGAATTCTCGAGGATTGGGATTAATCGCGTTTTCAGCTCGAACGCGACGTTTTCCATGACGAAATTACGAAGGGATTTCGTGTTGAACTCGTAGCTCGCCGTTTTGCGCTGGATTTTCCAGAGGTCGCCGTCGGAGTTGAAAATGCCCTCTCCGAGAAAATCCTTTAGTAGGGTTCTGGAACGGACGCCTTTGGGAAAGTTGTCGAAGTTGGATTTCAGCATGTGTTCGACGATTTGGGGGTTGGCGGTGATGACGCCGTGGATTTTACCGGGGCGGCGGAAGACAGCGGTGTTGTTGGGGCAGCGGGAGAGGATTGCGGTGGTCCAGTCGAGGAAGCGGTGGCGGTTGAGAAGGAAATCGGGGAGAGTACCGACGAGTGGGTAGCTTTTGAAGCCGTGAGTGGCGGTTTTGTTGGGTTTACGGCGCAGCAAGAAGATGTAAACGTAGAAAGAAATGAAGGAGATGAAGAGGAGGAGGGTTTGCAGAGAGGCGACCTCCATTTTTACGTCGTTTTGTGGTGGAAGATGATATCATCAGGTACAGTGGCGAAGGGGATTTTTTTTTTTTTTTTCACAAAAACTCCTGTCATATCCGTTGGACGGTCTGACCCGCGACCCGGATCCGCGGCTCAGTAGTGGTATTTTTGTAATTTCGGCCGGTAGTGGCATTTTTGTAATTTTCGATCGCGTAATGGCAATTTTGTGATTTGAACGTGTCTTTTCAATTTCAGCGGGCAAATCACTGAACCGTCATTACTTGGATAGGTGAACATGACTTCTCAGTGACTTCTCATTTTTTTTTTCTCAAACGATAGGATTTTATTAATAAATTCACAACAAACATTACAACTGAAATCGAAGCCCACTGGCTTAGGACCTACATAGCTAAACATGGAGCCAAGAGGGGAATTGGTTAACCCAATTCAAATCATTAATAGAGTCAAAAGCCAAGTGAGCTAGTCTATTACAACAAGAAATTCTCACTTGGTCTAACGGATGCGAAATTACAAGAATAAAAGAGGTAACATAATAAATAGATGTCTTGCATTTATTGGCGACACATCAAATCCGAACGGGAGTTTGTTGTTTAGTTTGAGCGCAATATCCTTGTCATCTACTCGTATGGCAACATTCTTGATTCCACTTTTCTGAACCACGCACATTGCTTTCCGAACACCCACAAGAGAAGCCTCCACCTGGATTCACAATATCCTCCTGACGCGCCCAAACATGAGTAATACCATTTCTATCCCCTAAATCCACCCCCCAGAATTTACCATTAATCTAAGCGTAGCAGATCGATCACATCAAAATGTGAGCCTACAATGACTGAATTTTTGATTCAAGCGTAGCAGCAGTGCAAAAGTCCGAAGAGAAGCAGACCTCATGCCTTTACCACGATTAATTGAAATTCATTCCATTCCTCATTGCTCTTTCCACAATCGAATCTCGGAATTTCGATTTTTGGAACACCCATAGGTCCGAGTTTTTCAAAGCCACCACAACATGTAAACCGATAGTTGAATCGGGTCTTGAGAAATTTGAGTTTTATCCAAATTGCAAATGTTGTACCACCAATCTTTCATCGAAAAAGTTTCACTGAGTATTATTCCATGAGACAGTGAGAGTTTCCAAACTGTTGTGCATGCGAACATTGGAAGAAACAGTGCACCTTAGTTTCGCTTCCTCTCCACACATCTCACAAAAGCCATGGTGCTTAATGCCCTCCTACAGAGCCGATCGGCAGTTGGCAAGATGTTGTTGATACACCTCCAAAAGAAGTGATTTACCTTGCCTTTAATCTCAAGCCCCCAACATTTTTTCCAAATTTTCTCCCCGCTCCTTGTAACTACTTGCTTTAGGTCTATCTTCTTTATCTTTTTTAATCTATGAGCATTTTGCTTATATGTAGAGCTTAAAGAGAATTTTCCATGTTTCTCCAAGTGCCAAACAAAGGTATCTCTCGCTCTCCCTCTAGGGATATTGATCTCGTAAAATGTTAGTACAATCGAGAGGGCAAAAATACTCACCAAAAGTTCAATATTCCAAGAAGTACATTGCTTTATTTTTATAGCTTCACCGCAAAGTGTACGGATCAGTTTATAGAATAGGGTTTGCAAGGTCGAATCCACAGGATTAATAAATTAATGTACTAAGTATTGGATTATAATAGTCCTATTTTTATCTAAACTATCGAAATTTGAAAGTTTGGTTTTATTACTACTAAAAGTAAATTAATCCTAAAATAACAAAGCAAAGAGCGATTAAAAGATCAAGTATGAATGGATGGATTCCTGGGTTATGGTTTCAATTAATATCCCACTTTTATGCTCGAGGTTAAGCAAACCAAGAGGTTAAACATATTCTTCTCTATAGACCAATCACCAAAGTAATTTACCCCTCTCTCGAGATGTATGTAAAAGCGTTGATTGGAATATCTATGTTAGCATCTCTACTCAACATGAGATATCCAACTTCCAAAAGTTCAAAAGATTAAAAGATCTCACAAATATTCACGGACTTCTCAATCATGCAATCTATTTGTGTCAAGTACTCGAGATCTAGTATTGAAACTCATCGGTTAGAATTATGAATCAATACATCAAACAAGTTTAGATCAAAGGCCTTTTGATAAAACAAGAATTAAAGCAAAGTACTTGAATAGAAGAAGAAAGCATTAACTTCAATTATCCTTAATCATCACATAAAAGTGTTTATTAATCTACTCCCAAACCCGGAATCACGAGAGTTTTAGCCAGGACATTGAAAATAAACAATTCATAGACAAATTATCCATAATCAAAATCTAACTAATTGAAATACGATACGATGGAATGAGTGACTCGGGGATGACGCGATCTCTCGATCTATCTTCAATCCTCGAAGGTGTGGTTGCGGTCTTGATCAATCTCTCAAGTTTCCGATGGAAAACTCGCTATTTTCTCTGGTTTTCTAGGGTAAAAATCAGCGTATCCTCGTTCGTGGGCCCCGGGTCTATTTGTACTTCGTTCGGTCGAAACCTAGTTGAAATTTGACAAACTCTGTTTTTTCCCGACACGACGGCCGTGCCCCTTTGGCACGCCCACCCGTCCGGGTGCCGAACCTTTGTAGTCTTTCTTGAGGGGCACGGCGTGCCAATATGGCACGGCCGCCGTGCCTAGCCGCACTCGGGTAACCTTGCTTGGGTCGAGCACGGGCCGTGCTGCAGAGGGGCACGCCCGCCCGTGCTCACCGGGAACAATACGCCCATAGACTCTTTTTTTCCGTTTCTTGCCCGGTTCGTCAACTTCTTCTCGACTCGACTCCAAACTTCGTCACTTGTGTCAAGTATTGGCGGTTGCAATGCTCGAATTGTTGCCACTATGCCACAAATATAGATAAATTCCTACAAAACGAGCAAAGCGTAATCCAATTCCACAAAACAAGAATACTACCCAATTTACTTGTATAATGCATGCATATTCCCACATTCTAGCCAATATTAAGCCCAAAATACATGCAAAATACCACGGTAATCAAACCCCAAACTTAAATCATTGTGATCCGGTCAACACTTTATAAACAAGACAACACAATTGGGGACCAGAAGAGCAACTCAAGAACACCGCATCACAATTCATGTCATCTATCCATAAACATCAAGCATAAACCAACCAAGTTTCAAATAGTTAACACGGAGCACAAGTCTATTAAAATCATGGTAAAACACTTCAAATCACGCCTCTCAGGGATAAAGTGTATACTCTACTCACTAGAATAATAAGGGACGTGTATTAACTCAAATCATATCAATGTTGAAGAATTACCATATGCTTGCAAATCGTCTCACATCTCCGCCACTTGTTTGTATGCAATTCACAAATCAGAAAGGACTTTGTTTATGGTTGTAATGAAGGCTCTTTGGTTAAGGTAGGGAAATATGGATAAAGTGACTCAACTCAAGCGTATAGATTGGTAAGCACATCGTTTTTTTTCTCAAACAGATATTCTAATACCAACCAATTATGTACTCCCAATCGCCTTATATCTTATCACCTCTCTATTTCTCCTTTATTTTTCATACACATCAATCTCTTTCCTTTACATCACAATTTCCATTTAATTCTAGTACATGCCGACTCACTTTTTTAGTCGCTTTTTTTTTTTTCTCTCGACTGTTTTGTGAGTATCCTCCATTTTTCTCCTTTTCTTCTTTTATTCCCAATCACCTATCATACAAACTAGTTTCTAACTTCTCGATATCCCTTCATTCAATCATTTATTCTATCCTTTACTCAATGCTATACGCTTAAGTTTAGGATAACAGATATATCAATTTAAGTTCTAAGGCTTGAAATGTGGCTATCAAAAATCGTGCAATAGGCTCAAGTTGGCTAACTAGGAAAAATCAAATATCATAAGGTAGGCAAAAAGGCTTGAAAGGCTTAACAAAAATGGCCTAAAATCATTTTCATGAATGCATACAACATGTGACCTTGACGGAGATACCGTGAGCAAGTTCTAGAATTCAAATCAACATGAATGACACACTCAAGCAAACAAGATCGCATATGATGAAAGCAAGAAAGGCTCAAAAGCTCACAGGGCTTGTAAGTGCATAATTCAAAGCATTTTAACCATGATCCCAATAAGCACATGCTCCATATTAATTATTCTCAACCCGATCAACTCACACTCAACATCCAATTCAAAACAACATGAACTAATCCGCAAATGCTCCCAAGATCAAGACCTCAATCAAAACACACAAACACACAATAGCGGTCAACTCACTCCCTAACTACTCGGAAAGCAATAAACGTGCTAAAGCGATAAACATGCTAAAACCATAAAAAAATATCAAACATCTAATGCACTGCACCCTATATGATATATGATATGCTCTACATGCAACTAAATGAATGCAATCGCCACACCCATCAATAAAATTACTACCTCTCCCCCCAAACTTGAATGAAATTATAGCGCATAAAAGAGAAGGTAGAATTTCAAAGAAAAGTGTGGATAGGACTTGGATTCTTTGTGGGGGTGGCGGCGGGTAGTGGCCCCGGGAGATATGCCAATTCTCGATTAGTAACGCTCGCAATATCTCCGACTCGCTCGTGTGCTTGGTTCCACAAGCTCGCATATGGTATCTTTGATCTTGGACTTCTTGGTAAGCACGGAAATCACTCCTATCCGGGCGCAAGCTTTCCTCAAATGCACTGTAACTCGTCGTGATCATATTGGTCCCACGTTCTCGCCGCGCGAGCTCTCGGAATATCAGTTTGTCCCCGTGGGCCGCTCCGATCGAAGCTTCCTTGTTGGAAGTCTTGCTCAAACCCCTCTCCCGTGTATCGTACTCGTGTCTCCATGATCAAGTCTTCTTCATCCGTAACCCGGCTATCCTTCGCCTCTTTCACGCCGCCAAACCCCGCATGACTACGATATGCTCCTGAGTACGTAAACCAGTTGATTTGGTTATCATCTGGCTGTAAGTCATGCGGGTTAGGAAGGGGAAATGAAGACCCGACTTTTTGTTGAAAACAGAGGATATTCTCCTCATTATTGATGATCTTCATGGTGAGAAAGGCGCTCATGTTAATGCTTGGCTACCCGCTAATGGTTCCATGCGGCTTATGTCAACCCCAAAATGTTGTGCGATTGGGGTTATCATTCCCCAATTAGTATTTTCCCGCTTCATGTCTTTGTTATACATAGATGGCGTGTTCCACAAAGTATGCCGCCATGTTATAAGGGGTGCGATTGAGCATACACCAAAGTAGGTATAGCTCTCGCTTGCATACCCCCATTGTTGTAGGGGCGAACACAGAATGGGCCGTTACTTTTTGAATGTAACGGAATATGGGGTTGCGGAGTGAGGAAGCCTTGGAGGTGCGTCTTGCGATTGCATGAGCCCCTGTGGTCGGGAGTTTGGTCAACAATCGCCAGAAAGCACGCGAGTCGTAATTTGCGGCCGTTCGGTATGGGGCGTCCGATGGTACCCCAAAAATTTGATTAAGTTCGCAATAGTGACGGTTCTCCATTCGTTGCCCAACTTGAATCGGATTTCGAGGCTCACTCCGTGGTCGTGTTGCCGTGACATGAACAGTCTTAAGAACTCTAGTGTGAGTGTCTTGTAGGTTGGCCACGCCTTGCATAAATGCGGTCCATCCAACTCGATCAAACATTTGCCATACCTCCTCGTGTATCCCGAGAGCTCGGGTACATTCGTCGTCAGATATAGCGTGTAGGTGCGAATGAACGATGGATGAGCTTCTGTTCCATTTATCCAAGATTTCGTTTTCATCAATAGTGAGCCCGTAAGCCCTGGGCTGTCCGGGGTGTGGTGGCGCTCGAGCGGCCGCGGCTCCCCAACCTCGTCTTCCTCGGTTTGGTCGTGGTTCAGCCATGTTTCAATTTAGTACCTGGCAAAACAATCGTGAGAATCCATACTTGCCAAGTAAAAACAAACAATGAATTAATACAACAATTTCACTAGAAGTATAGAGCTCATCATCAACAATTCGATTATAATCAAGCGTTCAATTCACATAGCAATATAATTGCCGAGAATCCTAGCCCCTAACCTCCTAAACAATCTAACACAAGTATAATTCATCAAGCAATCAACTAAATTCATCACAATTCAACAACCCACCAAGTGTTCGATAAAAAGCCCCATAGAGAATTTCAATTAAAAATATGGCTAAAGTATCACACAAGCATCATATATCAACCCTAGTTCATAATCCTCAAGCAATTTGACATAAAATTTTCAATTCATACCTTAATTTTCGAGAATTAGAAGAGAGTTGGATTGTTGAAACCCTGGGTGCTATCTACCCCAAATCCTTGCTTCCAAGCAAATTCAAACGGGTAATTTGTGTTTAGAGTAGTGTGGGAGGTGAGTAGTGATGATATCTAGAGTGAATTTTCGAAAAAAATTTTGGAGGGGAGCTTTTTCTTGCTTGTCCGTGCGTGAAGAGGGGGAAATTTTGTGAAGAAAGTAGACCGCCCGTCGGTTTTAAGCCTTCCAGGCATGAGCACGAAGCGTGCTCATTCGCACGGTCGCCGTCGCCGTCTTGTGGGCCGAAAGATTGCTCCCAAAAAAACCCCTAAGGAGCACGGGGCGTGCTCATTCGCACGGGTTGCCGTCGTGGCCATGGGCCGAAAAGATTGCTCCCAAAAACCCTTAATGAGCACGGGCCGTAAAATGGCACGGTGGCCCGTCAGGGCCCGAACTTTGGAGTCCCGAACTTTGGAAAGGGCACGGGCGTGTCCATATGGCACGGGTTGCCGTCTTGGCCGAGTCTGAACCTTGTGTTCTAATTTTTTTTTTTTTTTTTTTTTTTTTGTAAACAAGGAAAAACCCAAAAAAAAATCCTAACCTATGGAAGCAAATAAATCCTATCTTAGAAAAGGGAAAAGAAACAAATTAAGAAACATGGGAAGAAATAAAACAACAAAACCATTGGGTTGCCTCCCAACAAGCGCTAAATTTAACGCCTATAGCTTGACGCTGTTTAGTTGATCATGGCTCTAGCAATGTGAGGCGTGTCACTTCATCCTTTTGCTCCCGGCTCAAGTAATGCTTGATTCTCGGCCATTCACCATGAATGTCTCCCCATCTCGGCTCAATAGCTCCACTATTCCCGGAGGATTTAACACTTTCTTTATCACAAACCCGACCATCTAGACTTAAGCTTTCCTTTAAAGAGTTTTAGACGTGAGTTAAACAAAAGGACTTGTTCACCGGTAAAAACTCCTCTTCTTTATCATTCGATCGTGCCATCGTTTGGTTCGCTCCTTGTAAATCCGAGAATTTTCATAAGCTTCATCCCGAAATTCCTCCATCTCATTCGGGTGCAAGAGCCTCTTTTCACCCGCCGCTTGGAAGTCAAAATTCAACTTCTTTTACCCCAAAACGCCTTATGCTCTAATTCGACGGGCAAGTGACACGATTTCCGAAGACTAATCGATACGGTGATGTGCCCAAGGGTGTCTTGTATGCAGTCCGATATGCCCACAAAGTCGTCATCTAGCTTTATGGCCCAATCCTTGCGATTTATGTTCCTTTGTTTTCTCCAAAATCGCTTAATCTCACGATTGGCTACCGCTTGTCCGTTTGCTTGCGGATGGTATGCTAATGCCACCTTGTGCTTAACCCCGCATTTCGCAAGTAGAGTGCTCATTAATTTATTCACAAAGTGTGACCCCCGTCGCTAATCAAAGCTCTCGGGGTTCCAAACCGAGTGCATATATTTTTCTTCAGAATTTGAGCACTACTCGCGCATCATTGGTCCGAGGAATAGCTTCAACCCATCGAGATACATATTCCACCGCAAGTAGAATGTATTGATAGCCCGACGAAGATGGGAAGGGGCCCATGAAGTCGATCCCCACACATCGAAGAGTTCAACTTCCATCACATTGGTCATTGGCATCTCATGTCGTCTCGAGATGTTTCCCCATCCGCCGCACCTATCACAACTTTGTACAAATAGATAGCAATCGTTAGATAATGTAGCCAAGATAATCCACTTTGTAATACCTTAGCCGTCGTGCTACCGGGATCGAAACATCCTCCGGAAGGTGAAGAATGGCATTCTTTGTCAGAGAACTCCCTCCCACTCTTCTTGAGGTACACATCGTCGAATGATGGTGTCGGCGCACCTCTTAGAGAGCAGGGATCGTCCCACATGTAAAACTTGACATCATGGAGGAACTTCTTCTTTTGATAAGATGATAAATCCGGAGGCAAAACCCCGCAACCAAATAATTAACAAAATCGGCATACCATGGGAATTTAGCTTGTAGCATCGAAGTTGCTCATCGGGAATTCCTCCTTAATTGCCTCCGTGATTTCTTTCTCATCCTTCTTGTATTCTACCGGACAAGTGATCGGCTACTACATTCTCGCAGCCTCTCTTTCTATCCCAAATCTCCACATCGAATTCTTGTAGCAAGAGGATCCACCGAATCAGTCTCGGTTTGGCGTCCTTCTTGTCAAACATATATTTAATTGCCGCGTGGTCGGTGTGGATGATCGTCTTAGTCCCAATCAAGTAAGATCGAAATTTGTCGAATGCAAACACGATTGCTAGCATTTCCTTCTCGGTGGTAGTGTAATTTTGTTGGTAATCGTCTAAGGTTTCTTTCGCGTAGTAGATGGCTCGAACATCTTGTCTCGTTTCGACCCAAAACAGCCCCAACCGCAAAGTCGCTGGCATCACACATTAGTTCGAAGGGTTGACTCCAATCCGGAACTACTAGAATGGGTGCCGTCACTAAAGCCTTCTTCTTAATTTCAAAAGCCCGCAAACAATCATTGGAAAAATTGAAAGCAGATCTTTTTCTAATAATCGACTTAAAGGTTTAGTGATTTTAGAAAAGTCACGGATAAACCTTTCGTAGAATCCGGCGTGTCCTAAGAAACTTCGAATGGCTTTTTCGTTTGTTGGAGGTGGGAGTTTCTCGATTGCCACAACTTTCGCTCTATCAACTTCCAAACCTGCTGCAGAAGAGACTCGGTGGCCTAAAACAATGCCATCTCGCACCATGAAGTGGCACTTTTCCCAATTTAAAACAAGGTTAGTCTCCTCGCATCTCTCGCAAAACTAGAGAAAGGTTATTCAAGCAATGGTCATATGAATCTCCAAACACGGAAAAATCATCCATGAAAACCTCCATTATTTTCTCAATGAAATCATGAAATATAGCCATCATGCATCTTTGAAAAGTAGCGGGTGCGTTACAAAGTCCAAATGGCATCCTCGCGAAATGCAAAGGTACCATAGGGGCATGTAAAGGTCATCTTCTCTTGGTCTTCCGGCAATCATGATCCGATTATACCGAATAACCATCGAAAACAATAATAATCATATCCCGCTAAACGATCAAGCATCATATCAATAAAGGGAAGGGAAAGTGATCTTTGCGAGTAGCATCATTCAACTTCCTATAATCAATACAAATTCTCCATCCGATTTATTACTCTAGTCGCTATAAGCTCATCACTCTCGTTTCTTACTACCGTCATCCCCCCTTTCTTTCGGCACCACTTGTACCGGACTTACCCAAGAACTATCGAAATAGCATAAATAATTCCAAAGATCTAACCATTTTAAAACTTCTTTTCTAACGACTTCTTGCATTATAGGGTTTAGTCTTCTTTGATTTTGCACCGAAGGTTTGTAGACATCTTCCATTCTAATTTTATGCATCACAATCGATGGACTAATGCCTTTCAAATCGAAATTGACCAACCTATCGCCGACTTATGTTTTCGTAACACCCTAAGCAATTTATCGAGTTGAATCAAGTTAAAAGTGATGATACGATTACGGACTCGTGTTATTCGCTCCAAGGAATGCATATTTGAGATGCTCGGGCGGGGTTTGAGTTCGGGTTCGATTTGGCCTCTTCGGAAGGTAGCATGGGCTGCCCGTCGGCCGATGAGCACGGGCCGTGCCATCCGCAGCCTCCTTCAAGATTCCCTTCGACCTTAGGCACGGGGCCGTCCGTGGCCGATGAGCACGGCCGTGCCATCTCGCGGCTCCTTCAGCGTTCCCTTCGGCCTTAGGCATGGGCCGTGCCGTGCTCGTTTTGGCAATTTTTCCGTCGGCCATACGCACGGCCTGGGCGTGCTCAAGGCACGGGTCGTGCCCCTGTAGAATCGATTCCCGTGACGTTTTTCAGCGTGTGTGTCCTCTTGCGCTCCTCGGTAGTTAGTTCTTTTGCATATTATCCAAAGCACAAACACAATCATACAAGTCTTGGTTATCAATATCAATAGTCAAGTTCGATGTTGAACACGAATGTGTCAAACCAAACTCCAAAGTATCCCGAAACAATGTATGATCCGCATATTCATCAATGCAGGATTCAACTACGCCTATGAATTTACAAGTTTCACCCCATCATGAAATTGAAGTGCCTTATATATCGTAAATAGAACATGCTCATCATTAACCCGTAACGTGAGCTCTCCTTTTGCACATCTATTAAGGCCTTCCCCGCCGCTAGGAATGGACGCCCAAGTATCAAGGGAACGTCTTTATCTTCCTCCATGTCCAGCACTAAGAAATCCACAGGGAATATGAATTTATCAACTTTGACAAGCACATCCTCGATGATTCCCTTTGGATATGTGAGTGATCGGTCTGCGAGTTGTAAGGTGACCGTAGATGGCTTCACCTCTCCCAATCCAAGTTGCACGAAAATAGACAAGGGCATTAAGTTAATACTCGCTCCTAAATCACAAAGTGCTTTCTTAAAGAAAACATCACCAATAGCACAAGGGATAGTGAAACTCCCGGATCTTTCAACTCGTCGTGGTAGTTTCCTTTGGATTATTGCACTACACTCCTCTGTCGATTGATTTGTCTCAAACTAGTCATCTTTCTTTTCTTTGACATAACATCCTTCAAGAACTTAGCATAATTGGGCATCCGCTCCAATGCATCCGCAAAAGGAATGTTAATATGCGCTTTTTAAAAATATCTAAAAACTTAGCAAATTGTGCGTCTAACTTTTTCTTTTGAAAACGTTGGGGAAAAGGAAGGGAACATTAAGTTTAGAAATATCGGGGTTAGAGGAAGATTTAAGCTTCTCACCCTTTTTGTTCAAAGACGATGTTCCTCGGCTTGTTCCTTGGCCTCAACTCGCCATTTGCCTCGTTTCCGCATCACCCTATCGATCGATGGTCGTGGTCGCCAAAGGTGCACACGGCCTGGCCGTGGCTGGCGCAGGTGGCGCACGGCCGTGCCGCCCCGCGATTCTTCGGAATCTTCTCGGTATTTTTTCGGCCCCTCGTATTCGTTCCACTCCTCGCACGAATGGCTTTACACTGTTCCTTGGGTTTACCTCGGTGTTGCTCTGAACCGGCCTTTTTGATGCCGCCCACCAATTATTGTAGCTATTTGACCAATTTGGGTCTCAAGATTCTTCATCCGGGACCCCAGGTTGGGTGACTTGGTTTTCGATTTTATCCATCTTTGCCTCATCCTTGTTGAACTGTTCCGTGTCTCATTCATAAACGAGGTGAACATGTCTTCCTTGGTCGGTTTAGGATCGCAGAATAACTCCATTAGTCACATTAAACCCGGTGGTGGTTGCATCACGTTCTTGGTGTTCGATAGGAGAAATTTTCGTGGTTCCTTAGGCCCGGGATGATAATGAGTGGGATTTTGATTGTTAGGAAATTGTTGAAATTCCGGTTATTCACGTAATTTGCTTCCTCTATCGATCTAGAGAAACTCCCCAAAGACTCGCACCGCGTTTACCTCATTTGCCTTTGTCAATGTACTCAATTGATTGGTCAAGACGGCCATCTGTCTTTTGTCAACTCTTTAATGGATCTCAATCAAACTTGGCTACCCTTTTCACGTTAGTCCTCTCGGAGGGCCACCGATAGCTATTCATGGCCATTTCTCTAACAAGTTGAATGCATCTTCCGGAAATCTCGCGAGTAGAGCGCCGCGCCGCGGCATCTACAAATGATCTCGTCTGTCCCATCAACCCATTATAGAAAAAACAAAGTCGCGATCTTCAGAAATCCATGTTGCGGGCACCTCCTCAACAAATCCCGGAATCTCTCCCAGGCCTCGCACAAAGGCTCGCAGTCAAACCGCTCGAATCGAGTGATCTCGCTTTTAAGTCAGTAGTGTCTTACTTGGTGGGAAGTATTTAAACAGTAAAACCTCTACTTAGCTCATCCCGCTTGTTCACACTCCCGAGTTAGGGTGCCTAGCAGTTCTAGCCTTATCCCTTAAAGAGAAAGAGAATAGGCGAAGACGTATAGCATCATCACCCCATTCATCTTGATAGTATTGCAAATTTGTATGTAATTCGCAAGATGAGAGTTGGGATCTTGAGACGGAAAGCCCCCAAACCGGTTCTCATTGTACCATCGAGATCGGTACCGCTTTAGCTCAAAATTATTCGCATTGATCGGGACATTGGCAATGCCACCATAGTTGCGATTGATTGGCGAAAGTAATCGCAGACGCTTGTGTTGGGTCACGAGTCACCGGAACCTCTAGTAATCGGGTAACTCAACATGACCGTTAGCCTGGTTGTTACCCCCATTATGCCTCTGTTGTTGTCTTCAACTCTCGCCATGGTTTGGTCGTTGTCTTTCCCGCCCGTTTAGTAGCCGCACTATTTCGCCTAGCAAAAGCTTCAACCTCCCGGTATGAACGGTGCTAAGTCTCCTTGCTTTGAGCGGGTGATCATGCACTACCCGAACCAACTAAAGAAAACAAGTTAACCACAATAGAAGTAAAATTGAATAAATAAAAAAAAATGTCCAGATTAAGAATAGTTCTATTTATCGCAATATTAGTACTAAAAATTTGATTAATCCAAGAACGGCGCCATAAACTTGTTCGCCTATTTTTATAGCTTCACCGCAAGTGTACGGATCGATTTATAGAATAGGGTTTGCAAGGTCGAATCCACAGGATTAATAAATTAATGTACTAAGTATTGGATTATAATAGTCCTATTTTTATCTAAACTATCGAAATTTGAAAGTTTGGTTTTATTACTACTAAAGCGTAAATTAATCCTAAAATAACAAAGCAAAAAGAGCGATTAAAAGATCAAGTATGAATGGATGGATTCCTGGGTTATGGTTTCAATTAATATCCCACTTTTATGCTCGTGTTAAGCAAACCAAGGTTAAACATATTCTTCTCTATAGACCAATCACCAATGTAATTTACCCCTCTCTCGAGATGTATGTAAAAGCGTTGATTGGAATATCTATGTTAGCATCTCTACTCAACATGAGATATCCAACTCCCAAAAGTTCAAAAGATTAAAAGATCTCACAAATATTCACAGACTTCTCAATCATGCAATCTATTTGTGTCAAGTACTCGAGATCTAGTATTGAAACTCATCGGTTAGAATTATGAATCAATACATCAAACAAGTTTAGATCAAAGGCCTTTTGATAAAACAAGAATTAAAGCAAAGTACTTGAATAGAAGAAGAAAGCATTAACTTCAATTATCCTTAATCATCACATAAAAGTGTTTATTAATCTACTCCCAAACCCGGGAATCACAAGAGTTTTAGCCAGACATTGAAAATAAACAATTCATAGACAAATTATCCATAATCAAAATCTAACTAATTGAAATACGATACGATGGAATGAGTGACTCGGGGATGACGACGATCTCTCGATCTATCTTCAATCCTCGAAGGTGTGGTTGCGGTCTTGATCAATCTCTCGAAGTTTCCGATGGAAAACTGCTCTTTTCTCTGGTTTCTAGGGTAAAAATCAGCGTATCCTCGTTCGTGGCCGCCCCGGTCTATTTGTACTTCGTTCGGGTCGAAACCTAGTTGAAATTTGACAAACTCTGTTTTTCCTGCAAAGACGGCACGGCCGTGCCCTTTGGCACGCCTTGACCGTCTTGGCCGGGTGCCGAACCTTTTGTAGTCTTTCTTGTAGGGCACGGGCAGGCGTGCCAATATGGCACGGGCTGCCCGTGCCCTAAAGCCGCACCTAAGGTAACCTTGCTTGGGTCGAGCACGGGCCGTGCTTAGAGGGGCACGCCCGCCCGTGCTCACCGGAACAATACGCCCATAGACTCTTTTTTCCGTTTCTTGCCGGTTCGTCAGTCAACTTCTTCTCGACTCGACTCCAAACTTCGTCATTTGTGTCAAGTATTGGCGGTTGCAATGATCGAATTGTTGCCACTATGCCACAAATATAGATAAATTCCTACAAAACGAGCAAAGCGTAATCCAATTCCACATAACAAGAATACTACCCAATTTACTTGTATAATGCATGCATATTCCCACATTCTAGCCAATATTAAGCCCAAAATACATGCAAAATACCAGTCAATCAGTACCTTCCAAGTTCATAAGATCCCTAACCCACAAAGAAAAGTCATAAGAAGGGGGAAGTGAAACAGGTTTAAAAAGAGGATTTTTTGGGATCCAAGGAGATTCCCACACTCTAATTCCTTTACCATCCCCCACCCTATATCTAATTCTAATGATAAGGCTCGTCTAGCCTTGAGCCAACATTTCTAAAGCCACGAGTCATTATTTTTGCCCACCGTATGAAGGAGCCCCCCATTTGGAAAATACTTCGCTTTAAGAAGCTTACAAGAAAGCAAATTGGGTTTGGGTGATTAACCTCCAAAGTTGTTTAGCAAGAAGAGCTTCGTTAAAAAGGGAAATATCATGAAAACCCAACCCCCCCTCAAATTTAGGTTTAACCATTTTATCCCAAGAGACCCAATCAATCTTCCTATCCAAACTACCCCCACCTCCCCACCAAAAAGAAGCAGTTAACTGGCAAATACTTTTGCAAATATTCGCCGGGAGTTTAAAACAAGACATGACATAGTTGGGAAGGGCGTTAATGACAGCTTTGATAAGCACTTCTCTCCCCGCAAAAGAAAGGAATCTATTACTCCATCCAAGCACCCTTTTTCTCACACACTCAAGCACATAGCCAAAGACTTCCCTCTTAGACCTACCAATAACCAAAGGCAAACCAACATATTTAACATTGTTCTTAACACTCACCCCCTGCAAGATAGAACAAATCTGACTCTTAAGATCACAATGAGAATTCTTGCTAAAAAAGACCGAGGATTTATATAAATTAACAAGTTGGCCAGAAACTCTACAATATTTATCTAAAATATCATGAACCACCCATGCTTGATTAATAGAGGCTTCACAAAAAATAATAGAATCATCTGCAAAGAATAAATGTGTAATCATAGGGCCATTTTTGCAGATCTTAATGCCATTAAAAAGAGATTTACCACAGGCTCCATGAATCAAATTCGAGAAAGCTTCAGATAAAATGATGAATAGATAAGGAGAAAGAGGATCCCCCTGTCTAATCCCTCGGGAAGGGACCACAAATCCTGTCACCTGTCCATTAAGATTAAAGGAGAAGGAAGAAGAGGAAACACAAGTAATAATCCATTTCACAAAAATCCAATTAAAGCCCATTTTGCAAAGAATAAAAGCCAAGAATTTCCATTCCACCCTGTCGTAAGCTTTAGACATGTCCAATTTAAGAGCCATAAAAGCTTTTTTCCCTTGTCTAAGACCATTTAAAAAACGAATGCATTCATGAGCGATGACAACATTATCAAGAATTTGTCTCCCTGGAATAAAAGCCGATTGATTAGCACTAATGCAATTGTATAAAACAGGTTGAAGTCTATTGACAAGCAGCTTAAAAATGATTTTATACACAACATTACACAGACTAATAGGCCTATAGTGACACATAGAAGTGGGGTTTTTGATTTTGGGGATGAGAGTGATAACAGTATGATTAAAAACTTTTAAGCATTTTTGAGCATTGAAAAAAATTCTTGACGGCAAAGCACAAATGAGGGGAAACAATGGGACAAAATCGTTGAAAGAAAATGGGGCTCAAACCATCAATTCCAGGAGCTTTGTTCGGGCAGAGTTCGAAAAGCGCCTTTTTAATCTCCTGGTCCTCTACACGCTTGATGAGATCTTGATTCACTGAGGCTGAGATCGAATGCTTAATTCCATAAAGAAGATCGAGGCTCAATTTGGGGATGAGAAGAACTGAAAATCTTTTTATAGAATTCCGAGATTTCCCGTTCCAGAGTTTCAGTAAAATCACAAACGTTGCCATCCTCCCTAATCAATCTCTCAATTCTATTAGTCCTCCGTCTTTGCAACGTATAAGCGTGAAAAAATTTTGAATTCCTGTCTCTTTCTTTAAGCCAATTGACCATAGCTTTTTGGCTCCAAAAAGTTCCTCATCTTTATAGGCTTTGTCCAAAACATTTTTGAGGGATTGCCATTCTTTCCAATTTCCCCTACCTTCCTGAGATTTCAGTTGAGAGAGTTTTTGCTTGCATGTTTGGATAACTTTAACTGAGTTTGAGTGATGTCCCTTACTCCAGCTAAGTAGAGCCACTCTGCAACTTCCAATCTTTTTCTGCAGTTGGAATAAAGGCGTTCCCCAAAACTGCTTATTCCAAGCATTTTCAACCACACACTCCACATCTTCTCTTCCCAACCATCTTTTATCAAAGAAAAACCTACTTTTGAGCTTAAGTTTGGAAGGGCTGCTCTCAAGAAAAAGTAAATAGTGGTTTGATGCTTGCTTTTCCATGTGATGAACACGAGCGTGGGGAAATTGGAGGAGCCAATCCAGAGACCCAAAAATTCTGTCAATCCTTTCTTCCACGAAGCCTTCCCCTTATCTATTATTCACCCAAGTAAAAGGGTGCCCATAAAAAGGGACCTCTCCCATTTTCATATTTGCAATGAAATTCTTAAAGCCCAGTAAACTATTTAAAGACCTCGGTCTCCCACCCTTCTTATCCTCACTATCCACAATGTCATTAAAGTCCCCCCCGAGAAGCCATTTTGTCCCCATTTATCTTTTGCATTTAAGAGAAAATCCCATTTGATGAGTTCTAGTACCGCGATTAGTGCTTCCATACACAAATATGGCCTTAATTTTTCCTCACAAAAAAGAACCGGCACTCCATTTCCACGCAAAATTCGGATAACAAAAATCGATGAACTACAATCTTCTTAGACCAAGAACGACAACCCACCACTCAAGCCAACCGGGTCAACACACAACCATCTATCATCCATTTTAAGCTTTTTACACATCGACTGAACAAATGCCCTTTTTTTCTTAGTTTCACAAAGGAATACCAAATCCGGAAGGTAGAGTCTCAACGACTCCTTAAGCTGGGAAATTGTACAGGGTCCTCCCAATCCTATACAGTTCCACACACAAGCATTCATTGATCAATTTGGGCCCATTTTAGGCTGGCCACCTCCACATTATCCAAAAGACCCCAATCCATAGACCCATCTTCCTCAATTTTAGATTTCTTATTTCTCCAATCTTAAAAGTCATCTCTTCATCAAGTAATTCAAGAGGCCTTTTTAGTGAGCCTCTTCCTTTTTCCTCTGGTAGGATACCATCCATGGGGCCCACTTCAGACATGTTCTTATCACCTTTAAGGGGACCACGCCCGCCTGTTTGTACGCTTTTTTGGTGTTTAAATTTGGCGGTGATTCGTCTAAAATTTCTGAAAGAGGGACTCTGCTATTTCCCAAATTCACGGGCCTATCTGCAAGATTTTGATTTTCAATATTACTCTCATTCTTCTTGTTGGACCCTGTTTTAATAGGCTGCAAATTCCTCCTAGACTTCCTTCCCTCCACTAAATTCCCAATGTCAGAATCTATTGGAAGATTGTTATGAACACAGGGGTTCAAAGAATTCCCAATTTCCAAGCATAACTCATTCCCCTCAACATTCTTTTCAGTGGTAGTGGTGTCATGTTGAGATTTCCTGCCATTAACATCTTTATAATTCGATGAATCTTCCCCTCCCAGGTTTAGTCGACCTCGATCGATCGTTGGCCTTGTATTTCAAGTCAACATCTATTTGCTCTCTTATAACAGGTCTACTAACCAGAAATTCAGGTGCCCGGATCCAATCCCCAAATTGACCCTCCTTAAACAAATTCATTTGTATGTCAGTTTTTCCTAGCCGTGCAATTTCTTTCAAGGTGGCCAACCATACCACAATAGAAGAGAATCCATGGAGATTCTCATATCGAAAATCCACCCAAACAAGTTTCAAGTCCCGACTTAACAAACGTACCCTGCAGAAGAGGCTTATCCAGGAACACCTCAACCAAGATCTTAATATGCCTCCCTCTAGAACTACCAGTTTCAGGGATCAAAATATCCTGTGCCGACCCAAACTTCTGACCAATTTTCCTACTTGTCTCTACGCTAATCCAGTGGAATGGGACGTTCCAAATTTGAATCCAAAGCTCAACTGTGTTAATCAACTCCACCTTTTTCAGAATATCTTCGGACCAATTGCGGAGCAGAAGATATTGGTTTTCGAAGGACCAGGTTTGCCCCATAAGCACTTTGTCCCTGACTGAGAAGGGGTTCCTTGTGTGCCAAATGCTACTGACAGTGTTCTTGAGCCCAGAGAAATTGATTTTTTCCCCCATATATTTTCCCTACCAAGCTACTCTCACATTCTTCCCTAGTTCTAGCAATGTCCACTTCTTCGAGCAGGATTTCGTTTTTTTTCCTCCGCGGTAAGAGTGAACTATTTCAATTTTTCAATAAGATCTTTATCCATAGTAACAGAATATCTAAGCCGTCGATTCAACCTCAGTGAATATAATATAAGATCTCGCCACCTGTAGACTGTGAGAAAATAAAGGGCCACACCAAGGAAACAAGAAAATGATTAAAGGTAAGATGAAAAAGAAAAACGAAAGGGGGGGACAATGAAGTAGTAAATGACACGAAGAGTTAGGTGAAAAAACCACTATGAGAAGCAACATTAAAAAAATAACAGAAGTTTTTAATGCTCATTTTAAAATATTTTATTTGAAAGATTTGCTCTTTTGACTTTGAACAAGGTCTATCCGACAAAAAACATGGGAGGTCCCATGAACCAGGTCCCTAAAGTGGACATTTGTCTCATAAAAGCTTAGTAATGGTGGAATGTTCATTCATGGTGGACACAGTGACGGCGGCTGAGAAGGAAAACACAAAGAAAAAAATAGGCAGGTGAAAAGCAAAGAAAGGTAACAAACTAGGGTTCTCTCTAGAGAGAGAAAATTCCCACTCCACTCAAAGGAGACTTAGTGACTTCTCATTTCTCAACTTCTCAATTCTCAACATTGCAAAAAACTCTTAGACATAGTTCGCTCGAATCGGAAAGAGTGCGTGTGTTTGTGGCATTGGTCGTGAAGTTTTCGAAATCTTGTAGCATTTTCGTTCATTTCCGTTCGAGTTTGACAGAAGACCACATTTCCTTCGCGGTTTTCAAAGTTCGAGTTTGATATCGTTCGTGTTTGTAAAATAAGGTAATGTTTGATTCATGCTAGGGTTTTTAAGATCTCTGAACTTTGAAAACGGTAGTTTCGTCCAGTTTAAATGTGTAGGGTTTAAAGTTTTGTGGTGATTTGTTTGATATTTTCGAATTCCAAACCCTATTTTCTGGTTTTTGGTAGGTTTTTTGTTATTTTCTGTTTGTTTATGTGTTTTTGTTACCGAACATTTAAGTTATACAAACATTTTCTTAAATGTATTAGTAGTTAGTTCATATTGTATTAGTTTTTATCATGTAAAGTATTAGCAATGATGTATATGTTTTCTTCTGTTGTCAAGTTTTTGCTTTTTTTTTTTTTATGTTGGAGGTTTTTTTGTATTTTGTATTACTTGTTATTCTCAATTGTATTAGTTGTTACACTCAAAAGTATTAGTGCAAAACCACAGGGAACTTTTTTGATGCTGTTCTGTTTTTCTTTAAATGTATTAGTAGTTTGTTTGAATAGTATTACTGTTTATGTAAAGTTTTAGTAATGATTTCTCTATTTTTTATGGTATGTAGTAAAATGTATATTATTGGTGGTTTTTTGTATTTTGTATTAGTTGTTACTCTCAATTGTATTAGTTGTTACACTGAAATGTATTAGTCCAAAACCATAGTGTCCCGCTTATGTCTTTCTTTTCAGTTTTCTTTTAAATGTATTAGTAGTTAGTTTGAATAGTATTTGTGTTTATTATGTAAAGTGTTAGTAATGATTTCTCTTTTTTTTTTTATGGCATGTACTAAAGTGTATGTTATTGGTGGTTTTTTGTATTTTGTATTAGTTGTTACTCTCAATTGTATTAGTTGTTACAATGAAATGTATTAGTCCAAAACCATAGTGTCCTTATGTCTTTCTGTCATTGCTCGGTTTTCTTTTAAATGTATTAATAGTTAGTTTGAATAGTATTTGTGTTTATTATGTAAAGTGTTAGTAATGATTTCTCTCTTTTTTATGGCATGTACTAAAGTGTACATTATTGGTAGTTTTTTGTTTTTTGCATTAGTTGTTACTCTCAATTGTATTAGTTGTTACACTGAAATGTATTAGTCCAAAACCATAATGTCCTGCTTATGTGCTGTTGTTCTGGTTTTCTTTTAAATGTATTACTTACTCTGATTAGTATTAGGCATTACACTGAAATGTATTGATTACTCTGAATAGTATGAATAGTGCTAGTTTTTGTTTTCTGTGGTGTTTTATGTTGTTGGTGTTTGCAGTAACAAAATGGTGCGTATGAAGAGACCGGTGAAGAGGTCTAAAAAGGATGATATCCCTCCATTGGCTCTGGTTCCATACGAGGACCCATCCTCCTCAAGTGAGGAATATATTCCACCCAAGAAGCAGCTGCAAGAGAAAAATGTTGCTTTGAAAAGAAAAAGAGCTAACATGTACTATACTCTTTTAACAGTTTTTAGTGTTTGCAATTTAAAGTATAAGCACTAACCTTTTTTTTCCACATTTTTTGTAGTGATTTTGTCACACAATGTAGACCACGAGGTCTGTGTGAAGTCATATCTAATCTTACTGTTGCTCAAAAGAGAGACGTTGAAGCCACTGGTTTTGGAGGACTGCTGAAGATGTCTGGGGTGAATGCAATCCAAACAAAAATTTTGAGGTGGTTAATTAGCAATTTCAATGGTAAAAGCCAGCTTCTTAGGATTGATCAAATAGGAGTTTTGTTGTGACGGCGGATGATATTTGTGATTGTTTCCTTCTGCCAAGGAACGAAGGTTGTGACGTTTTAAAAAATAATGAGAGTTTATCTCTAATGACTGATTGGAACGCTAGGTATAAGTTTAAGGCAAAAGTTAGTTTGAAGTCTTTTAGGTCTATTATGGAGAGTATGGTGGACGATGGTGATGACTTTAAGCGTTTTTTTGTTTTATTTTCATTGTCTTCATTCTTAACACCAAGTGCCAATAGGAACGTGGACTTTGGTGTTCTACGTTCAGTTGTTGAGGTGGAAAAAATAAAACAGTTGGATTGGTGCACACATATTCTTAATAGGCTGTGTGTTGCCGTTAACAAGTATAAATCAGGGAGTGTTAAGAATGTGAGCAGCTGCATTTTGGTTCTGCAGATCTTGTATTTTCATCGGTTGAAATGGCAAGGTCGTGGAACCTACAACCCTACCATTGATACAACATTGGAACACAGACAGAATCAAGAAAAAGGTCGTGGAAGAAGTTGCAGCCGGTGAATTCAGACAGGGAGAGTTCCTGATAGACACATATCCCGTGTCTCGCGAGAAAGGGCAGAGTGGGAAGAAAACTCTTGGCAAGGGAAATATTGGTGAGGAAGAAGAGCGAGTAAAAGATGGGCAGGACGGGAAGAAAGGGTAGACAGAGGAGAGAAAGAGACATGAATGTCATATTTCACGCGCACATGGAAAGGGTTAGGAAGTTGTAGGAACAATTCACTGAAAAAGAGACTTCATTGTCTCCAGCTGTTGAGTTGTCTGATACTCAACAGTTTTTTTCAAGTGCAAAGCTGCATGAATATGTTGACGAGATTGTCAGCAAATTTGAAAAAATGAAGAGATTCATTGACCCTTTCCAAATCTAGCTATTTCTTATTTCTTACCAAGAAGTGAGCTGAAGTAGCAAGGCAGTTGCCCTGTGAAGAAGCTGAGTCACAAGAGAAGCCAATTTGTGTGATCGGGCGTCGTCTCTAGACTGATAACTGCTTTGTAAACTGATCTGTTACATAGTGGATTCCCCCAGAAGTTAGAGAAGGGAGGATTAGAAGAATTACCCCATCTTCGAACCTCTATAAAATATTTGTGTCATTTACTTTCAACAAATTTACTTTCCTGCATATTTGCTTTATATCTGCTGTTAGTATTTTATTTGCTATCCAACTAGTAAATAACCAAGTGCTAAAAATCAAGTGTTAAAAACAAGCTTAAAACAAATCAAAGGGTGTTAAGTCTTCCGATGTTAAAAACCAAACCAGCCAAGTTAAGTATTTGGCTTAAGCAGCCGAGTTATACTATCAACATCTCTATCAAGTTTGTTGAGTGGGTAACTTAGCTGTCCCCCAAGAACACAACTGTTTGAGTCAACTCTGTTGAATATTTGTCATGATTAAAATTATTTCTATACTACAGTCCCTATTGCTTTAGTTTTGATACACTAACAAATGAAACAATAATTTGACTTATATACACTGTGATAAAAAATCACGACATAAAACAATATACAAATCAGAATTAACAATGAAACATCATATTTTATAATACCCTCTGCATGTATTATGAAACATATCATAAGTGCATGTTCGTAATACATAAGTTAATTTATGTCTAGCATTCTTATATTAATGGAGATCATTAAGCATATATAAATTCCGAGGTTTCAGTTAAAGCTACCCATATATGGCTTAGCACAAAATTAAATTAACTCATTCTAATTTCTAAGTCCGTTGATCATTAAGTATATATAAATTCTAATTTATTTGGCATTTGTTTTTATTCAACTATCGTGGATAAATTATTTTGCAGAAAATTTTGATTTTCAATATTGTAGTGGTGAAGGTTCTATGAAAGTCTATATATCCGACATCAATTTCCTATTTGTCTAATACACAAACAATATTATATTTTTTATTCATAATTCTTGATTATTTTATTGTATATACAGATACTTCAAATAATAAATAATACTTATTTTGCAGGAAACGCATCATTAACTTACGAGAAATTATCATTTGCTGCGATTTTCTTTGAGTTAAAGCCCAAGTAGTGTCTCTACGATTGTTTCTTGAAGGAATGTTGAAGATTCTCCTAACTCTTCTAAATTTGGTGTCGTACAAAACAATAGAATACATTTAGATAAAAAGCCAATGATAATTTCAATGTAGAAAACTTGTTTTATTGTCATTTTATATTATTATGTTGTTATATTTTATTAATGTACAACTCCATGATTAAATTTCTCTTTTATTTAAATATAGTTTATTTGTTTTTTTTTTGTTAAAAAGTTTTCTATTGTGTACGTATTATTATTGTTATTTAATCCATATTTATTATAATATTTACTCCGTACAAGTTCATCGACCAATATATGTTGTATTAAAGAAGTGTTTTTCAAAACTTATTTGTGTTCATTCATTTTGCCTGCTTTATGCCAGGAGTAAACAAGACCGATTTAATCGTAAGTTGCATCATTCTTCTGCCATTGGGAATGGAACATCTCTCAACTTGCAAGTTCTTGGATTTGATCACGAAGCCCTCCAACAAACTTGATCATGGTTCGACCTTGAACCTTTCTACAATCCTGACTTGGAAAGTAGACCCATTTGCTTCTTCAAAAGTTTCATCTTCAACTGGTTGAAGTTATCTCTCCTTCACAGCTTTTGTTGGATCGAGTTTCTTCGAGTTTGAGGCTTGAGGATTTGCTTGAATTGCTATGACAATATTGCAGGTTAATTGCTTTGAATAATGCTTGCTCTTGCTTGGTTCACGTAATCAAGGTCGCCAATTCTCAATAGCTTCCTCAGCCTTTTATAGTGCCCATTTGAAATTTTACCCGTTGAAGAGATAGACTAATTTCAAATGTCACTTTGTGTTCATTGGCTTGTCTTTTCTTGGTCTGCAACCTTGGTGATGTTGACCTTTCCTCGTATTAATGGCATTCCAGCATTTGCAGGTGTCTGACACAAGGTGTAGTGTTTCCCATTGGCTCGTTCCTTTTGCACAATTCTGGGAAGACCACTTTTAGACCTGGTAGCCTGACATATTACTATATGGAGTAATATTCTTGGCTTTAATGAACGTATCTAAGTCAGTTGTCTTGACTTGACTGTTGCCTCTACCCCAGGTGACTTGAGTCTCCTCCAATCATTGGATTGGCTCAACTGTCACTTCAACTCGTAGACTTGGCTTCTTGAGTTGACTTGACTGACACTTCTCACAGCTGTTCTTCAGCTGACTCTCCATTAGTTGAGTCCTTGTCTTGTATTAGTTGTGATACTAATACTTTATACTATAATGTATTAGTTGTTATTCTATTAGGTATTAGTTGGTTGTTGCATTGAATTGTATTTAGTTTTTACTCTGTTAGGTATTAGTTGGTGCACTGTAATGTATTAGTTGTTACACTATAATGTATTAGTTGTGATACTAATACTTTACCATTTGTTTTGTGGAAACAGCTGAACGGTGGCCCATTCGTGTGAAGAAAGCTTTCAGGTGTTCATTTATGAGAAATCACAACAAGAATTTTACTGGTGTTGTGTTGTCAAGAAAGCAAAAGGATGTGGTTGATTACTGTTTCTTCAATCATAAAAGAAAGAAAGAGTAAGTAATGTTTTCAACTACCAGTTCTGATTATGTTATTTGAATAATACGATACATATATATAGAGCGATCGGTATATTTGTTTTTCATTATTAACTGATATAAGTTTTTTTTTCGAGATGAACCAATTTTTGCACATGGTGGGTTTTCTTACGTGTCGTTGGTGATATGCGACACGTTGAACGATGAAAGTCCGATCCACATCGTATAATTGATGCATGTGCATTGCTGCTCAATAGAAGAATGTGGATGCAAAGAGGAAGAAATGGTTTTATTTCTATGCTCAACATTCTCGTAAGCAAACAATGTTGTTTTTTTATGTATTGTCATGCTCTACATTAAGTAATGGCATGTTTAACATTGTGTTTTATTTTCAACATTGTAATAGGAAGTTGCACCCCATTTTTGTTGTAAATTATTTTGTAATAGATTTTGATGAATGCGAACATGCAAAACTTAGAATAGGAAGTATGGCACCCCATTTTTGTTGTAAATTACATTGTCAAGTCAATCAAGATAGCCAAGGTTGAAGTCGGAAGAGTCATCCAATGATTAAGTTAGCTATGCCTGGGGAAGTCAAGGAAATGCAAGAAGATAATCGAAAGAGACTAGTAAATCAAGAGAATTACTTAAACAAGTAATAGTATGGCAAAGAAGTGAAGATCCAGGAAGCGTGCAAAAGGAATGCAATCGAGATGCAATCGTGTTAGAACAAAAAGTCAAGAATCATTCATACGAGGAAATGGCAATTCTCAAGGACAGCGACCACAAGTGACTTTAAAAATAAGCCAATCTCTTCAACGAGCATATTTTTGAAAGATCACTATAAAAGAGAATCATCCAGAAGATTTGAACCAAAACATTCAAGCAAACATTTGAGCTGTAACCAAAAATATTCTCAAGTCATTCAAGATTAATCCTCAAGCCTATATTACGAAGGAAATTAATCTAACACTCAGAGATGTGAAGGAAAGACAATCTATCAAGTTGAAGAGGAACCATTTGAAAACAAGTAATACATTCCCGAAGGATTGTAGAAAGGTTCAAGGTCCTTAAGCTATTTGGAGCGTGATCAAAAGGAATAAAGCAAAGTGGGAGTAGCACTGTGAAGAAGTTTCGAACGAGAAGCAATTTGCACGACCAAGGCATCTCCATACCGAGTCCCAAAGGATCAAGTCATGTGTGATCAAGAAATGGCAATTAACCATATTGGTCACTACAGTGGATTTCTCCAAGTTGGAGAAGAGAGGAGTAGAAGAATTACCCCATCTTGAACCTCTATAAAAACTTATTGTGTCATTTACATTTCAAAGCCTATCTTTAACGGGCATATTTTTTGAAATTTGCTATCAATTGATAATCAACAAAGTGCTAAAACTAAGATTGAAACAAATCTTAAACCAAAATAAGTGAAGATTGAAAACATATCACAGTCAAGTTAACTTTAGTCAAAAAAACATTCAAGCAAACATTTGAGTGACTAACCATTGAAAAATATTCTCAAGTCATCCATCAAAGAATTAATTCCGAATATTTAAAAGGACTAAATTTGAAAAGTTGGAAATCAATCTAAAACACTCACACCCCTTGGGAAGTGGAAAGACATTGGTTCATTGAGCCTTCCGACCGGTTCTTGAACTAGAACCAAATTTTTCAAAGCTTGTTTTAGTATCAATATTTCAAAACTCTTTTACTAAACAAAGTTATTATCAAATTTGACCACGCATCCCTATGTTCACAATTGAAGAATTTGATGATTGGAAAATTCGTATGCGAGGCTCATCTATCAAAGATTACATGATGAGATGTGGATAGTGATAGAGGATGGGCCTCGCAAATTTTAAAAGTGAACACAGATTGTAAGAGAGAGAGTGCAGATGAAGGTGAAGGGGATGTTGTTCCTGCATCAGCCATGGTTGAAAAACCAAGAGTTGAATGGACAAATGATGACATGAAAAATATAACTTGGACAATGTGGCCAAGGACATTGTTTACAAAACCTTGGACAAAGCTATGTTCAACAAAGTCAAATCATGCAAAACGGCTAAAGAAATCTGGGACAAGCTAACATTGATTTGTGAAGGCTCAGAGCAAATCAAGGAAAATAAACTATCTCAAGTTCTTTGCATAATTTTGAGAATTTTAAAATGCTCGCAGGAGAGACCTTGGATCAAGTGGATGCTCGGTTCACGTAAATTACCAACGAACTATCTCGCACTTGGAAAAGAATATACACAAAAGGAAATGTGTATGAAGATTCTAAGAAGTCTCCCAGCTGAATGGGAAATGAAGGTCATGACACCGAGACATTCCATGGACCTATCCAAGACATCCAACCATGAGCTATTCTCGATCTCAAAGCCTACGAATTTGAGTGAGAAGAAAAGAAGATCGAGGAGACAATCGTGCCCAAAACAACTGCTCTAATTGTTAAGGATGGCAAGAGAGCCGAGGTCAAAAAGTCATTGACCAAGAGGAAATAACCCCGATGGTTAAAAGGTTTAACAAGTTCTTCAATAGGAACTACAAAAGAGGCAAGGGTGAATCCTCCGAAGACACTCAACACCATCCAAGTCAAGGGAAGATAGACCAACCAAGAGAGCGAGCATCAAAAAGTTGAATATCAAAGGTCCGACAATCCAAGAATGGAAAGAGTCGATCAAAAGGTTGAAAATCTATCTTGGAACAGACAACCATGTCACTATGCCATTGATTGCCCATATCCTATAGTCAACAAATACAAGAATGAAGTGGAAAGAAAAGTCTTGAGAGAAAGAAGACAAGAAAAGAAAAAGGCAATGTTGGCTGCAGAGATCGGCCGAGAGAGTCAAGTCAAAAGACACAAATGGTGATTTAGAGAGTAGTGAAGCCGACTACTCAAGTGACTCGAAGAAGAAGCTTTGATTTGTTTAATGGCCAAGGAACAAGACCAACCTCGACCAAGAAGATGAGGTACACTCTAATTCATCACACTCAGATTCTAGTGATAGTGACTGTGACACACATACTTCATCACCCACTGATCTTTATGATTCATTAGGCAAAATGATGAAAGACTTTGAACACATTAAATCCTCACACACACTACTAAAGGAGGAAAACAGCCTACTCAAGAGCCAAAACTCTCGGTGACTAAGGAGCCGAGTACTATAAGTCAAATAGCCGATGAGAATGAAAGTCTAAAAATTTGAAAATGCTAAGCTAATAGCGAGAGATAGCTGCTATAGAAAAGAGGGAAAATGACCTCAAAAATGTGATTGCCTCATTCACTAAGACATCTAAATCCTTGGATGACCTTATTATGAGTCAAAGAGAATGTGGAGACAAGACAGGCTTAGGATTTAATTCCTCTGTGCTATGTCAAGCTCCAAAAGTGATTTTGGAAAAAGGATCTTCAAGTAATGAAGTATCTCAAAAATCCAAAACTCCAAATGGTGCACACACATTTATTCCAAAGCACAATCACAAGCAAACTGGCCTTGGTTATAAGGGAAAAGGAAAGCTGCCAGTTGAGTGTGCTGAGAGGACAGCTGAAGAAATCCAGCCGAGTTCCTCAGCAAACTCCAAATAGGAAATACTCTGTAAAGAAGAAACAGAGCTACCAAAAGCCCCAGAAGTTCTATAAAAGAAACGCATATGATGGGAATGGTAGAATGTACCCAAGCCAAGTTGATTGGAATAATGTGAACTATCAGCAAAGACCTATGGAACATAAGCCTAAATGGCAAAGGCCTATAACTCAACAAAGGCCATTCCAAAGGCACAAGAGCTATCATCAGCACACATATGCACCTAGGCACTACACTCATAGATATCACAACTACCCAAATACAAGAATTGCTAAAACACACTCACATGCATACAGACAAAAGAGACAGTTGTATGAACCTAGAACCCCCAAGCAATTTGCTAAAGTTAATTATGATTATGGCACTGATAGATGGCAACCTCTTAGAGTCAAATCATTTGGCTATAGGCTGGTTGGATCATCTTATAATACTAACCCCTCAGGACCCAGGCAAGTATGGGTACCTAAAATCTAATTTCATTGATTGCAGGTTCAAGGAACAACTGAGTGCCAAGGAACCTGGTACATGGATAGTGGCTGTTCCAGGCACATGACAGGAAACAAGAAAAATCTATCAAAATTCAAGGAAGTCAGAGGTGCAAAAGTCATATTTGGAGGAAATGAAGCTCAGGAGAAATAAGGCACAATGGATCCATCAAGAAAATGGATTAGAAATCTCGGATGTTGCATATGTTGAAGGACTCAACTTCAACTTGCTAAACATCAGCCAACTTTGTGACAAGGGTTATAATGTTGGATTCAACATGGGTATATGCCAAATCAAGGACACTGAATCCAATGAAGTTGTGTTGCAAGGATGCAGACAAAAGAACATGTATGTGGTAGATTGGTCAACTGCAACACCAAGCATTTGTCTACTAGCAAAGAGCACAAATTTGAATCAAGTTGGTCGTGTGGCACAAGAAGCCGAGTCACCGAATTTCAAAACAATTAACAAGCTTGCCGAGGAAGCAATCTTGTAGAAGGACTTCCGGACTCGGTATACAAGAAGGAAAGTGTATGTGATGCATGCCGGATGGGAAATCAAATCAAATCATCATTCAAAAAGAAAAGACATGTCCATCTTCAACTAGAATATTGCACCTGCTACATATGGATCTATTAAGTGGGAAGAAATACACCTTGGTGGTAGTAGATGACTACTCAAGATATACATGGACAATATTCATGTGTAAGAAGAAAGAAACTCTGCAGAAACTACCACAATGATGAAAATAATCCAAAATGAGAAGAGTCAAACCATTATCAAAATAAGATCTGAGAGGAACCGAGTTTGTCAATAGTATAATCACTCAGTACTGTATTGAAAATGGTATTGGTCATGAATTATCTGCAGCAAGGACTCCACAACAAAATGGAGTTGCGAGAAAGAAGGAACAAAACTCTTAAAGAAGCAAAAAGGACCATGTTAGTCAAGCGGGGCTACCTAAAAGATTTTGGGTGAACAATAAACACATCATGCTATACCCAAAATAGATGCATGATAAACAGACAAACCGGGCAAAGACTCACTATGAGATCCGGACGGGGAGAAAGCCAAATGTTGCACATTTTAGAATATTTGGATGCAAATGCTTCATCCATAACAATGGCAAAAATAATTTAAAGGCTTTTGATGCCAAAGTGATGAAGGTATCTTCTTGGGTTACTCGGTGAAAAAGCAAAGCCTACTGAGTGCTCAACAAGAGGACTATGATTACGGAAGAATCTATCCATGTGGTGTTTGATGAGCCAAATGTAAATGGAGAAGACATTGAAGAGTCACCGATAATTTGAATCAACCAACCATGCGAGAAAAGTCCATATGTAGAAGTCAATTTGGAATTATAAACCCGGATGAAGATGAGATAGTGAGTCTCAAAAACAGTGGAAAATCTGCAGCTAAGTAATGATGAGAGAGCTGATCAAAACAACACAGTTGCAAGACGACAAAATCCAGCCAACTTACTCCAACTTCGATGTAAGATGGCTGAGAGACCATCCACCAAAACTAGTCATTGGAAATGTAAGAGAAGGTGTCAAAACGAGATCCAGAACTCAACAAGAAGCAATGTTCACATGCTTCATCTCGCAAATAGAGCCTAAAGATGTGTCACAAGCATTGGATGACACACATTGGATTCAAGCCATGCAAGAAGAGCTGAATCAGTTTGAAAGAAATAAAGTGTGGGAAATGGTTCAAAGACCTACCCATCAAAATGGTATTGGCATTAAATGGGTGTTCAGAAACAAGATGAATGAGGAAGGTTCTGTGGTACGAAACAAAGCAAGATTGGTAACCAAAGGATACTGCCAAGAATAAGGGATAGATTTTGATGAAACATTTGCTCCTGTGGTAAGATTGGAAGCCATAAGAATGTTTCTTGCCTATGCAGCTCACAAGAACTTTATTGTATATCAAATGGATGTAAAGAGTGCATTTCTTAATGGTTTATTGGAAGAAGAAGTGTATGTTGAACAACCTCCAGGATTTGAGCAGAAGACTCTTGGAGATAAAGTATACAAACTCAAGAAAGCTCTATATGGGTTGAAACAGGCACCCAGAGCATGGTATGATACATTGTCACAATTCTTGACTGAGAATGGATTCACAAAAGGCAAAGTGGATAGAACACTCTTGTAATTCAAGATGGGAAGAGCATACGCTTGTTCAAAATATATGTGGATGACATCATTTTTGGATCCACAAACAAAGAGTGTGTGATAAATATTCAAATCTCATGCAAAGCAAATTCGAAATGAGCATGATGGGAGAGTCGACATTCTTCCTGGACTCAAGTGAAACAACTGAAGGATGGAACCTTCATAAGTCGACAAAATACACCAGAGATTTAATGAAGAAATTTGGTATGGAAGAGAAGTCTTATGTGAAAATACCAATGAATACATCATCAAAATGGATATGGATGCGGATGGCAAGCCTATTGATCAAACAAGATACATAGCACTTATTGGATCATTGCTCTATCTCACAAAGAAGCAGGCCGGACATCACTTTCTTTGTAGGTGTATGTGCAAGATTTCAATCTGCTCCAAAAGAAAGCCACTTGATGCAGCCAAGAGGATCTTGAGATATTTGAAAGGAAGCCAAGAAGTTGGCTTATGGTATCCAAAGGAAGGTGGATTCAAGCTAATTGGTTATTCAGACTCGACTATCTTTGGATGTAGAGTTTGAGGAAGAGCACCTCAGGCACATGTCAAATGCTTGGAAATAGGCTAATTTCTGGTTTAGCAAAAAGCAAAATTCAATAGCCACCTCTACGGTGAAGAATACATAGCATGGGCATAAGCATAATCTTATGGATGAGACAACGGTGAGAGACTATGAAGTTGAAGAAAAGGAAATTCCAATCATGTGTGATAACACAAGTGCAATTGCAATCACTCAAAATCTGTGTTGCACTCAAGAACAAAGCATATCAATGTCGATATCACTTCATAAGAGACCATGTTGAAAAGAAGGACATCACCTTGGAATATATTTCAAGCGATAAGCGGTTAGGTGACATATTCACAAAATCATTATGTGAGTCAAGCTTTGAAGAACTCAAGCATGAGTTAGGGTTAATTGAGTGAGTTGACACTCGAGAAGACTCAAAGAAAAGAGATGAAACATGAAAAGAGGAAAAAGAGTGAATTCAGTAATTCAACTAAGTGAATCACCAGATGTCGGAAAGTCACCAGATCGAATTAGTGACAATTTGAGTCACTAGGAGAGGAGTGAGAAGAAGTATTGAATCACTAAGGAGAGTTTGAGTCATTTATGAGCAAAGTGACAAAAATGCGGTCGTTTTACAAAGCGGGAATATTTTTAAGAATGACGTCAGCATAATTATGACGTGTACAGGCAAAAGCTGCACACCAAGCTTATGATTGGATATAAATGCTGCCGCATTAAATGCGAGACATTAAATGTAAATCGGCGTGCAAGATCTAGGCCGTTGATTTTGATCAAATTTCAAAAACTTCCCGCACGTCCTTTCATGAACCATACTTAAACCATTTCGTCCGTTTCTCTCTCACTTTACCAAAAACTGTTCATCTCTCTCTCGAAAGCAAAAGCAAAATTTTCTCTCAAAACCCTATCAATCCTCAGTTCAGTTTTCAAGTTTCGTTCGGTAAAACATCTCGAAATGGCATCTACTCATGATTTTGTCAAGCTAGGAAAGCAAATCCACACCGGATCTACTGTGGACTTCTATGGTATGGTTAAACAAGGGTCTGACGACACCCTCGTGAAGAAGATTGCTGATAAGCTGGAAAAATCTGGATTAAAACCATTTTTGACGATGGAGTTCCCAATGACCTACGTAGAAGAGGTCGCACAGTTCTATGTGAACGCCGAGGTTCACGATGAGGGCATCAAGTCCTCTGTTCATGGAAAGGAGTTCACCATTTGCGCCAAGGATGCGCACATCGCTTATTGCTTAGGTGGAAGGAGTGCCAGAAATTTATGAAGCTGATGTCGACCTATGTTAGGAAATTTATCGTTTAGATTTTGATGAATGCCATGTAAAACTTAGAATAGGAAGTTGGCACCCAATTTTTGTTGTAAACTGCATTGTAATAAATAAATGGGGGTCAAGCCGAGTTAAGTCACTATGCCCAAACATGCAAGAAGACAACCGGAGACTAGAAGGAAGACTCATTGCAAGACAACCGAGTATGGCAAAGAAGAGAAGATGGGAACTCGATGAAGGAGCGGTGAGATGCGGTGAGTGGAGTATCGGTCAAGTCAACTCAAGAAAAGCTAAGTCTCAAAGTTGAAGTGAGAGAAGAGTTATCCAATGATTGGAAGCTGTCTCTAAGTCACCTGGGGAAAACAATGAAATGCGATCAAGTCGAGATAATCGAAAAAGATCCGTTGCACGTAAATCAAGAGAATTACTTAAACAAGTAATATCTCCATGCTACCTTTCTCGAAGTGCTCAGTCCCGAAGCGTGCAAAAGGAATAAACCAATGGGAAGTACTACACCGTGTCGAACTCGAAAAAGTCAAGAACAATTCATACGAGGAAATGGCAATTCCAAGGACTACAACAAGACAAGCCAACAACCACAAGTGACTTTCAAAAATAAGCCTATCTCTTCAACGGGCGATTTTTGAAAGATCACTATAAAAGGCCGAGGAATAACTCGAGAAAAGGTCACGTAGGTTATAAAGGTTACCTTAACCACAAACATTCAAGCAATTATTAGAATTGTAACAAAAATATTCTCAAGTTATTAAACGCTCAATCCTCAAGCCTACACTACGAAGAACATCAATCCAACACTCACCGTGAAGGAAAGATAACTTCAATCAGTTGAAGAGGAAATTATCTTGAAGAATCAAAGGGTCTACATTCCACGAAGGATTGTAGGAAGGTTTAAGGTCGAACCAAGTCTTGAGCTTTTGGAGGGCTTCGTGATCAAATCCAAAGAGCTTGAGCAAGTGGGTCAGTAGTAGCAAAAGGCCTGCCCTGTGAAGAAGTTGAGTCGCACGAGAAGGTGAGTGATCAAGGCGTCTCTGATCGAGTCCCAAAGGATCAAGTCATTTGTGTGATCAAGACTTGTATCCGGATCATTACCACTTTGTATAATCGATCAATACCTAGTGGATTCCTCCGGGAGTTGGAGAAGAGAGGAGTAGAAGAATTACCCCATCTTCGAACCTCAATAAAAACTTATCGTGTCATTTACATTTCAACATTTAAATTCTGCATCTTATTTGTTTAATTTCACGACATATTTGCTATCCATTAGATAATCTCTAAGTATAAAACCAAGTATTAAATCTCTACTAAACCAAACTTAAGGGTGTTAAGTCTTCCGCTGAAAACAAACCACAGTTGAGCTAATTCGGTCTTTAATTTGAGTTATTCTATCAACAAAGCTCAATCGAGTCTGTTGAGTGACTAACTCTCTTGATTAACTAAATTGGTCAGTCCCACATAGACACAAATTTGTGTAGTATCAACTCGAACTTTTAAAAGGACTAAATCGAAAATTTGGTAAGGTTTATTCAACCCCCTTCTAAACCTTACACTCACACCCCTTGGGACCCACAACCTAGCCTAGCTTTGCTTGGAAGGAAGTAGCCAAGTCCGATTGTCTTTGCGAAAGTAGCCTATCTGACTAATAAGAGGCTAACGAAAGAGGACTACCACAAATTCTTTGGACATTGTTGCCAAATGCATAGACATCAAATTTGGCGGCTTTGACCAATGTCAAAAGCAAAGTTGATCGTAATGGCCGCGATCATTGAAGAAAGGAAAATAAATCGGGCTGAGTTTGTCTACGCAGATGCGAGAATGTAGGGAACAAATCCTTCAAGGAAGATGGTGCATTTGGAGGATCCCTAGGATATGGCCAGTGATTGGCCGGTGATGGAGGTGAAAGGAGTCCTCTTAGACATGGAAAGGCGTTCCATGTAAACAAGAGGATGTTCGAGATCAAACCTCTCGGCGCATGTAAGAGAGCCTACGCAAAGAGAGCGACACGAGTGAGGGGAATCAATCGACCCTGAAGATACAACTGTTTCTCTCCACCAAAGAAGAAAGTTGCCCTGCGGTGCTAAGAAAGATCGCTGCTCCCGCAAAGAAAGAAAAACAAAACCGCCGCCCTGCCGAAAGTCACTGCCCCCGCGGCCGTGTCTCTTGCCCCCTGACCGCAGCGGAGAAGGAATTCCAAATACCTTCTCCGGTCATCAAGAAAAGGAGAAGTGATAAGCCAAGACGGCCGGCTCCTCGAAGAAGACGACAAAGACGGCCCCGCCGCCCCAGGACTCGAAGAAACCTTATCCGAACCGTAAATCCCTCCGGTACAAACAAAAAGAAGAAGAAGAATCTTCAAGCCGAGCTTGAGAAACCATTGAGTCACCACTCACCAAACAGATCACCTGAGGTCATTTCTTTGGGAAGTAGAGTCTCCGTAAATTATTGATGAAACAACTAAGTTTGTCAAGGCGATCATCGAGAGGCAAATCAAGACACAATGTTGTAGTTCGAACAACTAAGACACAAGAAGTAGTAGAGAAAGCAAACTTGCCTGTTGACGGGGTTGTATCCCCTCTTGCAAATGCACGAATCGACGGTATGGAGCACGCAGCTTGCTACCCTCATCCCCGAGAACGAGGGACATCAAGAAGAAGATGATAGAGATGATGATGATGTGATGATCCTATCCCCACCTTATCCGGACATCCAAAATCATCTCATGCGAGAGTGGAGGAAGTGGAAGTTGAGTCAATCCAGGAACAGTTCAAAGACCGAGTTTATCGAAGAAGAAGAGGAATCTGTTGAACTTTCTTGGAGTGACCAATGTGGTCCAAGCTCTTGATGAAGAAAACTGTTTGGACATTCTAAATATTTTAAAGAGAAGGAGAAAGAAAGATTGGCGGAAGAAGGCGATGCACGTGAGAAGGCCAAAGATCGCCTCTCACCGGCACCACAGAACATACACATCCTCACCTCGACACTCTATCGTAGAAAGTGATGAGGATCCGGACCCCTGTTCTTTGCCATAGAAGAGTTGCAAATGCAAAGAAGCAATGCAAGAATCGAGAATCCTACTTGAGCAAATATTGATGGAGGGACCAGGAGAGTCCTCCAAATCACGGTGGAGATAGATCCTATGGGGAGTGGTGCAAAGATTCACATTTATCGCTGCCACCACTTGACTCATTCGAGAGAAAGGTATTAAGGGAAATGGCGATGAAATTGGGAGTGTGGGGACCCCGGTCGAGCTAACCCCTAATGAAGGTGTCTTACCACCGCCCCAACGAATGCATACTCAATGGGAACCAGGAGTCCGGAGACGAGTGACCCCATTCAAGTCACTCGGTGGTGTGCGGTGAGGGGAAACTCCTCCTCATTTGCGGCAAGGTTGGAGGATCTTTGCAGTGACTCCACAATGAATCTCGGAGGCGAAGTGGAGAAGGAACAACCACAGAATACACAACAAGTTGTCATCAACGAGGCTCGAGGAGTTGAGACTGTCTCGGTGAGGTGCCAACCGCTCCGCATGCCAATGACGCTGGCGATGCGGTAGAGGCACATGAAGGAACTACCCACGGGAGTTAACACTGGCGATGAAAGTGCAATCCATGGAGTTGAGACTCCAATGGATGCCACCTCGAAAGACCCCAAGACGGTGACACGTCGGAAGGGATGTCGAGCCTCATTGCGAGTTGAGCTGCGCAGGAGGTAATGAAAGGCCAACGGGAGGTTGAGACTTCCGGGGTAGAGAAATCAAGCACAAAACATCCCTCCTACTATCATTGATCCATCGAAAAGGAGATAAGTGCTCTTCACGATTCCCGGATAATCTTGATGTAACCTTTCGGGATCGGAATGAGACGATGAAGTCGAGTCATCCCCCGTGATTGATCTAAAAGACTCAACCGAGGATGTTCCAACCACGAGTAAGTCGACCTCAAGACTACTCGTCAAACATTCAACTTTGATGATGAGCCACACATGGAAATCTCATCATCGTCCGATGACGCTTCGATAAGGCCGAGGACTAGTCAACTCATTTGGAAAAACCCGGTGAGACCGACGAAGCTATTGAGATGTTGAGGCTCGGCAAAGTCGGGTCAATTTCACACTGCACCACAGTGACAAACAGAGTCATGCGCGGGCTCCCAAGTTGCAGCGAGTTCGACTCCACAGGGGACATCACGAGCACCACTTATCATTGAACAGATTCCAATTGCCCGTGATAATCCTTTTGTAGAATCGTTTCCCTTCTCTCTGGAGGTACCTGACCTCCCTGAAGAATCAACTAAAGATCGTGAGCGCTTCCACAGACCTGATCCTGTTATTCCATCAGACACCATTGTTCCAGCTGACTATAACTTTGACGATGCTTGGCCGTGAGTGAAACAGAGGAGACAAATGCGATTCGGGAAGTGTTCAAATCCTTATTTCTTTGAGGTTGAAAAGATGGAGAGACACCAGGCCTCACTAGACATGAGGTGGATAACAAAGACGCCAACCTACTGGCGATTTGCGTGGCATCATAGTCGAGGATCCGGGAGTGGTGGCAACATCGCCAAACAATGCGTGTGGAACAAGCTCGATACTTCAGGACATTGTTCAACAAGTTGTTAGTCTGGGGGCCGAGAATCGATGCAAAGACAAAATTGCAAGAGCACATTGAACAAATGCATGAATCTCACACTACGAAATAAAGCTCTGCGTGAACATAATAAGAACGAGCTCTCGCGTGCGTGGAAGAGAATATGGATCGAAAATTCAGTATCCTCATGGTGAGATGAAGTTGGTAGCGGCTAAATCCAACGCCACCCGCTCCGAGTTTCAGTGCAAAGCATACTCCGCAGAGATTGGCGAGAACTCGGCTATCGCCAGACTAGACTTCTTGCTTGCTAGCTTGTTTCGAGGGGTTCTTCTCTCCTTTGATGATGGCAAAAAGGGGGAAGAGGAATACAAAAAAGCGCTAAAGGGATCGAAGGTGAGAAGGAGGAAGCATTTTGTGAAGGGAAAGCATCCGAGGAAGTAATAAGAGAGAAGAAAGGAAGTCTGTTGAGGGGGAAGGTTCGAAAGATGTGACCTTGATGATTGCTAAAACCCTCAACAAGGTCTTGTCACTGACTAATATTATCGGCAAACTCCCGGTGATTCGCCACTCCAACACTCACGATGTACCTATGGTGAAAAGAGAAAGCGATTGAAGCAGGGATGAAGGATGTGGAAGGAAGGATGGATGCCCGAGTTATGGATATTACGAAACAACATGGAGGCATTCCATGAGACAGAGACACCTATGCCATTTCGATGCCGGAATCGAGCAAGATCAGTTGATGAATTCAAGACGCCGCATCCAAGGATACTTCGCAAATATGTCCACGGCTCAAAGGATTTATCTTGGGAAAAGGGTCTCACACTATGTGAAGAAGGCTGACAGCAACAAGACACTGCGGGAGTCACTCTGCTGGTCACTCTGCTAGTCACTCATTTGGGAAAAAAAGACCCCAAAGACAAAGATACACACCCAGAGGAAGACGAAGAAGAAGAAGTGGATGAAGAGGTTTCAGACCTAGACCTCTGCCCAAAAATATTGAGTATATATATCCAGGCAAGAAAGGAGGGATCTATTGGGTGGATTTGTGAAGTAGCCAACCTGCAAGTGGCTAAGAACAATGTTGAGTATATGAAGAGAATTGAAGAGGAAAATAAAAGACAAACTCACTATGGGAGGAAAGACAAGAAAGATGCGAGAAGAGATGAAGTGCCGGAAGGGCGTATGAAAAGAAGAAAGGCGGTGAAGATGAGAAAAAGAGAAGAAGATCGAGAAGATGACAGAGTCAAGAAGATGAAAGAAGGAAGCGGCGAAGGAGATGAAGTGTTGCTGTCCACCCCTTCGTGTATTTTCTTGTGTAAATACATTTTTATGTAAGTCTTTTGTACATTGAATAAAATTATACAATTTCTATACTTGTGGAGATATAGAACAACATGGTTACTTTAAGGTCCATTTAAGCTCGCTACATTTTCTTTTGATTCAAGCTCGATACACTTTGTAAACTATGTATGTAAAGAACAAGAATATCATGATCAATAAAAGATTGATTATAAGCATACATTACGTGATTCTACATTTGCTGTATGTATCTTTCTTTGTTTAATTATTGATGTATGTTTTAAGTTTTGGCATCATCAAAAAGGGGGAAATTGTTGGGAAATTATTTTGTAGATTTTGATGAATGCCATACAAAACTTAGAATAGGAAGTTGGCACCCCATTTTTGTTGTAAATTGCATTGTAATAGATAGGGTGGCCGAGTGAGTTAAGTCGATTATGCCTGAACATGCAAGAAGACAACTGGAGACTAGAAGGAAGACTCTGTGAGGCGGTGAGTATGGCAAAGAAGAGAAGATAGGAACTCGATGAAGGTGCGGTGAGATGCAATCGAGTGAAGTATCGTCAAGTCTACTCAAGATAGCCAAGTCTCAAGTTGAAGTGATGAAGAGTCATCCAATGATTGGAAGTCGACTCAAGTCGCCTGGGGAAGTCAAGGAAATGCAGTCAAGTCGAGATAACTGAAAGAGATCCGTTGCACATAAATCAAGAGAATTACTTAAACAAGTAATACTCCCATACTGTCTTTCTTGAAGTGCTCAGTTCCAGAAGCGTGCAAAAGGAATAAACCAATGGGAAGCACTGCACCTGTGTCAGAACACTGAAAAGCTGAAGAATCATTCATACGAGGAAATGGCAATTCCAAGGACTGCAACAAGACAAGCCAACGACCACAAGTGACTTTCAAAAATAAGCATATCTCTTCAACGGGCAGATTTTTGAAAGATCACTATAAAAGGCTGAGGAATCACTCTGAGAGAAGGTTACCTGAACCAAAAACATTCAAGCAAACATTTGAACTGTAACCAAAAATATTCTCAAGTCATTCAAGATTAATCCTCAAGCCTATATTATGAAGGAAATCAATCCAACATTCATTGTGAAGGAAAGACAACTTCTATCGGTTGAAGATGAACCATTTGAAGAATCAAGGGGTCTACATTCCACGAAGGATTGTAGAAAGGTTCAAGGTCGAACCAAGCTTAAGCTATTGGGAGAGCTTTGTGATCAAATCCAAGGAACTTAAGCAAGTGGCTGTAGTAGCAAGGCAAAGCCTGCCTGTGAAGAAAGTTCGAGTCGCACGAGAAGCCATTGCATGACCAAGGCATCTCGGATCGAGTCCCAAAGGATCAAGTCATTTGTGTGATCAAGACTTGCAGATCGGATCGTTAACCACTCGTATATTGATCAATACTTAGTGGATTCCTCCGGGAGTTGGAGAAGAGAGGAGTAGAAGAATTACCCCATCTTGAACCTCTATAAAAATTTATTGTGTCATTTACATTCAAAGACTTTAATTTTCGCATATTACATTTATATCTGTTGATAAATTTGCTATCCAATTGATAATCAACAAAGTGCTAAAACCAAGTATTGAAACAAACTTAAACCAAAATCAAGGGTGTTAAGTCTTTCCATTTGAAAACATATCATTAGTCAAGTTAAGTCTTTAGTCAAAACAAGTGAGTTATTCTATCAATCGGCTTACCAAGTCAGTACGTTGAGTGACTAACTCGCCGATTAACTAACTTATTTGTCCATCAAGGACTTAGTGTAGTATTAACTCGAATATTTAAAAGGACTAAATTTGAAAAGTTGGTAAGGTTTATTCAACCCCCCCTTCTAAACCTTACACTCACACCCCTTGGGACTTACAAACAGTTATACATAGGAAACATGGCTGAAGAAATCCCTGGCAGAGATTGGGGAAAAAAATTGATAGATTGTTGGATGCACTGGATGAGAGCAGTAAATGTGATGGATTTGAGCAGGTTTGACTTGGTAAAAAATTATTTTTATTTCTAATGTATTAGCATCTATATTGTAAAGTATTAGTTGTTATACTATAAGGTATTAGTTGGTAAATTTAAATGTATTAGCTAAATATTATTATTTTTGTTGAAACTGTAGATTTTCTTCCCAATTTGCTTCAAAGCCCATTTTGTGGTTGTTGTCATTAATTTTGTTGATGGGAAGGTCCAATATCTGGATAATTTGATCCACCACGAGGCTGATGGTGAAAAGTACAAGAAACTTGGGACTGTTGTGGTATGTATTAGTTGTTACACTGAAATGTATTAGTTTTTACACTGCAATGTATTAGCTAGTATATTTTAAAGTATTAGTTGTTACACAATTAGTTAATGTTCTTATGGTTTTTTTTTCACTTGATCCATCAAAATAATTTTTCTCAACTGGCGAAAGAACTAAGACATCCACAAGCCCAGGAGCTTGAGCGTTTTCCCTGGGAAAATGTTCTCTTCTGCTGGCAAGCCCTCGCTAACAACGTGGACTGTGGTGTATTTTTAATGCACTACATGGGAAATTTTATTGGCCAAGTCTACTCAAAGCCAGATTTGAAACTGGTATGATTCTTGCTGAAACAAATATTGCTTATATTCATCCCTTCCTGTAGGAATTTTTTTTCATGCCTTTCTTTTTTGTGTTGTTTTTGTAGCGCAATGTACGGCTTGCTTTAAGGGCATCTTTCTGTTCTAGAATTCTGTTGAACCTGTTGAATGAGAAACGAGTTCCACTTGAGAAAGATGTTCTTGATTTTTTGAGAGAGATGAAGTAAACAAGTAAGATTTTATTGAACCTAGAATCAATTTTATTAGTTTAACAGTGTTATTTTTTGTTAACATAATGTTTTTATGATGTACAGGTTCTGAAGAATGTTTGGGTGTTTGTGATGTAGAGAATGGTTGGTACAGGGGATTGTGTTCTGTTGTGGTAAGTATTAGTTGTTACACTGAAATGTATTAGTTTTTACACTGCAATGTATTAGCTAGTATATTTTAAAGTATTAGTTGTTACACAATTAGTTAATGTTCTTATGGTTTTTTTTCACTTGATCCATCAAAATAATTTTTCTCAACTGGCGAAAGAACTAAGACATCTACAAGCCTAGGAGGTTGAGCGTTTTCCCTGGGAAAATGTTCTCTTCTGCTGGCAAGCCCTCGCTAACAACGTGGACTGTGGTGTATTTTTAATGCACCACATGGGAAATTTTATTGGCCAAGTCTACTCAAAGCCAGATTTGAAACTGGTATGATTCTTGTTGAAACAAATATTGCTTATATTCATCCCTTCCTGTAGGAATTTTTTTTCATGCCTTTCTTTTTTGTGTTGTTTTTGTAGCGCAATGTACGGCTTGCTTTAAGGGCATCTTTCTGTTCTAGAATTCTGTTGAACCTGTTGAATGAGAAACGAGTTCCACTTGAGAAAGATGTTCTTGATTTTGTGAGAGAGATGAAGTAAACAAGTAAGATTTTATTGAACCTAGAATCAATTTTATTAGTTTAACAGTGATATTTTTTGTTAACATAATGTTTTTATGATGTACAGGTTCTGAAGAATGTTTGGGTGTTTGTGATGTAGAGAATGGTTGGTACAGGGGATTGTGTTTAGGCAAGTATTAGTAGTTATGTGCAAATGTATTATCATGTAATGTAAAAAGTATTAGCACTGCTTTTAGTAGTTTCGTGTAAATGTATGAAAAGATGGTTGGTACAAGGGATTATTAGAAGTACAACTAACGAATTAGTATTGAAACTTGAAAATATATGTATGTTTTTTCATGTGTTTGTCTTAAAACAAATATTTTCCGTATACATGTATTAGTTGTTGAAAAGAAAAGTATTAGATGTGAAACATAAAATTATTAACATAAACGAGTAATGTTTTTATGCAGACTTCTTGTTGAGGGCTATTTTACAAGCAGTTGCAAGTATTATAGGTTCAGGTATGTGTTTTACGATGCATTAAGTCAAATGAATAAACAATCCCAGTAATAAACATGAGATATGTTAAAAAGTATCACACACAAAAAAGAAATGTATCAGCAGATATGTTACAGTATTAGTCCCCTGATCAAAGTATTACAATGTTCAATAACAAATAATTCCTAAACAATAAACAAGAGATAAGTTAAAAATTATCACACACAGAAAACAAATGTATCAGCAGACACGTTACAATGAATTAGTCCCCTGATCAAGTATTATAGTGTTCAATAATAAATAATAAAACATGAAATATGTTAAAAAGTATCACACACAAATAAGAAATGTATCAGCAGATACGTTACAATGTATTAGTCCCCTGATCAAGTATTACAGTGTTTAACAAATAATCCCTAAACAATAAAAATGAGATATGTTAAAAAGTATCACACACAAATAACAAATGTATCAGCATATACATTGAAAAGTATTAGTCCCCTGATCAAGTATTACTGTGTTCAATAACAAATAATCCATGAACAATAAAACTGAGATATGTTAAAAAGTATCACACACAAATAACAAATGTATTAGCAGATACATTGAAAAGTATTAGTCCCGTGATCAAGTATTACAGTGTTCAATAACAAATAATCCCTGAATAATAAAACTGAGATATGTTAAAAAGTATCACACACAAATAACAAAAGTATCAGCAGATAAGTTACAATGTATTACCAGAGATTTGAGTATAAATAATCAAACATTCTAAAACACTCTCTACTGATATATTCTAAAAAAGTCTAGGATTAGGAGTTTTGGACCCGAACTCCCTTGATGTGTTTGTGTTTGATGTGTCAGCACTCTTCTTTTTCTTATTTTTTTCAAAATGCCCTTTCGCTCTTTGTTTTCTGCCCTTTGTAACTGAACGAGTAGGATCTAGGATACTAGTAGAAGAACTAGAAATCTCAGTCTCAGCTGTAGAATTCATTGTAGCAGCCATCAATTCATCAATTGCCATAGAATCCCGGAACCATCTTCAAGGATTCTTCTTGCATCCTCATTTTCTTGGCATTTCAATACCAGATTATAATATTTGCGCGCCATTTCATGACGCCAAGGGATGCAATCCTTAGGCCTGTTACTCAGTCCAATTCCTCTATCTAATCTATCCCATAAGTCCTTTTTTGCAAACTTTGTCCACCTTCTTTTGATATAACAATTTTGTATTTCAGTCACCGAATTCACATGAAGGACCCATAACGAATGACAACACCGTAAACCACATTCCTCAAATCTCTTGCAAGAGCAACTTATCAATTTAGTTGCACTACAAAATGTCACTGTATGTGAACCAACTCCATCATCATTCGATACAGTATAAAACATAATGTCGCTCTCAAAATGTAACATTGTACAAGAAGTGGAAATTGACTTTAAAAATTCATCTTCAAAATCTTTAAAAAGTCTCAATTTGTATACCTCAGAAGCATGCTTCAATAGTCCAGTCAATGGCAATACAGATGTAAAAACCGCTCTTGAACACTGAAATTCATCCTTTGCTTCATTGCTCTTCCAACGTTTAATTGTTTCCTTGAAAATCCCATAAAAGTCAGTCAAACTGGTTGTTTTCTTCGCATTAAATCCAATGGCATAGTTTGTACTTTCACTCCGATGTGACGACAATATTCCAGCCGAGAAAAAGTCTTTGTTAAATGTTGTACACCACTTCTCTCTTAAATCGAATAACCTCTTAAACCATGAATGGCTTTCTAACCCATTTCTTGTAATCATTTTATCCAAACAGTCCTGGGATTCTGCTTCAGTTGTGCACCCCGATAAACACTTGGTAAATGCGTCATTGAAGCATTTGGCGCCTTTCAACCTCCCGAACTGGCTTACACCATTTTGGTAGAGGTGCCATAAGCATAACCTATGTTGCGTTCCTGGGAAAACCTACACAAAAAAAAAGATTAAAAGTATTATATATAACAACTGAATGTATTAGTATTAAGAAAGAAAAGTATTACATATAAACAGAAAAGTGTATTTTTTGAATATAAACTGAAGTCCAGTGCAGTTTTTAAGACATAGCACAATTCAGTATTACACATGACATTGAAAAGTATTGCACACGACATTATAATGTATTACCATTAACAAAGAAAAGTATTACACATTAACTGAAGTGCAAATTGTACTGTATTTTTTTACCTTTTCAATTGAATTTCCAATTGCTAGATCTTGATCTGTGAAGATTGATATAGGGCATTGACCTTCCATTAATTTTTAAAAACTTCAAAAAGCCAATCGAATGATTCAGTTTTTTCATCCGCTATGAAGGCACAACCAAACATCACGTTTTTCCAATGATTATTAATCCCAATAAAAGGGGCACAAATCAAATTATACCGATTTGTTCGATATCTTGTATCAAATACAACAACATCACCGTATATCTTGTAATATTTCTTCATCATTGAGTCCATCCAAAACAGATTACACAATTTTCCCATATCATCTAATTCAACTCTGAAAAAGAAGTCTTGATCTTCAATCAGCGTTTGTGCATCGCCTGCCTCAATTGCATTCATTTTGAAACGATTCACAAAATTCAAGTGGTCTTTCATTGTATGACCAATGCATTCTTAACCCCCTACATCTTGCGCCATGTATCGGAAAGATTCAGTGGCTCTCATTCCAGAAGAAATCATCTCCCCAATAGCATTAGCCTTTTCAGTGGTAATCACCCTTTCAGAACGATGCGAATGACTCCACTCTTTTCTAGTGAGTTTGTGGTTGTGCAACATACTATTGTCAACAATTTCATAAACACCATCACTGTTCAATTTTATCCTCAATGATGCCCTACACCATGTTCGTGTATTATAAAATGTTTTCTTTTTTTTCTCAATGTTGTTTCTGGATCTTGTAGATCCCTCGCAGGAACATACAAAATATTTTTCCATCACAACACCAACATCATTGCATCTCGTAATTGTTTTACGAATACTAAATCCAAGCTGTCGAGCATGATTACGATACAGTGTATATATTTCTTTAACACTATTCCTCTTCATTCCAATACGACAACCAGTCAAGTCTTTTGTTATAATTAATAGAAGAAAATAATCAATAGGGAAGGAATGTATTAGTTGTTAATCGCAATGTATTAGTTGTTATCTTGAAATGTATTAGTTGTTACATTGCAATGTATTAGTTGTTATATCAGACTTTTTACCTTCAACAGCCTCTGTTGGAATAATGTTGTCCCCCTGGTCTATGTCATTATTTCCTTCTTCATGATCATCACTGGAATCTGTTAGTGTTATTACACCTAAAAGTAATATAAGTTAGGAACAATTAAGAAATAACACAGATTTATTTCTTATCCACCAATTTAAGCCATTTAATAATAAAATGGAGACTTTACATGAACCAGTAAAGTCTGATACATTTATTTGATACATGTAATACATTAGAATGCAATGTGTAATACTTATGCACAAATTTAAGCCATTTAAGAATAAAACAGAGACTTACACGAAGGTGTAAAGTCTGATACATTTTTCTAATACATTTAATACATTGAAATGCAATGTCTAGTACTAATACACAAATTTAAGATTTTTAATCATAAAACAGGAGACTTACACGAAGGTGTAAAGTCTGATACATTTTTCTAATACATTTAATACATTGAAATGCAATGTCTAATACTAATACACAAATTTAAGCTTTTTAATTATAAAACAGGAGACTTTTCAACCAAGCTGTAAAGTCTAATACGTCTAATACATTTTTTTAATACAACTAATACATTCAAATGCGACGTGTAATACTTTTTAATATTATCAAATTAAAAATACACGACATTCACCTCTGTCATTCTTCAAGTTGCCTCTAGCCTCCATTGTCTCACCTTCTTAAGCTTTTTGCCCAATGTAGATTTAACTACTAAGTAGCTGGAATATAGACACAAACTAATACGTATTAGGCTCGACGCGAACACATATATTGTAGGTGCGTACCGGTTGGTGCGCCGTGATGTGGTGTTTTCCCCTTCGTGTTGTTTTTCGCCGCCGTTGTGGTTGTTTTTACGGGGGATGTGGCTCGCGGTGCGGTAGTTGTGTTGAAGGAGGAAGGAGCTGGGATTAGGGCTCCAAATCGCGAGAATGTATGAACGGGGATTGTTTCTGTTTTTTTTTTCGCTGGCGGATTCGGGTCACCAAAATGGATAGAATAGTTTGACCCGTCTAACAGATCTAGATCCGTTAGACGGTCTGACAGGCGACTAGCTCTTTTTTTTGTTGGTCGAACGAACCAAGGGGATATAAATAGGGTGGAAATAGGTCAGGCAATCCAACAAGGGCATATGACCCGACCTACTAAAGGTCTGACTTGGCTTAACCTATTTAATAATTGGATAAGACTTACATATAATATTATATATAGTATATATATAATATATAGAAATAAATAATATTATATATAATACATGTATGTATTATATTATAAATATATTTTGAAGATATAAATTGTATAAAAAATATTACATATATCTTGTATATAATATAAAATTAGAACACTAATCAGTCACTTATTGTGTACTTGGATTTGTTATTGCTATGGACTCATTGTATTGTATCATCATATTTATATTCTATCATCATATTTATATACTTTGGAGATGTAGCGTAATGGATTTTACTGTCATGCATTTTGATGTTTTTATTATGTATCTTGTATTGACTATCGTGAAATTATCGTGTGTTTTTTGTAGTTTAAAATTAATATTTTTTAAATTGACTTTGATAGGCTAAAACATGCTTTAAATAGGCTTAGACTTGACCTTTTTACTCAAAAAGGCCAAGCCGAGCCTGTAAAAAAAACCCTATCTATATCTATATATATAATAACAAACCTTTTGCTAAATTTATTTTCCCGCCCATAATGCCGTTTCCAAATTTATCAAACATATTTTATGATGTATTTAATAAAAACGTGTTGTTTAACTTAATAAAAAGGTTTGAAATTTTAAAAAATGGAAAGACCATTATTTCGTTGCTGGCAATATTTAATATGTTACTAAATTAGTTAATCCGATATTGTAAATATAAGGAAAGATTATCTACAAAATTCTGTATCCAAATTGAATATGGTCAGTATCAAATTGTCAACCTTCCTTATTTTCAATTTTTCAGCAAATTAACGAGATACAGTAAATTTTCCATTTATAAAATTATTAACTTTCCTTATATTTGTAAATTATAATTATATAATATTTTAATATTATTACCAACCATAAATACATTAAGACAAATAATTATGAAATTAATATCGATAATAATTACGAAATTTGGTTAATTGTGGCGCTAGCAAAATAAATATGGCAACAAAATTAAATTGATAATCTAATTACCATTCTAAATTTACATTCATACAAAATTAACAATACTAACTTAATAACAATAATACAATCTTCTGAATTGTTGACCAAGAAAATAATTAATAACAGAAAAAAAATGTACACATAATCATTGACTTTCCATTTATAATTTTATTGCGCTAATTTCAACTCATAATCTTACAGAATCTATATAATCCAAAAACGATTTAAATGGTAATTTAATTAATTTGATTATAAAAGATTGCTATAATAAAATCAAAAAATAATATTTAATTTTTTTGTTGAAATTCTAAATTTGTAAAACACGTTTATATTAACTTTCCAAATGAACAGAGTAACAAAAATAAAATCTTCTGAATTGTTGACCAAGAAAATAATTAAAATAAGTAAAAAAGTGTACACATAATAATGGACTTTCCAAATACAATTTCATTGCGTTTAATTCAGCTCATAATTTTACATAATCTATATAATCAAAAAACGATTATAATGGTTATTTAATTAATTTAATTATAAAAACTAATTGCTATAATAAAATCCAAAAATACGATTTATTTATTTTTTGTTAAAATTCTATTTTAATGGCAGAAACTCAATGTGTATGTGTGTTTTGTTAAGCAAATACAAACTTGGGGTATTTACAATTTTAAAATATAATTGGATTTTATTTTGAAATTATAGGCCAAACTCAATAGTAGTTTGTAGGTCCCAAGGGGTGTGAGTGTAAGGTTTAGAGGGGGAGGGTTGAATAAACCTTACCAACTTTTCACTTTTGGTCCTTTTTAAAATTGAGTTGATACTATCTGTTTGTGTCCTTGGTGGATGACCAATTTAGTTAATCAGTAGAGTTAGTCACTCAAAGACTGATCGATTTGTTGATAGAATAACTCATTTTGTTAAAGATGAATTAGCTCAAGCGTGGTTTGTTTTATTGGAAGACTTAACACCCTTAAGTTTGGTTGAGTTATGATTTAATACTTGGTTTTAGTACTTAGAGATTATCAGTTGGATAGCAAATATGTCACGAGAATTAAACAAATAAGATGCGAGGAATTAAAGTCTTTGAAATGTAAATGACACGATAAGCTTTTATAGAGGTTCGAAGATGGGGTAATTCTTCTACTCCTCTCTTCTCCAACTCCTGGAGGAATCCACTAAGTATTGATCGATACTGAGTGGTAAGCGGTCCCGGATACAAGTCTTGATCACACAGCGATTTGATCCTTTGGGACTCGATGCGGGAGATGCCTTGGTCACTCGGTTGGCTTCTCGTCCGACTCGGCTTCTTCCGCAGGCATTTGCGCTTGCTACTACTGACTCACTTGCTCAAGCTCTTAGGATTTGATCGAAGCCCTCCAAAAACTTGAGACCGGTTCGACCTTGAACCTTCCTACAATCCTTCGTGGAATGTAGACCCCCGATTCTTCAACAATTTCCTCTTCAACCGATTGAAGTTATCTTTCCTTCACGGTGAGTGTTGGATTGATTTTCTTCATAATGTAGGCTTGAGGATTAATCTTAAATGATTTGAGAATATCTTGGAGTTCTGATTCAAATATTTGCTTGAATGTTCGTGGTTGAGGTAACCTCCTCTCGAGTAATTCCTCGGCCTTTTATAGTGATCTTTCAAAAATCTACCCGTTGAAGAAATAGGCTTATTTTTGAAAGTCACTTGTGGTCGTTGGCTTGTCTTGTTGCGATCCTTGGAATTGCCATTTCCTCGTATGAATTATTCTTGACTTTTCAAAGTATTGTAGTCTTCCCATTGGTTTATTTCCTTGCACGCTTCGCGGATCGAGTACTCGAGAAAGGTAGCATGGAGATATTACTTGTTTAAGTAATTCTCTTGATTTCGGGCAACGGATCTTTTTGATTATCTCGACTTGACGCATTTCCTTGCTTTTCCCAGGTGACTTTGAGTCGACTTCCAATCATTAAATGACTCTTGTCATTACTTCAACTAGAGACTTGACTATCTTGAGTTGACTTGATGATGCTTTACTGTGCATCATTGCACCTTGATCGAGTTCCGTCTTCTCTTCTTTTGCCAAACTCAAATTGTCTCGCAATGAGTCTTCCTACTAGTCTCAGTTGTCTTCTTGCATGTTTAGGCATACCGACTTAACTCGGCTTGACCCAGCCCTATTTATTACAATGCAGATTACAACAAAAAATGGGGTGCCAACTTCCTATTCTAAGTTTTACATGGCATTCATCAAAATCTAAACAATAAATTTCCCAACAATTTCCCCCTTTTTGATGATGCCAAAACTTAAAACATTCAAAATGTAAATAGCAAAGATACATACAGATAGTGCATTCACAGAGAATGTATGCGTAGAATCAATCTTTTTATTGATCATAACAATCTTGTTCTTTTACACAACTGTTTACAAGGTGTATCAAAGCAACCATTTATGTCTACATAAAAAAAAAAATAGAGAATTTCTGATTTATTATAGAAGACTTACATAGTATGTATTTACATGGTAAAATACATGAAGGGGTGGACAAGAACACTTCATCTCCTTCGCCGCCTCCTTCTTTCATCTTCTTGATTCTGTCATCTTCGGTCTTTTTTTTTTGTCATCTTGCCTTTCTTCTTCTTCTTTTCATATGCCTTAAAGGCGACTTCATCTCTTCTTAATCTCTCTTGTCTCTCCTCCCATAATGAATTTGTCTTTTATTTTCTTCTTCGATTCTTTTCACATACTCAACATTGTTCTTAGCCACTTGCGGCATTGGCTACTTGGTCAAGACCAACCCAAGAGATTCCTCCTTTCTTGCCTGGATCTATGTACTCAATGTTTTTGGGCGGAGGCCTAGGTCTCGAAACCTCTTCCTCCACCACCGCTTCTTCCTCTACCTGCGGGCGTGTATTGTCTTGGGGTCTTCTTCTTCCCACCGTGAGTAACCGGCGGAGTGACCACAGAGTGAGTATTGCCGGAGTCTGCTTGCTGTCGGCCTTCTTCACATAACGTGAGACCATTTTCCCAAAGTACAAGTCCAGGCTTAAGCCATGACATGTTTGCGAAGTATCCTTCATATGCGAGCGTTTTAAATTCATCAAGCGATCTTGGCTCGGTCCCGACATCCGAGATGGCATAAGTGTCTCTCTCTCTTTGGAATGCCTCCATGTTGTTTCAAGATGTCCATAACTCGGGCATTCAACCTTCCTTCCACTTCCTCCATCCCCGATTCAACTGTCTTTCTCTTTTCGACCATAGATGCGAGCAGAGTGTTGGAGTGGCGAGTCGGCTGGGAGTTTCTTTGCGATAATATCGGCTATGACAAGACCTTATTAGGGGGTTTGTGCAATCATTAAGGTCACGTCTCTCGATTCTTCCCCCTCAACAGACTTTCCCTTCTTTTTCCTTGAAACTTCCTCATGTTTGTCTTTCCCTTCACGATTTGCTCCCTCCTTCTCGACTTGAGGATCTCTTTAGGGCTTTAAGGTATTTGTTAGGAAATTTATTGTTTAGATTTTGATGAATGCCATGTAAAACTTAGAATAGAAAGTTGGCACCCCAATTCTTGTTGTAAAATGCATTGTAATAAATAGAGTGGCCGATTTGAGTTAAGTCGGCTACTACGCCCTAACATGCAAGAAGACAATCAAGACTAGAAGGAAGACTCATTGCGAGGCAGTGAGTATGGCAAAGAAGAGTAGACGGGAACTCTATCTTGAAGAAGCGAGTGAGATGCGGTGAGTGGAGTATCATCAAGTCAACTCAAGAAAAGCCAAGTCTCAAGTTCAAGTGATGGAAGAGTCATCCAATGATTGGAAGTTGACTCTAAGTCACCTAGGGAAAGCAAGGAAATGCAGTCAAGTCGAGATAATCGTAAAAGATCCGTTGCACGAGAAATCAAGAGATTTACTTAAACAAGTAATATCTCCATACCACCTTTCTCGGAGTGCTCGATCCCCGAAGCGTGCAAAAGGAATGAACCAATGGGAAGCACTACACCGTGTCGAGAACTCGAAAAAGGTGAAAGAACAATTCATACGAGGAAATGGCAATTCCAAGGATCGCAACAAGACAAGCCAACGACGCAAGTGACTTTCAAAAATAAGCCTATCTCTTCAACGGGCAAATTTTTGAAAGATCACTATAAAAGGCCGAGGAGTTTATTTGAGAATGTAAGACACAAGTGACGAGCGACACAAATTCTGAGACTGAACCAAAGACGTTCAAGCAATTATTAGAAAATCTGAAACATTCTCAATCCTCAAGCCTGCACACTACGAAGAACATCAATCCAACACTCACTGCGAAGGAAAGATAACTTCAATCGGTTGCGGAGGAAAATCTTGAAAAATCAAGGGGTCCACATTCCACGAAGGATTGTAGGAAGGTTCAAGGTCGAACCAAGTCTTAAGCTTTTGGAGGGCTTCGTGATCAAATCCAAAGAGCTTGAGCAAGTGAGTGTAGTAGCAAGCATTTGCCCTGTGAAGAAGCTGAGTCGCACGAGAAGCCATTTGAGTGATCAAGGCGTCTCAGATCGAGTCCCAAAGGAACAAGTCGGCCGTGTGATCAAGACTTGTATCGGACTATTACCACTTTGTATATCTTGATCAATACCTAGTGGATTCCTCCGGGAGTTGGAGAAGAGAGGAGTAGAAGAATTACCCCATCTTGAACCTCTATAAAAATCTCATTGTGTCATTTACATTTCAAAGACTTTAATTCCTGCATCTTAGCTGTTTTTATATCTGCTGATAAATTTGCTATCCACTTGATAATTTATAAGTACTAAACTAAGCACTAAATCCTTGCTTAACCAACTTAAGGGTGTCAAGTCTTCCGCTGAAAACAAAACCACTGATTGAGTTAATTTAGAGCCAACAGTTGAGTTATTCCATCAACAGCTCGGTTGAGTGCATTTGAGAGATTAACTCTCTTGATTGACTAAAATTGACTATCCATCAAGGACACATCTGTGTAGTATCAACTCGTATATTTAAAAGGACTAAATCGAAAATTTGGTAAGGTTTATTCAACCCCCTTCTAAACCTTACACTTACACCCCTTGGGACCTACAAGTGGTACTAAATCGAAAATTTGGTAAGGTTTATTCAACCCCCTTCTAAACCTTACACTTACACCCCTTGGGACCTACAAAGATTCCTCTTCCCCTTTTTGGCATCATCAAAGGAGAGAGGAACCCTGGAAACATACTAGCAAGCAGAAAGTCGAGTCTGGCGATAGCCGGGGAGTTCGCTTCGAGTCATTGTGGTGTATCTGCACGAAACTCGAAGCAGTAGCGTTGGATTCGACTTTAAGCAACTTCATCTCGGCCATAAGAAGGCTGAATTTTTTATCCATGTTTTCTTCCATACGCGAGGAGCTCATTCTTATTTTGTTCACACAACAACTTTATCTCAAAAAGTGTGAGATTCATGCATGTGCTCAATGTGTTCTCTCAATTTCGTCTTTGCATCGGCGTTCTCGGCTCTCCGGACCAACAACTTGTTGAACAAAGTTCGAAATGTCTAGCTTGTTCCACGCGCATTGTTTTCTTTGTTGCCACCACTCCCGATTCGACTATTATGCCTCTCAAGTCGCCAGATAAGGTTGGCATCTCTACATTATCCGATCTCATGTCCATCGAGGCCTGGTGCCTCTCCATCCGTTCAATTTACGCAAATAATGCTTTGAACACCTCCCGAACTTCAGTTGTTCCCTCTCATTGCGGTGATGGCCAAGCGGCGTCAAAATTATAGTCATTTGGAACGATGGTATCGATGGAATGACAGGATCTGGTGCGTGGAAAGCGCGAGATCGTTTTTCGACTCTTGGGGAGGTCGGGTACCTCAGGAGAGAAGGAAATGATTCTACAAAGGAATCATCACGGGCAATCGGGATTTGTTCAATGATAAGAGGTGCGCGTGAAGTTCTCTATGGAGTCGAACTGCTGCGGACTTGGGGAGCCTGCGATGGACTCTGTTTTCACTGGGGTCTGTTGTGAAGTTGACCCAGCTTGCTAAGCCTCATTTGTCTCAATAGCTTCGTCGGTCTCAACTGGTTTTCCAATTGAGTTACTGGTCCTTGGCCTTATCGAAGCGTCATCGGACGATGACGAGATTTCCATGGGTGGATCATCATCAAAATTGAAAGTTTGACGAGTAGTCTTGAGGTCGACTTGCTCGTGGTTGGAACATCCTTAGTGAGTCTTTTGGATCGAGTCACGAGGGGGATGACTCAACTTCATCGTCTTCTTCCAATCCCAGAAAAGTTACATCAGGATTATCTTGGGAGTCGTGAAATGCGCTAATCTCCTTTTCGAGATGGATCAATGATAGCGGGAGGGATGTTCTCTACTTGACTTCTTTACCCAGGAAGTCTCAACCTCCCGTTGGCCTTTATTACCTCCTGCAGTCTCAAGCTGCAATGCGAGGCTTGGACCTCCCTTTCGACAGTGTCGTTGTCTTAGGGTCTTCGTGGTGGCATCCATTGGAGTCTCAACCCCATGGATTGCACTTTCATCGCCCAGTGTTAACTCCCGGGTCATTCCTTCTTGTGCCTCGATTGCATCAGCAACGTCATTAGCCTTGAGCGTTGGCACCTTAGTGAGAGCAGTCTCAACTGTCGAGCTTCGTTGATGGCAACTTGTTGTGTATTTTGTGTTTGTACTTTCTCCACTTTGCCTCCTAGATTCGTTGTGGAGTCATCTGCAAAGCATCCTCCGACCTTGCTGCGGTGGAGGGAATTTCCCCCTCGGTGCACGCACAGTGGTGAGTGACTTGGAATGGGGTCACTCATCTCCAAACTCCCTTGTTTCTCGAGTGTTTAACCGTTGGGGCAGGTGGTAAGACACCTTCATTAGGGGTTGGCTCGACTGGGGTCCCCACTAACCAAGGGAGGAAAGGGTGAATCTTCCAGAAGACACTCGGCTCCTCCAAATCAAGGGAAGATAGGCCAACCAAGAGAATAGATCATCAAAAAGTGAATATCAAAAGTGACAATCCAAGAATGGAAAAAGAGTGATCAAAAGGTTGAATATCTATCTTTGGAATCAGACAACCAGGTCACTATGCCATTGATATCCATATCCTGTAGTCAACAAATACGAGAAATGAAGAAGAAAGAAAGGTCTTGAGAGAAAGAAGACAAAAAAAAAGAAAGGCAATGTTGGTGCAGAGATCATTTGAAACGACCAAGTCAAAAGACATAGGCCGATTCGGAGAGCGGTGGTGGTGACTACTCAAGTGACTCAAGAAGAAGAAGCCCCGATCCGCTTAATGGCCAAAGAACAAGATCAACTCCGACCAAGAAGATGAGGTACACTCTAACTCATCAAACTCGGACTCTAGTGATAGTGGCGTGACACACACACTTCATCACCCACTGATCTTTATGATTCATTAGGAAAAATGATGAAAGATTTTGAACACATTAAATCCTCACACACACTATTAAATGAGGAAAACAGCCTACTCAAGAGTCAAAACTCAAAGCGACTAAGGAGGAGTACTCTAAGTCAAATAGGTGATGAGAATGAAAGTTTAAAAGTGAAAATGCTAAATTAATAAGAAATTGCTTTGCTATAGAGAAGAGGAGAATGACCTCAAAAATGTTATTGCCTCATTCACTAAGGCATCTAAATCATTGGATGATCTTATTTTGAGTCAAAGAGAATGTGGAGACAAGACATGCTTAGGATTTAATTCCTGTGCTATGTCAAACCTCAAAAGTAATTTTGGAAAAAGGATCTTCAAGCCATGAAGAGTCCGAAAAATCCAAAACTCTAAATGTTGCACACACATTCACTCCAAAACACAATAACAAGCAAAGCGGCCTTGGTTATAAAGGAAAAGGAAAACGGCCGAGTTGAGTGCTTTTGAAAGGGCGGTGAGAAGAGATTCGGCCGAGTTCTCACAAACTCGAATTAAAATACTCAGTAAAGAAAGAAGGAGATCTACCAAAACCCAGGAAAATCTATAAGAGAAATACATATGATGGGAATGGTAGAAAATATCCAAGCCAAGTGATTGGAATAATGTGAACTATCAACATAGACTTATGGAATATAAGCCCAAATGGCAAAGGCCTAGAACTCGGCAAAGGCCATTCCAAAAGTATAAGAGCTTTCATCGACACACATATGCACCTAGGCACTACACTCAAAGACACCACAATTACCCAAGGAAGGCAATTGCTAAAACACATATGCGGCATACTGACAAAAGAGGCAATTTGTATGAACCTAGAATCCCCAAGCAATTTGCCAGGATTAATTATGATTATGGCATCGATAGATGGCAACCCCTTAGAGTCAAATCATTTGGCTATAAGTTGGTTGGATCATCTTACAATTCTAACCCCTCGGGACCCAGGACAAGTATCGGTACCTAAAACTTAATTTCCTTGATTGCGGGTTCAAGGGTGAATTTGTGAGTGCCAAGGAACTGGTACATGGATAGTGGTTGTTCCAGGACATATGACAGAAATAAGAAAAATCTGTCAAAATTCAAGGAAGTTAAAGGAGCAAAAGTCATATTTGGAGGAAATGAAGCTCCTGGTGAAATAAGAGGCATTGGATCCCATCAAGAGGAATGGATTAGAAATCACACACGTTGCATATGTTGAAGGACTCAACTTCAACTGCTAAGCATCGATCAACTATGTGACAAGGGTTACAATGTTGGATTCAACATGGGTATATGCCAAATCAAGGATATTGAATCGAATGAAGTTGTGTTGCAAGGATGCGCATGGAGAAGAACATGTATGTCGTGGATTGGTCAGACAACACCCAACACTGTCTACTAGCAAAAAGCGCATTTGAATCAAGTTAGTTTGTGGCACAAAAAGCCGAGTCACTGAATTTCAAAATGATTAACAAGCTTGCTAGAAGTAATCTTGTGGAAGGACTTCCGGACTCAAGTATACCAAAAGGAGAGTATATGTGACGCATGTCGAAGGGAAAACAAATCAAGTCATCATTCAAAGAAAATACATGCCCATCCTCAACAAGAATATTGCATCAGATGCTACATATGGATCTATTTGGCCTTGATGGAGGGAACCCTTGCTAGCATAAGTGGGAAGAAATATACCTTGGTGGTAGTAGATGACTACTCAAGATATACATGGACAATATTCATGTGTAAGAAGAAAGAAACTCTACAAAAACTACCACGGTGATGAAGAGGATTCAAAGCGAGAAGAGCAAACCATTATCACAATAAGATCGGATAGAGAACCGAGTTTGTCAATGGAATAATAACTCGATTGTATTGAAAATGGTATTGGTCATGAACTATCGACAAGGACTCCACAAAGAATGGAGTTGCGAGAAAGAAGGCAGAACACTCAAAAAGCGGCCAAGGACCATGTTAGTCAAGGGGTCACCAAAATGATTTTGGGTCAAGCAATCAACACGACTTGCTACACTCAAAAGCGGTGTATGATAAGCAGACGGTGACAAAGACTCCTATGAGATTTGGGTGGAAGAAAACCAAATGTTGCATATTTGAGAATATTTGGATGTAAATGCTTCATCCACAACAATGGCAAAGACAATCTAAAGGCTTTTGATGCTAAAGGCGATGAAGGTATCTTCTTAGGATACTCAATCGAAAGCAAATCCTACAGAGTACTCAACAAAGGACTATGGTTGCGAGAAGAATCCATTCATGTGGTATTCGATGAGCCAAATGTAAATGGAGAAGACATTGAAGAGTCGGTGATAAAGTGAATCATCCAACCATACGAAGTGTCCCTATCTTTGGTTGGAAAATTTGGAATTATCAATTGAAGCAGAGATGAGATAGCTGAATCTCAAAAAGTGGAAAATTTGCAGCTAAGTGATTACGAGAGAGTGACCACCACAAAGAACACATTTGCAAGTTGATGAATCTAGCTAACTTACTCCAACTTTGATGTAAGATGGGAGAGACCATCCACGAGAACTTGTCATTGGAGATATAAGAGAAGGTGTCAAAACAAGATCGAGAACTCAACAAGAAGCCATGTTCACATGCTTTATCTATAAATAGAGCCCAAAGACGTGTCACAAGCATTGGATGACACACATTGGATTCAAGCTATCGCAAGAGGAGTCAATCGGTTTGAAAGAAATAAAGTATGGGAATTAGTGCAAAGACCCATATATCAAAATGTTATTGGCACCAAATGGGTATTCGAGAAATAAGATGAGCGAGGAAGGCTCTGTGGTAAGAAACAAAGCAAGATTAGTAGCCAAAGGATATTGCCAAGAAGAAGGGATAGATTTTGATGAAACATTTGCCCTGTAGCAAGATTGGAAGCTATAAGGATGTTTCTTGCCTATGCGACTCACAAGAATTTCATTGTATATCGGATGGATGTAAAAAGTGCATTCTAAATGGTTTATTGGAAGAAGAAGTGTATGTTGAACAACCTCCAGGATTTGAGCAAAAGACTCTTGGAGATAAGGTATACAAACTCAAGAAAGCCTTGTATGGATTGAAACAGGCACCAGAGCATGGTATGACACCTGTCACAATTCCTAACCGAAAATGGATTCACAAAAGGAAAAGTAGATAGAACACTTTTAGAATTCAAGACAAAAGAGTATCTTGCTTGTTCAAATATATATGTGGATGACATCATTTTGGATCCACAAACAAAGAGTTTGTGTGAAAAGTTTTCAAACCTCATGCAAAGTAAATTTGAAATGAGCATGATGGGAGAGCGACATTCTTCCTTGGACTCCAAGTGAAGCAATTGGTGAAGGATGGAACCTTCATAAGTCAAACAAAATACACGGAGATTTAATGAAAAAGTTTGGTATGGAGGAGAAGTCTTCGTAAAAATACCAATGAATACATCATCAAAATGGACATGGATGCGGATGGCAAGCACTGTAGATCAAACAAGATACGAGCACTTATTGGATCATTGCTCTATCTCACAAAGAAGCGAGGCGGACATCACCTTTCTTTGTAGGTGTATGTGCAAGATTTCAATCTGCTCCAAAATAGAGCCATATGCACTAAGAGAATATTGAGATACTTGAAAGGAAGCCAAGAGGTTGGCTTATGGTATCCGAAGGGAAGGCGGATTCAAGATAATTGGCTATTCAGACTGACTATCTTTGGATACTGAGTTGAGAGAAAAGCACCTCAGGCACATGTCAAATGCTTGGAAACAGTGATTTCTGGTTTAGCAAGAAGCAAAATTCAATAGCCACCTCTACAATTTGAGCGAGAATATATAGGCTGGCGGCAATTGTTGTGCCCAAGTTCTATGGATGAGACAAAGAACGGTGAGAGACTATGAAATTGAGGAAAAAGAAATTCCAATCATGTGTGATAACACAAGTGCAATTGCCATTACTCAAAATCTGTGTTGCACTCAAGAACAAAGCATATCGATGTCGAGATATCACTTCATAAGAGATCATGTTGAAAAGAAGGACATCATATTGGAATATATCTCAACTGATAAACAATTGGTGACATCTTCACAAAACCATTATGTGAGTCAAGATTTGAAGAACTCAAACATGAGTTAGGGTTAATTGGTGGTGACACTCGGAAGACTCAAAGAAAAGAAATGAAACACAAAAAAAAAAAGTGAAAAAGAGTGAACACACAAATTTCATTAAATCACCAGATCGAAAAAACTGACTACAAAAGTCGGTGATAATTTGAGTCACTAAGAGAAGCGTGAGAAGTAGAGTTAAATCGGCTAAGGGATAAGGCCGAGTCACTTATGAGCAAAGTGACAAAGCGCGATCGTTTGACTAAGCGGGAATGTTTTTAAGGAATACGTCAAAGCATAATGATGATGTGTACGGACATAAAGCCGCACACCAAGCTTATGATTGGATATAAATCTTTGCCGCATTAAATACGAGACATTAAATGCTAAATAGGCGTGCAAAATCTAAGTTTGTTGATTTCGATCACATTTCAAAAAACCACCCCTCGTCCTTTAAAAACCATACTTAAACCATTTCCGTCCGTTTCTCTCTCACACTACCAAAAGCTGTTCATTTCTTTCTCTCAAAAGCAAAGGCAAAAATTCTCTCGAAACCCTATCTATCTTCAAATCAATCTCTAAGTTTTTCTTTGATAAAATCTCGAAAAATGGCACCAACCTACGACTTTGTCAAATTAGGAAGCAAATCCACACCGGATCTCTTGTGGATTTCAGCGGCATGGTGAAACAGGGTCCGACGACACCCTAGTGAAGAAAATCGCTGAAAAATTGGAAACGCCGGGTGAAAGCTTGATTTCGGCGTTAGAATATCCGATGACCTATGTGGAGGAGGTCGCACAATTCTCGTGAATCTTTGAGATTCACGATGAAGGAATAAAGTCATCCGTTCACGGAAAGAAGATCACCATTTACGCCGAGGATTTGGTGAACAACTGCTCTCTACCAATCGGAAGGAGCATCGAAATTAACGGCGATGTGAACTTGGGCGATGCTTGGAAAGAAATAGCCAAGCCTCGACTATCTTGATAAAATAGTGCACACAAGAACAAACAAGAAGCTCTTTGAAGGAGGATTATCACAAGTTGTTGGACATAGTTGCCAAATGTATTGACATCAAATTTGGCGGCTTTGACCAATCAAAGGCAAAGGCGATTGTAATGGCTGCAATCATCGCGAGAAAAAGAAAATAAGCAGGGTGAGTTTGTCTACAATGAGACTCTGCGTAACGTAGGAACAAATCCTTCAAAGAAGATGGCACATTTGGAGGATCCTAGGATATGGCCAGTGATTGGCACGGTGATGGAGTGAAAGAGTCCCTCTTAGACATGGGAAGGCATTCCATGTTAACAAGAGGATGTTGAGCAAACCTCTCTCGGCGCACGAGAAGAGAGCCTACGCAAGAGAGGCGACACAAGTGAGGGGAATCGGTGACCCTAAAGAGATACTGATTGTTTCCTCTCCACCCAGGAGAAAGCTGCCCCTGCAAAGAAAGAAAGTCAAAAGCTTGCTCCGCCCTGCAGCGAGTCACCTGCCCTGCAGCCGTGTCTCCTGCCCTTGCGGCGGTCGAGAAGGACTCACAAATACCTTCTCCGATCGTCAAAAAGAGGAGAACGACAAGCCAAGACGGCCGGCTCCTCGAGAAAAGACACCAAAGCACCGGCCCCCGCCCCAAGACTCGAGGAAACCGTCTCGAACAGAATTCCCTTTGGTACAAACTAGGAGACGAAGAAGAATCATCAAGCACTCGAGCTTGAGAAACCGGTGAGTCGGACCACTCGGTGGAGCAGATCTGGGAGGCTGGCTGGAGAAGTAGAGTCTCCGGATGTAATTGATGAAAATGCCAAGTCTGCTGAAGGCGATCAACAGAGGCAACTGAAGACACAATTTGTAGTCCACACAACATTTGAAACACAAGAAAAGAAGGCTGATAGAGCCGATAGTGATGTGATGATCCTATCTCCACCTTACCCGGACATCCAAAATCGTCTGCGTGAGTGGAGGAAATGGAATTTGAGTAAATCGAGGGAACAGTTCCAACGGCCCGAGTTTATAGAAGAAGAAGATGAACTGTTAAACTTCCTTGGACTAACTATCGTGCTCCCGGCCTTTGGATGAAGACAATCGCACGGACATCCTGCAGATCTTCAAGGACAAGGAGAAGGAAAGGCAAGCGAGAGGAAGGCGAGGCACGTGAGAAGGCCAAAGATCGCCGCCTATCTCAAACACCTACGTAACACACACATCCTCTCCCTTATGTCTTCTCGGCGGTGATGAGGATCCAGGAGAATCTTTGTTGCCCGAGAAGAGTTGCAAAATGCAGCAAGCATTGCACGAATCCAAAATCCTTCACGAGCAAAGATTGATGGAGGGACCAGGAGAGTCCTCCAAAACACGGTGAAATTGATCCAATGGGAGTGGTTCAAGCAAATCGCCCATTGTTGTTGCCACCACTTCCCGACTCACTCGGAAGAAGGCAATAAGGGACTTGGCGATGAACGGGATAGCGGGGACCCGGTCGAGCCAACCCCTATTGAAGGTTTTTACCACTGCCAACGGCTGAACATTCAATCGAAATAGCGGGAGTTTGGAGACGAGTGACCCCATTCAAGTCACTCTCGGTGGTGCGCCCGGTGGGAAACTCCCTCCACCGCTGCGGCAAGGTCGGAGAATGCTTTGCAGATGACTCAACAACGAATCCGGGAGGTGAAGTAGAGAAAATACAAACACAAGAAGAATGACAAGTTGCCATCGACGAAGCTCGAGACGAGTTGAGCTGTCTCACCGGTGAGGTGCCAACTCCTCGAAGGCTAATGACGGCTGGCGATGCGGTCGAGGCACGTGAGGAAGGAACAGCCACGGGAGTTAACACTGCAGGCGATGAAAGTGCAATCCATGGGGTTGAGACTCCAATGGATGCCACCACGAGAAGACCCTAAGACGGTGACTTTGTCGAAAGGGAGGTCAAGGCCTCGTTGCGGTTGAGGCTGCGGGAGGTAATGAAGGCCACGGGAGGTTGAGACTTCCCGAGGGTAAAGAAGGCTGAAGTAGAGAACATCCCTCCCGCTATCATCGACCCATCCGAAAAGGAGATAAGTGCACTTCATGATTCCCAGGATAATCCGATGTCACCTTTCGGGATCGAAGGTGAAGAAGAAGGCGAGTCATCCCCGGTGTGAGATCCAAAAGACTCATTGCGGATGTTCCAAGCACGAGCAACTCACGATCCCAAGACTACTCGTCAAACCTTTAATTTTGATGATGAGCCACCAATGGAAATCTCATCATCGTCCGATGACGATCCCGATAAAGGCCGAGGACCGGTCTACTCAATTGGAGAAATCGGTGAGACCAACGAAGTGTTGAGAGTTTGAGGCTCGGCAAGTCGGGTCCACTTCACATCAAAACCCGGTGAACCGAGTCCATGCGCGAGGCTCCTCAAGCTGCAGCAGGTCGATTCCAAAAAGAACTTCACACGCACCGCTCATCATCGAACAAATCCCGGTTGGCGGTGATGAATCCTTTATAGAATCTTTTCCTTTTTCCTGGAGGTACCCGACCTCCATGAAGAGTCGAGAACGAACGCAAGACGCTACCACCCACCAGCTCCGTTTTCCATCAGGCACCATTGTTCTAGCTGATTATGATTTTGACGCTGCATGGCCATCAAGCGCAGCGGAGGAATCGGCGAAGTCTGCGAAGTGTTCAAGGCATTATTCGATGAGATTGAAGCGGATGGAGAGGCATCAGGCCTCTATGGACATGTATTTGGACAACGAGAGATGCCAATCTTACTGGCGATTTAAGAGGCATAAATGATCGAGGATCAAGGAATGGTGGCACAAAGAATGACAAACAATGCGTGTGGAACAAGTTAGATACTTGAGGACATTGTTCAACAAGGCTGGTATGGAGAGTGAAAATCGATGCAAAACGAAGTGAGAGAACATATTGAGCATATGCATGAAGCTCACACTGTAGAAATAAAGTCGCTACGTGAGCAAAACAAGAGTGATCTACAGCGTTTGGAAGAAACCATGAATACAAAATTCAGCCTTCTCATGGTGAGATGAAGCGATTTCAGCAGAGTCCAACGCTACTCGTCTGAATTTCGTCTTTGCATACTGCAGCGGAGACTCGAGACGAACTCTACCATCCATCAGGCTCGACTTTCGCTTGCCGATATGTTTCAAGTGTCCCTCTCTCTTTTGATGATGCCAAAAAGGGGAAAGAGGAATACCTTAAAGCACGAGAAAAGATCGAAAAAAGAGGATGCAAGCTGTGAAGGGAAAGGCAAGTGAGGAAGTTACTGAAACAAAAGAAAGGAAAATCTCTTTGAGGGGAAGGATCGAAAGATGTGACCTTGATGATTGCACAAACCCCCAACAGGGTCTGTCACGGTGACATTATCGGCAACAAACTCCCAATGACTCGCCACTCCAACTCTGCTATATCTATGGTGAAAAAGAAAAACAATTGAAGCGGGGATGAAGGAAGTGGAAGGAAGAATGGATGCCCGAGTTATGAACATCTTGAAAGAACATGGAGGCATTCCGGTGAGACAGAGATACTTATGCCATCTCGGATGTCGGGACGGAGCCACGATCAGTTGATGAATTTAAAACGCTCGAATCGAAGGATACTTTGCAAATATGTCTATGGCTCAAGCTTGGGACTTGTCTTGGGAAAAGGGTCTCACGTTATGTGAAGAAGGCGACGAGCAGACGGACTACCGCAGCCACTCTGCTTTGGTCACTCGTCGGTCACTGGTGGAAAGAAAAGACCCAAATCTGATACACGCCCAGGTAGGTAGAGGAAGAAGCGATGGTGGAGGAAGAAGCTTGGACCAGGCCTCGCCCAAAAACATTGAATACGTAGATCCGGGAAAGAAAGGAGGGATCTCTTGGGCTGGTCTTGACCAAGTAGCAAATTTGCAAGTGGCTAAAAGTAACGCTGAGTATGCAAAAAGATTAGAAGAAGAAAACAAGAGACAAACTCGGCTATGGGAGGAAAGACATGAAAGATTAAGAAGAGATGAAGCTGCCAGGAAGGCATATGAAAAGAAAAAGAAAGCGGTGACGATGAGAAAAAAGAAGAAGAGAAGAAGATCTTTGAACAAGATGAAAGAAGGAGACAACGAAGGAGATGAAGTGTTGTTGTCCACCCTTCGTGTATTTTATTATGTAAATACATACAATGTAAGTCTTACGAAATAAAGCTATAAATTCTTTATTTTTTTCGTGTAGACAAATATGTGCTCGATACACCATGTTGATTGTGTAAAAGAACAAGAATGTTATGATCAATAAAAGGATTGATTAAGCATACATTCTATGTCAATACACTATGTATGTATTTTTGCTATTTGCATTTTTGAATGGTTTAAGTTTTGGCATCATCAAAAAGGGGGAAATTGTTAGGAAATTTATTGTTTAGATTTTGATGAATGCCATGTAACTTAGAATAGAAAGTTGGCACCCCAATTCTTGTTGTAAAATGCATTATAATAAATAAGTGGCCAAGTGAGTTAAGTCGGCCTACGCCCTAACATGCAAGAAGACAATCAAGACTAGAAGGAAGAAGACTCATTTGCGAGACAACAATGAGTATGGCAAAGAAAAGTAGACGGGAACTCTATTGAAGAAGCGGTGAGATGCGGTGAGTGGAGTATCGTCAAGTCAACTCAAGAAAAGCCAAGTCTCAAGTTGAAGTGACGGAAGAGTCATCCAATGATTGGAAGTCGACTCTAAGTCACCTGGGGAAAGCAAGGAAATGCGGTCAAGTCGAGATAATCGAAAAAGATCCGTTGCCGAGAAATCAAGAGATTTACTTAAACAAGTAATATCTCCATACCACCTTTCTCGGAGTGCTCGGTCGAAGCGTGCAAAAGGAATGAACAATGGGAAGCACTACACCGTGTCGAACTACGAAAAGGTGAAAGAACAATTCATACGAGGAAATGGCAATTCCAAGGATCGCAACAAGACAAGCCAACGATCGCAAGTGACTTTCAAAAATAAGCCTATCTCTTCAACGGGCAAATTTTTGAAAGATCACTATAAAAGGTGAGGAGTTTATTTGAGAATGTAAGACACAAGTGACGAAGCGACACAAATTCTGACCTGAACCAAAGCGTTCAAGCAATTATTAGAAAATCGAAACATTCTCAATCCCTCAAGCCTACACTACGAAGAACATCAATCCAACAATCACCTGTGAAGGAAAGATAACTTCAATCGGTTGAAGAGGAAAAATTTGAAAAATCAAGGGGTCCACATTCCACGAAGGATTGTAGGAAGGTTCAAGGTCGAACCAAGTCTTAAGCTTTTGGAGGGCTTCGTGATCAAATCCAAAGAGCTTGAGCAAGTGAGTCATGTAGTAGCAAAGCGCGGTGCCTGTGAAGCGAGTCGCACGAGAAGCCATTTGAGTGATCAAGGCGTCTCGGTCGAGTCCCAAAGGAACAAGTCATTTGTGTGATCAAGACTTGTATCCTGGGACATTACCACTTTGTATATTGATCAATACCTAGTGGATTCCTCCGGGAGTTGGAGAAGAGAGGAGTAGAAGAATTACCCCATCTTGAACCTCTATAAAAATCTCATTGTGTCATTTACATTTCAAAGACTTTAATTCTGCATCTTAAGCTTGTTTATATCTCATTGAGAAATTTGCTATCCACTTGATAATTTATAAGTACTAAACTAAGCACTAAATCCTTGCTTAACCAAACTTAAGGGTGTTAAGTCTTCCTGAAAACAAAACCACGAGTTGAGTTAATTTAGAGCCAACGGTTGAGTTATTCCATCAACAGCTCGGTTGAGTACATTGAGAGATTAACTCTCTTGATTGACTAAAATTATTGTCCATCAAGGACACAATTGTGTAGTATCAACTACGTATATTTAAAAGGACTAAATCGAAAATTTGGTAAGGTTTATTCAACCCCCTCCCTTCTAAACCTTACACTTACACCCCTTGGGACCTACAAGTGGTACTAAATCGAAAATTTGGTAAGGTTTATTCAACCCCCTTCTAAACCTTACACTTACACTCCTTGGGACCTACGTATTCCTCTTCCCCCTTTTTGGCATCATCAAAGGAGAGAGGAACCCTGAAACATACTAGCAAGCGAGAAAAGTCTGGCGATGGCGGTGCAGCCTCGCTCGAGCCTTTGTGGTGTATGTTGCACGAAACTCGAGCGAGTAGCGTTGGATTGACTTTAAGCAACTTCATCTCGGCCATAAGAAGGTGAATTTTCTATCCATGTTTTCTTCCATACGCAGGAGCTCATTCTTATTTTGTTCACACAACAACTTTATCTCAAAGAGTGTGAGATTCATGCATGTGCTCAATGTGTTCTCTCAATTTCGTCTTTGCATCGGCGTTCTCGGCTCTCCGGACCAACAACTTGTTGAACAATGTTCGAAATATCTAGCTTGTTCCACGCGCATTGTTTCTTTGTTGTTGCCACCACTCCCGACGATTCGACTATTATGCCTCTCAAGTCGGCCAGTAAGGTTGGCATCTCATTATCGATCTCATGTCCATCGAGGCCTGGTGCCTCTCCATCCGTTCAATTTCGCAAATAATGCTTTGAACACCTCCCGAACTTCAATTGTTCCCTCCCTGTTGCGGTGATGGCCAAGCGTCAAAATCATAGTCACCGAACGATGGTATCGATGGAATGACAGGATCAGTGCGTGGAAACGCGCGAGATCGTTTTTCGACTCTTGAGGAGGTCGGGTACCTCCGAGAGAAGGAAATGATTCTAGAAAGGAATCATCACGGGCAATCGGGATTTGTTCAATGATAAGAGGTGCGCGTGAAGTTCCTGTAAGAGTCGAACTGCTGCGGCTTGGGGAGCTCGCGAGTGGACTCTGTTTTTTTAGTGCATTGTGAAGTTGACCTGACTTGCTAAGCCTCACTGTCTCAACGCCGTCGGTCTCAACTGGTTTTTCCAATTGAGTTGGTAGTCCTGGCTTTATCGAAGCGTCATCGGACGATGACGAGATTTCCATGGGTGGATCATCATCAAAATTGAAAGTTTGACGAGTAGTCTTGAGGTCGACTTGCTCGTGGTTGGAACATCCTTAGCCGAGTCTTTTGGATCGATCCGCGGGGGATGACTCGGCTTCATCGTCTTCTTCCAATCCCGGAAAAGTTACATCGGGATTATCTTGGGAGTCGTGAAATGCGCTAATCTCCTTTTCGGATGGATCAATGATAGCGGGGAGGATGTTCTCTACTTGACTTCTTTACCCCGGGAAGTCTCAACCTCCCGTTGGCCTTCATTACCTCCTGCAGTCTCAAGCTGCGGCGAGGCCTGGACCTCCTTTCGGCAAAGTGTCATTTGTCTTAGGGTCTTCGTGGTGGCATCCATTGGAGTCTCAACCCCATGGATTGCACTTTCATCGCCCCAGTGTTAACTCCCGGGTACATTCCTTCCGTGCCTCGACTACATCGCGGCGTCATTAGCCTTGAGCGGTTGGCACCTTAGCCGTGAGATAGTCTCAAGTATGTCCCCGAGCTTCGTTGATGGCAACTTGTTGTGTATTTTGTGTTTGTACTTTCTCCACTTTGCCTCCTAGATTCGTTGTGGAGTCATCTGCGACATCCTCCGACCTTGCCGCTGCGGTGGAGGGAATTTCCCCCTCGGTGGCGCACCGGTGAGTGACTTGGAATGGGGTCACTCATCTCCAAACTCCCGGCTGTTTCTACTAAGTGTTTAGCCGTTGGGGCGGTGGTAAGACACCTTCATTAGGGGTTGGCTCGATGGGGTCCCCACTAACCCGAGTTTCATCGCCGATTCCTTAATTCCTTCTTCCGAGTGGTGGAGAAGTGGTGGCGAACAACAAGCTGTGGCAATATCTTGCACCACTCCCATTGGGTCCAATTCGGTGTTTGTGTTGTGGAGGACTCTCCTGGTCCCTCCATCATTCTTTTCTCATGAAGAGTGCGGATTCGTGCATTGCTTTTGCATTTGCAACTCTTACGCGGGCGGCAAAGCAGGTCCAGATCCTCATCACTATCCGATAAGACATCAAGGAGATGATGTGTGTGTTACGCGGGTGCGGTGATAGTGCGGATGTTGGCCTTCTCACGTGCCTCGGCTTCCTCTGCTGTCTCCTCTTCTCCTTGTCCTTGAAGATCGCAAGATATCTTTGCGTTTTCTTCATCAATGCTTGGACCACGGTGGTCACTCCAAGAAAGTTCATCGATTCCTCTTCTTCTTCGATAAACTCGGGCCGTTGGAACTGTTCCTGGATCGACTCAATTTCCACTTCCTCCTCTCGCAGACGATTTTGGATGTCGGATAAAGTGGGGATAGGATCACCACATCATCATGTCTTTCGGCTTCTTCTGTGTGTCAAATTGTTCGAACTAATTTGGTCTTGATTTGCCTCTCTGCGATCGCCTTCCTTGTGAGACTTGGTTGTTTCATCAATAATATCCGGAGACTCTACTTCTCCAGCCTCCGATCTCGGTATACATTGCGGTGAGTGGTGACTCGGCCGTTTTTCAAGTTCGGATTGCTTGATGATTCTTCTTCGTCTCTTGGTTCGTACCGAGAGGATTTCAGTTCGGAGAGAGTGTCTTCGAGTCTGGCGGCGGGGCGTCTTGGTGTTTTCTTCGAGGAGCGAGCCGTCTTGGCTTATCGGTTCTCCTCTTTTTGCGACCGAGAGAAGGTATTTGAGGTTCTTTCTTGGCGGCTAGCTGCTTTGAGGTAGGAGACACGGAGCTGGGGCGGCGACTCTAGCTGCGCGGGCGGGAGCGATTTGTTTTTCTTAGGCTGCAGGGGCAGCGAGTTCTCTTAGCGTGCAGGGCGCTTTCTTCTTTGGTGGAGAGGAAGCATTTGTATCTTGTGGTGGTGATTCCCCCTCACTTGTATCGCTCTCTCGGCGTGGGCTCTTACGTGTGCCGAGAGAGGTTTGATCTGAACATCCTCTTGTTTACATGGAACGCCTTTCCATGTCAAAGAGGACTCCTTTTACCTCCATCGGTCGGCCAATCACAGGCCATATCCTAGGGATCCTCCAAATGCACCATCCTCCTTGAAGGATTTGTTCCTACATCGGGCAGAGAGTCTGCGTATACAAACTCATTGAGTTTACTTGCTTTTCTTCAATGATCGCGGCCATTACGATCGATTTTGCTTTAGACGATTGGTCAAAGCTGCCAAATTTGATGTCTATGCATTTGGCAACTATGTCCAACGATTTGTGGTAGTCCTCCTTGGCGGCCCCTTTTAGTGTGTAGACTATCTTTTCAAGCATAGTCGGTCTTGGCTACTTCTTCCAAGCGGCAGCCAAGTCTATGTCACTTCATTGATTTCTGGTGCTCCTTCCGCCGGTAGTGAGCGGTGTTCACGCGAGATCCTTGGCGAGAGATAACAAACTCCTTCCCGTGAACGAGGATTTGATCCCTCATCGTGAATCTCGGTGTTCACGTAGAAATGTGCGATATCTTCCACATAGGTCATCGAGAACTCCATCGTCGAGAAATGGTTTCGGCTGGGCGATTCGAGCTTTTCGGCTATTTTCTTTATGAGGGCGTCATCGGACCCCTGTTTGACCATTCCTTCGAAATCCATGAGACCCGGTGTGGATTTGCTTCCCTAGCTTGACGAAATTATAAGTTGATGCCATTTTTCAAGTATTTCACGAAAAGAAACTTAGAAGATGATTTGAATATTGATGGAGTTTTGAGAGAGTTTTGCCTTTGCTTTCGAGATAGAAATGAACCATTTTGGTAATATGTGAGAGAAAAAAAGACGAAAATGGTTTAAGTATGGTTTACGAAAGGATGTGCGGGTGGTTTTTGAATTGTGATTGAAATCAACGGCTTAGATTTTGCACGCCGATTAGCATTTAATGTCTCGAATTTAATGCGGCAAACATTTATATCCAATCATAAGCTTGGTATGCGGTTTTTGTCTGTACACATCATCATTATCCGACGCGTCATTCTTAAAAACATTCTCGCTTAGTAAAAAGCATTGCGTTTTTGTCACTTTGCTCATGAATGACTCAACTTATTCCTTAGTTGATTTAACTCTTCTAGTCAGTTCTCTCGGTGACTCAAATTTTATCGACTAATTCGATATGGTCTGTCTTTCAAACATGGTGATTCATTTAGTGATTTTGAGAATTGATCCTTTTTATCGGTTGAAATATATTCCAAGATGATGTCCTTCTTTTCAACATTATCTCTTATGAAGTGATATCTCGACATCGATATGCTTTGTTCTTGAGTGCAACACGGATTTCGAGTGATTGCAATTGCACTTGTGTTATCACAAATGATTGGAATTTCCTTTTGTTCAACTTCATAGTCTCTCGATTCTTTGCCTCATCCATAGGATTTGGGCACAAATTTGCCACGACTATGTATTCTCGTTGTAGAGGTGGCTATTGAATTTTGCTTTTTGCTAAACCAGAAATTAGCCTATTTCAAGCATTTGACATGTGCCTGAAGTGCTCTTCTGTCAACTCTGCATCCGGCATAGTGAGTCGAATAGCCAATTAGCTTGAATCCACCTTCCTTTGGATACCATAAGCCAACTTCTTGGCTTCCTTTCAAATATCTCAAAATCCTCTTAGCTTTGATCATATGGCTCTCTTTTAGAAGCAGATTGAAATCTCGCACATACACCTATAGCAAAGGTGATGTACGCTCGCTTGTTGTGAGATAAAGCAATGATCCAATAAGTGCTCATGTATCTTGTTTGATCTACTGGGCTTGCCATCGCATCCATGTCCATTTTTGGTGATGTATTCATTGGTATTTTCACGAGAAGACTTCACCTCCATACCAAATTTCTTCATTAAATCTCTGGTGTATTTTGTTTGACTTATGAAGGTTCCATCCTTGTTTTTTTACTTGGAGTCCAAGGAAGAATGTCACTCTCCCATCATGCTCATTTCAAATTTGCTTTGCATGAGGTTTGAAAATTTTTCACATAGCTCTTTGTTTGTGGATCCAAAAATGATGTCATCCACATATATTTGAACAAGCAAAGTATGCTCTTCTTGTCTTGAATTACGAAAAGTGTTCTATCTACTTTCCCTTTTGTGAATCCATTCTCGTTAGGAATTGTGACAAAGTATCATACCATGCTCACGGGTGCCTGTTTCAATCCATACGAGCTTTCTTGAGTTTGTATACCTTATCTCCAAGAGTCTACTGCTCAAATCCTGGAGGTTGTTCAACATACACTTCTTCTTCCAATAACCTATTTAGGAATGCACTTTTTACATCCATCGATATACAATAAAATTCTTGTGAGTGCATAGGCAAGAAACATCCTTATAGCTTCCAATCTTGCTACACAGAGCAAATGTTTCATCAAAATCTATTCCTTATTCTTGGCAATATCCTTTGGCTACTAGTCTTGCTTTGTTTCGACCACCTTTGAACCCTCCTCGTTCATCTTGTTTTGAACACCCATTTAGTACCAATAACATTTTGATGGGTGGGTCTTTGAACTAATTCCCATGCTTTATTTCTTTCAAAGCGATTGACTCTTCTTACATAGCTTGAATCCAATATGTGTCATCCAATGCTTGTAACACGTCTTTAGGCTCTATTTGTGAGATAAAGCATGTGAACATAGCTTCTTGTTGAGTTCGGATCTTGTTTTTACACCTTCTCTTATATCTCCAATGACAAGTTCTGGTGGATGGTCTTTCGGCCATCTTACATCGAGTTGAAGTAAGTTATTTGGATTGATCATCTAGCGTGTGTTGCTTTGATCAGCTCTCTCGCAATCACTTTTGCAAATTTTCCAAAGATTTTATGAGACTCGGCTATCTCATCTTCATCCGAGTTTATAATTCGGCTTGACTTGAGATAGGGACTTTTCGTATGGTTGGATGATTGACTTATCGGTGACTCTTCAATATCTTCTCCATTTACATTTGGCTCATCGAATACCACATGAATGGATTCCTCTGCAACCATAGTCCTTTTGTTGAGTACTCTGTAGGCTTTGCTTTGGTGAGTATCCCAAAAAGATACCTTCATCGCTTTAGCATCGAAAGCCTTTAGATTGTCTTTGCCATTGTTATGGATGAAGCATTTACATCCAAATATTTTAAAATATGCAACATTTGGTTTTCTCCTGTCCAAATCTCATAGGAGTCTTTGTCGGTGTCTGTTTATCATACATCCGTTTTGAGCGTATCAAGTGTGTTGATTCTTGACCCCAAAATCTCTTTGGTAACCCTTGACTAACATGGTCCTTCTTTGCTTCTTTGAGTGTTCTATTCCTTCTTTCTCGCAACTCCATTACATTTGTGGAGTCCCTTTGAGATAATTCATGACCAATGCCATTTTCAATACAATATTGAGTTATTATACCATTGACAAACTCGGTTCTTACATGCGATCTTATTTTGATAATGGTTTGGCTCTTTCTCATTTTGAATCCTCTTCATCATTTGTGGTAGTTTTCGTAGAGTTTCTTTCTTCTTACACGTGAATATTGTCCATGTATATCTTGAGTAGTCATCTACTACCACCAAGGTATATTTCTTCCCACTTATGCTAGTTGGTTCAATTTGGACCAAATAGATCCGTATGTAGCAGGTGCAATATCCTTGTTGAAGATGGGCATGTCTTTTCTTTGAATGATGATTTGATCTGTTTTCCCTTCGGCATCGTCACATATACTCTCCTTCTTGTATTTGAGTCGGAAGACCTTCCATAAGATTACTACGGCAAGCTTGTTAAGTGTTTTGAAATTCGGGTGACTCACTTTTTGTGCCACAACCAACTTGATTGATTGTGCTCTTTGCTAATAGATAGGTGTTGGGTGTTGCGGTTGACCAATTTACTACATACATGTTCTTTTGTCAACATCCTTGCAACACAACTTCATTTGATTCAATATCCTTGATTTGGCATATACCCATGTTAAATCAACATTATAGCCCTTGTCACGAGTTGGTTGATGCTTAGCAAGTTGAAGTTGAGTCCTTCAACATATGCAACATCTGTGATTTCTAATCCGATTCTTCTTGATGGATCCAATACCTCTTATTTCTCCTGGAGCTTCATTTCCTCCAAATATGACTTTTGCTCCTTTAACTTCCTTGAATTTTTGATTTTTCTTGTTTCTGTCATATGTCCTGGGAAGCCCACTATCCATGTACCAGGTTCCTTGGCACTTTCGGTTGTTCCTTGAACCCGCAATCAAGGAAATTAAGTTTTAGGTACCCATACATGTCCGGGTCTGAGGGGTTAGTATTGTAAGATGATCCAACCAGCCTATAGCCAAATGATCGGCTCTAAGGGGTTGCCATCTATCGGTGCCATAATCATAATTAATTTTGGCAAATTGCTTGGGGATTCTAGGTTCATACAATTTTGTCTCTTTTGTCTATATGCTGTATATGTATTTTAGCAATTGCCTTCTTTGGGTAATTGTGGTGTCTCACGAGTGTAGTGCCTAGGTGCATATGTGTCTTTGATGAAAGCTCTTATACTTTTGGAATGGCCTTTTTTGAGTTCTAGGCCTTTGCCATTTGGGCTTATATTCCATAAGTTTATTTGATAGTTCACATCGTTCCAATCGACTTGACTTGGATATTTTCTACCATTCCCATCATATGTGTTTCTTTTATAGAACTTTTGGGGTTTTGGTAGCTCTATTTCTTCTTTCTGAGTAATTCTGTTTGGAGTTTTTGAGGAACTTGGTGAATTTCTTCTCTGTTTTGTCCTCTCAACGCACCCAATTGGTCATTTTCCTTTTCCTTTATAACCAAGGCCGTTTGCTTGTAATGTGCTTTGGAGTGAATGTGTGTGCACCATTTGGAGTTTTGGATTTTGAGACGCTTCATTGCTTGAAGATCCTTTTCCAAAATTACTTTTGGAGTTTGACATAGCACGAGAGGAATTAAATCCTAAGCTTTGTCTTGTCTCCACATTCTCTTTGACTCATAATAAGATCATCCAATGATTTAGATGCCTTAGTGAATGAGGCAATCACATTTTGAGGTCATTCTCCTCTTTTCTATGGCAGCTATTTTATTTATTAGCTTGGCAATTTCGGCCTTTAAACTTTTATTCTCATCGGCTATTTGACTTAGAGTACTCGGCTCCTTAGTTTTGTGAGTTTTGGCTCTTAGTAGCAGTTGTTTTCCTCATTTAGTAGTGTGTGTGAGGATTTAATGTGTTCAAAATCTTTCATCATTTTGCCTAATGAATCATAAAGATCAGTGGGTGATGAAGTGTGTGTGTGTGATCACTATCACTAGAACCGAGTTTGATGAGTTAGAGTGTACCTCATCTTCTTGGTCGGGTTGATCTTGTTCCTTGTCCATCAAACGGATCGGGGCTTCTTCTTCGAGTCACTTGAGTATTCACTTCTTTGCTCTCTGAATCATTGTCTCTCTTGACTTTGTCTCGGATCTCTGTAGCCAACATTGTCTTTTTCTTTTCTTGTCTTCTTTCTCGAAGACCTTTCTTTCTTCTTCATTCATGTATTTGTTGACTACGAGGATATGGACAATCAATGGCATAGTGACCTGGTTGCCTACGGTTCCAACATAGATATTCAACCTTTTGATCAGCTCTTTCCATTCTTGGATTGTCGACCCTTTGATATTGACTTTTTGATGATATGTTCTCTTGGTTGGCCTATCTTCCCTTGACTTGGAGGAGCCGAGTGTCTTCGAAAGATTCGCCCTTGCCTCTCTTGTAGTTCTTATTGAAGAACTTGTTGAACCTTTTAACCATCGGGGCTATTTCTTACGGATCAATGACTTCTTTGACCTCGACTCTCTTTCCATCCTTAACAATTAAAGAAATTTGTTTTGGGTACAATTGTCTCTCTTTCGATCTTTTCTTCTCGGCTCAAATTCGTAGGCTTTGAGATCCGAGAATAGTTCATGGTTGGAGGTCTTCGATAGGTCCATGGAATGTCTCGGTGCCATGACCTTCATTTCCCATTCACCGGGAGCGTTTTAGGATCTTCATACACATTTCTTCTCGTGTATATTCCTTTCCAAGTGCGAGATAGCTCGTTGGTGATTTACGTGAACGAGCATCCAGTTGATCCAGGTTTTCTCCTGCGATCATTTTGAAATTCCCAAATTTTTGTCTGACCATTTTGATAATTTATTTTCCTTGATTTGCTCTCCGAGCCTTCACAAATCAATGTTAGCTTATCCTGCATTTCTTTAGCCGTTTTGCATGATTTGACTTTATTGAACATGGCTTTGTCCAAGGTTTTGTAAAGGATGTCCTTGGCTATATTGTCAGGTTGTATCTTTTTGTCATCATTTGTCCATTCGAGTTCTTGGTTTTTCAACCATAGTGCATTGGTCTAGGGCAACATCCTCTTCACCTTCACCGTAGCTCTTCTTTGTGTTCACTTTAAGATTTGCGGTGGCCCATCCTCTATCACTATCCACATCTCATCATGTAATCTTTGATAGATGAGCTCGCATACGAATTTTCCAATCATCAAATTCTTCAATTGTGAACATAGGGATGCGTGTCAAATTTGCTTCCACGATAATAACTTTTAATGATAAAAGGAGTTTTGAAAGCTTAGGTACTAAAACAGGACTTTGAAAAGTTTGGAGATCTAGTTCAAGAACGGTGCGGAAGGCTCAATGAACCAACCGCTCCGATACCACTTGTAGGTCCCAAGGGGGTGTGAGTGTAAGGTTTAGAAGGGGGTTGAATAAACCTTACCAACTTTTCACTTTTGGTCTTTTTAAAATTCGAGTTGATACTATACTGTTTGTGTCCTTGGTGACTGACCAATTTAGTTAATCGGTAGAGTTAGTCACTCAACGCACTCGGACCGATTTGTTGATAGAATAACTCATTTTGTTAAGATGAATTAGCTCAATCGTGGTTTGTTTTCATCGGAAGACTTAACACCCTTAAGTTTGGTTGAGTTATGATTTAATACTTGGTTTTAGTACTTAGAGATTATCGGTTGGATAACAAATATGTCGTGAGAATTAAACAAATAAGATGCGGGAATTAAAGTCTTTGAAATGTAAATGACACGATAAGCTTTTATAGAGGTTCGAAGATGGAGTAATTCTTCTACTCCTCTCTTCTCCAACTCCTGGAGGAATCCACTAAGTATTGATCAAGATACTTGCTTGAGTGTTGGATTGATTTTCTTCGTAATGTAGGCTTGAGGATTAATCTTGAATGATTTGAGAATATCTTAGGTTCTGTTCAAATATTTGCTTGAATGTTCGTGGTTCGGGTAACCTCCTCTCGAGTCATTCCTCGGCCTTTTATAGTGATCTTTCAAAAATCTGCCCGTTGAAGAAATAGCTTATTTTTTAAAGTCACTTGTGGTCGTTGGCTTGTCTTGTTGCGATCCTTGGAATTGCCACTTCCTCGTATGAATTATTCTTGACTTTTCGAGCAATCGACATGGTGTAGTGCTTCCCATTGGTTTATTTCCTTGCACGCTTCGGTCGAGTACTCGAGAAAGGTAGCATGGAGATATTACTTGTTTAAGTAATTCTCTTGATTTCGGCAACGGATCTTTTTGATTATCTCGACTTGATTTTGCATTTCCTTGCTTTCCCAGGTGACTTTAGAGTCGACTTCCAATCATTAAATGACTCTTTCACTTCAACTAGAGACTTGACTATCTTGAGTTGACTTGAGCGATGCTTTTACTTTGCATCTCACCGCACCTTGATCGAGTTCCGTCTTCTCTTCTTTTGCCAAACTCGGATGTCTCGCATGGCGGAGTCTTCCTACTAGTCTCCGTTGTCTTCTTGCATGTTTAGGCATATCGACTTAACTCGGCTTGACCCGACCCTATTTATTACAATGCGATTTATAACAAAAAATGGGGTGCCAACTTCCTATTCTAAGTTTTACATGGCATTCATCAAAATCTAAACAATAAATTTTCCAACATAGTTTATCTAATTATTTCTTAAAGTATAATGAAGAATGGTAATATAAAGTGTTAGGAAATGTTTGCGATGCTTCCTCCTGGTGAGGTTATGCATGTGAGAGGACGTTCTCAAAATAGGTTTAATAAACCCGGTAATAATAACAACCAGAAATTTGCTAAGAAGAAAGGAAAGAGTAAGTCTAGGTCTAAGTCCAGGCCTAATAATTGGAAATGCTATGAATGTGGTTAAAGTGGTCATTATGTTAGGGAATGCCCTAATAAAAGAAGAAATCAGAATTTTAAACAAAATGAGCATGCTAATATGGCTTCTACGAGTGAAATTGTGCACGATGTCTTTATGGTTTATGAAAATTGTCTTTGATGTGAATTATGTGCATTCGAATCTGTGTGTGAAACCGAATGGCTTGTTGATTCTCGGTTGCATTTTTCATATGACACCATTTAAAAGGCTGTTTTCTAATTATAAAGAAGTGTTGCATGGTTCGTGTCATTGGCTAATAAAAAACAAAGTGTAATATTGTTGGAATTGGTGATGTTTGTTTAAAATTTGATTCTCGCTATTTTTTGACTTTGAAAAATGTGAGGCATGTGCCTAATTTGTGTAGCAATCGATTTCGTGTGTTGCTCTTGAGGATGATGGTTTAGAGGGAAATGGGGAAAAGACTTAATGAAAATTTTAAAGGGTAACTTGGTAATTTTCAAAGTCTGTTAAAAGGAGGAATCTTTATGTTTGTCTTCTTTGAACTTGAATCTAGCTTGCAAAATTCTCAGTAAATCTTTGTGTGTGGCTCAAAATGACAAAACCTGAATTATGGCATAAACATTTGGGTCATATGAGTGCTAAACGTCTTGAAATTTTGCGAGAAAAATGGCTATTTTGGAAAAGATAAATTGTCTTGTATGCCATTTTGTGACTCTTGTGTTCTTGGCAAACATTCTAAAGTTAAATTTCATGTTTCCTCTTCTCCGAATAAATTTGCATGTTATGAAATTCTTGAGTATTTGCATGCCGATGTGTGGGGTCCTGCGAGTGTTACTACTCATGGTGGTTCTAGGTATTTTCTTTCTGTTATTGACGATTTTTCAAGAAAAGTTTGGGTGTTTTTGTTGAAAAACAAATCTGATGTGTTTGATGTGTTTAAACAATGGAAAACTTTAATTGAAAATCAAACAGGCAAGAAAATTAAAATCCTAAGAACCGATAATGGACTTGAATTTTGTAACCAGCTGTTTGATAATTTGTGTGTTGAATCTGGTATAAAATGGCATAAAACGATCCCGTATACACCGCAAGACAAAACGGTGTAGCGGAATGAATGAATCGAACTTTACTTGAAAGGGTGAGAAGTATGCTTGCTTGTTCGGACTTTCAAAAAAGTTTTGGGGTGAAGCTATTTTAATCGCCGCCTATGTGATTAATCGATCTCCTTCGTGCCTTTAAGTGGTAAAATACATGAATCTGTGTTTACGGGTAAGGAAATTGATTTTTCTAACTTGAAAGTGTTTGGATGTTATGCGTTTGCACATCAAAAACTTGATAAACTTGAACCTAGGGCTGTGAAATGTGTTTTTCTTGGTTACCCTGAAGGTGTTAAAGGTTATAGGATGTGGTTAAAATCTCAACCTGGTTTTAAAGTTTTAATTAGTAGGGACGTGACATTTAATGAATCTGAAATGTCGTGCTTATCTATGCCTATGACTGATTCTGAAAATGGTACACCTAATAAGGTGGAGCATGTTCCTAGTGTGGATATTTTTTCTGATGCCGTTATGCATGAAAATCATAAAAATATGCTTGAAACGGAACCTGTTATGCCTAAAACTGAACCTGGTTTGTATGATTTTGAGCCTGTTTTACCTGAAAATCATGATGATGTTGTTGTGCATGATGAAATCATTGAAGAAAATGAACCAGAAAATGAAAATATGCATGATTATCAACTTTTTAAAGATAGGGCAAGACGAAACATTAGGCAGCCTGCTATGTTTGATGATTTTCATATGACTTCATTTGTTTTTAGTGTGTTTGACTCTATTGATAATTCTGAGCCTAAATCTTATGAAGAAGCTTTAAAATCTAAAAATTCTGTCGAGTGGTTAAATGCTATGAATGAGGAAATGAATTCTTCGCATGTTAACAATACTTGGATTCTTGTGCCTAAATCTGCAAATTGTTCTGTTGTGGACTATAAATGGTTGTTTAAGGTGAAGAATGAATGTGAATCTGTTAGATTTAAAGCTAGGTTAGTGGTTAAGGGATTTACTCAAAAAGAGGGGATAGATTATACAGAAATCTTTGCTCCTGTTGTGAAGTTTACTTTTGTCCAGAATTATGCTTGCCTTGTGTGCTCAGTTTAATTGGGAATTAAAACAAATGGATGTCAAAACTGTGTTTTTGAATGGTGATTTGAATGAAAAAATCTATATGCGTCAGTCTATTGGTTTTGTTGATAAAAAGAATCCTGATTTTGTTTGTTTACTTAAAAAATCCTTGTATGGCTTGAAACAGTCTCTAGATGTTGGAACAAGAAATTTGATGATTGCATGTTGTCTTTGAAATTTAAACGAAGTTCTTATGATCATTTTTTGTATTTTAAAGAAGATGCTAAAGTGCATGTTTTCTTGTTGATTTATGTTGATGACATGCTATTAATTAGCCCTCGTGTTAAAGCGTTGAGCATGTTAAAAACTGTCTATGTGCTAAGTTTGACATGAAATACTTGGGAGATGCTAAAGGGATTTTAGGAATGAACATTTTTAGAGATAGAAAAACTATGTGATTTTTCTAAATCGATTTCTTATGTTGAAAAGATTTCGAGTAAATTTTCTATGGTTGATTCTAAACTGTGAATGTTCCTTTGGTCTGGTCATTTTCGTTGAGTAAAGAACAATGTCCTAAAACTGACCATGATGTTAATTCTATGAAGAATGTGCCATATTCCAATGCTATATGTTCTGTGATGTATCTTATGGTTAGCACTAGACCCGATATCGCTTATTTTGTGAATTGATTGAGTAGATACATGTCTAATCCTAGAATTATACATTGGAATGTTATTAAATGGCTTTTGCGATATTTGAAACATTCTTTGAATTATAGTCTTAAATTTGCTAAGTGCAAAAATGGGGTTAAATTGAAAGGTTATGTGGATTCTAATTATGCAAATGATAGGGATAATGAGAAAATCAACAACATCTTATGTGTTCACTTTGTGTGGTTCATGTGTTAGTTGGAAATCACAATTACAAAGATGTTGTTGCATTGTCACGTCGAATCGAGTATATTGTTGTAACTAAAGCGTTTAAAGAAGATATTTGGCTTAAAGGCTTGATTTTAAATTGGTTTTCTTGATGGTAATGTTGTTGTGTTTTCTCGATCAATCGGTATTCAATTGTGTAAGAATCCTGTTTTTCATGATAAAACTAAGTATATCGATGTGAGGTTCCATTATATTCGTGATATTGTTGCGAAGGGCATAGTCTGTCTTGAAAAATCTTATCAATTTAATCCTGGCGATATGGGAACTAAATGCTTGCCTGTGAGTAAATTTTGACATGTCTAAAAATTTTGAATTTTGATACTGAGTGATTAAGCGGGAATGTACTTGTTGGTTTTCATTTTATAACTTGCTATGAGCTTGTTATAAATCATTTCAGAAGATTGTGTGCAATAAATGAAAAATGAAAAAAAATAAAAGGCGATGATGATTATGTGTGTATGTCCCGAGTCGTAGGAACCAGAATTGTGCCAAGTTGGAGAATGTTGGAATGTGGCCCAATTTGTTTGGGAGCCCATACCTCATTTGTCCAAGCCCATTGATGAAGAAGCCCAAAGCAACCAGCCCTTGTTTGCGGTCGGCTTTTTTTTTGACCCCGAGACACACGGATCCTTTACTTTAAATCGACCCTTGGATTTAGGTATTTGATCTTGGCCCTACATTTGCCCAATAAACCAAGCCCCCTCAAACCCTAATCACTTAACCCTCTCATTTTACGGCTCTCTCTCTTTTCTCTCGACAGACTGCTCCCATCTCTCCTTCTTTGAAAAATCTCTGCTGCTCTTCTATTCTTTGTGAATCAGTGTGAGTTGTGGTGAGGTTTTTCTGTGGGTTTTTTCGATCATCTTCTCCGATGAGGATTCGGTTTTAGGTGTTCGAGTTTGTGGGTTTCGAGGGGCTTGGTCCTTTAAGGGTGGTCCTATTTTTCCAGTGGGTCTTGTCCGGTGGTCGTTCTCTTTGTGGGTTCTCCGGCGATTCGGGAAAAACTTGGGCGTTGGAAGGCTATAGGGCTTCGGGTATCTTTGTGGCTACCTTAGGCGCGTCGGTTTCGTACGACAGTGAAGGGGCCTCTACACACGATCTGAGCTTTTTCTTTGAGCCCCGTCCGATTCGCTTCTGTCAAAGAACCGGTGATATCCTTCCTTTATTTTCTTTTCAGTTTTAGTCTTATTCTATAGCTTTTACTGATTTCTATTTACCCCGTTTTGTGGCAGCAGTTCGCGTTCTTCAAGCCCGTTTTTAGTCCGGCTCCGGCGGTCAAAAGGGTTTAGAGTTCTCTTTAGTTTTTTAGGCTTTTGTAGCCTTTAGCTTCTGCTTTTTGTTCTTGCTTCTTTGCTTTGGCTTGAATGGGAAAGTGCCTTCTCTTGTACGTGTGCATCGCACGGCTTTGTTTTCTAGTTTATTGCTTTTATAGAAAAAGACCTGTAATCCCTAATCCCTACCCCATAGGCTGCATCTTGTCATAGTTAAGTCTGTTAGAGTATTCGAGAATGGCTATAGCGTATGGGCTCAACAGCGGGGTCGATACCCAATACTATGAAAATATTGTCTTTTATTCAAGTTTTCAAAAACTTGAGAAATTTTCTTACAATTCAGGTGATTAAGCCTGGTGGGAGCCCATATGTTAGAGTGGCACAAGTGATTGTTGCAGCTGTTAAGAAAAGAAAAGTGGATGTCCCAAGTGATTCTGGTGCCTTATATGAAAACAGAGGCGACTGCCTGATGATGGGATCTCTACCAATGGGAGGCTTATGCATTCAAATCAGTTCAAGTAAGTTACTTGTCTTACAAACTTGGTTTTGGAGTATGAAACTAGAGGGTACATTGCAATTTTGGTCACGTAACTATAGGGTGCGGCAAAATTAGTCCTTTTTAAATTACATTTGAATAATTACTTTGTATCTTTAAAAAACTATCAGGTTTAGTCCTCATTTTGTCGGAAATTTCAAAGTAGCTCGGAAAATCTCACATAAATTGAACTTTAATACATTTTCGAATTTCCGGTCAAATATTAGTGTTACCAGCCTACTTTCAGCCAAATATTGAGACTTTTCCCAACGCTTACTCAACAAATACATCAATAAAAAACTTTAATTTTTATTTGGAGTTTGAAGGAGGGGAGTATGTGACACCCTACACTTGATTAATTCAGAATTTAATTTGGTGTAATTTTAATTTATGTTTTAGTATTTTATTTCTTGAAATTTAGTAATATCTATTTAGTTAACATATATTTTATTATTTATGTGACTTTATGAATATATATATAAGAGTAGATTTTTTTTATTTGATTATGTGTATAATATAATATATAATTATTTGGATTAATAATATTAAATTTAATATTATTGTAAATTTTATATTTCCTCCATATCTATTTTTGGGCTAGAATATTTAGATATGGAGGAAATATAAAATTTACAATAATATTAAATTTAATATTGTTAATCCAAATAATGATATATTATATTATACACAATCAAATAAAAAATATACTCTTACATATATATTCATAAAGTCACATAAATAATAAAATATATGTTAACTAAATAGATATTACTAAATTACAAGAAATAAAATACTAAAACATAAATTAAAATTACACCAAATTAAATTCATGAATTAATCAAGTGTAGGGTGTCACATGGAGATTCAAAATCCTTTCTCTTTTTTAGGGGGGGGAGTGAGGGTGGGGTGTGGTGGGGTGGGGTGGGGTGCAACTCACTAGAGATTTTTTGTATAAAATGAATTTTTTGGCAAATTAAGGACTAAATCCGAGAGTTTTTAAAGATACAAGGTGATTTTGTCAATCATCTAAAGAGGACAACTTTGCCTCACCTCTACAATTACATGATTAAAATTACAATTTACCTGAAACTAAAGCAATATAAGAGACTTAGAGGTGACAATCCTGGCTCAGCCCGAATCTTAGGCCAGGCTGGGCCAAGGATTTTTAGGCCCCAAAAGGAATGAGCCTCTTTTGGCTCGGCTGGCTCAGGGTAAAATGAACTACATGCATGAGCCAAACTGGGCAGTGAATAAATCGGTCCGATGGAATTTCGGACATGCCTGACCCGACATAATTTTGTCCCTCGGCCCGATGGGTTGGTACATGGTCAGCCCGACTGGCATGATTGCCACCTCTAAGGAGACTTAGGGAATGTTTAAAAAAAAATATTCTTATAGTAGTTAAATAGTTGTAAAATGTGTTATAATAAGTTTCGTAATTACATTTATACTTTTTGACCTATTGGCATTAGATTGCTTTTAAAATTTGGCAACAAATACAAAAAAAATAAATTATTGCGATTAGGAAAAAAAATGGCGGGTTTGGGGTGGTGCGGCGCGGGTCCTGGGTCTTGATTTTTCTTGGCGGGACGGATCTCGAGTTTGCCAAACCCGCCCCGCTACCATCCCTAGATATTTTAACTTTTACTATAGTAAATCACTTTTTCTAACAACATAAGTTTTTGCAGACACTCCCTTAGCAAGAACAATTATTATTGCTTTATACATTTGCCCTAAAATTTCCTCTTCCACACGAGAAAACTCATACTTACAATTCTTGCAACATGAAGGTGGTTGGATCGTGCCGCCGTACAATCCGACTCCGACATGAAAGAACCAAACAAACCAAACCTATGGCGACTAGCAACAGTCCACAGAGTTGAAGAACTAAAAACCGTCGTCCGACTACTCCCAATCTGGGCCGTGGCCATATTACTCGTCGCCTCACGCTCCCGTCTCCACAGTTTCACCATCCAACAAGCCCGAACCATGGACCGAAACTTATCCCCCTCCTTCCAAATCCCACCCGCCACCATGTCCATATTCTCCACCTTAACCTTCCTAACCGCCCTTCCCCTATACGAACGTCTCTTCGTCCCATTCGCCCGACGTTTCACCAAAAATCCCGTGGGGATCACGTGCCTGCAGAGAATGGGGATCAGATATTCGATCAACATTCTCGCAAGCATCGTCTCCGCGTTACCGAAATTAAATGGAAAAACGTGGCTAGACAACACAACCTTCTTGATAGACCGACCGATGTTATACCTATAAGTGTGTTCTGGTTGGTTCCTCAGTATTGTCTGCATGGATTGGCAGATTGGTCATTTGGAGTTTCTTTACGACCAATCGCCGGAGAGTATGAGGAGTACGGCGGCGGCGCTTTATTGGATAGCTATAGCGATGGGGAATTATGTGAGTACATTAATGGTGAGTTTGGTTCATAAGTACAGTGGTAAGAAGAGTAACTGGCTACCGGATATGAATTTAAATAGGGGGAGATTGGAGAATTATTATTGGCTTGTGACAGGTTTACAGGTGATTAATTTGGTGTATTATGTGATATGTGCATGGTTTTATACTTATAAACCGGTGTATGAGGTTACTGAGATTGAAAGTGCTGATGAGGATGTTGAATCTGATAATCATACAAAATCATTGTCAAAGTGATGGTAAAATTAGACATGTTTGGATTCTTGATAAGAGTAGTTTTGTGTAAATTGGGTTGTGGGAAGTCCACAATAGTGGTCAAGATGTCATTATCTCTTAAGTGTAGAGGACTTATTTTTCCTTTTTTTTTTTTTGTCTTGAGAAACTGTAAGTTGTCTCCATTAGGGGAATGGAATATATGAGCAAGTTGCACCAAGCATATTGCAAATGTTGATGATTTATATTTACTGACAAATGATTTTCTATTCCAAACTGTATATTATCTCGTGTTCCAAATATGATTTATACACGCCAAGTGTACTGATGATGTCATTAGTTGACATTTGACGTGTATTTATAATGCTTGGAATAGAATATGGAGCGCATCCTGGTATATATATGGGTTAATTACAAGAAAGGTTTAGCACAATTACAAAAAGTATATATATATTTTTCAAAAAAATTACAAATACTCATTGATATTTATTTGCTTTTACAAATTGCACCCTGAGGTATTTATTATGTAAATACGAACCTCAAAGGGGTGTTTGTAACACTTTAAGGAGTTATTTGCAATTTATATTTTCGAAACACCTCCAAACATATTTTTATTTCTAACTTACTTTCGTGCAAAAAGATCATATTAAAAGGGACAATTACAAAAACACTCTGAGGTTTGGGCTAATTACGGGAAAAACCTAGAGATGTTTCAAAATTACAAAAAAACCCCTCAAGGTTAATTTCGCCTTAAATTTTTGGGAGTAATTTGATATTTTATAAATATCAGGGGGGGTTTGAATATTTTTGCCCATGAAAGAAAAAATGTAAGGCGGAATCAAAACTTAAGGGTGTTTTGCAATTTTCAAAAATCTCCAGACTTTTTTGTAATTAGCCCAAACCTAAGGGAGGCTTTTGTAATTATCCCTATTAAAAATACTCTACCATACATCATCTCATTTTTAAACCTAATAATATTCTCAATATATGCATTTCAATTACACATATTCTCACATTCGCATAGACACCGCAATGGAAATAGTGAAAATAATAAAATCTCAATGAAAGCATAACCATACCAGCACCTAATAGCACATTTAGTTTAAAAAGTTGAGAAAACACCCACCTCATTTAAGTCCACAAGGTATTGTCCATAAAAACCATATTTGTAAAAGGAAAAAACACCAAACGATAAACATATAAATATAAAACAATAGAAAATAAACCTATAAAAAACAAGGATTCATTAGGAACCCCTATCACATTCAATACAACCAATAATACCACAACAAATATTAACTTAAACTAATAACATTCACACAATCCTCTCCTTCACTTTCACTGGTAAACCACCCTTCATCCTCAATGTCAAAGACAACAAATACTCAGGACACTTACCCTTCTCCATCACCACATCCATTCCGAACCTTTCCAATACAGAGGCAGCTATGGATTTCATTTGAATAAAGGCCATATCTTTACCTAGGCACATCCTCGGCCCGGCATGAAAAACCGGATACTTAAACGGGCTTTCTTGTTTCCAAATCCCATTTTCAATCCACCTCTCAGGCTTATACTCACAACAATCTTTCCCCCAAACACTCTCCATTCTACCCATAGCAAATGTTAGATATGAAATAAACCAGTTTTTCCCAATAAAAGTTCCATCAGGCAATATGTCATCTTTATTACAAGCTTTTGTGTCAATTGGAACTGGTGGATAAAGCCTCATGGCCTCTGTAATTGATGCCTGAAGATAATGTATTTCACGTAGTTCGTCGAAACTATATGTATCGCCTATTGTTTTCCCGTTTTGCAGTCGAATGTTTTCCAATTCTTGGAGGATTTTTAGCTCCACTTCTGGTTTTGAAGATAATAACCAGAAGAACCAAGAAAGGGCAGACGACGTCGTATCCCGCCCGGCTAAAATGAAACTAATTACAATGTCTCTGAGAAATTCAGCTGAATTTTCAGTGTTTGCTATGAATCTTGATAATAAATCTTCATCTTTTTTCTCACTTCTCTCTTCCATTCTTGTTCTTATTATCTTATCAGCAAATTCATGCACTTTAGCAATAGATTTTCGCAGTTTTTTCTCCGAGCCCAGATTGAGAAACTTTTTGATTATAAATGAACTTGTAAGAGCATACATGAATCTACCTGAACTGAGATTTGCAGCGTCCTCAAAAGCTCGCATGAATTCGCCACCTACAGTTCCATCTCCGCCGAGACAACCTGGATCGACATTAAACGCGACTTTACAGATGTTATCGAAAGCAAACCTCTCGAGAATGTCCTGGAAGTCCAAAACGGTGTCATTTCGCGCCGAATTCTCGAGGATTGGGATTAATCGCGTTTTCAGCTCGAACGCGACGTTTTCCATGACGAAATTACGAAGGGATTTCGTGTTGAACTCGTAGCTCGCCGTTTTGCGCTGGATTTTCCAGAGGTCGCCGTCGGAGTTGAAAATGCCCTCTCCGAGAAAATCCTTTAGTAGGGTTCTGGAACGGACGCCTTTGGGAAAGTTGTCGAAGTTGGATTTCAGCATGTGTTCGACGATTTGGGGGTTGGCGGTGATGACGCCGTGGATTTTACCGGGGCGGCGGAAGACGGCGGTGTTGTTGGGGCAGCGGGAGAGGATTGCGGTGGTCCAGTCGAGGAAGCGGTGGCGGTTGAGAAGGAAATCGGGGAGAGTACCGACGAGTGGGTAGCTTTTGAAGCCGTGAGTGGCGGTTTTGTTGGGTTTACGGCGCAGCAAGAAGATGTAAACGTAGAAAGAAATGAAGGAGATGAAGAGGAGGAGGGTTTGCAGAGAGGCGACCTCCATTTTTACGTCGTTTTGTGGTGGAAGATGATATTATCAGGTACAGTGGCGAAGGGGATATTTTTTTCACAAAACTCCTGTCAGACGGTTCGACGGTCGACCCCGACCCGGATCCGCGACTCAAGAGTGGTATTTTTGTAATATCGGCCGGTAATGGCATTTTTGTAATTTCCGATCGCGTAGTGGCAATTTTGTGATTTGAACGTGTCTTTTCAATTTCAGCGGGCAAATCACTGAACCGTCATTACTTGGATAGGTGAACGTCACTTCTCAGTGAGTTCTTATTTCTTTTTTTTTTCTCAAACGATAGGATTTTATTAATAAATTCAACAAGAAACATTACAATGAAATCAAAGCCCACTGGCTTAGGACCTACATGGCTAAACATGGAGCCAAGAGGGAATTGGTTAACCCAATTCAAATCATTAATAGAGTCAAAAGCCAAGTGAGCTAGTCTATTACAACAAGAAATTCTCACTTGGTCTAACGGTACGAAATTACAAGAATAAAAGAGGTAACATAATAAATAGATGTCTTCTCGCTATGGCGACACATCAAATCCGACGGGAGTTTGTTGTTTAGTTTGAGCGCAATATCCTTGTCATCTACTCGTATGGCAACATTCTTGATTCCACTTTTTCGAACCACGCACATTGCCCACAAGAGAAGCCTCCTTTGGATTGACAATATCCTCCCTAGACGCCGCCCAAACATGAGTAATACCATTTCTATCCCCAGAAATCCATCCCCCCAAGCAGAATTTACCATTAATCCAAGCAGCGGCACTGATCACATCAAAATGTGACCCTACAAAGAGCTTCTGAATTTTTGGATTAAGCGTAGCTTGGGTGCAAGAAGTCTCAAGAGAAGCAGACCTCATGCCTTTACCACAGATTAATTGAAATTCATTCCATTCCCTCATTGCTCTTTCCACAATCTGAATCTCTGGAATTCTGATTTTTTGGAACACCCATAGGTTCCGAGTTTTCCAAAGCCACCACAACATGTAAACCGATAGTTGAATGGTCTTGAGAAATTTGAGTTTTATCCAAATTGCAAATGTTGTACCACCAACCTTTCATCGAAAAAGTTTCACTGAGTATTATTCCATGAGACAGTGAGAGTTTCCAAACTTGTTGTGCACGCGAACATTGGAAGAACAGGTGCACCTTAGTTTCCGCTTCCTCTCCACACATCTCACAAAAGCCATGGTGCTTAATGCCCCTCCTACTGAGTTGATCGCCGGTTGGCAAGATGTTGTTGATACACCTCCAAAAGAAGTGATTTACCTTGCGCTTTAATTTCAAGCCCCCAACATTTTTTCCAAATTTTCTCCCCGCTCCATGTAACTACTTGCTTTAGGTCTATCTTCTTTCTCTTTTTTTTTTTTTTTTTGATCGGTATCTTCTTTCTTTTTTAAGCGCAATTTGCTTATATGTAGAGCTTACAGAGAATTTTCCATGTTTCTCCAAGTGCCAAACAAAGGTATCTCTGCCTCCCTCCGGGGATATTGATCAGTAAAATGTTAGTACAATCGAGAGGGCAAAAATACTCAGCCAAAAGTTCAACATTCCAAGAAGTACCTTCCAAGTTCATAAGATCCCTAACCCACAAAGAAAAGTCAGAAAAAGGGGGAAGTGAAACAGGTTTAAAAAGAGGATTTTTTGGGATCCAAGGAGATTCCCACACTCTAATTCCTTTACCATCCCCCACCCTATATCTAATTCTAATGATAAGGCTCGTCTAGCCTTGAGCCAACATTTCTAAAGCCACGAGTCATTATTTTTGCCCACCGTATGAAGGAGCCCCCCTTTGGAAAATACTTCGCTTTAAGAAGCTTACAAGAAAGCAAATTGGGTTTGGGTGATTAACCTCCAAAGTTGTTTAGCAAGAAGAGCTTCGTTAAAAAGAGAAATATCATGAAAACCCAACCCCCCCTCAAACTTAGGTTTAACCATTTTATCCCAAGAGGCCCAATCAATCTTCCTATCCAAACTACCCCCACCTCCCCACCAAAAAGAAGCGATTAACTCGGCAAATACTTTTGCAAATATTCGCCGGGAGTTTAAAACAAGACATGACATAGTTGGGAAGGCGTTAATGACAGATTTGATAAGCACTTTCTCTCCCGCAAAAGAAAGGAATCTATTACTCCATCCAAGAACCCTTTTTCTCACACACTCAAGCACATAGCCAAAGACTTCCATCTTAGACCTACCAATAACCAAAGGCAAACCAAGATATTTAACATTGTTCTTAACACTCACCCCCGCAAGATAGAACAAATTTGACTCTTAAGATCACAATGAGAATTCTTGCTAAAAAGACCGAGGATTTATATAAATTAAAAAAGTTGGCCCGAGACTCTACAATATTTATCTAAAATATCATGAACCACCCATGCTTGATTAATAGAGGCTTCACAAAAATAATAGAATCATCTCGCAAAGAATAAATGTGTAATCATAGAGCCATTTTTGCAGATCTTAATGCCATTAAAAAGAGATTTACCACAGGCTCCATGAATCAAATTGAGAAAGCTTTCGATAAAATGATGAATAGATAAGGAGAAAGAGGATTCCCCTGTCTAATCCATCGGGAATGGACCACAAATCTTGTCACTGTCCATTAAGATTAAAGGAGAAGGAAGAAGAGAAACACAAGTAATAATCCATTTCACAAAATCCAATTAAAGCCCATTTTGCAAAGAATAGAAGCCAAGAATTTCCATTCCATCCCTGTCGTAAGCTTTAGACATGTCCAATTTAAGAGCCATAAAAGCTTTTTTCCCTTGTCTAAGACCATTTAAAAACGAATGCATTCATGAGCGATGACAACATTATCAAGAAGTTGCCTCCCCGGAATAAAAGCCGATTGATTAGACTAATGCAATTGTATAAAACAAAGTTGAAGTCTATTGGCAAGCAACTTAGAAATGATTTTATACACAACATTGTATAGACTAATAGGCCTATAGTGACACATAGAAGTGGGGTTTTTAATTTTGGGGATGAGAGTGATAACAATATGATTAACACTTTTAAGCATTTTTGAGCATTGAAAAAAATTCTTGACTAAGAAAGCACAAATGAGGGGAAACAATGGGCCAAAATCGTTGAAAGAAAATGGGGCTCAAACCATCAATTCCAGGAGCTTTGTTCGGGCGAGTTTGAAAAGTGCCTTTTTAATCTCCTGGTCCTCTACAGGCTTGATGAGATCTTGATTCACTAAAGGCCGAGATCGAATGCTTAATGCCATCAAGAAGATCAGACTCAATTCGGGGATGAGAAGAACTGAAATTCTTTTTATAGAATTCCGAGATTTCCCGTTCCAGAGTTTCAGTAGAATCACAAACGTTGCCATCCTCCCTAATCAATCTCTCAATTCCATTAGTCCTCCATCTTTGCAACGTATAAGCGTGAAAAAATTTTGAATTCCTGTCTCCTTCTTTAAGCCAATTGACCCTAGCTTTTTGGCTCCAAAAACGTTCCTCATCTTTATAGGCTTTGTCCAAAACATTTCCGAGGGACTGCCATTCTTTCCAATTTCCCCTACCTTCCTGAGATTTCAGTTGAGAGAGTTTTTGCTTACATGTTTGGATAACTTTAACTGAGTTTGAGTGATGTCCCTTACTCCAGCTAAGTAGAGCCACTCTGCAACTTCCAATCTTTTTCTGCAGTTGGAATAAAGGCGTTCCCCAAAACTGCTTATTCCAAGCATTTTCAACCACACACTCCACATCTTCTCTTCCCAACCATCTTTTATCAAAGAAAAACCTACTTTTGAGCTTAAGTTTGGAAGGGTTGCTCTCAGAAAAAGCAAATAGTGGTTTGGTGCTTGCTTTTCCATGTGATTAACACGAGCGTGGGGAAATTGGAGGAGCAATCCAGGAGACCAAAAATTCTGTCAATCATTTCTTCCACGAAGCCTTCCCCTTCTCTATTATTCACCCAAGTAAAAGGGTGCCCATAAAAAGGACCTCTCCCATTTCCATATTTGCAATGAAATTCTTAAAGCCCAAGTAAACTATTTACAACCTCGATCTCCCACCCTTCTTATCCTCACTATCCACAATGTCATTAAAGTCCCCCCTCCCCGAGAAGCCATTTTGTCCCCATTTATCTTTTGCATTTAAGAGAAAATCCCACTGATGAGTTCTAGTACCGCGATTAGTGCTTCCATACACAAATATGGCCCAGAATTTTTCCTCACACAAGAACCGGCACTCCATTTCCATGCAAAATTGAGGAAAAAAAATCGATGAACTACAATCTTCTTAGACCAACAAACGCACAACCCACCACTCAAGCCAACAGGGTCAACACACAACCATCTATCATCCATTTTAAGCTTTTTACACACCGATCGAACAAATGCCATTTTTTTCTAAGTTTCACAAAGGAATACCAACCAGGAAGGTTGAGTCTCAACGACTCCTTAAGTTGGAAAATTGTACAGGTCCTCCCAATCCTATACAATTCCACACACAAGCATTCATTGATCAATTTGGGCCCATTATAGATCGGCCACCTCCACCTTATCCAAAAGACCCCAATCCATGACTCCATCTTCCTCAATTTTAGATTTCTTATTTCTCCAATCTTAAAAGTCATCTCTTCATCAAGTAATTCAAGAGGCCTTTTTAGTGAGCCTCTTCCTTTTTCCTCTCGGTAGGATACCATCCATGGGGCCCACTTCGGACTTGTTCTTATCACCTTTAAGGGGACCACGCCCGCCTGTTTGGGCCGACTTTTGTGTGTGTTTAATTTGGCGGTGATTAAATCTAAAATTTCCGAAAGGGGACTCGCTTCTTTCCCAAATTCACGGGCCTATCTCGCAAGATTTTGATTTTCAATATTACTCTCATTCTTCTTGTTGGACCCTGTTTTAATAGTCGCAAATTCCTCCTAGACTTTCTTCTCTCCACTAAATTCCCAATGTCGAATCTATTGGAAGATTGTTATGAAACACAGGGTTCAAATAATTCCCAATTTCAAGCATAACTCATTCCCTCAAGATTCTTTTCAATGGTAGTGGTGTCATGTTGAGATTTCCGCCATTAACATCTTTATAATTCGATGAATCTTCCCCTCCCAGGTTTAGTCGACCGATCGATCGTTGGCCTTGTCTTTCAAGTCAACACCTCTTTGCTCTCTTATAACAGTCTACTAACCATAAATTCAGTGCCGGATCCAATCCCCAAATTGACCCTCCTTAAACAAATTCTCGTTATATGTCGTTTTCCTAGCCGTGCAATTTCTTTCAAGGTGGCCAACCATACCACAATAGAAGCGAGAATCCATGGAGATTCTCATATCGAAAATCCACCCAAACAAGTTTCAAGTCCCGACTTAACAAACGTACCCATGAGAAGAGGCTTATCCAGAACACCTCAACCAAGATCTTAATATGCCTCACTCTAGAACTACCGGGGTTCAGTGGATCAAAATATCATGTCTTGACCCAAACTTCTCGACCAATTTTCCTACCAGTCTCTACGCTAATCCAGTGGAATGGGACGTTCCAAATTTGAATCCAAAGCTCAATGTGTTAATCAACTCCACCTTTTTCGAGAATATCTTCGGACCAATTGCGGAGCGTAAGATATTGGTTTTGAAGGACCAGGTTCGCCCCATTAGCACTTTGTCCTTATCATCATGAGATCCAAAAACAAATCGAAAGAGGTTCGACCCTATTTCCCTCGATCGAGAAGGGTTCCTTGTGTGCCAAATGCTAATGACAAAGGTTGTTGAGCCCAGAGAAATTGATTTTTTCCCCATATATTTTCCCTACCAAGCTTCCCTCACATCTTCTTCCCCGGTTCTAGCAATGTCCACTTCTTCGAGCAGATTTCGTTTTTTTCCTCCGCGGTAAGAGTGAACTCTTTCGCTTTTTCAATAAGATCTTTATACATAGTAAAAGAAGATCTAAGTCGCCGATCCAACGTCTGATTAATATAAGATCTCGCCACCTTGATCGTGAGAAAATAAAGGGCCACACCAAGGAAACAAGAAAATGATTAAAGGTAAGATGAAAAATAAAAACGAAAGGAGGGGGACAATGAAGAAAGTAAATGACACGAAGAGTCGGTGAAAAAACCACTATGAGAAGCAACATTAAAAAAAAAATAATGAAGTTTTTAATGCTCATTTTAAAATATTTTATTTGAAAGATTTGCTCTTTTGACTTTGAACAAGGTCTATCCGACAAAAACATGGGAGGTCCATGAACCAGGTCCCTAAAGTGGACATTTGTCTCATAAAATCTTAGTAATGGTGGAATGTTCATTCATGGTAGACACGTGATTTGGCGGTGAGAAGGAAAACACAAAGAAAAAAAAGAGGCGGTGAAAAGCAAAGAAAGGTAACAAACTAGGTTCTCTCTAGAGAGAGAAAATTCCCACTCCACTCAAAGGAGACTTAGTGACTTCTCATTTCTCAACTTCTCAATTCTCAACATTGCAAAAAACTCTTAGACAGAGTTCGTTCGAATCGGAAAGAGTGTGTGCGTTTGTGGCATTGGTCGTGAAGTTTTCAAAATCTTGTAGCATTTTCATTCATTTTCGTTCGAGTTTGACAGAAGACCACATTTCCTTCGCGGTTTTTGAAGTTCGAGTTTGATATCATTCGTGTTTGTCAAATAAGGTAATGTTTGATTCATGCTAGGGTTTTTAAGATCTCTAAACTTTGAAAACGGTAGTTTCGTCCAGTTTAAATATGTAGGGTTTAAAGTTTTGTGGTGATTTGTTTGATATTTTCGAATTCCAAACCCTATTTTCTGGTTTTTGGTAGGTTTTTTGTTATTTTCTGTTTGTTTATGTGTTTTTGTTACTGAACATTTAAGTTATACAAACATTTTCTTCAATGTATTAGTAGTTAGTTCATATTGTATTAGTTTTATCATGTAAAGTATTAGCAATGATGTATATGTTTTCTTCTGTTGTCAAGTTTTTGCCCTGTTTTTTATGTTGGAGGTTTTTTGTATTTTGTATTACTTGTTATTCTCAATTGTATTAGTTGTTACACTCAAAAGTATTAGTGCAAAACCACACAGTTCCCGCTTTTTTATGTTGTTCGTTTTTCTTTAAATGTATTAGTAGTTTGTTTGAATAGTATTCTTTGTTTATGTAAAGTTTTAGTAATGATTTTCTCTTTTTTTTTATGGTATGTAGTAAAGTGTATTTTATTGGTGGTTTTTTGTATTTTGTATTAGTTGTTACTCTCAATTATATTAGTTGTTACACTTTGAAATGTATTAGTCCAAATCCATAGTGTCCCGCTTATGTCTTCATTGCTCGGTTTTCTTTTAAATATATTAGTAGTTAGTTTGAATAGTATTTGTGTTTATTATGTAAAGTGTTAGTAATGATTTCTCTCTTTTTTATGGCATGTACTAAAGTGTATATTATTGGTGGTTTTTTGTATTTTGTATTAGTTGTTACTCTCAATTGTATTAGTTGTTACAATGAAATGTATTAGTCCAAAACCATAGTGTCCTGCTTATGTGCTGCTGTTGTTCTGGTTTTCTTTTAAATGTATTAGTAGTTAGTTTGAATAGTATTTGTGTTTATTATGTAAAGTGTTAGTAATGATTTCTCTCTTTTTTATGGCATGTACTAAAGTGTATATTATTGGTAGTTTTTTGTTTTTTGTATTAGTTGTTACTCTCAATTGTATTAGTTGTTACACTGAAATGTATTAGTCCAAAACCATAGTGTCCTGCTTATGTGCTGCTGTTCTGGTTTTCTTTTAAATGTATTACTTACTCTGAATAGTATTAGGCATTACACTGAAATGCATTGATTATTCTGAATAGTATGAATAGTGCTAGTTTTTGTTTTCTGTGGTGTTTTATGTTGTTGGTGTTTGCAAAGAACAAAATGGTGTGTATGAAGAGACCGGTGAAGAGGTCTAAAAGGATGATATCCCTCCATTGGCTCACGATTGCATACGAGGACCCATTCTCCTCAAGTGAGGAATACATTCCACCCAGAAGAAGAATCGCAAAGAGAAAAATGTTGCTTTGAAAAGAAAAAGAGCTAACATGTACTATACTCTTTTAACAGTTTTTAGTGTTTGCAATTTAAAGTATAAGCACTAACCTTTTTTTTCCACATTTTTTGCAGTGATTTTGTCACACAATGTAGACCACGAGGTCTGTGTGAAGTCATATCAATCTTACCGTTGCTCAAAAGAGAGACGTTGAAGCCATTGGTTTTGGAGGATCACAAGATGTCTCATGCGGTGAATGCAATCCAAACAAAAATTTTGAGGTGGTTAATTAGCAATTTCAATGGTACAAGCCAGCTTCTTATGATTGATCAAAATAGGAGTTTTGTTGTGACGGCGGAGGATATTTGTGATTGTTTCCTTCTGCCAAGGAACGAAGGTTGTGACATTTTAAAAAATAATGAGAGTTTATCTCTAATGACTGATTGGAACGCTAGGTATAAGTTTAAGCGCAAAAGTTAGTTTGAAGTCTTTTAGGTCTATTATGGAGAGTATGGGGGACGGTGGTGATGACTTTAAGCATTTTTTTGTTTTATTTTCATTGTCTTCATTCTTAACACCAAGTGCCAATAGGAACGTGGACTTTGGTGTTCTACGTTCAGTTGTTGAGGTGGAAAAAATAAAACAGTTGGATTGGTGCACACATGTTCTTTAATAGCCGTGTGTTCCGTTAACAAGTATAAATCGAGAGAGTGTTAAGAATGTGAGCGTATTGCATTTTGCTCCGCAGATCTTGTATTTTCATCGGTTGAAATGGCAAGGTCGTGCGGAACCCACAACCCTACCATTGATACATCATTGGAACACAAATAAAATCAAGAAAAAGGTTGTGGAAGAAGTTGCGGCCCGGTGAATTCGGACAGGAGAGTTCCCGATGCAGACACATATCCGTGTCTCGCAAGAAAAGGGCAAGAGTGGGAAGAAAACTCTTGGCAAGGGAAATATTGGTGAGGAAGAAGAGCGAGTAAAAGATGAGAAGCGGGGAAGAAAGGGCAGACAGAGGAGAGAAAGAAACATGAATGTCATATTTCACGCGCACATGGAAAGGGTTAAGAAGTCAGAGGAACAATTCACCGAAAAAGAGACTTCATTGTCTCTCCACTGTTGAGTTATGTCGATACTCAGCTTTTTTCAAGTGCAAAGTCGCATGAATATATTAACGAGGTCGTCAAGAAATTTGAAAAAATGAAGAGATTCATTGACCCTTTCCGAATTTAGCTATTTCTTATTTCTTACCGAGAAGTGAGTCAAGTAGCAAGCATACCGCCTGTGAAGAAGTTTCGAGTCACAAGAGAAGCCAACTCGTGTGATCAAGATCGTCTCCGGATCGATAATCGCTTTGTAAACCGTCTGTTACATAGTGGATTCCCCAGTTAGAGAAGAGAGGATTAGAAGAATTACCCCATCTTCGAACCTCTATAAAATATTTGTGTCATTTACTTTCAACAAATTTACTTTCCTGCATATTTGCTTTATATCTGTTGTTAGTATTTTATTTGCTATCCAACTCATAAATAACCAAGTACTAAAAATCAAGTGTTAAAAACAAGCTTAAAACAAATCAAAGGGTGTTAAGTCTTCCGCTGTTAAAACCAAACCAGCCAAGTTAAGTATTTGGCTTAAGCAGCCGAGTTATATTATCAACATCTCTATCGAGTCTGTTGAGTGGGTAACTTAGCTGTCCCCCAAGAACACAACTGTTTGAGTCAACTCTGTTGAATATTTTAAAAGGACTAAAATCGAAAATTTGGTAAGGTTTATTCAACCCCCATTCTAAACCTTACACCACACCCCTTGGGACCTACATCTTTTTATTTGTCGTGATTAAAATTATATCTATACTACAGTCCCTATTGCTTTAGTTTTGATACACTAACAAATGAAACAATAATTTGACTTATATACAATGTGATAAAAAATCACAACATAAAACAATATACAAATCAGAATTAACAATGAAACATCATATTTTATAATACCCTCTGCATGTATTATGAAACATATCATAAGTGCATGTTCGTAATACATAAGTTAATTTATGTCTAGCATTCTTATATTAATGGAGATCATTAAGCATATATAAATTCCGAGGTTTGATTAAAGCTACCCATATATGGCTTAAAGACAAAATTAAATTAACTCATTCTAATTTCTAAGTCCGTTGATCATTAAGTATATATAAATTCTAATTTATTTGGCATTTTTTATTCAACTATCATGGATAAATTATTTTGCGAGTAAAATTTTGATTTTCAATATTGTAGTGGTGAAGGTTCTATGAAAGTCTATATATCCGACATCAATTTCCTATTTGTCTAATACACAAACAATATTATATTTTTTATTCATAATTCTTGATTATTTTATTGTATATACAGATACTTCAAATAATAAATAATACTTATTTTGCAGGAAACACATCATTAACTTACGAGAAATTATCATTTGCTACGATTTTCTTTTAAAGCCCAAGTAGTGCCTCTACGATTGTTTCTTGAAGGCATGTCAAGATTCTCCTAACTCTTCTAAATTTGGTGTCGTACAAAACAATAGAATACATTTAGATAAAAAGCCAATGATAATTTCAATGTAGAAAACTTGTTTTATTGTCATTTTATATTATTATGTTGTTATATTTTATTAATGTACAACTCCATGATTAAATTTCTCTTTTATTTAAAGATAGTTTATTTGTTTTTTTTTTTTTGTTAAAAATTTTTCTGTTGTGTAATACGTATTATTATTGTTATTTAATCCATATTTATTATAATATTTACTCCGTACAAGTTCATCGACCAATATATGTTGTATTAAAGAAGTGTTTTTCAAAACTTATTTGTGTTCATTCATTTTGCCTGCTTTATGCCAGGAGTAAACAAGACCGATTTAATCGTAAGTTGCATCCTTCTTCTGCCATTGGGAATGGAACATCTCTCAACTTGCAAGTTCTTAGATTTGATCACGAAGCCCTCCAACAAACTTGATCATGGTTCGACCTTGAACCTTTCTACAATCCTAACTTGGAAAGTAGACCCATTTGCTTCTTCAAAAGTTTCATCTTCAACTGGTTGAAGTTATCTCTCCTTCACAGCTTGTGTTGGATCGAGTTTCTTCGAGTTTGAGACTTGAGGATTTGCTTGAATTGCTATGACAATATTGCAGGTTAATTGCTTTGAATAATGCTTGCTCTTGCTTGGTTCAGGTAATCAATGTCGCCTCTTCTCAATAGCTTCCTCAGCCTTTTATAGTGCCCATTTGAAATTTTACCCGTTGAAGAGATAGGCTAATTTCAAATGTCACTTTGTGTTCATGGCTTGTCTTTTCTTGGTCCGCAACCTTGGTGATGTTGACTTTCCTCGTATTAATGGCATTCCAAATTTGCGGTGTCCGACAACAAGTGTAGTGTTTCCCGTTCGCTCATTCCTTTTGCACAATTCTGGGAAGACCACTTTTAGACTGTCACCGACATATTACTATATGGAGTAATATTCTTGGCTTTAATCAACGTATCTAAGTCAGTTGTCTTGACTTGACTGTTGCCTTTACCCCAGGTGACTTGAGTCTCCTCCAATCATTGGATTGGCTCAACTGTCACTTCAACTCGTAGACTTGGCTTCTTGAGTTGACTTGACTGACACTTCTCACAACTGTTCTTCAGCTGACTCTCCATCAGTTGAGTCCTTGTCTTGTATTAGTTGTGATACTAATACTTTACACTATAATGTATTAGTTGTTATTCTATTAGGTATTAGTTGGTTGTTGCATTGAACTGTATTTAGTTTTTACTCTGTTAGGTATTAGTTGGTGCACTGTAATGTATTAGTTGTTACACTATAATGTATTAGTTGTGATACTAATACTTTACTATTTGTTTTGTGGAAACAGCTGAACAGTGGCCCATCCGTGTGAAGAAAGCTTTCAGGTATTCATTTATGAAAAATCACAGCAAGAATTTTACTGGTGTTGTGTTGTCAAGAAAGCAAAAGGATGTGGTTGATTACTGTTTCTTCAATCATAAAAGAAAGAAAGAGTAAGTAATGTTTTCAACTACCAGTTCTGATTATGTTATTTGAATAATACGATACAGATATATAGAGCGATCGGTATATTTGTTTTTCATTATTAACTGATATAAGTTATTTTTTTCAGTCGAGATGAACCAATTTTTGCACATGGTGGGTTTTCTTACGTGTCGTTGGCTGATATGCGCACGTTGAACGATGAAAGTCTGATCCACATCAGTATAATTGATGCATGTGCATTGCTCCTCAATAGAAGAACTGTGGATGCAAAGAGGAAGAAATGCTTTTATTTCTATGCTCAGCATTCTGTAAGCAAACAATGTTGTTTTTTTTATGTATTGTCATGCTCTACATTAAGTAATGGCATGTTTAACATTGTGTTTTATTTTCAACATGATTATACATAGGAAACATGGTCAAGAAATCCCTGGCAGAGATTGGGGAAAAAAATTGATAGATTGTTGGATGCACTGGATGAGAGCAGTAAGTGTGATGGATTTGAGCGGGTTTGACTTGGTAAGAAATCAGTTTTATTTCTAATGTATTAGCATCTATATTGTAAAGTATTAGTTGTTATACTATAAGGTATTAGTTGGTAAATTTAAATGTATTAGCTAAATATTATTATTTTTGTTGAAATTGTAGAGTTTCTTCCAAATTTGCTTCAAAGCCCATTTTGTGGTTGTTGTCCTTAATTTTGTTGATGGGAAGGTCCAATATCCGGACAATTTGATCCACCACGAGGCTGCTGGTGAAAAGTACAAGAAACTTGGGACTGTTGTGGTAAGTATTAGTTGTTACACTGAAATGTAATAGTTTTTACATCGCAATGTATTAGCTAGTATATTTTAAAGTATTAGTTGTTACACAATTAGTTAATGTTCTTATGGTTTTTTTCACTTGATCCATCAAAATAATTTTTATCAAAATAATTTTTCTCAATCAAGCGAAAAGAACTAAGACATCCACAAGCTCAGGAGGTTGAACATTTTCCCGGGAAAATGTTCCTTCACCGCAAGCCCTCGCGAACAACATGGATCGTGGTGTATTTTTAATGCACCACATGGAAAATTTTATCGCCAAGTCTACTCAAAGCCGATTTGAAAGTGGTATGATTAAATAAAACAAATATTGCTTATATTCATCCCTTCCCGTAGGAATTTTTTTCATGCCTTTTTTTGTGTTGTTTTTGTAGCACAATGTACGGCGTGCTTTAAGGGCATCTTTCTGTTCTAGAGTCTGTTGAACCCGTTGAATGAGAAACGAGTTCAACTTGAGAAAGATGTTCTTGATTTTGTGAGAGAGATGAAGTAAACAAGTAAGATTTTATTGAACCTAGAATCAATTTTATTAGTTTAATAGTGATATTTTTGTTAACATAATGTTTTTATGATGTATGTGTTCAAGAATGTTTGGGTGTTTGTGATGTAGAGAATGGTTGGTACAGGGGATTGTGTTCTGGCTGGATTTTTTGAATGTTACAAAAAATAATTTGAATATTTTAGGCAAGTATTAGTAGTTATGTGCAAATGTATTATCATGTAATGTAAAAAGTATTAAGATCGCTTTTAGTAGTTTTGTGTAAATGTATGAAAAGATGGTTGGTACAAGGGATTATTAGAAGTACAACTAACGAATTAGTATTGAAACTTGAAAATATATGTATGTTTTTTCATGTGTTTGTCTTAAAAAAACATTTTCCGTATACATGTATTAGTTGTTGAAAAGAAAAGTATTAGATGTGAAACATAAAAGTATTAACATAAACGAGTAATGTTTTTATGCGGACTTGCCGAGGTCTATTTTACAAGCGGGTTGCAAGTATTATAGGTTCATGTATGTGTTTTACGATGCATTAAGTCAAATGAATAAACAATCCCGAGAATAAATATGAGATATGTTAAAAAGTATCACACACAAATAAGAAATGTATCAAAGAGATATGTTACAATATTAGTCCCCCGATCAAAGTATTACGTTGTTCAATAACAAATAATTTCGAACAATAAACAAGAGATAAGTTCAAAAGTATCACACGAGAAAAAAATGTATCAATGGATACGTTACAATGAATTAGTCCCCTTATCAAGTATTATAGTGTTCAATAATAAATAATAAAACATGAAATATGTTAAAAAGTATCACACACAAATAATAAATGTATCGAGACACGTTACAATGTATTAGTCCCCTGATCAAGTATTACAGTGTTTAACAAATAATCCCTAAACAATAAAAATGAAATGTTAAAAAGTATCACACACAAATAACAAATGTATCAGCATATACATTGTAAAGTATTAGTCCCCTGATCAAGTATTACTGTGTTCAATAACAAATAATCCCTGAACAATAAAACTGAGATATGTTAAAAAGTATCACACACAAATAACAAATGTATCAGCAGATACATTGAAAAGTATTAGTCCCGTGATCAAGTATTACAGTGTTCAATAACAAATAATCCCTGAACAATAAAACTGAGATATGTTAAAAAGTATCACACACAAATAACAAAAGTATCAGCAGATAAGTTACAATGTATTACCAGAGATTTGAATATAAATAATCAAACATTCTAAAACACTCTCTACTGATATATTCTAAAACAGTCTAGGATTAGGAGTTTTGGACCCGAACTCCCTTGATGTGTTTGTGTTTGATGTGTCAGCACTCTTCTTTTTCTTGTTTTTTTCAAAATGCCCTTTCGCTCTTTGTTTTTGCCCTTTGTAACTAAACGAGTAGGATCTAGGATACTAGTAGAAGAACTAGAAATCTCAGTTTCAGCTGTAGAATTCATTGTAGCAGCCATCAATTCATCAATTGCCATAGAATCCCGGTTATAACCATCTTCAAGGATTCTTCTTGCATCCTCATTTTCTTGGCATTTCAATACCAGATTATAATATTAGCGTGCCATTTCATGACGCCTTGAGGATGCAATCCTTAGGCACATTACTCGCCTAATTCCTCTATCTAATCTATCCCATAAGTCATTTTTGCAAACTTTGTCCACCTTCTTTTGATATAACAATTTTGTATTTCATCACCGAATTCACATGAAGGACCCGTGAACGAATGATAACACAAAGAAACCACATTCCTCAAATCTCTTGCAAGAGCAACTTATCAATTTAGTTGCACTACAAAATGCCACCGTATGTGAACCAACTCCATCATCATTCGAAACTGTATAAAACATAATGTCGCTCTCAAAATGTAACATTGTACAAGAAGTGGAAATTGACTTTAAAAATTCATCTTCAAAATCTTTAAAAAGTCTCAATGTGTATACCTCGAAGCATGCTTCAATAGTCCGATCAATGGCAATCTGATGTAGCTCCGCTCTTGAACACCGAAATTCATCCTTTGCTTCATTGCTCTTCCAACGTTTAATTGTTTCCTTGAAAATCCCATAAAATTTAGTCAAACTGGTTGTTTACTTCGCATTAAATCCAATGGCATAGTTTGTATTTTCACTTCATTTGTGACAACAATATTCCACCGAGAAAAAGTCTTTGTTAAATGTTGTACACCACTTATCTCTTAAATCGAATAACCTCTTAATCCATGAATGGCTTTCTAACCCATTTCTTGTAATCATTTTATCCAAACAATCCCGAATTCTCGCTTGATTGTGCACGCCGATAAACACTTGGTAAATGTGTCATTGAAGCATTTGTCGCTTTCAACCTCCCGAACCGCTTACAACATTTTGGTAGAGGTGCCATAAGCATAACCTATGCCGCGTTCTCGGGAAAACCTACACAAAAAAAAAAAAAAAAGATTAAAAGTATAATATATAACAATCGAATGTATTATTAAGAAAGAAAAGTATTACATATAAAAGAAAAGTGTATTTTTGAATATAAATCAAGTCCGGCGAGTTTTTAAGACAGAGCACAATTCAAAAGATACACATGACATTTAAAAGTATTGCACACGACATTATAATGTATTACCATTAACAAAGAAAAGTATTACACATTAATCGAAATGCAAATTGTATTGTATTTTTTTACCTTTTCATTGAATTTCCAATTGCTAGATCTTGATCTGTGAAGATTGATATAGGGCATTGACCTTCCATTGATTTTTTAAAAACTTCAAAAAGCCAATCGAATGATTCAGCTTTTTTCATCCGCTATGAATGCACAACCAAACATCACGTTTTTCCAATGATTATTAATCCCAATAAAAGGGGCACAAATCAAATTATACCGATTTGTTGGATATCTTGTATCAAATACAACAACATCACCGTATATCTTGTAATATTCCTTCATCATTGAGTCCCTCCAAAACAGTTACACAATTTTCCCATATCATCTAATTCAACTCGAAAAAGAAGTCTTGGTCTTCAATCAGCGTTTGTGCATTACTGCCTCAATTGCATTCATTTTGAAACGATTCACAAAATTCAAGTGGTCCTTCATTGTATGACCAATGCATTCTTCACCCCCTACATCTTGCGCTATGTATCGGAAAGATTGGTGGCTCTCATTCCGGAAGAAATCATCTCCCAATAGCATTAGCCTTTTCAAAGGTGGTAATCACCCTTTCGAACGATGCGAATGACTCCACTCTTTTCTAGTGCGTTTGTGGTTGTGCAACATACTATGGTCAACAATTTCATAAACACCATCACTCTTCAATTTTATCCTCAATGATGCCCTACACCTGTTCGTGTATTATAAATTTTTTTCTCAATGTTGTTTCGGATCTTGTAGATCCCTCGCAGAACATACAAAATATTTTTCCATCACAACACCAACATCATTGCATCTCGTAGTTGTTTTCACGAATACTAAATCCAAGTTGTCGAGCATGATTGCGTATGGTGTATATATTTCTTTAACACTATTCCTCTTCATTCCAATAAGACAACCGATCAAGTCTTTTGTTATAATTAATAGAAGAAAATAATCAATAGGGAAGGAATGTATTAGTTGTTACATCGCAATGTATTAGTTGTTATCTTGAAATGTATTAGTTGTTACATTGCAATGTATTAGTTGTTATATCGACTTTTTACCTTGGTGCCTCTATTGGAATAATGTTGTCCCCCCGGTCGTGTCATTATTTCCTTCTTCATGATCATCATTTGGAATCGTTAGTGTTATTACACCTAAAGGTAATATAAGTTAGGAACAATTAAGAAATAATACTGATTTATTTCTTATCCACAAATTTAAGCCATTTAATAATAAAATGGAGACTTTACACGAACCTGTAAAGTCTGATACATTTATTTGATACATGTAATACATTAGAATGCAATGTGTAATACTTATGCACAAATTTAAGCCATTTAAGAATAAAACAGAGACTTACACGAAGGTGTAAAGTCTGATACATTTTTCTAATACATTTAATACATTGAAATGCAATGTCTAGTACTAATACACAAATTTAAGATTTTTAATCATAAAACAGGAGACTTACACGAAGGTGTAAAGTCTGATACATTTTTCTAATACATTTAATACATTGAAATGCAATGTCTAATACTAATACACAAATTTAAGCTTTTTAATTATAAAACAGAGACTTTTCAACCAAGTCATGTAAAAGTCTAATACGTCTAATACATTTTTTTAATACAACTAATACATTCGAATGCGACGTGTAATACTTTTTAATATTATCAAATTAAAAATACACGACATTCACCTATGTCATTCTTCAAGTTGCCTCCGGCCTCCATTGTCTCACCTTTCTAAGTTTTTTGCCCAATGTAGTTTTAACTACTAAGTAGCTGGAATATAGACACAAACTAATACGTACGTGTTAGGCTCGACGCGAACACATAAATTGATGGTTGTGCAACGGAGGTGATGGTCGACGGAGGTGGTGGTGTCAATTTGCAGAGATGGCGGAAAAGGGGAAATATCACATATTGTAGGTGCGTACCGGTTGGTGCGCCGTGATGTGGTGTTTTTTACGCCCCATTCGTGTTGTTTTTTGCCGCCGTTGTGGTTGTTTTTATGGGGGATGTGGCTCGCGGTGCGGTGGTTGTGTTGAAGGAGGAAGGAGCTGGGATTAGGGCTCCAAATTGCGAGAATGTCTGAACGGGGCTTGTTTTTGTTTTTTTTTCGCTGGCGGATCCCGGTCACCAAAATGGATAGGATAGTTTGACCCGTCTAACAGATCTAGATCCGTTAGACGGTCCGACATGCGACTAGCTCTTCTTTTTTTTGTTGGCAGAACAAGGGGATATAAATAGGGTGGAAATAAGGCTAGGCTATCCAACAAGGGTATATGACCCAACCTACTAAAGGTCCGACTTGGCTTAACCTATTTAATAATTGGATAATGCTTACATATAATATTATATATAGTACATATATAATATGTAGAAATGAATAATATTATATATAATACATGTATGTATTATATTATAAATATATTTTGAAGATATAAATTGTATAAAAATATTACATATATCTTATATATAATATAAAATTAGAACACTAATCATCACTTATTGTGTACTTGGATTTGTTATTGTTATGGACTCATTGTATTGTATCATCATATTTATATTCTATCATCATATTTATATTCTTTGGAGATGTAGCGTAATGGATTTTCTTGTCATGCATTTTGATGTTTTTATTATGTATCTTGTATTGACTATCGTGAAATTATCGTGCATTTTTGTAGTTTAAAATTAATATTTTTTTTAAATTGACTTTGATAGGCTAAAATATGCTTTAAATAGCTTAGACTTGACCTTTTTACTCAAAAAGGCCAAGTTGAGCCTAAAAAAAAAAAAAAACCTATCTATATCTATATATATAATAACAAACCTTTTGCTAAATTTGTTTTCCCCCATAATCTTTGTTTCCAAATTTGTTAAACATATTTTATGATGTATTTAATAAAAACGTGTTGTTTAACTTAATAAAAAGATTTGAAATTTTAAAAAATGGAAAGCTAATTATTTCGTTCTTTGGCAATATTTAATATGTTACTAAATTAGTTAATCCGATATTGTAAATATAAGGAAAGATTATCTACAAAATTCTCGTATCCAAATTGAATATGATCGTATCAAATTGTCAACCTTCCTTATTTTCAATTTTTCAAAGAAATTAACGAGATACTGATAAATTTTCCATTTATAAAATTATTAACTTTCCTTATATTTGTAAATTATAATTATATAATATTTTAATATTATTACCAACCATAAATACATTAAGACAGATAATTATGAAATTAATATCGATAATAATTACGAAATTTGCTTAATTGTGGCGCTAGCAAAATAAATATGGCAACAAAATTAAATTGATAATCTAATTACGATTCTAAATTTACATTCATACAAAATTAACAATACTAACTTAATAACAATAATACAATCTTCTGAATTGTAGACCAAGAAAATAATTAATAAAAAAAAAAGTGTACACATAATCATTGACTTTTCATTTACAATTTTATTGCGCTAATTTCAACTCATAATCTTACAGAATCTATATAATCTAAAAATGATTTAAATGGTAATTTAATTAATTCGATTATAAAAATTGCTATAATAAAATCAAAAAATAATATTTAATTTGATTTTTCTAACTTGAAAGTGTTTGGATGTTATGCGTTTGCACATCAAAAACTTGATAAACTTGAACCTAGGGTTTTGTGAAATGTGTTTTTCTTGGTTACCCTGAAGGTGTTAAAGGTTATAGGTTGTGGTTAAAATCTCAACCTAGTTTTAAAGTTTTAATTAGTATGGACGTGACATTTAATGAATCAAATGCCGTGTTTATCTACATCTATGACTGATTCTCAAAATGGTACACCTAATAAGGTGGAGCATGTTACTAGTGTGGATATTTTTCCGATCTTTGTTGTGCATGAAAATCCACGAAAATATGCTTGAAACGGAACTGTTATGCCTAAAATCGAACCCGATTTGTATGATTTTGAACCTGTTTTGCACGAAAATCATGATGATGATCTTGTGCATGATGAAATCATTGAAGAAAATGAACCGGAAAATGAAAATATGCATGATTATCAACTTGTTAGAGATAGGGCAAGACGAAACATTAGGCGACTGCTAGGTTTGATGATTTTCATATGACTTCATTTGTTTTTAGCGTGTTTGACTCTATTGATAATTCGGAGCCTAAATCTTATGAAGCTTTAAAATCTAAAATTTTGTTGAGGGGTTAAATGCTATGAATGAGGAAATGAATTCTTCTCATGTTAACAATACTTGGATTCTTGTGCCTAAACCCGCAAATTGTTTCATTGTGGACTATAAATGGTCATTTAAGGTGAATAATGAATGTGAATCTGTTAGATTTAAAGCTAGGTTAGTGGCTAAGGATTTACTCAAAAAGAGGGGATAGATTATACATAAATCTTTGCTCTGTTGTGAAGTTTACTCTTGTCCGAATTATGCTTGCCTTGTGTGCTCGATTTAATTGGGAACTAAAACAAATGGATGTCAAAATTGCGTTTTTGCATGGTGATTTGAATGAAAAAAATCTATATGCGTCACCTATTGGTTTTGTTGATAAAAAGAATCGATTTTGTTTGTTTACTTAAAAATCCTTGTATGGCTTGAAACAGTCTCCTACATGTTGGAACAAGAAATTTGATGATTGCATGATGTCTTTGAAATTTAAACGAAATTCTTATGATCATTGTTTGTATTTTAAAGAAGATGCTAAAGTGCCTGTTTTCTTGTTGATTTATGTTGATGACATCTTTGTTAATTAGCCCCTGTGTTAAAAGCTGTTGAGCATGTTAAAAACCTGCCTAAGTGCTAAGTTTGGCATAAAATACTTGGGAGATGCTAAAAGGGTTTTAGGAATGAACATTTTTAGCGATAGAAAAACTCGTGATTTTTCTAAATCGATTTCTTATGTTCAAAAGATTCTCGAGTAAATTTTCTATGGTTGATTCTAAACCGTGAATGTTCCTTTGGCTGGTCATTTTTTGTTGAGTAAAGAACAATGTCCTAAAACTGACCATGATGTTAATTCTATGAAGAATGTGCCATATTCCAATGCTATAGGTTCGTGATGTATCTTATGGTTAGCACTAGACCCGATATCGCTTATTTTGTGAATTGCATGAGTAGATACATGTCTAATCCTAGAATTATACATTGGAATGTGTTAAATGGCTTTTGCGATATTTGAAACATTCTTTGAATTATAGTCTTAAATTTGCAAAGTGCAAAAATGGGGTTAAATTGAAAGGTTATGTGGATTCTAATTATTCAAATGATAGGGATAACAGAAAATCAACAACATCTTATGTGTTCACTTTGTGTGGTTCATGTGTTAGTTGAAATCACAATTACAACATGTTGTTGCATTGTCTACGTCGAATCGAGTATATTGTTGTAACTAAAGCGTTTAAAAAGCCTTTTGGCTTAAAGGCTTGATTTCAAATTGGTTTTCTTGATGGTAATGTTGTTGTGTTTTAAATGTCAATAACGGTATTCAATTGTGTAAGAATCCTGCTTTTTCATGATAAAACTAAGCATATCGATGTGAGGTTCCATTATATTCGTGATATTATTGCGAAGGGCATAGTCTGTCTTGAAAAAATACTATTTGAATTTAATCCTGGCGATATGGGAACTAAATGCTTGCTGTGTGAGTAATTTTTGACATGTCTAAAAATTTTGAATTTTGATACAGTGATTAAGCAGAATGTACTTGTTGGTTTTTCGTTTATAACTTGATATGTGCTTGTTATAAATCGTTTCAGAAAATCTTGTGTGCAATAAATGAAAAATGAAAAAAAAAAAATAAAAGCGATGATGATTATGTGTGTATGTCGAGTCGTAGGAACCGAAATTGTGCCAAGGTGGAGAATGTTGGAATGTGGCCCAATTTGTTTGGGAGCCCATACCTCATTTGTCCAAGCCCATTGATGAAGAAGCCCAAAGCAACCAATTTACTTGTTTGCTCGGTCGGCTTTTTTTTGACCCGACCGAGACACACGGATCCTTTACTTTAAATCTTACCCTTCGATTTAGGTATTTGATCTTGGCCCTACATTTGCCCAATAAACCAAGCCCTCTAAAACCCTAATCACTTAACCCTCTTATTTTATGGCTCTCTCTCTTTTATCTCGACAGATCGCTCCTATCTCTCCTTCTTTGAAAAATCTCCACCGCTCTTCTATTCATTGTGAATCGGTGTGAGTTGTGGTGAGGTTTTTCTGTGGGTTTTTTCGATCGTCTTCTCCGATGAGGATTCGATTTTGGGTGTTCGAGTTTGTGGGTTTCGAGGGGCTTGGTCCTTTGAGGGTGGTCCTGTTTTCCAGTGGGTCTCGCCCGTGGTCGTTCTCTTTGTAGGTTCTCCGACGATTCGGAAAAAAAAAACTTGGGCGTTGGAAGGCTATAGGGCTTCGGGTATCTTTGTGGCTACCATAAAGCGCGTCGGTTTAAATGCATTTACGGTGCTGAAGGGCCTCTACACACGATCCGAGCTTTTTCTTTGATCCCCGTCCGATTCGTCACAAAGAACCGGTGATATCCTTCCTTTATTTTCTTTTCAGTTTTAGTCTTATTCTATAGCTTTTTCGATTTGATTTACCCCGTTTTGTGGCGAGTTCGCGTTCTTCAAGCCCGTTTTCAGTCCCGCTCCTCCGTGGTCAAAAGGGTTTAGAGTTCTCTTTAGTTTTTAGGCTTTTGTAGCCTTTAGCTTCTCGCCTTTTGTTCTTGCTTATTTGCTTTGACTTGAATGGGAAAGTTCCTTCCCTTGTGCGTGTGCATCGCACGGCTTTGTTTTCTAGTTTATTGCTTTTATAGAAAAAGGCATGTAATCCCTAATCCCTACCCCATAATGTTTGTTTCCAAATTTGTTAAACATATTTTATGATGTATTTAATAAAAACGTGTTGTTTAACTTAATAAAAAGGTTTGAAATTTTAAAAAATGGAAAGCCAATTATTTCGTTCTTTGGCAATATTTAATATGTTACTAAATTAGTTAATCCGATATTGTAAATATAAGGAAAGATTATCTACAAAATTCTCGTATCCAAATTGAATATGGTCCGTATCAAATTGTCAACCTTCCTTATTTTCAATTTTTCAAAGCAAATTAACGAGATACTGATAAATTTTCCATTTATAAAATTATTAACTTTTCTTATATTTGTAAATTATAATTATATAATATTTTAATATTATTACCAACCATAAATACATTAAGACAGATAATTATGAAATTAATATCGATAATAATTACAAAATTTGCTTAATTGTGGCGCTAGCAAAATAAATATGGCAACAAAATTAAATTGATAATCTAATTACCATTCTAAATTTACATTCATACAAAATTAACTAAATTTACATTCATACAAAATTAACAATACTAACTTAATAACAATAATACAATCTTCTCGAATTATTGACCAAGAAAATAATTAATAATAGAAAAAAAGTGTACACATAATCATTGACTTTCCATTTACAATTTTATTGCGCTAATTTCAACTCATAATCTTACAGAATCTATATAATCCAAAAACAATTTAAATGGTAATTTAATTAATTCGATTATAAAAAATTGCTATAATAAAATCAAAAAATAATATTTAATTTTTTTTGTTGAAATTCTAAATTTGTAAAACACATTTATATTAACTTTCCAAATGAACAGAGTAACAAAAATAAAATCTTCTGAATTGTTGACCAAGAAAATAATTAAAATAAGTAAAAAAGTGTAGACATAATAATTGACTTTCCAAATACAATTTCATTGCGTTTAATTCACTCATAATTTTACATAATCTATATAATCAAAAAACGATTATAATGGTTATTTAATTAATTTAATTATAAAAACTAATTGCTATAATAAAATCCAAAAATTTGATTTATTTATTTTTTGTTAAAATTCTATTTTAATGGCAGCAACTCAATGTGTATGTGTCTTTTGTTAAGCAAATACAAACTTGGGGTATTTACAATTTTAAAATATAATTGGATTTTATTTTGAAATTATAGGCCAAACTCAATAATAGTTTATCTAATTATTTCTTAAAGTATAATGAAGAATGGCAATATAAAGTGTTAGGAAATGTTTGCGTCTTCCTCTTGGTGAGGTTATGCATGTGAGAGGGCGTTCTCAAAATAGGTTTAATAAACCTAGTAATAATAACAACCTTGAGAAATTTGCTAAGAAGAAAGGAAAAGAGTAAGTCAGGTCAAGTCCAGGCCTAATAATCGGAAATGCTATGAATGTGGTCAAAGTGGTCATTATGTTAGGGAATGCCCTAATAAAAGAAGAAATCGAATTTTAAACAAAATGAGCATGCTAATATGGCTTCTACGAGTGAAATTGTGCCGATGTCTTTATGGTTTATGAAAATTGTCTTTGATGTGAATTATGTGCATTCGAATTGTGTGTGAAACCGAATGGCTTGTTGATTCGGGTTGCACTTTTCATATGACACCATTTAAAAGGCCATTTTCTAATTATAAAGAAGTGTTGCATGGTTCGTGTGTCATTGGCTAATAAAAAAAAAGTGTAATATTGTTGGAATTGGTGATGTTTGTTTAAAATTTGATTTTGGCTATTTTTTACTTTGAAAAATGTGAGGCATGTGCCTGATTTGTGTAGCAATCTGATTTCGTGTCGCTTTCTTGAGGATGATGGTTTAGAGGGGAAATGGGGAAAAGACTTAATGAAAATTTTAAAGGGTAACTTGGTAATTTTCAAAGTCATAAAAGGAGGAATCTTTATGTTTGTCTTCTTTGAACTTGAATCTAGCTTGCAAAATTCGTGAATCTTTGTGTGTGGCTCGAAAATGACAAAACTTAATTATGGCATAAACATTTGGGTCATATGAGTGCTAAAGGTCTTGAAATTTTGCAGAAAAATGGCTATTTTGGAAAAGATAAATTGTCTTGTATGCCATTTTGTGACTCTTGTGTTCTTGGCAAACATTCTAAAGTTAAATTTCTGTTTCCTCTTCTCCGAATAAATTTGCATGTTATGAAATTCTTGAGTATTTGCATGCCGATGTGTGGGGTCCTACAGTGTTACTACTCATGGTGGTTCTAGGTATTTTCTTTCTCATATTGACGATTTTTCAAGAAAAGTTTGGGTGTTTTTGTTGAAAAACAAATCGATGTGTTTGATGTGTTTAAACAATGGAAAACTTTAATTGAAATCAAACAGCAAGAAAATTAAAATCCTAAGAACCGATAATGGACTTGAATTTTGTAACCAACTGTTTGATAATTTGTGTGTTGAACGGTATAAAATGGCATAAAACATCCTCCGTATACAACGCAAACAAAATGGTGTAGCGGAGCGAATGAATCGAACTTTACTTGAAAGGGTGAGAAGTAAGCTTGCTTGTTCTAGACTTTCAAAAAGTTTTGGGGTGAAGCTATTTTAACTGCCGCCTATGTGATTAATCGATCTCCTCATGTGCCTTTAAGTGGTAAAATACCGAACTGTGTTTTGGGTAAGGAAATTGATTTTTCTAACTTGAAAGTGTTTGGATGTTATGCGTTTGCACATCAAAAACTTGATAAACTTGAACCTGGGTGTGAAATGTGTTTTTCTTGGTCACCCTGAAGGTGTTAAAGGTTATAGGTTGTGGTTAAAATCTCAACCTGGTTTTAAAGTTTTAATTAGTAGGGACGTGACATTTAATGAATCGAAATGCCGTGCTTATCTATGCCTATGACTGATTCTCAAAATGGTACACCTAATAAGGTGGAGCATGTTCCTAGTGTGGATATTTTTCCGATGTTGTTGTGCATGAAAATCCACGAAAATATGCTTGAAACGGAACCTGTTATGCCTGAAATCGAACCGATTTGTATGATTTTGAACTGTTTTGCACGAAAATCATGATGATGATGTTGTGCATGATGAAATCATTGAAGAAAATGAACCGAGGAAAATGAAAATATGCATGATTATCAACTTGTTAGAGATTGGGCAAGACGAAACATTAGGCGACTGCTAGGTTTGATGATTTTCATATGACTTCATTTGTTTTTAGTGTGTTTGACTCTATTGATAATTCCGAGCCTAAATCTTATGAAGCTTTAAAATCTAAAAATTGTTGAGGGGTTAAATGCTATGAATGAGGAAATCAATTCTTCGCATGTTAACAATACTTGGATTCTTGTGCCTAAACCCGTAAATTGTTCTCTGTTGTGGACTATAAATGGTTGTTTAAGGTGAAGAATGAATGTGAATCTGTTAGATTTAAAGCTAGGTTAGTGGCTAAGGGATTTACTCAAAAAGAGGGGATAGATTATACATAAATCTTTGCTCTGTTGTGAAGTTACTCTTGTCCGAATTATGCTTGCCTTGTGTGCTCAGTTTAATTGGGAACTAAAACAAATGGATGTCAAACTGCGTTTTTGCATGGTGATTTGAATGAAAAAATCTATATGCGTCACCTATTGGTTTTGTTGATAAAAAGAATCCCGATTTTGTTTGTTTACTTAAAAATCCATGTATGGCTTGAAACAGTCTCCTAGATGTTGGAACAAGAAATTTGATGATTGCATCTTTGTCTTTGAAATTTAAACGAAGTTCTTATGATCATTGTTTGTATTTTAAAGAAGATGCTAAAGTGCCTGTTTTCTTGTTGATTTATGTTGATGACATTGTTAATTAGCCCCCGTGTTAAAACCGTTGAGCATGTTAAAACCTGCCTAAGTGCTAAGTTTGACATAAAATACTTGGGAGATGCTAAAAGGATTTTAGGAATGAACATTTTTAGCGATAGAAAAAACTATGTGATTTTTCTAAATCGATTTCTTATGTTCAAAAGATTCGAGTAAATTTTCTATGGTTGATTCTAAACCGTGAATGTTCCTTTGGCTGGTCATTTTTCGTTGAGTAAAGAACAATGTCCTAAAACTGACCATGATGTTAATTTATGAAGAAATGTGCCATATTCCAATGCTATAGGTTCGTGATGTATCTTATGGTTAGCACTATACCCGATATCGCTTATTTTGTGAATTGCTTGAGTAGATACATGTCTAATCCTAGAATTACACATTGGAATGTTAAATGGCTTTTGCGATATTTGAAACATTCTTTGAATTATAGTCTTAAATTTGCTAGGTGCAAAAATGGGGTTAAATTGAAAGGTTATGTGGATTCTAATTATTCAAATGATAGGGATAATGAGAAAATCAACAACATCTTATGTGTTCACTTTGTGAGGTTCATGTGTTAGTTGGAAATCACAATTACAAAGACATGTTGTTGCATTGTCTACGCCGAATCTGAGTATATTGTTGTAACTAAAGCGTTTAAAGAAGCCATTTGGCTTAAAGGCTTGATTTCAAATTAGTTTTCTTGATGGTAATGTTGTTGTGTTTTTCGATGGTCAAACGGTATTCAATTGTGTAAGAATCCTGCTTTTTCATGATAAAACTAAGCATATCGATGTGAGGTTCCATTATATTCGTGATATTATTGCGAAGGGCATAGTCTGTCTTGAAAAAATACTGTCTGAATTTAATCCTAATGATATGGGAACTAAATGCTTGCCTGTGAGTAAATTTTTGACATGTCTAAAAATTTTGAATTTTGATACAGGTGATTAAGCAGGAACAGTACTTGTTGGTTTTCTGTTTATAACTTGCTATGTGCTTGTTATAAACTGTTTCGTAGCACTGTGTGCAATAAATGAAAAATGAAAAAACAATAAAAGGCGATGATGATTATGTGTGTATGTCCCGAGTCGTAGGAACCGAAATTATGCCAAGGTGGAGAATGTTGGAATGTGGCCCAATTTGTTTGGGAGCCCATACCTCATTTGTCCAAGCCCATTGATGAAGAAGCCCAAAGCAACCAGCCCTTGTTTGCCCGGGTCAGTTTTTTGACCCGACTGAGACACACGGATCCTTTACTTTAAATCTGACCCTTGGATTTAGGTATTTGATCTTGGCCCTACATTTGCCCAATAAACCAAGCCCCCTCAAACCCTAATCACTTAACCCTCTTATTTTACGGCTCTCTCTCTTTTCTCTCGACAGACTGCTCCCATCTCTCCTTCTTTGAAAAATCTCTACTGCTCTTCTATTCTTTGTGAATCAGTGTGAGTTGTGGTGAGGTTTTTCTGTGGGTTTTTTCGATCATTTTCTCCGGTGAGGATTCGGTTTTGGGTGTTCGAGTTTGTGGGTTTCGAGGGGCTTGGTCCTTTGAGGGTGGTCCAGTTTTTCCAGTGGGTCTCGTCCGGTGGTCGTTCTCTTTGTGGGTTCTCCGGCGATTCGGGAAAAACTTGGGCGTTGACGGCTATAGGGCTTCGGGTATCTTTGTGGCTACCTTAGCGCGTCCGATTTCGCATGACGACAGTGAAGGGGGACACACGATCCGAGCTTTTTCTTTGATCCCCGTCCGATTTGCTTTCACAAAGAACCGGTGATATCCTTCCTTTATTTTCTTTTCGTTTTAGTCTTATTCTATAGCTTTTATCGATTTTACATTTACCCCGTTTTGTAGCGGCGATTCGCGTTCTTCAAGCCCGTTTTGATCAAGCTACGCGGTCAAAAGGGTTTAGAGTTCTCTTTAGTTTTTAAGCTTTTGTAGCCTTTAGCTTCCGCCTTTTGTTCTTGCTTCTTTGCTTTGACTTGAATGGGAAAGTGCCTTCCTTGTGCGTGTGCATCGCACGACTTTGTTTTCTAGTTTATTACTTTTATAGAAAAGGCCCGTAATCCCTACCCCATAGGCTGCATCTTGTAATAGTTAACTCTGTTAGAGTATTGGAGAATGGCTATAGCGTATGGGCTCGAAACAGGTTGATACCCAACACTTATGAAAATATTGTCTTTTATTCAAGTTTTCAAAAACTTGAGAAATTTTCTTACAATTCGGGTGATTAAGCCTGGTGGGAGCCCATATGTTAGAGTGGCACAAGTGATTGTTGCTGAGTTGTTAAGAAAAGAAAAGTGGATGTCCCAAGTGATTCGGTGCCTCATATGAAAACAAACGACTTAATGTTTGGGATCTCTACCAATGGGAGGCTTATGCATTCAAATCGGTTCAAGTAAGTTACTTGTCTTACAAACTTGGTTTTGGAGTATGAAACTAGAGGGTACATTGCAATTTTGGTCACGTAACTATAGGGTGCGGCAAAATTAGTCCTTTTTAAATTACATTTGAATAATTACTTTGTATCTTTAAAAACTTATCAGGTTTAGTCCTCATTTTGTCGGGAATTTCAAAATAGCTCGGAAAATCTCACATAAATTGAACTTTAATACATTTTCCAATTTCCGGTCAAATATTTGTGTTACCGACCTACTTTCACCAAATATTGAGACTTTTCCCAATGCTTACTCAACAAATACATCGAATTTTAATTTTTATTTGGAGTTTGAAGGAGGGAGTATGTCACACCCTACACTTGATTAATTCAGAATTTAATTTGGTGTAATTTTAATTTATGTTTTAGTATTTTATTTCTTGAAATTTAGTAATATCTATTTAGTTAACATATATTTTATTATTTATGTGACTTTATGAATATATATGTAAGAGTAGATTTTTTATTTGATTATGTGTATAATATAATATATAATTATTTGGATTAACAATATTAAATTTAGTATTATTGTAAATTTTATATTTCCTCCATATCTATTTTTGGGCTAGAATATTTAGATATGGAGGAAATATAAAATTTACAATAATATTAAATTTAATATTGTTAATCCAAATAATTATATATTATATTATACACAATCAAATAAAAAAATCTACTCTTACATATATATTCATAAAGTCCCATAAATAATAAAATATATGTTAACTAAATAGATATTACTAAATTACAAGAAATAAAATACTAAAATATAAATTAAAATTACACCAAATTAAATTCTCAATTAATCAAGTGTAAGTGTCACATGGAGATTCAAAAATCCTTTTTTTTTTTTAGGGGGGAGTGAGGGTGGGGTGCAACTCACTAGAGATTTTTTGTATAAAATGAATTTTTTGGCAAATTAAGGACTAAATCCGAGAGTTTTTAAAGATACAAGGTGATTTTGTCAATCATCTAAAGAGGACAACTTTGCCTCACCTCTACAATTACATGATTAAAATTACAATTTACACGAAACTAAAGCAATATAAGAGACTTAGAGGTGACAATCCTGGCTCAGCCCGAATCTTAGGCCAGGCTGGGCCAAGGATTTTTAGGCCCCAAAAGGAATGAGCCTCTTTTGGCTCGGCTGGCTCAGGGTAAAATGAACTACATGAATGAGCCGGGGGTGAATAAATCGGCCCGATGGAATTTCGGACATGCCCGACGACATAATTTTGCCCCTCGGCCCGATGGGCGGTACACTCAGTGCTAGCCCGACCTGGCATGATTGCCACCTACAGGAGACTTAGGGAATGTTTAAAAAAAAATCTTATAGTAGCTAAATAGTTGTAAAATGTGTTAGAATAAGTTTCGTAATTATATTTATACTTTTTGACCTATTGGCATTGGATTGCTTTTAAAAACTTGGCAACAAATACAAAAAAAATAAATTTTGCGATTAGCAAAAAAAATGGCGGGTTTGGGGCGGTGCGGCGCGGGGTCTTGGGTCTTGATTTTTCTTGGCGGGGCGGATCTCCGGTTTGCCAAACCCTCCCGTTACCATCCCTAGATATTTTAACTTTTACTATAGTAAATCACTTTTTCTAACAACATAAGTTTTTGCAGAGACACTCCTTTAGCAAGACCAATTATTATTGCTTTATACATTTGCACTAAAATTTCCTCTTCCACACGAGTAAACTCATGCTTACATTTCTTGCAACATGAAGGTGGTTCGATCGTTCGCCGTTTTATCCGACTCCGACATGAAAGAACCAAACAAACCAAACCTATGGGGCGACAAAGCAACGATCCACGAGAGTCGAAGAACTAAAAACCGTCGTCCGACTACTCCCAAACGGGCCGCAGCCATATTACTCGTCGCTTCACACTCCCATCTCCACAGTTTCACCATCCAACAAGCCCGAACCATGGACTGACACTTATCTCCCTCCTTCCAAATCCCACCCGCCACCATGTCCATATTCTCCACCTTAACCGTCCTAACCGCCCTTCCCCTATACGAACGTCTCTTCGTCCCATTCGCCCGACGTTTCACCAAGAATCCCGTGGGGATCACGTGCCTGCAGAGAATGGGGATCGGATATTCAATCAACATTCTGGCAAGCATCGTTTCCGCGTTTACCGAAATTAAACGGAAAAACGTGGCTAGACAACACAACCTTCTTGATAGACCGACCGATGTTATACCTATAATTGTGTTCTGGTTGGTTCCTCAGTATTGTCTACATGGATTGGCAGAGGTTTTTATGTCCGTTGGTCATTTGGAGTGTCTTTACGACCAATCGCCGGAGAGTATGAGGAGTACGGCGGCGGCGCTTTATTGGATAGCTATAGCGATGGGGAATTATGTGAGTACATTAATGGTGAGTTTGGTTCATAAGTATAGTGGTAAGAAGAGTAACTGGCTACCGGATATGAATTTAAATAGGGGAGATTGGAGAATTATTATTGGCTTGGGACAGGTTTACAGGTGATTAATTTGGTGTATCATGTGATATGTGCATGGTTTTATACTTATAAACCGGTGTATGAGGTTACTGAGATTGAAAGTGCTGATGAGGATGTTGAATCTGATAATCATGCAAAACTATTGTCAAAGTGATGGTAAAATTAGACATGTTTGGATTCTAGATAAGAGTAGTTTTGTGTAAATTGGGTTGTGGGAAGTCCACAATAGTGGTCAAGATGTCATTATCTCTTAAGTGTGAATAGAGGACTTATTTTTCCTTTTTTTTTTTTTGTCTTGAGAAACTGTAAGTTGTCTCCATTAGGGGAATGGAATATATGAGCAAGTTGCACCAAGCATTTTGCAAATGCTGATGATTTATATTTACTGACAAATGATTTTCTATTCCAAACTGTATATTATCTCGTGTTCCAAATATGATTCATACACGCCAAGTGTACTGATGATGTCATTAGTTGACATTTGACGTGTATTTATAATGCTTGGAATAGAATATGGAGCGCATCCTTGTATATATATGGGTTAATTACAAGAAAGGTTTAGCACAATTACAAAAAAGTATATATATATTTTTCAAAAAAATTACAAATACTCATTGATATTTATTTGCTTTTACAAATTGCACCCTGAGGTATTTGTTATGTAAATACGAACCTCAAAAGGGTGTTTGTAGCACTTTAAGGAATTATTTGCAATTTATATTTTCGAAACACCTCCAAACATATTTTTATTTCCATCTCTTACTTTCGTGCAAAAAGATCATATTAAAAAGGGACAATTACAAAAACACTCCTGAGGTTTGGGCTAATTACAGAAAAACCTAGAGATGTTTCAAAATTACAAAAAATCCCTCAAGGTTAATTCTGCCTTAAATTTATGGGAGTAATTTGATATTTTATAAATATCAGGGGGGGTTTGAATATTTTTGCCCATGAAAGAAAAAATGTAAGGCGGAATCAAACCATAAGGGTGTTTTGCAATTTTCAAAAATCTCCAGACTTTTTTGTAATTAGCCCAAACCAAAGGGAGGTTTTTGTAATTATCCCTATTAAAAATACTCTACCATACATCATCTCATTTTTAAACCTAATAATATTCTCAATATATATGCATTTCAATTACACATATTCTCACATTCGCATAAACACCGCAATGGAAATAGTGAAAATAATAAAATCTCAATGAAAGCATAACCATACCAGCACCTAATGGCACATTTAGTTTAAAAAGTTGAGAAAACACCCACCTCATTTAAGTCCACAAGGTATTGTCCATAAAAACCATATTTGTAAAAGGAAAAAACACCAAACGATAAACATATAAATATAAAACAATAGAAAATAAACCTATAAAAAACAAGGATTCATTAGGAACCCCTATCACATTCAATACAACCAATAATACCACAACAAATATTAACTTAAACTAATAACATTCACACAATCCTCTCCTTCACTTTCACTGGTAAACCACCCTTCATCCTCAATGTCAAAGACAACAAATACTCAGGACACTTACCCTTCTCCATCACCACATCCATTCCGAACCTTTCCAATACAGAGGCAGCTATGGATTTCATTTGAATAAAGGCCATATCTTTACCTAGGCACATCCTCGGCCCGGCATGAAAAACCGGATACTTAAACGGGCTTTCTTGTTTCCAAATCCCATTTTCAATCCACCTCTCAGGCTTATACTCACAACAATCTTTCCCCAAACACTCTCCATTCTACCCATAGCAAATGTTAGATATGAAATAAACCAGTTTTTCCCAATAAAAGTTCCATCAGGCAATATGTCATCTTTATTACAAGCTTTTGTGTCAATTGGAACTGGTGGATAAAGCCTCATGGCCTCTGTAATTGATGCCTGAAGATAATGTATTTCACGTAGTTCGTCGAAACTATATGTATCGCCTATTGTTTTCCCGTTTTGCAGTCGAATGTTTTCCAATTCTTGGAGGATTTTTAGCTCCACTTCTGGTTTTGAAGATAATAACCAGAAGAACCAAGAAAGGGCAGACGACGTCGTATCCCGCCCGGCTAAAATGAAACTAATTACAATGTCTCTGAGAAATTCAGCTGAATTTTCAGTGTTTGCTATGAATCTTGATAATAAATCTTCATCTTTTTTCTCACTTCTCTCTTCCATTCTTGTTCTTATTATCTTATCAGCAAATTCATGCACTTTAGCAATAGATTTTCGCAGTTTTTTCTCCGAGCCCAGATTGAGAAACTTTTTGATTATAAATGAACTTGGAAGAGCATACATGAATCTACCTGAACTGAGATTTGCAGCGTCCTCAAAAGCTCGCATGAATTCGCCACCTACAGTTCCATCTCCGCCGAGACAACCTGGATCGACATTAAACGCGACTTTACAGATGTTATCGAAAGCAAACCTTTCGAGAATGTCCTGGAAGTCCAAAACGGTGTCGTTCCGCGCCGAGTTCTCGAGGATTGGGATTAATCGCGTTTTCAGCTCGAACGCGACGTTTTCCATGACGAAATTACGGAGGGATTTCGTGTTGAACTCGTAGCTCGCCGTTTTGCGCTGGATTTTCCAGAGGTCTCCGTCGGAGTTGAAAATTCCCTCTCCGAGAAAATCCTCTAGTAGGGTTCTGAAACGGAGGCCTTTGGGAAAGTTGTCGAAGTTGGATTTCAGCATGTGTTCGACGATTTGGGGGTTGGCGGTGATGACGCCGTGGATTTTACCGGGGCGGCGGAAGACGGCGGTGTTGTTGGGGCAGCGGGAGAGGATTGCGGTGGTCCAGTCGAGGAAGCGGTGGCGGTTGAGAAGGAAATCGGGGAGAGTACCGACGAGTGGGTAGCTTTTGAAGCCGTGAGTGGCGATTTTGTTGGGTTTACGGCGCAGCAAGAAGATGTAAACGTAGAAAGAAATGAAGGACATGAAGAGGAGGATGGTTTGCAGAGAGGCGACCTCCATTTTTACGTCGTTTTGTGGTGGAAGATGATATTATCAGGTACAGTGGCGAAGGGGATATTTTTTTTTGTCGAACTAAGGGAATATAAATAGGTACTGTGTAAATAGGTCAGACTATCCAATCGGACTTATGGCCCAGCCTATTAAAGATCTGGCTTGGCTTGGCCAATTTAATAATTGGGTAAGGCTTACATATAATATTATATATAGTACATATATAATATATAGAAATAAATAATATTATATATAATACATGTATCTATTATATTATAAATATATTTTGAAGATATAAATTGTATAAAATATTACATATATCTTATATATAGAGAGTGTTTGGAAAAACTTCTGCTTTTAGAAGAAGTGATTTATTATAGCAGAAGTAGAAGTAGTTGAGAATCAGAAGTTGGTAGTATTTGAAAATAGAATTAAAAGTTGAGAATGAGAAGTTGAGAGTGTTTGGTGAAAAAGTAGTAAAAATACTTATTTATAAAATTCAAACTAGAAGCAGAAACAGAATCTAAAGCACCCCTCTCTCTCCTTTTAGATTCTGATTAAATGAAGCTGAAATTGGTATATGCAAACACTAAAAACTGTTTTTTTAAGCAAAAAACTGAAAAACACTTATTTTTAGTGTTTGCAAACACTCCCATAATATAATATTAGAACACTAATCAGTCACTTATTTTGTGTTTGGATTTGTTATTGTTAAGGACTTATTGGTATTGTATCATCATATTTAATATTCTTTGGAGATGTAGCGTAATGGATTCTATTGCCATTGTGCATTTTGTTGTTTTTATTATGTATCTTGTATTGACTATCGTGAAATTATTGTGTGTTTTTTGTAGTTTAAAAATAATTTTTTTTTAAATTGATTTTGATAGGCTTAAACGTGCTTTAAATAGGATTAACTTGACCTTTTCACTTAAAAAGGCCAAGCCGAGCCTGTAAAAAAAAGGTCTATCTATATCTATATATATAATAATAAACCTTTTGCTAAATTTGTTTTCCCGCCCATAATGCTGTTTCCAAATTTGTTAAACATATTTTATGACGTATTTAATAAAAACGTATTGTTTAACTTAATAAAAAGGTTTGAGATTTTAGAAAATGGAAAGCCAATTATTTCGTTGGTGGCAATATTTAACATGTCACTAAATAAGTTAATCCGATATTGTAAATATAAGGAAAGATTATCTACAAAATTACGTCAGATCCAAATTGAATATAGTCAAGTATCAAATTGTCAACTTTCCTTATTTTCGTTTTTCAAAGAAATTAACGAGATACGAAAGAAATTTTCCACTTATAAAATTATTAACTTTCCTTATATATGTAAATAATAATTATATAATATTTTAATATTATTACCAACCATAAATACATTAATATCGATAATTATCAAATTAATATCGATAATAATTACTTAATTTGGTTAATTTGTGGCGCAAGCAAAATAAATATGGCAACAAAATTAAATTGATAATCTAATTACCATTCCAAATTTACATTCATACACAATACTAACTTAATTACAATAATACAATCTTCCGAATTGTTGACCAAGAAAATAATTAGTAACGAGAAAAAAGTGTACACATAATCATTGACTTTCCATTTACAATTTTATTGCACTAATTTCAACTCATAATCTTCAGAATCTGTATAATCCAAAAATGATTTAAATGATAATTTAATTAATTTGATTATAAAAATTGCTATAATAAAATCAAAAAATAATATTTAATTTTTTGGTTAAAATTCTAAATTTGTAAAACGCGTTTATATTAACTTTCCAAATGAACAGAGTAACAAAAATAAAATCTTCTAAATTGTTGACCAAGAAAATAATTAAAATAAGTAAAAAAGTATACACATAATAATTGACTTTCCAAATACAATTTCATTGCGTTTAATTCAACTCATAATTTTACATAATCTATATAATCAAAAAACGATTATAATGGTTATTTAATTAATTTGATTATAAAAACTTTCTATAATAAAATCCAAAATTACGATTTTTTTTTTTTTTTTGTTAAAATTCTATTTTTCCATAATTATTCTCATTGCTCACCTATAAATATATTGTGTAGTTTCATTATCAAGTTTCATTATCAACCTTAAAAACCTCTATGAGATATTATCAATAACCTATCAAGATTAATGGCACCCATGATTATTCTAATTCGTGATTTAAACATGACCAAAACTCAATGAGTGGTCAAGCTTCGTTTGATTTGGTTGTACGAGAAGCCCGCATACAATGATAAGAACACAACATAAAGCCTCGAATGTGTCTCTCCACGATATCGAGGTAATCTATACATGCAATTAAATTTTGATTTTATGTTTCAATTTTTATTGTTCTTATTACTTTTGTAGGGAGATCGGATCCAATGGACAATCGACATTTTCAGATTGATCAGTTCAAAAAAATATTGAAAGAAGACCGTGTTTACGCAATTCATGAATTTATTGTCGCTACCAGACGGGCAAGTACAAAGCTACCTCAACAAAGCACAATTTTTTTCATGGCGGACCTAATATTTTTGAAATGTTTGATAATTCATTCCCACGATTCATGTTTCATTTTAAGAATTTCTCGGAATTGTCAAATGCTGACACTGTTGATGAGGCATTGCTATAAGGTATGAATTTTTTATATTTCTAATTTGACTATAGACATGCAATTATTATATAATTTTGTTTTTCATAAACTTATTTGTCAAAAATTCCGGATGTCATTGGAAGGGTTGTATCTATGCGGTTTGCACGGGACAAAGAATTTGGAGGAAAAATAACCAAATTCATCGAGCTCACACTAGAAGATTTGGAGTAATTTTAATTAAAAAAGTTCAAGAAAACGTTTAACATCTAAAAATTCAAATAAATATTTTCAATTTTTTATTTTACAGGAATAATCGTATAAGCTGCACATTATGGGAGGATTATGTTGATTTGATCCTAAAGCATCTAGAGACCCAAAGTTTAGAGCTCATAGTGATTATACTCCAACTGTGTCGGACCATTATTAAAAAATATAAAAAATAAATATAATTTTTTCTCCTTCAGTTTTTAACAATTTGTTTCGATTTTTCAGATTAGGTTAAGGTCACAAATTCCTTTCATTGTAAAAAACATTCATCAAATATTCAAATTTTCAACCTCTCCTTTTGTGTACAATTGATCCAATGTTCTGAATGACGAATTTTCAGATTCTAAATCCTCAACTATAGTGCGAGCCGACGGAACTGTAACATAGCTTATAGACCTTGTTTGAGTGCTTGTTTCAGGAATCCTACAATAATACAGATAATTATATATAGGTTACCTATATTAAGAAAGAAAGTTGAACCAATATATTTTACCTTTGTTTAAACTCATTTATTTCCTCAAAAATGGCATCAACAATCATCTTTGTGACATGAAAGGAATTTGTGACCTTAACCTGATCTGAAAAATCAAAACAAATTGTTAACAACCAAAGGAGAAAAAAATAATATATATTTTTTCAATATTACCTATGTAAACCTTGGCCGGATACATTTAGAGTATAATCACTATAGGCTCTAAACTTTGGGTCTCTAGATGCTTTAGGATCAAATTAACATAATCCTCCCATAGTGTGCAACTTATACGATTATTCCTGTAAAATAAAAATTTGAAAATATTTGTTTGAATTTTTAGTTGTTAAACGTTTTCTTGAATTTTTTTAATTAAAATTACTCCAAATCTTCTAGTGTGAGCTCGATGAATCTGGTAATTATTCCTCCAAATTCTTTGTTCTGCGCAAACTGCATAGATACAACCCTTCCAATGACATCTGGAATTTTTTGACAAATAGGTTTGTGAAAAACAAAATTATATAATAATTCCATGTTTATAGTCAAATTAGAAATATTAAAAATTCATACCAAATAGCAATGCCACATCAAAAGTGTCAACATTTCATAATTCCGAGAAATTCTTAAAATTAAACATGAATCGTGGGAATGAATTATCAAACATTTCAAATATATTAGTTATGGCATGAAAAAAAATTATGTTTTGTTGTGGTAGATTTGTACTTGTCCGTCTGGTTAGGGACAATAAATTCACTAATTGCGTAAACACGACCTTCTTTCAATATTTTTTTTGAACTGGTCAATCTGAAAACGTCTGACTGTCCCTTGGATCCGATCTCCCTACAAAAATAATAAGATCAATAAAAATTGAAATATAAAATCAAAATTTAATTGCATGTATAGATTACCTCGATATCGTGGAAGACACATTCGCGGCTTTGTATTGTATTCTTATCATTGTATATCGGGCTTTTAAACAAGTCGAATCAAATGAAGCTTGACTACCCATTGAGTTTTGGTCATGTTTAAATCACAAATTAGAGTAATCATGGGTGCCATTAATCTTGATAGGTTATTGATAATATCTCACAGAGGTTTTTAGTTCTCGGTCTTGCGGCAGAGTGAGTTTTGAATGTGTAAGGTTGATAATAAAACTGCACAACATATTTATAGGTGAGCAATGAGAATAATTATGGAAAAATAGAATTTTAACAAAAAAAATATAAATCGTATTTTTGGATTTTATTATAGCAAGTTTTTATAACCGAATTAAATAAATCACCATTATAATCGTTTTTTGATTATATAAATTATGTAAAATTATGAGCTGAATTAAGCGCAATAAAATTGTATATGGAAAGTCAATTATTATGTGTATACTTTTTTACTTATTTTAATTATTTTCTAGGTCAACAAATTCAGAAGATTTTATTTTTGTTACTCTGTTCATTTGGAAAGTTAATATAAACGTGTTTTACAAATTTAGAATTTAACAAAAAAACTAAATATTTTTTTTGATTTTATTATAGCAAGTTATTATAATAAAATTAATTAAATTACCATTTAAATTGATTTTGGATTATGTAGATTCTGTAAGATTATGAGTTGAAATTAGCGCAATAAAATATAAACTTGAACTAAATCATCATCTACTATCACAATGGTAAGTTTAAGTTCAAAATTCAAAATGGGTCCCATTATCAAATCTTATTTATAGTTTGTATTTTTGTGTATAATTTTCAATAAAATTACTAATATATATGCATTTTTCTTGTTTTTGTGTGTACACTTTTATTGCGCTTAATTATTTGCACCATCGTGAAAAGTTCAATATATGATTTTGGACAACAATTCAGAAGATTGTATTATTGTAATTAAGTTAGTATTGTTAATTTTGTATGAATGTAAATTTGGAATGTTAATTAGATTATCAATTTGATTTTGTTGCAATATATATTTTGCTTGCGCACAACAATAAACCAAATTTCGTAATTATTATCGATATTAATTTCATAATAATATGTCTTAATGTAGTTATGGTTGGTAATAATATTAAAATATTATATAATTATAATTTATAAATATAATGAAAGTTAATAATTTTATAATGGAAAATTTATGTATCTTGTTAAATTGTTGAAAAACTGAAAATAAGGAAAGTTGACAATTTGATACTTGACCATGTTCAGTTTGGATACAGAATTTTGTAGATAATCTTTCCTTATATTTACAATATCGGATTAACTAATTTAGTAACATATTAAATATTGTCAACAACGAAATAATTAGTTATCCATTTTTTAAAATATCAAACCTTTTTATTAAGTTAAACAACACATTTTTATTAAATACAACATAAAACGTGTTTAACAAGTTTGGAAACATCATTATGGGCGGGATAACAAATTTAGCAAAAGGTTTGTTATTATATACATATATAAAGGGAGGATCAAATGAGACCACGTTTTATGGTGAGACAGTGTGGACTAATCTCAACCCTCCCTGTTTACATCAAAGGCTAGGAATAATTTGGGATAACAATATATTAGCCATTTAATTAAATCCCATAAAGGGTAAAATTGTCAAAACATGTGAGGTACCTTCCAAATATGGAATCAGTTATTAGGAGAGAGAAAAATCACGTTGGAAGAGAGAAAATCACGTGGGAAGAGAGAAAATCGCGTTGGGAGAGAGAAAATCCCGCATGTGCTCTGCCATGCAGTATGTAGGGATGGCAATGGGGCGGAGCGGGTAATTGAATACCCGGACCCATCCCGTGCTAGTTACCCCGCGCCTCGCCCTGGCCCGTGCCCCGCCATGGGTCCAACGTGCCCGCCCTGTGCGGGGCGGGTTCGCCCCGCCCCGTCCCGTTTTGAATTTTTTGAGCCTAAAATTAGTTTAACAAAGTGTAATTTTTTTTATTTTTTTGTGAAATTTAAATATATTTTTATATTTTTATAATATTCTATAATGTATTATTGTAAATGTATTTTTTTTGTGAAAGCTAAATGTATTGTTTTATTTATATATTATCCTATAATATTAATATTAGTGTATATATATATACTGGGGCGGGGCGGGACAGGGCAATTACAATACCCAGACCCGCCATGCCCCGTCTACGGGCCGGGTCTGCCACGCCCCAAACACCACGGGTCAGGTCGGGTCAGGGCCGGTCATGTCTGTATTGCCATCCCTAGCAGTATGCTGTACATTTATCAGTGATTTGCTGTATACTTAACACTATTTTCTTTGTATGTTTAACATAATTTTCTTGCATAATAAAATGGTCAAACAAAAATATGTGGGGACCGTGTATCAATTAAATCAGGTATAGAAAAGAGAGAGAGAGAGAGAGAGAAAAACACGCTCATTATTGTATCTTGTATATTTAACATATATTTATTGTATATTTAACACTATTATGTTGTATATTTTAACATATTTGTACCGCATATTATAATTGTCAAACAAAAATATAAGTATACAACAAAAACACATATAAGTATACAACAAAAAACATAAGTATACAACAACATAAATACATACATCAAAAATTAACTACTTATACAACAAAACACGTATAAGTATACATCGAAAAATATATAAGTTTCTGATAATCCTCGGCTGGGTAAATGCAATGAGTGACACGACACGATTACAAACGCGATTATAGAGACAAAAAACACGATAAAGCATAACACGTTGTGACGCGACACGATACACGGTACACGAACACGAATACGAATACGATAGTGTGACACGAACACGACACGATAGCACGATTTGCCACCCTTTCACACTGCCTCCTCGTAGGCCCTTGTTTTTTCACGTCAGCATCGTCTTCCTCACCAATCCTCCAATCCTGTCCTTTATTCTCAAAACCTCAAATATATCTCTCAAACTCCGCGGAATTCGAGCAAATGGGTTTATGTAATTATGCTTTAAATTAGATATGAATTCTGAAAATTTGGGAATTGCGTAAGACAAACCAGATAATTGAGGGAGATTGCTATTTGTGAATGGTGTCAACGGAGATGGTGCAAGAAGAGGAAGAAAGGGTTGATAATCTCATTTTTATTTGTGTATTGTTCTCTAAATTATTATTGTTATTCTAGTATAGTCAATTCCATCAAATTTTGAATTTCTAAATAAAGTTAGACTATTATATTATAACACTTATCAATAATTCGATAATTATTCCTGTGGATACGACAACCTAACTTTCACTATATTAAAACTTGACACCGTAAACTTGTGGTTAGAAAAATATCTAACAAGTAACATCACTATTAAGTACCGACACCCCATACCTCGCTTGGATGATATGTTGGACGAGCTTCATAGGTCTAACATCTTCTCCAAGATAGATTTAGGAGCAGATACCATCGATTCGATGCGGGAAGGAGATGAGTGGAAAGCGGCTTTTAAGACCAAACATGGTTTGTATGAGTGGTTAGTTGTGCCGTTTGGGCTAACTAATGTACCAAGCACATTATGAGATTGATGAACCATGTTTTGTGGGATTTTATTGGGAAATTTATCGTGGTTTACTTGATGATATCCTCATCTATAGTAAATCATTGTATGGACATTTAGATCACTTGCGGGTCGTATTAGAAGTGTTAAGAAAAAAGCAACTATATGCAAATATCAAGAAGTGCACATTTTTTTCGAGCAATTGATATTCTTGGAATTTGTAGTGAGCTTGAGGGGAATCATGGTGTACGAGGAGAAAATTAAGGCTATTCAGGATTGGCCTAAGCCAACATTGGCCAGTCAAGTCTGTAGCTTCCATGGGCTTGCGAGTTTTATCGGAGGTTTGTACGAGATTTTAGCACTTTCGCAGCGCCGTTGACGGAGACAATTAAAAAGAGTGTTGTGTTTCAGTGGGGTGAAACCCAAGACAAGACATTAGAATTGCTTAAAGAAAGATTAACACATGCACCTTTGCTAGCATTGTCGGATTTCACCAAGGTTTTTGAGATCGAGTGTGATGCATCAGCAGTTGGGATTGGAGCCGTATTAATGTAAGAGAGGCGGCCGAATGCATACTTTAGCAAGAAATTGAGCGGGGCAGCCTTGAACTACCCGACGTACGACGAGGAGTTGTACGCTTTAGTTTGGGCCTTGAAAATGTGGCAACAATATTTGTGGCCGAAGAAATTCATAATCCACACTGATCACGAGTCATTAAAGTATCTCAAGGTGTAGCAAAAGTTGAACAAGCGACACACACACTGGCTTGAGTTCATCGAGATGTTCCTTACGTCATCCAATACAAGCAAGGTAAGATTAATGTTGTAGCAAACGCGCTATCTCGGAGGTGCACTCTTATCTCTACTTTAGATGCTAAAATTCTTGGGTTTGAACATATTAAAAAGTTGTACTTGCATGATCTTGACTTTGTTGAGTGGTTTGATGAGTGCGAAAAAGGGACGGTGGATAAATTCTATTGACATGATGGTTTTCTATTTCGAGAAGATAAATTGTGCATTCTGAATGTTCATTGAGGACTTACTAGTGAGGGAATCACATGGTAGGGGTCTTATGGGACATTTTGGGGTAGCTAAAACCTTAGCAGTCCTGCAAGAGCATTTTTATTGGTGACATATGAGCGTGGTGTTGAACATATTTGTACTAGATGTGTTAGTTGTAGGCAAGCTAAATCTCGAATTCAAAACCGGGGTCTTTACACGCCTTTACCCATTCGACAATACCTTAGGTTGATATTTCTATGGACTTTGTTTTAGGACTTTCGAGGCGAACATGGGTCCAATTCTATATTTGTGGTCATGGATCATTTTTCAAAGATGACACATTTTATTCCTTGTCATAAAACCGATAATGCATCTTTGATTGTTGGTTTGTTCTTTCTGAAGTTGTGATATTGCATGGTATGCCTAGGACAATTGTTTCAGATAGGGATGCTAAGTTCTTAAGTTACTTTTGGAAGACTTTGTGGGGAAAACTGAGAACTAAATTGTTATTTTCTACTACTTGTCATCCTTAAACGGACGGTCAAACTGAAGTAGTAAATAGAACTTTATCCATGTTGTTAAGGGCTATCATTAAAAAGAATATTAAATCGTGGGAAGAGTGTTTACCACATGTTGAGTTTGCTTAAAATTGTGTTGTTCATTCTGCATCGAAGTTTTCACCATTTGAACTTGTTTATGGTTTTAATCCTCTAACCCCATTAGATTTATCACCTTTACCTGTTTCTCAGCATGTTAACTTAGATGGGCAGAAGAAAGCTGACTTTGTGAAACAGTTACATGAGAAAGCAAGGCTCAATATCGAACGGCAAACAGAGCAGTACACAACGTAGGCTAACGAGCATCGTAAGAAAATAGTGTTTGACCTGGGTGATTGGGTTTGGGTATATATGCATCCCAAATGATTCCCGGCCCAATGAAAGTCTAAATTGCAGCCTCGTGGAGATGGTCCATTCAACGGGTTGATTCATGGATGAAAGACCCAGTAACAGTACCAGTTGGTCTGGTGACAAGGGCTCGAGCAAGGAAGTTCAAGGAGGCACTCAATGTGTTGATTTAAGTCATTCAAAAGGAGACCGAGATTATGTTGCCGATGGAGAAAGATGTTCGGGTGGTTGAGTTGATTTGATTCGCATCATCAACATTCAAGAGTCCACCTCGGGATCGATCAAATGAATGATGCCATGGGATACAAGTCATGTTGCATCTTGAAGACTCGTAATCAAGTTCTCAATAGTGCCTTGTATTCGTTTATCATAGTTAGTCGTAGTCCGATTTATTTTGAGTCATTTTGATGTTTTGGAGGCCAAATAAACCTATAAGGCGCGTCTTGAGTTGATATTTTGAGTTTGGGATGAGCAGGGGACAAAATTGAAGACAAGGTCGAAGGGGCTAGCTATTTGGAGAAACATGGCCTGGTCGCGGCTTAATTACGGCCGTGTTTGGAAACAACATCACGAACACACTGGTGTGCTTATTTATACGACCGTGTTCGACAAGGGCGTGGACGAACATGGCCTGGCCGTGTTCAACAAAGACGACCGTGCTTATGGCCGCATTTTTGAGTTTGTTCAGTTTTTGTTTCCTTTTTCACTTTTTAAGTTATTTCTAGCGGGGTTAGGGTTTGAGATCTCATATAAGGGTGAACACTTGTTCTTTTTCATTAGTTATCAATTGAATTCAAATTTTACTCTCAAATTGAGTGTTTTTCCAAGTGCTTCAAGATTTATGTTTCTTGTTGCAATTATCGACTTATCGTGCAATAATCCATAATTGCTTGTAGCGTCTTCAAGATATCGAGGTTCTTGCTTTGCTAAGCAATGGGTCGAGTTTATTCCACCATGTTTATCGAACTAGTGAAGATCTTGGGCTAACAACATATTGTATTTTGGGTCGTATTTACATCGTTGCTACGGTTCACATCATGTTGGTTTTCTTTTGTTATTTAATGTGGTTTTGCGGTGTAATCGATTTGGAACATATGTCATACTTGTGATATTTCGGAAAGTCGTTATCCGATTCATGATGTAAGATTGATGGAGAAGGAAGAAGAGGTGGTAGATTTACATGTTATTGACAATGATCCCACACAACAACAAGTGGATTCTTCATATTGTCTTGTGGGAAAATTATATACGACAAATCATTCAAAACCTTTTATCCGATAGAAGTCATGAAGAAAGCTTGGAAGTCACGAAATCCGATTATCGCTAGGGAGTGGGGATCGGATCTCGATTTTGTTTCGTTTTGAGGATTATGAGGATAGTGAATGAGTTTTGGCTAAACTACCTTGGCATTTTGATGGGGGATTTCTTGCCATCGAGAAAACTTGGGGACAATGAAAAACCGTCAATGGCACAAGTGACTACATCAAACATTTTAGATCGTGCATACGATATTCCAATTTCGTGTATGAATGCGTCGTCGGCCAAAACCCTTGCGATAAAACTCGGAGACCTTAAAACTATAGATTTATCGACAAACGGCCTATTTGGAAAATTCCTTCGTTTCAATATTCGGATCGATATCACAAAGCCGTTAAATCGTATTCTTACGATTCGAGTTAAAAGAGATAACTTGTCTTTACCCCTAAAGTATGAATCTCTTCCGATCTGCTGCTTCTGTTGTGGTGTTATTGGTCATTTTTCCACAATTGCAAACACTATGACAGAAATGAATGTCGTGACACATCAGAAATGAAGTATAGACCTTGGCTCAAAGCCTCTCTCTTAAAACGTTATTCCTCACACCGTGATATCCCACACCTTAACCTCAGAAGCCACACAAACAGAAACCTCTTTGGAAATACTACCCAAGTCGAATCCTAATCCTCCTCAATTCCCCACAATTCTAAAACTGTAACCTCTTTTGCTTCACCAGTCCATGCAAAAATCCCAGCCGCAACTTATAATCAAGAAACAACCCCACCAAATGACATTATCAGAAAATCTCTACAATCCCTATCGAATTCTAACCATACTCCAAAAACCAACCAAAAACTTGCACCAGACATCCATAAAATTCTAGCCTTAGGAAATACTTAAATATCGCACACAAAATCATCCCACTACACCCAAAAAGCCAATCACAACACCTCTGCACCCCCAACCATCATCCTAGCTTTACCCCCACCTCAGAACAAAACAACTCCAACTCAGCCCACATATTGGCTCCTCCTCAGTCGCACCATCCTTAGCCCACCATACCACCCATGTCCATACCACTTTCAACCCAATCATCATCCCCACCATCATATACCAAGAAATCAAAACCGAAGAATTGTTGGACCCGACTCAAACAATGCACCCCTACCAAAAAACGTCCCACACCAACCATTTTCCCTCAAACTCCAATCCATATTTTCCACGCCCACGGAAAAAAAAGGATTCGGAGCCCAACCGTGTTAAAAAAACTAGAGAATTTGATCTATTTGATGTCCCAAGTGAATTTATTTTATCGGCGGAGGCTGACGAAGTCCCTCCTTATGGAAACCAAATTGTGTCGTAATGAAATAGAGGATGCTTTAAAAAGATGAGTGCGGGTGGAAGGAGAGGTGGCTTATGCCTCATTTGTAAGAGAGCTTATGAATTTACGATGGCATCTAAGTCATTGCATCATGTTGACGGTTTTGTAATGGTATTCGACAATGGCGACTAACTGGACTATACATATGGCCACACGAGCAAAGCAAACAACTTATATGGAATTTAATGAGGGAGTTAGCGTCCGTCCCCAATTCGGAATGGCTATGCGTAGGGGACATTAATGAGATACTATATAACTTTGAGAAACATGGGGAAAGGCCACGTGATCAGGTTAAACTTGATACCTTTCATAGTGCACTTCAAGATACTCGATTGTAGGATTTAGGATTTGAGGGCTTTACACTTGCGTGGACGAACGGACAAAAAGGGGATGAAAATATCCAAGAGGTATTAGACAGGTGTCCATCAAATCAGGAGTGGGTAACGATGTTCTTGGGATTCCATGTCCAACATCTTTCCTGGGTTGCGTTTGACCACCGCCTTGATTATCATCGGCTAGAGTCATGGGGACGAAACCAAGTATCATCGTAATAAAAAAAAAAAGAGGAATATCTTCCGATTCGAAGCTATGTTAATCGATGAATCGTGCCAAAGTGTCATCGAGAATGCGTGGGAGAATCGAAATGGGGACACTGAACTTATGCTATATAGCCGATAGACTCCAAGAATGTGGCACTCACCTAACCTCCTGGGAAAAATCTTACTTTGGGAATGTGGACAAACAACTAAGTTATTGTGAGAGAATGTTTCAGAAAGCTAGCAACAAGTTAAATGCACCGAATGTAATCATAAACAGACAAAGGATTGAAGCACAATTGCGGGACCTACATATCAATCAAGAAAAAATGTGGCATCAACGGGCGCGTACAAACTAGATGAAAGATAGGGACCAAAATACAGCCTTCTTCCATAGGGTGGCTAATGGGAGGAAAAACCGAAACATGGTGGAGAGAAATAAGAACAACAATGGTGAATGGTCAAGGATTTGTGGCAAATTGAAAGCGTTTTCACTAAATATTTTGGGAAATTGTTTACTACCGAAGAAAATCTAATTATGGACACTGTTCTGGATGCGGTGGACCACAAAATGAGGGCAACAATGTCAGAAACACTAACTAGACCATTTGTAGTATATGAGATAACGACATCTCTCGGCACAAATGCACCCAACAAAAGCAATCTTGACCGACAATATACCGCTTTATTTTTTAAAATATTTTGGTCCATTATTAATCATGATATCATCTCTGTCGTTCTAATATTCTTAATGGATCAGTTAGTCCTAAGGTTCTCAACAACACTTTCATTGTTTTGATACCTAAGAAGAAAAACCCGTGTGAGGTCACTGATTTTAGGCCTATTATAAGCTTGTGTAATGTAATTTTTAAATTAATCGCTAAAACTATAGCAAACAGGCTGAAAAATGGTCCTCCACCACCTTATTTATCATACGCAGTTGGCCTTTGTCCTAGGGCGACTTATGATGGACAACGCTCGCCTTTGAGATTTTTCACCACATGCGTCACAATTCGGCTAAGAAAAAAAGGCTCATTTGCTTTTAAAATGGACATGTCAAAGGCTTATGATAGAGTGGAGTGGCCTTTTTAAATAAAGTTCTATTGAAAATTGGTCTCCCACACCCTTTTGTCGCAATGATTATGAAATGTGTCAACTTGGTGTCTTTTTCGATTCTCCTTAACGAGTTGCCAGGCAAACCTTTCTGCCCAACACGTGGGATCTATCAAAGAGACCCGTTTTATCCATATTTGTTTCTTTTCTTGCAGAGGCATTCTCATCTCTAATAAGTAAGGCAATATATGCTGGCCGACTCCATGGGATAAAAATATACCATCGAGCTCTAGAAATTTCTCACTTATGATTTGCGAATGATAGTATAATATTCGGTCGGGCTAATGACAGGGAAATATAAGTTACTCGAAAAATTATCAATGACAACGGGAAAGCTTCTGGACAAAAAAATAAGTTTGGAAAAATCGGAGATCACGTTCAGTAAATGAGTTGAAGCAAATCGACAACTTGCATTGGCACAATAACTTGGGGTGACGGTGGAGAAGCATGCACTTTATTTGGGGATTCCAACGGTCGTAGGACATTCAAAGAAAGAAATTTTTTCGCGAGTGATTGATCGAATCCACAAAAAGCTGAAGGATTGGAAAGGAAGATACATATCCGTGGCGGGCCGAATGATTCTAATTCAAGCAGTGGCACAAGCAATCCCAACTTATTTGATGAGTTGTTTCATGTTACCGGCTACCGTTTGCAATCAAATTAACTCTATCATTAGCGGGTTTTGGTGGGGCCAAGAAAAAGATGAAAACGAATACACTGGCGATCTTGGGACATTTTATGATTGGAATTTCGGGATCTTCAGTGTTTTAATGAGGCGATTCTTGCAAGACAAGGTTGGCGGCTAATTAAAGATGAGAGCTCCATTCTTTTTAAAGTTCTACAGGCTAAATATTATCCACGTACCTCCTTTTTACAAGCTACAATCAGCCATAATCTATCGTATGCATGGAGAAGCATTGTAAAGGGTAGAAAGGTTTTACATGAGGGTATCCGTTGGACAGTGGGAGAGGGAACAAAAATTCGAATCTGGGATGATAAATGGCTCCTAAACCAACCTCCCTTTAAAATTCTTTCAAGACCACTTGATGGGATGGAAGGTTTCCTGGTAAAGCAGGTTCTACACCAGGATAGCTCAAATTGGAATGATGATTTGCTTAACTAACTCTTCAGCCCGACAGAGATTCAAGCTATACATTCGATTCCAATATGTACTACAAAGAGAATGGATAAAATGATATGTCATTATACAAAAGATGGAACATATCGGGTGAAATCCAGATACAAAGTGACCAAAACAATCAAATATATTTCCCACAATCATTCGTCATCATCTGGAATGTCTCGAGGGATATGGAAATTGATTTGGGTTGAATATTCCGAGGAAAGTAAAGTTTTTTCTTTTTGTGGAAGTGTATCCAGGGATCGAGGCTATTAGAAAAATATTGTTATCTTGATTTTGATGTATTTGTTTAAATGAATTTTTACACCAAAGCAATGTCTCCAAATATTGTCCAATTATTCCAAATTGATTTAAATGATTTTTACTAATTTATCTGAGTATGTCTTGAAGTTTATTTTTGACAAAAATTGGACAATACTTCTATTTCAAGGTCAACTGGTCGCCCTCCGTGCCTGAAAGTTAAAAATTGAAATGGAAACAAAATAGTGGCCAAAACAGGTTAGGCCAACCGGTCGACCCTGAAGCCAACCGGTGTGGTCGTCCGGTCGACTTTGATTGTTTTTCACAATTTCATCTTTGTTTCAAGAAAATGCTTGGGTGACCGGTCTGAGGGATGGTCGACCGGTCGAAGCCCTGGTCGACTGGTCCAACACCCATTGGACTAGTCCAACCTTTTGATTAATTAGTTCAAATCTCCGATTTACTTTTTAAACTTTCGAATTTTCAATAGGTTTTGGTTGACCTATAATTTTGACAACAACATTCTATCCATTGTTGAGCCATTATCGCCCGATCTACTTTACATTTCTTAACCCTTTTTGTAGATCTTTTGGTCCTTCTTTTGTAGACAAAAGTGAATATGGAGGAACCTATGTTGGAGATCCAATCTTGAAGACTCTCCTATAAATAGATTAAGGTTTTGAAGGATCAAATACACCAACACAAGCATTCAAACAACAAGAAAATTTTGAGCAAACTTACTTTACTCTTTCTTGGCATTATTCTTGTTGTAATTTTAAGCCTAGTTCTACACTTGGACATCTTGAGTATTAGACTTCCTTCTTTATTACAATTGTACTTTTGAGTTGTAATATTTTTCAAAAAAGTGTAATCTTTATTGTAACTTTCAATCATCCAAAACAAGATATCCTTGTTAGTGTTCTTGTGGTAAGAACACACTTGGGTGATTTTAGGTGTTGAAGAGTGTGGTACTCTTCATTGTTGTGAAGATTGTGGTAATCTTCGTAGGTGGTATTGTAAGAAGAGTGCGGTACTCTTTAAGGTAAATGTTTGTAATTGTTTGATATCAATAAAAGTTTATTCTTTTTGAAATCCATTCCGGACATACAGGGGTGGTAGAAGATTAGGCCCAGGTGGGTTGAACTCACTTTGGCGGAGAGCAGCAAGGCGATCTGGGCCCTGGCTGGCCCATTTTTTTTTAAAAAAAAAATTTAGTGAGGATTTTTTTAAAAAAAAATTAGTTATAATTTGTATTAATTTTTCTTGGATTTTCTATCCGCCCACCCCATTTTTCATCGCCCACCCTAGTAAAGCGTCCGGCTCGCCCTTGGTTGAACTTCTATAAATTATCGTGTGTTGTTTATATTTCCGCACTTTTTTAGACATCATTCTCATATTCGAAAAAGGACAAAAATTGAAAAATCGAGATAATCTCTTAACCCACTCTAGATTATCATAGCGACTTGGACTAACAGAGACATCGAGCTCAATCCGCTCCGTAGTAGGTGTGGAATGGACATGGAGACGGTTGAACATGCTTTACGGGATTTTTTTTGGAGGGATTTTTTTGGGGTGTTTGCCCTCTTCGCTTAACCCTCCTACCAGTGGAACAAAGAGGGACAATTGGTGATTGGGTTGAACTCATTAGGATACAAGGAGACAATAAGAGCTATGTGTTGTTTGCTTTTCCCTTATAGGCAGTCTGATGGGCAAGGAACATAGCTAATTTTGAGGGGCATATGGAAGACCAACAACATTACATACATATGGCAATATCCAGGTACGAAGAACACAAGAAAGTGGGGAATTGAAGTTGAATCGGATTGGTTGGAAATTTAATGAAAAGTGGATCTCTTTGGATAGTAGTATGGCCAAAATAAACACTGATACGACCATTCGATCTAATGAGGGAACATGGGTCGGCATTATTATACGGGACCACAAAGGCCAAGCCGTGAAGATGTTGCAAAAATGGATGTCCACTGAATATAGTATGAAACTGCGGAGACTATAGCATATATGGAAGGATTGACGTTAGCTCGAGACCTTTCACTAAAGAAGATGGTGATAGAGACAAACAATATAACTCTGTTCAACAAGACTGTAAATCATTCGGACGACCTATCATATCCGGGGTACATTATGAATGATATCGTTGATCTTTTTCTTTATTTCATTCTGTTATTCCTAGTTTTGTTAAGAGATCGGGAAATACAATTGCCCACCACTTAGCTCATTTTGCTTTTTCTATTTTCGAAGGCAGTCTTTGTTGTCGGGGATATACTCGGACCATTTGGTGGATCTTCTCTGTTTGGAGATGGCCCCTTGATTTAATCCAATTATCTTTTCCCTCAAAAAAAACAAAAGAAACCATTTTAATTACAAAGTTATAACCAATATCTTATAAGATCTTTCATATTATTTTTTCCAATTACTTCAACCACTTATTTAAAATAAGTTCTAACATTTTATGAGGTCTAAAATACTCTTATAAGATGTAGGAACTTATGAGATCTTGTGATAAGCTTATCCAACCACTCTATAATTTCTATGATCTAATTAATTTTCAGTTTAAAATTTATGTGCCTAAAGTACACATTTAAGTGGAAGAATAAAAGAAAGACAAAAACTTATATAAGATTGTTTCACGGATTATTTCCCATAAGACGGATCATGCCCGCCTGCTCGCCCACCCCACCGGCTATATTTGGGTTTTTTTCCGCTGCTTTTATTCTCCTCCACCCAACAAGACCGCTCTACCCTCAGAGCATTTGTTTAAATGAAAAAAACAAGCATTTTTTTTTAATAAAAGTTGGAATTAGCATTTCTAGTCTAGTAAATCAGAAGATCTGATTTTTCCCAAAAACCGAAGTAGCATTTTAATTTATTTTATCTTTCTGCTACAAATGTCTTCTCTTTTATGGCGGCCTCCTTCAATACCCTTTTGGAGCTGCAATCCGGTGGATCTTCAAAGATTGAAAAAAATAATTATTTATGAGCAACACCAATATCAATAAGTATAAGCCCTGAGCTAGGATCGTCTACGATTATTACTTTAACCGGTAGCCAAAGAAAAAGCTCTTCTTGTGACAGCCCTTTGATGCCGGTGAGACTACCATAGGTGAGATTTGCACGCACGTTGCTCTCGTAGAAAGCCATGGTGTCGAATTTGGTCAAGCACGGCCCGTCGAGAAATACTTCGAGCAGGCCCGAGCCCGAAAAACTAGATTTAATCTCCTTTGGGAGCAGGCTCGCGGAGGCCCATGGATTTCAGGTTGTCATGGATGAAAAAAAAACAAGCATTAAAAGGTAATCTCCTGCTAAATCAATCTACTTGAATCTGCCTATGCACACTCACCATGAATACGCTGAGCCAATTAAATAATCTTAGGCATGATGGTGACCCTCATGGCGTGAATAGTAGACAAAGTGGTGTTTTCAAAGAGACCCACAAGATTAGCCGCCTCTGAAGAGTAGAGATGTTAAGCAGTGGCCACTGCTAAATTTTATGCGCGCTCAAACGGCTGAACGAACTTTGGCTAAACTGCCACTACTATGCGGGAAATTTGTGATATCTGGCGACCTCCCAACCCTAACCCTAGCGGGCTAAATTTAAGCAGGCCACTATCGGACACAAGCCAAAAATTATTTTTTTATTTAAATCTATTTTTTATACTAAAGCATGTATAACAATATAACATTCAAACTAAATATGCAAAACTAAATTACACAATTTTTTTATGTTGCATTACAAGGATAAAAAATTTAAAATTCAAATACAATCAACATCATCATTAATTAATTATCGTCAAAGGCTTTGAAACTTTAAGAACATACTTACTGCAATAAGAGTTAAAACAAAAATATGTGCAATGAAAACTCATTTCTAAAATGAAAATAGAAACAACAAACTACAATGTACAATGATAAACACTATATAATGAATATTTTCTTAATACCTTTTGATTTTTGTCAAACAAATTAAATAAATATAAATAATGATAAAACACGATTTGATGTTCAATGTTTGTGCATGAGATAAGTTGGAATCTCAAAATACAACAAATTCATCTTTATAATTATATGCATAAAGTTTCAATTATTTGTCACGCTTAAGTCACGAAAATTTTAAACTATTTAGATTATAGTATTGTATTTATTAGAGAGATATAAATTATATAACATTTTAAATCATCATAATTGATTACATTTTAAGTCACTATAAAAATATCTTTCTTAGGAAATGTTATGTAAATTTTGTTATCCCTTAATTCACCAATCCTCTATTTTGAAAAACAAAAATACCAAAAACAAAAAAAAAAAAAAACCGGGCGGCGGGCCGGCAGGATTGGCCGGTTGGCTGGCTGGCCCGTTTAGCCAGCGGGCTAACGGTCGGGCCAAAAAGCCCCGGTTTAAGCGGGCAGAAAACCTGGCCCTAACCCTGTTTTTTCGGGCTAAACGGGCTGGCCCAACTGCCCGAGCCCGTTTAACATCTCTCTTGAAGAGCAAGGACAACGTGATTTTGGAACCTCGTGGTGGTCTTTGGAATGGAAGTTTGTGGATTAGCGGTTATGACATATTATTTTAGATAATTGAAGCTCGCTCCGTGTTCTTAGTTCTCTTTCCAAATCAGGAAAAAATAAATATGACATAGTTAAAAATATCACTTTTATAAGTGAAAGTATACATTTTTTTTAAGATAAAGTATCATATTTTTTAATACAATAACAAATTAGGAATTTGGTACAATGCCAAAAGAAAAATAAATATGACATAGTTAAAGTAATAATTTTATGAGTAAAGTATCTCATCGATCCCAAAAAGCAAAAAAAGTAGATAAAGTATCATATTTGTTAACAGTCACAAATTAGGAATTTAGTATAGTGAAGAATGAAAAATAAATATGACAACGTTAAAGTAACAATTTTTTGAGTAAAAGTATCTGATTTTTGAGATAAAGTATAATATTATTTAACACCGTCACAAATTAGGAATTCAGTATAAAGTTAAAATACCAACTACAAGTTTTAATACAAACAGGCCTTCGTCCCCATCATTCTCAGATATGGGATATAGTTGTAATACTATTTCTGACGAATTGTCTTATATTCCAGAAGCTATTCGTAAAGCTTTTAAAAAGTCAAAAAATTATTTAAAAGCCCAATGGTTTATACAGTCACATATTAAGAATTCAGTATATCTAAGAAGGAAAATATATTTGACAAGAGTTAAAGTAACACTTTCATGAGTAAAAGTATCAGTTTTTGAGATAAAGTATCATGTTCTTTAATACAGTCACTTATTAGGAATTCAGTATATTAAAGAAGGAAAAATATATTTGACAAGAGTTAAAGAAACTGTCGATCAAATTTATGTATACGAGGATGGCCAACCCTTTGCATCGACAACAAATGAAAGAGCTCAAAAACTATAAAGTATTGCTGCCACTTCCTTTTCTACCGGTTTCTTTCAGTCCTAAAGTCAATTAAGAGGATAAAATCGATCTATCTTTCCGGCTTAGCCGAACTCCTCACCTGGAGTGACTGAAGGATATTCGATCCAAACTCGAACCAAAGCGAATTCTTTTCTCTATTGTATCCTCATCGACATCCCCTTACGATGATTCAATAAATTTGGGTTGTGAGAGCCGAAAGTAGACTGGCCGTGTTTCGGGAAAGCTGTTCCGGTTCCTCCAAATTGAGGAACAGAATCGGAACCGCTCTCGCGGTTCGGTTCCAAAACCGAACCGCCGATTCGGTTCCCAAATCGGAACACGGTTCCTATACGATTAGGTTAGGTTTAGGTTCCGTTAAACGGAACCTTTTGTTTTTAATTTTATTTAGATAAAATATTTAGCAATTTAGTTTAAAATAAAAAGAAAAAAAGAAAAAAAACGCGAGCGTGATTCATCTAAAATATTTCCATCAGAACTAAACGTTTGCTCTACTTCAACAGTTGAAACGGGGCATGCCAAAACCTCTTTTGCGATGATTGAGATGATTGTATAAGGTTGAGTTCTTTGTGACCACCATTTCAAAATATCAAAGTCTTCAATATCTATTTCACTAAACTCGAAAAAGTAGTTAAATAATTCTCAAGCTCTATATTTGAGCTAGAAGAACCCTTGGGCGTTTACTTTTTCCTAAGTAATCGTTGTGCAATATTAAAAATATCATAATAAACATTTTACATTTCTTCTAGAATGTATTTACCAAAACAAGATTGTTGGTTTTAACCAAAAAAAATGGTTCCATCACGGTTCCATATACGGTTCTAACCATAGGTTCCACGGTTTTGAGACTAGGAACCGGAATCGATCTACACGGTTCGATTTCGGTTTTGGAACCGTTGACCACGATTCTGGTTTTAGGAACCGTTCACCACGATCAGTTAGGTTTGGAACCCGATTTGATTCCATTTGGCCGGTCTAGTGAAACACATTCAAGCTCAAAGCTGGGTTGTCATACCAACTACAGAAACCGGTTCACCTCACTCGCTCGCCCACCATGGAGTTATGAATGAAGCTCTTTCCGCAAGCAGGCAATAACACTACTTTGTCCCCGAACTTCTCAATGCCGAAGAAAACAGTAACTTGCAAGCGGAACAAGCGAATGAATGGGTAAAAGCTTTTACTTTGGCCAAGGGGTAAAGATCATTTTCCTTATTCTATCAAATATGTAAGAAAGTCACTCACTTATAGTTGTAGCACCTTCCACACTCTAACAAGTTAGCAATAAATTACGGACTCGTGAATCAACAACTTAACCTCCTTACTTTAACAAGAAAGTAACTTAAATAAATTACTTACTCTATTCAGTAAGTAATAAAGCTTGATTAAGGAAGGAATGAAATGACTTGTTCTACGTGTAAAAGTATATATTTTGAGATAAAGTATCATGTTTTTTAATATAGTCATAGATTAGGGGTATAGTTAGAGTCAGTAAAAAAGTCCGGCCCGTTGGTCAGCAATTATCGCCCTAATAATAGGCCGGGTGGGCTGTGATTTTGCAAGCCCGAAAAAAGTCGGGCCTATTTGGCCCCGCCCATTAGGCCCAAAACACCAGGGATGCCCGAAGCAAATCAAGTGTATTTTTAATACATGGGCTGGGCTCTCCAAAATAGCAGCCCCAAGAAATTTCGGCCCGGCCCAGACAAATTGACATTTCTAGGTCTAGTACAGTGAAAAAAATAAATAAAAATATGACAGAGTTTAAGTAACACTTTAATGAGTAAAAGTATCCATTTTTTGAGATAAAATATCATGTTTTTTATACATTCAAAGATTAAGAGTCTAGTACAGTGAAGAAGAAAAATAAATATGACGAGCTTTCGAAATTTATAATAATTTATGAATGACGTTATATACATGGTTATACTAAAATTGCATAGCAATCACTAGTGGTCTAGTGGTAGAGTGGAACCCTGCCACAATACATACTTGGGTTCGATTCTCAGTTGGTGCATTTAGTAGCATTTTTTTTTAATTTACCAGGGTATGGATCCAGATCTAGATAAGATCCTAAGACGATCCTATGGGAGACCATCTCGAAAGAAACTATTATTTTTGTTAAGTTTTTTTTTTACTATTATTTAATCCTTTAATAGATTTCTACATATCTAAGAAATAACTAATTTTCACAATAGATTTCTTTCCGCTGTGATTTTTAGCTTTCTTGTACATTATATCTTTTAATTTTCTCCACGTTTCTAGCACTATTTACTCCATTTAGCAAGATTTGAAATTAAAGTAAAAGTACATTTAGAGAAATGAAAATGCAAGTATAGAGTTTTTTGAATTTTTGTTGAAGAATGTTCTTGGGGATCATGCTTCTCTTAAATTTAAAATTGACATGGGCCCCTTAAGTCAGTTTTTTTTTGAGAAACAAATAGCCAAGAATAACGGGTGAGCTTCCTTCGGATAAAGCCTATCAAAGTTATTATTTGGGTCATTCATTTGTATGGACCAATTTAACTTATTTTTAGCCCATGAGTCACTTGGTCCGTTGGGTGAATTGGAAGTTAACCTGTTGGCCCAAATACTTTTAAACTCATTCGTGGTCCAACAAATATGACTATATGACTATTGCCCCACTTTTCAAAAAAAAAAAATAGTTTTTACGTTTTTCGGTATTTTTGAACAAATTTATGCTCCGCCCTTTTTAGACAAATTTACGCTCCCGCCAAATTTTCCGGACTCTATTACGTTGTTGTTTCAAAATTGTTTCGAACATGTTACTTCTAATAAAAATTATGTGAAAAAATAAATTTTGCCCCCGTTAAATAATACATTTTATGTTTGAAATCTTATAAAAATCAAGAAATATACACATAAAATAACACATATTAAAACCAAACAAATTGGAAATAATATATTAACAACATGAATAAAAAAACATAATTCAATTTTTGATTCAATGCATGAAAACACATAAGAAACATGGAAACAACCAAGAAACTACATATAAACAAACCAGAAACATTACAGAAAACACCATATGAGCAAAAAGAGCTTAAAAATAGGTAAAAATTGTATTTAAACATCGAAACCTACGTGGAAACAACAAAGAAACATCAGAACAACATTAAAAACAGTATGAAAATAACCCAGAAACAATGTAAAAAATATTAAAAATATTACATGAATAAAAAGAGCTTAAAAATAGACAAAAATTGTATTTACACATAGAAAACTATTGGAAACAACAAAAAATATTATTTGAACAACATTAAAAATATTATAAAACAACACAGAAACAATAGAAACAATGTACAAAATAATACATAAACAAAAAAAAAGCATAAAAAATAGTAAACATTATTTTGAAACATCGAAACAACATATATAAAATATAAAGCAATACAGGGACAAAAAAAGAAAAAAAATATAAAAATAACCATAAAATATGCAAGAGCGTAAAAGAGGAAAAAAGAGAGTACAAAAGTGATGGGAGCGTATTTTGTGGTACTTTTACCGAAAAGTGGGGCAAGTGTGGCAATTATTCAAAACTTTAACACCACATCCTTTTCAAATTGCTAATGTTTTTTAGTACAGTTGGGATAGAATGAGAGGGGATTTTTCTCTATTTTCTTATTTATGGCAATTATTAATTGGAAATTATTTTCCAAGAATATCATTTGTTAAGAAATGAGATTTCTTTTCCGTTACAATGGATGAGGACGTTTATCATCAACGTACAACAGAACTATGTAACTCTTTGATAGGGCCATTGTTGCAACCAAATGATGCTAAACCATTTTCATTGAAAGCTCTCAAGTTCAAGTTGATCGAGGTTTGGAAAATCCAGAATAGTTGGCATTTGGTTCCTCTTGAGAGAGGATATTTCAGCTTACAGTTCACGAATTTGGATGACCATAATCGTGTTTTTGCTAAAGCTTCATGGAACTTGAATCCAATTACCATTCTTATTACTAATTGAATTTTGGATTTCAATCCTTATCATATTAATACTTTGGTGGCACAAGTTTGGGTACGTTTTTATGAATTAAGTATTGAATATTGGCATCATTCTTTGAACACAAAGATTGTTAGCGCGATTGGTACTCCTATCCAAATTGATGGACGTTCGTTGTCTGGTGAGGAGGGGCATATTGTTCGTGTGTTAGTCAAACTTGATTTATATAATCCTCTTCAGGTGTTTGTTATGGTGGAATGAGTAGGACATTATTATTTTGTTTCACTTAGTTATGAAAATTTGCCGGAATTTTGTGTCAATTGTTGCATAGTTGGGTACCATATCAAACATTTTCGCAGGTCAAATCTAATGAGGTACAATAGAAGGATGACGATGGGTGCAAGGAAAAAGTCCGGTTCGTGGACATTCCAACCATTCGGGATCGTGTTAAACTACTAAAGGCAAGGTGGTTGAATCGAAACTTGGGTGCAAGTAGGGATGGCAATGGGTAGGATTCGGGTAGGATTCTACATCCTCCATCCCCATACCTATTTATTATATTCATACCCATACCCATACCCATCGGGTATTCGGTTTTTCATACCCATCCCCATACCCGTGGGAGGATCGGGTATTTATACCCTACCCATACCCTCTTACCACTTACAATTGTATTTTTTCAAATTTTAGTTATTTCTTTTTTAAAGAGAAAATTGAGTTATTTAAATAAAAATATAGATATTTATTAAATTCTAAAGGAAACAATAAGGAACAAAGAATACGAGATAAGAATTAGCGAACTATATATTATAAAAATATAGCAAAATACTAAAAAGGATTAAACAAAAGTGTTAGTGGGTTAGTACATTTTGGTTGAGACTTGGGGAAAAATTATTTTCTTTAAATATAAATAAATAGAGTTGTATAAATAAAAAATATATGTAAAATATTATAAATAAATATATATGTAGATATATTATATATATATAATATTATTATTTAATCGGGTATCGGGTAGGGTATGAGTAGGATGTACCTAGACCCACCTCCATACCCATACCCGAAAAATACCCATATCCACGTACCCATTTATTTAATCGGGTACAAAACTACCCTCCATACCCTCCTCCGTTAGGGTAGGGTATCGGATCCTCCGTCGGGTTCGGAGGAAATTGCCATCCCTAGGTGCAAGTAATGCTTGGGACGATAAGATCGTGTTAAGGAGGGTGAACCTTCTTCTTCACGTATTCATACTAATAACTCTTTTGATGTTAAGTCTTTGATTCAAATGATGTGGCATAAGGATAATACGAATTTGGAGTACAAATCTGATAATGAGAATTGGATTATGGCTTTCGAAGATAATATTAGCAACACAGACAGAGCCATGGTTCTTTATCAACCACAACAACATGTTTCCGCAATGGTTATTGAGGATTCGATGATTGCAAGAAATTTAGATGAACATGGACATGCTAATGTTTTTAATAGCCTTTCTCCTAATGAGTATGTCCTTAGCCCCAACGATCCTTTTGAGGGGTTCAAGTCTATGGCCGTTGTAGCCCGGAAACGTTGGTCAGATATGGCGGATGAAGAAGATGAAGTTGATGCAGACAAATTGGAAGTTTTAAAGACCAAAATAGACACTCCTTAACTACTTCGATTGTCTTCGACTCATATGATTCGCCAGAAGCTATGAAGACTCTGATAATTGTGGCTCGAGGATCCTGGGCCGATATTCCACATGATACATCGGACCATCGGAATGATACTCAAGCACGTGCAAAAAAAAAACACATGACAATGTCATTCGAAAATCATCTAGAAATAGACGTCTATCATTTAGATTGCGATTTTAGGTTATATTTGTTGTTTTCTTTTATGTGTCTTTCTTTTTCCTATCAAAGGTTTTTCCCATTTGGATTTTATTTTGATAGGTTTTAACTTGAGACCAATATTTTAAGCTAGTCAAGCTTGGCTTGTATGTGATGAACTACATTTTCATTTTTAATAATATTTAGTATTTATTAAAAAACTTATTGGAGTCATAAATATTATTAAGTAACCCATGAAGCTCAATTCACCAATTACAACCCACGAGGCCCACTTTATAAAAAGTTTGTGTGTTAGATTAGACTCATCATCTCAATTATAAAAAGTCTCTCATTATTCATTTGAAAGTATTCTGGGTTATTTTGAACTGGTTTTAATTAAATTTCTTTATTTTGAATTATTCTCTTACAGTCGCTGACTTAAGTATTGGATTGGCCTCCTATGACAACCCTAAAGCCATTCTTAAAATTGTACGTGTATTGCATATCAGTTCTCACTCGAGGATTACCCTGACTTAGAAGTTACATTAACTCGAGTTTTGGAATTGGACAGTGGATTTGGACCGTTTAACTTGAATTGAAGTGTTTGCACTTTACGTAACATCACTATGTAATGTATCCCCACATCTTGTTTATATATAAATTTAAGGTGTGTTTAATTCGAATGTATAAGCCTTGTCAATATTATTAATTCATTTTTGTTTATTAATAAAGCATAGAGTTTCCCACACACATATATATTCAATTGCATGTATTGCTCCAATAATTTTTAAAAAATTAGATATCGCTTAATTTTATCATCTTGCAGTTGGGTTGGCAACCATATATTCTTCCCTTTTGACTTTGTTTGGAAGAAATTGTTACATTCTCCGCTATATATATATATATATATATATATATTATAGTCATCCAATGACCAATCTAGTATTTGTTTTTTGAAAAATACTAAATCCATTTTAGATGGGTGTATTAGATGCTATATTTAAAGTATGGTTATGTGCATCAATGCATGGGTCATTAAATTATATATATTCAATTTCCATATCATTATATATATATATATTCAACAATTTTTAAATTTACTTAAAGGACTACAAAATGGATAGCAAAACAGACTGGATGCCTTTGTAGTCAAGCTTCAACAAAGACAAGACCAATATTCTTCAAAAAAAACAAAAAAGACAAAACCAAAATGGTAAAAGATCAGATACAATTGAAAAAAGGATTAAAAGTAAAGATAAAGGCTGGGTTGAATATTCTACAGAGTATCCATTGTCCACATGTTTAATGATAGTGTGTTTCTTTCCTATTTTAATTTTTACAAAGTTTAAGCTAGATTAAGAAATAAAAAGCTAAAAAGATGACTAAAAGATTCTTCCTTTAACTTGAATTAGGCTAATGATTTTTTTGAATCGTCAAAAGTTTATATTTTGCTAGAAAAACAAAGGGGCAGCAGCCCCGCAAGATTTTTATTTTTTTAACTATATTGATCATTTTAAATTTTAAAATTATTTATAAGGATATTTTATATTTAGCCTGCACTATTATTATATTTTTATGTTGTTCGTCCTTCAACTGTAAAATTCTACGTCTGCCACTGCTTATATATCTTTGATATCTAATTGTTAATTAATAATTAATTCAAAAACACATTAAAAATTTATAGACGCGGTATGACATTGATTCCTAATCGGCACTAGGGATATTCAGCGAGAACACATTCGGAAAGAGTGACAAAATAAATGACACCAAAGACATCGAAAATAGTAAAATCTTTTCACACCTAGATGGGTTAAAAATGGGAATCAAACCAAGAATACCAAATAATAGTGCACAACGATAAAAATAACACACAAGGGTTTTTAGGTGGAAAACCCGAATTGGGAAAAATCGCAGGACCGTAGTCCAGATAAATCCCCCACCAAATGTATAATAGGCTTACAAAACTCCTTCCTAAAAATAGGGGACACACAAATTATCTCAAGTTACTCAACTTGGAATACCCGAAAAAATAGGAATGCTATTTTGGATGACAACGAAAAATTACTAGTAATTTTTCTCCCTTTTTCTTCACTCAAAATACACATTTATAGGAATTACTCTACTCTCTATTTTTCCTCACTTTCTCTTCAATTGCTAATTGCTTTTGGTGTGTATTCTTCTTCTGCCCGAGGTCCCTTTTTATAGGCAAAAGGAATGCTGAGATTCTTACAAGAATTAATTGGCCAACCAATTACACTGGCCAACTGCACACGATGGCCTAATAAATGAGTTGATATTTTTTGACAAAATGATTGACATGCCTCACCTATTAGGCCTTAACCCACAAAGGTGGACTTAACAATTTTCCCCCTCCACCTTATGTGGGGAATCAACCAAACCTACTTTGCTTCTGTAAACTTCAAACTTATCTCTTGGTAAGGACTTCGTCAGCATATCCGCGCCATGTTCATCAATGTGGACTTTATCAAGCATGTCTTGAATACAATGGTATCTTACATCAATGTGTTTTGACCTTGAGTGGAATGAAAAATTCTTACTCAAGTGGATTGTGCTTTATCACCGTAGGCGTGTTTTTTTTTCTGCTTCAAGTCTAATTCCTGTATAAAGTTCTTCAACCACAACATCTCCTTGCAAGTTCCAGTTACAATAATGTATTCGGCTTCAGTTGTGGATAATGCCACACATTTTTGAAGTCTTGATTGCCAAGAGATAGCTCCCCCTGCAAATCTCATTAGGTATTCGAATGTGGATTAATTTTCTGGAATCAACATCACCGACCATATATCGCATCGTGAATCCATCTAGTACAATTTGGTCATCACCAAATCTTAAAAAATATTTAGGCGCCTCTAAATACCTCAATATCCAATGCACCGGACGGTGATCTTTTCCTGGATTAGAGAGAAAATGGCTAACAACACCAACTGCATGAGCAATATCAGGTCCAGTACATACCATAGCATACATCAAGTCGCCAACCTGAGTAGTATATGGTACCTTTTGTATTTATGCTTTATCTTCCTCACTTGTGGGATATTGCGTCGCACTTAGCTTGAAGTAGCCGTGCAAGTGAGTAGATCTTGTTGGTTTGACTTGCTTATATTAAACCTCTCAAGAACTTTATCGATATATTTTTTTTTTTTGAGATAGCGCAGAGCTTCCCCGCTTCACCTTTGGTGAGAAAGTTTTTTCAAATCAACACCCTTCTTCCGATGAAACCCTTCACAACCCGGCTAGCTTTACACATTGGTTGTAAGCGTTTCTCTTGATCTTCAACCTTGTACACCCATTTATTTTTCAGAGTACGCTTACCTTTCGGTAGCTTCACTAAGTCATAAGTGTGATTTTCCTGCAAAGAGTTCATCTTTTGTTTCATGGCCTCCATACACAAACCATTCTGATCATATGATATGGCCTCTGTGAAGCTCTGTGGTTCTTTCCCGTCAGTGAGCATTATATACTCATGTGGGCTATATCTGGTTGAAGGTTGTCTTTGTCTGGTGGACCTTCTAATCGTATCTTGGTGGTGGGCGGAGGAATATCAACAGTTGTATCATGGTGTTACTCTTGCACACCTCCTCCTTGATTCTGATTTCTAGGAGAAGAAACTGGATTTACGTCATCAGGAACATACTGGTTTAATTCAGATTTCTCAATTTGTTTGACATCTTCAATTGTGTGATCCTCAAGGAATACAACATCTTCTCACGATAACTTTCTTCTTGATTGGGTCCCATAACATGTAGCCAAATTATTCATTGTCATATCTAAGAAGAAGCATGACTTGGTTTTGTCATCAAGCTTGGATCGTTCATGTTTTGGAATATGCACAAACGCCCTGCAACCAAACACTCTCAAGTGTTTGTAGGAAACATCTTTTCCAGTCCAAACTCTATCTGGAATATCGCCACCTAGAGGAGCTGATGGAGAAAGGTTGATTAGATCAACTGCAGTCCTCATTGTAACACCCCAAAAGGATTTGGGCAAATTGGAATGTGACAACATACATTTGACTCGTTCATAAAATGTCATGTTCATCTTTTCTGCTACGCCATTATGTTGAGGAGTTTTTGGAACACTCTTCTCAAGCTGATTCCATGATCCTTGCAATGTTACTCAAATAGACCCTAGTATTCACCACCATTGTCAGCACGAACTCGCTTTAGCTTCTTTCTTGTTTCTCTTTCAACATTTGCTTGAAAATGTTTAAAGATATCCATAACTTGATCTTTAGATTTCAAAGAAAAGCACCAGACTTTTCTAGAGAAATCGTCAATAAATATGACAAAATATATTGCACCACCAAGATTTCTATCTTTCATGTAGCACAAATCAGTATGCACCAGATCTAAAGGATGAGATTCTTGAAGGAGAAAAACTCTTAAAAGCAACTCTGTGTTGTATTCCAGTTAAACAATCAACACAAGTTTGTAGGGCATATTGGTTACCTCTGGGAGAAGTTTCTTTCTAGTTAGAACTTCCAAGCCCTTCGACTTAGATGTCCGAGCCTTGTATGACATAACTCAATGATGAACCTTTATCAATGGCATTCACCTCTTCATTGGACAATCTGGCATGCATCAAGTACAGAAAAGTCTCGCTACGTCCCTTAGCTATAATGAGAGAGCCTTTGGTGAGCTTCCATTTTCCTTCACCAAAGTGATTGTCATAGCCGACATCGTCAAGCTCGCTAGTGGAAATACTATTCAGCTGAATGTCAGGAATATATCTGATATCCTTCAGCATGAGTTTGCTTCCTGTATCAGTGTTCAATATGATGTTACCTATGCCAACGACCTCCGTCATACCATGGTTGGCCATTCTGACTTTGCCAAAGCTACCACCGGTATATGATGTGAACATATCACGATGAGGTGTGATATGATATGAAGCACCTGAATCAATAATCCAGTTTGTCTGCTGGCATGCAAGACTGATACAAGCATGATCACAAATAATGACAATATCGCCATCAACTGTAGTGGCAGTAGTATCTTTGTCATCGATCCTGGTTTCATTATTTTCATTCTTTTAATCTATTTTCGTCTTTCTGCAATCTCTCTCATAGTGATTTGGACCACCAAAATAATGAAATTTGAAGTCCTTCTCGGATTTGGACCTCCCCCTAGATTTCTCTTATATTTTAAGAACCTCGAACTTGCTCCTCCCTGTTTGTCATTTTCGAAGCTACTAAAGCTTTTGAGTCGAGAAAAATGTTCTAGCTCCTTTCTCGGACTCTTTATTAAGAAGACAATCTTTGACTATCTCCACAGTCAGTTCACCATTCGAGGCTGAGTTACTGTCTGACACCACAAGCGTGTCCCAACTGTCTGGTAACGACCTGAGCATCGATAAAGCAATTAATTCATCATCAAATGATATTTTCATCTTGGTGGATTGATTTATTAGACCTGCTACGTATTTAGGTGCTCGTCGTCATGTTCGCACATTCCGTATATCCGAGCAAATAAGTTTTCTAATAATAAAAGCTTTGTTCAAAGCATTTTTCCTCTCAAACATGGCTTCAATATTTTTCCACAGAACATCAGCTTTTTCCTCATTTGCAAAATCATGGAAAATGCTCTGCTCTACAGATTTTCTGTGTAGGATTTTCCACTCGTCATCACTCGTATCTTCTGGTTTGGTAGTATCACATTTCAAGGGCAAATAAAGATCATTGAGTAGAAAAGATGCAACATACTCAATTTTCAATTATTGTAGTTGAATTCATTGTGTTTGAACATCCCACCAATATACTCGGTTTTCAAATATTGTAGTTGGATCCATTGAGTTTGAACATCCCACCAACAGATGTCGATTCCTTCATTTTGAATCCACAATAATGTGGCTCACGATGCAGTTGTTGGGAAAGAGTGTCAAAATTGACACCAACACAATGAAAATAGTAAAATCTTTTCCCACCTAGTTGGATTAAAATGGGAACCAAACCAAGAATACCAAATAATAATGCAAGGCGATAAAAATAACACACAAGGGTTATTACGTGGAAAAACCCAAATTGAGAAAAATCACGAGACCGTAGTCCAGATAAATCCCCCACTAAATGTATAGTAGGCTTACAAAAATCCTTCCTAAAAAAATATGGGATACACAAATTATCTCAAGTTACTCAACTTGGAATACCGAAAAAAATAGGAATGCTAAGAATGAAATATTACTACTAATTTTTCTCCCGTTTTCTTCACTCAAAACATACTCTTATAAGAATCACTATACTCTCTATTTTTCCTCACTTTCTCTTCAATTGCTTATTGGTTTTGGTGTGTATTCTTTCTTCCGCCCGAGGTCCCTTTTTATCGGCAAAAGGAATCTTTGAGATTCTTACAGAATTAATTGGCCAACCAATTACACGGTCAACTGCACACGATGGCTTAATAAATGAGTTGATGTTTTTGACAAAATTATTGACATGCCTCACCTATTAGGCCTTATCCCACAAAGGTGGACTTAGCAAAACCCTCCCACATTTAAGCCGATTTAGATAGGAAATTGAGTACAATTGCAACAAATTTTATACTTTTATAATAAAGTTGGAATGAGCATTTATAGGTTTTGAGTGTTGGACCTCTAGCGCTACTCGGATTGACGACTGTCCCCACAAACCAACACGAGTCTTTTCTAGCACGCTTTGTCCTCACTCACGCGCACCTTGGAAAACTTCCCAGGGGGTCACCCATCTCATGTCTACTCCAGGTCAAGCACGCTTAACCTCAGAGTTTCTATGTAATGGGCACCAGAAAAGAAGATGCATCTGTTGGTATAGGTAGTCCAAATCATATCTTTTAAGCTATCCTTTAACTATGCAATCCAGCGCTCATGAGTTCGAATCGCGGGCGCGCCTCGTGCCTCTTTCAAAGCCCATTGCAGGCAGGATACTGGACCAAATCCCAACAATCCCCCTCCTAGCACCTGCCAGCATCTCAGCTCAAGTGCTTGGCAACCTTCGATGTCCGCCAAACTTCCTCAATTCTAACGCCAACTTCTTGATTCAAGCGTCGCGGCGTCGCCTCTCGATTCGGCCCCCAAAGAACCTAACCTACACCTTGATTCGGCCACCTGGCAACCTACCCGCCGATTACGGTCCACCAAAGCAACCTACACCTTGATCCCAATCTATTTACCTCGATTCCGACCACCGACAACTTACCCTTCGGTCCACCCAAGTAACCTACACCTTCGATTCAGTCCATTTTTACCTGAGTTCCGGCTACCTGGCAACCTACCCTTCACTTTTGGTCCGTTTACCTCCATTTGCACCAAAGCATCTCGGTTCCACCGCTCCTGGCAACCTCCGTTGCGGCGTCTTCCAAGAGAATTCGAACTCGTGACCTGCTCGATACCGAGTTGTTGGACCTCAAAGCACTACTCGGATTGATCGTGTCCCCACAAACCAACACGAGTCTTTTCTAGCACACTTTGTCCTCACTCACGTGCACCATGGAAAACTTCCCGAGGGGTCACCCATCCCATGTCTACTCCCAGGCCAAGCACGATTAACCTCAGAGTTTCTATGTAATGGGCACCAGAAAAGAAGATGCATCTGTTGGTATAGGTAGTCGAAATCATATCCTTTAAGCTATCCTTTAACTATGCAATCCAGTGCTCACGAGTTCGAATCGCGGGCCGCGCCTCGCGCCTCTTTTAAAGTCCATTGCAGGCAGGATGCTGGACCAAATCCCAACATTGTGGATGAGTTATTATCTAATGTTCAATTATATATAAAACCAATTAAGCCCATGAAATTAACCTAATAAAAAAGAATTAGAGAAATTGCCTGAAATAACTCTCCTTTTAGGAAAAAAAAGACATTGTTTATGCTCACATCACTTTTAACTCTTTTTTTTTTTACTTTTCTACGAACCTGCATATTTTTTGGATTATTTTTACGCTTTTTTTTATCTTTTTATTCATGTATTGATTTATATGTTATATATGTTGTTTCGATGTTGTTTATATTTGTTTCTTAGTTGTTTCTATATTGTTTCGATGTTTCAATACAATTTTTACCTATTTTTTACGCTTTTATTGTTCATGCATTATTTTATATATTATTTCTGTTGTTTTTGGGTTGTTTTCTATAATGTTTTTAATGTTTTTATGATGTTTATTTGTTGTTTCCATGTAAGTTTTAATGTCTCTATGCAGTTTTTACTTTTTGCCTATTTTTAAACTCTTTTTATGAATGTGGTATTAATTTTCTATATTTGTTTATGTTGTTTATGAGTTGTTTCTATACTGTTTTTAATGTTGTTCTGATATTTTTTTTTGTTGTTTCAAGGCAATTTTTACATATTTTTAAGTTATTTTTATTATGTGGTGTTTTCTATATTGTTTTTGTTGTTTCTAGGTTGTCTCTATATAATATTCAATGTTGTTCTATTATTTCTTAGTTGTTTCCGTATTTTTGAAGTTTTCAATGCATGAGAACAAAAATCGAATTGTGTTTTCCTATTCATGTATTGTTTCTATATTCTTTTCAATGTGTTATTTTAATTATGTGTATATTTTATGCGTACAGTCATGAGACAACAACGTAAAAGAATCCGAAAAAATTGGCGGGAGAAAAAATAAAAAAAAAGCGCGGTAGAAAAGTCCAAAAAATGTTCGGGAGCATAAAAAATTGTCATTTTGTCCGGAATGTGGGTCAATAGTGTCCTTAACCCAAAAAAGTAACCTGTTGGGCCTTAATGAACTTATTATTATTATTATTATTATTATTATTATTATTATTATTATTATTATTATTGTATCATGTTTAGAATTATTTTAAGATTCAATAGCATCATAGTCGTCTATAACAATGTGGTACTCGTGTCTCTAGATCCTTACACACACATCGTGCAATATCGTTGCTTGTCCAAATTTGGAAGGAACTTCATCCTTTAACAGGTGATAAGAATGAACACTAAAAGGTCAAAATTAGAAAAAGCAATTTATCAAATATCTCTGTTTTTTCAGGACCATAAAGAAAAAGAAGAAAAAAGGACCATTTGATCTATTAGGGAACTCAATTTTGAGATGAAACTTAATAGACAAATTAGTTTTGATGCCTTTGCGTGAGGGCTTGAGCAAAGACAAAGATGATGGGGAAAAAAGTAATACCATTGAACTATTATTCATAGATACACCAAAAATATAAAAAGAAAAAGAAAAGGATTAAAAGTAAAAGATAAAGACTGATCTGAATATTCTACATACGTAAAGTTGTCCATTTCCAATGGAAAGATTCAATCATTGAGAAGAAAAAAATAAAAAAACGAGGCTGATCATCAAACGATGGTAAATTCTGGGATGTCGATGTTACGTAATAATATATGAATATAAAAGATTTAGAAGTTTTCCACACACACACATATATATGTATGTATGTAATTAAGATTAAGAGCAATGATTTTTCTAAATGGTAATGGTACAAAATAGCCATTTAGGAAATGTAAAAGATTAAAAATAGTCATGTTTTGTAGACACATCTTTTTAGCAATTTTGGGGTGTAAAATGACATACATAACCTTCTAGCATGTTTGTTTAATATTTGGGTTATTTCTCTCTTTGGTACATGAAAAAGGTGGAAAGGTTTTGTGGGCCTTTTTCTGAAGCAGCATTATTTATGCATGTAAAGTTGCATGGTTGTCACCATAGTTTACTAAAACTACTATTAAAGCATGCAAATGTAAAAATTGTGGAATAACTAAATATGCAGACATTATGTAACATCCCATTTTTATAATTTCCAAAAGCAACATCCCATTTTCATAACTAAATATTTACCTACAATGATTTTACTACACTTCAAAATTTTGTTAATACTTACCGGCTAAATTGTATTTTTGGTACACTAACTTAGGGCCAATTGCATTTTCGTACACTAATTCCAGTGGTCCGACAAATTAGGACACCACTACAATAAAAATGATCTATCCCAACACAAATTTAGCGACGCTACCAAAAAGCGTCATTATAAATAAGTATTTAATGGCGCTTTTTAAAGAGCGTTGTAAATTATAGAAATTAGTGACACTTACTAGAAAGCGTTAGCATTTTAGTAAATTTAATGACATTTTTATTGAAGTGTCACTATCTTAATAAAATTAACGACCTTTTTTATAAGTGTCACGATAATTACAGAATTTACTTACGCTTTTTTTATTTGTGTCTTTAGAATGACAACGCTTAGTAAAAAGCGTCATAAAATTAATGATACTTTTAATTTACTTACGCATTTTTTTATTTGTCGCCAAATATTAAAAATTTACTTACACTTTTATTATTTATGTCATTAAAATAATGACACTTGTTAAAAAGCGTCATAAAATTGAAGACACTTTCTATTTTACTTACACTTTTTTTGTCGCTAAATATTAAAATTTTTCTTACACTTTTATTGCTTGTGTCATTAAAATAACGACGCTTTTTAAAAAGTGTCACAAAGTAAAAAGTTGGAATATCTATCCCACATCGAAAGATTGAAGTGTTGAGAGTGACTTTGAGAGTTAATAAATAGAGATTATGTGGTGTATAATTAACTAACAACAAATATATTCAAAATGAGTCAAAAATTAAATATTAAGTTTAAATTTGTTTAAAAATAATAAATAATTGATCTTTAATAAATTTTACAAAAGCTAGAAATGTAAAATTCGTCATAATTTTAGTGACACTAATTTTCAAAAGCATCGCGACTTTAAAGACGCTTAATAGCGTCCCTAAATTTAACGACGCTTTTAATGTAAGCAAAGCTTTATTTAAAATATATAAAATCTTTATGAATTGTGAGAAAATAGCGTCACCACATAATAACGCATTTGATAAAAGCGTCGCAAAAAGAAATTTACCTACGCATAGATGTTGCGTCACAAATATTTTCGTGACATCAAATTTAACAACACAACTCATGACGCTTTCAAAAGCGTAGGTAATATACCTTGTGACGCTAATAAGAGTCACCAAGTGAAAATTTTAGCGTCACTAAACACATGACTTTTTTTGTAGTGCACTAATTTATATTTTTTGCACATTGAGTACACTTGTATCGGAAATTGAAAATTTCATCGGAATTTTTCCCCAATTTCAATTTCCGACAGGTGTATTCAATGTGCAAAATATTATAGATTAGTGTCCTAATTTGCCAGACCCTAAAATTGGTGGGCGAAACTGCAACCCTAAGTTAGTGTACCAAAAATACAATTTAACTTTTGTTTTTTTAAAAAACATTACCAGAGTAATTAATTCTGTCGTAATATCCACGAAGAAATCCCTAGGTTAATTTATTATTTATTTAATTTTTTAATTATACCAATGGAAACTAATTTCGTCGACAATCTTTTTTTTAAAAAAGAAATTACCAACGAAAATTAGTGTTGTCGGTAATTACTTATGGATTTTTTCCATCGGTAATTTTTTATTTTTATTTTTATACTTCGTTTTATTTTTACCAATGGAGAATCAATTCGTTGATATTTTAATTTATTATTTTTATTATGTTCTTTAATATATAATATAATTTGAATGTAAAATATAAATTATAATATATATAATATATAATATAAATTTATATTATAATTACATACGACATTTTTAGGAGTCGGTTGCACTTTCGTCCACCAATTCTAAGTCTGGCAAATTAGGACACTAATTTATAATTTTTAGCTCATTAGTACACTTGTTGTCGGAAATTAAAATTGGAAAAAATTTCCGATGAAATTTTTAATTCGACGACAAGTGTACTTAATGTGCAAAAATTATAAACTAGTGTCCTAATTTGTCGACCTTGAAATTGGTGGACGAAAATGCAATCGACCCTAAGTTAGTGTACCAAAAATGCAAGTTAGCCATACTTACCTACACATTTTTTCGTAGGATATAAACTAATTTTTCTTATGTTTTTCTTGTGTAGATGATATGAAGATAATAATGGCATTAGTTTGAGTTATTTCGGCTCTTGTTCAAACATTACCAATATTAGATTTAGCATAAATTTTCAGCATTGTCTTAATTTGGTTATATGATATTCGCTCTATTAATGGGCTGTTGACATTGATTAACAATTATTTTAACACAAAAACTTGTGTGAGACGGTCTCATGAATATAATCCATGAGACGGATCTTATATGTAAATAAATTTCGACCCAAATCCATACCCATGAAAAGAATTCATATTTTTGTATGTGTTTAGGACCGTCTCATGAGACGGTCTCACATGAGACCTCCTCTTTAACTAAGTATATACGTCAAGTAATATTTGGAAATGGTTTACAAATTTGATGGCTCTTGTCTTGTGAGTCAAGTTGGATATTTGTAGGTTTAAATCTTGTTGGCTGCCAGCTGATCTTTAGGCACCAAAAAAGTTAGGCTAATTTCATGACTTGTTTCGATCAAACACAAAAAAGTTTAATCTCTATATATGTAACTTATCTATTTCAGATCTACATTTTATTACCACTTCTAGAGTCAATACCTCCCCAAATTTCACCTCATCAGAACCCAAAATTGAAAAAAAAAAAAAAAAATCTGTTTGAGGAAAAATAAGAACTTTCCCTTTGTCAAAATCTGTACATGACTCAATGTCACAGTTGTCTTCCTACCGAAGAGCAATAATTTCTCAGTGGATTCTTACGCCTACTCTAACTATAAAGTAACAAAACATTCATCGCCCTCAAGTCATACTAGGAATTGAATGATTATTCTTTTACAAAAAAATTGAAATGATGTGGTATCACTTCGAATACTAAATCTTATTATGGAAATTCTCTGCCAGCCACATAGAAACAGTAAATGAACAGAGCGTTGGATAAACAACACGTGAATATGCTCGGATAATGTTTGTTTATGTTTGTTTATTTAATTAAGTGAGCATAAATGAACACATTTTGAGGCTCGTGTAATAAACGAACAGAGCTTGAACAATTCTATACTCGTTTACTAAAAGCTCGTGAACAAGTTTGTTTAGTGTTCGTTTATAAATGTTCAAGAACAAGCTCGTATAATATTTTTTTAGACTTGTTCGTAAACAAACTCGTTAAGGACTCGACTAATAGCTTGACTATTTTAAAAAAGAAATAAAAATATTTTATTTTTATAAAATTAGAAAGACTCAAAGCCCTTAAGATACATAATACTCCCTAAACTCTACCCTAATACGTAATATAGTGATAATTCTCATTAAATAAGCTCTTTAGCCCATATTTTTCAACTATTTTTGATATAGTTTGGCAGGCTTGCCAATTGTTTGGTTAGTTATTTAGTTTATGCATGTTTATTTTTGACAATAATTTATATGTATTTTCATCTATAAATTTGAAAAAATGTTTGTTTGTTTATCGTTCACGAAAAAAATCAAATTTTTGTTTATTTGTTATTCGCGAACAAAGTTATTAATTGTTTACGAACATCTTGGACGCGAACTCAAAACGAACAAGTTCACAAACACATTCAAGCATTAAATTTTTTTATCAAGCCGAACACGAACAAGCTTTTTAAAATTTGAATCAAGCTTAAGCCAAACTTGAACATGTATAAAATTAAATAAACATATGACAAACAAGTTAAAGCTCGGCTCGACTCGGATCGTTTACACCCCTACTCACCACATAATAAGTCGTTAGGATTGTTGAGATAGTTGCGACGAAATCTCTCCAATATTAAAGTTAATTCCAATGACAAACGGAATACAACAAACATAAAACTCGTAAAATGTGCAAGTAGTTATAAATTTTTTGGGGAGGATTTTCTTATGATATAGTGTGGTACATTTAACTATCACTACAACATAAATGACATTAGGTAACACTCAAAAAAATGTTATCTAATGGCCATAAAATGTTACTATAGATAATAGATAACACTTTTATGGCGGCTGATTTGCCCGTCTACCTATAGTCAAAGGTATCACTTTTATTAGCTTTTAGTAACACTTTTTCTAAGTGCTACATTAAGTTTTCTATTGGTACACTTTAAAACAATATTTCTAAAGTATTACATATGAATCTTATGTAACACTTTTTTGTAGCACTTTTTATATTTGTAACACTTTAAAAAAAAATACTTCTAAAGTGTTAGATATGAATCTTATGTAACAATTTTTTTGTAGCACTTCGTAGAAATACTATTTTTGCCACCAAGTAGATTCGAACCTACGACTGTTATGTATGGAAGTGGCAATTTGCCACTAAGCTAAGTTGATTCTTATTATAACTTTTGTTTTGTTTTATATATACACATACACACAAACACACATATATATATATATTATATGTATATATAATATATTTATATAAGATTATATATTATAATATATGTATTAAATTATATTATACTTTGTATATATCAAGTTTTATATTGTATAGTATATAGTGAAAATCATATTATATTATATATTAAAGGACATAACAAATTAAAAATATAAAAATATATAAAATAAATTTATCGACTAATAAATATTCAATCGGTAAAATTAAAAATATATAAAAATATAAAATTAATTTAATGAGATAAAAAAAAGTTCTAACAAGTAAAAAAATTAAATAATAAAGAAAACAACGAAATAATAATTTATCGATTGAAAAAATTCCTAAGTAATTACGGACAACATCAATTGTCATTGGTAATTTTTTTTTAAAAAGTAAAAAAAAAAGGTTAACGATGAAATTGGTCTCCGTTAGTAAAAATTAAATAAATAAATAAATAAATAATAATAAAATATATACATGCGCATTTTTCGTTGGTATTAAGAGGGAATTAATTGTCTTCGTAAAAAATAAAATAATAAAAGCAAAACTAAAATACTTTGTAAAAAGTAAACAAAAGTTGATTAAAAAAAAACAGTATATGATGTCTACAAATTTTAGGTTTGGTGACATCAATTAATTAAATAAATCTTTGACATGATTTAATGATAGTTATATAATTTTGTGTTACTAAAATATAGCTTAAAAAGTGTTACAATCAATAAAATATATTGTTGCCAATAGTGCTTCTTAAATAAAGTGATATCTATTTGCGTTACAAAAGAAATAACAAAAATAAAGTGATACTTAAAATTGTTACATATAAGCGTTATATATTGATAAAGTGTTACCTATTTGCGTTACAAAAAAATAATAAAAAAGTGATACTTAAAAAGTGTTACTTATATAAAAGTGTTACATATTGATAAAATGCTACAAAAGTGTTACATAAATATTGTAATGTAAAAAGTGTTACAAACATGTATTATATATGTACCTTATATAAAAAGTGCTATAAAATTTATGTTATCTAATGTCATTTATGTTGTAGTGTATATGACCCATAAGTTTGATTAACCAGACGTGTCTCTTTAATTGATTTTATTAGGTTGCTACTTTTCCTATGTACTCAAAAATTTCTACGTACAACAAATTAAATTTGAATCTTTTATCATTATGCGTTGCATTTTTTTATGGATCACACATATCTGTCACGTTTATCAAATAGTTCCTAAATATACTTATGCCACGTGTATATAGATATGAAATTTAGATTTTCTGCCTCCGTTCTGTTTGATATATGTTTTTATCATGATTTTGATGATTTTATTTTTACACCAAACAAATATTTTAAAATGTTGTTCAAATACTCCCGATTGTTTTAAAATATTTTTACTAATTTTTCGGAGTATTTCTTAAAATTTATTTTCGATTAAAATTGGACAACACTTAGTTTCGCGTTGGATGGTCGCCCTATAGGCAACCCATGCCTGGAGATGTATTTTGAAACGAGAAAAACGCAAGCGGAAGAAAAATGAGCAGTCGATCGGTCGACCGGGCGTCGGCGACGGTGCTGGGATTGGTTGATTGAAACAGAACGACTGACTTGATTTTTTGAGAATGGTCGACCGGCTGGGCACAAGGTCGACCGGTCGCCCTATGTAAAGTTATGTTCTTATTTTCTAACGTCTATTTGTGACGGCGACCTGGTCGCCCTAAGGTTTTTGACAAATTCGACGGTTAGGCGGCAGACCAACTTTCCTTAAATTGTGGGATTGATTTCTAACAGCTATATTCTTGATTTTAATTGTATTTTTCTGTAGATTTTCAATCTCCAAGAGAAGCCTATACATGATCAATCATCTCCTATAAATAGAGGAAGTTTTGGAGCAACCAACACAACAATTGAGATATTATTCTTGTTGTAATTTGCCTAGCTTATCACTTTCACATCTTGAGGTCTAGGCTTTATTTTTGATTACACTTGCACTCAAATTGTAATATTCATTATCGAGTTGTAATCTTAATTTTGATCATCATTCAACACAAGACATCCTTGTGAGTATTCTTGTGGAAAGAATACACTTGGGTGATCTAGGTGATAGGTGTTTCAAAAGTGTGGTGCTCTTGAGGTGTTGAAGAATTTGGTGTTCTTCAAGGTTGAAGAATGTGGTAATCTTCACAAGGTGCCGTTGGAGATTGTGGTAATCTTCAAGAGAGATTGTGGTAATCTCAAAGGTGGTGTTGTAGAAGAGTGTGGTGCTCTTCAAGGTCAAGGCGGAGAGACACGGCTCGGCCGATCTGGGCCCTGGCCCAAATTTTTTTTTTTTTCAAAAAATATTTTTAGTGAGAATTTTTTTAAAAAAATATTTAGTTATAATTTGTATTAATTTTTATTGGATTTTCTATTCGCCCACCCCATTTTCGTGTATCGGCCCACCCTAGTAAAGCGTTCGCTCCGCCCTTGTTCAAGGTGATGTTGTAAGGTGTTGTATTAATTTTGGTGATTAATAAAATCTTTTTCTTTTTGAAATCTATCCTGGATATATTGGGGTGGTAGAGGATTAGACCCTAGGTAGGTTGAATCTCTATAAATCGACGCGTGTTGTTTACTTCCCGCACCTTTATTATTGTATCTGTGCTTATTTGTTTAGAAAAAGAGGGCATAATCGAAAAGATGGAGATAATCTATTCACCCCCTCTAGATTATTGTAGCCACTTGAACTTACAGTTCCTACTCCGATTCATGTATTCAACATAAAATCAACAACCCCAAAACCCAAATTTTAGTGGGAAACTTCACATGACCTTCACATTCCCCACACTTTCCCAATTTGATTTCACAATTGTAAGACACCTAATAATGCAAATGTACCCCAATTGCATGCTAGGGCTCCCCACCAACCCAACTCACTTAAATTTGTTTCATATATTTGCTCAAGCATTTTGTTTTCCCTTTGGCCCTCCAAGAAAGATTAATCATTTCATATTTTATTTTTGACAAAAATAGACTAGACAATGGCTTCATTGCTTGGAACCAATTGTCGATCTTGTGTTATATTCGACACAAGTTGAGTAAATATGTCGATATGATTGAGGGTGAATAGATGCCCATTTTCAGGTGCTCCACTTTGTCATGCTCAATTAGCCCATCTCTATGGAAAGGCAATTTTTTTTTGTCTAGATACCAACTTGGTCTGTTTCACATGATTTTATCTTCATGTCATGACATAATTGAATCTTGAAAATATTGGGAAAAAGGGATTAAGGATTAGGCCTATAGCTGTCGAATGAAATCACTTATGGGGATATGATCATTGGAGAAGAGATCTCTTAGCCTTGTAGGCTAACAAAAATGATTAGCATTTACAGAACAAATGACACTCGAAAAAAATTCTCATCAATATATAGGTGGAGGATGTTAAGAACGTGCTAAAAAACCAAATGACAATGTCATTGTTAAGTTGGTTTTTATACCAATGTATTGAGTATTCTAGACTAGGATTTTGCGGGGTTTTCAAGTATTTTAGCGTCGTTTGAGTCAAGTTTGTGTCATTAGTTGTCATTTGAGAGTCGAGATAGGTCTTGGATGCCGAAATTGATGAAAACAGCGAAAAACGTGTTTGGGTGGAAGAAATCGCATTTGAAGAAGAGGAAAAGAGGAAAATCGCATTTTTGGGCTTGAGTCATCTTAGCGGCTGCAGCTAAAGACCCCCTGCGGTGCAGTGGGGTGAAAAACCGGCAGCGCAATTTTAAGTAAGCGGAAATACTGCATTTCCCCTCTTAGCGCCCTTGAGCGCCTAGATGGTTCGAAAATGCGCGCAGCAGTCCCATCTTTAGAGCTGCAGTCCGGGCGGATATGAGGGACGGGCGCCCAGCCGTAATGTCTTATGCGCCAATACCGGGCGGAAATTACAATGTAACTTATTCCTTTTTCTTGGACTTTTGTGGGAGTATAAATAGAGGTCTTGGGGCGTGAAATTGGGGATCTTGGACCCTTGGGCAGCCAACAAAACAACTAGAAGACAATAGAGAAGGCTTGGAATATCTTGGGAAAGGCTTGGAGAAGAAGATTGAAGGATTCTACCATCTAGAAATAGAGAAGATTCCCCAACTCTTATTCTTATTTTGTTGCTTTCTTTATATCTTGTAAGATGTATTGTTGTATTCCTATGGATTCATTTTCTTCAATTATGAGCTAAACTCTATAATTCTAGAGGGATGATGTAATCATTGTTTGAACTTATGTTTTGAAATTATGGTTTGTCAATCTAGATCTATCAATTTATTTGTGCTATTTGGATCTATTGCTTCTAAATTACTTGATCAATAATTTAGATTGTTTGGTGTATTTGATTTGACACTTGAGAGAGGTAATTGAATACATGACATTTGAATAGCATAACCTAGGATTTCATAGAATTGAGAGATTTATGAATCATTTGAAGTCATTTATCAAGATTCATAGTTTTTATTGAGATTTTAATTGGTGATTTTTATAGAGATATTGATTTCCCAATTGAATCTAAAATCATTTGGCACTTGAGAGAGGGGAATGATTATTGTAGAAATCTTGACTTATAAATTGGTAATTGATGATTGATGAACCATATTGACAACATAAGGGATAACTAGATTCATCATACCTCTAGAATTCATTTAATCATTTGGATAAACTTATTGATATTTTCATATTCTTGATTTATTTTTGGTATTTTTAGTATAATCAACCCCATCAAATATTGAATTTCTAAATAAAGTTAGACTACTATATTATAGTACTTAGCAATAATTCGATAATTATTCCTGTGGATTCGACAACCTTACTTCTCTATATTAAAACTTTACACGTAGACTTGCGATTAGAAAATTCTCTAACAAGTTTTTGGCGCATAGCACGGGAATAATTCATCTTATTTGCGCTAATATTATTACTTAGTAGTTTTACTTTAATTTAGATTGGTTTCTTTTGTTACAATAAGGTCATTATCATTTTTGTGTTTTCTTGTTGATGCGAAAAAATAAAAGTGCTAATTTAATCTTATTTGATCCAGAAATTGAAAGAACGCTTGAAAGATTAGAGCCGCACGAAGAATCGAATTCAAAAAATGGCGAGGAATTGGTGATGATGAAGACCGCATACCTATTGTTGCACCACGGAAAGGGCCATTCGGGACTATTTTCGACCAACCACAAATCAAAACTATTCGGGCATTGTTCGCCAACCTATCAATGCGAATAATTTTGAATTGAAGTCGGCCCTAATAAATATGGTGCAACAAAATCGGTTTGGGGTAGTCGTAGACGACCCGAATGCTCATTTGGCTATTTTTCTTGAGATATGTGACACTATCAAAATGAATGGGGTTCGATGAAGCTATTCGGTTGAGGTTATTTCCGTTTTCACTTCGTGATAAAGCTAGACAGTGGCTTCAAACCTTTCCCACTGGAAGTATCATTAGTTGGAATGATCTCACTTTGAAACATTTATGGCAAAATTCTTTCCACCTAGTAAGACACTTCAACCGAAAAGTGAGATTGCTCAATTTCATCAACTCGACTTTGAGCCACTCTACGAAGCTTGGGAGCGATTCAAAGAATTATTGAGGAGGTGTCCACAACACGGGTATGCAGATTGGCAAAAGGTTCAATATTTCTAAAATGGTATGAATGGGCATTCAAGAACTATTATAGATCTTTGCAATGGGAGGTACATTGATGGCTAAAACTCCAAGTGAACACATGCTTTTACTCGAAGAAATGGCTGCCAATAGTTATCAATGGCCATCCGAAAGATCTACGCCAAGAAAAGTTGTCGGTGTTCTTGAACTTGATACTATGTCCGCATTGGCCTCTCAAATTTCCGCCTTGTCAAAGCAAATTGCTACACTAAGTCCAGGTGGAAAACAACAATCGGAGGCGATCATGGAGATAAGTCAAGAAATTGTGAATCACGATACGGAACAAGCTTAATTATGTGAATAATCGGGGTTTCAACAATAGAGGGAATCAATTGCCGACACATTATCATCAGGGACTTCGCAATCATGAAAACTTCTCGTATAGCAATACAAGAAATGTGTTGCAACCACCTCCGGGATATCGAGAATCAAGCAATACGAGTACACACGTGGGAGAACAAAAGCCATCTTTGGAGGAATTACTTATTTCATTCCTTGTAGAATCAAGAGCAAGGATGAACAAGGCCGATTCTAACATAGAAAATCTGGGTTCAAGGGTTACAACAATTGAAAGTCATCTCAAATCTTTGGGGACACATGTGGGTCAATTGGCCACGGCCATTAAGTTGAGAAGTGGGACGGAATATGATGAAGCAAAAATGCCTGCTCATGCCACCAAAGAACAGAAGCAAGCTCGAAACACTCCAAAATGAAGAAGGCATTGATAAGCAATCGAAAAGGCAAAAATTGACGTAAAACCAATTTCTAAATCGATAATGTGTTACCAAATGCTCTTCCTTTTCCACAGAGATTCGAGGAAGAAAAAGTTGGACGCTCAATTTTCCAAGTTTTTGGAAATATTCAAGAAAATTCACATCAACATCCCTTTGCCGATGCACTCGAGCAAATGCCAAACTATGCAAAATTCATGAAGGATGTGATGTCGAGAAAGAGAAGGTTGGAGGCATATGAGACGGTCAATCTCACGGAAGAGTGTAGCGCCATTTTGCAAAGAAAGCTACCACAAAAATTAAGAGATCCAGGGAGTTTCACTATCCTTGCACTATTGGTGACTCTGTTTGATAAATGATTTTATCATGATTTTGATGATTTTGTTTTTATACCAAAACAATGTTTTTAAAGGTTGTCCAAATACTCCTAAATGATTTAAAATGGTTTTAATATTTTCCGGAGTATTTCTACAAGTTTATTTTCGATATAAATTGGACAACACTTTTGATGATTTTGTGTTAATGTGTTTTTACACAAAAACTATGGTTCTAAAATATTGTCCTAATACTCCCGATCGGTCTAAAATATTTCTACTATTTTTGGAGTATTTCTTGAAGTTTATTTTCGATATAAAATTGGATAACACTTTTGTTTTGAGGTCAACCGTCGCCAGTATAGGGCAACCCGCACGAAAGTTGAGAAAACAGAAAACTTCATGTTTGCGAGAAAATGGTCGGGCAACCGGTCGCCCTATAGGGCAACCAGGTGCCGTCGGCCGATCGACCCTTGGCACGACCGCACTGGAGCAAAAATTGAAGCGAACGTTTTCTTTTCTTCCAAACCCATGAGGGGGACCGGTTTGAGGCATAGGTCGACCGGTCGAGGTACGTCGCCGTGTCGCCTGTGTAAATGTTGATACGTTTTTTCAAAGTCTATTTCGTGCGACCGGCCGCCTCTAATGTTTGACAAAGACAAAATTCTAACCGTTGTGCAAAGCAGACAATTTTTCCCTAAATTGTGGGATTGATTTCTAACAGCTATAATCTTGATTTTAATTGCAATTTTTGTAGATATCGATTCCAAGAGGAGCTATCAAGTATCAATCATCTCCTATAAATAGAGGAAGATTTGAAGCACAACTACATGAGAGAAAACTACAACACAACAAGATACACTCAAGAATACACTTGTGCTTACATTGTCATATTTCTTGTTGTAATTTGCCTAGCTATTCACTTTCACATTCTTGAGGTCTAGGCTATTCTTGATTACACTTTGCACTCAAATTGTATTATTCATTATTGAGTTGTAATCTTGATTTTTGGTTATCATTCAAACACAAGATATCCTTGTGAGTGTTCTTGTGGTAAGAACATACTTGGATGATCTAGGTGATAGGTGAAGAAGATTGTGGTAATCTTCTTATTGAGGTGTTGAAGAATTTGGTATTCTTCAAGGTTGAAGATTGTGGTAATCTTCACAAGGTGCCGTTGAAGGAAGATTGTGGTAATCTTCAAAGGGAGATTGTGGTAATCTCCAAAGGTGGTGTTGAAGAAGAGTGTGGTGCTCTTCAAGTTGTTGTAAGTTGAATTTGTATTAATTTTGGTAATTAATAAAATTCTTTTTCTTTTCGAAATCCATCCTGAGGATATCTTTGGGGTGGTAGAGGATTAGGCCCTAGGTGGGTTGAACCTCTTTAAATCGTCGTGTGTTGTTTACATTCCGCACCTTTGTTATTGTGTTTGAGCATTCGGTTATAAAAAAGAGGCGAAATCGAAAAGATGGAGATAATCTATTCACCCCTCTAGATTATCGTAGTGCTTGGACTTACAAGTGGTATCGAGCCAAATTCTTTGGCAAGCTCGTTTCACATCGCGAGTAAAGAGAAACGATCGTCGGCTACTAACGAAGCTCAACTTTCCGGCACCTCCACCACCAAACCACCTCGGTTTAATTCCAAAAATTTTATATTTTGGAAAGAAAGAATGGAATGCTATTTACAAAGTTGCGGGTTCGATATTTGGAACACCGTCATCAATGGAGAATCCATTCCGACGAAGAATACACCACACACCTCTAAAGGCTTCAAAGAGCTCAATGATGAAGAGAAGAGAATCATCTCCTTAAATGGTAAAGCTCTTAATATTTTACATTGTTCACTTACCACTTTGGAATTTGATCATGTTGTAGGTATTCGATCGGCACATGAAGTATGGCAAAAACTAGAAGCCATCTATGAAGTATATGCAAATAAAAGGAGCAACTCAAAAGCATCTACTTCTCAAATGGATACAACATCAAATCCAACAATATGGGATGAGCCTGTTACAAATTCCGATGATGAAGTTGAAAAATGTCTTATGGGCATCGAAGAAGAAAACGAGGTAAGTTCTAAACCCTCTACTTCTTATGACAATGAATTGCAAAATGAATATAGTGATTTGCAAAATGATTATGATGAACTTCAAAATGAATTCCAAAGCTTGCTTGTTAAATACAAAAATTTGAAAAAGGAATTCAATGTTTTGAAAAATGAAAAGGATAGTTTATTTACTTCCTATGAATCACTATCATGTGCTCACACCACCACACTTGACAAGATTAGAAACCTTGAAAAAGAAAATAGTACTCTTGTTGAGGATATTAATTGCATGAAAGGGGATTTATCTAAATCCAACTTGAGTACCGATGAAATTGTTGATTATTGTGATAATTCGAAACTAGAACTTGATCATAAATTTAATGTTGTCAATCATATGAAAAAGAATCAAGTTTCTAAGCATGTTGGTCATTATGCTCCTAGAATTATTACATGCTTTTATTATGTAAAAAGGGTCATACGGTAAATACTTGTCGGGCTAGAAATAGCTCTAATTATTGTTGGAGACCTAAAAGTCTCAGGACTAATCCCAAAGGACCCAAACACATGAGGGTACCACAAAACAATGTCATATTAGGTACCCGTGAAATAATGATCGAAGAAAATTTATACGCCAAGAAGACATCAAATGACCGTTTCATTTGATCAAAGAAGGAGAAACTATTTTCGACAAAGCCAATTTCAAGAAGAGGATATAATCAAAAATGGGAAGAACACAATCCTTGAAATGGCAAAGACATCATCAACAAGATGATTTTCAAAGAAGAAGAGACTATCAATAATGGGAAGGCAACAAACTTTGGAAATGGAGTAATCAAAGAAGTCATCATCAACAAAGTGACTTCTCAAAGGGAAGATATCATCAACAATGGGAACGGCACAACCCATGGAAATGGCGTAATTGGTAAACCGTATCTCCCATTTAAAATATGCATTTTATCTAGTTAGTATGCATGTTTTTTATTTGTGCCTATATTGCAAATGAGTTTTCAAGTATTTATTTTGTTAATTAAGGTCTTCAATATATATTTGTGCTTTTAAAATTTTTTTGAAAAAGAAGACCTCATATGATGTTTTTAAACTCTTGTGCATTCTTGTAGACTAGAGTGTGTTATCATCTCCTATGGATTTTTATGGCATGAGCTTACTTGTAGCCTACACTTCTATCATTATGATTTGTGCTAGATTTGTTTTAAGAATTGTGTAGGATTTACATATTTTCACAAATAGCCATTTACGTCATTATTTGTCAAGAAAGGCATAAATTATCGAGGTATGTTTACTTGTGTTATTCTTACTCTTATAGACTCGATATATGTATTGCCATGTGCCTATGTGCTTGTTTTCATAGTATTTCATACAAGTGCCATTAAGAGGATTTTTAGATTTTTTTTTTGAAAGGCACTATTCGATATTTGATTGCACATATTTGCTTTGTCAACTCTTGTTCAAATACTTCTTTTAAATGAGGTCTCAACCATATGCTATCGGATTTTCAAATTTCAAAGAGACCTTTTATAGCTTTCTTAAGCTTATTTGAACTTGCATGATTTATTAGACTCTTGATGATATTCTAAATGCATAGTATGTGTTTCTTGCTTCATGATCTATATATATATATATAGTGTCTCTTACTACTTTGCTCTTTTGCAAGATATTTTGTGGTTGACAATTGAGGCATGTTATTACACTTGGGCTATTTTTCTTGCTTATATAAGAAATGCCTTTAATGAGTTTGTTGAGTTGTGTAGAAAAGAAAACACTCCAAATATTTGGATGTAAATGTTCTATTATGAACACCTTAGATCATTTGGATGCCCAATAGTGATGAAGAAGACAAATTCCTCAATTGATGCTTCAAGATGAAGATTGGTTTTAGAATTGCAAGAGGAGCTAAAAAGGAAATGATACTTGGAAGTTGATGCCATGTCTTTCATCACAAACGATTATAAATGCAAAATGGGCACTCCGAAACAAACTCGATGACCAAGGCAACATTGGTCGAACTAAAAAGGCGAGGTTAGTAGCTCGAAGGTATTTTCAAGAAGAAGGTAATGATTTTGATGTAATATTTGCACTCATAGCTCTTTTAGAAGTTATTTGCATTTTACTTGCCCATTCTTGTTTTAAGAAAATTTCAAGCTTTACTAAATGGATGTTAATTTTCTAAATGGTTTTATTCATATGGAAGTCTATCGGAGTTTAAAATTCTAGGCCATTTTTTTTTTTTAAAAAGGCCTTGTACGGTTGATAGACTTAGCTATTTTGCTAAATGATTCTACAAGAGGTAAAGTTGATACTACTCTCTTTGTTTTTGAAAAAGGGCAAGATTGTTTACTTGTGCATATTTATGAGAATATTTTTGGTACTACTAATGAATATTTGTGCAAGATATTTTTCCAAGTTGATGCAATGTGTACTTGAAATGAGCATGATGGGGGAGCTCAATTTCTTGCTTGGACTTCAAATCATTCAATGCCAAGTAGATGGTTGCATTTCAAAAGAACTCTTGAAGGAGTTAGGCATCGAAGAAAGAAGAACTATCTCAACCTCTATGGCTAAAGATTGACAAAGGTTGAGAAAGGCATGTCGGTCGACAATTAAATTCGAGGTATGTTTTCTTGTATTATTTCTATAGACTCGACATTCCATATGCCTTATGTCTATATGCTCGACTTCAAAAACTATCCCAACGAATCTCATTAAAAGTGCCATTAAAAGAAATTTTCAAATATTTGAAAGGCACTTCTACGTATGACTTGTTGTATCCAAAGATTTAAAACGTTCTTATTTTTTTTTTGGGATAACAAGTTCGGTATCTATTATACGGTTATTCATATTCAAAATTTGGTTCGTCATAATCGAACTAAACATATTGAGATTCGATATATTTTTTAAGGGATTGTGATTTTTTAACAAAAACTTGAGATGTGTTTAATTCCGTCTCAAGGATAACTCGCGGACTTTTTGATCGTTAACCGCCGAGTATTTTACCTCATTTCGAGCTTGATTATGACATAATGTATATTGAATGAGGTCTACGTTTGCATTTTGCACGTTTTTAAAACTTAGGGCGAAAAATTGGTTTTTTGGTTGAAAATTCGGATTTTGGAAATTTTTCAACACAAAATTTGAAATGGTTGAGGGCAACGGTCGCCCTCAACGTCGACCGGTCGCCCTCAACCTCGACCGGTCGCCCTAGGCTATAATTTGGATTAAAATGGTTCTGTCTTCAGCATTCGTCACTTTGACACATTTTGGCCATTTTTCGTCCCCTTTGCAAATTTCACACACAATTCACTTCAAATGAGTTTTGACACATGAATTATATATTTTGGGGACTATCTAGCTCGACTATCATCATCATTGCTCGTCTTTACCGATTGAATGGTAAGAATTTCACTATCTTTAGCTCAATTGGGTTGAACCCTGAGTTTGTGGCTTATATGTATTTTTCTTGATGTGATTCATATATGTTTGTGATGAGCTTATTGATTGTTGATGAATGATATTTGTTAAATTGTATTTGGTGATGAAAAACTTGGCTTGATTTCATTTACAAGGGCTATATATAACTTTTTCTATTTTTGACGCCCGCCAAGTGTTCGATAAAACGTTTCAATGAAAAATTCATCACCTACATGATTCTCTCGATTTCAAAAGTCTTATACTGAGAGATCATGTTTTGCTTATCAAATGAGTTTTCATAAACCTCTACAAGTCGTATGATTCGACTTTTCCCCTTCTATTTGGCTTATAAGCTTCAATGTTCAAATAGCTCGATACATCGGTTTAGTTGCACACTTTGATATGAATATATGATGTATTTATCGTGCTAACATTCTTTTTGATGATTCCAAAGGGGGAGAAACAGGTGGAGAAACAGGGTTATAAGCTCTTTAGCTCAAAGAAGCTAAGATAAGCTCAAACGAAAAGAAGTTTATAAGCTATGGCTTCCTAAAGCCATAAGTTGTGTATGATTCTTGGTCCATTGGTTGTAGTATGGACTTATATATGTTTCTAATGATGTCTCTTTTGTGAGAGGAGCTTTTAAGTTATTGATACTTAAGCTCAATATCAAAAAGCTAATATTTTAGCTTATGTTTAAGTTCTTCTATATAACTCTTGTTGTCTTGTTGATAGGGGGAGCATGTGCTATATGTGTTTGAATATCTCTACTCCCATCCTTGTGTTTTTATTGCATGGAATGTTGTCGCTCACAACGGATAGTTCTCTTTAACTTAGGTAAAAATATTTTGTTTTCAAAATCGACCTCGTTAAAATTGTTTTGGTTTGTAATCATCAAAAAGGGGGAGATTGTTTGATAAATGATTTTATCATGATTTTGATGATTTTGTTTTTATACCAAAACAATGTTTTTAAAGGTTGTCCAAATACTCCTAAATGATTTAAAATGGTTTTAATATTTTCGGAGTATTTCTACAAGTTTATTTTCGATATAAATTGGACAACACTTTTGATGATTTTGTGTTAATGTGTTTTTACACAAAAACAATGGTTCTAAAATATTGTCCTAATACTCCCGATCGGTCTAAAATATTTTTACTATTTTTTGGAGTATTTCTTGAAGTTTATTTTCGATATAAAATTGGATAACACTTTTGTTTTGAGGTCAACCGGTCGCCGTATAGGGCAACCCGTACCTGAAAGTTGAGAAAAACAGAAAACTTCATGTTTGCAGAAAATGGTCAGGGCAACCGGTCGCCCTATAGGGCAACCGGTGCCGTCGACCGGTCGACCCCTTGGGCGACCGGTACCTGGGAGCAAAAATTGAAACAGAACGTTTTCTTTCTTCCAAACCCATGAGGGGGACCGGTTGAGGCATAGGTCGACCGGTCGAGGTAGACGTCGACCGGTCGCCCTGTGTAAATGTTGATACGTTTTTTTCAAAGTCTATTTCTGTGCGACCGGTCGCCCTAATGTTTGACAGCAAAATTCTAACCGTTGTGCAGCAGACAACTTTTCCCTAAATTGTGGGATTGATTTCTAACAGCTATAATCTTGATTTTAATTGCAATTTTTTGTAGATATCAGATTCCAAGAGGAGCCTATCAAGTATCAATCATCTCCTATAAATAGAGGAAGATTTGAAGCACAACTACATGAGAGAAAACTACAACACAACAAGATACACTCAAGAATACACTTGTGCTTACATTGTCATATTTCTTGTTGTAATTTGCCTAGCTATTCACTTTCACATTCTTGAGGTCTAGGCTATTCTTGATTACACTTTGCACTCAAATTGTAATATTCATTATTGAGTTGTAATCTTGATTTTTGTTTTCATTCAAACACAAGATATCCTTGTGAGTGTTCTTGTGGTAAGAACATACTTGGATGATCTAGGTGATAGGTCAAGAAGATTGTGGTAATCTTCTTATTGAGGTGTTGAAGAATTTGGTATTCTTCAAGGTTGAAGATTGTGGTAATCTTCACAAGGTGCCGTTGAAGGAAGATTGTGGAAATCTTCAAAGGGAGATTGTGGTAATCTCCAAAGGTGGTGTTGAAGAAGAGTGTGGTGCTCTTCAAGGTGTTGTAAGTTGAATTTGTATTAATTTTGGTAATTAATAAAATTCTTTTTCTTTTCGAAATCCATCCCGGATATCTTTGGGGTGGTAGAGGATTAGGCCCTAGGTGGGTTAAACCTCTTTAAATCGTCGTGTGTTGTTTACATTCGCACCTTTGTTATTGTGTTTGAGCATTCGGTTATAAAAAGAGGGCGAAATCGAAAAGATGGAGATAATCTATTCACCCCCTCTAGATTATCGTAGCGCTTGGACTTACGAGACTCTTATTTTAATAAAGCTCTTTGTGATTTAGGTGCTAGCATTAATCTTATGCCATTATCACATGTTTTCAGAAACTTGGCCTTGGAGAAATAACGCCATCCACCATCACATTACAATTAGCCGATAGATCACTCACCTACCCAAGAGGAGTGATTGAAGATGTGTTGATCAAAGTGGATAAATTCATATTTTCGGCGGACTTTGTGGTGTTGGATATGGAGGAAGATCATGAAATGCCATTGATTCTTGGGAGACCTTTTCTAGCAACAGACGAGCTTTAATTGACGTGCAACGAGGGAGAGTTAACATTACGGGTAAATGATGATGAGGTACTATTTAACATTTATAAAGCAATGAAATTTCAAGAGGAACCTCACACATGTCATTTTATTGATAAAATCGAACAATGTGATCAAACGGAAGTTATAAAACAAGATTTAAAAGATCCGTTAGAACATTGTTTGATTAATTCAATAATGAAATGTGATGAGGAAGATAGTGATGATATTGATTTGCTTGAGTTTATTCTTTCCTTGAGGCTAAAGAAATTGTAAAAGAAAAACAAAAGGAAGCATTAGAAAATGCCAATATTGAAAATATTTAAAGGTATTTTAGAACTAAAGGAACTTAGGAACATCTTCAATATGCATTTTTGGGAAAAGATAAAACTTACCCGGTAATTGTTTCTGCTTCATTATCTTCATCCGAATTGGATAAGTTGTTGCGTGTGCTTCGTGAACATAAGTCGGCCTTGGGTTGGTATATTTCTGATTTGAAAGGTATAAGTCCTTCCATTGTAATGCACAAAATTTTAATGGAAGAATCTTATAAACCATCTATTGAACACCAAAGACGACTTAATCCCGCAATGAAAGAAGTCGTGAGAAATGAGGTTTTAAAGTGGCTAAAGGCGGGTATAATTTATGCCATTTCGATAGTTCATGGGTGAGTCCAAGTACAGGTTGTCCCTAAAAAGGGAGGTATGGTTGGTGGTGAAAAATGATAACCATGAATTAATTTCTACACGATCCATCACAGGATGGCGAGTATGTATTGACTATAGAAAATTGAATAAAGCTACTCGTAAGGATCATTTTCCCTCCCCTTTATTGATCAAATGTTAGACAAAGGTTGGCGGGTTACGAATATTATTGTTTTCTTGATGGCTATTCGGGATACAATCAAATCGCCATTGCCCCGAAGATCAAGAAAAGACTACTTTTACATGTCCATATGGTACTTTTGCATTTCGCAGGATGCCATTTGGATTATGTAATGCACCTGCTACTTTTCAGAGGTGTATGATGGCGATCTTTCATGGTATGGTTGAGGAAATCATGGAAATTTTTATGGACGATTTTTTTTTTTTGGTACTTCTTTTGACCATTGTTTGCATAACTTATCTATGGTTTTGCAACGTTGTGAGGAAACTAATCTTGTGCTCAATTGGGAAAAATGTCACTTTATGGTCAAAGAAGGGATTGTACTTGGACATCGTATTTCTTGTACATGTTTGGAAGTTGACAGGCGATGGGCGAAGGTTGTGGCTATTGAAAAGCTACCCCCACCTTCAAATGTGAAAGGCATAAGAAGCTTTTTAGGGCATACGGGATTTTATAGGAGATTCATAAAAGATTTTTCAAAAGTTGTTAAACCACTTTGTAATCTCCTTGAAAAAGATGCTATCTTTTGCTTTGAGCAGATAAAAAAGGCACTCATTTTAGCTCCGATTATGATAGTGCCGGATTGGACTCAACCATTTGAGCTCATGTGCGATGCAAGTGATTATGCAGTGGGTGCCGTTCTCGGTCAAAGGCGAGACAAAATTTTTAAAGCTATTTACTACGCAAGTAGGACCATGGACAACGCCCAACAAAACTACACCACAGAAAAAGAGATGTTGGCGGTAGTTTTTGCATTTGATAAATTCGAGCTTACTTGGTGGGTACAAAGGTGATTGTTTATACGGATCATCTTGCAATCCGATATCTTTTCTCCAAAAAGGATGCAAAACCTCGATTAATTCGATGGATTTTGCTCTTGCAAGAATTTTATATTGAGATTAGGGATAAAAAAGAAGTGAAAATGTGGTTGCCGACCATCTATCCCGCCTTGAGCAACCTCACGAGGTGATTGAGAGTCCAATAAAAGAATCGTTTCGATGAACAAATTATGCGTGCCGATACATTATTACCTTGGTACGCAGATTTTGTTAATTACCTGGCGGGAGGAGTTTTGCCACCGGACTTGACTTCACACCAAAACAAAAATTCCTACATGATGTTAAGTCTTATTTGTGGGATGATCCGTTCTTTGTTCAAGAGATGCACGGATTCTATCATTCGTCGTTGTGTTCCTAAGGAAGAAATTGGAGAGATTCTTCAACATTGTCATTCATCATCTTATGGGGACATTTCGGGCCAACCCGAACACCGCAAAGGTATTACAATCTGGTTTTATTGGCCAATATTATTCAAGGATTGTTATGCCTTTGTGAAAACTTGTGATCGATGCCAAAGGGTTGGTAATATTTCACGGCGTCATGAGCTTCCTTTGACAAACATAATGGAGGTGGAGTTGTTTGATGTATGGGGTATTGACTTTATGGGGCCATTTCCGCGTCCAATGGAAATTTGTACATTTTGCTTGCGGTTGATTACGTCTCCAAGTGGGTTGAGGCGATTGCTACACCAACGAATGATGCTAAGGTAGTACTCAAATTCTTGCACAAGCATATTTTCACTCGGTTCGGTACTCCTCGAGCTATTGTAAGTGATGAAGGTACGCATTTTTGTAATAAATTATTTAACAACCTTCTTGCTAAATTTGGTGTGCGTCATAAGATTGCGCTTGGTTACCATCCTCAATCTAATGGTCAAGCTGAAATTTCCAATCGTGAAGTGAAACAAATTCTTGAAAAAACGGTGAGTTTTAATCGAAAGGATTGGGCACAAAAGCTCGATGATGCTTTGTGGGCTTATCGCACGGCTTATAAAACACCCATTGGTATGTCACCATATCGATTGGTGTTTGGTAAAGCGTGCCATTTGCCGGTTGAACTTGAGCATCGAGCTTATTGGGCAATTAAGAAATTGAATTTTAACTTGAAAGAGGCCGGTGAAAACCGATTACTTCAATTAAACGAAATGGAAGAATTTCGTCAAGAATCATATGAAAATGCCAAAATGTATAAAGAAAAAACAAAAAAATGGCATGATCAAATGATTTTGCGACGTGAATTCTTGCCCGGCCAACAAGTATTATTGTTCAATTCTCGATTGAAACTCTTTCCAGGTAAACTCAAATCACGATGGTCAGGACCGTTTGTGGTTGAACGTGTGTTTCCCTATGGTGCAGTCGAGTTGAGGGGAAACGATGGGAATTCATTCCAAGTGAACGGACAACGATTGAAACATTATTTTGGAAATGAAGCAAGGAAGGTTTTAAATCTTCCACTTGGTGATGACATTTCTTGAGCCCGAGTAGTCAAGTCCGGCTAACGACTATAAATTTAGCGCTTCTTGGGAGGCAACCCAAGTGATTTTTGTGTGATTGCATTTTATTGTGATTTTATTTTCTTTAATTTTGGCTTATTTTTATTTATTTGGATTTGGTGTGATTTTTTTTTTTGTGTATTTATGTGAATCAAATTTTGTGTGATTTTAATTTGTTTTTATATATATATATATATATATATATATATAAATGGGGTTAAAGTGCTGCAGTGACTAGAGTGCAAAAATAAGGCAAGACGCAAATTCTGCGTGAAAACTGCAGCTGAGATCTTAGCGCGCCGCATGAGACCGACCAAGGTCTTTAGTCTTTAAGTCTGAACGTGAATTCATCCTTTCACTTCTTTCTCAATAAAACACATCCCCTCATCCTCTTCCATCTTCTCTACACATAAGCACGCACAAACCCTCAATCTTGCACCACTCAAGGGAGCACTTAAGCATCTTAATCCTCATTTTCATCCTCTCTATCATCTAGGTAAGGTGGTTTAATTTGTACATCCCTTTTTCCCCAATTATTGACCTAATATGAAGAACTTGTCAATATTCCTTTCAATTTCGAAATTCATGTTTAATTGTTGGATAAATTGTTGGGATATATGATTGATGTATGTTAGAATTAGGTTGGTATTGATAATTGGGCATGAATTATTCTATGAATTTGGTGTTAATCTCTTGTCATCACTATGCTCACAAGGTGTTTGTCAAAATGCTCCAATGAAAAATCTTACACCTATGCATTTCATTCTTGTCTTCATTGTTATTCAAGTACAATTTGATCATTAATTGATGACACGGATGCATATTTTGGGATATTGCGATAATTCCTAATCCCTAATCCATATGGCTTGTTTCTACGTGTTGTCTTGGTTATTTACTCTTCCAAAGATATTAGACGATCAATTAAATGGGAAAGTCAAATAAAACAAGCAAAAGCAAAGCGAGTACCTCCGAGGAATATGATACTAGCCGTTTCACAAGCTTAGAGGCACAAAATCTTTTTATGATAAATTGGGCACAAAGAGCATAAGCGGAAATGGGGTTGCAACCGAGTTCGAGTGGTGGTAATCTTGCACAAATGATAAACCAAAGGCGATGGAAAACATTATGTGCTCAACCCGGACCGTATGCACCAAATGTGGTTCGAGAATTCTTTGCAAATGCGAATGTCACACTCAATAACCCTAACGAGATTTATGTGCGTGGTGACTACGTGTATATTGATCCATCAGAAATACGAGAGTATTATGGATTACCTGAGGTGGATCACTCACCTTATACCGAATTCATTTCTCAGCCACCGGATTTAGAGATGATTTGTCATGCTCTTTTTGTCGCCGGGCATGAAGTGCGCCCAACAAAGGTCTCTGGCGGATCCTTTGCCTTCTCTCACACTACGTTGAGTCGGTACGGACGTGCATGGTTTCATTTCATATGTCACAATCTAATGCCGACCAAGCATGTCAGCGATGTCACGAAACATCGAGCTTATCTGTTATATGTGATTGTTCCGACATCCAGGTTCGATCCAGCAATAATTATCGCACAATCCATTCACTACACCATCCGACATTGTAAGTCCGGGGATTGATAATGTCGGCCTTGATTTGTGGTCGTGTAAAAAGGAGAAAATTACGTGGGACAAGAATGAACCATTGGAGCGACCTAAAGGGCCTATTGATTCTACAATTATTGCTTCTTATGACGAATGAGCAGGTGGTGTACCTAACCCGGAAGGGTGCGGGCTATATACTTGATCCCGATTTTGTCCTTCCACCCGTTGAGCACGAGGCTCGGCCGATCACACGATGTTGGTGCTACATCTGGTTCCGTGGCGGGTCATTCTCGTCACACGAGCTCTCATCATGATGACGATCCTTCAGATGCATTAGTGCGTGAGGTACAAGAGTTGCGAAGGGCTCATCGTCGCTTAGCTGTAGCTTTTGCGGTGAGCAACATCATCGAGTCTGCGAGGGAAGAGTATATCAATGAGCACAACAGAGTTCTTGCTCAAATTTATGGCCAGACGCACCCACAATTCCAATTTCCGACACCACCACCACCAGGTCCTATTGCTCACCTTCCACCGCATGATTCTGATAGGGATTCCGATGCGGAGTCCTAATCACTTTGGCTACCAGGAAAGTTTTTCTCACTCTCCATTGGGGACAATGTTCATTTTAAGTTTGGGGAGTGCAACTGTTTTAATCTGTTTTTGTGTTTCATTTTGTGTCTTTTGAGTGCTAAAAAAAAAAAAAAAAAAAATCGAGTCTTGTCGTTTGTAAAAGCGTGAAACCGCACTACTAAGTGAAATTGTCGAATATGAGTTGAACGGTCAAGAGCATGTGTTGAACTATGATTTAATATTCTTTCCATTAATTTCATCTATGTGCTTAACTCTGTTGATTTATTTGGGGATGATTTATGCAATTGAGTGGTTACTTTATGATCCCATCAGGATGCTAGAACTTGTCTAATCACTAGTCGAGGCGAAATCGTAGGTGAAGTAACATTAAGGAAGTGATTTAGGCCCTCTTTGAACAAGCCGAGCCTAGAATGCCTACCTTTGGATTATATTCTCCCTAGTGTCCCCTTTTGAGCCTTATAAACCCGTTTCTTTGGCAACCAATCTAATACCCAGAGCCTAAAGGTTAATATCCTAATTACCCATCAATCATACACACAAAGTATAGAAAAAAATATTGGAAGTTGAGGAGGGTATGATGACAAGGGTGTGTATTTAATTGAATGAAGTTGGCCGAGAAAAGAAAATATGGAACCCCATGTATGCAAAAGAATAAGTTTGGGGGTTCGAGAAAAAAAAAATATATGTGTAAAACAAAAAATTGAGAAAAATCATCGGGATTGAAGGTTCATAAACATTGGGGATGTCAAAAAAAGTGAAGGGTAGTTGCTTATTGATAATTCGAAGTGTTAATTGTGTGTTTGGGTGATTTGAGCCACTTAATCCCATATTTTCCTACCTTACCCTAAGCCCACAATACAAGCTTTAAAAGTCCTATTGATCCTTGTGTTACATTAGCCTACATTAGTGGAGATTAGTGTGAAAGACAAGCCTATGGAGTCCTAAGTATTTCATCTCTATATTCAAAAAGTGGATCATTTTGAAAACACTTGATTGCGTGAGTCTATCTGGATAATGAAAACGGAGTTGGCGTGAACATTCCACCTTCATGATTACTTTGTGAAAATACGTGCTTGACTGATAGTAAAACGAAATTTGTGAATGAGTTTGGTTGTGAAGTTTCGCAGTTGGGTGGTTGAGTCAGTTTCTTCATTTTTGTGTTCTTCTTGTTAGTCATTTTTTTAGAGTCTGTAATTGCTTGAGGACAAGCAAATGTCTAAGTTTGGGGGTATTTGTTAAGTTGGTTTTTATACCAATGTATTGAGTATTCTAGACTAGGATTTTGCGGGGTTTTCAAGTATTTTAGCGTCGTTTGAGTCGAGTTTGTGTCATTAGTTGTCGTTTGAGAGTCGAGATAGGTCTTGGATGCCGAAATTGATGAAAACAGCGAAAAACGTGTTTGGGTGGAAGAAATCGCATTTGAAGAAGAGGAAAAGAGGAAAATCGCATTTTTGGGCTTGAGTCATCTTGGCGCTAGCGTTAGCTGAGACCCAGGCAAAGCGCGGGGGTGAAAACCCGGCAAGCGCAATTTTTAAGTGGCGCTGCAGCTTTCCAATCTTGGCCGCAGCCGCCTAGATGGTTAGATAGTTGGCGCTGCATTTCCCATCTTTAGCGCAGCACGGCGGATATGAGGGACGGGCGCCCAGCCGTCTTGAAATATAGCACCCGGGCGGAAATTACAATGTAACTTATTCCTTTTTCTTGGACTTTTGTGGGAGTATAAATAGAGGTCTTGGGGCGTGAGATTAGGGATCTTGGACCCTTGGGCGGCCAACAAAACAACTAGAAGACAATAGAAGGCTTGGAATATCTTGGGAAATGCTTGGAGAAGAAGATTGAAGGATTCTACCATCTAGAAATAGAGAAGATTCCCCAACTCTTATTCTTATTTTGTTGCTTTCTTTATATCTTGTAAGATGTATTGTTGTATTCCTATGGATTCATTTTTTCTTCAATCATGAGCTAAACTCTATAATTCTAGAGGGATGATGTAATCATTGTTTGAACTTATGTTTTGAAATTGTGGTTTGTCAATCTAGATCTATCAATTTATTTGTGCTATTTGGATCTATGCTTCTAAATTACTTGATCAATAATTTAGGTTGTTTGGTGTATTTGATTTGACACTTGAAAGAGGTAATTGAATACATGACCTTTGAATAGCATAACCTAGGATTTCATAGAATTGAGAGATTTATGAATCCTTTGAAGTCATTTATCAAGATTCATAGTTTTTATTGAGATTTTAATTGGTGATTTTTATAGAGATATTGATTTCCCAATTGAATCTAAAATCATTTGGCACTTGAGAGAGGGAATGATTATTGTAGAAATCTTGACTTATAAATTGATAATTGATGATTGATGAACCATATTGACAACATAAGGGATAACTAGATTCATCATACCTCTAGAATTCATTTAATCATTTGGATAAACTTATTGATATTTTCATATTCTTGATTTATTTTTGGTATTTTTAGTATAATCAACCCCATCAAATATTGAATTTCTAAATAAAGTTAGACTACTATATTATAGTACTTAGCAATAATTCGATAATTATTCCCGTGGATTCGACAACCTTACTTCTCTATATTAAAACTTTACACCGTAGACTTGCGGTTAGAAAATTCTCTAACAGATCATCCGAAAATCCTCTACAAATAGACGACCTTTATTTAGATTGCGTTTTTAAGTTGTTTTTGTTGTTTTTTTCTTGAAGTTTAGTATTGTTTTCCTTTGCTACCTGATCGACTTGCAATCATGACATTTTCCTTTCTTTTTATATATTTCCATTTATTTAAAAACTATAGGTCGGGATGTCACCTTAATCCCCCATTCCATCATTTGGGGTATTATACGTAAAATAAAAAAAGAACTAATGGCATCATAAGTTTAAAGGATAATTGCAAAAACACCCCTGAAGTTTAGTCTAATTACAAAAACACCCAGTTATCTTTGAAAATTACAAATATTTATAATTTTTTAAAGATAATTAGATTTTTTCCTTAATTAATTAAACTAAACTTCAGGGATGTTTTTGTAGTTATCACCAGTTTTAGTAAAATGTTTCAAGAACCTAATCTGACCAAAAATTAATAAAACCCCAAAAAATTTAAAGAACTTGTACATGTCAGGTGCCGTTACTTTTTGAGTTGAATTGTATGTTAACTGTGTTTTGCCCCCTTTAAAGTTCAATACTTTATTTCATATAATTAGAGATATATGAAATTATAACATAGAAAAGAACATATTTCATTTATAATGGTTTTGTTGTTAATCATCTTTTTTCAACTGTTGCAGATATTTTTCCTTGTCTAAAAAGAAAAAAAGGAAAACACAATCCCTAGATAACTTTGCAAGAATTCAAGAAAAGAATTTATGGTTCTGTTGAATCTTAGTCATGGAGTACATTACCATTGTATTTGTGGGTGATAACCAGAATTTATGATAATTATGTAAATTTTTTCCATTTTATAGGCCAATTTAAGTAAATCTGTTTAGAGTGTACGTAGCTGTAGATTCCAAATAAAGCCTGTCAATATGCAAGTTTTAATTTATACTGAAGCTACCAGTGGGCAGTGATCACCACATGGCTCTTTTATAGTTTTATTTAGCGTTCATTACAAAATTACCCTTGAATTTTAGTCTAATTAGGAAAAAAAGGTCCAACTTCTTTCAGTATTGCAAATACGCATTGATATTTGTTTCTATTTTATATTTTACAAGGGTATAGTTAAGTAAATAAAATAATCTAGGGTTGCTTGTAGGACCATAAGGGGGTAATTGGGTAATTAGGCCAAACTTAGTGGTAGTTTTTATAATTTACCCTTTTATTTTATTTGGTGTGTCATTTGGTTTTCCACTTCACACATATACACTAAGTTTATAAAATTCAAACATCTATATTTAAGAAAAAAATTATATATGCATTTAGAATATAAAAGGAGAAATAAGATTTAAGTCCCGTTACATTCGGACCATATGCGAATTAGTCCACTCGATTTCTAAATATTGTTTTTTTTTAACTTATCAATTTTATTTTTTCCCTACAACTTAACATATTTCAAATTGAGTTTAGTCATATATATAAACAATCTCCAAATTGGAGCATTTTCGTCCTTTAGTCTTTTGGATTATGTGCAAAATTCTTTTCCAATGTTGTAAGGTTTTGATCTCTTCTTACTCCCGTGGTTGTTTGTTCAACATATCGCTTATCCCAATATGTTATTTTTCCCGACGTTTTGTTCATACATTATCAAGATTTGAAGATACCTCCGGTCCTCTCATAAATAAATTTTGGGCATTCGTGACATCTCCATTTCATGGAGATAATTCTCCTCCCCAAAAGTTAATTACATAAATATAATAAACTATTCTTAAAGATTCTTAATAAATCTAGACTTTGATACCTATATTTATTAAGCACCGGATAAATATATTTGGAAGATTAAAAATATAGTCCCTTTTGAACTTAAAAATTCAATTCCAAACAAGTTTAATTATAGGGCTGAATCCCAATCTTGGCAATATAATGGAAAATAGGTCAATTTATACTATAATACTTCAAAATTTCTCTAATATAAGATCCAAACTGCTTCATCTTAATTACTTTTCTTTTGTTCTGTTTCACTAAATTGTGGTGATTTGAAAAGCTTTGTCTGGGCCACTTCCATGAATGGCGACATTTTATTACACGACGATAGCTTTGCCGCCACTTATGAAAGCCATGTCTGTAAGACCTTTGTCCGAAGCAGCCTTATCTATGGATTCCATTCTTTTAAAATGCTGTCAAGACAAGAATTAGTGAATGTTCGAATATATATGGAGAAATTCTTGATCATGATCTTGATAAACTTAGGCCTGATATGGAGTTGCTGGCTAAATGATAATTTGTCCCTCTATATCTGTGTGTGTGTTTTTTATCATTGGCTACAATAGAAAACGTAAATGGGTTCAAGTGTTCCCAATGAAGGCATGATTCTAATTGATTGCAAAACTAAGCTGAAAAATTGAAAAGACCTTATTATTTCAATTTTCAGGAATAAGATATCCACAAATTGAAAAATACATCATCATCATTTCAGGAATAAGATAATCACAGCATTTTTCGGAATAAGATATGCACAAAATTGAAACCCCTACATGTCGGAATAAAATATCTGCAAAATTAAAGAATTTGACTAAATGTGCAACTTTTAAAAGTTAGTAGCAAAAGACTAAAAATCTATGCCGCCAATTTTAAGGATAAAAATGCAATTTTGCCAACAAAAAATAGTAGGGATAGTTATAAAAACTACTCTTGAGGATTGGGTTAATTATAAAAAAATAGAGGTTTTTGAAAATTAAAAAAAAAACTTCAAATTTGATTTTATTATATTCTTTTTAATCTCTTTATAGGCAAACATATTTGAATAACACCTCCGTTACATTTGTAAAAATATAATAATTACCTCTTTAAATTTAACATAGAACCAAACCACAATTTTTTTTTGTAATTTTCAATCATCTCTAGTATATATTTTTTATGTAATTAACCCAAATGTCAAGGGTAGTTTTTGTAATTATCCAAAGTTGTATAAGAATAAAGAAGTGGTAGATATTCATATAGAATTGTCTGAAATGAGCAGAAAATTTATTTAAATCCACAGCTGATAAGTTGGCATATTTCAATCCAGTTGCAAAAACTTGATTAGACAATACGTACACAACAAATATCAGAAGGGATGTGAGTAAGTTTTCTTTTTTTTTTTTTTTTTTTTTTTTATTGATACGGGGGAATTTAATTCATATCGAATATATATAGGTTGAAATTCCCTCCATATATCAACATCATTTTCCACTTGCAAAAACGTATATTGGTATCCATTGTGTAATCACTAATCACTTCCCATCATCTGGGTGCCATGGAATCCAGCATCCTCAGCCAACAACATATTTGAGATCATAAATCATTATTTAAGAAGGCAGATATTCTCCAGATAATAAGTCACACCATGTCTAGCAAATTAAATAACGTCATTAAAAGAATATATTCATGTTCCAATATTTGTTTATATGTGTGAATCAAATCCAGCTTTTAAGTTTTGTAAAAAAGATTACTAGAACCCTTGTGCATAAAATTATAAGGGAGATGAAGATAATGATCACATGTTGCACATTAAATAACAATAAGTTAGCAAATAATCTGCATGCAAAGTGCTATCTACATTCTACCCAATATGGAAACAGAGAAACGAAGCCGAATAACAAGCAATCAAAAGCATGAAAAACAGATGTATCGTGATGTAAATATTCACCTAATTAATTATATGTGCACTGAGATGTACTACATCGTTAAATTAAACGTTTTAACTTTTTGATGTTAACTCTATTCATGTTGCTAGCTTGCCAGCCATGGCGGATGGGATGGGATCTATTCCTATTTCAAAATCGTGTTTTATCTCCTATTCCAATGTGTGGATGATTGATACATGTATTACACTTACCATGTTAGAACCCCACAATTTATGCTTGATATATGTTTGAAAATAAACATGGTAAGTGTAATACATGTGTCAATCATCCGCGACGATTGGAATAGGAGATGAAACACGATTTTGGAATAGAAGATCCCATCCGATCCATATGTATGTGCTGTAATTAATTTTTTTTTAGCCCAAGGGGCATTGCTCAACTGGTAAAACACATCTGATGTGCGTTTCGCTGACACCCGCAGCATGAAATTTCGAATTCCACTGGTAACACGGTGGCGGAGGATTTATTATATGGTGTTTTAGTTAAAAGCAGGACGCTGACCCGTTGATGATATCCTCGATTCACTTCCTTCATTTGAGCTCTAGGGGCATGACAATTGAGCCCTCAAGATGAAGTTCATCCTTTTCTAACTGATTTTTTTAATCCGAGATGGGTAGGAAAGAACTATTTAAAGCATCAGCCTCAGTGAGATTATTTAAATTTATTTTGCTTGAAACATTTATATATCAACCCTGATTGATGTGGTAAAAGGGAAATTTGTAAATCCTGATCAAATTAATGGTTAATTAAATCAAAAAGTGAGTCTTGGACATTTCTTGATTTTGTCCATTTACTCGTTCCTTTCACCGCATAGAAACTAGAAAGTCGAGATTTTAGAATTTTGCTAATTTCATTAATCACGGAAATATGGTGATAATTACAAAAGTTACCCTTAATGTAGCCTAATTACAAAAAAATTCCGACTATCTCTTATAATTGTAAATATTACTTAAAGTGTTACAAACATCCCTTGAGATTTGTTTACCACCCTAATATCCTCCTCTTACATTTGCAATTTGTAAAAAAATAATTAATTTTGAAATATTAGGGATTTTCTTGTAATTAGTCTAAAACTTAGAGATAATTTTTATAATGTGGACCCCACATCCCCAGGTCCCCTAATGGCATCAGCTAGCACTAAACTCACCTTTGTTTTTTGGTTGCTCTCAAATCACTTGGCCACTATGACAAGAGAAAAAAAAAAAAAGAAAATGGAATCCACAAAAGCTCTGTTCTATCAGATTTCCGCCACGTGGAACTCAAATCGCCCGTATATTGATATAATGCAATACAAATCAGAATATTCAAGTAGATGCAACCCGCAAGGGCCCAAGATTAATTGGAAAGAGGTGTAGCATGACCGAAAGGTCGCCACGAGTTCGATTCCCCTACCAACACTTTCTTGGTTGGCACTTGTCGCACGAGAACTGCCTAGTGTGGTTTACCTGGTTGGCGTAGTTTGCGGCTAGTAAGACGTCCACCAGAAGGTTTATCCAGTCAAGACTCAAAGAGTAGCGGCGGCGGTTAAGTTATCAAAAAAAAAAAAAAAAAAAAAAAAAAAAAAAAAAAAATAAAAAATATTCAAGTAGATGCACCTCAAGGGGGCATATAGTAGTAGTGCTTATAAATACAGCTCAATTTCAATCCTTCATTCCTTAGGACAAACACAACTTCTTACAAGTGTTTTCCTCTCTAACAGAACTACTACTTCTCTTTTTCAAGAACTTGAAAAGGAAAAAAAAAATGGAAGGAAAAGGAAGCGTTGGCAGTTTTTTTGAGAAGGCTAAGCCTTACATAGCCATGATTTCATTGCAATTTGGGTATGCTGGGATGAATATTATTACAAAAGTTTCTCTTAATAGAGGCATGAGCCACTATGTGTTAGTGGTTTATAGACATGCCTTTGCCACTGCAGTTATTGCACCTTTTGCTCTAGTACTAGAAAGGTGACTTTAATTAGAAACTCAGTATTGTTTCAGTTTTATTTAATAAATGAATGGTAATTCATCTTTTTATTTACCTTGTTTTTTTTTTAATTTTATTTCACAGGAAAGTGAGGCCAAAGATTACATTTAAAATTTTCTTGCAGCTGTTTGTGTTGGGACTTCTTGGGTAAGTGCCAACTACATGCACTATATACATATTAGCCCCATCATAAATTAGAAATTTATGAAATAAAAATAACCTAAAGTTTGATTTATTTATTTGGGATTTTTGTCACAGGCCTGTGATTGATCAAAACTTCTACTATGCTGGACTGAAGTTCACTTCCCCAACTTTTTCATGTGCCATGAGTAACATGCTCCCTGCTATGACATTTGTTATGGCATTTCTATGCAGGTATACACATACAATTTCTCTTAATCCCCCCAAAAAAACGAGTTATCTTTCAAAATTACAAATACCTCCACGATGTTTGTTTTTGTTTTACAAATAACGCCCTCATAGGTGCAGTTTGTAAAACATACTGCGGTTTTTTGTTTAGTTATGTAATTAACTCAAAAAAAAGTATGAAATGAAATGATTAATTGGGATTAACTAATTCTGAGTAAATTTGAAATGTAGGATGGAGAAGGTGGACATTAAGAAGGTGAGATGCCAAGCAAAGGTGTTGGGAACAATAGTAACAGTTGGTGGGGCCATGCTGATGACACTTTACAAAGGGCAAGTCCTAAACATGGTGTGGTCCAGCTACATTCATCCTAAACAATCCTATGTTCCAAACACATCTCAACAAGACACTGACAAGGATTGGTTCAAAGGCTCAATTCTCCTCATCATTGCTACCCTTGCCTGGGCTTCTTTCTTCATCCTTCAGGTCTCATATTACATTATTAATCCACTACCATCCCTAGAGTTTAATCTAATTAAAAAAATAAAAAACAGTTATCTTTCAAGATTACAAATACCCCTCAAAATGTGAAATTTGTAAAACAGAAACAAAAATCACATGTGTTTTTATTATTTGGGATAATTACAAAAACACCCTTGAGGTTTGGGCTAATTACAAAGAGTTCCTGAGATTTTTAAAATTACAAAAAAAGTCCTTGAAGTTTGCTTTTGATTTTAGGGGTTGACTGTAATATTTTTTTATAACGGTAAGATTTAAATCAAACTTGAGGTTTTCTTTTGTAGTTTTCAAAAACCTCAGGTTTTTTTGTAATCAGCCCAAACCTTAAGGGTTTTTTTGTAATTATCCCTTATAATTTTGAAAATTAGCTAATTTTTTCAAAGCTTGGCTGTAATTTTTATAATTAACTTTAAAATATCATATATATATAGAAAATGAAACATAGTTTGAAATTTTTTATTGATTTTTGCATGGCAGGCTATAACAATGAGGAAATACACAGCCCATCTTTCACTTACAGCACTTGTGTGTTTCATGGGAACATTGCAATCTATTACTGTTACATTTGTTATGGAGCAAAAACCACATGCTTGGGCCATTGGATTTGACATGAACCTTTTAGCAGCTGCCTATGCTGTAAGTTCATAATTTCTAGTTTACAAAACCATTTTTTTTTTTTTTTTGCAATTTTTGTTATTTATTACTAAAATCATTTAATTTGTTATGTTTGATCAGGCATTGTTTCATCAAGCATTGCATACTATGTACAAGGACTTGTAATGCAAAAAAAAAGAGGGCCTGTTTTTGTTACTGCCTTCAGTCCATTGATGATGATCATTGTTGCCATCATGGGTTCCTTCATTTTGGCTGAAAAAAATATATATGGGAGCGTAAGTCTCTAATCTTTAGTATTATATAATTTAGGATAATTACAAAAGTACCCCTGAGGTTTAGCCTAATTACGAAAAAAACCCAGTTATCTTTCAAAAGCACAAAAACCTCCCCTTTGCGGATTCAGATTGTAATATTGAAAAAGGGCTTTTTTATAATTATGCGAAACTTCAGGGGTGGTTTTGCAATTATCCCTATAATTTATCAAGATTTATCAACTGATTAAACTGATTTTATTTTTTTTGTCTTGAATAAATTCAGGGTTCTTGGAGCAATTTTGATAGTGATTGGACTATACTCAGTTTTGTGGGGCAAATACAAAGAGTACAAGGAGATGGAGGCAGAGGAAATTCTTGAACCAGTAAAAACAGGGAACAACCAAAATTCAAATATGATTATTGAAGATATTGAAGCAAACACTGTTGTTGAAGTGCAAAAAAATGAAGTAAACAGAATGTCATGTGTTCCAGCAATAGCCATTAGTGGTCCAATGCCTCAGCCTCCCATGCTAGCCTTGGAGGCCCCAAAACCATAAAGCAGTAAAGAAAATTGAGAGGGTAAAAAAGAGATAAAGAAGGGTATTTTAGTCATTGTAGCTTCACTACTTTTTTTTTTTTTTTTTTAGGGATTTTCTTTTTCTTGTGTTTTTGGTACTTTTTTTATTAGAGTAAATTACTAAGTTACGGAGCTTGTAACCTTTCGTATAAGCTAAAGATTTCGGAAGAGAATTTGATGAATAGAACTTTTTTTTATTGGATATTTGGTGATAATGCTTTTCCATATATATGTCCACTTTGAATAATATAAATTCTATCGACTTGTTCAGACAATTTGCTGACGTCTGATTCGAATCCCACTCAGAGTTTTTATATTTGATGTTGTATTTTTAATAATTCAAAATAAAAATAAAAATGTGAACTAATTAGATTTGTGTCTGGTGGACCGTATGGTTTAATGGAAAATTGTTAGGAAGTTATAAAACTCGTTTGGTACTTTGAAGAATCGTGATTATACATTGAGAAAAAATGGAAAAAGAAAACAACAACAAAGAACAAACAACAAACTAGGCATTAATTTCACTATGTGAGGTCGGCTATACGGTTTATATCGCGTCATCATTTACATTCATAAGCCATATTTTCATTTAGGGAAAATAATTTTTTCCAACCTGAACTTTGACCAATTTTACACTTTGCAACCTAAACTATTTGCTTTTGCAACTAACAACCTAAACTTTGCGAGTTTTCACTTTACAACCTCCGGCCAACCGGATATTCCAGGAATATTCTCTCATGTCACCCGGAATATTCCTGGAATATTCCAACTCCAGTTGGCCGGAGGTTGCAGAATGAAATATCCGCAAAGTTTAGGTTGCTAGTTGAAAAAAATATATAGTTTAGGTTACAAATTGTAAAAATGGCCAAAGTTCAGTTGCAAACAATTGTTTTCTCTTTCATTTATTTCTAGATATGACATGTCTTGTATAATAGTGTCTTTCCACGACTTTTTAGGTCTTTCTCAGCCTCTTTTGATTTGTGTGAGTGATTCCCTACCTTCTAAACGTCGCACGGGTGCATCTAAAGGTTTTCTATAAACATATCCAAACCATCTTAATCGTGTTTCTCTAATTTTCTCATCTATATATTGGTGCTACTCCCACTTTATTTCTAATGTGTTCATTTCTTATTATATCTAATATAGTGTGTCCGCACATCCATCTTAACATTCTCATCTTTGCTACCCTCATTTTTTTTCGTGTTCATATTTAGCCGCCCAACATTCTGCTCCAGAAAGAAGAATTTATGTTTGGTGTTATATTAAGAAGTTTTGAAAATTTTATTTGAGATGATATATTTCTAGTAGTGTGGTGGGGGATTATATGATAAAAAAAATGTTTTGTTAGGAAAAAATGATGTAATATATTTCCGAAGACATGTTCAACTGTAATATTGCATAATTTGTAGTGGTTAGTGTGATACATTTTTATCTCTCAATGTTGTTTCTTGTAGTTAATATGGATATAGTACGATATTTAACTATTCTATTTATTTAAGTTTTTTTTTTTCGAGTACATATTTTAGAAAGGGAGAGGGCGATAGAAATTGAACTCCAAATATCTAGTCTAGCTTAAGAGTCTTAACTAGAGTTATCAACATGAGGATCACCAAACCGTATTTTTAGAGGCCCGAAATGAATCGGTCTATTTGGCCTCGTCCCGATCAACCAAACATTTTATGTGTCTTTTTTTCATGAGTTGGGTCGACTTGACAACAAGGATAGCGTCCCGGTCACTATATGGCCCGGTTTCAAGCACATTTGGCAGCCTCTAGCCTTAACCACCCGACTGCACGACCTTATTTATTGAAGATTGTTATAAGTACTTTGGGTAAAATGTATTTTCCGAAACAACCCACTTAATTAGCTAGGAGCAGGGCGTAGAACCTGACTCGGCACTAGCCCAAATTCTTTTTCCCCATTTCCCCTATCAATTATTTTTTTCCTTTAAAAAAACACAATCCTCATTTTTGGCTAGGAGCATACTTTATTAGAAAGAAATGAACCCAAATATTATACAATCCCCATTTTTGGCTTGTCTCATGTAAGCAAATTGTAGCTAGATCCACTTCATCAACTTGAGTCCAGAATATAATCAATTAAATCAGATAGAATAATTGAACAACTGGTGATCTCAAAAGACAACGAATTTTGCTGAATTTTTCTAAGTCTTTGCTATTCTCTTATAGTTAGTACACTACTAACATTGAATAATAAATCCCTTGATGATGATGCGAATACTACATACAATATTGCATATCAATCTTTGAATATTTAAATGGCAGCATTATCACGTGTAATATATATACTCTATTTTGTGAATACAAGATTAGTTCTAGAAGAATAATATTTTTCCAGTCGATCGACCAGTATTCTATTCTTGTCGAACATATAATAATAGTAAACCATAGTTAGTTGTTGAGGAGGTCCTGCCAACTAGTAACGCTAGGGCCACTAACGAATCTCAGTAATATTTGTATTAATTAGTCTACTTATATAACAATTATTTTGTTAATAATATTAATAGTGTGTACTTAATGATTTTGAAATTCGATTATAGTGATTGTGCCCATAGAACAAAATCATAGTTAGTAACATCTTATCATCAAACTAAATTTAATAATACCTTCTCGAAAAAAAAAAAAACTAAATTTAATAATATATATATATATATGTGTGTGTGAGTATTGTTGGAAATTTTGGTTTTGATAAAGAGGTATCGACCCGATTTTGACCAATCAATTTTTCGGTGGCTAAATATTTAATTCTGGAGGAATTAAATTATATATTATTAATCTACGTTCCGAGTAGATGTTCGCAGTATTTTTATTTCTCAAACCGAATTTCGGTGAGTGAGAAATTAATACACACGAAGGTAGCCACATAAATGGGCATTATGTAAAGATTATTTTAAAGGAGATGAAAGGCTTACCTTATCCCACATGGAATATAAATCATAGTTTATTCTAGTTTATTTACTGAAGGTGTTATTTGTTGTATAGACTATAACACAAGTGGATGATCACAAGTGGACCACACACGCGCCGCCCCTTGACCGGCCTCGGCCAGCACGGGCTTGGGCCTCGGGCGGCCGACTTATTGGGCCGGGTCCGGTCCACTAAAGTTTTGCCACTCGAAAATGGGCTTGGCCCGATTCGAGTGATCGCTGGATTGTTGGGAGCCCAATGAACCGGACATTGTAGGTGTCCGCATTCGTGTGATGTTGGAGTTGTAACTCCTGCAGTGGTGGTCATCGAGAAGTTAGCCCACTACCGATTTGTTATGCAAGAGTGGGGTGTAACACCTTGGTTGTTACAAATGATTAATGCCCACTACCTTTTTTTCTCCCGCAGTGGAATGGTTGGCTATTTATAAATGTTTGTGCATTGCGTTTAATACATTACCGTAATTCATACTCCATCAAAAAGCATACAATCATTTTCTCGCATTCTCGCACTAAGTCCAAGAAGAATCTTCAACATATTTCTAGTTGAAGGTGCTTCGTGTTAGTGGTGCTACTACGACGAAGACGTAAGTCGTTTCATCTTTGGAAGCAATACGTCGAACCGTGAGCACTAGCCGGGACATAATTGCTTTGCGGAAAGAGATTCATCTCGACTCGCTTCTGAAATTTCTATCTTTTGTAATGGCTAGTTCAGTTTCTTGTAATCTTCGCTTTTACGTAATTTGCCATTTGAGGGGATTCCCGATCCCGTAACTTTGTAATCAACAATCGCAGCAATTAACGAACTTCACGATGGCAAGCTCAAGCAGTAACCCCAATCATCCCTCCTACCCCAAGCCGAGAAACCGGAAAAATTCATGGGTTTCGACTTGAAAGAGGTGGCAAACAAAAATGCTTGTTTTACCCGACTACTCCGAGTCCGGCGAAATATCGACCGAGGACGCTCGTTGTTGGCCGAAAATGAAACAAATGCTGAAAAACGCTGCGTTTGATGCATGGGGCCAGGGTGATTTCATGTGCGTAACTATGTCCTAAACGGACTTAGTGATGCACTTTACAGTGTGTATTGTCTTTGTAAAATCCTCCAAAGAATTGTGGGATTCTTTGGAGAAAAACAAAACCGAGGATCTTTGGCACAAAGAAATTTGTTGTCGGTAAGTTCTTGGATTTTGTGATGGTTGATTCTAAAACCGTGATGGAACAAGTTCGAAGTTCCGTTAATCCTACATGAAATCTCGCGAGGAATGGCTGCAGGAAGCATTCCAAGTGGCCGCCTTGATTGAGAAATTGCCCCCAAGTTGGAGGGATTTCAAGAATTATCTCAAACATAAGCGAAAGGAGATGGGACTAGAGGATCGATTGTCAAACTCGAGAATTGAGGAAGACAATAGGAGGATTGACTCTAAGTCCAAGCTTGTCCCTATGGAGTCAAAAGCCAACTTGATGGAGCACGACTCGTTAAGTAACTCAAGAAAAGACCTAACGATAAAGGCAAGAAATCGGCACTGGAAAATTCCAGGAGCTTGCTACAAGCGTGGCAAACCGAACCATATGGCAAAAGGATCGCCACAACCAAAGAAAAAGAAAACCAAACCGCACCCAATGCCAATGTGGTTGAAGAAAGGGAGCCGACAGTAAGTTGACATGTCGGCGGTGGTGTTTGAAGCCAATTTGGTGGATAACCGAAAGAATGGTTTGTGGATACCGGTGCCACTTGCCATGCCATGTGCTGTTCGATAAGGATGCATTCTCTTCTTACATCCCATCGACAGGAAGGAAGCTCCATATGGGGAATCACGCCTCTTCGATGTTCTTTGGCGTTGGAACGGTGGTGCTAAAGCCGACTTCGGGAAAGGAGTTGAAGTGAAGGATGTCGCATGTCCCGGACATCCGCAAAACTGTTTCGGGTTCTATTTGGTCAACCATGGGTTTAGACTAGTTTTTGAGTCTAAAAATTTGTACTTAGCAAATTTGGACGAGTTCTTGGTAGGGGTTATCTAGACAAAGGACTGCTCAAAATGAATGTAATGACCGTACGCCGTTTTGGCGAGAATATGAATAAGAATGAATCTTCTTTGTTTATATTCTTTGAGTGCTCTAATTTATGGCATATTAGATTAGGACATGTAAATCAATGCTATAAAAAGATTGGTAAATTTAGAATTGATTAATTTACCTAAAGTAAACTCACAAAGAAAATGTGAAGTTTGTGTTGAAGCTAAAATGGCTAAATTACCGTTTCATTCGGTTGAAAGGAGCACTTCACCTTTAGAGTTGATACACACTGATGTGTGTGATCTAAAATTCGTGCAAACTAAAGGTGGTAAAAAATATTTCATCACATTTATTGATGATTGCACAAGATTTTGCTACTTATACTTGTTAAGAAGCAAAGATGAAGCATTAGAGGCTTTTAAGAATTATAAAAATGAAGTTGAAAATCAACTTGGCAAAAAGGATTAAAATAATTCGGAGTGATAGAGGTGGCGAATATGTTGCACCATTTGAAGAACTATGTACCCAGTCGGGCATAATTCATCAAACAACAACACCATATTCACCACGCGATCCTCAATGTTGTTGAACGCAAAAACCGGACTCTAAAAGAGATGATGAATGCCATGTTGATAAGTTCGGATTACCCTGAATATGTGGGGAAGTCATTTTTAACGACCAACCACATATTGAATAAAATACCACTTAAAGGAAAGAAAAAACACCTTACGAATTGTGGAAAAATCGTAAGCTTTCTTATAAATACCTTAAAGTGTGGGGGTGTTTGGCTAAGGTAGCAATACTCGAACCAAAACAAGTTAAAATTGGACCAAAGACAAGTTGATTGTGTCTTTGTGGGATATGCATACCAAAGTAGTGCATATAGGTTTATGATACATAAGTCGGAAAATCCTAGGAAATGATCAAGGTACCATAATCGAATCAAGGAATGTTGTATTCTTTGAGGATGTCTACCCTTGTAGAGAAAATTAGAAGTGAGTACTAATAAAAGAACTCACGAAACGCAAGTAGTTCAACATCAATTAGTGAAGAACCGAGACGCAAAGAAGAGGTCTAAGACGGCTAAGTCTTTTGGGCGGATTACATAACATTTATGTTAGATGGTGAGCCAAACTCGATTAAAGAGGCTCTAAGCATACCCATATGCTCCGCTCGGCAAGAAGCTATCAATAGTGAAATCGAGTCCATTCTGCGAGAACCATACTTGGGAGTTGGTTGATCTCCCCTGCTGGTCATAAACCTTTAGGATGTAAATGGATCCTAAAGAAGAAGTATAAAGCGAGATGGAACTATTGATAAGTATAAAGCACGGCTTGTAGCCAAAAGGCTTTAAACAAAAAGAAGGATCGACTTCTTTGACACCTATTCTCCAAAGAACGAGGATTGCGTCTATTCGGTGCTTCTTCCGATTCTTTGCTTTGCACAATCTAGAGATTCATCGAGATGGACGTCAAGACGGCGTTTCGAATGGAGAAATAGATCTTTGAAATATACATGGAACAACCTGAAGGGTTTGTTGCACCCGTCAAGAAAAGAAGGTGTGCAAGTTAATAAGATCCTTGTACGGATCGAAACAAGCTCCAAAACAATGGCATCATAAGTTTGACAATACGATGTTGTCAAATGGATTCAAAATCAACGAGTGTGATAAATGCGTATATGTCAAAGGGACATCGTAAAACATTTGTCATAGTTTGTCTATACGTGAGCGATTTGTTAATCATGGGCGTGAGTCATGATACTATCATGGAGACTAAAAGAATGTTAAAAAGGAACTTTGACATGAAGGATATGGGGACTGGCCGATGTAATCCTTGGGATAAAAATCAGCAGAACTCCTAATGGAATTATCTTGTCACAATCCCACTATGTGGAGAAAGTGCTCAAGAAATTCAATGCTTTTGACGATTCACCGTCAAAGACGCCCATTGATTTAAGTATAAACTGGTTGCTAATAAAGCGAGAACGATGGCTCGGATGGAATACTCACGTATAATAAGGCGATCGATGTACATCACAAATTGTACACGCCCGGACTTGGCCTACCCTCAGTAAATATGTTGAGTAGGTTCACGAGCAATCCAAGCCTTGAGCATTGGAAAAGCGTTAACCAGGGTGTTAAAATACTTGAAGTATACCTTGGATTATGGGCTATACTACTCAAGATATCCAAATTGCATACTTGAAGGATATAGTGATGCTAGTTGGATTTTGATTCGAAAGATTCTTATTCAACTAGTGGATACATATTCACCATTGGAGGTGGTGCGGTATCGTGGAAGTCCACGAAGCAAACGTGTATAGCCTTGGTCCACCATGGAATCGAGTTTATAGCTTTGGATAAAGTGGTGAAGAAGCAGAGTGGCTTCAAATTTTCCGGAAGATATTCCATGTTGGAGGAAGCCTCGTGCCTTCCGTGATAATTCACCGTGATAGCCAAGCGGCTATAGGAAGGGCACATAGCAATATGTATAACGGTAAGTCTAGACATATTCCTTGAGTCACAATACCGTTAGACAATTGATCTCAAATGGTGTGATGTCAATTGACTACGAAAGTCAAAAGACAATTTGCGAGATCCTTTGACAAAAGGATCGAATCGAGATCAATTGGGTAAATTGCTAGAGGGAATGGGCTTGAAGTCCACAAAGTAAAAATAACTATCATAGTGGTAACCCAACCATGTTGATTGGAGATCCCAAGAACTTGGTTCAATGGGAAAACTAAACTATGAAGGTTATGTTGTAACACTTGGAAACAATGTTATAACCCATCCCTAGAAAACAAAACCAAGTGTTGAAACACCGCAAAGTTGTGGTGAGGCTAAGTCATTTGACTTTTAATGATTCCTACACCTCGTTGAGGTTGAGTATGGCAGATACTCGGATAGGAGATCACCTATATAAGTGAGAAGTGCGGGCCGCTTCAAAGCAACACTTATGAATCCAAAGTGGTGTCCATGGTCAAACGGACACAAACGTGAGAACGAGAAGGTGTTGAGACCTTATTGTGTTAATATCGTTGACTAGGTATACACCGTGGAGGAATAGTTCAAGGCATTGCGTCCACTAAGCCGCCGGTGTACCCGATGGTATTGACTACGGAAGGTTCAAAGCCATAAGCTACCTTTCCGAATGCAATATTGTCTCTTGAGGATGGTTTGCGTGTCCGCATTCATGCATACATTAATTTCCACTCATGTGGGGGATTGTTGGAAATTTTGGTTTTGATAAAAGAGGTATCGACCGACTTTGACCAATTTTTCGGTGGCTAAATATTTAATTCTGGAGGAATTAAATTATATATTATTAATCTACGCCCGAGTAGATATTCGCAGATATTTTTATTTCTCAAACCGAATTTCGGTGAGTGAGAAATTAATACACGAAGGTAGCCACATAAATGGGCATTATGTAAAGATTATTTTAAAGGGAGATGAAAGGCTTATGCCTTATCCCACATGGAATATAAATCATAGTTTATCCTAGTTTATTTACTAGAAGGTGTTATTTGTTGTATAAACTATAACACAAGTGGATGATCACAAGTGGGCCACACGCTGCTGCCGAGCCGGACTGGGCCGGGCTTGGGCTTGGGTTGGGGCCGGGCTTGATCGGGGCGGCCGGCCTATTGGGCCGGGTCCAGTCCACTAAAGTTTTGCCACTCGAAAATGGGCTTGGCCTGATTCGAGTGATGATGCTGATTGGAGCCCAATGACTCGGGACATTGTAGGTGTCCGCATTCGTGTGATGATTGTTGGAGTTGTAACTCCTGCAGTGGTGGTCATCGAAGTTAGCCCACTACCTCGATCGTGTTATGCAAGAGTGGGGTGTAACACACTTGGTTGTTACAAATGATTAATGCCCACTACCAGCTTTTTTTCCCGGGTGGAATGGTTGGCTATTTATACATGTTTGTGCATTGCGATTTAATACACGAATTCATACTCCATCAAAAAGCATACAATCATTTTCTCGCATTCTCGCACTAAGTCCAAAGAAATGATCCTCAACATATTTCTAGTTCGAAGGTGCTTCGTGTTAGTGGTGCTACTACACGAGAAGACGTAAGTCGTTTCATCTTTGGAAGCAATACGTCGAACCGTGAGCACTAGCGGGACGTAATTGCTTTGCGGAAAGAGATTCATCTCGACTCGGCTTCCGAAAGTTCTATCTTTTGTAATAGCTAGTTCAGTTTCTTGTAATCTTCTGTTTTTCGTAATTTGCCATTTGAAGGATTCCCGATCCTATAACTTTGTAATCAACAAGTATTTCATCAATTTGATTGATTCTTGAGTATAAATTCCTCTTAATCTTGAGAAGAAAGGAAAAAAAAAAAAAAGAAAAAGGAAATATCTGTATGTGGTCTATTTCCATTAATAATATGTTTACATCAAAGACAATATACGCCTCAACAATCAAAATTGGATACGTAAAACAGGTATGGTGGTGGAATCGAGCGAACAATAGTGTTTGCAAACACTTCCGTTTTTAAAAAGTGATTTAATATAGTAGAAGCAAATGTAGTTGAAAATCAGAAGTTGGTAGATTTTTTAAATAGAATCTAAAAGCTGGGAAAATAAATTTAAGTTGAAAAAAAAATTAAAGTTGAAATGCTCGTGAAATATATACTTTCAAAATTAATTTTTGAATAGAAAGACAAAAACACTTATATATGAGTATATATGGGGGTATTTAGGAAGATAATGGTCAATTTTGGATTATAATAAGATTTTGGGTTAAGAATGTAAAAAACAACCTTCTTAGTTACAAAAACACTAAAAACATTTTTTTCAAAATCAGAAGATTTTAATTCAATGAAGTTAATTAAGCAAAAACAAAAGTAGGTATTTGCAAATATTAAATAGTGATTTTTTTTTTAATAATCACTTTTTGTAGTGTTTGCTAACACATCAACATTCTGCTTCTCTTCCCACTTATCAAATTCAGATTCCAACCTCCATTCACAAAAGTGATGCCAAATTGTGCTTATTGTCATACTTTTTTTGTTGGGGGAGGGAGGAAATTTTATCATGGCTTCAATTTTCCTAATTACTTTGAGGTATCTTACATCTTAGTCAGATCGCTATCCAATTTCAATTTTGATTCCCATTACAAGGTTCATGTCCAGTTTGAGGGATCAAATATTAGTGCTTCTAGATGGATTCTATGACGTTAATTAATTAGTACTATTACTACTACACATTTATCATGTGTTGATTCCCACAGTGGTCACTGAGGAATGAGGATCATGCATTTGGCTTAGAAGAGGAACCTCATTTGATAAGGAAATTAATATACTAAAATTTGATTTCGAATTGTTCTTTTAGTTTTATGTGCTATTTTTCTTGATTTCTTATATTTCCTTAATGATGTTGATGATTTAAGATATCTGATGTCCTTTAAAATTTTAAACTTTTAAGGTTGTATATAAAAAAATTCTTGTAGTGAGTTGTATGAAAATATTTCTCATCACTTATTCTTCAGTAAAAAAAAAAAATATATATCACATGGGTAGGGTCAAAATTAAATATGTGTCTTCTTACCTTGTGTTGAATAGAAAGTGATTACAACGGAAAGCCTTCAACAATGGCTTTACAAACAGAAAAGGAAAATTACAAGAAAATGAATCTGACTATTACAACTTGAAAAAACAGAAAGCCGAGTTGAGTGCAACTCTTTCCGTAAGACAAATACGTACCGGCTAGTGCTCACGGTACGACGTAATGTCCTCAAAGATAAAATGGATTAACCTCCTTTGTTACAGTAGCACCACTGACACAAAAGCACATTTCGAACTTGAAGGAGCGAGAACTGGTTGCTGGACTCGAATGCAGAATGAAGTGTTCTTGAAAGTATTCTTCAAAATGTAACGACATTTTTAACGACACCTTTGAAATATGCAGAGAGTATGTTATTTTTTCTGTGTTCAAAATCTGCAGTGAAACCAGCTATATATAGACAGCAAAAATCCACCTGCAGGGAATTAAACATGGTAAGTTAATGGGCATTAACCTTCTTTGTAACAGTCAGGTGTTACAAACACATTGATGACCACATTCTAGGGGGTTACAACCCCATCAATGCCATTATCTGAGGAGTTACAGACTCCAACAGTCACTTATGAATCTGGACACCTGCAATGTCCAGGTTCATCTGGTGGCCCAACAGTCACTTGAATCTGGGCCAAGCCCATTTTCGAGTGACAAAAGTGTAAAGCCCACGCCCTCACCATCGCCCATGCCAGGCCGGGCGGGCGGGCGCGCGCGTATGGCCCACTTGTGATCATCTACTTATGTTATAGTATATCCAACTAATAACATCTTCTAGTTTATAAACTATTATAAACTTTGCTTTATAAGCTATGTGGGATGAAGAAAAATCATTTCAGCTCCCTTTACATAATGCTCATTCGTGTGGCCAACTTTGTGTATTAATTTCTCAGTCACCAAAATTCGATTTTGAGAAAAAAAAACTACTAACATCTACTTGGAAAATAGATTAATAATATACAATTTAATTTCTCCAACATTAAATTCTTAGCCACCCAATATTTGGTCAAAGTCGGGTCAACGCCCACTTTCATAAAACCAAATTTTCAACAATCCCCCACTTGAGTGGAAATTAATGCATGCATGAATGCAGACATGTAAACCAGTCCTCAAGAGACAATACTGCATCCGGAAAGGTAGCTTGTGGCTTTGAACCATCCATAGTCAATACCTTCGGGTACACTGGCGGTTTAGTGGACGTAATACCTTGAACTATTCCTCCACGATGTATACTGAGACAACAACATTAAAATAGTAAGGTCTCAACACCTTCTGTTCTCACGTTTTGTGTCCGTTTTGGCCATGGACACCTTTTTCTTCGTCCACGTCCCCCATATTCTGATTCTGTTGTCTTTCAGCCCGTCTAGTAGTTGCGCTAATTCTCCTTGCAAAAGCCTCAACCTCCGGTATGAGTGGTATTAAATATCCTCGCCTAGAGCGTGTGTTTATGCACTACATGGACCAAACTAAAAGAAACAAGTCAAATAATGAAGGATTTAAGTTAACCAAAAAATTTTGAGAAAATAAAAAAAATGTCTAAATTAAGTATAATTCTATCTATCGCAATATTAGCACCAAAAATTGTATTAGTCCCGAACGGCGCCAAAAACTTGTTCGCCTTTATTTTTAGCCAACCGCAAAGTGTACGGTGTACGTTATAGAAAAGGGTAGCAAGGTCGTATCCACGGAGACTAATAAATTTATGTACTAAGTATTGAACTAAGATAGCTTTATTTTAATTTAGACGATCGTAATTTGATGATTGTTGTTGAGAGATTAAGACAATTTAGACTACTAAAACACAAGATTAATATAATATAAATGATAGAAGTATCAAGATGGTGAAATGGATTTCCGAGTTAAGGTTTCGATTAATAACCCTCTTGTTGTCCGATTTAATCAAAGCCAAGTTATTATCAATATTCCTATAAGATGATCACAAAGATATTTTATCCTCCCTCTCGAGATGCATATAAAACGTAGATTGAAGTACTTATGCTAGCATCTCTACTCAACATGAAGTATTCAACTCCCAAAAGTTCAAAAGATCAACATCCTCACAAATATTTACAAACCTCTCGATTCATGCAAATATTTGTGTCAAGTACTCAAGATCTAATATTGAAACTCATCTCTCGAATTATGAATCAATATATCAAACAAGTTAAATCATTGATCAAGTGATAAAACAAGAATAAGCTCAAAGTACTCAAATAGGCTTCAAGATAATAACTTCAACTAAGATTAAAACATCCAACAAGAGTTCATTAATCTACTTCCAAAACCCGGAAATCTAAAGAGTTTAGCTACACATGATTTCTAAACAACTCATAGACAAATTGTTCATAGCCATGACAACTAAAAAATGAAAGATGAAAACTACAAGAGAAGCAAGAAAAACTTAGGAAAGTCGACAATCTCTCGATGTATCTCCGTTCCTTGAGCTCCGATGCAACCCGATTGTCTCCTTGATGTCCTCTTCAAAGAATAGACCTTTGTCTTGTGTTGTAGATCCCAAAAATGTCAGAATATCCTGGTGTGCGTCCCCAAAAAGTGCTTTTATACCCCTCAAAAGTCTAGGGCATTTCTTTGTCAAAATATCTATGATAGAAGCGGGGCCGCACGGGTTACCCGTATGCGTCTTCCCGAAACTAAAATCGCTTCTCACCAACAGCGCACGGGCCATGCGTCGGCCGACGCGGGTAGCCCGTGCGCATTGCCGTAGGAGCTTTCCTTGTCTTGATTGCACACGGGTGGTGTGTGTACACACACGGCTACCCGTGCGCATTGCCATACCTTCGAAACTTGTTCCCGTGGGCGCACGGGTGGTGCTCGCGCGCGCCCTACCCGTGCGTCTTCTATTTTGCGTCATTTGTGGTATTTCTTCTCCGCAATGCTCGTATTTGTCTCCAAATCACTTCAAATATCGTTAATTCCTACAAAACGAGCAAAGCATAATATCTTTCCCACAAAGAGCGAATATGAACCATTTCATATGAGTTTATGCACGATTGATTGCCATTTTAGCCATAAATACGCCCAATATACATGCAAAACTCACACCTATCAAAATCCCCCAAACTTAAACCGTTGACCGTCCGATCAACAATTTTGAGAACAATATAAAACACAACAGGGATACAAGAATGTTAGCGCACACAAAGGGACTAAAAAGAAATTCATATTGTTTATCATGAATGTCAAGCAACAACCCAATCTAGCCTCAAATATCTACTCAAAGGGCACGCATCAAACAAAACATGGTGAAATGCTCTGAATTACAACTCTCACAGTTTAAGTGTATACTCTCATCTCACGAGGATATGGGACGTGTTTACGCTCAAATCACTTCAATGTCGCAAAATTACCATAGGCTTGCAATTCTTCTCATATAGAATGTATGCAATTTATGAATCAAAAATGACTTTCTCATTTGGTTGTAATGAAGGCTCTTTGGTCGGGGTAGGAAATTTTGGATAAAGTGACTCAAACTCGAAAGCATATAGATCGGTGAGCATATCAATCATCTAAATTATAATCCGTATGCTAATCCAATCACCCCTTATTTTAATCAACTTTACTAATCTCCACCTCATTTCTTTCATTTGAGAATCGCCTCAACTCACAATCCTTCGCCCTCCAAGTTCGTTCAAATGAAAATTCACGCCCGGTTCACCATTTTTTTTTTCAATTATTTTTGTGAATTTTCAACCTTTCTTTTCAATTCCTTTTCTTCCTCTTTTTGTTCCAATTAACCAAACATGCCCAATTATCCCACTTTTCAATTCCCACTCATTCATCCTCTTTCATTCCCTTTACTCAATGCTATACACTCGAGTTTAGAGTGACGGATATATCAAGTTCAAGGCTTAAATTTGTGTTATCAAAGAAATAGGCAATAGGCTCAACTTGGCTAACTAGGGATTTCAACATCTTTAGGTAAGCAAAAGGCTTGAAAGGCTAGCAAAGATGGCCTTTAATCACCTTCACAATTCGCATATAATATGTGGCCTTGACAGAGATGCCAGAGCAAGTTCTAGAATTCTAACAACATGAATGATACACTCAAATCACAACAAGACTGCATAGATATAAGCAGTAAAAGCTCAAAAGCTCACAGGCTTGTAAATATGTAATTCAAAGCATCAAACCAAGTTTTCCATATCCACATGCTCAAAGTTATCTATTCAAGGCTCAATCAACTCATACCCAACATCCAATCTAAACAATACAAATTTCCAATCAATCACACAAACAACAAGTTGCATCAAGCCGGGTCAACTCACTCCCTAACATCTATGAAAGCATTAAACGTGCTAAAGCCGTAAACGTGCTTCTAATGTAATGCAACCTAGAATGCTCTATATGCAACTATATGAAAACACACAAAAATGCAAGATTTTTTATTTTTTTTTAGCATCTACACTTTTCATTTATCAAAATACTACCTCTCCCCCAAACTTGAATGAAATTATATTTTTGTTTTCGAGAGGGGAAAAATAGAATTTCAATAGTGAAAAGTGGAGATATACCTGAATCACTGCGGAGGTGGCGGTGGAAAGTGGCCTTGTGAAATATGCCACATTTGTATCTGTTGGATTACTTGCCACGTCTCCATCTCCCTCCGTTCTTGGGCCGCTCGCCTTTGCTCCTGGGCCGCATATCTTTCCTCCTGAATCGCATACCATTCCTCATGAACCGCATACCTCTGTTCTTTGATCAAATATCGTTGTTCGAGCTCCAAGGACCTCCTATTATAGTCCTTCCTAAATGCGAGAAAATCAGCCCGATACTGCCGCAAATTCTCTACTTGACAACGCAAGTCCTCCCCAAATGTATATAGCGATTAAGAAAGTCATTGCTGTGTGGGGCTCACCACTATGAGAGGTACCGGGCCGATCCTGCTATGTGAACGTCGGGGTAATCGCCTCCGTGTGAGGACTACGGGATGTCATATCCAAGTTGGGGGTGATGAGGTTCCACCCCATTTCTTGTCTATGTAGCTCCTCTTCCTCGCCTACCATATCATCCATATCCAGAAGCCGTGAACTCGGCGTCTCTTCCTCGCACCTATAGCTTTCGTGAAGTACATTATGCGCTTCCGAGTTCATTAGGAAGTTCGTTGTGTCCACCAGTGTATCGACCGATGAGTAGTGTACGTCGGGTTAAGCAATGGAAAGGAGGCACCTTTCTTTCTCAGTAGAAGAACCATCGTATTGTCTTCATTCGCGATAAACCTCATGTGGTGCGAGATGCCAAATTAACCGAGTCTTTTTGCCAAGATAGGCTCCAGGCCTCTAAATTCGATGTTGAAATGTCGGGCAATAGGGGGTAATCAGAACCCTATAGAAATAGCACCACCTCCCGCTTTGCTAAATGATCCACTTGCTCGATGAAATATGCGGTTGTGTTGTAGGGTGTACTTGTTAGCATACACCATAATAGATATAGTTCTCTAACCGTCATTCCCCCAATATTCTCTGTTAGGAATTTTATTGTTTAGATTTTGATGAATGCCATGTAAAACTTAGAATAGAAAGTTGGCACCCCAATTCTTGTCAGTAAAATGTATTGTAAAAATTAGAGCCGCAAGCCGAGTTAAGTCGCCTACGCCCTAACATGCAAGAAGACAATGAAGGCTTGAAGGAAAACTCTGTGAGAGACATTTAGTCTGACAGAAGAAGAGCCGCGGGAACTCGGTGAAGAAGCGGTGAGATACTGGTGAGTTGAACATCGTCAAGTCAACTCAAGAGAAGCCAAGTCTCAAGTGAAGTGCGGAAAGAATCATCCATGATTGGAAGTCGACTCTAAGTCACCTGGGAAAGCAAGGAAGCGATCAAGTCGAGATAATCGTAAAAGAACCGTTGCACGAAATCAAGAGATTTACTTAAACAAGTAATATCTCCATACCACCTTTCTCGGAGTGCTCGATCCCGAGGCGTGCAATTGGAATGAACAATGGGAAGCACTACACCGTGTCGAACTCGAAAAGGTGAAACAACAATTCATACGAGGAAACAACAATTCCAAGAAGCGCAACGACGACGCAAAAGTGACTTTCAAAAACAAGCCTATCTCTTCAACGGGCAAATTTTTGAAAGTTCACTATAAAAGGCCGAGGAGTTTGTTTGAGAAAATGATGCATGAATGACACATACGTGAGATATACAAGCACATTAGAAAAATCTGAAACAATCTCAATCCTCAAGCCTATATTCGAAGTACATCAATCCAACACTTACCCGTGAAGGAAAGAGAGCTTCAACCGAGTTGAAGAGGAAACCTTTGAAAACAAGGGGTCTACTTTCCAGGAAGGAGTGTAGAAAAGTTCAAAGTTGAACTAAGTCTTAAGCATTTGGAGGGCTTCGTGATCAAATCCAAAGAGCTTGAGCAAGTGAGTCAGTAGTAGCAAGGCAATTTGCCTGTGTGAAGAAGGCGAGTCGAGCGAACGAGAAACCGGTGAGTGATCAAGGCATCTCTCGGATCGAGTCCCAAAGGATCAAGTAAATTTGTTGTGATCAAGACTTGTATCGGACTGTTACCACTTTGTAAACTCGATCATTACTTAGTGGATTCCTTCGGGGAGTTGGAGAAGAGAGGAGTAGAAGAATTACCCCATCTTCGAACCTCTATAAAAACTTTTTTGTGTCATTTACATTTCAAACATTTAAATTCTCGCACTTTTAATTGCTTATATCTCACGATAAATTTGCCTTCCATTTGATATTTTATAAGTACTAAATCAAGCTCTAAAATATTGCTTAATCAAACTTAAGGGTGTTAAGTCTTCAATAAAAATAAAACCACAACTTAGTTAAATTGTAGCCAACAATTTGAGTTACTCCATCAACAGCTCACTTGAAGTGCATTTGAAAGATTAACTCTCTTGAGTGACTAATTCGATGTCCATCAAGGACAATGTTTGTGTAGAATTAACTCGTAGTTTTAAAAGGACTAAATCGAAAATTTGGTAAGGTTTATTCAACCCCCCTTCTAAACCTTACACTTACACCCTTGGGACCTACATTCTCTCTCGCAAAAAATTTGGCGTGACCTGGGCCGTATATACCGAACACCGGATTTCGGATCAAGGAAATTTTGCGATGCGGGCCTCGTAGAGCATGGGACCCGTTTTCGGCATTTGGACAAGTAGACGCCAAAAGTCGTATTGGTCATCGGTATCTTCGGGTCGGAAATGTGCGTCTGTGGGAACTTTAAATGTGGCGTTTAACTCTTCGTGGATAATTGTCGCATCTCGTTCCCCCGAAATTCTACCCCAATGACCTCGCCACCTATATTTTTGATCATCTTTCTTTGTGCTCAAAAATTCGGCGTGAATTTCTTGTAACTTGGCCATCTTCTCCTCATAAAAGTTGTCCAAGCGACTCTGTCAAATAATCGCCACACATCCTCGTGTATCCCAAGAAATTGGGTGCGGTCGTCATCGGCGTAGTTTGAGGGACCCATCCGTCGGCGATGAGCTTATTCCATCGCTCTAGAGTATCCGCATTTGGTAGTACAACTCCAAAGGCCGCTGGGCTATCAGGTTGTATTTCCTGTGGTGGTTCCGCCCGGGGTCGTCGTCTCCGTCCTTGAGGGTTTTGTCGATTCGCCATTTCTTGTGAGTGAGTACCTGGAATAACGTGTATTAGCAACCCAAAACAAACCAAGTACAAGCACAATCATAATGAATGTAGGCAAATAAGTGATATGGGGCGTAATAGTTCTCATACGACAATTTGACTGTTCAAGTAAGCTCCATACAATCAATTCATGTGGCAAATATAGAGAACCATAATCTAATAGCCCTAACAATTAAAGTTCATGCCCAATTCATCAACAATTCATCCAAATTAGTCTCAATTCATTATAGCTCAAAAGCTACCTTTAAAACCTTAGGCAAGTGCACCTATCGTTTTATAGTATAGATTGTTGAGTACCGAGTGTCCTTCCCACGAGGATTGTAAGTACTAATAATTACCATCTTTTTGTTATTTAATCTAATAATTTTCAGAGTTTTGTTTGTTAAAATGGAAAATGAAAAATAGAGAATTTAAAATAATTGCAACTTACAAAAGATCAAATAAAATAGATTGTAGAATTAAGAAATCAAGAGATAGAAATGTGTTTGAATGTAAATCCCTCTAGAATGTTTTTGTGATTTAACAAGATAAAGATACAACCAAAAACCCTTAAGCAAAAACCAACTTCTTTTAATAAAATCCCATGTTTTATGGACCGTAGAAATTCGATTTAAGTTAAACCTCTATCGAGCGCAAATAACTTCTAACCTCAAGTTGATTAACTGAAATCTCTTTCTAGTTAAAACCCCAAGACAACATTATAACGATTTGTGAATTCCCATATTAGGTTTGACCCTAATCCAGGAAGATTTATGTCGTCATATATCTAGGATTGCATGCAACTCCTTTCACTTATATATGTTCTATTTCACCATGAATCTCTCGATTTCCGGTGAAGAATAAATTTCAAATCAATATCACGCTAATACCAATTTGAATGAATAAGCCTAATATAAGTGAATCACACAAATCATGAAGATTTTATTAAAAACATACAAACCTTAATCACAAATTCATTCTAGAGTTCATTACATTCAAACACTAGAAATTTAGCTACACATGGCTTTGACAAGAAAATATACTACACAAGAAGATTTGAATAAAATGAACATGGTGTACTTAGCTCTTATTCAAGGCCAATTCCGGACTTCATCCTTGGTTGATTTCAATGATGTTGAGCTCCGTGCCTTCTCCTCTATTGCTCTTCAACTTCCAACTCTACCTCTCTTTTATCCTCTCAATGTATGTTTGCTTGAAACTTAGAATATATAATGAATATACAATGGATCTCTCTATCAATGAATACTACATAAATTTTTGTGAAAGAACACATCAATAATGCTAACAAATGCTCCACTTCCATGGTTGTTGGTTGAATTGTGTGCACATTCATGGTTGAGTTGGTTGAATCATTGTATTCACATGACAATACTCCACTTCCATTGGTTGAGTTGGTTGAATCATTGTGTCCACATGACAATTGAGGGAATAATAGAGTTTGGTGCGGGAAAATGAGATGTAAAAGTTGCTCGAAGGTTGTCAAAAATCAAAAGGAAAGCTTCCATAATTTCCGCGAAAAAGAACATCTAGACTCGAGTTTAAAAACACGCTGTGCTTTAGAAGCACGGACGGGGCCGTGTTTTTGGATTTTCCGAACACGGCCGTGCGAAAAGCCTGCACGGCCTGGCCGTGTTTGGTTGTGCGTCGGTCGAAAAATTACTCATTTTTGACTTCTAAAAAGCACGGCCACCGTCTTGAAAAGCACACCCTGCCCGTGTTTGGTGAAACGGCCCCGAAATGACGCGTTTAGCTTGGGATTTTGAGTGTTTTTGCATCCGAAACCCCGGGTATATTTTGACATGAAACCATGGCCCAAAATTCACCAAAAACAGCTCCAAATCATCAATCTACACCAATAAAAGCACCTCGGAGTAATGTGAATATAATCAAAAATTTATGAAACTAACAATAAAATAACTCAAGTTATACTCAAATATACACATAAAACATGCATAAAAAGGCCCTTATCAAACCACCTCCAACTTTGAACTTTGCTTGTCCTCAAGCAAAACATTAAATCAATAAGAATGGTTCAAAACCCCGGGTATGTTTTTTTCAACACATTGAACACAAGCGAGTCAAGTTCTTAGCCTTCTCAACCCGAATTAACCATTCAAGTAAAAACACGGTTTTGCAAAGCGATCATTGTCAAGAAAAGCGTAATATCGCGGGCATTATTCAAACTTGAAATCATCACTCCACGGATATTGATAGCTATGAATAACTTCAATTCAATAATGTCATGAAAATACAAGAATTCAATATATCATTGTAGTTAGTCTACTAGTCATATAACCAAGCTTCTTGAACTTTTATTGGAATGAGAATTCAAGGAATATACATTCTCCTTTCGATTTTCTTTTTTATTTTTTTGTAGGACCTTTCGAGGCATTCTTCCACTAGGTTTATATTTTGAATTTTTGTTCAAACACTCCTAGGGTGGTTTCCCATACTCATATTTATGTCGTTGTTTTATGTGAAAGACAAACATGGGGCTCATGAATGCTCCTAGTTACTAAGCAACAACAAATAGAGGAGTATAACCTCGATTGGTCCATTTTTTTTCTCTTTTTTTTTCTTTTTTTTCATTTTTTTTATCCACAAGCTTGGTTTAACAACTAGTTAACCACCACTAAATCATGAATTCTCGAACGTTCATAACACTAAGTATTGTCGTAAATGCCTTAACACATCAAGTAATATGGTGTTGGAAATCTCGTCAAAATTTAGCCCGCATCCACGTCAATCTATCTTAGACAATCAATTGCTTCACATTGAAACACAAATTAACAAGTTAATAAAGGTATAATTGGGCTAAGTTATTGACTAGCAAGCACTCAATTTATTTAAAAAAAATTACCTCTTGTCGACAAACTCAAAATAAAAACAAGCACACACATACTCAAATCACACTCTCCTCAATGTGAAAAAAAAGAGATGAACGAACACAAACAAAACACTCAAAAATCAATCACACTAGAAGAAAATAAAAGAGATGAGAAAAGAAAAATACGACCTTACTAGAAGAGTGAAATCGGTATTGAGCGACCATTGGGTTGTTTAGTACGAGACCTTCATCGGCATCTTCATACCTAATCAAGGATACACAACTCGAATACCGTGAAATCATCAAATATAAAAAATATTGAGTTTTTTTCTTGAATTTTTTTAATAAAAAAACACGGCCGTGCGTTTTAAGCACGGCCATAAGGGTTTGGTATTAATTTTTTCGATCAAAAAAACAAAAAAATTTAATTATTTTTTTTGAAAAACACTGGCCCGTCTTGAAAAGCACGGCCTGGGCGTGTTCGGTGCATTTAATTTTTCCTACAAAACCTTGGATTTTTTGAACACGGCCAGGGTGTGTTCGTGAATGGGTAACACACGGCCGTGCTTCTTAAGACACGGCCAGACCGTGTTTTTTCTTAAAAATTTTTTTCAATCCCTAAGCAATAAAAAAAAATTAAGTAAAAGAAAATGCACACAAAATGCCGGGTTGCCTCCCGGTTAGCGCTTCTTTAAAGTCGTATAGCTGGACCGTTTACCAAAATGTGGAGATTAGTCGGGTGCGACTTTGGACTTATGAAAATCCCTTAGGTATTTAGTAGTATTACCTCCAACTTTATGCTTCAAAATGTGCTCTTTGAACTTTCGGTCCCCTTTTCGGGCATAAGCTTCCAACATAGACTTTGAACAAAACTTTTCTCCAAGAGATTTTTAGATTTCTCATCGTGCAACGAATTTGAATCGACAAAAGAACAAGTAGTATCATTTTCAATATCAACATGAATTTTAAAAATTACTTGTTCATCCCCCACCCTCAAAGTTAATTTTCCTCATGCACATCAATGATTGATTTTGCCGTAGCCAAGAAAGAACGCCCAAGAATTAGAGGAACCTCAATATCATCATGCATTTCAAGAATAACAAAATCAATCGGGAATATGAATTTATCGATCTTGACTAACACATCATTAATAATACCTCTAGGATGTTTAATCAATTTATCGGCTAAGTGTATGTCCATCCTAGTAGGTTTGATTCACTTAATCCCATATGTTTGAATGTTTCATAAGACATCACATTGATACTAGCTCCTAAGTCGGCCTAGTGCTCTATCAACAGGAGTAAACCATCAATTGTACATGGGATAATAAAACTTCCTAGATCATTAAATTTTTGTGGTAGAATATTGGAAGAACATTTATCATTCAATTGCACATTTGATAGTTCGTTAAGCTTATTTTCATTAGAAATGATGTCATTTAGATCCTTAGCATGATTTAAAAGAGGTTGAACAAATGGAATATTAGTATGTAGTTGCTTGAATGACTCAAGGTACTTACCAAATTTCTCATCCCTTCTATCTTCTTCGGGTAAACTACGGTAAGGGATCTTGGGCTTGTATTCGCGACCACCTTTTTCATAGGCTTTTCTTTGTGTTTGTCGTCCTCCACATATTTTCGCATGGTGGCATTGTCATAATCATGCTCATTTGGAAAATGGATGGTGATTGCCTTTACGTGCTCCTCGGGTTTGGCTCGTGTGTTACCCGACAAACTTCCTTGTGGCCTTTCGAAATCATTTTCGCAACCGGCCTATTTGGTTTTCCAAATTATGTATAGATGCCTCTTGATTTCTTAAGGATATTTCGACCACCTTTGGAATCGGGCATCTGGTGATTGATTGCACAAACTTTTCCATAAGTTCCTCGAAGTTAGGCTTTCCTTGGGTCAGTTGGAATCCGGAGGCGTGTGTAGATTAGGATTGGGATTAGGCCGTGGTTGACCTTGATTATTCCAATCAAGTTCAAAAAGTCCGACGCCAACCACGGATTATAAGTGTTTTGAAAGGATTATTTTTGAGGGTCGAGATTGATTACCTAGATAATCCACTTGTTCATGTGGTGGTATCGTGTGGGGGCACTCTTGGTGGTTGTGCGATCCTCCACAAGTCTCACATGAGAAGACTTGTTTTGGAACCGCCAACCCGTCAATTTTCGAAGTCGAGCTTCGACCACGCGGCTAAGCGTAATAACCGCGTCTGCATTGTATACACCTTTGTTCTATTAGGTTTACCTCGTATGGATTGCCATTGGTAGCCATTCATGGCCATTCCTCTATCGATCTTGCGCAACTTACGGTGTTTTATTGTTCATAGTTCCCCCACCGCCGCATCATCATTTGCCTTGTTGACGAGTAGCCCATTGTAAAATGTTTGGACTTGCATCCAAATAGGATGACCATGATGTGGGCATTTCCTCAACAATTCTTTGAATCTCTCCCAGTGTCGTACAAGGTCTCGTCATCTTCTTGAGTGAATGAAGAGATTTCATTCCTCAATTGTGCGATTTTGGCGGTGGAAAATACTTCAAAAGGAACTTTTCGCCATGATGCTCCATGTTGTGATTGTTCCTTTGGCAAAGTATTTAGCCATTGTTTAGCCCGTCCCCAAGAGTAAATGGGAATAAGCGCAAAGCGGATGGCATCGTTAGAGACCCCATTGATTTTGAATGTATCGTATATCTCGAGGAAATTTGCGATATGATTATTCGGATCTTCGCCCTGGTAGCCGTCAAATTCAACAAATTGTTGCACCATTTGAATGACATTCGGTTTGATCTCAAAATTATTGGCTGCAACAGCGGGCCTCACGATACTAGATGAGGTGCCGTCCATGGATGGTTTGGCGTAGTCGTACATAGTTCTTTGTTCATCCGCCATGCCGAAATCCTTGCTTTCGTTAATATCTTCTTCGTGGTCTGTATTAGTACTTTCCTCTGTGTTGCTACCGGCGGTGTCGCGCTTCCAAATTCGACGACGAGTAGGCATGCACTGCGGTAAATAGAGAGGATAAGTGTAATCCAAGACTTACAAAGATAGATAAAAAGAAAGATGATGGTAAAATAAAAATAATAAAAAAAATGATTAAATTAACAAAAATAAAGTGTTCTTAATATTACAATCCCCGACAACGGCGCCAAAAACTTGATGGCTCAAAAGCTACCTTTAAAACCTTAGGCAAGTGCACCTATCGTTTTATAGTATTGATTGTTGAGTACCGAGTGTCATTCCCACGAGGATTGTAAGTACTAATAATTACCGTCTTTTTGTTATTTAATCTAATAATTTTCAGAGTTTTGTTTGTTAAAATGGAAAATAAAAAATAGAGAATTTAAAATAATTGCAACTTACAAAACATCAAAGAAAAATAGATTGTAGAATTAAGAAATCAAGAGATAGAAATGTGTTTGAATGTAAATCCCTCTGAGAATGTTTTTGTGATTTAACAAGATAAAGATACAACCAAAAACCCTTAAGCAAAAACCAACCTCTTTTAATAAAATCTCATGTTTTATGGACCGTAGAAATTCGATTTAAGTTAAACCTCTATCGAGCGAATAACTTCTAACCTCAAGTTGATTAATGAAATCTCTTTCTAGTTAAAACCCCAAGACAATATTATAACGATTTGTGAATTCCCATATTAGGTTTGACCTTAATCCGGAAGATTTATGTCGTCCTATATCTAGGATTGCATGCAACTCTTTTCACTTATATAGGTTCTATTTCACCATGAATCTCTCGATTTCGGTGAAGAATATACTTCAAATCAATATCGCTAATACCAATTTGAATGAATAAGCATAATATAAGTGAATCACACAAATCATGAAGATTTTATTAAAAACATACAAACCTTAATCACAAATTCATTCTAAAGCTCATTACATTCAAACACTAGAAATTTAGCTATACATGGCTTTGATAAGAGAATATACTACACAAGAAGATTTGAATAAAATGAACATGGTGTACTTAGCTCTTATTCAAGGCCAATTCAAGACTTCCTCCTTGGTTGATTTCAATGATGTTGAGCTCCAAGCCTTCTCCTCTATTGCTCTTCAACTTCCAAGTCTACCTCTATTTTATCCTCTCAATGTATTTTTGCTTGAAACTTAGAATATACAATGAATATACAATGGATCTCTCTATCAATGAATACTACATGAATTTTTGAATCCCTTTCCCAACTCAAACTCTTGGCTTTTATAGGCACCATCTTTGTGAAAGAACACATCAATAATGCTAACAAATGCTCCACTTCCATGGTTGTTGGTTGAATCATTGTGTGCACATTCATGGTTGAGTTGGTTGAATCATTGTATTCACATGACAATAGTCCACTTCCATTGGTTGAGTTGGTTGAATCATTGTGTCCACATGACAATTGAGGGAATAATAAAGTTTGGTGCGATAGAAATGAGATGTAAAAGTTGCTCAAAGGTTGTCAAAAAGCAAAAAGGAAAGCTTCCATAATTTTCGCCAAAAGAACATCCAGACTCGACGAAAAAAACACGCCCGTGCTTTAGAAGCATGGGCAGGCCGTGTTTTTGGATTTTCCCAACACGGCCGTGTGCTCGAAAGCATGGCCTGGCCGTGTTTGGTACGTCAGGGTCGAAAAATTACTCATTTTTGACTTCTAAAAAGCATGGTCGTGTTTGACTGAAAAGGCCCGAAATGACGCGTTTAGCTTGGGATTTTGAGTGTTTTTGCATCCGAAACCCCGGGTATGTTTTGACATGAAACCATGGCCCAAAATTCACCAAAAAACAGCTCCAAATCATCAATCTACACCAATAAAAGCACCTCGGAGTAATGTGAACTATGTATAATAAAACATTTATGAAACTAACAATAAAATAACTCAAGTTATACTCAAATATACACATAAAACATGCATAAAAAGGCCCTTATCAAACCACCTCCAACTTTGAACTTTGTTTGTCCTCAAGCAAAACATTAAATCAATAAGAATGGTTCAATAAATTACGACACACAAGGATTTTTTTTTCAACACTTTGAACACAAGCGATCAAGTTCTTAGACTTCTCAACCCGAATTAACCATTCAAAAAACATATTTTTGCAAAGCGATCGATTGTCAAGAAAGACGTAATATCGCAGGCATTATTCAAACATGAAATCATCACTCCACGGATATTGATAGCTATGAATAACTTCAATTCAATAATGTCATGAAAATACAAGAATTGAGTAGATCATTGTAGTTAGTCTACTAGTCATATAACCAAGCTTCTTGAACTTTTATTGGAATGAGAATTCAAGAAATATACATTCTCCTTTCGATTTTCTTTCTTTTTTTTTTGTAGGACCTTTCGAGGCATTCTCCCACTAGGTTTATATTTTGAATTTTCGTTCAAACACTCCTAGGGTGGTTTCCCATACTCATATTTGTGTCACTTTTTTTACGTAAAAGACAAACATGGGGCTCATGAATGCTCCTAGTTACTAAGCAACAACAAATAGAGGATTATAACCTCGATTGGTCCATTTTTTTTTCTCTTTTTTTCCATTTTTTTATCCACAAGCTTGGTTTAACAACTAGTTAACCACCACTAAATCATGAATTCTCGAACGTTCATAACACTAAGTATTGTCGTAAATGCCTTAACACATCAAGTAATATGGTGTTGGAAATCTCGTCAAAATTTAGCCCGCATCCGCGTCAATCTATCTTAGACAATCAATTGATTCACATTGAAACACAAATTAACAAGTTAATAAAGGTATAATTGGGCTAAGTTATTGACTAGCAAGCACTCAATTTGTTTAAAAAAATTACCTCTTTGTCGACAAACTCAAAATAAAAACAAGCACACACATACTCAAATCAAACTGTCCTCAATGTGAAGAAAAAGAGATGAACGAACACAAACAAAACACTCAAAAATCAATCACACTCGAAGAAAATAAAAGAGGTGGGAAAAGAAAAATACGACCTTACTAGAAGAGTGAAATCGGTGATTGAGCGACCATTGGGTTGTTTAGACGAGACCTTCATCGGCATCTTCATACCTAATCAAGGATACACAACTCGAATACCGTAAAATCATCAAATATGAAAAAAATTGAGTTTTTTTTTTCTTGAATTATTTTAAATAAAAACACGGCCGTGCGTTTTAAGCACGGCCAGGGCGTGTTTGGTATTAATTTTTTTGATCAAAAAAACAAAAAAAAAAAGTAATTATTTTTTTTGAAAAACACGGTCGTGCTTGAAAAGCACGGCCTGGGCATGTTCGGACGAATATTTCCTACTAAATCTTGTATTTTTTGAACACGGCCGGTGTGTTCGTTAATTGGGTGACGAACACGGCCGTGCTTTTTGCTTTGGACTTATGAAAATCCCTTAGGTATTTAGTAGTATTACCTCCAACTTTATGCTTCAAAATGTGCTCTTTGAACTTTCCGGTCCCCTTTCCGGTCATAAGCTTCCAACATGGACTTTGAACAACACTTTTCTCCAAGAGATTTTTAGATTTCTCATCGTGCAACGAATTTGAATCGACAAAAGAACAAGTAGTATCATTTTCAATATCAACATGAATTTTAAAAATTACTTGTTCATCCCCACCCTCAAAGTTAATTTTCCCTCATGCACATCAATGATTGATTTTGCCGTAGCCAAGAAAGAACGCCGAAGAATTAGAGGAACCTCAATATCATCATGCATGTCAAGAATAACAAAATCAACGGGAATATGAATTTATCGATCATGACTAACACATCATTAATAATACCTCTAGGATGTTTAATCGATTTATCGGCTAAGTGTATGTCCATCTAGTAGGTTTTAGTTCACTTAATCCCATATGCTTGAATGTTTCATAAGACATCACATTGATACTATCTCCTAAGTCGCCTAGTGCTCTATCAACAGTAAACCGTCAATTGTACATGGGATAATAAAACTTCCTAGATCATTAAATTTTTGTGGTAGATTATTGGAAGAACATTTATCATTCAATTGCACATTTGATAGTTCGTTAAGCTTATTTTCATTAGAAATGATGTCATTTAGATCCTTAGTATGTTTTGAAAGAAGTTGAACAAATGGAATATTAGTATGTAGTTGCTTGAATGACTCAAGGTACTTACCAAATTTGTCCTCCCTTCTATCTTCTTTAGTTAAACTACGGTAAGGGATCTTGGGCTTGTATTCGCGACCACCTTTTCATAGGCTTTCCTTTGTGTTTGTTGTCCTCCACATATTTCTACATGGTGGCGTTGTCATAATCATGCTCATGTGGAAAAGCGATGGTGATTGCCTTTTACGTGCTCCTCCGGGTTTGGCTCGGTGTTACCCGACAAACTTCCTTATGGTCTTTCGAAATCATTTCCGCAATGGCCTATTTGGTTTTCCAAATTATGTATAGATGCCCTTTGATTTCTTAAGGATGTTTCGACCTTTGGAATCGGGCATGTTGATTGCACAAACTTTTCCATAAATTCCTCGAAGTTAGGCTTTCCTTGGGTCTACTGGAATCCGGGAGGCGTGTGTAGATTAGGATTGGGATTAGCCGTGGTTGACCTTGATTATTCAATCAAGTTCGGGTCTTGACGGCAACCTGGATTATAAGTGTTCTTGAAAGGATTATTTTGAGAGGATCGAGATTGATTACCTAGATAATCCACTTATTCATGTGGTGGTATCGCGTAGGGGCACTCTTGGTGGTTGTGCGATCCTCCACAAGTCTCACATGAGAAGACTTGTTTTGGAACGCCAACCCGTCAATTTTTCGAGTCAAAGCTTCGACTGCGCGACTAGCGTAAGCTCGCCGTCGCGTCTGCATTGTATACACCCACATTCGCGCTAGGTTTACCTCGTGCAGTGCCATTGGTAGCCATTCATGGCCATTCCCTCTATCGAGATCTTGCACGCCTTACGGTGTTTTATTGTTCAAAGTTCCCCAACCGCCGCATCAATCATTTGCCTTGTTCACGAGAGTAGCCCATTGTAAAATGTTTGGACTTGCATCCAAATAGGAAGACCATGATGTGGGCATTTCCTCAATAATTCTTTGAATCTCTCCCAGTGTCGTACAAGGTCTCATCATCTTCTTGAGTGAATGAAGAGATTTCATTCCTCAATTGTGTAGTTTTGGCGGTGGAAAATACTTCAAAAGGAACTTTTCGCCATGATGCTCCATGTTGTGATTGTTCCATTTGGCAAAGTATTTAGCCATTGTTTAGCCCGGCCCCCGAAGAGTAAATGGGAATAAGCGCAAGCGGATGGCATCGTTAGAGACCGCATTGATTTTGAATGTATCGCATATCTCGAGGAAATTTGCGATATGATTATTCGGATCTTTGTCTGGTAGGCCGTCAAATTCAACAAATTGTTGCACCATTTGAATGACATTCGGTTTGATCTCAAAATTATTGGTAACAATGCGGGCCTCACGATACTAGATGAGGTGCCGTCCATGGATGGTTTGGTGTAGTCGTACATAGTTCTTTGTTCATCCGCCATGCCGAAATCCTTGCTTTTTCGTTAATATCTTCTTCGTGGTCCGTGTTAGTACTTTCCTCGTATTGTGTTGCTACCAGGGGCCGTGTCGCGCTTCCAAATTCGACGACGAGTAGGCATGCATTGCGGTGAATAGAGAGGATAAGTGTAATCCAAGACTTACAAAGATAGATAAAAAGAAAGATGATGATAAAATAAAAATAATAAAGAAAATGATTAAATTAACAAAAATAAAGTGTTCTTAATATTACAATCCCCGACAACGGCGCCAAAAACTTGATGGCTCAAAAGCTACCTTTAAAACCTTAGGCAAGTGCACCAATCGTTTTATAGTATAGATTGTTGAGTCCGATCATTCCCACGATGATTGTAAGTACTAATAATTACCGTCTTTTTTTGTTATTTAATCGATAATTTTCGAGTTTTGTTTGTTAAAATGGAAAATAAAAAATAGAGAATTTAAAATAATTGCAACTTACAAAAGATCAAATAAAAATAGATTGTAGAATTAAGAAATCAAGAGATAGAAATGTCTTTGAATATAAATCTCTCTAGAATGTTTTTGTGATTTAACAAGATAAAGATACAACAAAAACCCTTAAGCAAAAACCAACCTCTTTTAATAAAATCTCAGGTTTTATGGACCGTAGTAATTCGATTTAAGTTAAACCTCTATCGAGCGAATTTTCTAGTTAAAACCCCAAGACAACATTATAACGATTTGTGAATTCACATATTAGGTTTGACCCTAATCCGGAAGATTTATGTCGTCCTATATCTAGGAATGCATGCAACTCTTTTCACTTATATAGGTTATATTTCACCATGAATCTCTCGATTTCCCGGTGAAGAATAAACTTCAAATCAATATCGCGCTAATACCAATTTGAATGAATAAGCCTAATATAAGTGAATCACACAAATCATGAAGATTTTATTAAAAACATACAAACCTTAATCACAAATTCATTCTAGAGCTCATTACATTCAAACACTAGAAATTTAGCTATACATGGCTTTGACAAGAGAATATACTACACAAGAAGATTTGAATAAAATGAACATGGTGTACTTAGCTCTTATACAAGGCCAATTCAAGACTTCATCCTTGGTTGATTTCAATGATGTTGAGCTCCAAGCCTTCTCCTCTATTGCTCTTCAACTTCCAAGTCTACCTCTATTTTATACTCTCAATGTATTTTTTTGGAAACTTAGAATATACAATGAATCTCTCTATCAATGAATACTACATGAATTTTTGAATCCCTTTCCCAACTCAAACTCTTGGCTTTTATAGGCACCATCTTTGTGAAAGAACACATCAATAATGCTAACAAATGCTCCACTTCCATGGTTGTTGGTTGAATCATTGTGTGCACATTCATGGTTGAGTTGGTTGAATCATTGTATTCACATGACAATACTCCACTTCCATTGGTTGAGTTGGTTGAATCATTGTGTCCACATGACAATTGAGGGAATAATAGAGTTTGGTGCAGCAAAATGAGATGTAAAAGTTGCTCAAAGGTTGTCAAAAAGCAAAAATGGAAAGCTTCCATAATTTCCGCCAAAAGAACATCCAGACTCGACGAAAAACACGCCCGTGCTTTAAAAGCACGGGCAGGCCGTGTTTTTGGATTTTCCCAACACGGCCGTGCACGAAAAGCACGGCCTAGCCGTGTTTGGTACGTCGGTCGAAAAATTACTCGTTTTTGACTTCTAAAAAGCACGGCCGTGCTTGAAAAGCACACCCTACCCGTGTTTGACTGAAAAGGCCCCGAAATGACGCGTTTAGCTTGGGATTTTGAGTGTTTTTGCATCCAGAAACCCCCGGGTATGTTTTGACATGAAACCATGGCCCAAAATTCACCAAAAACAGCTACAAATCATCAATCTACACCAATAAAAGCACTCGGAGTAATGTGAACTATGTATAATAAAACATTTATGAAACTAACAATAAAATAACTCAAATTATACTCAAATATACACATAAAACATGCATAAAAAGACCCTTATCAAACCACCTCCAACTTTGAACTTTGCTTGTCCTCAAGCAAAACATTAAATCAATAAGAATGGTTCAATAAATTACGACACACAATGATTTTTTTTCAACACTTTGAACACAAGCGAGTCAAGTTCTTAGCCTTCTCTACCCAAATTAACCATTCAAGTAAAAATACGCTTTTGCAAAGCAATCGATTGTCAAGAAAAGCGTAATATCGAAGCATTATTCAAACTTGAAATCATCACTCCACAGAGATATTGATAGCTATGAATAACTTCAATTCAATAATGTCATGAAAATACAAGAATTCAATAGATCATTGTAGTTAGTCTACTAGTCATATAACTAAGCTTGAACTTTTATTGGAATGAGAATTCAAGGGATATACATTCTCCCTTTCGATTTTCTTTTTTTTTTTTTTTTTGTAGGACCTTTTGAGGCATTCTTCCACTAGGTTTATATTTTGAATTTTCGTTCAAACACTCCTAGGGTGGTTTCCCATACTCATATTTGGGTCGCTGTTTTACGTAAAAGACAAACACGGGGCTCATGAATGCTCCTAGTTACTAAGCAACAACAAATAGAGGATTATAACCTCGATTGGTCCATTTTTTTTTTTCTTTTTTTCCATTTGTTTTTATCCACAAGCTTGGTTTAACAACTAGTTAACCACCACTAAATCATGAATTCTCGAACGTTCATAACACTAAGTATTGTCGTAAATGCCTTAACACATCAAGTAATATGGTGTTGGAAATCTCGTCAAAATTTAGCCCGCATCCACGTCAATCTATCTTAGACAATCAATTGCTTCACATTGAAACACAAATTAACAAGTTAATAAAGGTATAATTGGGCTAAGTTATTGACTAGCAAGCACTCAATTTGTTTAAAAAAAATTACCTCTTGTCGACAAACTCAAAATAAAAACAAGCACACACATACTCAAATCACACTGTCCTCAATGTGAAAAAAAAGAGATGAACGAACACAAACAAAACACTCAAAAATCAATCACACTAGAAGAAAATAAAAGAGGTGGGAAAAGAAAAATACGACCTTACTAGAAGAGTGAAATCGGTATTGAGCGACCATTGGGTTGTTTAGTACGAGACCTTCATCGGCATCTTCATACCTAATCAAGGATACACAACTCGAATACCGTGAAATCATCAAATATAAAAAAAAATTGAGTTTTTTTTTCTTGAATTTTTTTTTTTGTAATAAAAACACAGCCGTGCGTTCTAAGCACGGCCAGGGCGTGTTTGGTACGAATTTTTTTGATCAAAAAAATTTATTTTAATTTTTTTTTGAAAAACACGACCGTGCTTGAAAAGAACGGCATGGGCTTGTTCGATTTAATTTTTCCTACAAAACCTTGGATTTTTTTTGAATACGGCCGGGGTGTGTTCGCGGGTGGGTGACGAACACGGTCGTCTTTTTAAGCACGGCCAGACCGTGTTTTTTTTTTTTAAAATTTTTTTTTCAATCCCCAAGCAATAAAAAAATTAAGTAAAAGAAAATGCACACAAAATGCCGGGTTTCCTCCTGGTTAGCGCTTCTTTAAAGTCGTATAGCTGGACCGTTTACCCAAATGTGGAGATTAGTCGGGTGGAGCTTTGGACTTATGAAAATCCCTTAGGTATTTAGTAGTATTACCTCCAACTTTAGTCTTCAAAATGTGCTCTTTGAACATTTAGGTCCCCTTTTCAAGCATAAGCTTCCAACATGGACTTTGAATAACACTTTTCTCCAAGAGATTTTTAGATTTCTCATCGTGCAATGAAATTAAATCGGCAAAAGAACAAGTAGTATCCTTTTCAATATCAACATGAATTTTAAAAATAACTTGTTCATCCCCCACCCTCAAAGTTAATTTTCCTCATGCACATCAATGATTGATTTTGCCGTAGCCAAGAAAGAAAACCCAAGAATTAGAGGAACCTTAATATCATCATGCATGTCAAGAATAACAAAATCAATCGGGAATATGAATTTATCGATCTTGACTAACACATCATTAATAATACCTCTAGGATGTTTAATCGATTTATCGGCTAAGTGTATGTCCATCCTAGTAGGTTTCGGTTCACTTAATCCCATATGCTTGAATGTTTCATAAGACATCACATTGATACTAGCTCTAAGTCGGCTAGTGCTCTATCAACAGGTAAACCATCAATTGTACATGGGATAATAAAACTTCGAGGATCATTAAATTTTGTGGTAGATTATTGGAAGAACATTTATCATTCAATTGCACATTTGATAGTTCGTTAAGCTTATTTTCATTAGAAATGATGTCATTTAGATCCTTAGCATGCTTTGAAAGAGGTTGAACATATGGAATATTAGTATGTAGTTGCTTGAATGACTCAAGGTACTTACCAAATTTGTCCTCCCTTCTATCTTATTCGGTTACACTATGGTAAGGGATCTTGGGCTTGTATTCGGCGACCACCTTTTTCATAGGCTTTTCTTTGTGTTTGTCATCCTCCACATATTTCGTATGGTGGCGTTGTCATAATCATGCTCATGTGGAAAACAGAGATGGTGAATTCCTTTATGTGCTCCCTTAGGTTTGGCTCGGTGTTACCGGCAAACTTTCTTGTGGCCTTTCGAGAAATCATTTTCGCAATCTGGCCTATTTGGTTTTCCAAATTATGGATAGATGCCTCTTGATTTCTTAAGGATGTTTCGACCACTGGAATCGGGCATCTGTTGATTGCACAAACTTTTCCATAAGTTCCTCCAAGTTAGGCTTTTCTTGGGTCGGTGGAACCAGGGAGGCGTGTGTAGATTAGGATTAGGACTAGGCCGTGGTTGACCTTGATTAATCCAATTTGAAGTTCGGTCTTGACGCCAACCTGGATTATAAGTGTTCTTGAAAGGATTATTTTGAGAGGGTCGAGATTGATTACCTAGATAATCCACTTGTTCATGTGGTGGTATCGCGTGGGGGCACTCTTGGTGGTTGTGCGATCCTCCACAATTCTCACATGAGAAGACAAGTTTTGGAACCGCCAACCCATCAATTTTCTAAGTCGAGCTTCGACTGCGTGGCTAGTGTAACTACTTTGTGTCGGCATTGTACACACCCACTGCTGTTAGGTTTACCTCGTGCACGGATTGCCATAGGTAGCCATTCATGGCCATTCCTCTATCAGATCTTGCGCGACTTTCGGTGTTTTATTGTTCAAAGTTCCCCCGGCGCCGCGATCAATCATTTGCCTTGTTGACGAGAGTAGCCTATTGTAAAATGTTTGGACTTGCATCCAAATAGGAAGACCATGATGTGGGCGTTTCCTCAATAATTCTTTGAATCTCTCCCAAGTGTCGTTCAAGGTCTCATCATCTTCTTGAGTGAATGAAGAGATTTTATTCCTCAATCGTGCGATTTTGGCGGTGGAAAATACTTCAAAAGGAACTTTTCGCCATGATGCTCCATGTTGTGATTGTTCCTTTGGCAAAGTATTTAGCCATTGTTTAAATCCCGAAGAGTAAATTGGAATAAGCGCAAAGCGGATGGCATCGTTAGAGACCCCATGATTATGATGTATCGCATATCTCGAGGAAATTTGCGATATGATTATTCGGATCTTCGCCACGGTAGGCCGTCAAATTGAACTAATTGTTGCACCATTTTAATGACATTCGGTTTGATCTCAAAATTATTGGCCGAACAAGCGGGCCTCACGATACTAGATGAGGTGCCGTCCATGGATGGTTTGGCGTAGTCGTACATAGTTCTTTGTTCATCCGCCATGCCAAAATCCTTGCTTTTCGTTAATATCTTCTTCGTGGTGTCGTATTAGTACTTTCCTCTCGTGTGTTGCTACAGGCGGTGTCGCGCTTCCAAATTCGACGACGAGTAGGCATGCACACGATAAAGAATAGAGAGGATAAGTGTAATCCAAGACTTACAAAGATAGATAAAAAGAAAGATGATAGTAAAATAAAAATAATAAAAAATGATTAAATTAACAAAAATAAAGTGTTCTTAATATTACAATCCCCCGACAACGGCGCCAAAAACTTGATGGCTCAAAAGCTACCTTTAAAACCTTAGGCAAGTGCACCTATCGTTTTATAGTATAGATTGTTGAGTACCGAGTGTCATTCCCACGAGGATTGTAAGTACTAATAATTACCGTCTTTTTGTTATTTAATCTAATAATTTTCAGAGTTTTGTTTGTTAAAATGGAAAATGAAAAATAGAGAATTTAAAATAATTGCAACTTACAAAAGATCAAATAAAAATAGATTGTAGAATTAAGAAATCAAGAGATAGAAATGTGTTTGAATGTAAATCCCTCTAGAATGTTTTTGTGATTTAACAAGATAAAGATACAACCAAAAACCCTTAAGCAAAAACCAACCTCTTTTAATAAAATCTCATGTTTTATGAACCGTAGAAATTCCCGATTTAAGTTAAACCCTCTATCGAGCGCGAATAACTTCTAACCTCAAGTTTATTAACTGAAATCTCTTTCTAGTTAAAACCCCCAAGACAGCATTATAACGATTTGTGAATTCCCATATTAGGTTTGACCCTAATCCAGAAGATTTATGTCGTCCTATATCTAGGATTGCATGCAACTCTTTTCACTTATATAGGTTCTATTTCACCATGAATCTCTCGATTTCCCGGTGAAGAATAAACTTCAAATCAATATCGCGCTAATACCAATTTGAATGAATAAGCATAATATAAGTGAATCACACAAATCATGAAGATTTTATTAAAAACATACAAACCTTAATCACAAATTCATTCTAGAGTTCATTACATTCAAACACTAGAAATTTAGCTACACATGGCTTTGACAAGAGAATATACTACACAAGAAGATTTGAATAAAATGAACATGGAGTACTTAGCTCTTATTCAAGGCCAATTCAAGACTTCCTCCTTGGTTGATTTCAATGATGTTGAGCTCCAAGCCTTCTCCTCTATTGCTCTTCAACTTCCAACTCTACCTCTCTTTTATCCTCTCAATGTATTTTTGCTTGAAACTTAGAATATACAATGAATATACAATGAATCTCTCTATCAATGAATACTACATGAATTTTTGAATCCCTTTCCCAACTCAAACTCTTGGCTTTTATAGGCACCATCTTTGTGAAAGAACACATCAATAATGCTAACAAATGCTCCACTTCCATGGTTGTTGGTTGAATCATTGTGTGCACATTCATGGTTGAGTTGGTTGAATCATTGTATTCACATGACAATACTCCACGTTGAGTTGGTTGAATCATTGTGTCCACATGACAATTGAGGGAATAATAGAGTTTGGTGCGAGAAAAATGAGATGTAAAAGTTGCTCAAAGGTTGTCAAAAAGCAAAAAGGAAAGCTTCCATAATTTCCGCCAAAAGAACATCCAGATCGACGAAAAACACGCCGTGCTTTAAAAAGGTAGGCCGTGTTTTTGGATTTTCTCGAACATGGCCGTGCTGAAAAGCACGGCCTGGCCGTGTTTGGTACGTCGGGGTCGAAAAATTACTCGTTTTTACTTCTAAAAGCACGACCAGTGCTTGAAAAGCACACCCGACCGTGTTTGGTGAAAAGGCCCTGAAATGACGCGTTTAGCTTGGGATTTTGAGTGTTTTTGCATCCGAGAACCCCGGGTATGTTTTGACATGAAACCATGGCCCAAAATTCACCAAAAACAGCTCCAAATCATCAATCTACATCAATAAAAGCACCTCGGAGTAATGTGAAATATGTATAATCAAATATTTATGAAACGCCCCCAGGGGCATAGCCAAGTGGTAAGGGCTAAGGTGATGTGGGGTGAATTCCTCCGGCGACGAGTTCGAATCCCGTGTGGAGCTGATTTTCACTTTGAAATATATTGGGGATGTTCGGGAGGCGAATCTGTTGGCTCTCTCCCTTTGAAACCTGCCACTTGGGCACATCCCTTGATTTACATCCTGTTGGGTCAAGGGGCCTTTGATACTAGCAGGTCTAGGATTAGTAAGGTGTAAAAACCTGGATATCTGGATTATACAAAAAAATAAAAAAAAATAAAAAATATTTATGAAACTAACAATAAAATAACTCAAATTATACTCAAATATACACATAAAACATGCATAAAAAGACCCTTACCAATTCACATGCTCACAAGGTGTTTGATAATATGCCTTAAAGAAGAATTCATCCAAAACATAGCAAAAATACCAACACAAGCACCCAATATAATCCCGAATATGTAATTTTCAAGAAATTCACAAGAAAAAATGAAATTCATACCGAAATTCTCGAAATTTAACAAAAGGGGAAAACTTGGAACCCTAGGTGCCTTTCACTCAATTCGTCAATTCAAAGTTGAATTTGATGCACTTTGTTAATGTATTATGATGAGAGGATGGGTTATGTGCGCGGATTGAGAAGAAAATCGGAACTTTGGAGCAATGTGAAAGGAGTGGCGATTTTTCGTGTTGAAGGATTATGAGTTTTGAAGAAGCAGACATCCCGGCCCTTTTTTATCTTCACGGGAGGATTTAACGAATGGGCGTGCGTGGGCGCACGGGTTGCCCGTCGTCATGCCATAGGAAAAAAAAATTCAGTGCACGCACGGGTAGCCCGTGCGTATTGCCGTAGCTTCATTTGTTCCCCTCCCAGGTGCGCACGGGTGGTGTGCTTAAGCACGGGTTACCCGTGCGTCCCTGGGCAGCAATACTCATGCATTTTCTTTGTTTTTCTTTTTTTTTTCACACAAAACACACAAAATCGAAACAAAACACCCACACAAAAATGAAATCCACACCAAAAACCGTTGGGTTGCCTCCCAACAAGCGCTATATTTAACGTCTTTAGCTCGACGCCTGTTTGTTCCGTCACGGGTCTCGCAAGGTGATGGATGTCACCTCCTCTTGATTACCTTGGTGAATGTAATGTTTAATCCGCTGACCGTTTACCATGAAAGTCTCACTGTCTTTTGTTAGCAATTCCACGACTCCGGGAGGATTCAATACTTTCTTTATCACGAATGGCCCCGACCACCTAGACTTGAGTTTTCCAGGGAAAAATTTAAGGCGTGAATTATACAAGAGGACTGGTTCCCCTAGTAAAAACTCTCATTTCTTGATCATTTTGTCGTGCCATCTCTTGGTTCTTTCTTTGTAAATTCGGGAGTTCTCGTAAGCTTCATCCCGAAACTCTTCTATCTCATTTAAATGGAGCAACCTCTCCTCACCACCTTTTGAAAGTCCAGTTGAGTTTCTTGACCGCCCAAAATGCTTTGTGTTCCAACTCTACTGAGTAAGTGGCACGATTTTCCAAAAACAAGTTGGTATGGGGATGTGCCCAACGGTGTCTTATTTGCGATCCGGTATGCCCATAGAGCATCATCCAATTTTAACACCCAATCCTTTCGGTTAATATTCACCGTCTTTTCAAGGATTTGTTTGATCTCCCGGTTGGCCACTTCTGCTTGCCCATTGGCTTGAGGATGGTATGCCAATGCAACTTTATGTTTCATCCCATATTTTGCCAACAAGTTGCTCATCAATTTATTTACAAAATGCGACCCTCCATCACTAATTAAAGCTCTTGGAGTCGAATCGAGTAAATATATTTTTCTTAAGGAACCGCATCACCACTTGAGCATCATTTGTTTTGGAAGGAATCGCCTCTACCCAATGGACACATACTCTCTCGCAAGTAAAATATATTGATAGCCCGAAGATGATGGAAATGGGCCCATAAAATCAATCCCCCACACATCGAATAATTCAACTTCGATTACATTTGTCATCGGCATCTCGTGTCTTCTGGAAATGTTTCCCATTCGCTGACACTTGTCACATTGTTGCACAAACAAATAACAATCGTTAAATAGAGTGGGCCAGTATAGCCCACTTTGCAATACCTTTGTTGCGGTGCGAGTTGGGCCAAAATGTCCTCCGGATGGTGCGGAATGACACTGCTGTAAGACTCCCTCCCACTCTTCTTGAGGTACGCATCTTCTTATGATTTTGTCAACGCACCTCTTAAAGAGTAAGGGGTCGTCCCACATGTAGAACTTTACATCATGTAAGAACTTCTTCTTTTGATAGGGCGATAGATCTGGAGGCAACACTCCCGCAACCAAATAGTTGACAAAATCCGCATACCACGGAAATTTCGCCTCGAGCATAAGTAATCGTTCATCAGGAAATTCTTCCTTTATCAATTTCGTGCTTCTTTGCGCTCCCTCTTGATTTTCAATTCGAGACAAGTGGTCTGCTACCACATTCTCACATCCCTTCCGGTCCTTGATTTCCACATCAAACTCTTGCAATAATAAGATCCACCGAATCAACCTTGGTTTTGCATCCTTCTTATCAAAAAGGTATTTGATGGCCGCATGGTCGGTGTGAAAAATTGTTTTCGCCCCAATCAAGTATGATCGAATTTATCAAATGCGAAAACAATCGCCAACATCTCCTTCTCGGTAGTGGTGTAAGTCTCGTTGAGCACTATCCAACGTTCTACTAGCATAGTAGATGGATCAAGCAATTTTTCCCTCTTTTGACCGAGAACAGCCGCTACCACAAAATCGCCGCATCACACATCAATTCAAACGAGTTGACTCCAATATGGGGCAACAAGAACAGTGCGGTCACCTTTGCCTTCTTCAAAGATTCAAACGCTGCAAACAATCATTGGAAAAATTGAAAGCAACATCTTTTTCTAACAATTGGCTCAAAGGCTTAGAAATTTTAGAAAAGTCACGGATAAACCTTCTATAGAATCCGGCATGGCCCAACAAGCTCCGAATGGCTTTTCGTTTGTAGGAGGTGGTAATTTCTCGATCGTTACGATCTTCGCCCGATCTACTTCCAAACCTCGTGAGAGACTCGATGACCAAGTACAATACCATCGCGTACCATAAAATGGTACTTTTCCCAATTGAGTACAAGATTGGTCTCTTCACATCTCTCTGTAAGACTAAGGAAAGATTGTGAAGACAATTATCAAAAGAGTCACCAAACACAGAGAAATCGCCCATGAACACCTCCATAACATTTTCAATAAGATCGTGAAATATAGCCATCATACAACGTTGAAAAGTGGCGACGCATTTCATAAACCAAATGGCATGCGATTTAAATGCAAATATACCATAAGGACATGTAAATGTCGCTTTTTTCTCTGGTCTTAGGGGCAATCATGATTTGATTGTACCCGGAATAACCATCTAAAAAGCAATAATAATCATAACTTGCTAGACGATCCAACATCATATCGATAAAGGGGGTGGAAATGATCTTTTCGAGTGGCATCATTAAGTTTTCTATAATCAATGCATATTCGCCACCCGGTAACAATTCTAGTAGCAATCAGTTCTTCATTTTCATTTTTCACGACTGTTACCCCCCCTTTTTTCGGCACCACTTGTACCGGACTTACCAATAAACTATCAGATATAGCATAAATGATCCCAGCATCTAACCATTTCAACACTTCCTTCCTAACCACATCTTGAATGATAGGGTTTAGTCGTCTTTAGTTTTGCACCGATGGTTTATAAACATCTTCCATCCGAATTTTATGCATTACAATGGATGGACTTATGCCTTTTAAATCATTTATAGACCATCCGAGTGCCGACTTATGTTTTCGTAAAACCCTTAACAATTTATCAAGTTTAGTAGGAGTGAGAAGAGATGAAACGATTACCGGATTTGCATTATTTGCCCCAAGGAATGCATATTTGAGGTGTTCGGGTAATTGCTTGAGTTCCGGAATCGATGTTCCTATTTCAGAGTCACGCACAGGTTGCCCGTGCTCAGGCACACGGGTCGTGCGTGATCCCCGCCCTCAATTTTCACTTCGCCCGACGAACACACGCACGGGTTGCCCGTGCGTGGACGCATGGGTCGTGCGCCCCGGGGGTTCTCAATTTTCGCTTCGGCATCACGCACGGGTTGCTCGTGCATGGACGCACGAGTCGTGCATTTCTGTAGGTTCTGCTCCCATATTTCTGACTTTACGTTCTCACCTCTTGCGCTCCTAGGTAGTTCCTGCATATGATCTAAGGCACAAACATAGTCGTACAAATCTTGGTTATCAAAATCAAGCACAACACTCGATATTGAGCACGAGTGGGTTAGACCAAATTCCAAATCATATGTAGACAATGTATGATCAACATAATCCTCAATGCATGAACTAACTATATCTAAAAATGAACAATGCTCCACCGTATCATGAAATTTCATCGCCTTATATATAGAAAATAAAACGTGCTCTCATTAACACGTAAAGTGAGCTCTCTCTTTTTGTACATCTATTAAGGCTTTACCGGTAGCTAGAAATGGACGTCCAAGTATCGTGGGAACGTCACGATCTTCTTCCATATCAAGAACCAAGAAATCCACAGGGGAATATAAATTTATCAACTTTTACCAAAGACGTCTTCTATAATTCCCTTTGGGTAAGTAAGTGATCGGTCCGCAAGTTGCAATGTTACCGTGGTTGGCTTCACTTCGCCTAGCCCAAGCTTCGAAAATGGACAAAGGCATCAAATTAATACTTGCCCCTAAATCACACAACGCTTTATTAAAAAGTTACCACCAATAGCACAAGGGATAGTGAAACTCCCGGATCTTTCGATTATTGTGGTAGCATTTTTGGATTATCGCGCTACATTCTTCCATTAAATTCACCGTTTCAAAGCTTGTCATCTTCCTCTTTTTCGACATAACATCCTTAAGAAATTTTGCGTAATTTGGCATTTGCTCTAGTGCGTCTGCAAAAGGAATGTTAATGTGTAATTAAATATATCAAGGAATTTTGCAAATTGATCATCAAGCTTTTTCTTTTGAAATCTTTGAGGGAAGGGAAGAGAGATAGGCAATTTAGATATATTAGATTTAGACGATGATTTAAGCTTCTCAGCCCCTGTTTGTTCCTCCTCTTGTCTCTCTTTTTCCCCATTGACTTCAACACTATCTTTCATTACCGATTCAAGTTCTCCCGCATTGGATGATTCACCCAAATTTTTCAGATTTCCTGACTTTTCTTTAGGCCCCTCATATTCCGTACCATTTCTTAACAGAATAGCCTTGCATTGCTCCTTAGGATTAACTTCCGTGTTACTCGGAAATTGACCCTTTTGATGTTGCCCACCAACAATTGTAGCCAATTGGCCCACTTGAGTTTCAAGATTCTTTATCGAACTTGTCATTTGGGTCATTTGTAGCTCCACCTTGTCCATCCTAGAATCTTGTCTAGCGGGCGACTCCCGTGTCACTCATGAATGCATTTGATTGATTTATGAACGCGTGAGTGCATCTTCCAACGATGATTTTCCTTCTACATTAGCACCCCCATTTGATACATTAAATCCCGGTGGTGGTTGCAACACATTCTTCGTATTGGCGTAGGAAAAATTTTCATGGTTTCTCAATCCCGGATGGTAGTGTGTTGGGTTTGAATTGTTAGGAAATTGATGAAATTTCGGTTATTCACATAACTAACCTCTTCCATCGGGTATAAAAGAGTCTCACTACCGTGCTCGCGCTTGCTTCCTCGCCCTTTTGTCAAAAAACTCAATTGAGTTGGTAAAGCCGCCACCTGTTCGTTAATGCTTTAATCGGGTCTGAATCCGAGATTTCGGCTACTCGTTGTACATTGGATCTTTCAGACGGCCACTGGTAACTGTTCATAGCCATTTCTTCAAGAAGGTTCAAGGCGTCTTGTGGAAATCTTGCCAACAAAGCTCCTCCCGCTGTAGCATCAACAAAGGCCCTCGTTTGCCCCATTAAATCATTATAGAAGAAACATAACTGTTGATCCTCTGGGAACCCATGTTGTGGACATCTTCGTAACAAATCCTGAAATCTTTCCCAAACCTCATTCAAAGGCTCGGAATCAAACTGTCGGAATTGAATGATTTCGCTTTTGAGCTGCAAAGTTTTGCTCGAGGGAAAGAATTTAAACAAGAACTTTTGACTCAGATCGTCCCATGTGCTCACACTTCCTTGCGTCAAAGTGCCCAACCAATTCCTCGCATTATCCCTTAAAGAGAAAGGGAATAGGCGTAATCTTATGGCATCATCCGAAACTACATTCATTTTTATTGTATTGCATATTTGGATAAAATGTGCAAGATGAGAATTAGGATCTTCAGTTGCGAAACCCCCAAACTGGTTCTGTTGTACCATGTTGATCGATCACCGGTTTAAGCTCGAAGTTGTTGGCATTTATCGGTATATGAGCAATACCACCGTAATTACGATTCATTTGAGGTCGAAAGTAATCACGGATAGCTTGCTGTGGAGCCGGTAGTGGTAACTCGTTGATCCCATTGTTACCTCTATTTTCTTCGTCCACGTCCCCCATATTCTGATTCTGTTGTCTTTCAGCCCGTCTAGTAGTTGCACTAATTCTCCTTGCGAAAGCCTCAACCTCCGGTATGAGCGGTATTAAATCTCCTCGCCTAGAGCGTGTGTTCATGCACTACCTGGACCAAACTAAAAGAAACAAGTCAAATAATGAAGGATTTAAGTTAACTAAAAAATTTTGAGAAAATAAAAAAATGTCTAAATTAAGAATAATTCTATCTACCGCAATATTAGCACCAAAAATTGTATTAGTCCCCGACAACGGTGCCAAAAACTTGTTCGCCTTTATTTTTAGATCACCGCAAGTGTACGGTGTACGTTATAGAAAAGGGTAGCAAGGTTGTATCCATGGAGACTAATAAATTTATGTACTAAGTATTGAACTAAGATAGCTTTATTTTTATTTAGACGATCGTAATTTGATGATTGTTGTTGAGAGATTAAGACAATCTAGACTACTAAAACACAAGATTAAGATAATATAAATGATAGAAGTATCAAGATGGTGAAATGGATTTCCGAGTTAAGGTTTCGATTAATAACGCTCTTGTTGTCCGATTTAATCAAAGCCAAGTTATTATTAATATTCCTATAAGATGATCACAAAGAGATTTTATCCTCCCTCTCGAGATGCATATAAAACGTATATTCAAGTACTTATGCTAGCATCTCTACTCAACATGAAGTATTGAACTCCCAAAAAGTTCAAAAGATCAACATCCTCACAAATATTTACAAACCTCTCGATTCATGCAAATATTTGTGTCAAGTACTCAAGATCTAATATTGAAACTCATCTCTAGAATTATGAATCAATATATCAAACAAGTTAAATCATTGATCAAGTGATAAAACAAGAATAAGCTCAAAGTACTCAAATAGGCTTCAAGATAATAACTTCAACTAAGATTAAAACATCCAACAAGAGTTCATTAATCTACTTCCAAAACCAGGAAATCTAAAGAGTTTAGCTACACATAATTTCTAAACAACTCATAGACAAATTGTTCATAGCCATGACAACTAAAAAATGAAAGATGAAAACTACAAGAGAAGCAAGAAAACTTAGGAAAGTCGATAATCTCTCGATGTATCTCCGTTCCTTGAGCTCCGATGCAACCCGATTGTCTCCTTGATGTCCTCTTCCAAGATTAGACCTTTGTCTTATGTTGTAGATCCCAAAAATGTCAGAATATCCTGGTGTGCGCCCCAAAAAGTGCTTTTATACCCTCAAAAGTCTAGGGCATTTCTTTGTCAAAATATCGCACTCTGGCCAGGGGGACGCACGGGGCGTGCGTGGACGCACGGGTTACCCATGCGTCTTCCCGAAACCAAAATCGCTTCTCACCAACATGTGCACGGGCCATGCATCGACGCACGGGGTAGCCCGCGCATTGCCGTAGGAGCTTTCCTTGTCTTGATTGCTGCGCACGGGTGGTGCGTGTACGTCACGGGCTACCCGTGCGCATTGCCGTACCTTCGAAACTTATTCCTGGGTGCACGGGTGGTGCTCAGGCGCGCCCTACTCGTGCGTCTTCTATTTTGCGTCATTTGTGGTATTTCTTCTCCGCAATGCTCGTATTTGTCTCCAAATCACTTCAAATATCGTTAAATTCTTACAAAAATGAGCAAAGCATAATATCTTTCCCACAAATAGCGAATATGAACCATTTCATATGAGTTTATGCACGATTGATTGCCATTTTAGCCATAAATACGCCCCAAAATACATGCAAAACTCACACCTATCAAGAGAAAATAAATTCATATAAGCTAGGGGCTATGAAAAGGGTCCGAGATCAAACGTATATTCGGGGTGAACCCGCAATGCTATATGCAGGAACTGGCGGTCCAGGAGGAAAAAGAGGAAATTAATGAATTTACTGTTGTAATTATGTGAATGCTTTTCATGTTATATTAAATATTGACATATATATCTCTACGGAGTGAGATGAATTGCTCACCCCTATTATTATCATGACTTTCAAAGGTTGAGAAATCCTTGAAGATATGATGTTGTGGATGGTGGAATAAATCATGCTATATTTATATTTTAAATAATTATGATCGGACTAAATTTTGGATTTATGTCTTTATTTTTTTCCCAATTCATGCTTGGGATAATTGTTGGATATTTAATTTGGAAGAATTTTAATTATAATTATAATAATAATAATAATAATAATAATAATAATAATAATAATAATAATAATAATTATCATTATATTTTTTATTAATAATTAAAAATTCTAAATCAACTTTTTGATAATTATTGGCATCACTTTAATTTATAAATTCGTGTTTTCTTAATAATATTTTAGAATACTTTAAATTCATAAAATTGAGTCGTTACAAGTGGTATCGAAGTAGGTCTACGGTTCTGTAGACTTGGAAAAACAAAGGTTTCTTTTCAAATTTTAAAAGGGAATAGTATAATAACATCCACATTCATCATATCTCGCCCAGTTTCTCAAGGTATGCAATTTATTATGTCATGTTATTCCATTTATTTATGAAGTATCATTTTATATTATCATGTTTTAGAAGTACATTTATCAATTCTTATCATCATTCTTTTTAAAATAAAAGCACTATTGTATTAAAGAAAATTCATGACAAGTACATCTATTACGATATTTTATATTAAAGAAATTTTATGATAAAATCGTATGGGCTTAATTACATGAACCTAGATGTCCAATACTTATTTGATTTGAATTATTAGGAAGATGATTAGTGAGACCTTATGTTAACAAGAATGTGCTATTGAGGTTTATAGAAGTTACCAACAACTTTGAGGTGATGATGCTACCGTCTTTGGTGCTCATGCCAATATTTTGATGATACTTGAGGAGGAGAAAAAAAAACCAAGAAGCGAAACTTAAGAAAGATTTGAAGTTTTAGAAGACTTAGTGTCTTGTAAACTTTATGGATTGATTAATAGACCCATTATCATTGATAGAGATGAGGAGTGAGACATATTATCTATAGTTAGAGATGATTGGCTAATCATCATTAGCTTTACGTTGATTTTCTAATCATTATTGTTAGTTAACTTTTGGTTGTTGACTTTTATTTGTTTAAGCATGAACCCAGGTTATTCGAGAATTATTATTATTAATAAGATTTTATTTTTTCTTTAGGATTACACGCCTTGATTTGGATTATGAGAAACATATGGGAACTACTAAGTTGATAGATGCAAAAGGATAATCTCTTGATTTTAGTTGTACAATGAATTTGATTAAGTTTTTACTAACTCTATGATACAGGGTTCAAGTCTAGGTTTGTTTTGATGGAGGCCTAGAAAGGACTTTACTACAATCCAAGTTAAACAGACAAGTGATATAAGCTAGTCGCCTAAAGCTTATAATGATTTATGTGTTTCTGTAAATTAGATTTTTATTGATGAGTTGGTCGATTAATGTGCTATAGGCTTATTCTCAAATGAATGTGATAAGGTTTACCCAGTTATAGTTGAACTACTGATTATAGTATTTTTCTTGATTGATGTTTGAGTATATGGTTTACTCTATAAGGTTTGAGTTATTGACTATACCATTTTTCCTATGAGGTATGAGATATTGAACACAAGATTTTGCCCTATAAGATTTGAGTCATTTAATGTAAGATTTTCCCTTAAAGGATTTGAGTTATTTGAATATAGGGTTATTCCGTGTATTTGAGTGAATGGTTTTTCCTAATTACAGCTTGAGTATTTGGGCATATTGAAATATAAGGTTTTCTCAATAAGATTTGATTATTGTAGTTATTAGATGAAAAGTTCTCCTACTAAGGGTTAATGTATTGAATACAGAAATAAATTTGGATTTGAGATGGATTTTCCCTAATGAGATTTGAACTTAGGATTTCTCAGTAAATTACGTTTTGAGCATATAAGGTTTCCTTATTTAAGAGTTTGGTTGTATTGAACAAAAATTAATTACCCTAACTACGATTTAAACTGTGAGACCAAGGGTGAGTGACTTATTTGCTCACGGAGCAAGAGCAGTTGATAAGAGAGTTATTTTGGTGGCTAAGTATGAAAAGAGATATTGAAACTTTTGTGGAAAAATATTTGACTTGTCAGCAAGTTAAAGCCGAACACCAAAGACCATCTGGTTTACTCAAACCAATTGATATTCCAGAATGGAAATGGAAGCACGTAACTATGGATTTTGTGGTAGGGCTTCCACCATCAGTCAAGGGAAATAAAGATGTTTGGGTTGTAGTAGATCATTTAACAAAGTCAGCCCATTTCTTACCCGTTAAGATGACGTTCAGTATGGAGCGAAATGCACAAATTTATATTGAGGAGATAGTGAAACTTCATGGAGTTCCCGTGTCAATTGTTTGACGGCAGAGATACGCGTTTTACTTCTAAGCTTTGGAAAAGTATACAAAGTGCTTTGGGAATAAAGCTAAACTTTAGTACGGCTTATCACCCGCAAACAGATGGACAATCTAAAAGGACTATACAAATATTGGAAGATATGTTGAGAGCATGTGTGCTCGACTTAGGAAGTAATTGGGAAACATTATTACCCTTGGTAGAATTCACTTATAACAACAATTATCAAACGACTACTAGGATGGCTCCATACGAGAAGTTGTATGGAAGAAAATGTAGATCACCATTATATTAGAGCGAAGTTGGTGAAAGAAAAAATTTGGGGCCCGAATTAATTCGGCAAACTTTTGAGAAGATAACTATGATACAAGATCGAATCAAGATGGCTCAAGATAGACAAAAGTCATATCTTTGATAGACGGAGAAAAATATACGAGTTTGATGAAGGAGAATTAAATATTTCGAAAGTAGCTCTGTTAAAGGTGTTATTCGATTTGGCAAAAAGGGAAAGTTGAAACCGAGATATATCGGACCATTTGAAATCCTTACACGAGTTGGAGATTTAGCTTATCACTAGTATTACCACCGAGTCTATCAAGTGTGCACAATATTTTTCACGTCTCTATGCTAAGAAAGTACGTTCACGATCCAAATTACATCATGAATTATAAGGATCGAACAATCAACAATAACTTAACTTACGAGGAAGCACGAGATGTTATTTTGGAACGCAAGATTCACCATTTGAGAAATAAAGATATTGCTCACGATCAAAGTACAATGTGGAGAAGTCTTGCAGAAAGGAAGCTATTTGGAAGCGTGAAGAGGAGATTTGTGTCAAGTACCCAAGTTTTCTTTTCAATTCTAGGTAAGATATCAAATTTCGAGGATGAAATTATATTTAAGGAAAGTAGAATGTGATAACCCATATATTTAATTAATATTTAAATTAGAGGTTAGTATAGAGGTTATGTTAGGGGTGAGTTTAGGGGGTGAGTTTAGGGGTTATTTTAGAGTAATTAGGGGTTAATATTAATTACTATGAATATGTAATTTCATATTCAAATTCTACAACAAATTTCATATAATTATAAGGTATGATATTTTTTCTACTTATTATTCAAGTTTTCTATGTATGTATATATATATATATATAATTCCCAATTCACAAGCTTCTTTCAATATTTTTTTTTACAAATTATTTCATTAATTAGTACGATTTATTAAAATCACATATTAATTATATAATTTCATATTATTATAAGAAAACGAAGAGGTCGAGGACTAGGACTTTTATTTTTCATTTTTCTAACTCAAATATACGTGATTATTAAGGTATGGATTTCTATATTATTTGCCTTTATTTAATGTTTCATGATTATACTTCATTGATTGCAATATATATGTCAAGAGGAAATAAATTCATATAAGCTAGGGGATATGAAAAGGGTCCGAGATCAAACGTATCTTCGGGGTGAACCCGCAATGCTATGTGCGGAGGCGGCGATCGAGGAGGAAAAAGAGAAAATTAATGAATTTATTGTTGTAATTATGTGAATGTTTTTCATGTTATATTAAATATTGACATATATATCTCTTGAGCGAGATGAATTGCTTACCCCTATTATTATCATGACTTTCGAGGTTGAGGAATCCGGTGAAGATATGATGTTGTGGATGGTGGAATAAATCATGCTATATTTATATTTTAAATAATTATGATCGGACTAAATTTTGGATTTATTGTGTTTATTTATTTCTCCCGATTTATGCTTGGGATAATTGTTGGATATTTAATTTGGAAGAATTTTAATTATAATTATTATAATAATAATAATTATTATTATTATTATTATTATTATCATTATATTTTTCTTAATAATTAAAAATTCTAAACTTTTTGATAATTATTGACATCACTTTAATTTATAAATTCGTGTTTTCTTAATAATATTTTAGAATACTTTAAATTCATAAAATTGGGTCGTTACAAGTGGTATCAGAGCAGGTCTACGGTTCTGTAGACTTGGAAAAACAAAGGTTTCTTTTCAAATTTTAAAAGGGAATAGTATAATAACATCCACCTTCATCATATCTCGCTTGATTTCTCAAGGTATGCAATTTATTATGTCATGTTATTCCATTTATTTATGAAGTATCATTTTATATTATCATGTTTTAGAAGTACATTTATCAATTCTTATCATCATTCTTTTTAAAATAAAAACACTGTTGTATTAAAGAAAATTCATGACAAGTACATCTATTACGATATTTTATATTAAAGAAATTTTATGATAAAATCGTATGGGCTTAATTACATGAACCTAGATGTCCAATACTTATTTGATTTGAATTATTAGGAAGATGATTAGTGAGACCTTATGTTAACAAGAATGTGCTATTGAGGTTTATAGAAGTTACCAACAACTTTGAGGTGATGGTGCTCATGCCAATATTTTGATGATACTTGAGGGAGAAGAAGAAAAAAACCAAGAAGCGAAACTTAAGAAAGATTTGAAGTTTTAGAAGACTTAGTGTCTTGTAAACTTTATGGATTGATTAATAGACCCATTATCATTGATAGAGATGAGGAGTGAGACATATTATCTATAGTTAGAGATGATTAGCTAATCATCATTAGCTTTACGTTGATTTTCTAATCATTATTGTTAGTTAACTTTTGGTTGTTGACTTTTATTTGTTTAAGCATAAACCCATGTTATTCGAGAATTATTATTATTAATAAGATTTTATTTTTCTTTAGGATTACACGCCTTGATTTGGATTATGAGAAACATGTGGGAACTACTAAGTTGATAGATGCAAAAGGATAATCTCTTGATTTTAGTTGTACAATGAATTTGATTAAGTTTTTACTAACTCTATGATACGGGGTTCAAGTCTAGGTTTGTTTTGATGGAGGCCTAGAAAGGACTTTACTACAATCCAAGTTAAGCAGGACAAGTGATATAAGTTAGTCGCCTAAAAAAGCTTATAATGATTTATGTGTTTTTACGCAAATTAGATTTTTATTCTTTGAGTTGGTCGATTAATGTGCTATAGGCTTATTCTCAAATGAATGTGATAAGGTTTACCCAGTTATAGTTGAACTACGATTATAGTATTTTTCTTGATTGATGTTTGAGTATATGATTTACTCTATAAGGTTTGAGTTATTGACTATACCATTTTTCCTATGAGGTATGAGATATTGAACACAAGATTTTGCCCTATAAGATTTGAGTCATTGAATGTAAGATTTTCCCTTAAATGATTTGAGTTATTTGAATATAGGGTTATTCCGTGTATTTGAGTGAATGGTTTTTCCTAATTACTGACTTGAGTATTTGGGCATATTGAAATATAAGGTTTTCTCAATAAGATTTGATTATTGTAGTTATTTGATGAAAAGTTCTCCTACTAAGGGTTAATGTATTGAATACAGAAATAAATTTGGATTTGAGATGGATTTTCCCTAATGAGATTTAAACTTAGGATTTCTGTAAATTACGTTTTGAGCATGTAAGGTTTCCTTATTTAAGAGTTTGGTTGTATTGAACATAAATTAATTACCTTAACTACGATTTAAACGTGAGACCAAGGGTGAGTGACTTATTTGCTCACGGAGCAAGAAGCGATTGATAAAGAGTTATTTTGGTGGCTAAGTATGAAAAGAGATATTGAAACTTTTGTGGAAAAATATTTGACTTGTCAGCAAGTTAAAGCCGAACACCAAAGACCATCTGGTTTACTCAAACCAATTGATATTCCAGAATGGAAATGGAAGCACGTAACTATGGATTTTGTGGTAGGGCTTCCACCATCAGTCAAGGGAAATAAAGATGTTTGGGTTGTAGTAGATCATTTAACAAAGTCACTCATTTCTTACCCGTTAAGATGACGTTCGAAGTATGGAGTGAAATGCACAAATTTATATTGAGGAGATAGTGAAACTTCATGGAGTTCTTGTGTCAATTGTTTCAGACAGAGATACGCGTTTTACTTCTAAGCTTTGGAAAAGTATAAAAAGTGCCTTTGGAATAAAGCTAAACTTTAGTACGGCTTATCACCCGCAAAACAGGATGGACAATCTAAAAGGACTATACAAATATTGGAAGATATGTTGAGAGCATGTGTGCTCGACTTATGAAGATTATTGGGAAACATTATTACCCTTGGTAGAATTCACTTATAACAACAATTATCAAACGACTACTAGGATGGCTCCATACGAGAAGTTGTACGGAAGAAAATGTAGATCACCATTATATTAGAGCGAAGTTGGTGAAAGAAAAATTTTGGGGCCTGAATTAATTCGGTAAACTTTTGAGAAGATAACTATGATACAAGATCGAATCAAGATGGCTCAAGATAGACAAAAGTCATATGCTGATAGACGGAGAAATTAATACCAAAATTAATACAACACCTTACAACATCACCTTTAAGAGCACCACACTCTTCTACAACACCACCTTTGGAGATTACCACAATTTCCCTTTGAAGATTACCACAATCTCACTTTAACGGCAACTATGAAGATCACCACAATCTTCGATCTTGAAGAATACCAAATTCTTTAAACACCTCAAGAGCACCACACTCTTGAAACACCTATCACCTAGATCACCCAAGTGTATTCTTACCACAAGAATACTCACAAAGATGTCTTGTGTTGGATGATGACCAAAATCAAGATTACAACTCAATAAATGATATTACAATTTGAGTGCAAGTGTAATCAAGAAATGAAAGTCTAGACCTCAAGAATGTGAAAGTAATAAGCTAGGCAAATTACAACAGGAATAATACAATGAATGACCAATGTGTTTGTTTGAGTGTATCTTGTTGTATTGTATCTCAATTGTTGTATTGGTTGCTCCAAAACTTCCTCTATTTATAGGAGAAGGTTGATCAAACATAAGCTCCTTTTGGGGATTGAAAATCTACAGAAAAATACAATTAAAATCAAGAATATAGTTGTTAGAAATCAATCCCACAATTTAAAGAAGAATGGTCTGCTGCACAACGGCTATAATTTTGATGTCAAACATTACACGACCGGTCGCATACGGATGAAGCGTTAAAAAAATCTTGAAAAGTAAACGGGGCGGCCGGTTGATGGGGGCTTCGACCGATCGACCTCCCCTTAGCCTGGTCGACCCTCCGATTTTAGACAGGAGATTTTGCCTCACACAGAACCGGTTAAACCCGGGCGACGGCCGACGCCTGAGGTGACCGGTCGACTGTGTGATTTTTATTCCGTCTCATTTTTGTTCCAAAAATCATCTTCGAGGCATGGGTTGCCCTATAGGGCGGCCTGGTCGACCACGAGACAGAAATGTTGTCCAATTTTTGTAGAAAATAAACCTCAAGAAATACTCCGAAAATTTAGTAAAAACATTTTAAACCGATCGGGAGTATTTAGACAATATTCAGGAACCTTGTTTTGATGTAAAGACTTATAAACATAAAATCATTAAAAGTGTTGTCCAATTTTATCTAAAATAAAACTTGAAGAAATACTCCGAATAAGAAGTAAAAATATATCAAATCATTTAGGAGTATTAGGACAACAATTAAAAATATTGTTTTGGTGTAAAAAATAAAATCATCAAAATTAAGATAAAAACATATCAAACAGAAAGAGAGCTTCAAGTTTGATTTAGGAGGACTAGCTACCATGATCAAGAAGGTAAGACTCTCCTAGAATGGTCATCCTTATTCTTCTCTTTTCCATTTCTTCATTTCATCACCTTTTAACCCTCAAAAACGCCTTGTAGGGGCTACCCTAAGAGATTTAAGGGGGACTTGAGGAAGTTTGTGGGAGCTAGAAGCCTTAAACAATATCTACCAAAGCACAAAGAAAAAAATTGGGTGAAAATCTTTCTAACTCTCATTAAATTGCATAAAAATGACATGATATGCATGCGTTAATTTATGTATTGTATTTTGTGGAAATTCTCAGTGTTATAATTCCAAAAGGTTTTGAAAAAAATGACATATATGTAGTTGGATTTATGATAAAAGTGATTATTGCTTAAAATGGCTTTTTGTATGCTTTATACGCCTATATTTTTTATATTCAAAAATGGCTGAAAAAATGAGAAATATGTATTAATGTGTTATATATATATAGTCTAGACTTATGAATTTGAACAAAAATCGAGCTTGGGCCATTTTTGCAAATATGGCAAAATGAGGGACAAAAGTGAAAAATTCAAAAATTGTTGAAACCCTACTGTAAATTTTGAAATTTTGGACTGTATATTCTGTACAAATAATGTATATATGATAAATAATAATCGGGACCCCTCTTGGTCAAGCAAATGCGATTAAAAGAACATTTGATCACCAAAATAATGATACTTCAAACTTAGAGGACTAAACGATAATTTTCAAAAGTATGGGCAGCCTTTGTCCTGAAAATAGTATGAACTTATTTTAAATAGTATTCTGGACCTTTTGTCCAAATTTCACAAAAAACGGGCTTGAAACGAGTCCTTACGGAAAAAACACCTTTGGTGTCAAATTGGAATTTTTCAAGAAATTGGTACTTAAACGGGAACCTTTCAAAATCGCTCTTACCCCAGCTATATCTCGCCCCCAAAGAAAATATTAGACTTGGAATCTCATTAATACCCTTTTTGGTTTAAGATATATATATATATATATATATATATTAGGGAGAAATTTGGGATGACCTTCAATTTCGGAAACTTATGGAATTTTCCTAGTCAGGATCAAAACTTATGGAATTTTAAAACCCGATATAAAAATTTTCTCTCTTAGTAAAATGGTTTGTTTTAAATAAAATTTACCAAGATCGTAGGAAATTATATTTTCTAAATTGACTTATTTATATTAATATTAAAAATATTTTATAATTATTTAAATAAAAATTAAATTTTAATTATTATCCGAATTTTATTCGAGACGTTCATATCGAATAATTGTACTAGTGATACGACGACTTCCTCTCCCGCATAATCCAAAATTTCATTAAGGACTTCGACATATTACACTGAATCGAATAATATACCCGGCTAGATTAACCCATCTGGTAACTATGCCGTAAATATGAACTCATATGACTGAATATCGGATGTGGTGAGTCGATGAACACTTCGGTCCTACTGAATGACTAAATACTGGACGTGGTGATTCTTTGAACACTCTGATCCTACTGATTGACTAACTGACTGATTGTGGAAAGGATAAGTCGTGTATGGGATGGGTAGCTCGACTGCAGTCCCGTGCTGGACTCCATCATCCAAATCACAACATCGAGCCAAATAGGAAAGTCTGGCGAGGCGATTGGGTTGTAGGAACTGGGTATAATCATGATTATGATGATCGCCGAACTTAGCTGGCTCCATTGTAGAGACATCGTGTCAACTGGGATAGCGGTTATGACCCTATCCATTGGAGGGATAAGGTGTACTGTTGGGGAGTTGATGTTTTATCAACACTTCTCTGTCGAATAAGGATGGACTTGTTGTGTCACTATGGTGCACAACATACTGACTGAATACTAGGTTGGTGTCACACTTACGTGCGCAACCAATTGTTATGAAATTTGATTCGATCGCTAAGCGAATCGATAAACTACTAAGTATATATAAGAATGCCATTTTCGTTTCTTGCATAACACCCATGAAACGATTTTACTACATAAACTATAAGCTCCACTTGCACACATTCACCACACCCACTGAGAATTTTTATCCCACTCCCACCTATTTTTCCAACAGAGGATGAGGTTTTGCCGGAGAGAAGACCACAACGAAGATGACGAAGCTTCCAATTAGCCTCATAATGTGCTGGACTATTGAGACAATCAACTTATTTTATGGTTTCATTTTGAACGGACAAGTTTTGAAAATTTCTTGTAATAGACGCGCGTAGGACCCGTAGGAACAATTATTGGCAATGTTGTACTTTCGTTTTATTTCCGTTGCGACAATTTCAGACTTAGACTAATTTGATATATGTATGATTTGGGAAATTACTATTATGCTTGGAATATTTTATGTATGGAATGAATGGTTTATTTTGGGCCGGCATATGTTTGATTGACTGTGCCACGGCTCCGAGTTGGGGCGTGACAATTTACCGGTACACATTTCAAAAATAGTAGTTGTGTTCCCATCACGAATAAAATGTGTATCGATGTGGCTTGACAATATTATATTAACGACAGATTACTCTAACTTTTTTTAAAAGAAAATGATAACTATTATTAGAATATCATCACCGAAATGGCTAAGTCTACCATAGAAAAGGGTAAATCCCCGACTAATAGCTGAGTACAATATAATTAAAATACAAAACAAAAAACATGGTGGGCTGGAGTATTCCCCGACCTTTTAACGAAACTAGGCGAAACTAGACTAAAAAAGCGAAAATTATCTAAGATATCAAGAACCATCATGTTGTCCGTCTCCAGCACGATCCAATTGAGGTGCATCTCATTTGCTAATAAAATTCCTTCCCGACACGCCAACGCTTCAGCCACATTAACGGTGTACTCCACTTCCACGAACTTTGTGAGTCTTCAAATCACATGACCCCCGTGGTCACGAAGAACCACCCCCAAACCTGTACCCTTTATCCGAATTTTATTCGAGACGTTCATACCGAATAATTGTACTAGTGATACGACGACTTCCTCTCCCGCATAATCCAAAATTTCATTAAGGACTTCGACATATTACACTGAATCGAATAATATACCCGGCTAGATTAACCCATCTGGTAACTATGCCGTAAATATGAACTCATATGACTGAATATCGGATGTGGTGAGTCGATGAACACTTCGGTCCTACTGAATGACTAAATACTGGACGTGGTGATTCTTTGAACACTCTGATCCTACTGATTGACTGATTGACTGATTGTGGAAAGGATAAGCCATGTATGGGATGGGTAGCTCGCTCATTGCGATCCGTCTTGGGACTCCATCATCCAAATCACAACATCGGCCGAATAGGAAAGTCGGCGAGGCGATTGGGTTGTAGGAACTGGGTATAAGCATGATTATGATGATCGCCGAACTTAGCTGGCTCCACTGTAGAGACGTCGTGTCAACTGGGATAGCGGTTATGACCCTATCCATTGGAGGGATAAGGTGTACTGTTGGGGAGTTGATGTTTTATCAACACTTCTCTGTCGAATAAGGATGGACTTGTTGTGTCACTATGGTGCACAACATACTGACTGAATACTAGGTTGGTGTCACACTTACGTGCGCAACCAATTGTTATGAAATTGACGGACTGACTGCTAACTGATACTGATAAACTACTAAGTATATATAAGAATGCCATTGTATGTTTCTTGCATAACACCCATGAAACGATTTTACTACATAAACTATAAGCTCCACTTGCACACATTCACCACACCCACTGAGAATTTTTGTCCCACTCCCACCTATTTTTCCAACAGAGGATGAGGTTTTGCCGGAGAGAAGACCATGGCGAAGATGACGAAGCTTCCAATTAGCCTCATAATGTGCTGGACTATGAGACAATCGACTTATTTTATGGTTTCATTTTGAACGGACAAGTTTTGAAAATTTCTTATAATAGACGCGCGTAGGACCTGTAGGAACAATTATTGGCAATGTTGTACTTTCGTTTTATTTCCGTTGCGACAATTTCAGACTTAGACTAATTTGATATATGTATAATTTGGGAAATTACTATTATGCTTGGAATATTTTATGTATGGAATGAATGGTTTATTTTGGGCCGGCATATGTTTGATTGAATGTGCCACGGCTCCGGGTTGGGGCATGACAATTTACCGGTACACATTTCAAAAATAGTAGTTGTGTTCCCATCACGAATAAAATGTGTATCGATGTGGCTTGACAATATTATATTAACGACAACATTACTCTAACTTTTTTAAAAGAAAATGACAACTATTATTAGAATATCATCACCGAAATGGCTAAGTCTACGCATGCTCGGAAGTTTCCTCCTTTAATTCACACCTACGACAAATTGGGTCTAAATTGATTCCTCTTCGACAAAGCTCTATGTTAGTCGAATGATCCCTCATGCACACCTCCGTAGGAAAACCTCGAACCTTAGGGGGTATTTTTAAGTTCCACAGCCAACGCCAAAATTCCTTCTTCGATCCCGATGTAGTTGGAAGATCCACACCTTCGTTTTGTAACTCCCTTGCGACTTAATAACCCGACTTAATTGTGTAATTCCCATTCTTTGATTAATGCCACACAATTCTATCTCGTCGCCATCTTACCCCTATCAGAATAGATAAAATAGCTTTGACATCCGACGGACAAACAATCTCTCGAATTGTATCGATATCCCATGAATAACCCTCTGAGATAAAATGTCCTTAACCAAGAAGTCCTCTTGTCTAAGATTAGACTGCTGCACGATTGGTTTAAAGCCTGTATTACTAGGAATCCAAGGGTCAGACCAGATTCGAACAAGGTTACCATCACCAATATTCCACCGAATACCATGCTCAAGAACATTTTGACTTGCCACGATGCTTCTCCACACATATGATGGATTATGGCTGATCGACGATACTCGAGGATAGTATTAGGCTTTATGACTTTGAAAAGAATTGAGCTCTCATTTTGGATAAGTCGTCAACCCTGTTTCGCTAGCATAACTAGATTAAAATAGTGCAAATCACGAAAACCCATTCCCCCTTCTAATTTTGACTTACATAGATCATTCCACGAACACCAATGGATTATTCGCTCATCTCTTTTGGCCCTACCAAAAATTGATGACAATCGAATTGACACGTCTGCATGGGAAAAATAAAACAACTCATCAAATAGGAGGGGATAACTTGGGCAACGACTTTGATTGGAATAGATTTTCCAACCGCCGATAAGAATCTGCTCTTCCAATTTTTTAATTTTTGAGAACCCGATCAACCAATCCAGAAAAATATATATTTCTTTGATTGCCCCACTACAGTCGGAATCCCTAGGTTGACATTATGCTTATCTACTAAATTCACACCAAGCATACGCACCAATTCTTCTTTTTGAGTGGTAGCTAACCCCTTGCTGAAAGAAATTTCTGATTTCTCAAGATTGATTTTTTGCCCTGAAGCTCGTTCATAGGAAAAGATGATATTGTGTGTCTCAATAATTTCCCTATCATTGGCCCATCCAAAAATAATACTGTCATCCGTGAAAAATAGATGGGAAACTTCCGACTCTTATCTACTGACTCTAATCCCATGAATATGTCCACATGCTTCAGCTTTACGTATCATCGAGGAGAAAGCTTCTGCACAAAACGGGAAAATATATGGGGAAAGCGGGTCTCTTTGACGAAGCCCGCATGAGGGAGAGAATGGGGTCCCGGGTTGACTATTAATAAGAAGAGAAAAAGAGACCGAATTAACACACTTCATTATCAGATTAACAAAGGAATCATTATTACCCAAGTGTAACATAACCCCTCGTAAGAAAGGCCATTCAACTCTATCATACATTTTCGACATATCTAGTTTGAACGCAAAAGCCCGCCGTTTTCTCACCATATTAGATTTCATACAATGAAAAATTCAAAAGCAAGAAATGCATTATCAGTAATTAATCGACCAGGAACAAACGCGGATTGAGTATGATAAATAAGATCACGAAAAACCAATTTAAGTCTATTAGCAATGATTTTAGTAATAAGCTTGAAAGCAACATTGCACAAACTAATTGGTCTAAAATCTGTAACAAGTTTGGCCTTTTTCTTTTTTGGAATGAGAATAATGAGCGTCTGATTAATAGCTTGAGGACTTTCATTACCATTTAAAATATTAAGAATAACCTCTAAGACATATGACTTAATGTTGACCAAAATTTCTTATAAAAAGAGCAGGCATACCGTCCAGTTCTGGAGATTTGGTTGGATGCATCTGGGACAGGGCTGTGACAAATTCCTCCGCCTAAAAAGGACGACTAAGGATTTCATTCATTTCATCTGTCATCTTCAGATCGACCGTATCAAGGGGTCTGTCCATATCCAGTTGGGATTCGACGGAGAAAATCATTTTAAAATAATCCACAAACACCCCATCGATATCCTGATGTCCCTCTGCCCAAGTTGAGTTTCCCACTATATCTATAGGGTTCCTCGCTCGCCTTCCGTTGACTATTTTATGAAAAAAAAAGGCCGTGTTTGTCCCCTATTTAATCCAGTTAGTACAAGCCCTTTGATGCCACATTTTCTCTTGTTTAATATGAAGCTCTTGAAGTTCCCATTTGATCCTCTGTCTTTCCGCGATGGTTCTCGTACACAAGGCCGGATTTTTTAATTGAGTGAGTTATTTTTCGCAGGCCTTTATTTGACTCCCAGTACTACCAAAATGCGTATGTTCCTAATTAATAAGTTCAGAACCGCATACTTCTAATTTTTTCGCAAAACCTGTAATCCCCTCTGCTGCACTACTCTGCTCCCAGCCATGTCGCACTACTCTCCTGCAAGACTCATCTACCAACCATATAAATTCAAAAATGAAGATTCTCCTCTTTTTTCATCTGTTTTTCCTTTATCTGCACTTGCTCAAGCCCAATTTATTAAAACTGGACAATGATCCGATGTAATCTGTGGTAAATGGTGAGTTTGATAGTCCGGGATAAAAACTACCCACTCTTGGTTTCCAAGACATCGATCAAGGTGTTCCTGAATATTACTTTCGCCTTGTTGGTCATTCGCCCATGTGAAAATGTATCCATCAAATTCGAGATCCTCAAGTTGAGCTTCTTCTAATGCCTTACGAATTTCCAGCATTTTGTCCGCATTTTTGTCGTACCTCCTGGCTTTTCAAAATTGTAGAGGATTTCACTGAAATCCCCCACACAAAGCCACTGTGTATTCAAATTCCTTGCAAGGTTCCTTATTAGGTCCCAAGTTAGGTGTTTTAAACCATCCACTGACCATCCATATATCCCTGAAAAACGCCAACCCCTGTCGCCATCATTTATTATACCATCTATGTGATGCAACGAATGCGACTGGAGCTTAAAACCATACACCCCTTTCCATAACAAGCATAAACTTCCCCGTCGACTCCCGATGACACATCATAATCTACTGCATGAATCCCTTCAAAATTCGCATCCTTAAAAACTTCCAAAATTTTCTCTGAAGTAAGCTTTGTTTTCGTAAGAAAAATAAAGGCGGGATCTTTTTCAATGATTTGTCGCTTAAGCACCCGAATTGCAGTGGGTTCCCAAGCCCCAGACATTTCCAACTGAGCAACTCATTGTGACCGGCGGGGTTGCTTCGTTGCAACCTCCACCGATAAAGAAAAATTGCATGACACATCGAAAAGTCTAAATTCTCTGGCTCTTTTAGTATGATCATATTCCACCTCCGAACAGGCAACTAGTTCCAATAGATTTGGTCTTTTAGAGGGGGTAATAGTGCAGGACAAGGGTTTTTTGGAAGGAACTCTTTGTTTAATTCTAGTCGAGGCGTTTTTAGACTTAGCAATTTTCTTGGTGGAATTAGAAAAAGAGGTAAGTAAAGGTTTATTAGGAAGGCTAGTTTGTGTGGTGAGAGGGGTGGAAATTTATTTTTTGTTTGGATATGTCATCCATAGAAGTTGGAGCATGGGGGTGGGTGAAAGTATAGGGTGTTTTTGATTGGCTATGGACTCACGGGGCTGGATTGTAGATTTGGGAGGGCTGTGAGGGAATATTTTTGAAATGGGTCGTGATGGTTGTTTTAGGACTTTAGGGAGGAGAGGGGTTGGGTGAGTTGGGTTATTATTAGATATGCCAAGGTTTGGGAATTTCCTGGTAGCTCAGATGGACGTGGATGTAATTGGTAAGGATTCCAAAGAGTGGTGGATGTGATTGTTTAAAGAGGATTCAGTTTCATCAACTTCAGGAACATGTGTTTTATTGGCCAAGGGTTGAGGTTTATTTAGTTTATGAGGTTGGAGGGTATTATTTAAAGACAAGAGGTAGCGGATAGAATTGTGTTTGGAGGAGGATTCGGAAGCTTGATTTTTCATGTCCGAAAAGATTTGACAGTTCGAATAGTTCTTTAGTCATGGATGTGCGTTTGAGTGGGGATGCCTTAAGCCATGGACCATATTTCATGCTCGCCAAATCTTGACATTCGTTGCGATCATAACTCTCACAATTTCTGAAAAAAAATACCTGATTGTTCCACAATAGAAGCAGTACATCGGGAGGGATTCATATTTTATTGGAATAAGCAGATGGTTACCTTGTACCCGGATTGTAAGAGCACGGACCAAAGGTTTCGTGATATCAATGTTCATCTTAACGTTCATGCACGCTACGTGAACATCATATGCACGAACCCAAAAGAAAGCTTTCGAAACCGTTACCATGGATGGTTGTTCATTATCCCCAATTTTTGTATCGCAAATAGTCCTCCATCATAATGCCATGGTTGATTTTCGAGGACCCATTATTTGTCTTCAGTTATATTAAAACGAAATATAATTAGATCGCCTCCCCACTCTCTGGCTATGATCGATCTTTTAGTCCTCCAAACTTTCTTCATAACCTTCATAAGATATAATGCTTTCCACGCTTTATTGGTGTAACGTTTTCCCACCAAACAATATGAATTATTTGTCTGCTCTTGTAAGTTAGGCTGATCTGTACCATCGAGATCTAATATTTCACCCTCTTTTTTTGTCAATTCCTTCTTCCTAATGATTTTTCTCTGATCCGAAACCCACTTAGATGCGTCCAGATCTATCAGCGTTCAAACTTGTGACAGATGAAACAAAACAAAACGAAGAAAATCGGTTAACCAAACTAATCAGGAAGAATAAGATGTGACAGCCCCAAACAAGAAACAAAAAGAAAGAAATATGAAAAACGAAAGGGGAAGACTCAAAATTGAAACCCTAACCAGACAAAGCCCTACTCTAAGACTCGACTAAAACAAAAACGAATGCAGAAAATATTTAAAGAGAAACTATGCTAGACACAACGGATCGAAAGGTTGGGACGGTGGAGTCATCGGACGGAGCCACCGAGATATCAAGGAGACAACAAAGAAACCCTAACCAAAAACCCTAAGGTTGACATATCTCCTAACAAGATGAGGACTTCTTAGCATCACTCTAACTAGATTAAGATATCAGGCCCAAAAATGGATACCTCGACAATATGTCATTTCCCTTGCGGATAATTTTCCATGAGTGAAAAAAAAAAATATAATCCTACTAAGAATAATATTCCCAAATATATATAAGCATGGTATATAAGAAATTTGAGCACTTTAATTTAATCATAAAATTATATATATATATATATAAAGTAATTTATTAGTAAGCATTACGCACCAAATAATTTATAAATTATAGGTCCAAGATATTTTAAGAGAATCGAAAACCGGCGGTGGCCCTAGGGCAACCAAGGTGGTGTCATCGCACAAGGTCCTCCACCGGCAAAGGCCCCGGAGTTCCTATTTAATATTTTTATATGTATAAATATTGTATATATAAAACAAAAGTTATAATGAAATAATGAAAAAAATTGTTACAAAATTCATTTTTTCCCTTTCTATCTAACTAATTTATTTCCCCTTTCGCAAAACCAAAACACATAATTGAAGGTTTTCTTTTTGGTCTTTCTATTATGTAACTATTTTTCCCACCTTTCTATCTAGCTAATTTTTCTATCGACTAATTTATTTTCTTTTTGCAAAACCAAAAATATAATTGAAGAATTTTAAAGAATCGCCCACCTTTAAGCCCTTATTCTATCATTCATATTTGCCATTTTCTTTTGTTGCAAAACCAAAAAAATAGAATTGATGAATTTAAAAATACAAGAAGATCAATTTTCATAGCTAATTTATTAGTTGTTTATTTTTTTTATCTTTTTCTCTATGATAAATTATATCGAATCTTTTTTATAATTTATTTTAGTAAGACCAATGTGTTAATGTAGAGTATGATATTTTTGTTATTACATATCTTCTTATTAATATTAAATAAAAAAAAATTATATCAATTTGTAACACTCGATTTTACTACTTTATTTTTCTATGTAAACACAAGGGCAATGGCTTTTTCAAACTTGAGTTCCTCGAAACCTAGGACCGACTCTATCGAAAAACTACCATCATTCTAATTTAATATATATATACACACACAAACACATAGAGAGGATGGATCGATATATAAGATTTCATATGAGTTTAACAATATCTACCCATTAGACCCTTAATGCGGATGACTCGTTTGGGTGGCGGGTGTGAGAGTAAGCGGGCAAACAACATCGATATGATGCGGCACCAAGGTTGGCTAAGTGTTGGTGGCATGGCATGGATTGTTTAACAACACATGTTGCATGATTATGGAGGTCGTAGAGGTTTCGGCATGGGTTGGATCGGTCTTTGGGACTTGAGGACGATGATGCAATGATGGGTTGGCGTGATGGCGGGGGTTGTTGGGAGCCGTCGATGGGCATTTGTTGAAATTAATTGCGTGGGCAAACTTTTTGTTTAACATTTCAACATGTTTTTACGCATCATTGGGATCACATTTGATGGGGTTTGTGCTAGTTTGAAGCCAAACGAAAAGTGTGCTCTCCTCAACCGTGTGCTCGATGCTTGCGGGCTGGATTGGCTTGGCATGCGGAGGCGACATTCGAGCATGTGCGACATTGTTGGGACAAAGGCGATGAAAGACTGGGGTTGGACACTTGTGCACATGATAAGTAAAGTGACTTCGGTATCGTTGGCTTGATGTCTTGGTTTCCTTGGTAGGTAGTGGCATGTATGCGGAACGCCTATTGGCTTGGCGCCGGACTCGGCCGATCACGCGCGGGCTCCGTCTAGTATGGAATGAGCGATTGACAATAGTTACCGATGCTAGTGGGCTTTGCCTATCCCATGGGAGGTTCTAGGCTATTGTGGCGGCGGATTATGGGACAAGTTATCGGTAGTTCCTAACGCGATTGCGACGATTACTAGATGGTTTTGAAGCCCTTGTGCGACTATGGGTGTCATGTGCGGGCGATTAGCCCCATAACCGTCCAATACTTGACAAAAGTGTGTATGGCCTAGGGGTGGCAATTCGTGTCATCGAGTCATATTCGTATTCAGTTTTTAGTCAATTTTGTGTTATGTTCGAAATACATAAAAAAACATTAAATGAAATATAAGATATTATATTTTAAGATAAATTGGTAACATCGTGTCGGATTCATGTTAGTTGTGTTCGTGTTCGGGTTTTCCTCAATAATTAAGTTCAGATTGGGTTCTTGTCGGATTATCGTATTGTATCTTGGATTGCTACTCTGTGCCACTTGGCAGGCCGATGCCCTGCCACATCCAGCCTAGCAGTTAGGGATGTCAACTTCATAGTAGTAGGCTATTTTAGGGCCATAGTTGCATGAATTTTGTAGCATAGGTTGAGTTGTGTGTGTTGGGTATCGACCCCGCTATCTTGCCCGTACGCCATAGCCATTTTACAATAGTCTAACAAATAAACTATTATAGAATGTAGCCTATAAGAGATAGGGGTTAGGGATTACAACCCGATTCCTATAAAAGCAGTAAATTACACTATAGAGCCGAGCAATACAAACGCACGACGGAAGGCACTTTCCTATTCAAGAACCAAAGCAAAGAAGCTAAAAGCTAGAAAAGCTAAAAGCTACAGAAATAATACCAAAGGGTTGTTGTCGGCTTCTTCCAACGGAGCCCCTGCCACACAAACACAATATTGAAATAAATAGAAGCTGGGAATAAAAATAAGAACCAAAACTGAAAAAAGAAACAATAAAGCAAGAAAGAATATCACCAAGATCTTCGATCCTTGCTTTCAACAGTGTCGAACCTAATCCAAAGTGGCATTCGAAATAGACAGCTCTAGGACAAGGAAACGGCTCAGAAAACTGAAGAACAAACACCCCCACAAAGAGTCACGCAAGCCAAGGTTTCAACCAACAAGGAGAGAAACACCCAAATCGGCCCAAGCTACCAAAACGCCCACAAAGAGCCCCAAACAGAAAACCACAAAAGATATCTATCTCAACCCGAAACTCTACCATGCGAACCTTCCGAAAACCTCCCACTGAAACCACAAAGGAAACTCTCAAAACGATCGGTCAAACTCACGAAGAAGGAAGCCCGAACACAACCCAAGGTTCAGTCAAGCTAGAACCCTTGATTCACAGTAAAAAAAAAAAGGGTTAAGCAAGAAGGAAGAAAGGGCAAGAAAAATATGAGAGTGCAGTGAAAGAGAGAGGCGCCGCTGGCTGTGTATAGGGGAGATAAGAGAGTTCTCTCTTTAGGGTTTAGTGGGAGGAATATAAAAGAGGAGATGGAGGGTTGACATTAGATCCCAAAATCGAAGGGACCAAAATAAACCTGAGGATCCGCGGGCCAAATCCGGGTTTAAGTGACCCGCACCAAACAACCAGGCTACTTAAATGGGCGGGCAGCAATTGGCCTTTTCAAGTAATTAGTTTTGGGCCACCAAAAATACCACAAAGGCATTTGGGCCACAAAAAACTAACAGTGTGCAAGTGAGACCTTCTTTGTATTGTAATTTTTTGTGGGATTTCAATTGCAGGGTTGGGGTGTGTGTTTCCTGTACTTCTTGTGTGCTTTCAAGTTTTGCTTAGTGTGCTTTCGTTGGCTTAGAGTTCTTCGGCTTTGCGAACTCGATCTAACTCAAACACGAGTGTCGGTATGGATTAACAACGAGTTTAGTGAGGTGTGTGAAGCTAACTGGTTGTGCGCAAACAGGCCGCAAAGCTGGCGGGAAACAACGCGAGAAAATTGTTAGTTTCGTCACCCTTGTGACATTTCCCATGGTACTAATTTGTCTTATGTTAATGATTATGATCACTTTCCAGCAGCTTCCTCATGTTTTGACAATTTGAAAAGGAATTCACAACAAACAAACTAGAAAATAATCAATCTAGCCCTCAAGGGTGCAAGTGGGAACACAAATTGGTTTAATACAATCTTGGTCACACAACATAGTCACATGGACACTTAATAAAGAATATTGTTACTAAAAGTTTAAATAATAATAATATCTTAATTATAATTAATCCTTATATGTTTTAAGGTGCATAAATTTTGATTCTTAATACTTTTCAGAAATTAATCAGCAACAAAGATTGTGTTTCAAATAATCACTGTCGATAATTTATGATATACTGACAATTTATTGAGTTACTGAGTCATTTTTAAAAAATTATAATGTAAATATATCTCTCTTTAATTAAAATCCATATAGACTTTTATTTAATTTCCAACCGCCTCATTGCATACCTTCACATTTTTTAATTTGATTGCGGTTTGGGCGTATATTGGGAACGATTTTGTACTATAATATTGTGTTACGTACATCTTATATTATATATGTTGCATCGATTGTAACCAAAAAGTTTATTATACAAAAGAAGTCGCGGCATGATCAATTTTATGCTTTAGTAATAGAAATTTATATGTTTAGGGCAATTGGCCTAATTTTGATACCATATGAGTGCGCGTGTTACTTCTCCTACTATAATATCTATAATTAAAAAGAAATAAGAAAAATTGCGGCAAATTTTACACATAGCAAGCAACCTTGATAACAATAATATATAATAAAAAAATATAATATGTATAATATTAAAAGGTAAAAACTTGTATGAGATAATCTCATGGGCATTTTCCATGAGACGGATCCTATATATAAATAAGATTTGAACTCATATCCAAACCTACGAAAAAGACCCATATTTTTAGTATATTATAAGATTCGTCTCACGGACTTAAGTCCATAAGACGGTCTCACGTGTTATATTAAAATGAGAAAACCTATCCAATTGTGTATGGTGTTTAGGTGGAGAAGGACAAATGAAATTCAAAGTGTGAATAATGGGGTCCACCACAATAGCAATATTTGAAGTGTGGTTAATCTGCATGGAAATCACTAAACCCGACCATTTATTATGCAGCATCGATTCTCCACATAACTTTGTTATATACCTCTTAAAGAGCCTTCGTATCTTGCTTGGAAACACTCATCAACAAATAAAATCAATATTTGAATCCCTCCCACTATCTTAATTAATCATTTTTTTACTCAAATAATTAATCTTGATTTTACTATGTGGCTCTTGAAATTTTAGGTGTCCTTATGAGGAGGGGGAAAAGTAAGAAAATAAAATATTTTTTTGTGATGTTGGACAGAGAGACTGTGTAGAGAGATCATATAACTTCATTTTCTTAATATTTTTTGTAGTATATCGCTAGCTAGCTAGTTGCCACTTGTCTGGTGCACATTCATCAATGGGAATAGACAGATACATATTGGTTAGTTGTTGTGGAGGCTGATTATGAACATTGACTAATTTGACCCCAATATTCCAATTCCAATATTTTTTATTATTTAAATAATCTAGATTATATTCATCACAATATAAGACGTCATTTAACTACTCTAGAACCTCACTGACCCATCACCTAAAAGTTTGAATCTCGGTAAGGATGTAAATCATAGGACGCTCGGGTATCTCAAGAAAGATCATTGGTGCACACAAGAGACACTACAAGAAAATTTTAGTTTGTCGATAAAAATGTTTTGTTATTAAATTTTACAGTTACCTACGGAATATCTACAAAATAAAAAAGTATTATTTTTTGACAAATTATATTAATAAATTACCGATAGATTAACGATGCTTTTAAATTTACCTGAGAAATATTGTAGGTAATTACTAACAATTTTAGATTATGTAGGTAAATATTTACCTACAATGATTTTCCTATACTTTATAGTTATCTTAATATTTATCTACATATGGTCTTGTAATGCGTTCATCGGGATTCAAGTCCCACCCGCCGCTTCCAAACACTTATAAGATTTGTCGACGTCGATTTATGATAATTCTTATCTTCCAAGCACTTATGTTCGAACTCCCATCTCCAAGATATTTTTATAATTCTAATGAATCCAAGTAAAAATAGGATATTGTGAATAAACCCCTAGCCTTCAAGAAAATATATATTGGCCACTTCGATATAACTTTGTCTAAGCTTTTGGAATGAAAGAATTTGAACACAAAGAAGGACGAAATTGAGAAAAAAAAAGTTTAAAACTCCACATTAACTATTAAGTACATCTCACTCCAAGGATAATGTCAAAAAAAAAAAAAAAAAAAAAACCTAGTTTAAAACAAGTAAAGTTTTTGATCGAAACTCAATATATACCTTACGAATTTAAAAACATTAGATTTAAATCTATCTATTCAAATATACCACATAAGAGCATCGATCTCCGAGTCTTTGGAGAAAAGCACTCGGCGCTATATTATAAACTCCAACATTGTTGTATTTCTTAGCCTCATTTTGGCATTTGCAACTTGATTCTTGCACACAATTGGCGCCGCATTTGTAGCAGCGCTTATTATTTTCTTTTTTTGTTTTTTTATTTAATTTATTATGGGTTTATCTTAACTTTAAATACTAATATCAATTTTATATTTCAGTTAATCTAATAAAAAATAATACTAAAATTAATTCAGTTATATGTGATATTCTTTAAATGTAATATGTAATTTTAAGAATTGTTATTTTATTTTTGCATTAATTTCATTAAATTTAATATTTTTATTTTAATTGGTTTAATTTTAAAAATAAAACATGTAATAAAAATTATATTAAATAAAATTACTTATGTAATATTTTTATCAGTTATAATGTAATAAAAATCATTAAATGAATAAAAGAAGAAATCTTATAGCTAGAATATATTTTTTAGTGCAGAAAGTAGTGTAAACGGCTGGGAATGGAATGCACATTCTGCACTAAAGTAGTACAAATTCTCCAGTAGTGCAGACTACTAGAGATGGTCTAAGTTAGGGGTGTAAAAGAAGCGAATCATTTTTATTCGATTTAGTATTCTAATTCGTATTTTGACATTCGAATTCGAAAAATTAGAATATGAATCCAAATATGAATATTTATTCTGATTCGTATGTTATGCGAATACGAATATGGATACCATTATATTCGATTCGAGATTTCAAATAGTATTATATATATACATATATATACGTATATATTTATTTATGTAAAAATTATTAATGTGTAACAAATTATATATTTACTTATAAAAAAATAGTAAGTCCATATACAATTAACAAACCAAAATATAATCTAAGCCCATATGTATTTACAAGTAAAAGAAAGATATAGAAAAATAGGTGAATCATCTTAATTAAGAGATCATAGGTCAAAAATTCTCCAGGCCCTTCGCTATCTCGGTCTCTCAAGCCTCACCTTTACATTCCCTTTCTTTTTTTCATCTCTATTTTTACACCTTTTATTTTTCAATGTCGTGATTTGTGTTGATTATAAAGAGATTCAATAGTGGTCAACTATATAATCATCCTCCAAGAACAATATTATGTGTATGTGTGGTGGGGGGTTTCATTAATCAATCAGAGTCTAGATTGACGCAGTTTTCTAATATTGTACATCATTTGGGAATACCAGTGAAAAGGTTAATTATTGATTGTCCATCCCGATGGAATTCTACATACAAAATGTTAGTTGAAGCCATTAGAGTTAAGAATACATTTGCAATATTTGGTGATTAATATGTTATTGATGTATTTGGTGATTAATATGTTGATGTATTTAACAATTCCATGATCCAAAGTAAATATTTAGATTTAAATTATTGTTGCAATTTTATTAGATATTATCGGAAAAGAAAAATATACATGTTATAATTTTGAATATGAATATTCGAATTGAGTCGTATATATTCATATATATTATCAAATAATAATAAAAATCGATTTTTGTATTCGAGTATTAAAAGAATGCGAATAAAAATATTTTCTAAATTAGCCGAATACGAATAGAATATTTTAATATTCGATTCGATTCGATTCTTTTATACCCCTAGTCTAAGTCTATAACAACCAAGCTAATAATTAAACCTAAGCAAATTGAGATTTTTTTTAAATATCAATTTAGGTGGATGATTTTGAAATAACTTGGGCTTTTGACACAAACACAATTATCCCTTTTTTGGGAGACAATGTCAATTTTTTATGCTTTCCGGTACTATTTTGCCCGAATTTACGCTTTCGCCCATTTTTTACACAAATTTACGCTTCCGCTAAAATTTTCGGACTTTTTTACATTGTTGTTTCAAGATTATTTCGAACATGTTTCAAACATGTTTCTTTCAATAAAATTTCAGTGAAAAATAAATTTTGCCCCCGTTAAATAATCCATTTTATACTTGAAGTCTTATAAAAAATCAAGAAATATACACATAAAACAACACATATTAAAACCAAACGAATTAAAAATATTATAGAAACAACATGAATAAAAAACACAATTCAATTTTTGATCCAATGCATTAAAACATAAAAAAAACATGGAAACAATATAGAAACAAACCAGAGATAATATAGAAAACACCATATGAGCAAAAAGAGTTAAAACAGGTAAAAATTGTATTTAAACATCGAAAACTACATGGAAACAACAAAGAAACATCGGAACAACATTAAAAACGGTATGGAAACAACCCAGAAACAACGTAAAAAATATTAAAAACACCACATGAATAAAAAGAACTTAAAAGTAGGTAAAAATTGGACTTACACATTGAACACTACATGGAAACAAAAAAAAATATTAGAACAACACTAAAAATATTATAGAACAATACCGAAATAATAGAAACAATGTACAAAGTAATACATGAACAAAAAAATCATAAAAAATAGGTAAAAGTTATTTTGAAATATCGAAACAACAAAGAAACAAATTTAAACAACATCGAAACAATATATATAACATATAAAGAAATACATGGAAAAAAAACGAAAAAAAAAGTACAAATAATCAAAAAATATGCAGGATCATAAAAAAGAAAAAAGTAGGTACAAAAGGAAAAATATAGGTACAAAACTGATAGGAGCGTATTTTGTGGTATGTTTACCAAAAAGACGGTATTTTATGAAATTTTTCCAAAATAATTTTTGTTCCAAAATGAACAAAGCCTAATCTACGTAAAAGTGTTATGTTTCTCCAAATTTGGTATTAAATATAGGGATCCAAAGAAGAAGATATGCACTCTCTTTACTCCCATTAAAATAATACGTAATCTTGGGCATTGAGGAGAAGTGCAATAAAAAGAGTTCCATTATAGTTTCATAAACCAATCAAATACTTTATAATATTAATATATAACACGCACAGAAAAAAAAGCCAAGATGATGTAATCTACAAAAAGAATTTATGAAACTGATGCATTTGGACATAAAATATGCAAGACGTCACCTAAACAGTTGCGAACACTTGTTGATGTTTTCCAGTGTTATAATAATTGTTGTTTGTTATGATACCTAGATTGATATTTCATGCGGGCATGATAGGTCAATTAGTCAATACGGGCATGATAGGTCAAAGTTGTAATTTTCTTTTTATATTATGTCTTTTAATTTATTTTATTTTATTTTTAATAAATTATTAGCCCATATTCCCTCAAAAAAAAATATTAGCCCATAAAAATTATAATTGAGCCAAGTCAACAGAAATGGCCCACGAGATCAAACTCATTGCATCAAATTTATTAATGAGGCTCAACTCCGAACACTAGTCCCTAGAGGCTCAATTCATTATGTTAGTCCTTTAAGGCCCAACTCACTACTGAGTCATTCGGTCACGATCTCGGTATAAATAGTTATTTCCTAAAGGAAACACCGTGCTAATTTAAACAATGAATGGACTTCCTCAGAACAACCCAACACGTGGATTGGACTTGGACCGGCGGTATATACCTTAACTCGTATTACCCTAACCCGACAAGTCATTTTGCTTGCGGCGGAGCTTGTGGTGACTGACTTACCGACCTCCATACATTCTTCTATATGACGTCCGGCCGACTCTAGGGTTTCAACGAAAACGGTGAGCCATCTACATCCTATTGGAATGCATTTTTGTAAATCCTGTGTTTTGAAGGGGTAAATACGTAAATTGAGATTGATTTTCAAAGGGTAAAATAGATAAACCAAGTCTAGGATAAGTATGGATTACACAATAAGATCATCCGGGCCCTGATTGGTAATCAATTGGAGACATGGAATTTCTTCCTCAACCCAGTTGGAATCATGGGCTTCAACCCAAAACCCAAACATGTGAAAGGGATAGACATAAGTATTTTCTATGTCATCCAACAGTCCAAACTTGTCCCGTATAGATTGTGGAGTTTTAATTGAGATAGACAATCCTGCATGTGATGAAATTCATCGAAATTCTTTCATTGTGAATTTAGTTTTTTAAAATATGAGTATGGGCTGAAATAAAGACAAATTTCTTCAAGGTTATGAGGTCAACAATTTAGTACACAAAATTGAATTACAACGCTCGTGCCAAGCTCATAATGGCCGAAGTGTCCAATCCACGAAAACTATCAAATCACACAGCACTACATAATATAACCTATACTAACTGGTGACTTAAGCTTCGCCACCACAAAGCGAATTGTGGGTGAAGGTCGCGGTTCAAATTCACGCTTTCCATCAAATCGCTCTCCAGAAAGATATGCGGTGATAAAGAGTATTCATATGGGTTCCATTCGGAGAAGATATTTATTATTAGATTGGGGTAGAACATAATTGTTCTATTTCGCAGGAGGATCACACGACAAAGAGACCCCATCGAATACCCTACACCCCTGGTCGGAGTTGTTATCAAAAAAATATATATAACCTTCACTAATAAAAGGTGAGTATTAAGGTGCGATTATAACATGCGAATTTATTGGTCTATTTGTCGAAAAAAATAGAACAATTGAGGTGCGATTGGTTGTTCATTTCGTCCACTTCTATTTTTTGAGAGAATAGTAGTTAAATTTTTTTTAAAAGTGAAAGTTGGATGTGTAGAGAGAATATGTAATTAGGGGTGGCCAAATGGAACCAAAACTGGGTTCCAAACAGGAATCGGAACCATGGTCAACGGTTCCTAAACCGTAATCGTGGTCAATAATTCCAAAACCAGAATCAGAACCAGAACCATGTAGGCCGGTTCTGGTTCTAGTTCCGGTTCCTAGGTCTCAAAAATGGTGAAACCGTCGATTAGAACCGTATGTGGAACCGTGATGAAACCGTCTTTTTTTAAGGTTAAAACCAACAATCTTGTTTTAGTAAATACATGTTAAGAAAAAATGTTACATGTTTATTATGATATTTTATTTTCGCAATTACATTAGATACGTTTTAGACCAAATGTTGAAAGTGAACTACGTGAATTTTGATTCTTCTATACTCTAATAGTATATATAGATAGTTTAATATTATTATTAATATTAAGTATAAAATTTTATTGAATATTAAGTCCAAGTCTTTTTCTTTATTTTTTTTAAAACTAAAATTGATAAACTATTTTAAGAAATCAAAAATTATCAAAAATAAACAAACGGTTCGATTAAAATCGGAACAAAGACAATGGAAGGAGGTCTCAAGCAGGTCTCAAAAACCGACTTAACCGATTCGGGCAAGAATAGACACCCTACGTGTAATGATGCGTGTCGGTGTGATAGAATTTATATATATATATATATATATATATATATATGTATGTGTGTGTGTGTGTGAGTTTTCTATCTATTCCACCTCACTTTCGTGTATTGGCCCACCCCAATATCACGTCCTGGCTCCGCCATTGGTAGGATACGCAATTAAAAGGAACTGGACACAGCATTGACTAGACATATAATGTGAGAATTATACAATTTTAAAATTGGTAAAAAAAGAATTAAAGAATTTTTATTTTATTTTTTGGGTTAGGTTTCTTTCAAATATATTAACTTTCCATGCTTAAAAATGAAAATTATGTGTTCACAATATTCAATTTCAAAGGTTGAAAATTTAGTAGTCAACTGTTGAACCTCCTGTATGTGCAAATAGTTATATCAAAATACTAGAAACACACTAACACTATCGATCATTCAAGAAGAGTAAAATTATAGACTGTATCATGACTTTACTATTGATCTTCCTTTCAGATCACAAAAACCAAAAATAAATAAATAATAAGCAAAAAAAATGCGGCTCTTTATTCTTATTGGTTAATGCAGTAAATTAGCCTAAGAAGTAATTTCGGAGCTTGTTTATCCTTCTGCTTGAAGAAGAATTAAATATCTCTGCATCATGACTTAAGGATTTTAAAATGTTGGGAGCGTGGATGGCCCCGAACAAATAGTCGCAGATACAAATAATTATTTCAAATAAAATAAAAGACGAAAAAATAAAATGATAAATCAAGATACTAAGTTTTAACTTTTAACGTGGAAAACTCCAAAAAAATAAAGGGACATAGGCAAAACCACGGGGCAAAAGATCCACTAACAAATAGTGATTATAAAATAGCACAAGTTTTTGCCCAAAGTTTGTATCAATAACTATGGGGAGAATATCTTTTTTTTGTGTATTTCTCAATACTATTAAATACCACAATAGAAATCAACAAATTTTCTCAAAGCTTATGCAGTGTGGAGAAACTCAACTCCATTATTTATGACGCACAGTCAAATATATAGTGATCTCTATATCACTATTTTTGAAGATAACACTCCCCTCAATTTGGAGAAAACTTACCACTCGAGAAAAGCCCTAAGCCAAAACACTCTCTTGTTGGTTTTGCGCTCTGCTTCCTCTCTTCCTCCGAATGGCCTATTTATAGGCATATCTAGGGGTGTTCATCAAATCGAATTATGAATTATCCAACTTCCTCAAATCAAATTAATAGAATGGATATTTAAAAAAGCCCAATTCGAAATTCGATTTGAAATTGATCAATTTCGAATCGAATTTGTCGATTTTCGAGTCTAATTCAAGTCAATCCAAAAATTCAAATGTGTCTATAAATCGGGCACCATTGGGATTTGGGCCCATATTTTTGGATCCAAAACTCATATTTTCAAGCAAAAATTAAATTTTTAACAAAGAATCCTATAATGAAGCAGAAAACATAAACAAAACCTATAAATTATAAAAAACCATATTGTTACTTTAAAGATAATAAAAAAACTAAAAACAAAATACTTCTAAGAATGGTTGAAATCTCTTAAAACCAAAAGCATATTGTTCTCTCTTTTTTTTTTCGAAATAAAAATATATATTCTTTTAAGTTTAAATACATCATAAGACATTTCAAAAACTAAACACAAATCATAAAACTTTGAAATGAGATTGAACTGTGAAACTAGCTCTAACCAACACTTGTTTCGAGATATTAGTTGTCTCGCTTAGCAAATATGCTCTTGGCGGCGTTTCGGCTATGGAGTATGGATATGGCTTGTTCAATGAGGAAACAAGGCGAAAGGAACAAGGTGCGCAGAAAGTTCCCGGTTTTCGTCCGTTGAGTCAGGAGGGAGACACGACAACATTAATCGAGATAGAGGAAAAAGACGGTCAAAATCCCATGCATGATCCGATGAAGTATTATTATCGCAACAAACCTGGGAACGTCATAAAAGATTGCTTGAAGAGAAAGCAAGATGAGGGGGACCAGAAAAAGACAAACCAGAAAAAAGTGGATAGTGACAAGAGGAAACACGACTGGCACTACTTTTCTTGATGGTGATGTTGTTGTGCTCTCTTTTGAGAAGCACGATTGTTTACATATGGATCGTTCGGATGCTGATCGGATTATTGACTCAATAGCCTCTTTTAAGGCAACACCCAACAAAGATTTTTTCAGTACCTACAAAATGGGAGATTTTGGTACTGTCAAGTTCAAGAATAATAATCAAGCAAAAAATGTTGGTGTTGGTAATGTGTGTATTCAAACGAATACAGACTGCACATTGACTTTGAAGGATGTTTGCCATGTGCCAAGTCTCCATCTGAATCTTGAGTGGAGTTGGGAGGTTATGTTAGTTGTTTCGACAATAAACGGTGGAAGCTTACAAAAGGATCAATGGTGGTTGCGAGAAGAGTTATATTCGGTAATTGGGTGGTTTTTTTTTACCCTATTTGGATAGTGAAGCAACTTTTCTACCCAGTTTTATAAAAAAACATTTTTTTTACCCACAAAGACAAAAATACCCTTACTAAAGTAGCACTATTGTGCTGCCCCTATAAGGCTGCACGATCGTACTCACATTTAGGGTGGCACGATCGTGCTCACATTTAGGGTGGCACGATCGTGCTCACCTTTATGGTGGTACGATCGTGCTCACATGGTGCCACGATCATACCATGTTGAACATTCCAGTTTTTTTTCTCTTCTCGAAAATAAGCGAATTTCCCGCATTATACATAAATATTTGAAGCAAGAAATACATTAATTTGGTTCAAGTGACTTAAACTTATGTCTAATCGTGTCTTGAATCTTCAAAAATCGAAAACATGAAAGGGAAAAAAAGAAGATTGTTATCTTTGGAAAAAAAAAGAAAAGAGGAAAGAAAAATTATATTTTTAAACCAAGAAAGAGAGAGTGAGAAGATAAGGGCATTTATGACCTTTCATTGAAAAAATGGGTAGAAAAGTGGTTTTTATGAAAGTTGGGTAAAAAAGTGTTTTCCTATCTCAAAAAGGATAAAAATGACCATTTTCCCTTCGTAATTTGTACAAGACTCGTGTAAAAGTATGTTATGTTGAACTAACTACAACTAAGGACGAGTCTTCATCAAATTTAGGGCAAGTGAGAAGGAGAGATTTTGGCACAGAAGACCCTCATTCCTTTTACCAAATGTATGTTATTGATTTGAGATTGTTGTTCTAATAAGTGGATGGTTGAAGAGGGTTTCTTTATTTAAAAAAAAAATGTTAGGTTATGTGAAGATTTTGATTAAGATATCGTTTCATGCATTTTGTGAAGTTTTGAGTAATATAGGTTATGGGAGATGTAGTACGTCAGAAAACAAAAGATATAGAGATAACGAGATATTGGGGACTATACAACCATGATTAGTGTCGAACCTTGCTTCATATTCTTCTTTGTCAAATGTGTGTCCGTTCAAATGAGATTTTTAGGATGATGTTCTGGTGACTTGCAACACCAATAACTTGCCACTCACTTGGGGTATTGAGCCAAGGAAGAGTTGTACCCTTCACCAAATAGTGTGCTATAGTTTGGTTTTTTTCGACCAAGGAACATCACATTCTTCGTTGCGGGGGAGCAAATTATATTTGAGTGAGACCAACATTATGTGGAGGCTATGCAATATTGGTTTGCTAATGATGAGAATAGCTCTTCGACAATAGTTAATCATGGCTTCATAGATTTGTAGCCGACCAAAGTGATTTATTTGCAAAAAAAATTTCCCGAAAATCAGTATGTTGTGTACATATTGGATTCTACCATGCAAGTAGAAGATGTTTTTCCCTCTTGTGGTGGAAGGAGAGATGTTGGGGTCCACCACAAGATATATAGAGAAACAATCGGTGTACATTGTTGGTTGATTTTTCTACCCTGGGGTAGAGAACCAAAAAAGAAAAGAAACACGTGGAGAGAAGTCCACATGGGTAGGCACCAAACATTGAAAATGTGAGAGAGATAATGCCCATAAATAAGTCATTAGCGGGAATAGATAAAACAGAGAGCAAAGCCAACAAGAGTATGTTTTGGCTTACGGTTTTCTCGATTGGGAGAGTTTTCTCCAAATGAGGTGAGTATTTGCTCCAAAAATAGTGATATAAAGATCACTATATATTGGACTGTGTGTCATAACTAAGTGGGTTTGAGTTTCTCACAAAAAAAATCTACCAACAGTGCACCAATTTCTTCTCTATATTTCTTGCCTGACAGTGTATTCCAGAGTATCAAATGAGTGCCTCTCATATTACTCCTAACAATCATCAATTTGGCAAACTGATTACCATAACAATAAGAAAGACAAAAGTCATGCCTTCTTGATTGTATATATATCGGACACATGCAATGTGTTCTTTGTGAAGTAATTAATCTCACTGCGTACTTCCATTATTGTCATAAACCAAAAAAAATGGTCTGGTCGAGAAAAATCCTAGCTCACGCAACATGGAATGACAGAATCGTGAGAACACTAATAGGTTCCGACAATTTCACAAACAAATGATATACGACAATAGTATCCATTTCTTAAGGTATATAATACCAAGAATAATCACCATATGAACCACAAATGAAATCCCATGAACAAGTGTGTACAAACAAAATATGCACATATTTATTAACATCAATAGGAGAACATGATAGTTACACCAGGTAAGTTGCTAATTCATAACTCTTCTTATCACAACGACTCTCCACATATTTATAACATATATAGTTTTAACTTGAATATTTATATATATATCAACTTTTATGGCTTCAAAAAGTGCTACTTATTGCAAGTTATCCAGATATTACTTTCCTTCATTATTCTTTTCTTACCACAACATTGAGTTCTCTGTGCCGATACTCCTCTCTAGAAGCAACTCATACCCAACAGACTCCTCAATGGCCTGCTTTCACAAGAGTGGCCTCGGTCAATAAATGACATAACTTCCACTTGAATTGAAGGCCACAAGTATCAAATAAGTGCATGTTGAAAAGTGCATAGATTCATAAAATAACTTTTTCAGCTTTTGCAAAAAGGTTTCTGAACTGCTCAACAAGAAATTTCCAGTTTTTCAATCTCCGAACATTTGCACCCTAAGATCTCGGTCTATTATCACTTCTTGAGATGACAATTCTTCCTAAGGATAATTACAAAAACTACCATTGAGGTTTAGCCTAACTACAAAAAAACTCAATTATCTTTCAAAATTACAAGTACCCAATTAAAGTATTACAAACACCCCTTGAGGTTTGCATTTTCTTAACAAATATCCATTGCCGAGGGTACAATTTGTAATTTTGAAATATACATTAATTAGACTAAAATTTCAAAGTTTATTTTTGTAATTAGCCCTTATTATTAGGAAGGGCTAATTAGATGGATGACAAATTACTAGTAAAAATATATATATTCGATCTGAGATGTATAGTCTCTTACCATGCTCAACACCAAGGTCTGAAGAGGAGATTGAAGGGTTATCATGAACCTGCTTAAATTCTTGGAGCTGCTTAAAATTCATCCACGGCTTCACCCACACTTTTGCTTCATATATCTTCGTTTTTCCACCATCAACTGCCTCGAGGGTAAGATAGTACATTTTACCGGCTACGACTTGTTCTTTGGCCTTCACTACTCTCACAAACTCAAGAAAAGTGTTCTGTTAAGATACAAACAAGTTCAAATTTAGATACTAAACAAGAAAGATCTAGATCAATTCAGGCTCAATTTCAACTATCCCAGCATTTTCAACTCTCAGTAATCAAATTTTACTTCTTACAAACATTAACAATGTTTACTTTATCAACTGGTCACGGTACACAATATAATAGAAAAATACCAACCGAAAAAAAAATAGATGTTAATCATTACTTATACATACCAATCTAATCCTACCACAATTCCAACAAACACAATTTCCATTCACATCTCCATTATTTAAAATTGAACTAATAAAACGTTCCATTATCATCCCTACTACACACAAAAGGAAAAAAATAAAATCGAAAGAGGGGGAGCCAAAGAAAGAAAAAAGATTAACATAGAAAAAGACCTGATTGTTGTTATGTTGTTGAACAGCAAATCGGCCGATACTCTCAATCTCGGCACTGTTTTGGGCGATATTGCGCTGCCCACCAAGTTTCTTCATATCTATCAGCCCCTCCGCCGATTCACTGCAGAACCCTATCCCACAAATTACAGCAACCACCCCCAAAATCAGGATGATGTAAAGGGCATTATTATTCTTGTTCTTCAGATTCATAGCTATGTTGGTTTGTCTTTTAGTATTTTGTTTTTTTGAATTTATTGGGTTAATTCTATTATTCTTTTTGCTTTTTGTTCGTGGATTTTCTGTAGTTCTTTCTCTTGCTTTTGAGATAAGCTCTGCTTCGGCGTAGCCGTTAAGGATCTCGAATGTCGGTTGGAGAGTCTGATTGGCGATGCCACACAGGAGATGAATTTGCTATGAATTGGGTCGATTTTCATTGGGCTGTTAATTGGGCCGATTAATTTTTGGGTTGTCAATTGGTTGGGTCATCGATGTTTAATCCGAATCCAATTTCAATTGGATCTTCCTTCGTTAGGATGTAACTTTGTTAATACTTATTAGAGGTTGGGATTTGAATCCGATACAAATTTCTGAATATATAACATAAATGTTAGGATATTAATTTGTTAATGAAATTATAAATAAAAATTACTTTGTGAATTAGCCAATCGATTGTTTTGATTTTCTTTTTCTTTTTCCATTTTAATCAATTACTATAATACTAATAAAATAAACTAAATCTTGAAAAACTCGAAGCTAGGGTAAATCGAACGAACCGAGCCGAGTTTTTGAGTGTTTGAGTTTGACTCGTTTATTATCGAGTCGAACTCGAGCCTGAATTTATCGAACATGTTGATAGCTCACAAATTTTTCGAGTTTTATCGAGCCTAAACGAGCTTAGTAAATATTAATTAAAATTTAAAATATTCTTCAATTTATTACAAAAATAAAATTATTTATATTTAAAATTCATAATATATTTATTAAAACTTATAATTTTATTCAAAAAATTAATTTTATTGAAATATTTTTATATTATATTAAGTAAAAAGATGAAAAATTAAAATTAAAATCAAATTATTAGTTCAATTTATACGAGCTTACTATCGAGCCTATTCACGAACTTACTAACGAGCTTGTTCACGAGCTAACGAACCGAATATCTCGAAGTTTGAGTTTAGTTCGCTTAATTAAACGAACTCGGACGAGCTTTTTATCAATCGATCTTGAATAGCTCACGAGCGGCTTGGTTCATTTGCGGCCCTACTTGGAGCAAACCCAATATATGCACGCCCAAGATTCTGATAAGGTGGTCTTTTATGCACGTTTTATGTGTATATTTGAGTAGAATTCGAGTTATTTTATTGTTAGTTTTGTAAATTTTTGATTGTACATAGTTCATATTACTCCGGGTGCTTTTATTGATGTAGATTGACCATTCGGGGCTAATTTTGGTGAATTTCGGACCATGGATTCATGTCAAAACATACCAGGGAGTTTAAAGATGCAAAACGCTCGAAATTCCAAGCCAAACGTCATTTCGGGGCCTTTTTGGTCCAACACGGCAGTGGGTGTCGGGCAACACGGCCGTGTTCCGCCGGAGCTAAAAACTCGAAATTTTTGCGTAAAAATGACCCGAACACGCCTGGCCGTGTTGTACAACACGGCCATGTCGGGCCCATTTTTTTTTGTGCGGCAAAGACGGCTCGCCGTCTTTTTCAACACGGCGTGTCCGGACCTCTTTTTGCAACTTTTCTTTGCGGAATTTGGGGAAAACTCACCAACCAACCCATTTGGCCACTTTTGTACACTTTTAACATCCTATTTTCTTTGAAACATGTCTCCATGTCCCCTCCTCATCACTTGAATACAAGAATTCACCAACCAACAAGGAAAATGGAGGCAATTGTTTAACAAAAGAGAGTACTATCAATGTATTGATTGCCTATAAAAGCCAAGAGGTTGAAGTTGGGAGAGAATTCATTAGATACTCGGGAAATATTCATTGTATTCATTTCATTAAGTAGAATTGGGATAAAGGGGTCTTGGAGAAGAAAGCTTGGGGCAATATTGGAGAAGAAGGCTTGGAGCAACATCATCAATCAAGAAAGAAGTCAATTGAGATTTTGAGAAAGATAAGTACACCATGTCTACAATACTTAAATCTTCTTGTGTAATTTATTCTTTGGTCAAAATCATGTGTAGCTAAACTCCTAGTGTTTGAATGTAATGAACTCTAGAATGGATTTGTGATTAAGGTGTGTATGTTTTTAATAAAATCTTCATATTTTGTGTGATTCACTTATATTATGCTTCGTTCATTCGAATTGATATATGCGCAATATTGATTTGAAGTTTATTTTTCATCCGGAAATCGAGAGATTCATGGTGAAATAGAACCTATATAAGTGAAAAGAGTTGCATGCAATCCTAGATATAGGACGACATAAATCTTCTGGATTAGGGTCAAACCTAATATGGGAATTCACAAATCGTTATAATGCTGTCTTGGGGTTTTACCTAGAAAGAGATTTCAGTTAATCAACTTGAGATTAGAAGTTTTTCGCCTTGAGAAAGGGTTTAACTTAAATTGGGAATTTCTACGGTCCACAAGACATGAGATTTTATTAAAAGAGGTTGGTTTTTGCTTAAGGGCTTACGGTTGTATTTTTAACTTGTCAAATCACAAAAACATTCTAGAGGATTTACATTCAAACACATTTCTATCTCTTGATTTCCTATTTTACAAATCTTCCTTCATTTTTACAATTTATAATTTGTTTTCCTTTTTCATCAAACAAAAACTCGAAAATTGTTAGATTAAATAACAAAAAGACGGTAATTATTAGTACTTACAATCCTCGTGGGAATGACACTCTGTACTCAATAATCTATACTATAAAACGATAGGTGCACTTGCCTACGATTTTAAAGGTAGCTTTTGAGCCATCAAGTTTTTGGCGCCGTTTCGGGGATTGTAATATTAAGAACACCTTATTTTTGTTAATTTAATCATTTTTTTATTTTATTTGATCATTTGTCTTTCTTTTTATCTATCTTTGTAAGTCTTGGATTACACTTATCCTCTTTATTTACCGCAGTGCATGCCTACTCGTCGCCGAATTTGGAAGCGCGACACCGCCTGTAGCAAACACGGAGGAAAGTATTAATACTGCAGACCACGAGGAGGATATTAACGAAGGCAAGGATCCCAATATGGCGGATGAACAACAAAGAACCATGTACGACTATGCCAAGCCGTCTATGGACGGCGACATCGCCTAGTATCGTAAGGCCCATTATTGCGTTGCCCAATAATTTCGAAATCAAACCGAATGTCATTCAAATGGTGCAACAATTTGTTCAATTCGACGGCCTACCGGACGAAGATCCAAATAATCATATCGCGAATTTCCTTGAAATTTGCGATACCTTCAAAATAAATGGGGGTCTCGATGATGCCATCCGTTTACGCCTATTCCCATTTACTCTTCGCGGACGGGCTAAACAATGGCTAAATACTTTGCCAAAGGGAACGATTACAACGTGGAACATCATGGCCGAAAAGTTCCTTTTGAAATATTTTCCACCGGCCAAAACTGCACGATTGAGGAATGAAATCTCTTCATTCACTCAAGAAGATGACGAGACCTTGTACGACACTTGGGAGAGATTCAAAGAATTGTTGCGGAAATGCCCACACCATGGCCTACCTATTTGGATGCAAGTCCAAACATTTTATAATGGGCTACTTTCTGCAACAAGACAAATGATCGATGCAGCGGCCGGGGGAACTCTTAATAACAAAACGCCGGAAGCCGCTCAGGATTTGATTGAGGGAATGGCCATGAACGGCTACCAATGGCAATCCATACGAGGTAAAACTAACAGGTCAGTTGGTGTGTATAATGCAGATCACGGTAGTTACGCTCGCCGCCTGTGTCGAAGCATTGACCCAAAAGATCGACGATCTAGCAGGCTCCTAAACCACCACCACCGCATGTTTTATCTTGTGAAACTTGCGGAGGATTGCATAATCATCGGACTCGCCCACACACAATACCTCACGCCGAACATGCTAATTACGTTGGGAATCAAGGCGAGTAAATTACCCAAGTAATCCTTACAAAGAACACATATAATCCTGGGTGGCGACAACATCCTAATTTTGGTTGGGGAAATCAAGGTCAACCACGACCTAATCCCAATCCCGATCCGCACACGTCTCCGGTTGATTTCACCAAATCAAGGTAAGCCTAACTTGGAAGATCTTATAACAAAGTTTGTGCAATCAACAGATACCCGATTCCGGCGGTGGAAACATCCTTGAGAAATCAAGAGGCATCTATCCATAATCCGGAAAACCAAATAGCGATTGCGAAGATGATTTCGAAAGGCCACAAGGTAGTTTGCCGGGTAATACCGAGCCAAACCCAAGGGAGCACGTAAAGGCAATCACCATCGTTTTCCACATGAGCATGATTATGCCAATGCCGCCATGCGTAAATACGTGGAGGATGACATGCCCATAGAAAATCTCATGAAAAAGGAGGTTACAGAATACAAGCCCAAGATCCTACGGAGTCTAACCGAAGAAGATAGAAGGGAGGACAAATTTGGTAAGTACCTTGATTCTTTCAAACAATTACATGCCAATATTCCATTTGTTGACCCTCATTCAAAGCATGTTAAGGATCTTAATGACATCATTCCTAGTGAAAATAAGCTCAACAAATTATCAAATGTGCAATTGAATGATAAATGTCCTTCCAATGAACTACCACAAAAATTTAATGATCCGGAAGTTTTATTATCCCTTGCACAATTGGTGGTTTACTGTTGATAGGGCACTAGCCGACTTGGGAGCTAGTATCAATGTGATGTCTTATGAAACATTCAAGCATGCGGGATTAGGTGAACTTAAACCTATTAGATGGACATTCAATGGCCGATAAATCGATTAAACATCCTAGAGGTATTATTAATGATGTGTTAGTCAAGATTGATAAATTCATGTTCCCAGTTGATTTTGTTATTCTTGACATGCATGATGATATTGATGTTCCTGTAATTCTTGGGCGCCCTTTCTTGGCTACGGCGAAATCTCTCATTGATGTGCATGATGGAAAGCTTACTTTGAGAGTAGGGGGTGAACAAGTTATCTTTAAAATTCCTTTGAGAAATCCTATAAATGATACTTGTTTTCCTATAAACTTGATTGAGACAAGGATAAATGATTCTTTGCTTGATATGTCTTCTAATAAATCCTTGAAAGTATGTGATGTTCAATGTGCAAAAGTTTCCACAGATAAATCCCATTTTGAGAATAACATGCAGAAAAATAGGACCATGAAGGTCAATTGTTCGAAAATCGATACGGGTGGCGATGTTGTTCAAAGAGATAAAATTTTTCATAAGTTCAAGGCTCCGCCCGATTAAATCTTCACATTTAGGTGAAATGGTCCAGCTATACGACGTTAAGCGCTACCCGGGAGGCAACCCGATGTTTGTGTGCAATTGTTTTCATTTTTTTTTTTTTATTTTTCTTTCAAAATAATCACAAGTCCTTAGAGTCATTTTCAAATAAAAAAACTCTTGAACATCTTCTTGGTTGTCCTAATTGGGAATATTTGAGATTTCATGGTATTCGAGTTGTGTGTTGCTTGACTTTGATTAGGTATGAAGATGCGGTTGAAGGTCCCGCATCAAAACAACCCAATGATCACCCAACAACGATTCCACTATTGTAGTAAGGTCGTATTTTTCTTTTTCCACCTCTTTTATATCATTCTAATTTCTTTGCTTTTTGAGTGTTTGGTGTGTGTTTGTCCATTTCATTGTTTCACATTGAGGACAATGTAAATTTTAAAAGTTGGAGGTGGGTACAATAACATTTTCGGAATGCTTGTATGCTTGTTTGTGATAAATGTGTTTCTTATTTTTTATTTTTAACAAATTGAATGTTGCTAGTCAATAACTTAGCCCAATTATACCTACATTAACTTGTTAATTTGTGTTTTCAATGTGAAGCAATTGATTGTCAAGGATAGATTAACGTGGATGCAGCAAAATTTTGATGAGATTTCTAACACCATAAATACTTGATGTGTTAAGGCATATACGACGATACCTAGCGTTATGAACGCCTCGAGAACTCGTGATTTAGTAGTGGTTAACGAGTTGTTAAACCAAGCTTGCGAATAAAAAAAAAAAAAAGAAAAGAGAAAATGAAAAAAAAAAAAAAAAAAACGGACCAATCGAGGTTATACTCCTCTATTTGTTGTTGCTTAGTAACTAGGAGCATTCATGAGCCCCATGTTTGTCTTTTTACGTAAAACGGCGACACGAATATGAGTATGGGAAACCACCCTAGGAGTGTTTGAACAGAAATTCAAAATATAAATCTAGTGGAAGCATGTCTCGAAAGGTCCCAAAAAAAAAAAGAATGAATACTCCTTGACTTCTCATTCCAATAAAGTTCAAGAAGCTTGGTTATATGACTAGTAAGCTAACTACTATGATCCATTGAGTTCTTGTATTTTCAAAGCATTATTGAATTGAAGTTGTTCATAACTATCAATATTTGTGGCGTGATGATTTCAAGTCTCAATAATGCCTACCGATATTACGGTCTTTCTTGACAATCGATCGCTTTGCAAAATAATTTTTTTTTCTTGAATGGTTAATTCGGGTTGAGAAGGCTAAGAATCGGATGCTTGTGTTCAATGTGTTGAAAAAAAAAAAAATTGTTGTGATTTATGAATCCCTCTTTTTGATATAATATTTTGCTTGAGGACAAGCAAAGTTCAAAGTTGGAGGTGGTTTGATAAGGGTCTTTTTATGCACGTTTTATGTGTATATTTGAGTAGAATTCGAGTTATTTTATTGTTAGTTTTGTAAATTTTTGATTGTACATAGTTCATATTACTCCTGGGTGCTTTTATTGATGTAGATTGACCATTCGGGGCTAATTTTGGTGAATTTCGGACCATGGATTCATGTCAAAACATACCGGGGAGTTTAAAGATGCAAAAACGCTCGAAATTCCAAGCCAAACGCGTCATTTCGGGGCCTTTTGGTCCAACACGGCAGGGGGGGTGGGGCAACACGGCCGTGTTCACGGAGCTAAAAACTCGAAATTTTTGCGTAAAACAGCCCCGAACACGGCCTGGCCATGTCAGGCCCATTTTCGATTTTTTTGTGCAAAGACGGCCGGCCGCCGCCAACACTGGCGTGTCCGGACCTCTTTTTGCAACTTTTCTTTGCGGAATTTGGGGAAAACTCACCAACCAACCCATTTTGGCCACTTTTGTACACTTTTAAGACCCTATTTTGTTGAAACATGTCTCCATGTCCCCTCCTCATCACTTGAATACAAGAATTCACCAACCAACAAGGAAAATGGAGGCAATTGTTTAACAAAAGAGAGTACTATCAATGTATTGATTGCCTATAAAAGCCAAGGGTTGAAGTTGGGAGAGAATTCATTAGATACTCGGGAAATATTCATTGTATTCATTTCATTAAGTAGAATTGGGATAAAGGGGTCTTGGAGAAGAAAGCTTGGGCAATATTGGAGAAGAAGGCTTGGAGCAACATCATCAATCAAGAAAGAAGTCAATTGAGATTTTGAGAAAGATAAGTACACCATGTCTACAATACTTAAATCTTCTTGTGTAATTTATTCTTTGGTCAAAATCATGTGTAGCTAAACTCCTAGTGTTTGAATGTAATGAACTCTAGAATGGATTTGTGATTAAGGTGTGTATGTTTTTAATAAAATCTTCATATTTTGTGTGATTCACTTATATTATGCTTCGTTCATTCGAATTGATATATGCGCAATATTGATTTGAAGTTTATTTTTCATCCGGGAAATCGAGATTCATGGTGAAATAGAACCTATATAAGTGAAAAGAGTTGCATGCAATCCTAGATATAGGGCGACATAAATCTTCCGGATTAGGGTCAAACCTAATACGGGAATTCACAAATCGTTATAATCTTTGTCTTGGGGTTTTACCTAGAAAGAGATTTGCTTAATCAACTTGAGATTAGAAGTTTTTGTTAATTTAATCATTTTTTTATTTTATTTGATCATTTGTCTTTCTTTTTATCTATCTTTGTAAGTCTTGGATTACACTTATCCTCTTTATTTACATGAGTGCATGCCTACTCGTCCGAATTTGGAAGAAGCGACACCGCCGGTAGAGCAACACGAGAGGAAAGTATTAATACGATCACGAGGAGAATATTAACGAAGGCAAGGATCCCAATATGGCGGATGAACAACAAAGAACCATGTACGATTATGCCAAGCCGTCTATGGACGGCACATCGTCTAGTATCGTAAGGCCCGTTGTTGCAAACCCAATAATTTCAAATCAAACCGAATGTCATTCAAATGGTGCAACAATTTGTTCAATTCGACGCCTACCGGACGAAGATCCAAATAATCATATCGCGAATTTCCTTGAAATTTGCGATACCTTCAAAATAAATGGGGTCTCCGATGATGCCATCCGCTTACGCCTATTCCCATTTACTCTTCGCGGACGGGCTAAACAATGGCTAAATACTTTGCCAAAGGAACGATTACAACGTGGAACATCATGGCGCTTTAAAAGTTCCTTTTGAAATATTTTCCACCGCCAATATCGCACGATTGAGGAATGAAATCTCTTCATTCACTCAAGAAGATGACGACCTTTGTACGACACTTGGGAGAGATTCAAAGAATTGTTGCGGAAATGCCCACACCATGGCCTACCTATTTGGATGCAAGTCCAAACATTTTATAATGGGCTACTTTCTCGCAACAAGACAAATGATCGATGCACGGTCGGGGAACTCTTAATAACAAAACGCGCTAAGCCGCTCAGGATTTGATTGAGGGAATGGCCATGAACGACTACCAATGGCAATCCATACGAGGTAAAACTAACAGGTCGGTTGGTGTGTATAATGCAGATCGTGTAGTTACGCTCCGCCAGTGTCGAAGCATTGACCCAAAAGATCGACGATCTAGCAGGCTCCTAAACCACCACCACCGCATGTTTTATCTTGTGAAACTGCGGAGTATTGCATAATCATCGGGGATCGCCCACACACAATACCTCACGCCGAACATGCTAATTACGTTGGGAATCAAGGGCGAAATTACCCAAGTAATCCTTACAAAGAACACATATAATCCTGGGTGGCGACAACATCCTAATTTTGGTTGGGAAATCAAGGTCAACCACGACCTAATCCCAATCCTAATGCACACGTCTCCGGATTTCAGCCAAATCAAGGTAAGCCTAACTTGGAAGATCTTATAACAAAGTTTGTGCAATCAACGAGATACCCGATTCCAAAGCGGTGGAAACATCCTTGAGAAATCAAGAGGCATCTATCCATAATCTGGAAAACCAAATAGGCGATTGCGAAGATGATTTCCGAAGGCCACAAGGTAGTTTTGCCGGGTAATCGAGCCAAACCCAGGGGGAGCACGTAAAGGCAATCACCATCGTTTTCCACATGAGCATGATTATGACAATGCCGCCATGCGAAATACGTGGAGGATGACATGCCCAAAGAAAATCTCATGAAAAAGGAGGTTGCGAATCACAAGCCCAAGATCCCTTAAGGAGTCTAACCGAAGAAGATAGAAGGGAGGACAAATTTGGTAAGTACCTTGATTCTTTCAAACAATTACATGCCAATATTCCATTTGTTGACCCTCATTCAAAGCATGTTAAGGATCTTAATGACATCATTCCTAGTGAAAATAAGCTCAACAAATTATCAAATGTGCAATTGAATGATAAATGTCCTTCCAATGAACTACCACAAAAATTTAATGATCCGGGGAAGTTTTATTATCCCTTGCACAATTGGTGGTTTACTGTTGATAGGGCACTAGCCGACTTGGGAGCTAGTATCAATGTGATGTCTTATGAAACATTCAAGCATGCGGGATTAGGTGAACTTAAACCTATTAGGATGGACATTCAATTGGCCGATAAATCGATTAAACATCCTAGAGGTATTATTAATGATGTGTTAGTCAAGATTGATAAGTTCATGTTCCCGATTGATTTTGTTATTCTTGACATGCATGATGATATTGATGTTCCCTGTAATTCTTGGGCGTCCTTTCTTGGCTACGGCGAAATCTCTCATTGATGTGCATGATGGAAAGCTTACTTTGAGAGTAGGGGTGAACAAGTTATCTTTAAAATTCCTTTGAGAAATCCTATAAATGATACTTGTTTTCCTATAAACTTGATTGAGACAAGGATAAATGATTCTTTGCTTGATATGTCTTCTAATAAATCCTTGAAAGTATGTGATGTTCAATGTGCAAAAGTTTCCACGAGATAAATCCCATTTTGAGAATAACATGCGAGAAAAATAGGACCATGAAGGTCAATTGTTCGAAAATCGATACGGGTGGCGATGTTGTTCAAAGAGATAAAATATTTCATAAGTTCAAGGCTCCGCCCGATTAAATCTTCACATTTAGGTGAAATGGTCCAGCTATACGACGTTAAGCTACGCTACGGGGAGGCAACCCGATGTTTGTGTGCAATTGTTTTCATTTTTTTTTATTTTATTTTTCTTTCAAAATAATCACAAGTCCTTAGAGTCATTTTCAAATAAAAAAAAAAACTCTTGAACATCTTCTTGGTTGTCCTAATTGGGAATATTTGAGATTTCATGGTATTCGAGTTGTGTGTTGCTTGACTTTGATTAGGTATGAAGATGCAGATTGAAGGTCCCGTGCAAAACAACCCAATGATCACCCAACAACGATTCCACTATTGTAGTAAGGTCGTATTTTTCTTTTTCCACCTCTTTTATATCATTCTAATTTCTTTGCTTTTTGAGTGTTTGGTGTGTGTTTGTCCATTTCTTTCTTTCACATTGAGGACAATGTGAATTTTAAAAGTTGGAGGTGGGTACAATAACATTTTCGGAATGCTTGTATGCTTGTTTGTGATAAATGTGTTTCTTATTTTTTATTTTTAACAAATTGAATGTTGCTAGTCAATAACTTAGCCCAATTATACCTACATTAACTTGTTAATTTGTGTTTTCAATGTGAAGCAATTGATTGTCAAGGATAGATTAACGTGGATGCAGGCAAAATTTTGATGAGATTTCTAACACCATAAATACTTGATGTGTTAAGGCATATACGACGATACCTAGCGCTATGAACGTCTGAGAACTCGTGATTTAGTAGTGGTTAACGAGTTGTTAAACCAAGCTTGCGAATAAAAAAAAAAAAAGAGAAAGAAAAATGAAAAAAAGAAGAAAAAAAACGGACCAATCGAGGTTATACTCTCTATTTGTTGTTGCTTAGTAACTAGGAGCATTCATGAGCCCCATGTTTGTCTTTTACGTAAAACGGCGACACGAATATGAGTATGGGAAACCACCCTAGGAGTGTTTGAACAGAAATTCAAAATATAAACCTAGTGGAAGCATGTCTCGAAAGGTCCAAAAAAAAAAAAAAAAAAAAAAGAATGAATACTCCTTGACTTCTCATTCCAATAAAGTTCAAGAAGCTTGGTTATATGACTAGTAAGCTAACTACTATGATCCATTGAGTTCTTGTATTTTCATAGCATTATTGAATTGAAGTTGTTCATAACTATCAATATTTGTGGCGTGATGATTTCAAGTCTCAATAATGCCTGCGATATTACGGTCTTTCTTGATCGATCGATCGCTTTGCAAAATAATTTTTTTGAATGGTTAATTCGGGTTGGAAAGCTAAGAACTTGATGCTTGTGTTCAATGTGTTGAAAAAAAAAAAAAAATTTTTTTGTTGTGATTTATTGAATCCCTCTTTTTGATATAATGTTTTGCTTGAGGACAAGCAAAGTTCAAAGTTGGAGGTGGTTTGATAAGGGTCTTTTTATGCACGTTTTATGTGTATATTTGAGTAGAATTCGAGTTATTTTATTGTTAGTTTTGTAAATTTTTGATTGTACATAGTTCATATTACTCCGGTGCTTTTATTGATGTAGATTGACCATTCGGGGCTAATTTTGGTGAATTTCGGACCATGGATTCATGTCAAAACATACCGGGAGTTTAAAGATGCAAAACGCTCGAAATTCCAAGCCAAACGCGTCATTTCGGGGCCTTTTTGGTCCAACACGGGCAGGGGTGTCGGCGGCAACACGGCCGTGTTCCACGGAGCTAAAAACTCGAAATTTTGCGTAAAACAGTTGACCACACCTGGCCTGGCCGTGTCGCAACACGGCCTGGCCGTGTTGTACAACACGCCATGTCGGCCCATTTTCGATTTTTTTGTGCGGCAAAGACTGGCCGTCTTCGCTTCAACACGGCGTGTCCGGACCTCTTTTGCAACTTTTCTTTGCGGAATTTGGGGAAAACTCACCAACCAACCCATTTTGGCCACTTTTGTACACTTTTAACACCCTATTTTGTTTGAAACATGTCTCCATGTCCCCTCCTCATCACTTGAATACAAGAATTCACCAACCAACAAGGAAAATGGAGGCAATTGTTTAACAAAAGAAGAGTACTATCAATGTATTGATTGCCTATAAAAGCCAAGGGTTGAAGTTGGGAGAGAATTCATTAGATACTCAGGAAATATTCATTGTATTCATTTCATTAAGTAGAATTGGGATCAAGGGGTCTTGGAGAAGAAAGCTTGGGGCAATATTGGAGAAGAAGGCTTGGAGCAACATCATCAATCAAGAAAGAAGTCAATTGAGATTTTGAGAAAGATAAGTACACCATGTCTACAATACTTAAATCTTCTTGTGTAATTTATTCTTTGGTCAAAATCATGTGTAGCTAAACTCCTAGTGTTTGAATGTAATGAACTCTAGAATGGATTTGTGATTAAGGTGTGTATGTTTTTAATAAAATCTTCATATTTTGTGTGATTCACTTATATTATGCTTCGTTCATTCGAATTGATATATGCGCAATATTGATTTGAAGTTTATTTTTCATCCGGGAAATCGAGAGATTCATGGTGAAATAGAACCTATATAAGTGAAAAGAGTTGCATGCAATCCTAGATATAGGACAACATAAATCTTACGGATTGGGTCAAACCTAATATGGGAATTCACAAATCGTTATAATGTCTTTGTCTTGGGGTTTTACCTAGAAAGAGATTTGATTAATCAACTTGAGATTAGAAGTTTTTCGCCTTGAGAAAGGGTTTAACTTAAATTGGGAATTTCTACGGTCCACAAGACATGAGATTTTATTAAAAGAGGTTGGTTTTGCTTAAGGGCTTACGGTTGTATTTTTAACTTGTCAAATCACAAAAACATTCTAGAGGGATTTACATTCAAACACATTTCTATCTCTTGATTTCCTATTTTACAAATCTTCCTTCATTTTTACAAATTTATAATTTGTTTTCCTTTTTCATCAAACAAAAACTCGAAAATTGTTAGATTAAATAACAAAAAGACGGTAATTATTAGTACTTACAATCCTCGTGGGAATGACACTCGGTACTCAATAATCTATACTATAAAACGATAGGTGCACTTGCCTACGGTTTTAAAGGTAGCTTTTGAGCCATCGATTCGTGCGGCAAATAATATTTATTTTATTCCATAAACAAAGATTGATCATATCGAGCCCCGGGGCTCATCTACCCCTATCCCAATTTGTTCATTGGGCAATTAACAAAAATACCACAGCCTTTACGTTTCTCGGTGTAATTTTACCTAAATTTACACTCCCACCCTTTTTTACACAACAATACGCTCCAACAAAAATTCCGGATATTTTTATATTTTGTTTCAACATTGGTTCAAACATGTTTTTGTGTTTCAACATTGTTTCTAACATGTTTCAAACATGTTTCTTTTAATAAAAATATGTAAAAATTGTATTTAAACATCGAAAATTTCATTGAAACAACAAAGAAACATCGGAACAACATTAAAAATGGTATAGAAACAACCCAGAAACAACGTAAAAAATATTTCAAACACCACATGAATAAAAATAGCTTAAAAATAGGTCAAAATTGTATTTACACATTGAATACTACATGAACATAACAAAAAACATTATTAGAACAACATTAAAAATATTATAGAACAACACCGAAACAATAGAAACAATATACAAAATAATATATGAATAAAAAACAACATACAAAATAGGTTAAAGTTGTTTTGAAACATAAAAACAACAAAGAAAAACATAGGAAAAACAAAGAAACAAATTTAAATAACATCAAAACAACTTATATAACATATAAAACAATGCAGGAACAAAAAAAAACGAAAAAAAATAAAAATAATAAAAAAAATAGCAAGGAGCGTACAAAAAAAAAATAGGTACAAAAGGAAAAAATTAGGTACAAGAGTAATTGGAGCGTATTGTGTGGTAAAAGTACAAAAATCAGCGTATTCCATGTAATTTCCCCTTGTTCATTTCCTAGCCCAATTATTTTTTCCTTTAAACTCCATGCTAATCCTTTTAATGTCGGTGACAATTCTTCCCACATAAGACAAATCCGTTGCGGGTCTTTTAATATGATTGATAATTGCCAAGCAATCGACTCAACCGTGCATCGAGACGTGTGCTTTGCGAGCGAGAGTCAAGGCTTCTCTAATGGCCATAGCTTCGGCTAATTCGATCGTGTACTCTGATGTCAAATGACGAGCCAACGTATCAACAATCTTTCCGTTATGATCACGAATCGAGACCCCGATTCCGCCCCCCGCGATCGAACCACATAAGCGTCGAATTAATCTTGGTACTACACGGTGGAGGTTTTGACCATATTTGAAGTGTTGCAGCGGATTGCTCAGGAGATTGTCGGTGTGGTGGTTCGTTCGCTTTTTGATACGATCGGAAACAACGGTCTGCCATCGTGAAACAGTCCGCATGCGATAAATCCTTCCCTTGGAACTGTAGCTGGTTTCGAGCATACCAAAGAGACCACATAAGACATGCAAAGAGCTCCCCTGCTTCTAAATCTCTATTCTTCACAAACACCATTATCAAATCAGTCATTGAAGCGTGAGATGACATCAACCATTGATCCAGCGAAGGATGGAAGCCCTCCAAAAAAGAAGCTCCATGGGCAATCCTGGAGGCGTGCTCTCGGTTTCTATCTCTACGCCACATTTTTTTGCACAACGGGTCCACGCCAAATGAACGACGAGCCAATCTAGCATTTACGAGAAGAATATCATTAGCCACTTTCCACATAAAAACCGTATTTTAGGCGGGATATTAAGACTCCAAATCCATTTCCATAGTGGCGACGAGGAGGCTGAACTTGACGGTTGATTGTTTTGCGAATTCAAAGAATTTAGCGCGATTCGATACCCGGATTTAACCGTGTAAGTCCCAGACTCCGTATGGTGCCACGCCAGCTGGTCATTGCTCCAAATATTTCTAAGTGGAATTTTAAGAATTTGGTCCGCATCCTCCCAAGTAAAAATTCCTCTCACCCGCCCTTCATCCCAACAATGAGTATCCATGTTAATAAGCTCATGTACCCGCATGTCACTATTTTCCCCAATATTCGGCAACTGAGGTCTGAAGTTGTGATTTTCGGCTATCCATGGATCATCCCACACTCGTATGGTCGAACCATCACCAACAAGCCATATGAGCCCTTTTTGGAGAATTTCCTTACCCGCCAAAATGCTTCGCCATGTATAACTGGGGTTACAGCCTATTTGAGCAGAAAGGAAATCTCCGTTAGGGAAATAGCGTGCTTTGTAGGTTCGAGCAATTAGAGAAGTCTTATCCTGAAGGATCCTCCACCCTTGTTTAGCCAACATTGCCTTGTTAAAAGCGAGAAAGTTCACGAAATCCAAGCCCACCATTCTCTTTTGGGTTACACAAGGCATGCCATGATTTCCAATGAATTCTTATTTCGTCATTTTTTGTCCCCACCAGAAATTTGCAATAAGAGAATTTATTTTATTGCAAACATTCTGGGGAGAAGAAAACAACTCATAATGAAAGTAGGAATCGCCCGAGCCACACTTTTAATTAAAACCATTTTTCCAATTGATAGAGTCCTCGCTTCCAATCCTTCAATTTTTTGTAACTCTGTCAATAAGGCATTGGAAAATCGTATTTTTGAGCGACCAACCGGCGTGGGGAGTCCAAGGTAGACGGAGTGTTTATCCACCAACCGAACACCCAATTTCTAGCTTGATTCGATCAGATCGCTTGTGGTACCCCTTTCTTTGAAAATAATTTCGATTTATCGAAGTTGACAATTTGGCCGGATGCACCACTGTAAGTAGCTATAATATCCTTCGTCTGTTGGATTTCGTTCGCATTTGCACGTCCAAAAATAAGACTGTCATCTGCAAAAAATAGGTGAGAAATAGGCGGGGCTCGTTTGCAAACTTTAGCTCCATGTAGTCGCCCCGGATCTTTCGCTTTTTCGTATAAGCGCTAGAAAAGCACGCACAAAAAAAAGAAACAAATATGGGGAGAGGGGATCGCTTGCCGAAGGCCTCGAGTAGGTCTAAAAGAGCAGCCAGGAATACCATTAGTAAGGACTGAGTAAGAGACTGTAGTGACACATCGCATGATAAGAGAAACAAGATTGTGACCAAGCCCTAATTTTAGCATAGCTCGTTCGAGGAAAACCCATTCAACTCTATCATAGGCTTTGCTCATATCAAGCTTAAGAGCGAAACTACCACGTTTTTTAGATAAACTATTTTTCATGGCATGTAAAATTTCAAAAGCTAGTAGGGCGTTGTCGTAATGAGACGACCGGTACAAACGCCTGGATAGGATGAATAATGTGTGATAGAGTGTTTTTCAATCTATTAGCTATGGTTTTGAAATTATTTTAAAAATCACGTTACATAAGCTAATAGGTCGAAAATCACCGGAGATTCAGGATTTTTATCTTGGGTATCGAACAACATGAGTATTATTAAGGGGGAGGGATCCGCATTGTTATTAAGAATACCAAACACCACAAGTGATATATCGAGCGCACATAAGGCCAAAAGTTTGGTAAAACAAAGCGGCATACCATCCGGTCAGGGGCTTTTGAGGGGTGCATTTGAGTCGGTGCCTATGTTATTTTCGCTTGATAAAAAAGGCGCGTTGAGGTGGTCATGTAGCTCATCCGGTATTCTTCTATCGAGAACATCAAGTGCATGATTCATATCAAGGTTAGTCGTAGAACATAAGAGATTTTGGAAGAATTGGGTCATAATTCTTTCAATATCATCGAGATCATCATCGTATCCCATCGGTGTCTTTAATCCACTCAATAGTATTTCTTCTCATACGCCCACTCGCCACCCTATGGAAGAAGTTCGAGTTCTTATCACCGTCCCATAGCCAATTCACACGAGAGCGCCGAAACCACATTGTTTCTCTCCTTTTCATGAGCATTTCAATCTTTTTCTCTAGAGATTTAATTCTTTGTCGGGTTCTCCGAGCTTTGTGAGCGAGATTGTAATTTTTCCAACCGATCCTCGCCACCGAGATTTGATTCTTGATGTTACCAAAGTAGGTTTTTTCCCATGCAACTAAAGATCTCCCACATATTGTAATTTTGACTTTAAAGCTTGTAGGTTAACCTCTGTAGATGCGTTTGCCCATGCTTCTGCCGTCCTACAAGATTCGATTAAATCATCGAGCCATATCTTTTCAAATCGAAATACCCGCCGCCCATGTTTCCTTCTTGTTTCGACCATGAGATGACAATAGGATAATGGTCCGACGCCATGCGAACTTGATGTTCGACCTTGTAGTCGGGGAATCGACTCACCCAGATGAATATTTGCTAAACAATGATCCAGGCGTTCTTGTATATTATCTTCGTCCGCTTGCCCATTTGTCCACGTAAATTTAAAACCTTCAAAACCCAAATCCTCTAGTTCGCAAGTTGCAATTGTGTCCCGAAACACTCCGATCTTACTGATCGTCCCCTTACTCGGTCTCCCACTTTCTCATGATGGTATAAAATTTCGTTGAAATCCCCTAAACAGAGCCACGGTCTCTCCAAATCAGTCCTCGGACCCTCATCAAGTCCCATGTGTAGTGTTTTAGAGTTTCTTCCGCCATCCATAGACACAAGAGAGTTGCCAAGGTGTTTTGGGATCATCCTCGGCGACACGCGTCAATGACGTGAAGAGTGGCCAAAGAGATGGTCACATTCATTGATTCCTTCCAAAGCAAACAAAGTCCTCCTCTTCTACCGAACTCAAATCAAATCAGTTGACAATGTGGTAATTCTTTATGTCCAATTGTTTACAAACCTCAACCATTTTCTCTTTAATTAATTTGGTTTCCATAAGAAAAACCAAACCGGGATCTTGTCTATTGATTTCGCGTTTCAAAGACTTTGTAATTGTCCGAGGTTCCCAAGCCCCCAGCAATTCCAACTCAAGCAACTCATTGTTCTCGATAGAGCTGCTCCTTCGCTGCCGCAGCAGTTTGAGAGTATGTATACGTTACTTCGACCATATCAGCTATTTTTCTCAAGGGGTGAGGGGCTAGGTTGGGGGTAGGAGGGTGAGGAGAAGTTGTCTGTTGGTTTTTGATGTTTTAACTAGGATATGTTTGCTATGAGAAGGCTTAAGGGTGATCAAACGGTTTGGTGTCTTCTTCGTGTCCAAAACCAAAACTAGAGATTCTTGTTCGGAAAGATCGATCAAGACGATGTTCTATGACTAACCCAAATATGGTAGCGACTCGTAACCATCGATAGGAGAAGCCAAGACACGACACAAGCACACTAGAACACAACCTAAAACTGAAACCTAAAGACAGAAAGGATTGACTCTCCGGACGGAGAGGTGAAAAAGGGGATAGGTGGTTGGGAGGTGGTGGCGTGGTCTTTGCCAGTTAAAAAATAGTAAAGTAGGGGACAAATGGTGGGGCTAAGTGGTTGGGACAAAAACTTTAAGCAAAAACAAAGAAAAAGGACTAAACCGTAAGGCGGAGACAACAAGTTATGGGACGAGTAAAGTAAGGAAAAAAAAAAGGAATAAAAGAGAAAAAGGATTAAAAATGAAAATTAGGGGAGGTGGGGGTGGAAGGGCAAGAAGGAAGAAGACATGAGGCAAACGGATACACACGGCGGACGGTGGTGGCGGTGGAGGATGACAGATAGAAAGGATTGGGTTCGACGGAGGAGAATGGACGGTGGTAGACGAAAGGTAAAAACCCTAACACACCCCTATTGGGAACAAACACTCTAGAAAGAGGAACAAAAACTCCTAACCCATGAGGAGAACCAACCGATTAGTTGGGATTAGTTCTTGTATGTGTTCTTTCTTACGTTTGGTAGGAAAATGGGTTTTTGGTTAGTGTTTGGAACGTGCAACATGATTGGAACTTCATCATTAATAATTAATTAAAGAAATGATCATTAGTTATACAAGTTGTTGGTAGTGGTGGTTGGTGGCCTTAGTGGTCTCATTGTGTCCTTAAAGGCTTAAACTTTATAACAATTATGAAATAAATATAGTTCATTTGTGTTAGGATTGGTCGCTCTTTTTATCAGTATAACAACAACAATAATAGGATATAATTGTTAGTGTTATTGTTCATCTTATTAGGGTTCATTTGAATTGATTATAAATTAATAAGATTAGATTAATTGAGGAGATTGTATTGTTTATAATAGTGTGATTTCATTGAAAAGGCATTTGCATTGTAAGATTGAATTTTAAAAAGAGTGAGTCTACGGATCCTCACCGATCGGATCCGATCCGCGCCCGACCCACGATGACCAATCGACTATTTAAAAAAAAAAAAAAAGCGTGCCTTCAAAATAGAACCCGCCCCACCGCAACTTGCAATGCCCAATGGAACAGGCCCGCGCCTCCTCCGACCCGCTTGATACAACTCACAATAAAAAAATTAAAAACCTAATTCAAAAAAAAAACCCATGGTTGTACAGGTTTAATGGAAAGGACTCTTTCTCAGCCCCAACAACGGTCATTGCTTAACATCTCCCAACTCCAAAAACTCAACTTGCCATCTCCTCCGTTGCTGCGCAACATAGCTCTCTTCATCTCCTCCCAAAGCTCCGCAGGTAAGTCGACATTCACCTATTTTCAACAAAAAGTTTAAAATCTATAAGCAAGAAACTCCATTGTTGGTGCAACAAAAAGCTTTATTGTCATCCTTACATTGCACTTTCAACTTTGTTATTGCACGATTTTCGAGAATCTCTCCAATGGAGAATGAAGATGCACACATCTCATTGATGAAGAAAGGTAATGTATTCATACATTAAAAAATTGATACTTTTGCTGGAAATACTGATACTCTTGATATTATATATGATACTTTTGTGATAGACTGCCATATTTTTAATATGATACTTTATGAGGAAATACTGATACTTTTGAGTAATTATAATGATACTTTTAATATGAACATTGATGAATTATGTTTTTACATATTCAAAAACAGGACATTTTGATATACTAACTAGAGTTTCATAACTATGATACTTTTGCTAAAAATAGCGATATTATTTATGGAAAAAGCGACACTTTTATGATGGGCATTTAAATTTAACAAATTTATATTCTTGGATAAAAATGATATTTTAATAGATATTTTGATGTAAGATTTATTCCATTTATACATATATGTGAAAATTTGGATTCAATACTTATTGTTTCAAGTGATGAAGATGATATAGAAGTCATTGAAGGTGAATATCTAGATTCAAGAGATACTCGACCAAAACACGAGAGCGGTATTGAAGGTATCACATTTCTTGAATAAGTATTACTATTTTCTCCAAAAGTACCAATATCTTCTAATCTGTCCTGTTATTTTTTAAATATTTCTCGATTACAGGAATGACCCTGTGGATGTATTGGGTTCCCTTGTTGGGTTGAAAAGGAAGACAACTGATGACATACATAAGTTGTATCGGGACCATAGCCGCGCACTCGGTTTAGCGTTCGTAAAGCAACAACTCAATCTCAAGCTAATGGAGTTGTGACAGAAAAATATTTTGTATGCTCTTGTGAAGAATTTAGGAAATCAGAAAATTTGGACATTAATTCCAAAAATGAAAAAAAGAAAAACTTCCCTATCACACGTATCGGATGTAATGCTTCATTGAGAGTGAAATTAAATTATGAAGGTCTTTATGAAGTCTTGAGTCATGTCATGGAGCATAATCATCCGTTTACAAGAACAGAGTGGAAACACCTTCATCGTACTGAGAGAAAGATTACAAGTGAAAAGGGCAAAGTCATAGAAGATATGGTCTCTTCAGGAATGAGACCGATAGATTCTTACCGTTATATGGCACATGAAGTGGAGGAGATTATAGTGTTGGACACACTATAAAAGGTTATCTTAATTTTGTGAATAAATGCGAAATTGAAAGAAATAGAAGGTGGGCATGCACAAACACTTGTTGAAATGTTGTACCAACAATAATCCGATGAGGAGGACTTCTACTTTAGAGTTAAGCTAGATGAGATGGCCAAATTGAGCAATGTTTTTTGGAGAGATTCGATGATGAGAGAAGATTATGAAATATTTGGGGATGTTCTCACTTTTGACACAACATATCGCACAAACAGATATAATTTGATATGTGCTCCAATAGTTGGCATCAACCATCATTGAAAAAATGTGATGTTTGGTTGTGCGTTCTTATTGAAAGAAAAGACTGAAATATTTGAATGGCTTTTTGAGGTTTTTAAGAAATCCATGGGAGAAAAGTGTTCTATAACTATATTCACTGACCAAGACCATGCGAGTTCTAACGTGATAGAAAATGTACGTAGCTGAATTGAAAACATAATACTTTATCACATAAAATAGATACTTTTAATTGAAAAATTGAGAAAGATGACCACGTTAAAAGAACCTACACTCGCTCCGAGGTATGATTTAATAAATGCTTTTATTTTATTGCATATTACTTCAATGAAATTTAATGAAATGAACTTGTTCCTTAAAACAAGAATGATTATGAACTATTATGAACTTTAGAGGAACTTTACAAAACTTTATGAGAACTAGTACGACAAATTCTTGAAAACCTAGTGATGCTTTTAATAACTTCACGAATAAAAGAACTTTGAACTTAGATCATTTGATGCTTCATGAACTTAGACTTTTGAACTTAGTCCTCGAAATAAGACTGACAATTAGTTGGCTTTTAGATAAATTGACAAAAATTTATATCTTTGGATAGAAAAATATCGGGTTAGTTGTTAGAATTAGGGATATACTCCCAATGAGTCTACGCTAGTTAACAATGAAGAACTACAAGTAAGTATTCTCTCGGAGAAACTGTTAATACTAAGAAAACGTGTGAGAGGAGTGGAACTTACTATTAGTGGTCAACAAATGAAAGTCGGTCTTTATGTACTAGAGATGAGAGATTTTGATGTTATATTGGGTATAGATTGGTTAAGAAACGAGCCACCATTAAATGTTATGATAGAGAAATTGAATTTGAAGAATCAAATGAGAATCAATTTGTCTTTCACGGAGCAAAGACCAACACTAGAGTTAAGATAATGTCGATAATAAAAGCTATCGAATGCTTGAAAGAGAGACATCAAGGATTTTTGGTGAACATAATGGGGAAAGAGACAATCGAAGAAAAGACAAATGGATGAAGCAAGAGTTAAAGAAGTTTTAGACGTATTGCCCGATGATTCACCAAGGATTCCCCTAAATCGTCAAGTTGGATTCACCATAGATTTAGTACCAGGAGCACCACCGGTATCTAAGGCACCATACATAATAGCACCTAAGGAATTGCAAGAACTAAATATCCAAATCCTAGAGTTGCTAGGATAAGAAATTTATCAGACCTTGTGTTTCACAATGGGGAGCATCAGTAATATTCGTGAAAAAGAAATATGGATTTCTTAGAATGCGCATTGACTATCGAGATTTGAACCAGTTGACAATCAAGAAAAAATATCCGTTGACTAGGATAGAAGATTTGTTCGATCAATTCGTGGGTCACGACCGATGCCTCGGTCCGTGCTTGCACCTCACATGCTATTGACTCTAGTTCATTATAAGGACTAATTCATGTCTCGTGGGCCACGATCGATGCCTCGGTCCGTGCTTGCAACTCACATGATATTAGCCTGGGCCTCATGACCAAGGCGGTGTTCTAAAAATCCTCCTAGCGGCCCAGCGGGCCTAGGAGCCAGCGGCCACCAGGCGCCGAATTTTTGCCTAGGTGGCGAGCCTAGGAGGAGGTCGGGTCCTTGGCGGCCACTAGGCGGCCCAGCGTCATCGTGTACTGGCGGGCTAGGCGCCCTATGTTTTTTTTTTTTTTGTTGAAATCCTAACAAAACGACTTCGACTAGTGAAAGTAGCATTGACGACTCCAATTATGTATTATGGGAATTATTCATAAAATTGTATATATATTTAAGACTCCGCTAGGCCTCCAGCAGGCACTAGCCCCGTCCGTCACCCGACTAACGCCTAGCGCTTTTTAGAACATTGTCCGAAGGTCCTCAATCATAATATATCAGAGCATAAAAAGAGTTTTGAATATAAACATTTGTATAATGACAAGGTTGCGAATCGCTAGCGCCGATCGGTCGGCGGGCGCTAAAGGGCGCTGGGCGCGCCTAGACGGCGCCTAGAAACACTAAGTTTTGCTTTTTATTAACATGACGACATGCTTACAAAATAAGAAGTTTACCCACCTTTGAAGTTTGCGAGTAAATCTAGTGATGTATTTGCTCGAATGAGTGTTATCCGATTGCGCCGCACCTAACACAGCTTAATTCTTTCAACTTAAATGACATATGACAATGTAATAATCATCAAATAACTTAGTCTCTCAACCTAAGTAAAGTCCGAAAGTTCCTAAAGTCATTTATTGCATGATCGGTATTCGGTACCCTCTCAAAGAGCTTTAAAATGACAGTTTACTAAAGTCAAAAGTCAACGGTCAACTTGAGGTCAAAGTCAACAAAATTCAACTTAAATTCAATTAACCTTTAATTAATCACCTAAAACAAATAATTCGTCTAACAACTTGTTTTAGATGGAAAATTCCGGTTAATCGAAACCTTAATCTATAAAATTTTATCTCAACTCAAAATTCTCGATTATCTTAAAATATGACATGTCATCTCGAAAAATCCCGAAAATATCTCATTCATCAAACCTGAGCTTATTGATTTACCACTTAACGTTAAAATAACTCGATAAGGTTGCATTGGTTTGCGTGCCAAGTACATGTCACATCACATCACATCACATCACTATTCATGTCACATCACACTATTCACGTCACATCATCTTTATGTCAAATCATTCACTATTCATCATTCTTATCCCCAATTTCGACTAACCGCAACCGCTCTGGCATCGCCACCTCCGGTGGATGGTAGTCAGACCCGGAAGCACGTGTTTCCCTATTTTTCGAGCTCCATTCAATTTTTTCCGGTTCTCTAATTTTAATCACTAAATTTTATCAACTTATTATCCTCAAAATTATTTTTAGAAATTCAGAGTATTTTCATCCTTCTTACACACACTACACCAAGAACACATAATTTTTTAAATTTCACCAAGAACACCAAGAACACAAAATCCTTTAAATTTCACCAAGAATACCAAGAACTCTTTAAATTTCACCAAGAACACACACTGCACTCATCTTCAAAATTTTTCTTTCACACACTTCACCAATTACACACAAATCTTTATATTTTTCCAAGAACAACAAATTTTGCAAAAATTTCTTTGTTGTAAAGTTTTTCGTAATTCAACGATATCTCCTCAAAAACATTCGATTTAGGTGAATCTTAAACTGTTGGAAAGCTAAGACAATTATCTACAAATATTTTTCTAACAAGAAAATCCCAATTAGTACTACAAATAGGTCAAAAAGTGATATTACTGAAGGGCAGACGTCTTTTTTCGGATTTCTCGTACAGTTCACTATTTGGGGTATAACTTGGTCTACAAAACTTCAATTGACATGATTCAAGTTTCAAATGAAAGCTAAGACATAGTTCTATAATCAGGAAACAAGGTTTGGGTTCAAATATAACTCAAAATATCCAGAAATGTGTTTTTGTATACGATTAGATTTTTGTCCGGAAATAAAGGTATTTTCATTCTCTTTAACAAGATCAAATCACAATAGAAAATGAAATAAAAACAAAAATCATTTCTAAATTTTTTTCAACTAAAAGATGAGGATTCTAGTCTAATAATAAGGTTTTTAAACATCATGATCCACCATACTTAGACAAAATACACCATTGTTAAGAAAGCTTCAAAGAGGTAAAGATTTCTTCATCTTTTTCTTTAATTTTTGTCTTTTCATTTAAGTATGATGGGTTATGCTAGAAATAACATTAGAAATTTAAATTGATGGTGATTACATGAGGTTTAAAACCCTCATTATTGGACTTGTAATCTTCAGCCTTTAGTTGAAAAAATTTAGAAATGATTTTTGTTTTTATTTCATTTTCTATTGTGATTTGATCTTGTTAAAGAGGAGGAAAATACCTTTACTTTCGGACAAAAAATTAGCCTTATACAAAAATGAATTTCTGGATATTTTGAGTATATATTTGAACCCAAACCTTGTTTCCTACTTATAGAACTATGTCTTAGCTTTCATTTGAAACTTGAATCATGTCAATTGAAGTATTGTAGACCAAGTTATACCCTAAATAATGAATGTGCTTAAATAAAAAAAAAGACGCCCGCTCTTCAAAAGATTATCACTTTTTGACCTATTTGTAGTACGAATTGGGATTTTCTTGTTAGATAAAAAACATTTGTAGATAATTGTCTTAGCTTTGTAACGGTGTAAGATTCACTTAAATCGGATGTTTCGTTGAGGAGATATCGTTGAATTACTTAAAACTGCTACAACAAAGAAGTTTTTGCGAAATTTGGTGTTCTTGGTAAAATATAAAGATTTGTGTGTAATTGGTGAAGTGTGTGAAAGAAAAACTTTGAAGATGAGTGTAGTGTGTGTTCTTGATGTTTTTGGTGAAATTTAAAATTTTTTTGTTCTTCTTTGAAATTTAAAGGATTTTGTGTTCTTTGTGTTCTTGATGAAATTTAAAGAATTGTGTGTTATTGGCGTAGTGTGTGTAAGAAGGATGAAAACACTATTATTTTCTAAAAGTGATTTTTAGGATAATAAGTTGATAAAATTTAGTGATTAAAATTAGAGAACCAGGAAAAATTGAATAGAGCTTGAAAAATAGGGAAATACGTGTTGCCGGGTCCGACTATCGTCCACTAGAGGTGGCGGTGCCTGAGCGGCTGTGGTTGGTCGGAATTGGGGATAAGAATGATGAATAGTGAATGATTTGACATAAATATGATGTGACATGAATAGGGACGTGAATAGTGATGTGATGTGATGTTACATGTACTTGGCACACAAACCAATGCAACCTTATCATGTTATTTTAACGTTAAGTGTTAAATCAATAAGCTCGGGTTTCGTGAATAAGATATTTTTGGGATTTTTCGATATGACATGTCATATTTTAAGATAATCGAGAGTTTTAAGTCGAGATAAGATTTTATAGATTAATGTTTCGATTAACCGGATTTTTCCATCTAAAACGAGTCGTTAGACGAATTATTTATTTTAGGTGATTAATTAAAGATTAATTGAATTTAAGTTGACTTTGATTTTATGTTGACTTTGACTTTATGTTGATCGTTGACTTTTGACTTTAGTCAACCATTATTTTTTAAAGCTCTTTGAAAGGGTACAAGAATACCCGATCATGCAATAATTGACTTTATGAACTTTTAGACTTTACTTAGCTCGAGAGACTAAGTTATTTGATGATTATTACATTGTCATATGTCATTTAAGTTGAAAGAATTAATCGTTAGTGTTAGTCTTGCGCAATCGGATAACGGATTCATTCGAGCAAATACATCACTAGATTTCTGTAAACTTCAAAGGTGGGTAAACTTCTGATTTTGTAAGCATGTCGTACTATTATACTAATGTTTATATGTAAAACTCTTTTTATGCTCTGGTATATCAGGATTGAGGACCTTCGAGTCATGAGGCCTGAAATTTAATATCATGTGAGGTGCAAGCACGGACCGAGGTATCGGCCGTGGCCCACTAGACATGAAAGTTACTCACCAAGTGAAAAATAGTTAATAGCATGTGAGGCGGTAGCAAGGTCTGAAACGTTTGACTTGGGGCCCGCGAGACATGAAAGTAACTCACCAGGGGAAAAATATTTTATTAAATGTTGCTAAATCCATTAGTGTAATCGCACGTTTCCCATCGAGTTTCTGATTCACGCCTTCAAATGTTTATTTCCATTTCAAATAATGATGACGAGCCGGAGCCGAGGTATAGGACCGCTTCTACGTGGGCATCGTTATGTTATTCCCAAAATAATTTAAGTAAGCGTGTTTTGATTAAACAAACTTTAAAGCTTTTGTAATAAGAATTTTAATAATGCATAATCTGTTATTATCCTTATTAGTTTTTGATAACTTTCAAGTTTATATTAAGAAATTTTAAGCCCACATTTTAGTAATTAAAGTATTATATTTATGCTTCCGCAAATTATTTTTAAATACTCAAGTGTACCACAGTGATGTTCCTAATCGAAATGGGTTCGGGGCGTTACAAGTGGTATCAGAGCAGGTCTACAATTCTGCAGACTAGAAATGATTTTCTTTAAAACTATATTTTATTTTAAGGATTTGATTATTGAAAAATTGAGAAAGATGACCACGTTAGCAGAACCTACACTCGCTTCCGAGGTATGATTTAATAAATGCTTTGATTTTATTGCATATTACTTCAATGAAATTTTATGAAATGAACTTGTTCCTCAAAACAAGAATGATTATGAACTATTATGAACTTTAGAGGAACTTTATGAGAACTTTATGAGAACTAGTACGACAAAATCTTGAAAACCTAGTGATGCTTTTAAGAACTTCACGAATAAAAGAACTTTGAACTTAGATCATTTGATGCTTCATGAACTTAGACTATTGAACTTAGTTCTAAATAAGACTAACAATTAGTTGACTTTTAGATAGAGTGATAAAACTTTCATATATTCGAGATGACTCCACAAAGAGTGTATGGTGACTACTTATGTGCCACTATAAACATGGGTGGACCTTTGGAAAACTACGTGTACCGCTTAGGACATCTCCGAAACCAAGCCATAGCAAAGAGAGGTTATGAAGCACCCGACTACCAGGCCACATTACATTTGATCACATTTGTGAGGCCCATTGATAGCGAACTTGCTCAAGCTATCCTCAATCGATGTTTGCACAAAACACAAAGTGATAGGAGGAGGTTTCAACTACATCTGTTTTAGTTAGTGCTTGATTTCCACCCAGAAGAGACAACAGCAAGGCTGTGAGAAGAGCGACCAACTATTTCACCAGTCTGCCACCCAGCAAAGGGAGGCAGTGGATCTCCGGAGACGTGCAGAACGTCGCGATACCCAAGCGGATAGCTCACATAAAGAAGTTATGAGGACTTTAGAGATAGCAGGAAGGAAGAAATGGTTTTCTCCACAAAAAAGGAAGTTTGTTCTGCTGAACAAAAGGCTCAAACAAACAGGGAACCTAGTCCCAGCACGTGGAAATATACCACAATGCCCTACTTGCCAGAGGTATCACTACGGTGAGTGTCTAGCTGGGAGAGGACTATGCTTTAGGTGCCATAAACCAGGACACAATATCGAGAATTGCCATCTAAGCATTCAGGTCCCACATGGAATGAGGGTAGAAGACCCCCATCAAGGCCATGGACATTCCCAAGACGAGAAAAGAAGAAGGCTCAGGTTTTCGTCATGACTGAAGAGGCACGGAAAAGCGATACCATGACAGTACGCTACATGTATCTCATTTTGTCACGGTTGTATTATTTCACACTAGAGCTTTACATTCATTCATGTACGAGAACATTAGAAAAAAACTTAGTTTAGACTATGGTGATAACAATGAAGAACTAGAAGTAAGTATCCCTCAAGAGAAACTGTTAAGACTAAGAAAAGCTGAGAGGAGTGGAACTTACTATTAGTGGTCAACAAATGAAATAGTATGTATGTGCTAGAGATGAGAGACTTTGATGTTATATTGGGTATAGATTGGCTAAGTAAGAACCAAGCCACCATTAAATGTTATGATAGAGAAATCGAATTTGAAGAATCAAATGGGATTCGATTTGTTTTTCATAGAGCAAATAGTGAATTTGTGTAAACCAAAAAAGACGCCTTCCCTTCAGTAATATTACTTTTTGACCTATTTGTAGTACAATTGGGATTTGCTTGTTATAGAAACATTTGTAGATAATTGTTTTAGCTTTCTAACGGTGTATGATTCACCTAAATTGGATATTTCGCTGAGGAGATATCGTTGAATTACGAAAACTGCTACAACAAAGAAGTTTTTGAGAAATTTGGTGTTCTTGGTAAAATATAAAGATTCGTGTGTAATTGGTGAAGTGTGTGAAAGAAAACTTTGAAGATGACTCGTAGTGTCTATTCTTGGTGTTCTTGGTGAAATTTAAAGAACTGTGTGTTCTTGGTGAAATTTAAAGGATTTTGTGTTCTTGGTGTTCTTGGTGAAATTTAAAGAATGTGTGTTCTTGGTGTAGTGTGTGTAAGAAGGATGAAAACACTCTTATTTTCTAAAAGTGATTTTGAGGATAATAAGTTGATAAAATTTAGTGATTAAAATTAGAGAACAGGAAAAATTGAATAGAGCTCGAAAAACGGAGAAATATGTGATGTCGGGTCCGACTACCATCCACCGGAGGTGGCGGTCTTTGAGCTGGAGCGCTGCGGTTAGGTTAGAATGGGGGATAAGAATGATGAATAGTGACAGATTTGACATAAAGATGATGTAACATGAATAGTGATGTGAATAGTGAAGTGATGTGACATGAATAGTGATGTGATGTGACATGTACTTGGCACGCAAACCAATGCAACCTTATCGGGTTATTTTAACGTTAAGTGTTAAATCAATAAGTTCGGGTTTTGTGAATAATATATTTTCGGGATTTTTTGAGATGACATGTCATATTTTAAGATAATCGAGAATTTTAAGTCGAGATAAGATTTTATAGATTAAGGTTTCGATTAACCAGGATTTTCCATCTAAAACGAGTCGTTAGATGAATTAGTTGTTTTAGGTGATTAATTAAAGATATATTGAATTTAAGGTGACTTTGAATTTATGTTGACTTTGACTTTAAGTTGACCATTGACTTTCGACTTTAGTCAACTATCATTTTTAAAGCTCTTTGAAAGGGTACCGAATACCCGATCATGCAATAATTGAATTTAGGAACTTTTAGACTTTACTTAGCTTGAGAGACTGTTATTTGATGATTATTACATTGTCATATGTCATTTAAGTTTAAAGAATTAACTGTGTTAGGTGCAGCGCAATCGGATAACGGACTCATTCAAGCAAATACATCACTAGATTTCTGTAAACTTCAAAGGTGGTAAACTTCTGATTTTGTATGCATGTCGTACTATTATACTAATGTTTATATGCAAAACTCTTTTTATGTTATGGATATTATGATTGAGAACATTCGGGTCATTAGGCCTAAGGCTAATATCATGTGAGATGCAAGCACGGACCGAGGCATTGGTTGTGGCCCATGAGACATGAATTAGTCCTTATAATGAACTAGAGTCAATATCATGTGAGGTGCAAGCATGGACCGAGGTATCAACCTCGCCTACGAGACATGAAGGTGACTCACCAAGTGAAAAATAGTTAATAGCATGTGAGGCGGTAGCGTGGTGCAAACGTTTTGACAGGTCTGAAACGTTTGACTTGGAGCCCGCGATACATGAAAGTAACTCACCAGGGAAAATATTTTATTGAATGTTGTTAAATTCATTAGTGTAATTGCTTACCTTTCCCACTGAGTTTCACAGGTCACGTCTTCAATTTACATTTCTAATGTCGGTTCTATCATAAGATCAATACTCTATCATACTTAAATGAAAAGACAAAAATTAAAGAAACTTTGAAGCTTTCTTAACAATGGTGTATTTTGTGTAAGTATGGGGTGTAAAAAAGAAGTGAGGGTGTTGGGGTTTTTTTTATAAAATGCAAGAGTGATTGAGGGTGGAAAATCCATTTTTACCCTCTTTCAAAATATCTTGCAAACTTAAATATTTTTAAAAATCCTCAAGTAAGCTATTATATTTTTAAAAATCTCGAGAGTTAATAAAAACTCATTTTTTATAATTTATATGGTCACTAATAATAATAAAATATGGGGTAGAAGTTTGGTATATAATTCAAAAATATAAATAAGCACTTTAATGAAAATCTCCGAAAATTCACTTAATCGGTCCAAAACTCTCGATCCTAAAATTTAAGTTCGAAACTCCATAATAATATCCATAACATGTCATCGTGATGATACGCAGTGCTGAACTTAAGTTTTGTCTTCATAGTTGCATGAAGACTTCCCCAGAATATGTAAATCAGGGATCACAATCTGATACAATTTATACTGTCACTCCATGAAGGCTAACAATTTTCTCAATGTAAAGTTGAGCGAAACGATCCATGCTAAAAGTCATCTTTACTGGTATAAAATGCGCGCTCTTACGTGCGTCTGTCTATGATAACCCAAGTAACATCATTCTTCCTTATTAATCTGGGTAGTCCTGTCACGAAATCTATAGTAATATGTTCCCATTTCCATTCAGAAAAATCCAGTGGGTTTAATAATCCTGATGGCCTTTGGTGTTTAGCCTTTACTTGCTGACAAATGAGACATCTTTCCACAAATTTGCCTATTGTCCATTTCATATTTCTCCACCAGAACATTTTTCTCAAGTCCATATACATTTTCGTCCCTCGCGGATGAGCTTCATAAGGTGTGTTATGTGTAAGTCCAGCGGCTACTATAATCTAGAGGGGGTGAATAGATTATCTCCATCTTTTCTAATATACCCCTGTTTTTGAATCAAATACGCCAAGACAATAATAAAGGTGCGAGAATGCAAACAACACGCGTCGATTTATAGAGGTTCAACCCACCTAGGGCCTAATCCTCTACCACCCCAAGTATCTCAGGGATGGATTTCAAAAAGAAAAAGGATTTTATTAATTACCAAAATTAATACAACACCTTACAACATCATCTTGAAGAGCACCACACTCTTCTACAACACACCTTTGAGATTACCACGATCTCTCTTGAAGATTACCACAATCTCCAACGGCACCTTGTGAAGATTACCACAATCTTCAACCTTGAAGAATACCAAATTCTTCAATACCTCAAGAGCACCACACTCTTGAAACACCTATCACCTAGATCACCCAAATGTATTCTTTCCACAAGAATACTCACAAGGATGTCTTGTGTTGAATGATGACAAAAATCAAGATTACAACTCAATAATGAATATTACAATTTGAGTGCAAGTGTTCATTATTGAGTTGTAATCTTGATTTTGGTCATCATTCAACATAAGACATCCTTGTGAGTATTCTTGTGGAAAGAATATACTGGGTGATCTAGGTGATAGGTGTTTCAAGAGTGTGGTGCTCTTGAGGTGTTGAAGAATTTGGTGTTCTTCAAGGTTGAAGATTGTGGTAATCTTCACAAGGTGCCGCGTTGAGATTGTGGTAATCTTCAAGAGAGATTGTGGTAATCTCAAAGGTGGTGTTGAAGAAGAGTGTGGTGCTCTTCAAAGTGATGTTGTAAGGTATTGTATTAATTTTGGTAATTAATAATTTTTTTTTTTTTTTGAAATCCGAAATTATGGGGTGGTAGAGATTGGCCCTGCGCTGGGTTGAACATCTATAAATCGACGCAGCGTGTTTTTACTTCCCGCACCTTTATTTTTGTCTTCGCTTATTTGTTTCAAAAAAGAGGGCATAATCGAAAAGATGGAGATAATCTATTCCCCCTCTAGATTATCATACGCTTGGACTTACAGTGGAATGCTTGCCGATTAGGTGGTCTTAAAATTTCCAACCTTAAATTGGAAAAATCCCTTAGTAGAGATTCTTGTTGTGTGAGCAAAGTTGCAATCATCACTTTCTTTCTATTGAGCGCATCTACCACAACATTTTCCTTTCCTGGGTGATATTAAATGGTGTAATCATAATCTTTCACCAATTCTAACCACCTCTCTTGCGCATATTCAACTCCTTCGTGTGAAGAAGTACTTCAAGCACTTGTGATCCATGAAGATCTTACACTTCACACCATTGAGGCGTGGATTTGTAAGTCAGTGGCTACGATAATCTAGAGGGGAGTGAATAGATTATCTAGGTTTTTCAGATTTTGCCCTCTTTTTTGAATAATAAATCAAAGACGAAAGCTAAATGCGGAAAATAAACAACACATGTCGATTTAAAGAGCTTGACCCCACCTAGGGACAACGTGCTCTACCACCCCAAGATATATCAGGGATGGGTTTTAAAAAAGAAAAAGAAATTTTATTAATTACCAAAATTATTACAACACCTTGAGGATTACCACAACCTCTTTACAACACCTTGAGGAGATTACCACAATCTTCCTTCACCACCTTTGAAGAGTACACACTCTCCAAACACCTATCACCTAGATCACTCAAGTGTATTCTTACCATAACAATACTCACAAGGATGTCTTGTGTTGAATGATGACCAAAATCAAGATTACAACTCAATAATGAATAATACAATATGAGTACAAGTGTAATCAAGAATTGAAAGCCTAGACCTCAAATAAGTGCAAGTGCAAGTGCTTAGGCTAATACAACAAGATTTATGAAAGTGTTTGTTTGTATGCTCTTTTGCTTGTGTAATGTGTTGTGTCTTATTTTTTGAATGAAGCCTCTATTTATAGGAGAGGTCTTGGCTTGATTTCGGACATGGGCTCCTCCTTGGGGAGTGATTTTACGCAAAAGAAACCATTTAAAATCAAGATTATAGTTGTTAGAAATCAATCCCACTAATAAGGAAAAAGCGTCTAAAAATGCAAATGGATAGTTTGTTGATAAAAGAGGGTTCGGCCGGTATGAGAGATACATTTGAAATGAGTTTGTTGTAATTTTTACACACAGTGAGACCGGTCGAAGGGGGTTCGGCCCGGTCGCCTTAAGTTTGACCGGTTGGGGGTTGATAAAAATCGAAAGCAGAGAAGACAGCATTTGAGGAGGGCTTCCCAGGTACCGGTCGCGGTCGACTGGTCCCCTCCCCTATTTTACAAACGTCCCATTTTCTATTTCAAAACTCAACTCAGTCGGGTTGCCTATATGGGGCGGAGTCGAAACTGAAACAAAAGTGTTGTCCAATTTTATATCGAAAATAAACTCCAAGAAATACTCCGAAAAATAGTAAAAATATTTTAAATCGATCGGAAGTATTTGGACAACATTTAGGGACATTGTTTTGGTATAAAAAACTCATTTGAACAAAATAATAAAAATCATGATAAAAACATTTATCTAACAAACTCCCCCTTTTTGATGATTACAAACCAAAACAATTTTCAAGAGGACAATTTTAAAAACAAAACAGTTTTTCGGTTTTATGAGTAAACTATCCGTTTAAGAAACATTTTACAAAAGTTCTCCCTATCAATAAGCACATCAATAAGAAATATTGCATAGGCTAGAAGCAGTAAAAGTCAAGAGCTAAGAAGCTCCCCCTGTCACAAATACTCATTATCCATGCAAACAAGTCCATAATACAACCATTGGACTAAGATTTCAATACAACTTATGACATTAGACAACCATAGATTATAGCTTTTATGCGAACTTTTATTAGCTTCTTTGAGCTAACGAGCCAATTCCCTGTTTCTCCCCCTTTGGAATCATCAAAAGGAATGTTAGGGTGATAAAAATGTCATACACGTATATCGAGTGCGTAGAAGAGACGATTTATCAACTATTGAAAAATTAGGCTTAATCCAGAAATTGGAGAAATGTAGCATTTGAAATCCATAAGCTTGTTTTGTTTGTCAAGACATGATCTCAATAAGTATATAAGTCATTTGAGAGCATAAGAGTCATGTAGAAATTGAAATTTTCGTTGTGACATTACATCGAACACTTTGTGGGCGTGAAAAATAAAAGAAGTTGTATAAAGCCCTTGTAAATGAAGCAAGCCAAAAACTTTCATCACCAAATCATATCATACACAGTACAATACATCATAATAAGTAAGCTCATCATAATCATATGTCATTTACAACAAGGAAATTACACATAAGCGAAAAAAAAACTCGAGGTTCAACCCTTGATAGAGCAAAGGAGTAAAATTCTTACCATCTAATCGGTAAAGATGATCAATGATGATGATAATCGAGCTATATTAAGTCCAATATATGAAATGTATGCAAGAAAACACATTTTGAGTGAAATTTGTGTGTATTTGGCGAAGGGGACGAAAAATGGCAAAAATGGGTTAAAATGACTAAGTATGAAGAGAAGTTATTTTATCCACAAAAAGGCTTTGGGCGGATCGAGTCGACGTTGAGGGCTGACAGGTTGCCTCAACCCGATTAGCCCATTGTCTTAACCAATTTTCCAAAATCTAAATTGTCAACCAAGAATCCGATTTTTCGCCCCTAAGTTTTAAAAACATGCAAAATGCAAACGTAAACCTCATTCAATATGCATTATGCCTAACCGAGCTCGTATCGACGCAAAATTCTTGGAAGATAGCGGTTTTGTAAAAATGTCCGCCAATTGATCTTGAGATTGTACGAAAGATATCTCAATTTTTCGTTTAGAAACACAATCCCTTAGAAAGTGATGTCGAATCTCAATATGATTAGTACGATTATGATGAATCGGGTTTTGAGCAATATTTATAGCGGATATATTATCACAAAAGATAGGAACATTTTCAAAAGAGAATTTGTAATCCGCTAAGGTTTGTTTCATCCAAAGAAGTTGAGTACAACAAAAAGCTGCGGAAATATATTCGGCTTCGGCCGTTGAAAGTGAAACACAATTTTGCTTCTTTGAAAACCAAGAAACTAGGCAATCGCCTAAAAATTGACATGATCCGGAAGTACTTTTCCGATCATCAATATTTCCCGCATAATCCGAATCACTATAACCTTTAAGAGAAAATTTTTCATTCTTTGGATAGAATAAACCATATTGAATAGTGCCTTTCAAATATCGAAAAATTCTTTTAACGGCACTCATATGAGATTCTTTGGGATTGCTTTGAAAACGAGCACATAGGCATACGGCATGAAGAATGTCCGGTCTACTAGCGGTTAAATAAAGTAAACTACCAATCATACCTCGATACTTTGATTCATCCACGGACTTGCCTTTTTCATCTTTGTCAATTTTGACATTAGTTGCCATAGGGGTAGATACGGTTCTTCCTTCTTCAATGCCGAACTTTTTCAAAAGTTCCTTTGTATATTTTGATTGTGAAATGTAGATACCTTCTTGGCATTGTTTAATTTGAAGTCCAAGGAAAAAGTTGAGCTCCCCCATCATACTCATCTCAAATTCACCTTGCATCAACTTAGAAAATTTCTTGCACAAAGATTCATTAGTAGCACCAAAGATAATATCATCAACATAAATTTACAAAAGTAAATAATCTTGCCCTTTTTCAAAAACAAAGAGAGTAGTATCAACTTTACCTCTAATAAAACTATTTTGCAAAAGAAAAGAGCTAAGTCTATCATACCATGCACGGGTGCTTGTTTTAAACCATACAAGGCCTTTTTAAGTTTATAAACATCATTAGGCCTAGAAAAATTTCAAACCTCGGAGGTTGTTTTACATAGACTTCTTCTTGAATGAAACCATTTAAGAAAGCGAATTTGACATCCATTTGGTAAATCTTGAAATTTTTGAAACAAGAATAGGCAAGTAAAAAATACGAATAGCTTCTAAATGTGCTACGGGTACAAAAGTTTCATCATAATCAATACCTTCTTCTTGACAACACCCTTGAGCTACTAACCTTGCCTTGTTTCGAACAATGTTGCCTTGATCATCAAGTTTGTTCCGGAATACCCATTTAGTACCTATAATAGTTTGAGATGAAGGACAAGGTACCAATTCTCATACATCATTTCTTTCAAATTGATTCAACTCTTCTTGCATTTCCAAAAACCAATCTTCAACCTCAATAGCTTCCTTAGCATTCTTAGGTTCTTTTTGAGATATAAGAGCTTTCTCGGCAAATTTTCTTGGTCATCACTTTATCAAGGGGATCACCAATAATAAGATTTTTGGGTGATCTCCCTTAAATTTCAATGCTACGGGAAGATTGAAGTATCACCTCTATCTTCTTGAGGAACATTTGAAGTGGATGGTTGATCATTTGATGTAGAAGGTTGATCATTTTGAGCATCATTTTGAACAATGGATTCAATAATATCCTCTTCATCACTTTCATCGTTGGGTATCCTTTCAACACCCGAGGCTTCATTGAATTTTACATGAATAGATTCTTCAACAACCCCACTAGTTTTGTAGTAAACCCGATATGTTTGCTTTTTGTTGAATACCCCATAAATATTCCTTCATCGGCCTTAGGATCAAGTTTGTCTAATTGATCCTTAGTATTCAAAATAAAACACTTACATCCAAATTTTTTGAAATAACTAATATTTGGAGTTCTTCCTTTCTAAAGCTCATATGGAGTTTTATTCATTTTAGACGAACATAAACCCGATCAATGACATAGCAAGCGGTACTTATGGCTTCGGCCCAAAAATATTTTGGAAGAGAGAATTCATTGAGCATGGGCCGACTCATTTCTTGTAATGTCCGATTCTTCCTTTCGGCTACTCCATTTTGTTGAGGTGTCCTTGGAGCCGAAAAATTATGTGCATATCCCTTGGTTTCACAAAAATTCTAAATTCACCATCAAATTCTCCACCTTGATCACTTGAATAGACTTAATAGTATCTTCCTTTTCATTCTCAATAAGTCTACACAACTTAACAAACTCATTAATGGCATTGTTTTTATTGGTAAGAAAAAGAGCCCAAGTATATCTAGAAAAATCATCGACAATAACGAAAGTGTAATGTTTTCCACTTAAACTAGCCGTACAAAAGTATCCCCATACAAATCAAGGTGAAGCAATTGTAGGGTTTGGTTGTGGAAATTTCATTTTTGGGCTTGAAACTACTTTTAACTAATTTGTTCTTTTGACAAGTGTCACATAAGCCAAGATTTTCAAAATTCAATTTGGGTAGTCCTTTTACATGTTGGTTTTTGTAAATATTTTTCAAATTCTTGTATCCAACATGTCCAAGTCGCCTATGCCATAAACTAGTTAAATCATTATTAGCGACAAGACAAGAAACATTTTGACTAACCAAATCACTAGTACAAATTTTGTAAAGATTGCATTTTCTATTTGCTTCACAAATAATTTTACCATTTTTAAGAATAAGACATTTTTCTTTATTGAAATAAATATCATAATTTGAATCACAAAGTTGGCTAACACTTATCAAATTAAACTTAATCCCTTCTACTAAAGAACATTACTAAGAGAGAAATAAGAGTTACCAATGTCTCCATTGCCAATGATTTTTCCTTTGTCATTGCGAACATGACCATACCTCTTCTTGGAGCTAGATGTTGGTAAAAAGTTCTCTCTTTCCGGTCATATGGCGTGAACACCGTTGTTCTCTGTTTGTCCGTGCTTATGTTAAACGTTGCACATCCTTTTTAAACATTGAAGATCTTTGGTGAGCGATTCTTTTTCGGTTTCAAGAGTATGAACTTTAGTAAGAGTAATAGCATGAGTTTTATCAAGAGATTTATACGAAGTAAATAATTTTTCCTTTTCAATTTTAAGCTCTTTATGCTCATTTTTCAAAGTCTTGTATTTAACAATCAAATTTTGAAACTCAATTTGCAATTCATCAAAATCACATTGCAATTCATCAACTAAGGAGGAGGTAGAAGAATTAGAGCGTACCTCATTATTTTCATCATTTATGGCCATAAGACCATGTTCGGTTTCTCCTTCCTCGTCAGTTGTTTCAAGTAGTTCATCCCAAGTTTTGACCTCCGCATTTAGAGCCTTCTTTTTTGACAAAGGCTTCTTTTTCTTTTGTTCTTCCTCATCGAGTTTCGGGCAATCGGCAATGAAATGCCCGGGTTTTCCGCATTTAAAGCAAGCATTGTCTCTTGGTTTTCTTGCTTTATTTTTATTCACAAATTTTGCAAATTTTCGAACAAGTGCGCCGTCTCCTCCTCCTCATCATCATTATCATAATATGAAGAAGATGCAAGACCTTTAGGAATAATTTGCATACCCGATTGATTTATGGATGATTTGGAATTTTTCCTCTCCTTGAGATAGACTTCATAGATGAGGAGGTTCGATGAGCTCGTCGAACTTGAGTGTCTCAAGATTTTGTGCCTCCGTGATTGACGTCACCTTTTCGGACCATGAACCGGGAAGTGCATTCAAGACCTTAGTCATCTTGTCTTCCTCCGAGATTACTTTACCGAGGGCCACAAGAGAATTGACAATGTTGTCAAGCCTTTCCACCATTTTAGAGATGCTTTCACCATCATGCATGTTAAAGTTTTCAAAGTCTTTAACAAGCATGGTCTTTCTTGCTTGCTTGACCTTCTTAGTTCCTTCATAAATTGTCTCCAATATTTCCCTAACTTCATGTGCCGACCTTATGCCTCTTATGCGATTGTACTCGGTGGCGGTAAGAGAACAATGCAAAATATTTAAGGCCTTACCGTTAAGAGAGAAGGCCTTCTTCTTGTTTTCATCGAACTCTTTGAAAAGCTTTGGAGCCGAGGTACCATCCTCCAATTTCTTGGTTGGTTGATCAACTCCTTCAACAACCACATTCCAAATGTCGAACCCGTCACCCTTGTAGGAAGCACTCCATACGGTCCTTCCAAAATGCGTAGTTGTTGGCGTCGAATAGTGGTGGCATGTTGGTGGAGGCGCCGGTGGTGAGATAAGCATCATTCGTAGCTATGGATCTTTTCTCTTTACTCGAAACGAGCTAGCCAAAGAGTTTAGATTTGATACCACTTGTAAGTCCAAGCGCTACGATAATCTAGAGGGTGAATAGATTATCTAGGTTTTTAGATTTTGCCCTCTTTTTGAATAATAAATCAAAGACGAAAGCTAAATGCGGAAAATAAACAACACACGTCGATTTAAAGAGCTTCACCCCACCTAGGGACTACGTGCTCTACCACCCCAAAGATATTTGGGATGAGTTTCGATAAAGAAAAATAATTTTTATTAATTACCAAAATTAATACAACACCTTGAGGATTACCACAACCCTCTTACAACACCTTCAAGGAGATTACCACAATCTTCCTTCACCACATTTGAAGAGTACCACACTCTCCAAACACCTATCACCTAGATCACCTAAGTGTATTCTTACCACAAGAATACTCACAAAGATGTCTTGTGTTGAATGATGACCAAAATCAAGATTACAACTCAATAATGAAAAATATAATATGAGTACAAGTGTAATCAAGAATTGAAAGCATACACCTCAAAAAAGTGCAAGTGCAAGTGCTTGGCTAATACAACAAGATTTATGAAAGTGTTTGCTTGTATGCTTTTTTTTTGCTTGTGTCTTGTTGTTTGAATAAAGCCTCTATTTATAGGAGAGGTCTTGGCTTGATTTCAGGACATAGGCTCTCTCCTTGGGGAGTGATTTTGCAAAAGAAACCATTTAAAATCAAGATTATGGCTGTTAGAAATCAATCCCACAAATTAGAGAAAAGTTGTCCGAAAAATGCGATAGATAGTTTCTTTGATAAAAGAGGGGTTCGGTTGGTCGCATGAGCAGAGATAAGTTTGAAATGAGTTTTTGCAATTTTTTTTTACGGGGGGCGGTCGAAGGGGGTTCAACCGGTCACCCTTAAGTTTGACCATTTGGGGTTGATAAAAATCAAACAGAGAATACATCATTTGAGAGGGCTTCCCTGTGCGGTCGACGGCCGCTCTCCCCTATTTTACAAACGTCTTGTTTTCTATTTCAAAACTCAATTTAGGCGGTCGAGCACTGAAACAAAAGTGTTGTCCAATTTTATATCGAAAATAAACTCCAAGAAATACTCAGAAAAATAGTAAAAATATTTTAAATCGATCGGAAGTATTTGGACAAAATTTAGGGACATTGTTTTGGTATAAAAAAACTCATTTGAACAAAATCATCAAAATCATGATAAAAACATTTATCTAACGGTGACACCAAATCTTTAAGGCGTGAACTCACGCTACTAACTCCAAGTCATGAGTGGGATAGTTTTGTTCATGCGTTTTTAATTATCTCGACGATAGGCGATGATGATCTTACCATATTGCATTAGCACACATCCCAATCCATCTGTAAAATTCAAATCCTTGCTTTTTCTCGAATTCTCAAAATAGTAGTTGTTACTAATCTATGATTAAGTTCTTAAAAGTTGTTTTCACATTGATCGGTCCATTTGAAATTTCTCATTCTTCTTTATTAATTGTGTCAATGGCTTGGCGATCTTTGAGAAATCCTGGATAATGCTTCGTAATATCTAGTTAATCCTAGGAAACTCCGCACTTCTCTGCGTTAGTCGGTGATTTCCATTCCAATCTGCCTCTACTTTGGATGGGTCTACTTCAATTCCCTTTGGCGGTGACAATGTGTCCTAAAAAACACAACTGTGCAGACAAAACCCTCACTTGCTTTGAATTTAGCATAAAGTTTCTCTTGTCGCAAAGTTTCTAACACAATGCGGAGGTGTTCTTCATGTTGTTTATTGTCTTGTGAGAAAACCAAAATGTCATCTATGAACACAATGACAAAATTATCTAGATAAGGATGAAACACTCTATTCATCAAATCCATAAATATTGTTGGTGCATTTGACAATCCAAAAGACATAACGGTAAACTCATAATGGCCGTATCTTGTTCTAAACGCCGCCTTAGGGATATCACAATCATTGCCCTTCAATTGGTGATACCCTAATCTTAAATCAATTTTGGAGAATACACTGGCTCCTTTAATTGATCGAACAAATCTTCTATTCTAAGCAAATAATATTTGTTCTAGATAGTTAAATGGTTCAAATCTCGATAGTCAATGCACATTCTAAGAGATTCATCTTTCTTCTCCACAAATAATGACGATGCTTCAAGGTGGTGAAACACTAGGTCGATAAATTTCTTATCCTAGCAACTCTAGGATTTGGATATTTAGTTCTTGCAATTCCTTAAGTGATATTATGTATGGTGCCTTAGATCTTGGTGCTACTCGTAGCACTAAATCTATGGTGAATCCAACTTGACGATTTGGGAAATCCTGGTTAATTATCGGGAATACGTTTAAAAATTCTTTAACTATTGCTTAGCCGTCTGTTGTCTTTCCTTCAACTGTCTCTTTCCCATTATGTTCACCAAAAATCTTGACAATCTCTCTTTGAAGCATTTACGATAGCTTTGAAGCATTATCTTAACTCTAGTGTTGGTCTTTGCTCTGTGAAAGACAAATCGATTCCCATTTGATTATTCAAATTCAAATTCTCTATCATAACATTTAACAGTGGCTTGATTCTTACTTAACCAATCTATACCCAATATAACATCAAAATCTCTCATCTCTAGTACATAAAGACCGACTTTCATTTGTTGAGCACTAATAGTAAGTTCCAATCCTCTCATGAGTTTTTCTTAGTATTAGCGAGTTTCTCTAAGGGAATACTTACTTCTAGTTCTTCATTGTTAACTAGCGTAGACTCATTGGGGGGTATATCCCTAATTCTAACAACTAAACCCGATTTGTTTCTATCCAAAGATATAAAAAATTTGTCAATCTATCTAAAAGCCAACTAATTGTCAGTCTTATTTCAAAGACTAAGTTCAAAAGTCTAAGTTCATGAAGCATCAAATGATCTAAGTTCAAAGTTCTTTTATTCGTGAAGTTCTTAAAAGCATCACTAGATTTTCATGATTTTGTCATACTAGTTCTCATAAAGTTCTTGCAAAGTTCCTCTAAAGTTCATAATCATTCTTGTTTTGAGGAACAAGTTCATTTCATAAAATTCCATTGAAGTAATATGCAATAAAATCAAAGCATTTATTAAATCATACCTCGGATCGATTGTAGGTTCTGCTAACATGGTCATCTTTCTCAATTTTTCAATAATCAAATCCTTAAAATAAAATAAAGTTTTAAAGAAAATCATTTCTAGTCTGGAGAATTGTAGACTGCCCGATACCAATTGTAACGCATACTGAACCCATTTCGATTAGGAACATCACTGTGGTACACTAGAGTATTTATAAATAATTTGCGGAAGCATAAATATAATACTTTAATTACTAAAATATGGGCTTAAAAATTTCTTAATATAACTTGAAAGTTATCAAAAACTAATAAGGATAATAAGAGTTACGCATTATTAAAATTCTTATTACAAAAACTTTAAAGTTTAATTCATCAAAACACATGTACTTAAATTATTTTGGGAATAATGAGCACGCCCATGTAGACGGTCCTTATACCTCAACATCGGGCTCGTCATCATTATCGAAATGTAATAAAAATTTGAAGGCGTGAGTGTGAAACTCGATGGGAAAAGAAATCAATGATTTTAGCAACATTTAATAAAAACAAATTCCTGGTGAGTTACTTTCATGTCTCTCGGCCCCAAGTCAATCGTTTGACCACCTGCTCCGCCTCACATGCTATTAACTACTTTTCACTTGGTGAGTCACCTTCATGTCTCATGGGCCACAACCGTGCATCGGTCCGTGCTTGCACCTCACATGCTATTGACTCTAGTTCATTATTAGGACTAATTCGTGTCTCGTGGGCCCGGGCGCCCACATCCGATGCATTGGTCCGTCTTGCACTCACATGATATTAGCCTTAGGCCTTATGACCGAAAGTCCTCAATCATAATACCGGAGCATAAAAAGAGTTGTGCATATAAACATTAGTATAACAAGACGACATGCTTACAATATCATAAGTTTATCCACCTTTGAAGTTTCGAGAAATCTAGTGATGTATTTGCTTGAATGAGTCAGATTATCAGGTTCTTGTTGCACTAACACAATTAATTCTTTCAACTTAAATGACATATGATAATGTAATAATCATCAAATAACTAGTCTCTCGAGCTAAGTAAAGTCAAGAGTTCTAAAGTCAATTATTGCATGATCGGGTATTCGGTACGCACTTTTCAAAGGGCTTTAAAAAATGATAGTTGACAAAAGTCAAAAGTCAACGGTCAACGTAAAGTGAAAGTCAACATAAAATCAAAGTCAACTTAAATTCAATTAATCTTTAATTATTCACGTAAAATAAATAATTCGTCTAACGACTCATTTTAGATGGAAAAGCCCGGTTAATCAAAACCTTAATCTATAAAATCTTATCTCGACTCAAAATTCTCGATTATCTTAAAATGTGACATGTCATCTCGAAAAATCCAAAAATATCTTATTCACGAAACCCCAAGCTTATTGATTTAACACTTAACATTAATATAACCCGATAAGGTTGCATTGATTTGCGTGCCAAGTACATGTCACATTACATCACTATTCATGTCACATCACATCACTATTCACGTCAATATTCATGTCACATCATCTTTATGTCAAATCGGTCACTATTCATCATTCTTAACCCCAATTCCGCTAATCGCGGTCGTTTCGCACCGCCAACTCAGTGGATGATAGTCGGACCGGCAGAGCGTATTTTCTCTATTTTTTGAGCTCTATTCAATTTTTCCGGTCTCTAATTTTAATCACTAAATTTTATCAACTTATTATCCTCAAAATCAATTTTAGAAAATAAGAGTGTTTTCATCCTTTTTACACACACTATACCAAGAACACACAATTCTTCAAATTTCACCAAGAATACCAAGAACACACAATCCTTTAAATTTCACCAAGAACACACACTACACTCATCTTCAAAGTTTTTCTTTCACACACTTCACCAATTACACACAAATCTTTATATTTTTCCAAGAACACCAAATTTCACAAAACTTTCTTTGTTGTAGCAATTTTCGTAATTCAGCGATATCTCCTCAATGAAATATTCGATTTAGGTGCATCGTACACCGTTAGAAAGCTAAGACAATTATCTACAAATGTTTCTCTAACAAGAAAATCTAAATTCGTACTACAAATAGGTCAAAAAGTGATATTACTGAAGGGCATACGTCTTTTTCGGATTTAAAGCGCGATTCACTATTTAGGGTATAACTTGGTCTACAAAACTTCAGTTGACATGATTCAAGTTTCAAATGAAAGCTAAGACATAGTTCTATAAGTAGGAAACAAGGTTTGGGTTCAAATATAGCTCAAAATATCCAGAAATTCATTTTTGTATAGGGTTAAATTCTGTCCGAAAATAAAGGTATTTTCCTTCTCTTTAACAAGATCAAATCACAATAGAAAGTGAAATAAAAACAAAAATTATTTCTAAATTGTTTTCAACTAAAATCTGAAGATTCAAATCTAATAATGAGGATTTTAAAAATCATGTATCCACCATCAATTTACATTTCTAATATTAGTTCTAAGCATAAGATCAATACCCTATCATACTTAAATGAAAAGACAAAAATTAAAGAAAAAGATGAAGAAATCTTTACCTCTTTGAAGCTTTCTTAACAATGGTGTATTTTGTCTAAGTATGGGGTGTGAAGAAGAAGTGAGGGTGTTGGGGGTTTTTATAAAATGCAAGAGTGATTGAGGGTGGAAAATCCATTTTTACCATCTTTCCAAATATCTTGCAAAATTAGATATTTTTAAAAATCCTCAAGTAAGCTATTATATTTTTTAAAAATCCGAGAGTAAATAAAAAATATTTGTTCATAAATTAGATGATCACTAGTAATAATAAAATATGGGGTAGAGTTTGGTCTATAATTCCAAAAATATAAATAAGCATTTTAATGAAAATCTCCAGAAAATTCACTTAATCTATCCAAAACTCTCGATCCTAAAATTTAAGCCCGAAACTCCATAATAATATCCATAACATGTCATCGTGATGTTCATTCATATCCATTACCGTAGTTAGGGGCACAATCGATTCTGGATACTCAAAATAAATAAAATGCTTAAAGCGAGTCAATCGCATATTTAAAATGTGAACTAGATATTTGATGCAACATTATTCATGAATATAAATTTAAAATTTTCAAGTAACTAAAAAAGAAAGCTTCAAAGGTAATATTTTCTTCATTTTTTCTTTAATTCTTGTCTTTTCTTTAAATCTTTTTAGGAGGATGATCCTATGCTATAATAAATCATAGAAATGAACTTTGATGATGAAAATATGTAGTTTAAAACCTCATTTTGTTGAGCTTTAAATTTCATCCTTTATGATTTTTTTTATTAATAATTTTGTTTCACTTTTTAATTATAAATTATTTTATATCTAACTAGTAGGAGCATGATTATATGTTTTAATGTTGTTTTAAAAATGAAAAATATCTCTATATTTAATCTGGTAATTGACGTCCATGAAATAAAAAAATTAAGTTGATGATTTAGTTAATTTAAGCATGTTTAAGTGTAGTTTAGTGATTTAAGGTGATAATTATAGATTTTGTTTTTGATTTAGATATTTATTTAATTTATGATGATTTAAGTATGATATTAATGCTTTAAGATGATATTTAGAAGATGTTTAAGTAATTGTTGGAGATAAATTAAAAGTAGTAGATGAACTTGAATATTTAGTGTTTTTTGGTTTCTTTGATTTACCATTTTTGAAGATAAAAGCTTAAGGATTTGAGGATGGATTTTTATGAATCCAATCAGTTTTAAAAGTGATTTTTGAGGTTAAAAAGTGATTAAAATTTAGTGTTTAGAGTTAGAGAATCAGAAAAAATGAATCAAGGGCCAAAACGGCGAACTACACTCGTCGTGGTTAATCGCCGCCACCGAGGTGGTGGCGGCACCACCTGCTGAGGGTGGACGGGTTTGGCAGTGGTGGAGGTGTAGGAGGGTTGCCTTAGTGAGTAGGGCGAGTAGATAGGTTGGTAGGGTGGGTGGTTGATAGGTAGATATAGATATGTATGAAAAATCGACCGATTTGACGTAAAGGTGATGATGAGACATATGTTTTTTCTTTCATGCGAACCAATGCTACTTTTTCAAAATTCGATGTTAAGTGTTAGGTTAGTAGGCTCGGGTTAGGTGACAATGAGATAACGAAGTGTCGTAAAGTGATTTTTCGGGAAACGTGTGATTTTGGAAAGATTTTCTTTAAAAATGATGTAGACAAAGATATTTACGAGATTTTTCGAGACGACGTGTTATTTTTGAATAAGTAGAGAGTTTAAAGTCGATTTATGATTTTATAAATTAAGGATTCGATCAATCAGAAATTTTATCTAAAATGGGTAGTTAGTCGGTTAATTGTTTTTAGGTGATTAATTATGGATTAATTAAATTTGTAATACTTTGACTTTGATTTTTATGTTGACTTTGACTTTGACCATTGACTTTGGTCATATATCGTTTTTTAAAGTTCTTAGATGGAGGGGACACCCTATTTTTTAGGATACTTCACTTTATGGAACGTATTAGATATACTTAGCATAAGAGACTAAATTACTCAATAAGTATATAATTTGTCCTATGTCATTAAGTTGAAGAATTTAATATGTTATGTTAGGTGCGGCGCAATCGGATACGGTTTCATATAATCAATTTCATCACTAGCATTCTATTAAACTTCAAAGGTGGGTAAACTTCGATTTTGTAAGCATGTAAATCTTGTTATACTATATTTGTCAACTCTTTATAATTGCTAAAAGGTGCCTACGGGCTATTCACAAGTTGCCAATGGATGGGGGATGACCCCCGGTGTCGAGAAAAGGCCGAGAGCCATATGTAAGCCGACGGGTGGGGATGACCCCTCGGTGTCGAGAAAGGAGAGCCGTATGTATCTTTGCCAGCGGGTGGGGATACCCTACGGTGTCGAGAAAATGATTTTATTGCATTATGATTGTTTGACCTATATAGAATCGCCACGTTTCCCATCGATTTTCACAACTCACGCATTCAAATGTTTTTACATTTCGGATAACGATGATGAATCGGGAGCCGAGGCGTAGGGCTTTGGCATCGTGGGGCGTTGTTCTATATTTCCCAAATATTTAAAATTACATGTGTTTTAAGTAAACAAATTATGGTGATGTAATATGAATTTATTAATGCGTAACTCTTATCAAACCATTATCACCTTTGTTACTCTTAAGTTTATTTAAGAAATTTTTAAGCCCATATTTTAGTATTTAAATTATTATTTTTTATGCTTCCGCAAACTATTTATAAATACTCAAGTGTACCACAGTGATGTTCCTAATCGAAATGGGTTCGGGGCGTTACACATCCATTGCAATGTTCGGATTCTATGGATCAATTAGATCTAGTTAGGTTTAAAAATTTTATTTTAGATCTGTATAGATTTATGTTCATGTAGGGATTGTAGTTGTTTCTCACTCGTTGTTGTAATCAGTTATAAATTTCTTCTAAACTTAGATTTGTATTTTGAATTCCAAATTAAAATGCATTTTACATGTTTTTTCAATGTTGCAAATATATATCATATTTTGCATTCAACATACTATTAAAATGAATTATGTTTTAAATGCAATTGAATTAAGAGATAGTGCATTCTATTTGCAAAATATCTTGTTATTAAATAAATAACTTTTAATAACATAAAAGAGATATATTATTTTATCAAGCTTATGATACTTTTTTTTTTTATTACAACCGTCAAACCGTCCATCATAGCCTAAAATCGCACTTTTGATTTTACTTAATAAAATCGTGATTTTAAATTATTTTTAGAAAAACCGTATAAGGAAATTCGGTTTGAAATTTGTTGAAAACTCTTTGCAAAATCGCACTATGATCACCCTACCCACAACAGAGCGAGGCCGACATGAGTATCAATTCCGCCCCGTGGATACTCCCACTCTCCGCCTAATATTTTTATTTTTAAATATATTTAATATATATTTTAGAGGAACAAGGTGGAGGTTTGATTACATGTTAATATTTTTTGATCGGTATTAATTAAGTGAGCGGAAGGTTGATGATTCAACACTTTAGCCATAATCCATTCTCGGGCTCAACTCATCCAAACCAAAACTTTGCATTTTATAGCGTTATGACTCATCATTTAAAGCATGCGACAAAACAAACATAATTTACAAGTATAATACTATAAATAAATATAATTTACACTTCAAAATGTCTATACCTTACTCTAAATACAATTTTCAATGTATGCTTTATATATATATATATATATATCGGTGTTTTAAAAATTGGCTTAGGCGTGCGTTAGGCAATCCACAACTCTAATTTGAGACAATTATGTCCGGATCGGTAAAAAATCATTTCAACAAATAGTTTTGTTCTAGGTGCTAGCTACGTACCTAACTGTTACCCAAATATCGCCTCACGGTTTCTGCAATGTTGACGTATATGTGTGTGTCCGAAGCCTAAACAGTGGATTTTATAAAGTGGAGTGGAGCAAGTAAAATATGGGGCATCATTGACCATTCTTTGTGGTACTTTTTTTAGTCATCATTTATTAATTTGTATTGCCAGGAAAGTCTTGTAATGTTGGAAGTTGAACTGTTAACAGTAAGGTTTATTACGTGTACTCCCCACACACACTTGGGTGTGAGAAGTTACTTAGTAAACAAAGTAAAAGACATCATGTGTGTGTGGGTTATATATCTGAAATTCCCCTAACTCGCCATGATTAAGAAAGTCCAACTTCCAAAGATTGTCAGGTGGATTTCCATCAATATTAAAGTTTTTATTTTTTATTTTTGGATTCATTTAAAGAAACACACAAACAAAAAAATCATTAATATTTCAGGAAAAAGGTCAAAAAAATTCATATATTCCAATATTCTAAATTATTGAGATCAATTTGTTAATCAAAATCACAAAGGGCATGATTTAATTCACAAAACATCCACAAAAGCATGTGTCCACAGATCTACCATGATAATCCGAGAAAGAGAAGAGATTAATCTTAATCACGGAAGCGTACCCGAATCTATTAAGGCTTTGAGAATTCTTGATTTTGGTTTGGTCTTCCAAAACAAAGCGATTCGCCTTGAGAGTTTTCTCGCAAGCGTAAGTAAAACGTTTCGCAGAGAGAATACAAAAGTTATATGGCTTAAGAACTATTGTCTTGAGGACCATAAGCGCTTTTGGATAAGTATCCCCTTTATTTTCTATTTGGTCCCTCAACAAATAGAGAATCACCTAATAGTATCTACATATTTAATCACATGACAATTTGATACCATTTTAATTCAAACTTAAAACTTTAGTAGATCACTTTAATTGGATTATACCATAAGACACCTATGCACATTTAATTAACATATGTTAGTCCAAATTAAAATTTCAAAGAATCTCCCACTTGGACTACATATGTCACCAGGAAAATGTGCAATAACCTTATGAGCTCAAACCTTGCGGTCATATAGAAGAGGTATCCCTAACTAATCTCGTCCATTGATTGTGCTAATCAAAGACTAAAGAGGTTTTCACCACTTTATGCGTGAATAAACCCATCAATAATCACGCATACCAAGACAACCAAATGACATAGATCAATCATGGGTGTGTAACATGGAAATTACATGTAATATGATCTAACATGTCTATTTCCAACCGGTCCACCTTATTCCTCATTGGGATCAATCATAACCAAACGTAGAGTGCAATAAACTAACTACTTTATATCCGTACATTAATATCCAAATACACAAAATGTGTCCAAAATAATTTATAGAGCAATAAAATTACGGACTCCCACTAAACCAAAGTATCATGAAATCAGTATTACACTCATACAAGCAGTATGCTCGTGAAAGACCCTGAATATTAATCCCTTAGTAAGCGGATCCGCAATAATTGGGTCTGTCATGATATGCTCTATATATTATCTGACCACTTTGTACCCTTTCCTTCACAACCAGGACATTTATGTCAATGTGATGTGACTTAATAGAGCTTATGTTGTTATTGGAATATAGCACTGCCAAGTTATTGTCACAACACAACCTTTAGTGGTCTTTCTATATTTCCGATAATGCGCAGCCCGGTGACAAAATTTTGCAACCATATTCCATGATTGGATGCCTCATAACATGCTACAAATTTGGTTGTCATGGTAGAAGGTGCTACAAGTGTCGATTAGCACTTCTCCATGAAATGGCTCTCGACCAATAAAAAGATATAACGAAGTGGATCTCCTACTATCTTAGCATCAGCCAAAATCGAGAATCGAATACCCTACACCCTCCAATCAAGTGCGATTTTACGTATGTGAGCATGTAATCATTTATTCTCTGTAAATACCTCATCATTCGTTTGGCTGCTTTCCAGTGATCCATACCAAGGTTACTTAAATGTTTGCCCAACATACCAACAACAAATGTTATATCAGTCTGTCGGAGACTGAGCATACATTAGACTTCCAACGGTGAAGCATAGGGAATCTTCTGCATTTCCTTAATTTCTGAATTTCCTTTAAGACATTGTTCGAGACTAAACTTGTCTCTCTTAGCTATAAGGGTGTCTTCTGGTCTGCAGTTCTGCATGCCAAATTTTTGCAAGAACACCCCGAGAACGATCCCGATGTATCTGAATCCCTAGAACAAAAGAAGCTTCCCCAAGATCTTTCTTCTGAAATTTCTTTGCTAGGAATTTCTTGGTATCACGTAGCAATCCCGAGTCATTAGTGGCAAGCAGAATGTCATCCATATATAGGACTAGAAAAATACACTTACTCCCATCGAACATGTGATACACACAATCACCAACATCATTAGTCTCAAAACCGAACGAGAGTACTACTTGATGAAACTTGTGGTACCATTGACGAGAATCTTGCTTAAGCCCATAGATGGATTTCTTTAATTTGAAAACCATAGACTTTGGGTCTCCGGATACAAAGTTTTCGGTTTGCACCATATATATCATCTCATCAATGTTTTCATTGAGAAACGCCGTGTTTATATCCATCGATGTAATCAAGGTCAAAATGTGCAACTAATACCATAATTATTCTAAAAGAGTCTTGGAAATCGAGAGAAAGTCTCTTTAAAATCAATGTCTTTTTTTAGTAAAGCATTTAGCTACAGACTAGCCTTATATCTTTCCACATTACCCTTCGAATCCCTTTTGGTCTTAAGAATCCATTTGCAACCAATAGGTTTCGACAATCGAAATCGGACAAGATCCCAAACTTGATTGTCTTGCATTGACTTACACTCTTTATTCATGGCATCAATCCATTTATGAGAGTTTGAATCTGCATGGTTTCGAGGAAGTTGATAGGATTATTTTCCAACAATCTATTATTATCCTCATTTTCTTGGAGAAATACTACATAATCTTCCGGAATAGCATTTTTCTTCTCTCTATTGGACCTCTTTAATAGCGGTAGTTCTTGAGGTTGTTGAGTTTGTTCTTCCCGAGTAGTTTCAACTTGAGTGGGGAGTTCTTCAACATTATCCTATTGATGTTCCAGATCTACTTCTTGGCTAATGACAAGAATAGAAACCGAACATCATCGAGGAAAGCGATAGAGGTGTCGAAATCGACTTCTCCTCAAAGGTAATGTCTCTAACTTATTTCTCCCCCATACTCAATATCCTCAAAGAATATCACATTCCCATCTCAAAAATAGACCTTCTAATGGGATCATAAAACATAAAACCCCTTGATTTTTCTTAGTAACCAATAAAGTAGTTGCTAACTGTTTTGGAGTCCAATTTCTTTTCATTTGGCCTATAAGGCCTAGTCTCAGTTGGACATCCCCATATGTGAAAGTGGTTAGACTCGGCTTTCGCCGATCCAAAGCTCAAAAGGTATTTTAGTGGTTGCTTTAGTTAGTACCGATTGAGAATATAAGTTGCGGTCATTAGTGCATCTCCAGAGTGATTAAGTAAAGAGGAATGATTAATCATACTCCTCACAATATCTTTAAAGTCATGTTTTCTCTTTCATCAACACCATTCATGCTATGCATCCCCAAAGGTGTATTGTGGGAGATTCCACATTCCTCTAGAAATATAGAAGAAAGGGACGTTGTTCTCCGAACCATCATATCTCTGTTGTAATACTCACCTTCATGGTGGATATGGCGGCATTAATTCTCTTGTCGAGTTGATTCTCAACTTGACCTTAAAAACTTAAATATGTCCGGTGTCTCGATTTTTCATGAATTAGATTTAAGTACCCATATCGTGAGCAATTGTCATGAATGATACAAAATATTATTGACCATTCCAAGAAGCCTTAGGGAATGGCCCACAAATATCTGTATGTATCAATTCTAAGACGTATGTAGTTTTCTTTGGCACCTAATCTCTTTATTTTGGTTTGTTTTTCTTTAATACACTCAACACAAACATCAAGATCTCGAAAAGTCAAGTGTATCGAAATACCTTCCCGACAAAAGTCTCTCGGTCGGTTTTTGAGATATAACCTAAATGTTTGTGCCATAATTTAGCCGAATGTTTTTTATTTAATTTTCACTTAGTACCTCTTAATTTAACATGTAGGGATTCATTATACGAAATAATAACATAGCATATATAGATTGTCAAAAGCACTTAACGAACGATCTTGAAAATATTGGAATTTAATGAAAGACTAAACCGACAATTTCCAAATGAACAAGCAAAACCGTATTTGTCCAATAAGGAAATAGAAACCAAATTCCATCTAAATGACGTTACAACAAAAGTGTCTTTCAAATCCAAAAAAACCAGTTCGATAACAACCTAAAATGCTTATTGCCTCCACTTCTACCGACTTGCCATCACCCACAAAGACGTATCTTTCACCATCTGTTGGCTTTGGTAGCTCAGCAACCCCGCATTGAAACACTTATGTGAGTAGTAGCACTTAAACTAACCACCAAGAGTTTCCGTGTATTGAAGCTAAATTAACTTCAGAATAGATCAAATCAAGAAATGTACCTTTCTTCGCACGCCAGGCACGATACTTGGTACAATCCTTTGTTTTTATGTCCAATTTTGCCAAAAAAAATGATCATCCTATCATCCTAAGTTTTACCTTTATGTTTCTTTTGTGTTGGACCCTTATCATTAGCGGAGTTTCTCAACATCGTTATTCTTTTGCCCTTATACTTGGAAATCTTGGCCAATTGAACAATCTCGATTCTTGCTACAACCTTTCTTCCTTTTTTGCAGAAGAAGTGAGCTCATTAAGAGTCCACTTCTCACTTTGACGATTATAATTGCCCTTAAACGACCGATCTGGTGTTGTGGGAGCGATATTAACACGAGAATGCACGAATAAGTCCTCGGACACCTCGAGCTTTAGTTCCTTAACTTTGACACAAGATGAGACAATTCCATGATGTATTCCTTATGTTCCCCTTTCCTTATACTTCAATGAGATCAAATTAGCCGAAGCGCACTTGTCTCGGCCCTATCATTTTTAACAAAATGTTTTTCAATTTCCACATGGTACTCATCGCCATAATAACTTACTCGAAGTTGTGCCTCGAAAGACTTAACGGAATGCCGTGCTTAATGATCATCGACTAACGTGATTTGAGTGTTCCCACTTCTCAAAGTTCCATTTTTTTCAGTAGATCAAAAAGAGATCATGGTTTCAATATTACGCAATTCACCTTTTTTTAAGAATCCTTCAAGAATCATCCTAACAAATCGGAAATAGTTTCCAAAATCTTGATGGATAAACAACAATAGCAACCCAAACGAAATCCGAGAAGATGGGTAGTGTAATTAACAAAATTACCCCAATTTTTAATTCAACAAAGGAACAGAGAATAGCCAATACTTTAAATAGAAGAATCAGTAAAGGTTTTTGAAAAATATTCTCAAACAAAGTTCCAACATACATTACGAAGAAAAAATCATCAAATAGTTAGAAAACCCTAATTACACTTTAACGAAGAATCATATAATTCCTCCCAAATCTCATATAATCATGAATAGAGTGGCTCGATACCACTTGTTAGAAATTGAAATCACAAAGTGCATGCTTTAATTCACAAAAATCACAAAAACATGCATCAATAATTTATACGATCTCACCTTCGATCACATATTTTCTTTGTAGCGCCCTTTCTAGCTTCTTGAGTTTTTATGCGAAAATAGCATTAAAATAAAAGAAATGCTTTAATAGAATGCTTCAAAATACGAAAAATTAAAAATCTTACTTCATTTGAAAACTTTGCAGGAATAAAAATCACTTGTACTAAAAATAAAACAACACTTGACATTTAATAAATTAAAAGTCAAAACATTGAAAATAAAAGAATTCCATTGACATAGGTTCCGAGTCACTGCGCCTGACCATCTCCTTCCTCTTCTCGCATTCTCATCTCGAAAAATATTCAACATACGTGGAATGAGCTAAAGGAGCTCAACAAGTAACCTCATGCATGAATGCATGCCTAATGCAATATCTTTAACTTGTATAACTTAAAAAGACTTTACGTTTTCCTTGCTTAAAACCTTCATTTCATAATGTCTTTCGCATAAAATTTGTCTTTCGTTACCCGAAACATTCTTAGGACGCGAGCTCACTTGGTAACACATTGTTCTAATCAGGGTCGCGATGGGCCTTGTTATTTGGAACCCGTGATTTTGCCGAAGGCCCATTCCATTCGTTTTGTCCAAGGCCCATTTCCATTCATTTTTGCCGAAGGCCCTTTTTCTTGAACATTATCATTACATGGTCGAACGCCGGTCCCCCGTGCCCATTTCCCACTCACCCAAAGATCATAGAACAATGTGCACCCATTTCTTTGAAAAAAATATCATACTTTATGACTTGACTTTACTTAATGTTTGGATGCTAATGAAATGCCATGAACATATGTTAATATGATGCGTGAACCTAAGTGATGCCACTTCAATTGAATACGGACATAAACTTAAGAGCACAAGCATCATAATTAAATCACATTAATTAGCATATTAAAAGTAACCATGACATAAAACATGTAATGAGGATAAACTTACATTGAGATGCTCAACAATACCTTACACTCAATTAGTTAATAAAAAGTACATTTAGTTAATTAGAGATAATCCCTATGTTCAACTAATCATTGAAAATCATACATTCAATTAATCAGGGATAAACATTACGTTCAATTAATCAAGGGAAAACCTTATGTTCAATTAGTTAGGATAAACCCTAGGTTCATTTAGTCAAGGAAAAACCTTACATTCAATTAATCAAGGGAAAACCCACATTCCATTAATTAAGGAAACCCTATATTCAATTAGTCAACGGAAAATGCTATATTCCATACATCTCTTGTTAGCACGCCTACTTCTGAAGTAATATGTTTTCACCTCGTCAGCAACATTATAGAATGACTTGCAGTATATCTATTAAAGAATCTTGCCAACGTTCATATGGATTGGTCCCAAATTGTTGTGTACGGGATTGTACAATTTGGTTATAGAGCATATTCTCTGATTCCCTAACCTACCTTCCCTAATTATGATTTGGATATTATTGATTGTTCTGATCCATATTAGCGTTTAAAGGTCTATATATATGATTGCCATTGTAACAGATCATGGACATAAGAAATATATTGAAAATAGCTATTAAGCATAATGTTATCCAGTTCAATCATCTCTCATTCGATTTCTCTTTTCTTTTATCTCTTAAATTTTAACTATATAACAAACACACGCTAATCAATGTTACAATTATTATGTATGTGCATAATTGTTGACATTAAGCATAAACGAAGAATTGATATAGATCCATGTGATATAAAAGCGGAAAACATGCAATCAACATAAAACTTAAGCATCAATAACTTAAACCCTAATTCTACATGACAACTAGAGAGATTACTTGCCTGATTAACTTATGGGGTAATAAAAATTTTTGAGACCTCTATCGAATCAATCGCGTTTCATCTCGTTCTCTTTTCTTCTCTTTTTCTTTCTCTGCATTCTCTCTCTGCGTGCGTGCGTGCGTTTCTTTAGGGTTTTCTCGGTGTGTTCAGTATGTGTATTTTATGTGTTTTATATCGTGTGTTTTAACCTACTTTAATTGGGCCAGGTTCAGGTACATGGGCCTATAATCAACTTACTAATAATGTGGGCCTGATTTAATACTCTATACTAATTAAAAGTCCCTTTATTCATATAAGGCCCAAATAAAGTAAAATTGCCTTGGGTCCAAATGTGGGTACATTCGCATTTTTAAAGGCTTTTAGGGGTCCAATTGTTATGAAATTTGAACCTTGGGTCCAAAATATAATTATGTTATAGTTAAGTTAGTATTTCCAGGTGCATGGGCTGCATAAATCCTGGAAATTTCATTTGGGTCCTCAAGTTTAGTATTTTACACATTAGTCCCTCAATTTTAGTAAAATTGTTTTCCAAGCCCTAACCACTTGGATTTTTGGAACACTTTAAATATATGTAATTCCCAGTACCTTAAGAGTAAAAATTTCAAATTTTAAAGTTAAGGTCTGGTACAGTTTCAAAAATTGCAAAGTAGCCCTTAAACTTTCAAAATTTTACAATCTAGTCCTTGGGCTTTTAAAGGTTGATTTTATTTATCTTAAAACTCTTAAAACTTTATTAAAATGTCCAAAAGTCATTTTTGAACCTGAGTACAGTCCCAAAAATCGAAATTTGCAGAGGGGTCCTTTAACTTTCATTTTCTTGCAATTTAGTCCACCAACTTTCCATTTTTACATTTTTAAGTCCAAAATTGAAATTTAATCAATTATGCTCAACTTTTCCAGGTTATAAGTCATCCAAAACATATATTTTAAAGATCATACATATGCATGTCCAATACATACAAGAATTCATCAATTAAAACATTAAAGTGTACATGCATGTACCTAAAAATTCAATAAATAATAATTTTGAGCAACTCTTGAGAATTTTCATGATTTGATATATAAAATTGACATGCAATACATAATTATATATATCTCAAGGCTCATGATTAAAGTTCTACATGCATTTAATCAAAACACCTAAAAGTTGGAAAATATTTTTCCACCCACCTTAAATTTGGAAATTGTGAAATAAAGGATAATTTCACAATTCTTTGGATGAGGCTTCTTAGGTCAGCCCCTAAGTCAAGAAAATATCAAAATTTGGAGTTAGAAAAATGAGAGAAAAAATTAAGGAGAAAAGAAGGAAATAAGGAAATGAAAATGACTACACTTTACCTCTTGTGTAGTAGATGTTTGGAGACTAGTTGAAGCTCAAAATTGGAAATTTTGGCTCAACTCCAAAATCTCCTAAGGTCAGCCCCTATTTCTCAAAAATGAAAAAGGGGTGTTAAAATTTGAAAAAAATAGGAAATAGGAAAGAAAGAAGGGTCAAGTACACAATTCTTACCTTGTAGTCTAATTTCTACTATTTTTCTTCTTCAGTTTCGAGGTCCTTCTTCAAAATGTTGACAAGCTCTAATCTTTAAGGTCTTCTAAATGTACCTCCAAACCAAATTCAAACTTAAGTTAAGAAGGTGGAAGAGATGAACAATGTGATATCAAAAAAAAATGGATTGAAGCTAAAATTTCTTACCTTGTATGATGATGGTTCGATTTTTATGAAGAATAGGGAGGAAAATGTTGAAAATTTTTCTAAGTATAGAAGAAGAAGAAGAAAATGAAAGGAAGAAATAGAGAAGTTGGGAGTTTTTAGAGAGAGAAGGAGGAGGATTTTTGCTAGAGAGTAAATGTGTTAGATGAAAATGAGATGAATTTTTGACAAAATTTGGCCATATGGCCGTCCACTTCATGGAGAGAGGGAGAGGATTTTGTTCAAATTGTGTCTTGTAATTTGTCTCTTGCATGGAGACAAAATTCAAGTCAAAGTATGTGTCAAATTGGAATGTTGAGGGGAATAAGAAGAATGTTGGGAAGAATGGAATAAGTTGGGAAAAAATAGTAATAAAGAATTGGTGTATAAGATGATGTGTATAGTGTTTGAATTAATGATATAATTGTACACAAGATGACTAATATATGGTGTAGGTGTACAAGAGTTGGATGATATTTTTTTTTAAAAATACCACCGCGTCGGCCCACTATGAGGGCAATATGGTAATTTCATTTTTTTCTCCCAAATTTGATGATAATAGATGAAATATATCAATCTCCAAAATAATTAGTGATTTCCTTGATCACTTGTAAGTCTCATGACCACTTAATCTAAATCAAAATCTTAATTCAATAAGGTAAAAGTCTCTAAAATAAATAGTATCTTAAAATTCTTAGGTGACTAATAAATACAAAAATAGCAATAATGATCAATCAAGTGATCATAAATGAGAATAGAATTAAATAAGATCATGATCACAAGTAATTAAATAAAATGAAATAAAATACAAAATGTATATATATTATCAATAATTACCCGTCAAAATGACGCGGTAAAATAGTCGATCAAAAGTATAAACGGCAATAAGGATCAATTAATAGCTCGGAAAAATCGGGCTTCACAGATGAGGCCATTAGATTGAGGCTTTTCTCGTTTTTAAAGGGATAAGGCCAGGCAAAGTGGCTACAGACGTTCGCCACTGGGAGTATTACGAGTTGGGATGATCGACTCCAAAATTCTTAGCAAAATTTTTTCCTCCCAAAGAAGACACTCCAAATAAAGAGCGAGATAGCCGGTTCAACAGATTGATTTTGAGTCGTTATACGAAGCTTGGGAGCGATTTAAAGATCATTGCGGAGATGCCCACAAAGATGGTTATGCAGACCGGCAGCAGGTTGAAGATTTCTACAATGGGTGAATGGGCATACGAGGACGATCTAGATCTTTGTATCGTGGAGGTACATTGATGGCTAAAACACCGACCGAGGCCTTACTTACTTGAAGAAATATCCACAAACAAAGCTATCAATGGCCCTCCGAGAGATCAAAGATTCATTGGGGTGTTCTTGAGTTGATCTGATGTCGGCTTTGGCGGCCAAATCTCGAGTCGACAAAGCAATTGGCAATCATGAATACGGCAACACACCACATCAAGCCGCGCTCCCACCCGTAGTCGTTCACGCACTGCCACTCACGAGGCCGAGGAGATGCTCGGCTCATTCATCGGAGAGACCAGGAATCGAATGAATAGGAGTGAGGCGCAGATTGATGGTCCGAATACTAAGATAAGCACAATGGAGACGATATTAGGTCGATCGAGACACAAATGAGTCGTTGGCTACAGTAGTGAATTCATTATGCGAAGGAAAAGTTCCCAAGTGATACGAGAGGTTAATCCGAGAGAGCACTCGCAATGCAATTTACGCGAAACGAAGCAAAAATTCACCGACTGCTCCCGAAGAATCACCTATTTATGCGAAACCGTGGAATCCAAGAAAATGAAGTTGGAAGAGTTTGAAAGCTATCCGATTGCAGAGAGTGTAGTGCAATAGTCCGCAGTAAACTACCTCGAGAAAATGAAGGATCCGGGAGTTTTAATATTCCTTGTACTATCGAGGGGTTTTCTTTGAGAAACCACTTTGTGATCTTGGGTCCAGTGTGAATCGATATCTCTTGGCGATGTGACGAAGTTTGGGCTCGGGAGGTGAAGCCATCCAATATCACTTTGCGTTTCTTTTGATCGATCCATCGCCTATCCGTGGGGAATTATTGAAGATGTATTGGTAAGAATTAATAAATTTATTTTTCCTGTGGATTTTGTAGTGTTGGACGCGAACGAGGAGAAGAAAATACCTATCATCTTTGGGCGACCATTTTTAGCTACAAAGACGGGCTTTGATCGATGTAGAAGCGGGGATCTAACTCTGCGGGCAAATCAGGAGAAAGTTGTATTCACCATCCATCCAGCCAACAAGCTAAAATCTGACATAAATAATGGTAAGCAGATGGTTGGGGATATAGCTCAAGACATTGGAGGTTGGGAAGTTTCTAAGGAGAATATGGATAACATGCGTATTGGAGCCCCAACTTGAGGATAATCGACATACCTCGGTCAAGATCAGTAAACTTAGCGCTTCGGGAGACAACTCAAGCCCTTTTTATTGCTTTCTTAGTTTTAATTTAGTTTAGTAGTTCTTTTTGTTTTTCTGAATTTCTTGCATTGTTAGGGTAGTAAGTTGCATCATACCCACCCCTTTTATTTGTGCAAATCCCACATATCCCACTCCATCCTCACAAAGGAGCATTATGACACCACACACACCATCTTCATCTCATTCACTCATTATTTGGTAAGTTTGCAACTTTCCAAACCCCACCCCATTTTCCCCATCTTTTGATTGTTGTGTGGTTGGATTGTAGTAGTCTAGGATAATTGTTGTTGATTTGTGGATTGTGGATTGGTTGCTCATGCTAGACTTAGGCTTGGTGCTGATTTTTGGGATTGAATTGAGTTATCCATTGCATTCACTACCTTTGCCCAAATTCATGCATATGGCGTGTTTGATAAAATGCCCCAATGATAGTTTCAAATTGTTTAGTGCTATCTTGTATTTTTATGCTTATCTTTTGACATGGCATTATATTTTCTACTTGGGTGCATTATGCATGGGCTTTGATTTTCGATTTCTCACCCATAACCGAATTCCTGGTTCCACGAGTTTTGTTTTCTTGTCTACCTTTCTAGGTTGCAAAAATGCGAAACCAACGAGGGACCCGGACTAAGCGAATGGGAAGAACATGACCACACCTCGGAGGCATACAACACCCGCGGGCTTGTGCACTAGGATGCATTATGAGCTTATACGAGACACCTCCTACACGTAGTAGTACCACATGACTTAAGGATCCTTCGCTCCTCGGCTACCAGGAAAGTCCTTTTCCCACCTCTCCATTAGGAACAATGTCATTTTAAGTTTGGGGGTGCGGTCTATTTTCATTCATCAAGTCGGTCCGGAGTTAAAAAAAGAGTCAGAGTCGAGTCGGGCGTTTGTAAAACTGTGAAACCGCATGACTAAATTAATTTTTTGAATATGAGTTGAGCAGTCAAAAGAGCATGTGTTTGAATCGTGATTTATTCTTCTTTCCATTAATTCCATCTATGTGCTTAACTCTGTTGATTTATTTGGGGTTGAATTATGCAATTGAGTGTTTTCTTTATGATCCCAGGATTCTAGAACTTGTCCGATCACTAGTCGAGGCGAAATCCTAGGTGAAGTAACATTGAGGAAGTGATTTAGGCCATCTTTGAACAAGCGAGCTAAAATGCCTACCTTTGTATTATATTTTCCCTAGTATTCTATTTGAGCCGTATAAACCCGTTTCTTTGGCAACCAATCTAATACCCAGAGCCTAAATGTGAAAATCCTAATTACCCATCACTCATACACACACAAAGTATAGAAAAATGTTAAAGGTTGAGGAGGGTATGATGAGAAAGGGTACGTATTTAATTGAATGAAATTGCTGAGAAAAGAAAATATGAAACCCCATGTATGCAAAATAATAAGTTTGGAGTTAGGAAAAAAAAAGAAAAAAAGAGAAAAAAAAAAAATGAAAAGAGAAAAATCAGTGGATTGAAGGTTCATAAACATTGGGGATGTCAAAAAGCGAAGGGTAGTATTGATTGTTGATTAAAAGTGATAATTGTGTGTTTGGGTGATTTGAGCCACTTAATCCTATATTTCCTACCTTGCCCTAAGCCCACATTACAAGCTTTAAAAGTCCTATTGATCCTTGTGTTACATTAGCCTACATTAATGGAAATTAGTGTGAAAGACAAGCCTATGGAGTCCGGTAAGCATCTCATCTCTATATTCAAAAAGTGGATCATTTTGAAAACACTCGAGTGTGTGAATCTATCTCGGATAATGAAAACGAGGTTAGCATGAACATTCCACCTTCATGATCACATTGTGAAAATACGTGCTTGATTGATAGTGAAACGAAATTTGACGAATGAGTTTGGTTATAAAGTTTTGCAGTTAGTCCGTTTAAGTCAGTTGTCTTTATTTGGTTTCCTTCATGTTTGTCGATTTTTAGAGTCTGTAATTGCTTGAGGACAAGCAAACATCTAAGTTTGGGGTATTTGTTAAGTTGGTTTTATACCAATGTATTGAGTGCTCTAGACTAAGATTTTGCGTTGTTTTAGTATTTTAGTGTTGTTTGAGTCGAGTTTATGTCATTTGTTGTCGTTTGAGAATCGGGACTAATCTTGGAAGCCGAAATTGGTTAAAAATGATGAAAAACGTGTTTGGGAGTTGAAGATCGCATTTTAGAAGCGTTAGAAACACGGAAAAATATCGAGCAAGACAGAGCGCCGCACGCATGAAAGCCCCAGCCCCTTGGCAGTCAAGGGGCTGAAATTCTGAGGTTGATTCATTTGTGGGTCTTCAGCGCCCAGCGGTTACTGAAATTCTGGCCAAATATACAAAGCAGCAGGAGATGTGTGAAGTTGAGCCTGCGGCAAGACAAGACGATGACGTGCAGAAGCGAGCGGAAAGCGGATGGCCGAAATGAGAGCATGATAAGCGGATGATATAAAAGCGGGATAGCGCGCCCAAAACAACAATGTTGAGAACACGGACACTGTATGACAAATAGCTAGTCACAAGGCGTCTTCCGATCTGTGCGATGGGTTGAAATCGGGGCGTTTTATTTTGGGCCATTTTGATGGATTTTCGAGGGTTTCAAGCTTATAAATACAAGAACGCACGTACAAACAGGGGTTGGACATTATTTTGAGCACAACGCAAGGCAAGAGACACGGAGCTAGAGTTCGGGACGACAATTGGAGGCCCTTCTCGTCGGACACAGAGAGAATTCCTTCTCTTTTCTTCTCAATTCTTTCTTTGTTTTTCTTTGTTGATTTTTGAGATGTATAATTATTTCTCCATGAATTTTTGTACATCCATTATGAGCTAAACCAATATTTCTAGGGGATTGATGTAACTTATGTTTGAACCTATGTTTTGATTTCGAGTTTATGAAACTCGCATATTATTTAATCTATTTGTTATTTGATTTGATTGTATCTGGATTATCTCATCAATAATTTAGATTGTTTGGTGTTTTGATTTGACGCTCGAGAGAGGTAATTGAACGTTTGGCCATAGAATAGCACAACTAGGTTTCATAGAATCGAGAGATTTATGAGTCTTTTGAAGCCTATGATAGAATATTCATTGAGCGTATTAGGGTTTAATTTATGATTTTTATAGAGATAACGAAATCGTAAATTAGAACCTAATCACTGGCACTCGAGAGAGGAAGTGATAAACAAAGTAGGAATATTGGCTTATAGATTAATAACTTGTGATTAGTAAACTGGATTGAAAACATAGGGGATAACTAGGTGAAATCAACCCTCTAGAATTCATCTTCTACATGTTTGATAAATTGTCTGAACCAATTCTTAGTTTAATTTTAGTTTTATTTTTAGTTTAAAAACAATTCATCTCTTTTCGATTTCTAGATAGAATTAAGCTATTTTAATTATAGTACTTAGTATAAAATTCGATAACAATCCTGTGGAGACGATAACCCTACTTTCAAAACCTATACTTAAACTTGACACCGTACGCTGCAGTAAGAATTTCGATCGACAAGTAATCAACAATCACAAGAATATGTGATCTTCATGATGGCGAGAACAAGCAGACCCCGATCATCCCTCCCGCTTAGGAGGAGAAACCCGAGAAGTTCATGGGTTTCGACTTCAAAAGGTGGAAGCAAAAATGCACTTTACAAAGTGTATATTGTGCGGTGAAATCCTCCAAAGAGTTGTGGGAATCTTTGGGGAAGAAGACAAAACGAGGATGCGGCAAAGACAAAGAAATTTATGTCGGTGAGTTCTTGGATTTTGTGATGGTTTATTCTAAAAACCGTGATGGAACAAGTGCAAAAGTTCCATTGATCCTACGTGAAATCTCTGTTGAGGGAATGGCACGGAGGCATTCCAGGTGGCTGCGTTGATTGAGAAATTGCCCAAGTTGGAGGGACTTTAAAATATCTCAAGCATAAGCGAAAGGACATGGAACTAGAGGATCGATTGTCAAACTCGGGATTGAGGAAGGCAATAGGAGGATTGACTCTAAGTCCAGGCTTGACCAATGGAGTCAGCGAATTTGATGGAGCATGGCTTGTCAAGCATTGAAGAAAAGACCTAATGATAAAGGCAAGAAACCAAGTGGAAAGTTCCGGGGGGTTTTGCTTCAATTGTGGCAAACGGGCCATATATCGAAGGATTGTCATCAATCGAAGAAAAAGAAAACAAAACAATAGTCAATGTCAATGTGGTTGAGCAAAAGGAACTAACCGAAGCGTTGATGTGTCGGCGGTGGTGTTTGAAGCAATTTGATTAATAACTCGAAAAAGAATGGTTTGTGGATACAGGGTGCCACTTGCCATGTTTGTTACGAAAGAGATGTGTTTTCCTACTACATCCGTCGAGGAAGGAAGCTCTACATGGGGAATCATGCCTCTTCCGATGTTCTTTGGTGTTGGAACGGTGGTGCTAAAGCTTACTTGGGCGGGCGAGGAGTTGAAGTCAAGGATGTGTTGCATGTCCCGGACATCCATAAAAATCTAGTTTCGGGTTCATTCTTTGGTTAACCATGGGGTTTAGACTAGTTTTGAATCGAAAAGTTTGTATTGAGCAAGTTTGGACAATTCCTTGGTAGGGTTATCTAGATAAGGGATTGTTCAAAATGAATGTAATGATTGTATGCCGTTTTGGCGATGTTGAAATGAATAAGAATGAATCTTCTTATGTTTACATTCTTGAGTGCTTTCGATTTATGGCATGTTAGATTAGGACATGTAAATCAATGCTATAAAAAGATTGGTAAATTTGGAATTAATAAATTTTCGTAAGTAAACTCACAAAGAAAATGTGAAGTTTGTGTTGAAGCCAAAATGGCTAAGTTACAGATTTCATTCGGTGGAAAGGAGCACTTCACCTTTAGAATTGATACACACCGATGTGTGTGATCCAAGTTTGTGCAAACTAAAGGTGCTAAAAAGTATTTCATCACGTTTATTGATGATTGCACAAGGTTTTGCTACTTATATTTGTTAAGAAGCAAAGATGAAGCCTTGGAGGCTTTCAAAATTATAAAAATAAAGTTGAGAATCAACTTGGGCCGGATTAAGATAATTCGGAGTGATAGAGATGGCGAATATGGTGCACCGTTTGAAGAGTTATGTACCTAGTGGGAATAATTCATCAAACAATGGCTCCATATTCACCACGATCTAATGGTGTTCTTTGACGCAAAAAACCGAACTATTAAAGATGATGAATGCCATGTTGATTAGTTAGGATTGTCACGAGAATATATGGGGGAGGTTGTGTTAACGCATTTAACCACATATTGAATAAAATCCCACTTAAAGGGAAAGATAAGACTCTTTCGAATTGTGAAAAAATCGTAAGCACTTCTTCTTATAAATATTTTAAAGTGTGGGGTGTTTGGCTAAGGTTGTTATACCTAAACCAAAGCAAGTTAAATCGGTCTAAAATGGTTAATTGTTTTTATTGGTTATGCACTTAACAATAGTGCATATCGATTTATGGTACATAAGTCGGAAAATCCAAAATGAAAGTTGGCACCATAATTGAGTCGAGAATGCTATATTATTTGAAAATAGTTATCCTTGTAACGCAAAGGATAGATGGAAGTCTAAAGAAAAGATCGTATTCGGATGTTCTTGGAGATGTGACTTAGTGTGATCACATCGGAGCATTTGCAAATGTTACTTTAGATGTTCTTGAAAGTGTTCTTCGGATGTTATAACATCGGAAGGACATCACAGTACGACATCATTGTCACATTTGATGAATAGTTAGTTCAACACCGAGTGGTGAATCGAGACGAAGTAAGAGGCTAAGGTGGTTTAGTCATTTGGACTGACTTTCTAACATTGATGTTAGATGGAGAGCTAAACTCGATTAAAGAGGCTTTAAGTAGTCTAGATGCTCGCTCTAGCAAAGAAGCAATCAATAGTGAAATCGAGTCCGTTCGCAAAATCATACGTGGGAGTTGGTTGATCTCTCTTTGATGTCATAAACCTTTGGGATGTAAATGGATCCTAAAGAAGAAGTATAAAGCGAGATGGAACTATTGATAAGTATAAAGCATGGCTTGTAGCCAAAGGCTTTAAACAAAAAGAAGGTATGACTTCTTTAACACATATTCTCCGTAACAAGGATTGCGTTTATTCGGGTGCTTCTCGCAATTGTTGCTTTGCACAATTTAGAGATTCATCGGATGGATGTCAATACGGTGTTTACGAATAGAGATAGATCTTTGAAATCTATATGGAACAACAAGAAGGGTTTGTTGCACCCTTGGTCAAGAAAAGAAGGTGTGCAAGATGATAAGATCTTGTATGGTCAAACAGGCTCCAAAACAATGGCATCTTAAGTTTTGACATAATGTTGTCAAATGAGTTTAAAATCAACGAGTGTGAATAATGCGTATATGTCAAAAGGACATTGGAAGTATTTGTCATAGTTTGTCTATACGTAGACAATTTGTTAATCATGAAAGCGAGTAGTCATGATACTATCATGGACCACGAAAAAGAATGTTAAAGAGAAACTTTGACATAAAGGATATGGGACTGGCGATGTGATCCTGGGGATAAAATCGTGAGAACTCATGATGGAATTATCTTGTCACAATCCCACTATGTGGAGAGAGTGCTCAAGAAATTCAATGCTTGACAGATTCACCGTCAAAGACGCCCGTTGATTTATGTGTAAACGGTTGCTAATGAAGCGAGAACCAGTGGCTCGGATGGAATACTCACATATTATAGGTAATCGATGTATATTACAAATTGTACACGCGTCGGACTTGGCCTACCTCTGTAAATATGTTGAGTAGGTTCACGAGCAATCCAAGTCATGAGAATTGGAAAACATTAATCAAGGTGTTAAAATACTTGAAGTATACCTTGAGTATGGGCTATACTACTCGAGATATATGTTTTCTTGAAGGGTATATTGATGCTTTGGATTTCTAATTGAAAAGATTCTTATTCCACTAGTGGATACATATTCACTATTGGAGGTGGTGCGATCGTGGACTTCCACGATCGCACCATCCACCATGGAATCAAAGTTTATAGCTTTGGATAAACGGTAAAGAAGCGAGTGGCTTCAAATTTTTGGAAGATATTCCATATTGGAGGAAGCTTGTGCCTTCTGCGGCGATTATTGTGATAGCCAAACGGCTATAGGAAGGGCACAAAGCAATATGTATAGCGGTAAGTCTAGACATATTCGTGGAGACATAATACCGTTAGACAATTGATCTCGAATGGTGTGATGTCAATTGACTACGTAAAAGTCAAAAGACATTTGGCGAGATCCTTTGACAAAAGGATTGAATCGAGATCAATTGAGTAAATTTCTAGAGGAATGGACTTAAAATCTACAAAGTAAAATAACCATCATAGTGGTAACCCAACCATGATGATTTGGAGATCCCAAAACTTGGTTCAATGGGAAAATTAAGCTATGAAGGTTATGTTGTAACACTTGGAAACAATGTTTCAACCCATTCCTAGAAGCAATGCCAAGTGTTGAAACACCGCAAGTTGTGGTGAGGCTAAGTCATTTGACTTTTAATGATTCCTACACTCGTTGAGGTTGAGTATGGCAGGATACTCGGATAGGAGATCACCTATGTAAGTGAGAAGTGAGTCGGTACTTCAAAGTAACACTTATGAATCCAAAGTGGTGTCCATGGCGAGAAACGGACACAAAATATGAGAACATGAGGTGTTGAGACCTTTTCGTATTAATTTTATTGTCTTGGTATACACCGTGGAGGAATAGTTCAGTATTACGTCCACTGGCCGCCAAATGTACACGATAGTATTAACTATGGATGGTTCAAAGCCACAAGCTACCTATCCCGATGCAAAGATATTATCTCTTGAGGACTTGTTTGCGTGTCCGCATTCATGTATGCATCAATTTTCACTCGTGGGGATTGTTGGAAATTTGGGTTTGAGAAAGTGGGCGTCGTCTCCGGCTTTGACCAAATTTTCGGTGGCAAGAATTTAATTTTGGAGGAATTAAATTATATATTATTGATCTACTTTTCGAGTAGATGTTCGTAATATTTTGTATTTCTCAAAACCAAATTTCGGTGAATGGGAAATTAATACACGAAGTTGGCCACGTAAATGGGCATTATGTAAAGGGAGTTAAAAGGATTTTTCTTCATCCCACATAGAAAGTAAAGTTTATCCTAGTTTATAAACTGAAGATGTTATTAGTTGGATATACTATAACATAAGTGGATGATCACAAGTAGGCCACACGCGCCGTCGCTGCCGGCCGGCCCCAGGCGTGGACGTGGGCGTAGCCTGGGACGGCCCACCCTATTGGGCTTCGGGTCCTGGTTCACTATACTTTTGTCACTTGAAAATGGGCTCGCCCGATTCAAGTGATTGTTAGGTGTTGAGCCTAGATGAACCTCGAACATCATTGCAGTGTCCAGATTCATAGTTGACTATTGGGGTGTGTAACTCCTCAAATAGTAGGTTGTAACCCCAGGATTGTGGTCATCAATGTGTTTTGTAACACTACATTTATGGAAGGTTAATGCCCATTAACTTACCATGTTTAATTCCCTCATGGTGGATTTTTGTTGCTTTTATATAGCTGGTTTCAGTGCAGTGTTCAACATAGAAAAATAGCATACTCTCTGCATATTTCAAAGGTGTCGTCGAAAGTGTCGTAATATTTCGTATCACATTTTCAACAACATTTCATTCTGCATTCGAGTCCAGCAGCTATAGTTCTCGCCTCCTCTAAGTTCGAAATGTCTTTTGTGTCAGTGGTCTTAATGTACAGAGAGGAGGTTAAGCCATTTTATCTTTGGGGACATTACGGCATACCGCGAGCACTAGCCGGGACGTATTTGTCTTGCGGATAGAGTTCTGCTCGACTCGACTTTCTGTTGTTTCAAGTTGTAATAGTCAGATTTTCATTTCTTTATAATTTTTCATTTTTTGTTTGTAAAACCATTGTTGAAGACTCCCGTTGTAATCACTTTATAATCAACATTTTTTTCTTAACAATCAAATTTTTACAAATTTTTTTTTTTTTTTGAAGTGAAACAAATTAGTACCTAACAATATGAAGTAGGTCCATTAATTTAAAAAAAAAAAAACTAAATATGATCAATTTTCTCCATACTTTTCCTCGTATCATTTCCCTAGACACCGTTGACTGCGAACTAAAACTAAATGAATATTTTTGATGGGTATATATAATGTGGATGCAGACGCCATGTCCGAAAAATAATCGGTAAACTTTAAAAAAGGAAAAAAGAAAAAAAAAAAAAGGACGATTTCAGACAAAGTTGGTAGGTGGGAAATTTTATAAATAAAAAAAAATTCCAGAGGCATTTAAAATTTTAAACCTACCATTCAAGCTTTCATACTTGAACCAAACCATATTGGGTGGGGTTGGTGGACTGAGGAGGATTGATTGGCTGCGGGTTGCACTCCCAAGACCAAAAAACGAAATTCTGGACATTAAAATTTTTGTGTGAAAAAGTCTACCAGTGCAAATACTGCTAAATTATGGCCTTTGCTTATTTGAGTTAATTTTGGTTTTTTAGTTTTAATTTGGTTTTCTTGTCCCTTAATTTTTTGAGGCGGCAATTCAAGTCTGGTTCGGGTTCAGGGTTCGGGATTGAGACACGAACCTCGAAAACAAATTGGTAACTCGGTTTCACATGTTTTAATTAATAGAACTTTATGGATCAACTTGAACTTGACCTATTTATTCACGCAGAACGGGAACCCGTCTCAATTGACTTATGTATGGATTGTACGGGTTCATTCTTGACTTGAAAATATTATATACATACACTAGACAATTTTCTAAAATTCAATAATCATACTAATAACCTATTGAATAAATTAAAAATACCATAAAAACACACACATACACACACACAAAATAAATAGCAACACAAACAAGTCAAAATGTGTTAATCATCATGTCATTTCAGGTTGATACGAACCCAATCTACTTATTATTTGTGTCAGGACGCGGTGATTGATCAATTCACCAAGACTAAACTCTAACTCGCTTATTACGTGTTAGGTTTGTTTCCATTTTCGTGTCGTATCATAAATTGACACCCTACTTATTTTCATAAATGTATGTTAATTATATATAAATTAATTATATGTAATTAGGGTACGCAAATGAACCAAGCTCGTGAGCTATTCTGAGCTTCGATTCAATAAAAGCTTGTTCGAGTTCGTTTAATGAGGCTCGTTAAAATAAAACGAACCAAACTCAAACTTAGAGATATTCGGTTCGTTAGCTCGTGAACAAGCTTGTTAGTAAGCTCGTGAATAAGCTCGATAGTAAGCTCGTATAAATTAAACTAATAATTTGATTTTAATTTTAATTTTTCATATTTTTATTTAAGATAATATAAAAATACTTCAATAAAATTATTTTTTGAATAAAATTATAAGTTTTAATAAATATATTATGAATTTTAAATATAAACAATTTTATTTTTGTAATAAATTAAAGATATTTTAATTTTTAATTAATATTTACTAAGCTCGTTTAGGCTCGATAAGGCTCGAAAAAGTTCGTGAGCCATCAACATGTTCGATGAATTGCGGCTCGAGTTCGACTCGATAATAAACGAGCCAAACTCAAATACTCAAAAGCCTCTGGTTCGATTCGGTTCAATTGCGGCTTTATATGTAAATCATGTATTTTTAGATATAATGTATTTGCGGGCGTAGAATAGATATAGAAGATTCCAAATATCTAGGTGCCCAAAATTCCTAAAATATGCATTCCAATATTTCCTTAAAAATCCATTATGTCTAATTTATATAATTGTATTTATAATTGAATTGGTGACTAGAGATCGCAAAATGCACTGCATCCGACGGAAAACCACCCACCTCTATTATGTCAATGAGGAGCCCGTCCCCGCTTTATATATACTAAGTATATTTTATATTATATATATAAAAATATTATTTGTAAAAAATTTATCATGTAGTATTCAATTTTAGTATATTTGATGATAATTTCTAAAAATGTTAACAGATATAACACAAAGTTTAACAAAATATGTATATGTTTTGTTAAACTATATAAATTGAGAATTAAAAATATTATCTAAATTACAAAAAATGCAAATAGAGATCCCCACTCCTACTCCTGGCCCTGATTCATCCCGCCTCGATCTTGGCCCGATCATTCCCAGGTCGTGGACAATGCCAAAACTTGGCACTCCCACCCCGTTGCCACTTTATTGGTGACCAATCACTCGATCAAACTTGTTCAATTCCCACTAGTTTCACTCCCCTCAAAAAAAAAAAAAAAGGAAAAAAAAAACCTTGTACTAAAAAAAAAAAAAATTGGTTGGGCGAGGGGAACCAATATTTGTTTGAATTGGAATGGATTTTGGATTTATTAAAGCTTATTAATTCCCAATTAAACTGACCGTTGGATCGGGTTCTAAAGACTTGGAAATTTATTCCATGTTGATGGTGGTCGATTCTATTTATGTTGTAATGAAGTTTTTCAATTCGGAGACCTTAACAATTGAAGCAACATATACTCTTTTCGTCCACTAAAATAGGCCAACTTTTATTTCTCATCCATCTCATATTATAGGCTTGTTTCATCATTAAGAATAGTAACTACATAATAATATAGACTAAACTCCCTATGATTCAATTCACTTTCAGACAATAATAATATACTCTCATTTAATCTGTGCAAAATAAGAAGAATATGAAAAAAATTATGATCTCAATCGTATTTATTATATTTTTAATATGTGTGAAATATTACTACTTGTCGTCTATTGGGACGAAAGAGTATTAAATGTTTTGAATGTCTTCAACATGTGTTAATATTTCCCCAAGAACACAATTATTCACAAAACAAGTTTGTCACGAGCGTGCGGCAAGAATGCTTAAGTAGTTATTGGATCCCCTTTGACCAAAAAAAAAAAAAAAATTAGGGAACAGAGAGTGTCAATCATAAAATTTCTACATCAAATTTGGAAACATAGCTATAAATATGGACCACGTTAAACATTTCTAACATTGTAGAGCATGATTTGTCATTTCGTAATTATGAAAGGACTGGAGATCAAGTTGATGTCCTTTACATTTTCAACCCAAACAAGATTTTCAGAACCTCCAAATGTATTTTACTCACCACCTACCTCAAAATCAATCAATTATGACAGCATTAATTTGGACCTCCTAAATTGGACTAAAGAACATAGTATAAATGTTTACATGGGGAAACATGAAGTAGGAAGAGGACCTTAACTGTGAGAGAGAGAGAGAGAGAGAGAGAGAGAGAGAGAGAGAGAGAGAGGATAATTTATTCATTCACAATTATTTAATTATAAACAATAGATATTGCACTACCAAACTTCAGTATGATCGAATACTATTATATTATAGATTCATAATGTTATATTCAGTCCATACAAAATTATTGAGACAAATAAATTAAATATGTCGAGGTTACATTTATTTTTTATTTTAACTATTGTTATTTTCCCTCTAGCTTTGGACAATTTGTGCGTGCCAAAGAGACGTAAAAATAATATTACTAACTGTTGGAATTGGTTTAAAGAAATAGTTTTGACCCGATTATTATTTAAGTGGGTTCATTTATTCGATGTATGAAAAAATGAGATAAATGTCATCTACGTAAGGTAGATGAGTTTAGCATTTTGAATTTCTCAAAACCAATGTCGGTGAATGAGAAATAAATCATGAAATTGACACTTAAAATCGTTGTATATGGAATAAAAAATGGTGAGAATGTGGAAAGTCATATCTCATTAGAAACATATTAAATATTGATTAGTTAATAAAGAGTTTAACCACTAATAAGGAATGTCATGTGGAACTCCTATGCAGACACTCTAGTGGACAAAGTCAACTTTGACTAGCCTCGCTAGCCAAAAACACCGAGATGGTGCGGAGCGGTCAAACGAGCAAGTAAGGGAGCCGGGCTTCGCTTAAGACGTCGCATTGAGCGCTTTTGAGTCGCACTTTGCACTTTCGCACCACAATCGAGTGATCACGTAGTGCGTCGTGATCTGGTTGATCCAACCAGGGTCGCACCACCCAATCTGAAAATGCATATGAGGCTCTATAAAAAGCAGTCCCATAATTCATTTTGGATAAGAAAAAAATTCAAAATTTCTTCAAAGCATTATGCATAATGTCTTGAGAGTTCAAAACACTATAAAGTAGAAAAAAAATTCAAAACTTCTTCTAAAGATTCTCGCATAAGTCTTGAGAGTTCAAATTTTATAAAGTTGAATGTCTTGTGATTTGTAGTGTTCTTATCACAAGATGTAAGTCGTTGTATCTTGGGGAGGCGATTGATAGTTTAAGATTAACACCGTGAGCGGGGCAATTTGTCTTAAAGACAAAGAGTCCAACTCTTTTTCGACTTTCATCTTTATTCTCCGCTGCTTTCGTTTTTTTGACCATTCGATATACACCATCCAGTTTTTCCCAACACTAATGTGTAAGGAAATTCATTAACCATGTTCTTGTGTTTTTTTAATTTGATATGTATTAATTATTAGATTCATTGAAATGAATTACATATTTGTTTGATACTCTCCTATTTAAAATAAGTGTCTTTTTGGAAAAAATACACACATACTAAGGATTGTGTTAAATACCAAACATTCCCTTAATTAATCATAAATATTACTTTGTAACAAACAAATTTATGCATTAGTGTTAGTTGGAAAACAATAAATTTAAGGGTAATTTGAGAAAATATTTTTCTCAATTAGCCTTGAAAATGTGAAAAAGACATTCTTTTTGAAGATTTTTTCATGTGCAAAAAGAGTACTTATTGTGAATAAGAGGAGCATTTTTTTTAATTATGAGCTATAATTTAAAAAAATAATAATAAACTAGCTAATGATACACTGATATATATATATATATATATATGTAATTTATATAATATTACTCTCTTTTGAAATATATATATATATATATATATATGATTTGTTCAAATGAGACCACCCTCCCAGGTGAGGCATAATGTGGACTCATCTTACCTATTGATTTTAAAAAATGAAGGGATGTGATTAATTCATTTTTTTAATTATTTCCTAATTTTCACTGATTTTAAGGTAAAATTGTAATTTTGTAATTCAAATTAGTGGTCCCCAAATGATTTTTATAAATTTGAAATTGACTACTTAGAATTTTGTGGCGGAATTTAAGGAACTTAACATTTTCTTTCCAAATATTTTTATTTTACAACATAATTAGGGTTCTTCTACTACATAATTAGACATCAAAAATGCATATTTAGTTATTTTGTTGGCACTATTTTAGTTATACTAATCGCATAAATAGGTCAATATAATGTATATTTAGTTATAAAAATGGGATATTCTTTTGGAAATTATAAAAATGAGATGTTACATAATGTACTACATATTTAGTTATTCCACAACGATAGATAGTTTTAGATAATACATAGTTAGTTGATTTTGTTGCGTAGTTTATGGCGTCTTGCATAGTTGGATATATTGTACTACATATTAGTTTTTTTTGCGCATAGATAGTTTTGGATAATGCATATTTAGATGAGTTTTGTTGCGTATTTAGTTTTCAAACTCCTTTCATTCGTTATTTCTCCGTAAATATTGCAAATTTTTCTTGTTTTTCTGTAATTTTTCGAGTTCTTGAGTTTTTCATTTGCGTTAATGGATGAAAGAGAGAGAGAGAGAGAGAGAGAGAGAGAGAAGGCGTGAGATTGAAGTGGGAAATGAGTGAGAGAGAAGACGTGAGATTGGGAAATTGGGAGATGAGTGAGAGAGAAAAGAGATTTGATTAATTTTATAAGCTAAGCTTTGTTATGTTATTTTCCTATTACCCTTATATTGATTAAATTAATATTTTAATATATTTTTTTATTAAATCATACCCATTGATTAATAGTGGGGGATGATTGAGATTAATCTATAATCGCATGGTCTCACTTGGTCCACATATATTATGCTACTCTTTCTGTAATAAACTAACAGAAATTATGACTGTGCGCAAACTATCTTATCCTATTTTTATTTATTACTTTATTTGTAGTGCACAAATTGAATATTAATCTGGGAAAAAAACGTAACAAAAACACAATAAAATGTCTTTGGCAATAGTTTATAGATTTATTAATTGCATATTTATTTGTATATATGATGTTGCACCATAAGCAGCTTGCCATTAAAACCACGTGGGACTGGGAAAGGGTAGGTGAAATTTATGGCAGCTTGAAAAAGCCAAACGTAGTCTATCTATTCATCAAGAATAAAATAAAATAAAGTATATATTATTCAACAATAATAATAATGACAATAATAACATATTCAATATAAAATAGGGATAATTACAAAAAAGTACCCCTGAGGTTTGACCTAATTCTGGCTTAAAAACCCAAATTAACTTTAAAACAAAAATACCCCAAAGTTTGATTTAGTGTTAAAATTAAGGGTAATACGCAATGATTTTACAAATATGAAGGAGATTTTGAAATATATTTCAAACCTCGAGAAGTCTTTTTGTAAGTTTTAAAGTTAGTTTGAGTTTTTTGTAATTATGTCAAACTTTAGGTACTTTTTGTAATTATCCCTATAAAATAAGATAAATTAATTGAAGTGTAATTTTAATATGAAATTAAATTTTGTCATCAGATCATCATTAATTAAAGTCCGTTAATTCTCCCACTACTACTACCGATGAGATATTTTATTTCAAAATGATGGTTAGTTCATTCCCCATTTAGATGATTGTTATGTATATTTTTTTCTTGACAATTATCAATTGCTTTATAAAAATTAACAATATAATTAATATGGTAATTAGTTCTTAATCATGATTTTAAAATAAAAAACTAATACTATTTTTTTACAAGAAAAATCATTTCATCACTTGAGCAATATCGATAGAAGACAAAAATAAAATCATTAAAAACCACAGATTAACTATGAAAAAATTAACTTGTAACATCTAGATGAATAATGAAAATTGGGTTAAAAAGCGTTAAAGCCTAATTTTGAAAACTACATATTCTTAGAATGCATATCAGTTCGGATATACAACTTATTGAAAGCCATGTCTGTTTTGTTATATTATGGATCGAAACCGTTGTTGAAATCACGAGGAAAAACGTTGTCAGAGGCGGCGACAAACTAAACGGTCGGGGCGATAAAATCATAAACAAGAAAATAAAACAAATAATCATAAAAAGAAAATAAAATAAATAATCAGGATTTATGTGGAAAAAACCACTTATTTAGAAACTAAATTAATAAAAAAATGCAAATAAAATGATTTCATGTCAAAAATTGTCAAAAATCACCTCTTAACAAAGAAAGAAAATTTAAGAGCAACCGATAAAAAAAAAAAAGAAAATTTAAGAGCAAAAGTATGGTACGTTGAATTGGTCTATGAAATATCTTATTAGATTCCTACAGGTTACAATTACTATTGATTATTTATTAATTGCAAACTCAAATATCTTTTACATCCTTCAACAAACACCCATAGAAAAACACGCACACACACACTCCATCTAACCACATTTCACCTTTCCAATATATATACACCATCTTCTCCTCCATCCAAATACTCTTAGCTAGCCAAGTAGACTTTTTTCACAGCGAAAGTCAACAATGGCTATCCCTCTCCTCATTCTCTCCTTCCTCACCATTTTCATCGCCTACAAACTCTTCCAGCGCCTCCGTTTCAAGCTTCCGCCGGGCCACGGCCGCTCCCCATCGTCGGAAACCTCTACGACCTAAAAAACCCGTCCTCGTCCGTTGTTTCACCGAGTGGTCTCAAATCTACGGCCCGATCTTCTCCGTCTACTTGGGCTCGCATCTGAGCGTCGTGGTGAACTCAGCCGAGCTAGCTAAGGAAGTTTTTTGAAAGACAACGATCAGCAGTTGGCCAATAGGAACAGGACGCGTCAGATTGCGAAGTTCAGCAAGAATGGGATGGATTTGATTTGGTCGATTATGGGCCCCACTATGTGAAAGTGAGGAAATTGTGTACGCTTGAGCTTTTCTCGATGAAGAGGATTGATGCGCTTAGGCCGATTAGAAGATGAAGTTACTGCCATGGTTGAGTCTATTTTCAAGGATTGTGTTAAGCCTGGTAAAGATTCTTTCTTGTCCTTCTAAAATCTATAGATTCTTGTGTTTTTAATGCATTTCTGTTGATTTGAGAAATTTGACATAATTTTTGATGTGAGTAGCTGTTTTGGATATAAGGGTTGTTTTGTGGTGAAGGATTTAGTTTAAAAATCACAATCCTTTTTGAGCTGAAGATTTTTATTTTCTATTTTTAAGTTTTTGATAAGATTAAAATGGGCTGATCTGCTGAAAAGGAAAGATCTTATTTTTTTCCTTCCTTGAGACTGCTTTTCCTATTAATCAGCATCCTATTTGTGGTGGTGTTTTTCTTGGGGAATTTTAGTTTTCCTTCGTCAAGTTTTTGGTCTAGTTTTGCTTGAAGGGTAAAACTTAAAAACTGTTTTTGAAACTCCGTGAGAATGTTTGCAAAAACTTTTGTTTGTAGAAGAAGTGATTTATGGTATCAGAAGGAAAGTGAGTTAAGAATCAGAAGTTGCGAGTATTGGGTGACGAAAGTCTAAAAGTAGTTATGGGTGACGAAGTCTAAAAGTAGTTATTTGTATGTAAATGTCAATCCAAAAGTAGAATCAGACTCATACTTCTAAAGCCCTTGTTAGATTCTGATTAAATTAAGTAGAATCAGAAGCTGACATTTGCAAACAAAAGAGCCAAGATTTGAGAAGCACTTTCTTTTAGTGATTGCAAACACCCCTGTGTCAAGTTCTTGGAAGCATATTTCTTTGCAGGAGACTGTGGACCTGCAGGATTTAACTTAGTGCTAAGTATGAGATAAGAACTAGATCATAGACATTTTAGTGTAATACTGCTGTCAGAAACTTATTGATTTTAATTTTTTGTTCTGTTTATGGAGCCAAAATCTGAACAACCCTTAGCAGACCTGGAGAAAGCATTTTTCCACCCATAATAACATGAAGTGGGCGAAATTCTAAGTTGTACAAATTGGTTTTTGGAGGATGATGTTTTTTGGAGGATGATGACCACACAAGATGCCTAAATTCCTAGATTTATATATGTGCATGTGAAATTGCAAAAATTGCCTTGATTTTCATCCATTTATTTGCTCTATAGCCATACAGTAGATAAAAATCTGAACTGCTCTGCAGTTTCTTTATTCTTTTCATTATGCAATTTAATATAGGGATAATCACAAAAAAGACCCATGGTTTGGCTAATTACAAAAACCCAGAGATGTTTTAAAATTAGAAAAAAAAAAACCCTCAGGTTTGCTTCCCTCTTAAATTGAGGGGCTAACTGTAAATATTTCTATAACTACCAGGGTTTTTTGGAAATGTTTTTGTTTATGAAGAGGAGAATGTAAGATAGTCAAATCTCTAGGGTTCTTTTGTACTGTTAAAAAATTGGATTTTTGTAATTAGCCGAACCTAATGGGGTTTTCTGTAATATCCCTTTAATGTATATATATCTGTGAACTTAGTTCAAGTGCTAAAGTGTATCTTCATTCATTAATCACCTTGCAGAAAACAAGGGCAAAGCTTTGGTGCTGCCATGCGAATACTTGGGAATGATGGCATTCCTTCACATAACAAGATTGAGTTTTGGGAAGAGATTCATGGACTCAAATGGTGTAATTGATCAACAGGGAGAAGAGTTGAAGGGTATTCTAAACAACGGAATTAAGTTGGGTACCAAGAAGTCCCAGCGGAGTTCCTCCCATGGTTGCGGTTCTTGTTCAAGGCCGAACGAGGCGCTAGCAGGCACGATGCTTTCGTGCGATGAAAGCTTCACCAAGAAAATCATGGAGGAACACACCATCGCACGGAAGAAAACTGGGAATACCAAAAGCCATTTCACGATGCTTTGCTAACTCTTCAGAAGGAATATGACTTGAGTGAGGACACCATTATCGGCCTCCTTTGGGTAAATACAATCAAGAATCTCTACTTGGTTTCTTGTATATATATATATATATTAAGGATAATTACTAACCCCTAGGTTTGGGATGATTACAAAAACACTCCAGGTTTTAGAAAATTACAAAAAAATCCTTAATATTTGATTCCTCTTGCATTTCTCCTTCATAAGCAAAAAAATATTTTAACAACCCTTTACATTTATAGAAATATTACAGTTACCTTTAAATTTAAAACATAAATCAAATCTGAGGGAGTTTTTGTAATGTTGAAACATGTCTAGATTATTTTTGTAAATAGCAAAAACCTCGGTTTTTTTTTTTTTTAATCATCCCCAATCATTAAATAGAACCTTTCATGTAAGGGTTAATTGCAAAATTACCCTTGAGTTTCAGTCTAATTGCAAAAAAAAAACCTAGCTATATTTACAAATACCGCATTGATATTTGTTTCTATTTTACAAATTGCATTAAGCAAATACAAATCTCCAGGGGTCTTCATATATTACCTTAAGAAGATATTTGTTATTGTGAAAGAAAACTGGAGTTTTCTGTAATTAGTTAAAGTCATGGTTCATTTTTGTAATTTACCCTTTCCTATAGTGAAGATCCTGAAGTTGTTCTATTTGACAACATTAATTATTTTTACCAACTTGTGCAGGACATGATCTCAGCCGGCATGGACACCACCACGATCACCGTCCCGAATGGGCTATGGCGAGATGATGCGAAACCCGAGTGCAACAAAAGGTGCAAGAGGAACTTCGACCGTGTCGTCGGTAAAGATCGTGTAATGACCGGACATCCCCAATCTCCCTTACTTGCAATGTGTGACCAAAGAATGTTTCAGAATGCACCCTCCGACACCGCTGATGCTCCCCACAAGGCCAACACGACGTCAAGATCGGGTGATTACGGCGTCCCGAAGGAGCGACAGTGAGCGTCAACGCGTGGGCCATCGCTCGGGACCCAGCTATCTGGAAAAACCCTATCGAGTTCAGACCGAGAGGTTTCCAAGAGGAGGACATCGACATGAAGGGGACCGATTATCGGCTACTTCCGTTCGGTCAGGACGGGCGTATTTGCCCAGTGCACAACTTGCTATCAACTGGTGTCATCCATGTTGGGACACATGGTGCACCACTTTGATTAGCTCCGCCCGGCTGGGGGTTAGGCAGGAAGATATGGACATGATGGAACAACCTGGAGCAGTTGCTTACATGCGAACCCCTCTCCAGGCTGTTCCGGCGTAAGGTTGTCGGCCGACCTGTTCAAGCGTGTGGCTGTTGGAAATGTATGAGTTATTCGACGTTGTATGTGCTACCAGCTCTTTACGGGTGGTGTTTTTGTATTTTTTAACTTCTTGTTACTTATTTTGATCCACTTCTTCCACTATGGTTCTTTTCTTTTGCTTTTGTACTACTACAGGCATTCACTGAAAAGTTTAATTAATCCTGTTGCAAAATATATCCCTTATACGCTTGGAGATTTTATAATATGGCTTTCTCAGTTTTAGATCTTTATTTATTGTACTCAAAAGTATAATTATTGTAGACTTGTTTTTCAGATATTGAATGATTGATGATATAAATGATGTTCTTGAGTTCGTTTTGAGATTTTGATGTGAATGAGGTATTTCATTGCTTTAGTTCCGTTGCATTCGATTGGCTCTAATGTAAGATTTGGAGACAAGTTCATTTTCTAAGTTGGAACATAAAGATGAATTATTATTAATTGTTTTTGAGGAAAAAGCTGAATTATTATTAGGTTGTCTGATTTGAACTTCTTTTATGGGTAATAATTTAGAAAGCTCCAGGCTCCATTAAGGTTCACTAATTACACATCTATATATTCTTGTTTGTCATAGGTACAAGGGTAATTACAAAAACTACCATTGAGGTTTAGGATAATTACAAAAAAACCTTAGAAGTTTCAAAATTACAAAGATACCCAAGATGTTTGATTCTGTCTTAAATTTTAAGGGTTAACTACAATATTTCTATAAATGTAAAGGTAAATTTTTGAAAAAAATTCGAAGGCCAAAATCAAGTCTCAAGATTTTTTTGTAATTTTGAAACTTCATTGGGTTTTTTAATTACCCTAAATCTCAGGGTAATTTTGTAATTATCCTAATTATAAGGATACTTCATCAATTTGTTTTTGACGTTTTTTTGTTTGTGAAGTGAATCTTTTTTAAACTAATTCTCTTTTTGGTGCTAGTTACAATTACAATAGAAAATGGTGCATAGGTAATGGGTTTTTGAAGGTACCTTTAGCTCTTTAAGTCGATGCAAAGATAGTTTGTGTAATTATGTTTGCCTTCGAAATATCGTGCAAACATAATTTTTAAGTGTTTTTACTTTATAAAAAAGTAAGTAGTTGAAACTTGAATGATCGATAGTGTATTATCGTTGGAGATAACATTTTATAATATGCAATCTTTTTGACAATATTATAGATCAAAATGCCTTCAATTGACCAGCATTCAAGAGAGGCTAAAATGTGATTACTAGTAATTTAAGGGGGTGTAATAATAATAATAATAATAATAATAATAATAATAATAATAATAATTATTATTATTATTATTAATATTAATAATTCAATAAATAACCAAATTGTGCAAGAATCATTCTTGACAAATAACTCAGACCCCAGTACAAGTGGTAGCCAGGCCCAGACCCACTCTAAAAAGGTTGCCAGCAGGCTTGTAGGCCTCAATTTTATACTAGACCAATTAAATTAAAATTGCATTGCCAAGAAAATGAGAACTCGTTTGGAGCAAAAGAAAAAGATCAGTATTCAATGTTATTCCTAATCACAAAATTTATAATTTCTCTCCTCTCATGAAACAATTGATTTTGTATATGTAGAGAGAATAACTTTATCTCTCCATTAAATTATGGAAGTGACTATATTTATTTATTTTTCTTTTCAAAATAAGAATAATCGATTGTCTTATTTAATACATCAAAATTTGAAAGCTAGTTAAATATAATGAATAATAAATTAAAGAATACATAAAAAAACTACTATTAAAAGCAAATTAAACATTACATATAAGTCAAAATCGAAGCCAAACGTCTTGTAAGTTGACTACTGGTTTGGAATAGAAAATCCGGATTATCTTTATGGAAATTTAAAATTAAAAGCTTGATAAAATTCAGTAAACACTTTAATATCTTTTTCTAAAAAGAATTCTCATAATTTTCAAAATGAAAAAAAAAAATATGAATATTCATAATTATAAATTTTAGAGCAATTTTAGTTAGCCCCTAAACTATGCGAGTTTATCGACTTTGTCGAAACAGCGTAAATTGTTTTATTTTTCTCTTAACTTTGCAAACATTGTTGCACTTAAATTATAATTTCAAATTTGCCCCTCATTGCTAGTGCATTGTCTATATCTATCACATTTCAAGCGATTATTCAGATCAATTTTTCAAAATCTCCTCATCGTTAGTAAATATCATAAAATATTAAATAACAGTAAATTTCATTAATAAACCTAGGTTATAATATTATTTTCAGAAATTATAAAATAAAATAATTATAAAGGAAAATTTTGGAAATTACAGGCTAAGTGAAATAATTTGCAAAATTAAAGGATAAAATTGAATAATTTAAAGTTAAGTTTAAGTGACAAACCAGAAAACTCCCATATTCTGAGGGCAAATTAAATTACCTGTTATCTAACAAAAAAAGAACTGCCCTAGCAATACGTAA